>OX402561.1:1456292-2907584 GCA_948098915.1 Lampropteryx suffumata | reverse complement strand
CCCTAAAAACCCCTACAAACCCCTACAACCCCTACAAAACCCTACAACCCCTGAAAACCCCTACAACCCCTAAAAAATCCTACAAACCCCTACAACTCCTACAAACCCCTACAAATCTCTAAAAACCCCTACAATCCTTAAAATTCCTTACAACCCAAGGTTAAGTTAGCTATGTGTATCTAGCACCGTTTAGAAGTTATGGCAGTTTAAAGTTTTTTATTTCTTAATCGGATAATGAAGTAGTTCTTGAGCAACATTTGATAGAGCACCATCCCTCTTCGACTTGTAGTTTCCGAGATAAGTGGAGAGAGAGAGAGAGGGGGCAGAGGAGGCAAGGACGGGGGGTCGGGTAACACATTTTTTTTCAACTCTACGAAGCATCCTCTATACGATCCCACCGAAGTGTACAACCCTACATGATGCCATCAAGTCTGCGAGATTTTGTATGGGAGTGCACATTTTTGTATGGGACAATATATTTTTGTATGGCGGCCATCTTTTTTTTTATAGATTCGGATATTGAAAAGGGTCTTGAGCAACATTAGTTTGAGCACCAACCCTCTCCGACTGTAGTTTCCGAGATAATGTGGGGGGTCAAAAGGGGGGGCAAAGAGGGAAGGTCACACAACTTTTTTCAACTTTTCCGAGCATCCTCTATACGATCCCACTAAAATTCAAATTCCAACTTGACGCCTTCTGGGTATACCTTGAAGGGGGGTGAGAAAAATGGGGGGAGAGGGGGGAGTTTTAAAATCGTTTCTGAATCCTTGGAGCATCCTCTATACGATCCCAATAAAATTTCAATTCCAACATGACGCCTTTTGGGTATACCTTAAAAGGGGGTTAAAAAATGGGGGAACGGGGGGGTTAAATAAAATTTTTGTATTTCTTAAAGCACCATCTATACAAATCCTTAAAAAATAACACTAAAATTCCTTGCAACCCAAGGTAAAGTTTGCTATGTCTATCTAGCACCGTTTAGAAGTTATGAGGCTTTAAAGTTTTTTTTTCTGAATTGGATAAAGAAGAGGGTCTTGAGCAACATTTGTTCCAGCACCATCCCTCTCAGACTTGTAGTTTCCGAGATAATGAGAGAGGGGGGAAAAGGGGGCAAGGACGGGGGTGGGTAAAACATATTTTTTCAACTCTACGAAGCGTCCTCTAAACGATTCCACTAAAATTTCAATTCCTATTCAATTAATGATGCCTTCTGGGTATACCTAAAGAGGGAGGGGAGAAATGGGGGGAGGGGGGAGTTTAAAATAACTTTTGTATGTCTTGAAGCACCATATACAGATCCTTATACAAATCCTCAAAAAAAAACACTAAAATTCCTTACAACCCAAGGTCAAGTTTGCTATGTCTATCTAGCACCGTTTAGAAGTTATGAGGCTTTAAAGTTTTTTTTTTCTGAATCGGATAAAGAAGAGGGTCTTGAGCAACATTTGTTCCAGCACCATCCCTCTCAGACTTGTAGTTTCCGAGATAATGAGAGAGGGGGGAAAAGGGGGCAAGGACGGGGGTGGGTAAAACATATTTTTTCAACTCTACGAAGCGTCCTCTAAACGATTCCACTAAAATTTCAATTCTTATTCAATTCATGATGCCTTCTGGGTATACCTAAGAAGGGGGGGGGGGGGGAGAAATGGGGGGAGGGGGGAGTTTAAAATAACTTTTGTATGTCTTGAAGCACCATACACAGATCCTTATACAAATTCTCAAAAAAAACACTAAAATTCCTTCCAACCCAAGGTCAAGTTTGCTATCTAGCACCGTTTAGAAGTTATGAGGGTTTAAAGATTTTTATTTCTGAATCTGATAATGAAGAGGGTCTTGAGCAACATTTGTTCGAGCACCATCCCTCTCAGACTTGTAGTTTCCGAGATAATGAGAGTGGGGGGAAAAGGGGGCAAGGACGGGGGTGGGTAAGACACATTTTTTCTACTCTACGAAGCATCCTCTACGAACGATCCGACCAAAACGATTCCACTAAGATTTAAATTCCAACATGATGCCTTCTGGGTATACTTAAAAAAGGGGGGTGGGGGGGAAATGGGGAAAAGGGTGCATTTTAAAAAAACTTTTGTACATTTTGAAGCACCATGTACAAATCCTTATACAAATCCTCAAAAAAAAACACTAAAATTCCTTACAACCCAAGGTCAAGTTTGCTATGTCTATCTAGCACCGTTTAGAAGTTATGAGGCTTTAAAGTTTTTTTTTTCTGAATTGGATAAAGAAGAGGGTCTTGAGCAACATTTGTACCAGCACCATCCCTCTCAGACTTGTAGTTTTCGATATATTAAGAGAGTTTACAAAGAAGATGCAGGTGCTTTAAGATTTTGTATGGGAATGTACTTTTTTGTATGGGACAAAATTTTTTTTGTATGGCAGCCATCTTTTTTTTTATGGATTCGGATATTGAAAAGGATCTTGAGCAACATTAGTTTGAGCACCAACCCTCTACGACTTGTAGTTTCTGAGATAATGTGTGGGGGGGTCAGTTGGGGGGGGGAAAAGGGGTACTTTCGGATTTTTCCCCCAGTCACCAAAACCCCCTCTATAGCTTTCTATAAAAAAAAACACACCTCCCCATTCACCATCTGGGAGAACAATTATGTCAATCAGTCAATCAATCAGTGGTAATTAAGCTATATATAGTATAATAACTAGAGGTCGCGTGGTGCGCGAGCTGTATACAGCTCGCGGGTTTAACCCTACAAACCCCTACAACCCCTAAAAATCCCTACAACCCCTAAAAACCCCTACAACCGCTAAAAACCCCTACAAACCCCTACAACCCCTAAAAACCCCTACAACCCCTAAAAACCCCTACAAACCCCTACAACCCCTAAAAAACCCCTAAAAACCCCAACAACCCCTAAAAACCCCTACAACACCTAAAAACCCCTACAACCCCTAAAAACCCCTACAACCCCTAAAAACACCTACAAACCCCTACAACCCCTAAAAACCCCTACAAACCCCTACAACCCCTAAAAACCCCTACAACCCCTACAACCCCTACAACCCCTAAAAACCCCTACAAACCCCTACAACCCCTAAAAACCCCTAAAAACCCCAACAACCCCTAAAAACCCCTACAACCCCTAAAAAATCCTACAAATCCCTACTACCCCTAAAAACCCCTACAACACCTAAAAACCCCTACAACCCCTAAAAATTCCTACAACCCCTAAAAACCCCTACAAACCCCTACAACCCCTAAAACCCCTACAACCCCTAAAAACCCCTACAAACCCCTACAACCCCTACAACCCCTAAAAACCCCTAAAAACCTCTACAACCCCTAAAAACCCCTACAACCCCTAAAAACCCCTACAAATCCCTACAACCCCTACAACCCCTAAAACCCCTACAAACCCCTACAACCCCTAAAAACCCCTACAACCCCTAAAAACTCCTACAAACCCCTACAACCCCTAAAAACCCCTACAAACCCCTACAACCCCTAAAAACCCCTACAACCAAAACCCCTACAAACCCCTACAACCCCTAAAAATCCCTACAACCCCTAAAAACCCCTACAACCCCTAAAAACCCCTACAACCCCTAAAAACCCCTACAAACCCCTACAACCCCTAAAAACCCTAAGAACCCCTTAAAACCCCTACAAACCCCTACAACCCCTAAAAACCCCTACAAACCCCTAAAACCCCTAAAACCCCTACAACCCCTAAAAACTCCTACAAACCCCTACAACCCCTACAACCCCTAAAAACCCCTAAAAACCTCTACAACCCCTAAAAACCCCTATAACCCCTTAAAACCCCTACAAATCCCTACAACCCCTACAACCCCTAAAAACCCCTACAAACCCCTACAAACCCCTACAACCCCTAAAAATCCCTACAACCCCTAAAAACCCCTACAACCCCTAAAAACCCCTACAACCCCTAAAAACCCCTACAAACCCCTACAACCCCTAAAAACCCTTAGAACCCCTTAAAACCCCTACAAACCCCTACAACCCCTAAAAACCCCTACAAACCCCTACAAACCCTAAAAATCCCTACAACCCCTAAAAACCCCTACAACCCCTAAAAATCCCTTCAAACCCCTAAAAACCCCTAAAAACCCCTACAACCCCTAAAAACCCCTAAAAACCCCTACAACCCCTAAAAAATCCCTACAACCCCTAAAAATCCCTACAACCTCTAAAAACCCCTACAACCCCTAAAAACCCCTACAACCCCTAAAAACCCCTAAAAACCCCTACAACCCCTACAACCCCTAAAAACCCTTAGAACCCCTTAAAACCCCTACAAACCCCTACAACCCCTTAAAACCCCTACAAACCCTAAAAATCCCTACAACCCCTAAAAACCCCTACAACCCCTAAAAATCCCTTCAAACCCCTAAAAACCCCTAAAAACCCCTACAACCCCTAAAAACCCCTACAACCCCTAAAAACCCCTAAAAACTCCTACAACCCCTAAAAACCCCTACAAACCCCTACAACCACTAAAAACCCCTACAATCCCTAAAAATTCCTACAACCCCTAAAAACCCCTACAAACCCCTACAACCCCTAAAACACCTACAACCCCTAAAAACCCCTACAAACCCCTACAACCCCTACAACCCCTAAAAACCCCTAAAAACCTCTACAGCCCCTAAAAACCCCTACAACCCCTAAAAACCCCTACAACCCCTACAACCCCTAAAAACCCCTACAAACCCCTACAACCCCTAAAAACCCCTACAACCCCTAAAAACTCCTACAAACCCCTACAACCCCTACAAACCCCTACAAACCCCTACAACCCCTAAAAACCCCTACAACCAAAACCCCTACAAACCCCTACAACCCCTAAAAATCCCTACAACCCCTAAAAACCCCTACAACCCCTAAAAACCCCTACAACCCCTAAAAACCCCTACAAACCCCTACAACCCCTAAAAACCCTTAGAACCCCTTAAAACCCCTACAAACCCCTACAACCCCTAAAAACCCCTACAAACCCCTACAAACCCTAAAAATCCCTACAACCCCTAAAAACCCTACAACCCCTAAAAATTCCTTCAAACCCCTAAAAACCCCTAAAAACCCCTACAAACCCCTACAACCCCTAAAAACCCCTAAAAACCCCTACAACCCCTAAAAAATCCCTACAACCCCTAAAAACCCCTACAACCCCTAAAAACCCCTACAAACCCCTACAACCCCTACAAACCCATAAAAACCCCTACAACACCTAAAAACCTCAACAACCCCTAAAAACCCCTAAAACCCCTAAAAACCCGATTAACCCCTTAAAATCCCTACAACCCCTAAAAACCCCTACAACCCCTAAAAACCCCTACAAACCCCTACAACCCCTAAAAACCCCTACAAACCCCTACAACCCCTACAAACCCCTAAAAACCCCTACAAACCCTAAAAATCCCTACAACCCCTAAAAACCCCTACAACCCCTAAATATCCCTTCAAACCCCTAAAAACCCCTAAAAACCCCTACAACCCCTAAAAACCCCTACAACCCCTAAAAACCCCTACAAACCCCTACAACCCCTAAAAACCCCTACAAACCCCTACAACCCCTAAAAACCCCTACAACCCCTAAAAATTCCTACAACCCCTAAACACCCCTACAAACCCCTACAACCCCTAAAACCCCTACAACCCCTAAAAACCCCTACAAACCCCTACAACCCCTACAACCCCTAAAAACCCCTAAAAACCTCTACAACCCCTAAAAACCCCTACAACCCCTAAAAACCCCTACAAATCCCTACAACCCCTACAACCCCTAAAAACCCCTACAAACCCCTACAACCCCTAAAAACCCCTACAACCCCTAAAAACTCCTACAAACCCCTACAACCCCTAAAAACCCCTACACACCCCTACAACCCCTAAAAACCCCTACAACCAAAACCCCTACAAACCCCTACAACCCCTAAAAATCCCTACAACCCCTAAAAACCCCTACAACCCCTAAAAACCCCTACAACCCCTAAAAACCCCTACAAACCCCTACAACCCCTAAAAACCCTTAGAACCCCTTAAAACCCCTACAAACCCCTACAACCCCTAAAAACCCCTACAAACCCCTACAAACCCTAAAAATCCCTACAACCCCTAAAAACCCCTACAACCCCTAAAAATCCCTTCAAACCCCTAAAAACCCCTAAAAACCCCTACAAACCCCTACAACCCCTAAAAACCCCTAAAAACCCCTACAACCCCAAAAAAATCCCTACAACCCCTAAAAACCCCTACAACCCCTAAAAACCCCTACAAACCCCTACAACCCTTAAAAACCCCTACAACCCCTACAAACCCATAAAAACCCCTACAACACCTAAAAACCTCTACAACCCCTAAAAACCCCTAAAACCCCTAAAAACCCGTACAACCCCTAAAAATCCCTACAACCCCTAAAAACCCCTACAACCCCTAAAAACCCCTACAAACCCCTACAACCCCTAAAAACCCCTACAAACCCCTACAACCCCTACAAACCCCTAAAAACCCCTACAAACCCCTACAACCCCTAAATACCCCTACAACCCCTTAAAAATCCTACAAACCCCTGCAACCCCTAAAAACCCCTACAACCCCTAAAAACCCCTACAAACCCCTACAACCCCTACAAACCCCTACAACCCCTGAAAACCCCTACAACCCCTAAAAAATCCTACAAACCCCTAAAAACCCCTACAAACCCCTACAACCCCTAAAAACCCCTACAACCCCTTAAAAATCCTACAAACCCCTGCAACCCCTAAAACCCCTACAACCCCTAAAAACCCCTACAAACCCCTACAACCCCTACAAACCCCTACAACCCCTGAAAACCCCTACAACCCCTAAAAAATCCTACAAACCCCTACAACTCCTACAAACCCCTACAAATCTCTAAAAACCCCTACAATCCTTAAAATTCCTTACAACCCAAGGTTAAGTTTGCTATGTGTATCTAGCACCGTTTAGAAGTTATGGCAGTTTAAAGTTTTTTATTTCTTAATCGGATAATGAAGTAGTTCTTGAGCAACATTTGATAGAGCACCATCCCTCTTCGACTTGTAGTTTCCGAGATAAGTGGAGAGAGAGAGAGAGGGGGCAGAGGAGGCAAGGACGGGGGGTCGGGTAACACATTTTTTTTCAACTCTACGAAGCATCCTCTATACGATCCCACCGAAGTGTACAACCCTACATGATGCCATCAAGTCTGCGAGATTTTGTATGGGAGTGCACATTTTTGTATGGGACAATATATTTTTGTATGGCGGCCATCTTTTTTTTTATAGATTCGGATATTGAAAAGGGTCTTGAGCAACATTAGTTTGAGCACCAACCCTCTCCGACTGTAGTTTCCGAGATAATGTGGGGGGTCAAAAGGGGGGGCAAAGAGGGAAGGTCACACAACTTTTTTCAACTTTTCCGAGCATCCTCTATACGATCCCACTAAAATTCAAATTCCAACTTGACGCCTTCTGGGTATACCTTGAAGGGGGGTGAGAAAAATGGGGGGAGAGGGGGGAGTTTTAAAATCGTTTCTGAATCCTTGGAGCATCCTCTATACGATCCCAATAAAATTTCAATTCCAACATGACGCCTTTTGGGTATACCTTAAAAGGGGGTTAAAAAATGGGGGAACGGGGGGGTTAAATAAAATTTTTGTATTTCTTAAAGCACCATCTATACAAATCCTTAAAAAATAACACTAAAATTCCTTGCAACCCAAGGTAAAGTTTGCTATGTCTATCTAGCACCGTTTAGAAGTTATGAGGCTTTAAAGTTTTTTTTTCTGAATTGGATAAAGAAGAGGGTCTTGAGCAACATTTGTTCCAGCACCATCCCTCTCAGACTTGTAGTTTCCGAGATAATGAGAGAGGGGGGAAAAGGGGGCAAGGACGGGGGTGGGTAAAACATATTTTTTCAACTCTACGAAGCGTCCTCTAAACGATTCCACTAAAATTTCAATTCCTATTCAATTAATGATGCCTTCTGGGTATACCTAAAGAGGGAGGGGAGAAATGGGGGGAGGGGGGAGTTTAAAATAACTTTTGTATGTCTTGAAGCACCATATACAGATCCTTATACAAATCCTCAAAAAAAAACACTAAAATTCCTTACAACCCAAGGTCAAGTTTGCTATGTCTATCTAGCACCGTTTAGAAGTTATGAGGCTTTAAAGTTTTTTTTTTCTGAATCGGATAAAGAAGAGGGTCTTGAGCAACATTTGTTCCAGCACCATCCCTCTCAGACTTGTAGTTTCCGAGATAATGAGAGAGGGGGGAAAAGGGGGCAAGGACGGGGGTGGGTAAAACATATTTTTTCAACTCTACGAAGCGTCCTCTAAACGATTCCACTAAAATTTCAATTCTTATTCAATTCATGATGCCTTCTGGGTATACCTAAGAAGGGGGGGGGGGGGGAGAAATGGGGGGAGGGGGGAGTTTAAAATAACTTTTGTATGTCTTGAAGCACCATACACAGATCCTTATACAAATTCTCAAAAAAAACACTAAAATTCCTTCCAACCCAAGGTCAAGTTTGCTATCTAGCACCGTTTAGAAGTTATGAGGGTTTAAAGATTTTTATTTCTGAATCTGATAATGAAGAGGGTCTTGAGCAACATTTGTTCGAGCACCATCCCTCTCAGACTTGTAGTTTCCGAGATAATGAGAGTGGGGGGAAAAGGGGGCAAGGACGGGGGTGGGTAAGACACATTTTTTCTACTCTACGAAGCATCCTCTACGAACGATCCGACCAAAACGATTCCACTAAGATTTAAATTCCAACATGATGCCTTCTGGGTATACTTAAAAAAGGGGGGTGGGGGGGAAATGGGGAAAAGGGTGCATTTTAAAAAAACTTTTGTACATTTTGAAGCACCATGTACAAATCCTTATACAAATCCTCAAAAAAAAACACTAAAATTCCTTACAACCCAAGGTCAAGTTTGCTATGTCTATCTAGCACCGTTTAGAAGTTATGAGGCTTTAAAGTTTTTTTTTTCTGAATTGGATAAAGAAGAGGGTCTTGAGCAACATTTGTACCAGCACCATCCCTCTCAGACTTGTAGTTTTCGATATATTAAGAGAGTTTACAAAGAAGATGCAGGTGCTTTAAGATTTTGTATGGGAATGTACTTTTTTGTATGGGACAAATTTTTTTTTGTATGGCAGCCATCTTTTTTTTTATGGATTCGGATATTGAAAAGGATCTTGAGCAACATTAGTTTGAGCACCAACCCTCTACGACTTGTAGTTTCTGAGATAATGTGTGGGGGGGTCAGTTGGGGGGGGAAAAAGGGGTACTTTCGGATTTTTCCCCCAGTCACCAAAACCCCCTCTATAGCTTTCTATAAAAAAAAACACACCTCCCCATTCACCATCTGGGAGAACAATTATGTCAATCAGTCAATCAATCAGTGGTAATTAAGCTATATATAGTATAATAATAATATACTTTTTTGTTTTGTAAATACATACATATACATAGAAACACCCAGACCCGAGACAAATACTTGCAGATCATACAAGCATTTGTCCCGCGGCGGGAATCGAACCCGCAACCTTCTGCGTCTCAGCCGGACCTTAGCCCACTGTGCCACAGAGGTCGTCAATATGTCAATAGGTAGTTTAGTAGCATTTTCAGGAAGCTTATGAAGCGCACCGTGTTCCCCATAAAGGACTTATTTACTTTTTCTAGTCGAAACCTAGGGATGTATAATTTATGTCTATTCCTAGTGTTGATTCTATGAAGGTCACTATTTTGCTGAATCCCATCTCTATTTTTATGTGTGTATAACAAATTTTCATATATATATTGTGAAGCTATTGTGAGAATATTAATTTCTTTGAATATTTCTCTCAAAGATTCTCGTGGTTTCATTTTATAAATGGCACGTATTGCCCTTTTTTGACTTACAAATATTTTACCAATATCAGCTGCTTTCCCCCAGAGAATGATGCCGTATGACATAACAATATGGAAGTAACTGAAATAAACCAGTCTAGCTGTAGCTTCGTCAGTAAGCCACCGTATCGCACGAACTGCATATGCAGCAGAACTAAGCCTACCAGCAAGTGTTTTAATTTGTGGTCCCCACTGTAGATTTGCATCAATATTAAGACCTAGGAAGATCGTGGAATCTACAAGATTCATTGCCTCTCCATTCATTTCAATGTTGGTCGGGCTATGAATAACATTTGGCAAAGTGAATTTGATACATTTAGTTTTTTTTTTATTAAGCAAAAGATTATTTACAGTGAACCAGTTAAGAACTAACGATAGGGATTCATTTACGTTATCGCATATACTGGTTTTACCTCTATCAACTTTAAAAATTAAAGACGTATCGTCTGCAAATAAAACTATATCACAAATATTTTTTAAATATTGTTTATAAAGGTAAATCGTTAATGTATACTAGGAATAAAAAAAGACCTAGTATCGAACCCTGAGGTACCCCTATATCAATAATTGATCCTGAAGACCTCTCACCACCCACGTCTACCTTCTGGACTCTATTGGATAGATAAGACTGTATGAGGTCAATCGCCCGGTTTTTAATGGCATAATATTTTAACTTTGTGATTAGGATTGCATGACTCACACAGTCAAAGGCCTTAGATAAATCGCAGAATACTCCAACTGCATCCTGTGACTTCTCCTAGGCTTCAAATATATACTTTAGGAGCGCTATACCTGCATCAGCTTTTGATCGACCGTTAGTAAATACGTATTGATTACTATGTAGCAGGCCGTTAATGTTAAAGTGATATAATAACTAATTCAGAATTATTTTCTAAAAAATTTTACTTAACTCAGGTAATATCGATATCGGTCTACAATTAGCGAGATCACTTTCACTTCCAGACTTAAACATAGGAATGAGTTTACTGTGTTTTATGAGATCGGGAAAAACTCCCTCGTCGATACATCTATTAAAAATATAAGCTAAACATGGTGCAATATCTAAGATAATGATACACCCAGCACCTTTGTAGACATTCACCAAAGATCTTCTGCATTTTTTATATTAATTAACTTGAATGCTTTTACAATACTAGCCTCGTTAATATAGCTAAAACTAAACTTTATGTCATTAAAATGTTATATCATTTCCAGAGTCACACGGGAGTGAAGCCATACGAATGCGAAGTCTGTGGCAAAGCGTTTGGCCAGTCCAACAGCCGCAAACTCCATGTGAGGACTGTACACTTGAAACAGCCGGCGCCATACGTCAGTCGCACGCGCATAGACAGGCGGAAACTACTGCAGAAGGAACAGAACCCAACTACGCATATATTTGTGTACCCTAACTTGTCCTAGGGTAATGGTGCAATAAAAACACCCGTCGCAAAGCATTTGGCCAATTCAAAAACGACTGCAAAAAGAACAGAACCCAGCTACGTATATATTTGTGTACCCTAACTTGCGGGTCCTGTCGGCAAGGTCGAGAGGTTAGTGTAGGAAGGCCTGCGCTATCAAATAGAATCTCAGGGAGAGTGGCGTCAGTGGAGAGGAAACTTCACCAACCTCAGCTTGTTGGAGTGGATCCATCACCGAGGGTTTTCAATTAAAAATGACTGCTCTGTAACTTGACTACCACCTAAATCATCTTCAACAGATGAACTAAGCCCAATGATGATGATGATGAACTTGTCTTAGAGTACCTTTACTGGAGAACGAACAGAAACCAATAACGAATATATATTTGTGAACCCTAACTTGTTCTAAAGTACCTAAACTGCAGAAGGAACAAATTCCAACAACGCATATATTTGTGTACTCTAACTTGTCCTAGAGCACTGGTGTAGTAGAAATGCCAGTTGCAAAACTTACTTAGTCATATCTGACAGATAAACGTCAAGCAGCACTCTGCGAGTACCTGAACGGTTTGGGGATTATATAAATGTAGCAGTAGCAACAGAAACAGCAACGTGACAGCAATATCTGCAAAATCAGTCTCAAGACGTAATCAAAAGTATTGTTATCGAAGCTACCCGCTGACTATTACTCGCCTTTCGCCCACTCATACGCGAAAATGTTTATAGCATAGTTATTAACGTACAAAAAGTATTTTTGACAGCAGTGATTGCTATATTCACGCCTAGCCTAAGCCTATTAACTCCGTCACTATAGTTGGCTACTGACTCATACGAAAGTATTGTAATAGTTGTAGCTCTGATTTCTGATTTGTATTAAAAGAGCGAATTACATAATAATATATGATAAACGAATGATCTCTGGCAATAACGATGTCACATACATTTTGATAAACACGGGTTTTACTCAGGTATTGTTTAGACGATGGAGGGACCGACACTGTTTCGATTCATCTAGAGAACCTTCATCAGGGTGAGTTTAATCCCCGGTCTGCTCGTTACCGCTCGCTTTCACCGATTTAAAACAGTTACGGTGCCTCCATCGACAAAGTAATACGTGAGAAAAACCCGTGTTTATCAAAATCTATAGTACAACTCACGAAATTTTGAAAGTGAGTCGATATCTCAGACTATATACAGATATTCGCATAATTACATATTAAATTTGTTAAAAAGTACCAATTTGCATTATGCAAATAGTTGGCAACATAATTTCGAAATCTATTATGTAGGTAAGAAAAATTTACAAACTGTATTATGTAATAATGGTTCGTATCGAACTTTATTTTTTAATCAATTTTAGACTCCAGTGAGAAAGGACATTATGTAATTTAGCACTATTCTAGGTAGGTAAGTAGGTTTGTAAGTGTGCGTAAGAATCGAGTTGTTTGAAGTACAAGACATGATATTTTTAAGTGAGATGTTGAGTAAGTAATTTTAATATTTGCATTTTGCATAATCATGTTGTGATTTATTTACATAATAATATTTTATAGTGAGCTGATAATTTCTCTTTTGCTTGTTTAGTAAAATAGGGTCATTATTTCTAAGGCTAACTTGACTGTATTTGTGTTTAATAATTTATGTGCATATTTTGAAAATAAAACGGATTAACAATTTATGTAGTAACCTATTTATTTGATAACTAGCTGCTACACGCGGCTTTGCACGCGTGGCAATAAAAAGTAGCCTATGTCTTCTCCAAGATTCAATTGATCTCCTTACCAAATATCATCAAGATACTCAGCTTTTTGCCAGAGTTCAGCTGTTTGGCCGTGAAAAGGTAAGAAACAAACAGATATACAGGGCAGGGAAACTTTAGATTTTTTATATTATTATCAATGAATAAGTACCTACATTGAATAGGTGATGAAAAGTAACTTCTTTATGGAGAAATAAAACAAACAGGTACTTGCCTACCTACGATTATTATGGTTGGTTTTAAGCGAATATTTGTCAAGTGCATGAAAGGAGCTTAGACTCGCTTGAATACCTACATTCACTCATAGATTTATATTCTTATTTATCTAAATGCTTTCATCACACTGAATCGAAATAACACCGCTAAAGAGAAGAGAATACCTACCTGCGTGTATCCCTGTTTATTGTTTAATAAATAGTGTCTTGGTGGCAATTCGGTTGGTTAATTTCTAAAATTAGGAATTGTCTAAAATATATTTAGTTAATCATAGCTATTGTAAAACCTATTCGGTTGGTAGGTACCATTAGGAACGCTTAATTAAATTAGATAAAATTAAATTAGGATAAGTTGGTAGCAGCAGAATACCAAAGTTCCATTTGACAGCTAAAATTAGGTTTAATTTTCGCTAAAATTAGTTAAGTTGGTGCCAACAGGCCAATGGCCTCAATTCTGCTGGCACAATTCCTAATTTTATAAATGAACCAACTGAATTGCCACCATTGTCACATTTCGCTAGTGGGGTCCTATATTTTAGACCAATATAACAAAGTACTCTGTGATTTTAGACTGCAAGGTGCAGTCAAATCGTTTTTAAAATCTTCTGGCTGTTTTACCTTTTTGGCTGAATGCTAGTGCCTGTTTCTGCGTGAATTTGTACGTTTTGACATTGACAACCACCGACCGCCGTCACCGCCAAAAAAGTAGGTAAATTAACTTGTTTACATTGCGTTGCGCATTTTGTCTTTTGCTCTAAATAATAATTAAAGAGACAGACAGAAGTGAAACTGTTAGTTTACCGATTAAAGCAATGCTAAAACGAGGTAATCACCACTGAGCAACAATTGTTTATTCGTACTTTTATCAAAATGAGTGAAACTACGACGGACGCGACGCATCCGCGGTTTTTACCAAGACCTCTCATAAAAATCGGTGGTACAGTATTTTAAAACACTCATATACCGTAGAAAAATAGGGCTTTTCGTTAGAAACTGGTCGTTAGGTCGTCCTTTTTAGTTTACATTGCTTTTGTCACGTCTTTTGTGTACACCCTGATAATGATGACCTTTCGAAGTATCGAGTGGCGATTGTGAACCTTGCTTGCATGTATATAAAGTAATTTATCGATTATAGATGTTTGACAACATTGATAACAACATTTTAGGTAAGTATCTTTATTTGATAAAGCAAACATGTAGGTACCTAATCTCACTATTTCAACTGGAATCTTTACCCAGTTTTACATTACTGTGTAATATTATCAAACATGAGTAAGTAACCGCCACTTAAACTGTTTAGTGTTAATGTACTTTATTATAATTTATGTGATTTTATAAACTAATATTATAAAGATAAAATAATTGAATTGAAAATAATTGATTGAATTGAAAGAATTGTATGGGAGAAACTCAAAAACTACTGACAATTATAACTTTTTTTCACTTATTTTCACAGGTTTCAGCTTCATTATCAGTGGGTAACATGAGCTTTTTTTTTTAATTGAGATATCCACACATAAATGTATATATTACAATAATATAACCAAAGGTATAAAGAATTTGCCTATAAAAGTCATTATTTTGTGTGCTGTGAAAACTATTGATAATACATAAAATAATGTGCTACATGTTTATGTACCTACTCATTTTTACCCACTATAATGAGTAGGTACTATAGTCTGCGAGGTCATAATGCCTATTATAATTAAGTACAGACTTAAGCACAAACACAGGGAGGAAGTCTCAGTTGTTCCAGGTAGTTTATAATATTTATCTATTCTATTAATCAGGTTTGAAAGTAGCGTTAGTCCAGCTCTCAGTGGGGGCTGACAAGTCGAAGAACATAGCTGAAGCAGTGAAGGAGATTCACAAAGCTAAACATAAAGGAGCCCAGTTGGTGGCTTTGCCGGAGTGCTTCAACTCACCTTATGGAACTGGTAAGTATAGGCTGTTCCTTCCTTTCTTCCTTAACCTTACCACTTTCCCCTTACATATAAACCCCTCTCAATTTGAACTCTGCCAAAAACACTGATTAGATTTGTCATGCTCATGTTCATATTAAGGCCCACCTGTTGGGAGACAATATTGAGGTCACTGAGCATTGTGTCTAGGTCTTCAAGTGATTCTGCCATGATGACTAGATCGTCGGCAATTCGCACAGTGACGCATTCGCCATTGGTGTTGATACCATGTCTATGCCAGTACAAGAGCTTGAAAACATCCTCCAATGCAGAGGTGAACAGTTTCGGAGAAAAAACATCTCCCTGTCTCACCCCTTTATGCAATGGGATTGATTTCGTGCTCTGCCTTTGGTGTCGGATAGACATGGTGGCTTTACTTTACAGACATTTCAACACTTCGATATACCGATAGTCGATTTGGCAGCGCTGGAGTAACCGCAACACTGCCAGGTTTCGACAAAATCATAGTCCACAAACGCTAAACGAAGTGACCGGTCACGGTCTTCGGTCTTCTGTATAACCTGCTAGAGCGTATGGATTAGGTCTATGGTGTTAAAGCCTTTTCGGAACCCGGCTTGTTCGGGAGGCTGAAAGTCGTCAAACCTACGAGAGGTTTAGACCTATGAGAATACCTACGAGACGATTAGTAACAGCTTAAGAGGGTGTTATCCCCTTTCTAAAAGAACATTACCACCACGCTCCTGTTCCATGCCTCTGGCGTAGTTCCTTCGAAGATGACGGAGTTGAACTGCTTCTAGAGGACCTTAAGTACCGGGTTCCACCCACTCTCAGAAGCTCTGTCGTTATTCCGTCTTCCTCCGGTGCCTTGTTATTCTTAAGCTGCTTGAGAGCCGTTCGGATCTCGTATAGGCTGATGTCCAGAATGTATTCTGTGTAGTGTCGAGTTAGGCGGGCTCTTGCATCGATAGTCGTACTTGTAGCAGGACTTTGCGATGAGGTGTACAGTTGTCCATAGAACTTCTCGAGCTCTCGTAAAACTTCTGTCTTCGAGGAAACGACACTGCCACTGTCGGTCTTCAGCTTCGTGAACAGGCTTTGCCCGTTAGGCAAATCTCTCGCGAACACTTTGTTACGCTCTATTGCGTTCTTTATAAAATAAGTATTAAAGAGACGCAAATCGCGTCGCATAGACTTAGAGATCTGTTTATTGAGCGTGCTTTATTTCGACATGTCCACTAACGACTGCAGTTTCATTTCGCTACGTTCTGCCATGAGTTTTAGAGTGCTCAGATAATTTTTGGCTTCTATCTTTGCGCTGGGTCTCACCGAACTTTGACCCAACGGCATGGGCAATTTCCACCAGCCCGTCATTTAATTCATCCATGGATCCGCATTAAGCGAGGCATTGGAAGCTATCTTAGAGTTGCAACTGATTTGGGCAGGACTTGGACGAAGAGTAGATTTCATCAGACGGGACCTTTCTAGATTTATGTTAAGATTGATTGAGCCTCTAACCACGCGGTGATCACTGCCGGTTTGGACCCTGTTGAACACTAAGACATCATTAAATATTTATTCTTTGGTCGACATGATGAATGTCAATGAAATCTATCTCGCGTTTGTGTCCACGGGGGTGGAGCCACGTCCATTTTTTGGACGATAGATTCTTGAAAAAGGAATTCATAGATAATTGATTCAGGCGTGACTTTGCGGAAATCCATTACAAAACATTAAACAGATGGACAAATATTTAGTACAATTCTGCCAATCTATTCCTAAATAGATTGGCGGAATTGTACTAAATATTTGTCCATCTGTTTAAAGGAATTCATCATAAAGAGTCCCTCCTTTTCCATGAAGGCGGCCAATCGCTGAACCCGTTGGTTCTGCTGTCCAAATCCAAATTGCCCCACTCTCAGTTCATCGCCGTTCTTCACACATAGCCGCGCGTTGAAGTCCCCCATCACAACCGTAAAGTGTGTTTTCGAGGCTTGCATGGCATTTGAAATGTCATCATACATATCCTTCACCGTCTGGACGTTTCGAGTGAGGTGCGTACACCTGTATGACCTTAAGCGAACACCGTTTGGTTATTCTGAGTATAAGTTATATCACCCTTTCGATCTTTACAATGTTGTTAACGAGGGACTTGTGGATCAGAAATCCTACCCCGTACTGAGAAAGTTGTTCGCCCTCCCGGTAGTAGAATAAGTTGCCGGAATTTAGGATTATTGTGTCCTTTCCTTTTCTTCGGACCTCTGATAACCCTATGACCCCAGTGCAACTTATTTATTACTTCATCCACCTCTATCAACTTCTCGTCGGTCTTCAGTGTGCGTTCGTTATTGCATGTCGCTAGGGCCAGGAGTCGTTGGGATTGGTAGCTGGACCTCTGCCGGAGATTCTTCGCATCTCTGATCCGCCGTCCGTTACCGTGGCCGCCACCTATGCCAGGAATAGCGGAACTGCCGGGAACTGGGGGCCATCTTCTATTTGTGTACATATCATTTTGGGGGGTTTTGCCATAGTCACCACGCTTGGCAGGCGGATTGGTGACCGCAGATTTAGTGTTATGTACTCGGGGGGTGCTGCTGTCCAATCCCCCAGTGTGTGTGTTCCCTTAGTCGCCTTTTACGACTTCCACGAGAGGATATGGAGGGGTCCTATTCTATGCCGGAACCACCACGGCCACCTTCTATCTTATAATCTTATAATTAACTAGCGTGGGGCTTCAGTCTGCTTTGTCTTTGTCATCCTAATGTTAAAAAAAGGGATGGCAACAATTTTAAACCACACATTTACTTGTGTGTTTATAATAAAAACCTGTCTTTATCTACGAAGTTACCACTATATAGTACTAGTTCTATATAAAAAACAACCTATTATTAAACTGAGCTCTTCTGTGAGTAAACTTTACCAGTAGCCCTAACTAATCACAGTCCTGATATTCAAGGTTTCTTCAATGAGTATGCCGAGGAAGTGCCATCAGGTGAGACGTGCCGTGCTCTGTCCAAAGCAGCCGCCGAGGCCGGAGTGTGCGTCGTCGGAGGGACCGTGCCTGAGAAATGTGGTGATAAGATATACAACACATGCACTGTGTGGGACAGAAGTGGGAAACTACTGGCTCAACATCGGAAGGTAAATATTATATTTATATTTGTGGATAATTGCACACAACATCATCTAGCCCAATCTGTATTACTTTATAACACCCAGACACAGAACAAATAATAATAATAATGCCGGACATTTCACACAGCATCATCTGGCCCCAAGGTGAGCAGTGATTGTTTTATGGGTACCACATGACAGATATAATACTTATATACTTTTTTTTGTAAATACATACATATTATACATAGAAACACCCAGACCCGAGACAAATACTTGCAGACAATACAAACATTTGTCCCGCGGCGGGAAATGAAACCGCAACCTGCGTCTCAGCCGGACCTAAGCTCACTGCGCCACAGAGGTCGTCAAGATTTCTAAATACAAAATACAAGAACAGAACAAGGCACATGAAACCAATAATACAATAATGCCTAAGCATTTGCATAAATGTTCTGCTGTAGCATACACATGCTTAGGTATGTGTATGCTAAAGCAGCAAATTGGCCCCGACTCAGTAATTCAGTAATTCAGTCAGTGACTACTGTTTTAGACGCTGTTTTCTGCCGATACCGTACCTGTCACAAGACCCTAACAAACAAATACATAAACACACAGATACAGCCGTTAAACTTTTAAAAGACCCCTCTGTTTACTTCAGGGTTCAGGGTATAACTTCTTATGGGAGGGTAAACAGCTTCATTACGTAACGCGTTACGCCAGTCTGTCTGGGTTCCCTTTCTCTCACGTATACGGCAGTGGTAGGCAGGCTCCTCTCTTACTATAACCCACAGCGCTAGTTAGATTAGTTTAATCAAACGGGCGAGCGCGGTAGCCGGCTACCGCTCGGGGTTTTACGGAAAGTCTCGCGCGATTGGCGCGGTAGCCGGCTACCGCTTAGTGTTTGAGAAGTGTTATCACTTCTGTCGGGCGTCCCGAGACGCACACGTTTTTTTTGATATCCTGTCACTTGATCCCAATGATATTTTCTGCACTACTTGAAGGGAACCTTATCACTGGGCAGTCTTGAAACTAAATAAATTATTGTTTTTAAAACTATTTGTCCTCTTTGCTTCTCTATTAAGAACCCGTGACACCCCACTGCAGAACAAAGGCCTCCCTTCCTTTCTCCAATAGTCCCTTTCTAAAGCCACTGTTGGCCAATCCTTAAGATGGGCGTCTAACTCGTCCCTCCATCTTCACCGCGGTCTGCCGCGAAGTTCTTTTTCATTCAGGGGTGTCCACTCCGTGGTGGCTTTAGCCATAACGCATCCGTCATGCGGCAGTCGTGGCCAGTCCAGTCCCATCGCGGATGTGGGACAGCAAGTAAGGAAATTTAAGAATTTCCCTACTTGCTGTCCGACATCCGCGATTTAAGTTTTGGGGTGCAGTATACTATTTCGGACGTTGTCTGTGAGTTTGATTCCTAGAATACTACGCTCCATGGCTCGCTGGCAAACCCCGAGTTTGGACTTTTGTGCGTTAGTTAAAGACCAGGTCTGTGCACCGTAGGTGAGAATTGGGAGAATACAGACTTCCATGAGCTTCCGTTTTAGTTCTAGAGGAAGTGTACCTTTCGATATGGGTTTCATTGACCAAGTATCCTTTCCTCTAGGATTGTTTCTTAAATTTTGACTAACCCATTGAAACCTTTCAGATGCATCTATTCGACATCGACATCCCTGGCAAGATAACGTTCAAGGAATCCGATATCCTCACAGCTGGAGACCAGATCAGTACCTTCGAGTACGCAGGCGTGCGAGTTGGACTAGGGATCTGTTATGATCTTCGGTTCCAGGAGATGGCGCAGATCATGGCAAAGCAAGGTGAGATGCATAGACCAAATGTAAATGGAGCCAGTGGTACTAATTCTGTTATTAAAGCGGTCATAGCGAAGCTGACATTTGTTGTAGTCATAGTTATCATCAGTCAGTCTGATTGCACTCACTGCTGGGTACAGGCCTCCTCTTTATTACGCCACTGTTTCCGGTTCCTAGCAAGTCTCAGTGGTTACCGACAACGCTGACTATATCATTCAACCATCGCGCGGGTGGTCTGCCTCTCGGCCGTTGAGCATCCCTTGGCCACCTCCGTTACCGCCTTTGTCCATCTCCCGTTATCCATTCTTGCCATGTGTCCCGACCATTTCCACTTCAACCTGGCGATCCGCATACCCACGTCCACGACTTTGGTTCGACTTCAATTTCGACTATGAGTATGTGATCCAAAAGTGATATTCCGAATATGGCGCGCTCCATTGCCCGTTGTGCTACTCTGATCTTATGCATGTATTCCTTTGTGAGCGGCCATGTCTCGGATCCATTATATTAATATTAATAACAATGCCGGACATTTTACACATCGTCATGTAGCTCCAAAGTAAGCAGATTTTGTGTTAAGGTACCATGTGACTGATATACTCGTACACATATGCACACTTTAAAAACACCCAGACCCAAAACAAATACTTGCAGATTATACATATATAAGTCTCAATTAACACGCAAGGCCCGCCTGAGACGCAGAACGTTGCGGGTTCGATTTCGCGGGACAAATATTTGTATGATCTGCAAGTATCTGTCTCAATTACGTGTTTTTCTTATTGTAAATAAGTATGTATTTACAATGAGAAAAAAAAAGTATTAATCAGTCATGTGGTACCCATAACACAAGCTCTGCTTACTTTGGGGCCAGATGATATTGTGTGAAATGTCCGGCATATTAACTGTATTTATTTAATAAATATTTTGAAATATTTCAGGATGTTCCTTACTGATCTACCCTGGCGCTTTCAACATGACCACTGGTCCTAAACACTGGGAGCTGTTAGGAAGAGCTCGCGCCACGGACCAGCAGCTATGGGTGGCTCTAGTGTCTCCAGCACGGGACGAAACCGCCGGCTATGTAGCTTGGGGTCACTCAACACTTATTGACCCGTGGGGTCAGGTTGTAGACAAGTTGGATGAGAAAGCGGGAACTTTAATAGCGGATATTGGTATGTTTTTTAATTCCCAACGAAAAAGAGGGGTGTTATAAGTTTGTTGCTCCTAAACGGGTGAATGGATGTTTTTTTTGTTTGAAAAGTGATTTGATAAGGGGTGTTATATGATTTAAGAAATTCTGTTCAGCCATTTGAAGGTCATGGGCTCTTTTCTAGTTGATGAAGAAATGTCTCTGATGTGCCCACAAGTCTGCTCGATTCAGAATTTGATGTTCCGTTACATCATCTCAATTAATATTTGCATCAAAGTCTGAATTTGAGTAACATTTGTAAATGACACTACCCATGTTTTAATTAATTAATTTGAACAAAAAGCAGTTATTGGGAATTAACATAATTTTATATATCATCAAAAATGTTTCCATGTCAAAAATTACTTTTATAGGCAATTTTTTTATACCTTGGGTTACATCAAGACTTCTAAGTTTTTGAAAAAAAAATGCCCATGTTATTTGCTGATAGTGTACCTTAAATAAATAAATGAATATTGCTGGCAATGCACACAACACCATCTAGCCCTAAACTAAGCATAGCTTGTATTATGGTGACTAGATGACTGATAGAATACTTATATATTTTTAAATACATGCATAAGATGCTTTATAACACCCAGACACAGAACAAACACCTATGTTCATCACACAAATGTTTATCCTGGGAGGGAATAGAACCCTCAACCTACAGGCAGAGCTACTACCAACTGAGCTGGCAAGCCAGTCAAAACTTATACTTATACTGCTAAATTAATATTATAAATATTCGTTTTGAAGTAAGTATAATTATTCATTTGTACGGTTATTTTATTAAACATAATTCAATTTGAGAAAGAAATCAGTGTCAATTAGCAATGTCAGAAATGTCATTGATAGTAGCTCTACCTTCTGTGCTGTAAGTTAAGGGTTCGATTCTCTACCAGGACAAAACATTTTGTGTGATAAACATAGGTGTTTGTTCTGTGTCTATCTGTTATAAGTAGAGTTTTTTAAACTTACGCGATCAGAACACATTATTATAAATATTAACGGGTATTTATCGCGTTTATTTACCTATTTTTCCCGACGACGTTTCGACAGGTTTACACTCTGTCGTGGTCACGGGATGACTAAACTACTACTACTACTGCTACTACTAACTAGGTAAATAAACGCGATAAATACCTGTTAATATTTATAATAATATGTGTTATAAGGTATCATAAATATGTATTTAAAAATATATAAGTATTATATAAGTCATCGGTCACCATAGCTATGCTTAGTTTGGGGCTAGATGGTGTTGTGTGCATTGTCCACCAATATATATATTTATTAGCAGTTGCTCGCGACATCGTCCGCATTTTTTTTGATGGAAATTGTAGCTTAAATCCTTCTGCAGGATACAATTTATCTCCTTGCCAAATTTTTTTGATAAGTTTCAAACCAATCACACACACCACCCATTCAAAAGTTTCTATACAAACATTCACACCCCATTTTTTGTAATATCAAAAATTTCAGGATTTTTCAAAATAACCATCATAAAAGAGTTTTTATGATGGTTATTTTGAAAAATCCTGATACACGTTTCCATTTATTTTGCATTTTAAGTATCCAAACCAAGTTTCTAAGAAATCACACCACCCCGTTAAAAAGTTCCCATACAAATTTTAACACCCCATTTTACCCCTTTGTAAGGGTTATTTTGAAAAATCCTGAAACACGTGTCCATTTATTTTACATTTTAACTATTCAAATCAAATTTCAAGCAAATTGAACCGCGCGTTAAAAGGTTTCATACAATAGTTTTCACCCCTTTTCACCCTTTTAGGGGTTGAATTAAAAAAAATTCCGCCTTAGTAGGTGGTTTTGCTATATAAAGAAACTTTCAAATTTCAGCTTTCTATCTTCAGCGGTTTCGGCTCGGCGATGATGTATCAGTCAGTCAGTCAGTCAGTCAGGTTAAGCTCTTTTATAGGTATAGATGACAATTAGTATAATTTCAACGTGTCATTATTTCCAGATCTTAAAACAGTTGAGGAAGTGAGAAGTCAAATTCCGATTCGTAGCCAAAGAAGAACGGACATCTACAATGTAGTCGCTGTGGATAAGTGATTTTATTACCACAGGCATAAAGTACATTGTTATCTATCATGTGATATGGAAAGAGTTCTAGAAAGTAAGGTAGATCCTTTGAATATATATTCTAAGCGTTAGATCGTATATATTTTTGTTATCATTGAAGAGTTTTAGACTCTGTTAGATTAATTAGTTGTATGTTGGTAAGATTGGAGTGGATTTGGTTGGTCCAAAGATAGTGTTTTTTGAATAAAAGTATGGGTTTAGTATAAATAAAATACTAATTTTAATGTCGCATTAGTTTATTTTAGCATTTTTTCATAAATTTGTATTTTCAATATCAATGATGAAAGGGGTAGTTTTTTTATAGCATTTTATTAAAGTTTACTTATGTTATTTTTGTTTAAATGTTTGTCCAGTAGTTGTATCACCTCGGTCGCGCATCCCCAGAACAATGTGAATCCGCTTCCACCTGCAAAAAAGCACATTTAATTATCGAAAATCTTCCAAAGAGAATATGTTCTTCAATTGACTATTTTGTAAATAAACCCAGAAAGAGGGGTAATAACGTAAAGATAAGCTTTTAAAGGCGCACGTCGTGGAAAGACTACTCAAAGATACGCTTCATCTCGCATGTTCAAGAACGCCTACCATCTTTACGTGATCAAAAGCCGCGTCTAAGATTTTGATTTTATGATTAGTAAGGTTTTGCTTATTAAGTACTACATGAGCCAAATTAAGAAGGTAGTGTCGTTTAAGGAGAACAATGAATAGGTGGAAAAATTATCATTTACCGACAAAAGTCTTCATCATCATTGGCCTTAGTTGGCCCAAGTTACAGAGCAGTTATTTGTAATGGAAAACTTTTGTTCATGGATCCACTCCAGCAAGCTGAGGTGGGTGAAGTTTCTCTCGCCACTGACGCCACTCTGCCTGGGATTCTGTTTGATAGCGCATGCCCTTCCAGGTACCCACACTAAACTCTCGACCTTGCCGACAGGACCCGCAGGAAAGACGAACCGGGTTTGTTTCATGTTTATAAGTAAGTATTGCACGACAAAAGTATAGCACTTAAATTAGAAGAAACTAGAAGACACATTAAGTGACATTAATACACTAGAGACTAGAGACATTAAGTAAGATCTTGATCTCAAAAATACCATGTCCATAGTTGTGAATGAAGAGCTTCCCGTTCCTCCTCTCTGCCTCCAGTCTTATTTCATCTCTGCCTGGTCTCAGGCCAACCCAGTGACTTAATGTCTTCGCGTGCTGCGAAAGAAAACACAAGACCTTGCAATACGTAGGCTACTCCATACGAATATTATCCATACTTTTTTGACGACCTCTGTGGCGCAGAGGGGTAAGATAAGCAGAAGGTTGCGGGTTTGATTCCCGCCGCGGGACAAATTTTTGTATGGTCTGCAGTATTTGTCTTAGCTCTGTGTGTTTCTATTTATAATACGTATGTATTTACAAAAATACATACGTGCGGGGTCCAAAGGTGAACCAAGAACGGAATTTCCGAAATTACCCCAAAAGAGGTAATGTTTGTAAAGACCAATATTACGTGAACATAGACGTGGGGGAATTATAAGAACTCCCTTATTATGTACCTACAAGGGCTACAAGTATTTACTTGTAGCCCTTGTATTGTATTGACTTTGTATTTACAAAGTTAAATAATTGTTACTTTCAAAGAAGGAATTAGACTATGGCATCCGTGGAATATGAAGTCGGTGTCCTTATCGTCCACATTTTTATTGTTGTCCTTTTCTTGGTGAGTTCCTCCCAGAATGCATGCACGCACGCTGCAAACAAACATACAAGTTTAAAGTTTTAAACTTTAGGGATACCTACACTAGTCAGCGGCACAAACTCATCAGTGGTCCTAGCTAACAGGCATGCTATTTCACCTAGCATAGTAGGTATGACAAAAGGATAAACTGGCACCCAGTTGGCTGGCAGTCACCCGTCGACATGGTCACCGAGCCTTATACCGACCAGACCAGTTTATGTCACCCCATCGACCGAAATTATTATGTAACGCCAGTTTTAGTACAAATAGACTTACTTTGGTATCACATAATGTCCAGTATCTACGTCGAGTATGGTCTCGTTCACCCATGGAGCTAGCACCTAAAAATACAAGTAGATCTTACTATCAAATTAACACCATGCCAAAAGTAGTCTCGGTTTTCGCTCAATATTAAATTATGATTCATTGTTAGGTTAGGTTAGTATAAAGGCACCTTTGAAACCTGTCCTCTTATTGCGAAGACCCTATCATCAGGAACCACGGTCTTTGCACTCAGTCCTAAACAGTTAACCACCACGTCGAACTGTCCCAACATCGGATCTTCAAGTGAGCTGACTTCCGCGTTACATAACTCTCCGTTCAAGCGTTTGAATCGTGCAGAGAGATGGTTCAGGAATGATGTGGTCGTGTAGACGAATGTTGAAAATGTGTGTCCGGTGCTGAATAAAAAAGACAGATACGTAAATACACTGGGGTGTTTTACAAATGTTTTACAAAATGGTCATGTCGTTCAGCCTGCCCGTATGTAATTGTTGATTGGCAACCAAAGCTTTAAGCTATAGGTAGAGCACATTACTCGTGGCAGTGCCACTTTTATGCTGACGCGGTTTTGTGAATCGCGTTGCCACTTCCAGTCGTTTCTCTCCGCTTGCTAGGTAACTAGGTACTTACATTAAAGTATTTGTGACTTCCTCCATAAGACATGAAGATTAGGGGCCAGAGATATTGCATCCCCCGACAGTCCCAAGACGTAAATTATCTACATAAGTTATTCTCATCTGCCATTAAAACCTAAACACAATTCTAGTTCATCAACAGGTGGGAGACAGAATATCTGGCACGTAGTACCCACCATGATGGACTCCTAATAAAGAGTCCTACCACTAAAAAGCTCTAAGACTTACGTATAATCAGCCGAGTATAGGTCGTTTATATACTCCAAGTATTTGTCATCGAGAGTTCGGTAGCCGAATACGACGTTAGCCCAGTCCGGTTCCTGCCAGTTCTCTTTGTTTCGGTACAGGTTGAAGCAAGGCATAAGGCACACATCGTAACCACCTTCGAGCCATAGCTGGTGTAGGAGGTTGTAGGTTTCCAACCCCCATTTACTGAAAAGAAAAATATGCGTAGGATTTCAATGACAACCCCCGTGACGCAGATAGCGAGGGCCCGCCTGATAGGCTGCGGGTCCGATTCCCGGAACAAATGTTAAGACACGACAAAAAGAAGAATAAAAAAGTTATATTTCCTTGTTTTTAATGGCATAAAATTGTCTGCATAGTCAAGATATCTACTTTTGGGTCCCACAACCACAAGCTCTGTGGTACTCACGTTAAGAGGTGATTCGCAGTAGTCCCACACAGGTACGGGTACCACAATCCTCCCGCTCCGTCGCCCGTTGTGTTTGGAGAGAACTCACTCGCAATAACCACCACCTACAACAACCAGCGACCTTAGCAAATACACGCGTGACATAACAATAATAATAGTAATAAGGTTTATAATATTACTTATGTATGTTATACTTTAAGGTATATATTTGATATGGGCCGTAGTTTGTAAGTATTTAACATCATATACTAAACTAGTGTAGCCTGAAATAAACGTTGTTATTATTATTATTATAATTTCGTAGTTCCTAACAGATAAGACATTATGCGAAGTCAGTAGATACCTGGATGGGTGAGTGAGGTATTTTTACTAGCGCTTATGTGCTTTACTTTTAAGCACATAAGCGCTAAGCGCTCAGTAAAAATAGTTACTTTTGTGAAGCTAGCCCTGCGAAGTTCGCAGGGCTAGCTTCACAAAAGTTATTAAGAGGCCTTTGGGCGGTCTATTAACTTCGTCACCAGAATTGGCCTATGACTTATGCAAAGTAAATTGTATAATAATACTCGTAAGTAGTAAGTAGCAAAGACAAAGAAAGAGTTACAAAACTGGCATTAATAGGTTTTATTTACCTAATAGATTAATCGATAAACATTTGTGTGATGAATAGGTGTTTGTTCGGTGTCTGAGTGTATCATGTATTTAAAAATAAGTATATAAGTATTCTCTCAGTCTAGATGGGGCTAGATGGTGTTGTGTGCATTTTCTACCAATATTTATTAATTTATTTGTTATATAGGGTTGGTTCTTAGCATAGTTGCTCAGTAGATATAGATACTTACGAGTACGCCACTAACCTTATAATCATTATACTTTTCCTTAATTTTCACAGCACACCCTAAACCGTTTATCCCTGCACCAAGCACTGCTACTTTGACGACCATTTCTATCAGTGGACTCAAACTAAATAATTATTTACTTAGTAGTTAGTGGTGGTGTGCGACCTTCGTATATACCTACTTACTAGATATCTTGTTAATTCGTTTATATAGTACGTAGGTATGTACCTAGTTTATCACGGGTTCAGAGAGCTAATAATTATAATAACAAGGAGATGACCCTATCTTTGTTCAAGTAGGTAGGTAAATACCTATATCTAAGTAAATAGATACCAAGATTAATGATTGATGCAAGATTAATCAGAGTAGGTAATAATAAAATCAACAACCACACTCACCCACAGGATTTAACGTCTTTATTGTAAAGACGTTAAATCTTACACTGGGTCGTATCAATTCAAAAATTACAAAGCAATTATCAAAACTGCAAACAGTTGATGATATTTTACTGAGCTGCTACTTTCTCAATATATGTACCTACCCAAACCAAATATTTGCAGATCACGCAAAAACTTGTCTAGACGCGGGAACCAAACCAGTACCTGTAACACTTCGGCCCCGCCCGAGCAGCACCGGAACACGCCGTGGTCATCGCTTCGTCCGTCGCGTCGGTCGGATGTGTCCAATGCTAGTAGTTTGTCGACGCGTTGTACAACGTCAGTCGTCCACAGAATAAGGATCAGCAAAGTTATAGCTAATTAAATAGAACTACGTATTCAATATTATCCACGTTATTCTTTATAATACCATTTTGAATTATCCAAATCGGACCCTTACTTACGAAGATATTAAGTAATAAACATAATGCTGTTCTTGCCGGTAAAATCAATGTACGCGGGTGCGTGTGACGTCACTGGGAGGGTCCGACGCAGCCGGCCCCCTTCACGATTCGATACGACAGTTCCTGTGACGTCATAGCTACCGCGCGGCCACTCAGTGAACTTCGCTAATAATTTCGTCACAACTTCAATTTTTGTCGTAGAACAAAAATCTTTGCACTCTATGTTAAGATTTCTTAGCTCTGTAAATCTGCATTCTCAACTAAAAACGTTACGTATCGTCCTTGTCTAGAAGTTTATTAACTACCTAGCTACACTACGAGCCTCGGGGTCCCACAGCTCAGCTTATTTATGGAATCGCTCAGCGCAGTCACCATCCTATTATTTATTATTGGGTTTCAGGTTACGCTGCGTTTTGATTTGATACTCTGTCTAATAAAAATGTAGAGTGCTACATAGTTTTTAA
This sequence comes from Lampropteryx suffumata, assembly GCA_948098915.1. Lineage (NCBI taxonomy): Eukaryota > Metazoa > Arthropoda > Insecta > Lepidoptera > Geometridae > Lampropteryx > Lampropteryx suffumata. Next base: position 2,878,701 of record OX402561.1, on the reverse strand, counting down.
ATTAAAACGCTTTGTTAATAGAGTATAAAAGTTACATTATTACCAAAGTATTTAATTTTAAAACTATTTAGCACTCTACATTTTTATTTGACAGAGTATCAAAACGACTGCGTTATTTAAATACGGCTCCTGCTTAGCCCCCTGGTGCATGGTTTGTTTCAATTTCAAAGTATTTTTGTACGTAAATGCATGCAGTTTTCCCTTAGTTTTAATTCATGCGTTAGATTGTGTCTAATACCAAGAATGTCTTTGACTTGAGTGATCTGTTAAATGTCGAAAAGATAAAAGTAAAGCTCTGTGCTGCTCTGTGGAAAAAAGTAAAAGTGTCAATGTCAAATTTGTTTGTGATGTTTTGTGTTTGTTATTTTATTTGGATTTGAGTTTTATTTATTTCTGGTTCAGCAAACGAATACACCAGTTTTCCATCATGAAGTAAGTGTTGTATTACACACAAACCTTTCAATAAACTATAACATGAAATGCCTTGCCTGATTTTCACTGATTTTTATTTGTTTTAGATTAACCGTGGACGGCTTACTTGTTTATTTCCCATACGATTACATTTATCCAGAACAATACGCGTATATGTTGGAATTGAAACGTGCTTTAGATGCCAAGGTAACAATTAATCAGTACAAGTTGGTAAAATTAATTTTAGAACCATAAAAACATTTGTAGGTTATGTTCCGGCATAATAAACAAAATACTTTCAGGGTCATGGACTTCTTGAAATGCCGTCAGGAACAGGAAAAACTATATCCCTCCTGTCTCTAATTGTCGCCTATATGATACAGAACCCACATCATGTCAGAAAACTTATTTATTGTTCTCGAACAATCCCTGAAATAGAGAAAGTACTTGAGGAGTTGAAGAACTTGATAAAGTATTATGAGAAAAGTCAGGGCGAGAAGCCAAATATAACAGGGGTTGTCCTCAGCTCAAGAAAAAACCTGTGTATCCATCCTGAGGTAAATGCCATAATAATTATGTAGGGTCTAATACAATTACAGTAGTTTTTCGTATATTTCATATGTACAATCCTGCAATCCAGTCTGTCCACCCGATGGACTGATGATATTGAAAAGATCTAGATAAAAATACATACATATCATACATAGAAACACCCAGACCCGAGACAAGGAAAATGAATTGAATCGAATCGGGAATCGAAACCGCAACCTTCTGTTTCTCTGGCAGGCCTTTACCCACTGCACCACAGAGGTCGTCATACATTGTAACATTACAGCAGTTCCTTCTATAAAAAATATCCAAGCTTACTTCTGGAACCTAAGATTAAATCAAAAAAATACAATATCACGATCACTCTTCACAGGTGTCTAAAGAACGGGAAGGAAAGCTGGTGGATGGCAAGTGCCATTCTCTCACAGCCAGCTACATAAGGGACAAGCATGAGACCGATGATTCTGTGCCAACATGTAAGTTTATAGGCTACCATTGGGTCCTATCTATCAAACAGAATAGGGAAAAACAGTTCACAGGTTTTCTCCTTTAAAAACATTGTGGTCTATAGATAATTGATTCAGGCATAACTTTCCACAGAAGATTTATACATATATATAAAGATTACAAGCAACTGTTTAATTATTTTACTATAACAATGTTCAAGTTCAACATATACCCAATATTAAATAAAATGTTTGAAAATGTAAACATTTAACAGCCTAAAGGCTGTTAAATTGTTTTTATTACTCCATATTTCTGAAAATATTCTATCATGCTTTGGGAGTTCATTAATTAATTATTAATTATTGATAGACTAGCAGCTATAGCTGATATGTCTGTAACACAGTGTTAAAATAGTCTATAATTATTGGTTAATATTTTTGAGCACTGATTTGTTAGTTCGTAGCCAGTTGTCGAGCTTGTTTTTAAACACATTGACAGAGGTAGCAGTCACAACGTCATCTGGTAGTCCATTCCAATTGTGGACCACTCTGTTACTAAAGAAGTGATAAGAGACAAGTAAGTGGGCAGGGTCACAAATGAGTTTTAACTGGTAGCCATGTGATGGTCTCTGATCATCTTTTCTTCTCAGATGTCATGAATATTTAGCAGGTTGTACTGATAGGTCATAATCTTATAAGCCTCAATAACGAAGGCGTCTATCCTCAAGAGTAGTAATATAATTGTTTTTTTAGGTCAATTCTATGAAGGATTCAACCGTGAAGGCAAAGAGTCTATGCTGCCCTACGGAGTATACACAATGGATGATTTGAAACAGTATGGAGCTGATAGAAACTGGTGTCCATATTTCTTGGCCAGGTTTGCTGTAAGAAATCAATATCCATTAGAAATTATGCATGGTAGAATGATGCAAGGTACATGTAGCTTCTACCATGCATCATTTCTCTTGCGTGGTTCTTTAATGAGTCCAAGAAAAATGCTTCTGAGCACTTTAAGCCTTTCACCACACTGGTTTGAAATAAGTAATGACATAAATTTATAAAGTAATGACATAAATTATTTACTAAGTTGGAAGAATATTATGGCAGCATAATATTTCAATAAGATAATAATAAGTATCCCGGACATTTCACACAGCATCATCTGGCCCCAAAGTAAGCAGAGCTTGTGTTGACCACATGACTGATACACTAAGTATATACTTTTTTTTTGTAAATACGTACATATTATTCATAGAAACACCCAGACCTACATACAAACATTTGTCCCGCGGCGGGAATCGAACCCGCAACTGCGGTTGCGGCAGATCCAGTTGAGAAACCGGATCTTAGCCCACTGCGCCACAGAGGTCGGAGATGCATGTTATGTTTGTATTTACCTTTTAAAAATACTGAAGTATAATAATAATAATGATATATTTGTCTCTTAAAAAACTAATAGCTTTAGACTAACTAACATTCTAAGAAAAAATCATTAGATACTTAAGGTAGAAAAGATACCAATAGTGGAAACAATGTTGGCTTGATAGTGTAGCTGGCCTGATTTGGAAGATACTTGTGCCTGAAACAGGTTGTGTACCTGATATCAATGCTCTTAGACATTTAAAGTTTCTATAACTTTTTAGAGTTGTCTAAAATACTTCGGTCAAAAATTTGTAAAAAATTTCAGATAGTCCATGCTGAAATAGTAGTCTACTCCTACCACTATCTCCTGGACCCCAAGATAGCAGAGGTAGTCTCCAAGGACCTCCACAAGGAAGCTGTGGTTGTGTTTGACGAGGCTCACAACATAGACAATGTCTGCATTGACTCATTGAGCGTTAAGATCTCAAGACGGACCATAGACAAAAGTATACTGGCTTTGCAGCAGTTGGAAAAGACAGTTTCCCTGTAAGTTGTGGAATAGCTTATGATAATGGCAAGCAAGCATACCATATCCTGGGAGTGTTTATACCAGAGATATCACACGCACATTGCCATCCTCGATCTATCTATTCTAACCTCATAGCATAGTTGGTAATAACTTGGCCTTCTGCAATGTAGATTATGGTTCTATATACCCGAAAAAACATTTGTATAATGAATATAGGTGTTTGTTTTGTGGCTGGGTATTATAAGGTTAGATTTTTTTTATTGACATGTAAAAGAACAGGGTTCACTTATAATGAGCTTAAAAACTAGGTTTATAACTGACAGTTATTAAGTAGCTTTCATTCTAGAGATCTAGTGGATACATTAAAAATATCTTATCATATAGAGAGAGTTATAGACTGGGTATTATAAAATAATCTACTATATTATTGATAAGAATGTGTGGCCTTGCCCTGCCATCAGACAGTTTACTGACAGATTTGCAATGTATAAACTCCTGTAATCTTGTATTAGTTTTTCGTAGTTAAGCTAGTTGTGACATGGATCATACAAAAATGTGCTAGGACCAGGACCAGTTTCTTGTCAGTTCTTCTCGGACTTGGGTTAGGAGGAATTGGCACCTAAATTCTCCTAGTATGTAAGACGTTTAAAAGTGATCCTTGTGATATGAAGGAAAATATTTGAATTTGAATTTATCATCATCATATCATCCTTTATGAAGTCCACTGCTGGACATAGGCCTCCCCAATAGATTTCCAGGAAAAACGATTTTGAGCCCTCTCCATCCACCGACTTCCTGCGATCTTTACAATGTCGTCAGTCCATCGGGTGAGGGGTCGTCTTACGCTTCGTTTGCCTGTCCTTAGTCGCCATTCGAGAACTTTTACTCCCCAGCGGTTATCAGTTCTGCGAGCTATATGGCCTGCCCATTGCCACTTCAACTTGCAAATTTTGAGCGCTACTTCGGTGACTTTCGTTCTTCTACGGATTTCCTCGTCGCAGATTTTATCACGTAGTGAAATACCCAACATAGCTCTCTCCATTGCACGTTGCGCGACTCTGAGCTTGTGTATGAGGCCAATAGTCAGCGACCAAGTCTCAGTTCCATATGTCATCACTGGCAACACGCACTGATTGTAGTCTTTCGTCTTTCGCCTTAATTTTCCGAACGCTGCCCATCCGAGTTGGATTCGTCGGCTGACCTCTTTGTCGTAGTTGGACTTGCCTAGTTGAATCGTCTGACCCAAATAGACATAATGATCTACAACTTCGATTATATCGCTCCCAACATGTACCGGTACGGGTGCAACATGAGCATGATTTTTGTCTTGCTCATGTTCATTTTAAGATCCACCTGTTGGGAGACGATATTGAGGTCGCTGAGCATTGTGCCTAGGTCTTCCAGCGATTGTGCCATGAGGACTATATCACCGGCAAATCGAAGGTGAGTGAGGCGTTCGCCATTGATGTTGATACCATGTCCATACAAGAGCTTGAAAGCATCCTCCAATGCAGAGGTGAACAGTTTCGGAGAAATAACATCTCCCTGTCTCACTCCTTTATGCAATGGGATTGGATTCATGCTCTGGTCCTGGAGTCGGATAGAAATGGTGGCGTTACTTACTCTACAGACATTTCAACACTTCGATAGTCGATTTGGCACCGCTGGAGTGACCGCAACACTGCCCAGGTTTCCACAGAATCAAAGGCTTTCTCATAGTCCACAAACGCTAAACAAAGTGGCTGGTTATACTCTTCGGTCTTCTGTAAAACCTGCCAGAGCGTATGGATGTGGTCTATGGTGTTAAAGCCTTTTTGAAACCCGGCTTGTTCGGGAGGCTGGAAGTCGTCAAACCTACGTGCGAGACGATTTGTAACTACTCTCGAAAACAGGTTATAGACATGGCTCAACAGCGAGATGGGCCTTTAATTCTTTAAGAGGGTGTTATCCCCTTTCTTTAAGAGCAGTACCACCACACTCCTGTTCCATGCCTCTGGCGTAGTTTCCTCGAGGATGACGGAGTTGAACTGCTTCTGGAGGACCGTACCGGGTTCCACCCACTCTCAGTAGCTCTGTCGTTATTCCGTCTTCCTCCGGTGCCTTGTTATTCTTAAGCTGCTTGAGAGCCGTTCGGATCTCGTATAGGCTGCCGTCCGGGATGTCTTCTGTGTAGTGTCGGGTAAGTATTAAATAAGTAATAAATAATAAATAAGTATTAAAGAGACGCAAATCGCGTCGCATGGACTTAGAGATCTGTTTATTGAGCGCGCTTTATCTATATACATATCCACTAAAGACTGCAGTTTCATTTCGCTACGTTCTGCCATGAGTTTTAGAGTGTGCTCAGAGACTTTTTGGGTTCTACCTTTGCGCTGGGTCTTACAAAACTTTGAGCCAACGGCATGGACAATTTCCACCAGCCCGTCATTTAATTCATCCACGGATCCGCATTCGGCATGGCATTGGAAGCGATTTTGGAGTTCCAACTGCAAGCTCTCGAGGTTTTGGATTTGGGCAGGACTTGGGCGAAGAGTACATTTTATCAGACCTTTCAAGCTTGACGTTAAGATTTAATGAGCCTCTAACCATTCGGTGATCACTGCCGGTTTTGACCCTGTTGATCACTGAGACATCATTAAATATTTGCTTTTTTGTTGTTATGATAAAATCTATCTCGCGTTTGTGTCCACCGGGGTGAAGCCATGTCCATTTTCTGGAAAAAGGAGTTCATCATAAAGAGTCCCTCCTTTTCCATGAAGTCGGCCAATCGCTGACCCCGTTGGTTTCGCTGTCCAAATCCAAATTGCCCCACTCTCAGTTCATCGCCGTTCCTCACACCTAGCCGCGCGTTGAAGTCCCCCATCACAACCGTAGAGTTGAGTTGTGTTCCCTTAGTCGCCTTGTACGACATCCACGGGAGGAGATGGAGGGGTCCAATTCCATGCCGGAACCACCTCGGCAATTATCATCATGGGTATGTATTTACTTACTATATACCGATTTCAATAAAACTTATATGGGACCTGGGAAGTACCCTTTAAAACCAAAAAAATATATTTCCAAATCGGTTCAGGTGTCTTTAGTAAACGGTGAAAATACATTAAAAAAACGAAATGATAACCTCCTCTTTGAAGTCGGTTATAAAGAACGGTGGGCTACTTTTTCTTTAACCATCTGTGCGAAGCCGCGGACAGAACCTAGTGTTTTTCTATATAAGAGAAAAAGAACCGTATAGTTTCTGATCAGGTGTAAAATACTTTCTCACCAAACGGGATTTTATTAGTTTTTGATAAACTTTTCGTGCATTCTGTATGTACATCTTATTTGTATGACAAGACGAGAGCTCTCATATGGTAAAGTAAGTATCTGTAAACAAATTACAGTTATACCTGGTCTGTCAGCGTAGTTGGTAGTAGCTCTGCCTTCTGCGCTGTAGGTTTGGAGTTCGATTCCCTCCCAGGTCAAACATTTGTGTGATGAACGTAGATGTTTGTTCTGTGATATAAAGTATCAAAAGTATGTATTTAAAAATATATAAGTAGTCTATCAGTCATCTGGTCACCATAATACAAGCTATGCTTAGTTTGGGGCTAGATGGTGTTGTATAGTGTACATTGTCCACCTATATTTACTTATTTTTATATAAGTGTCTTGTAAGTCATCTGGTTCCCATAGGCTTTGTTTTATTTACTGCTTAGAGGCAGAACATCAGCACACCAATGCTATCCTGATGGGTACTTAACAGAACCCTTGTTGAAGAGTCCTACTATACTTCTTTGAAAATTATTTTAGAATTCGCGAAGAGGACGCGGCTCGACTAACGGCAGAGTACGAAGTGATGGTGGAAGGGCTGAGAGAAGCGGCCGTCGCAAGGGACACTGACATGATCCTCGGAAACCCTATACTGCCGGATGAAGTTCTCAACGGTCAGTGCAGCTTTTGTTACCCCACAATCTTCTTTTAGTTCTGAGAACTCGTAAGACACAGAGATATCTCTGTGTCTTATCTTTGTATCTATGGCATCATGCAGGCTTTCGGAGTCAGTAAGGTTAAGAATAAATAAATAATGCCCGACATTTCACAAAGCATTATCTGGCCCCAAAGTAAGCAGAGCTTGTGTTATGCAGTCATGTGGTACCCACATGACTGATATACTACTTATACACTTTTTTTTGTAAATACAAACAATTTTATTATGCATCTAAACATCTAGACTTGATAGATAGATTGGAATATTTTGCCGTCGCCTGTCTTTCCTGAAAACTAGAGCCTGGGTCTTTTCAAGTCAAGGGGCAATAGTTGTCTTCTAGACCTGCGGCGTGCCTCATCGACGACCGCATCGTCGCTTACCAGACGAGATCATGGTCAAACGTAGGTAACTATATATGTAATAAAAAATAAAAAAGGTAGTAATATCAAAAAAACTTTGTTTATATATATCATATCTTTGTAGAAGCCATACGTATTACTGTGCTAAATTGTATTACGATATGATTAATAGTCTCCGAGTTAGAGGTCTGATTAGGGGCAAACAGACAAACAGACGGACATGGCGAAACTATAATAAACTAGCTGGACTTTGGAACCATAAAAAAGCAAAACGCAAATCGATGGAACCAAGGCGAGTTTTTTGCTTCATTCTTTTCGGACTTGGCAAATAAAGCCACATTAACATGTCGTTTCAATGTTATCCTATAAGATTTTATTGAAAAAAAAAAGATAATTTAAATTTTCCACTTTTTATTTAATAATAATAATAATAAATTCATTAATTTCGGTTTTTACATTACATCATATAGTGTTAAACAGTTAAATAGTATATATAAGTAGTATATAAGTCATGTGGTACCCATACATACACAAGCTCTGCTTACTTTGGGATCAGATGATGCTGTGTGAAATGTCTGGGATTATTATTGAAAAAACTGTGGTCCAGTGCTTCACGGCTGACTGTTTGTGGTAGACGAGTACAACTAACCTCTTAATTTCCGTATTAATACCTGTAACGTTATATAATAAATTCGACAGGTAACATGTATATTGTATACCCTGAACATGATTTTTGTTTTTCTATTTCAGAGGTTGTACCCGGGAACATCAGGAATGCAGAGCACTTCTTATCCTTTTTGAAGCGGTTCATCGAATATCTGAAAACGAGGTTGAGAATCCAGCATGTCGTTCAAGAATCTCCAGCAGGTATTGTTGTTATAGTGGAAGAGTGGGCCAAGTTATAGGACATTAGCTGCTGCTCGCGGCTTCGCACGCATAGTACCTAAATAAAAAGTAGCCTATGTCCTTCTCCAAGGTCCCATCTATCTCTATACTAAAATTCATCGAAATCGGTTCAGCGATTTAGTCGTGAAAACGTAACAAACAGACAGACAGACAGTGTTACATTCACATTTATAATATTAGTAGAGATATCCATTATTTTGCTCTACCATTATTATATGCGGGGAACAAGGCTTCGTTTGCAAAATCAATATTAGAGTACTGTTGCGCCCGCTCGGGCAGATGCGTTAAATAATTAGCACAGCGCCATCTAGTACCGTACATAATATCTGTCGTATACCGGATGAGCCAAAAACACCACTCAGTGGATCTCTGAGAAAGCCAGGCGGGGCGCCGTGGTAGACCCAAGAAGAAATCGCCATTTTGATAAAGCTTGAGTCCAATTGGCTCAAAACTGAGATCAAGGGGAGACCTTTGCTCAGCAATGTCCCAACAGAATGGGCTAATCGTAATCGATAATTTTAAAATATCATCCTTCGCCTCGCTTGTAATTTCCAGGTTTCCTAAAAGACGTGGCATCGCGCGTGTGCATCGAACGCAAGCCGCTCCGGTTCTGCGCGACTCGACTCAACTCTCTCATGAAGACTCTGGAGATATCTGATCCTCACAACTTCGGCTCGCTCACTCTCGTCACGCATTTGGCAACCTTGGTGTCTACATATACGAAGGGGTTTATAATTATTATTGAGCCGTTCGATGATAAAACTCCCACGGTTTCTAATCCGATCCTACATTTCTCGTAAGTATGCATCGTGCAAATGCAAAAGAGCGCTAGGAGCAGGACGAGTTTCTTGCTAGTTGACCACCCCTGTGGCGCAGTGGGCGAAGGCCAGCTTGAGACGCAGAAGGTTGCGGGTTCGATTCCCGCCACTGTGTAAGTGTTTGTATGATCTGCAAGTATTTGTCTTGGATCTAGGTCTTTTTCATGTATAATATGTAAGTATTTATAAAAAATAAAGAAATAAGTAGTTTAACACTCATGTGGTTTCTATAACACACACTCTGTGGGGCGATTATGGAGCTTTGATACCATCAAAACATTGATACTAATAGCTTTCAGTTACTATTGATGAATTGGTATTAGGGATCGCTGCGATTTCTATCGGCTTCTATCGCTAATTACAATGTGAAGTTGATGTCAAACTATAACTCGACCAATTTACAAAGTACGATTGTGGTAGGAACCGTGTTTAGCGTACTAAGCATCTAAATACATCGTATATGATTGATTGAAATAATGCCTATTGCTAATCGAAATTGATAGGCATTGATTGTATCAAGAGTTCCATAATCGCCCTATTGCTTACTTAGTACTTAAAGGCTAGATAATGCTGTGAAACGTCCAGCATTATTTATTGTTTAAATTTGTTTACAGGTGTATGGATTCTTCAATAGCAATGCGACCAGTATTCTCTAGATTCCAATCTGTGATAATTACCTCAGGTAAGTCATCATCTCCATATATACATTTTGATAAACACGTGCTTTACTCACTTATTATATAGTCGATGGATGCACCGACACAGTTTCGATTCATCTAGAGAACCTTCATCTGGGTGAGTTCAATCCGCGCTCCGTGAGTTGCCGCGAGCGTTCACGGTTCACACTCAAAAATATAAAATAAACAGTGATAAACACTGTCGTTTATCAAAATGTATCTCCATATCTTAGTGGTTATTTTCCTTCTTAATTTATTTTATATCATTCGTCATCTCTGTAGTCATTCTTTCTTTTTCTACCTCGGATATGTACAATCACACTAATATTATAAATGGCAAAGTTTATTTGCCAAAGTTTGGCTGGCCGCACTCAAATGGCTGGATGAATTTAGACAGATTTGTATTGATAAAGTAGTATTTGACCTGGAATAGGCTACACGCGTGCGAAGTCGCAGTAGCTGCAGTTAGTAATAATTATAAAAGTACCAAAGAAAGTTGACAAAGTACCGCTGTGACTGTCTGTTTGTCTGAACGCGATTAATTCAAAATCTACCAAACGGATTTTCATACGGTTTTCACCAATGGACGGAGTGATTCATTAGGAAGGTTTAGGTATATTTCATTTCATTTCATTTATTCAGTAACAATTATTTTACAAATCGTATTTGAATGTACATACTATGAATTAATTACAATTAAAATATACACAAAATAATTAATTAAGAATTACTATTTAAAAAATATATATAAATCAACAAAACAAAGCAAAAAATAATAATAACACTAATAACGACATAATTTTGATAATTTTTGATGTCAGGCCCTGTTTTATGTCATAAATTCATCAACAGAGTAGAAACACTTACAGCTCTTCTTCTCTTACAGCTTGAAAAAAGCTAATTTGCTTTTAAATATGATAGGACTGTTAATATTCTTCATATCAGTGGGTAGAGCATTATACAGTCTAAAAGCCTGAAACCGACAGCCATGCCTTGCCACATCCAGTCTTGGACATATTGGAGCCTCAAGGTCTATTCTTCTGGTGCCTAAACGTGTGATTCTTTGCTCTGGCGTTTCGTACTTGCTCGGATGCCGAACTATATCCATGAGAACCACCTATATGTATAGGCTTGGAAGCGTTAGAATTCTTAGGTCATGGAAATAGCTTCTGCACGATTCCCACGGCGGTATGCGTACTATGGTGCGAATAGAGCGTTTCTGTACTACGAAAGCCCTATTAATATTGTACATGTAACTGTTACCCTTATAACGTGTACCGCAATTTAGACTCTACTAGCGCGTAGTAAATAGTTTTAAGTTGCTCGATATTGGTGGCAATTCGGTTGGCACCAACCTAACTAATTTTAGCTAAAATTAGGTTTAGACTGTCAAATTAAACATTGTTATTCTGCTGTTACCAACTTATCCTAATTTAATTTTATCTAATTTAATTAAGTGTTCCTTATTTAGTTAGATGGTACCAACCGAATAGGTTTTACAAATGATATGACTAACTAAAATATATTTTAGCCATTCCTAAATTTAGAAATGAACCAACCGAATTGCCACCATTGACTACATCTCTTAAACTCCTTATAGCATAACAAGCTGAGCTTACAGAGTTTTCAATAAATTCCAATTCTGGTTTCCAAATTAAAAACTGATCTATATTTACACCCAAAAACTTTACACTATTTGCTACTTAAATTTTTACTCCATTACTAGCTATATCAATGATATCATGGTTTCTTGCTGTAGTCCGAAAATATACAGCTTTAGTTTTGTTCACATTCAATTTCAAATTGTTAACACAAAACCAACCATTGAAGATCTCCAGTGTAGTGTTAATCTTGTTTGAAAGATCATTCACACTAATGACTGGAACAATTGCATTTGTGTCGTCTGCGTAAACAACCAACTTAACACCAGGAACAGTATTTTCAACAAAGTTTATAAGGTCATTTAGAAAAATTATAAAAAATGTATGGGTCCCAATATTGAGCCTTGTGTCTAATATAATAAAATAGTCTATATTATACTATTATAATAATATAATAGTCTAATATTGACTATTTTATACTATTATAATAATATAATAGTCTAATATTGACTATTTTAGATTTATGGTAACAATTTCTTGATTGCTTACAATATTTTTTATTTCAATGTATTGCTTCCTGTTGCTTAGATATGATCTTAGTATACTTAACGCATTTCCCCTTACTCCATAAAACTCAAGCTTTCCAATCAGAATATCATGATTGTAGAGGATGGGTCAGAAAATGATAACACCGTTTTGGAGTTATAGCAGCCGGTAGTTGGGATGCAGGCGAAATTCAATGGTATGCTTGTAAAACTACGATTACTGAGCCAGCCGCGTCGTGCTCAGTCCAAAGGTTCGCGACAACTCATTGACCATAAAAAAAATATATATAATAAAATAAAGTTCGCATCCACCCTCACTAATCCGACTTATTTATTAAAAAACAGAAAAGCATAAACTTTGCCCACAGATGGCGTTACGTGTACCAATTTAAGAATAAGTAGGTAGCAATTAGATACTAAAAATAACTAAATACGACGTGTGTCGCCTACAATCCACCCTCTTAGTGCTGAAACTTAATAAGCTAAATGAATATAAAACGAAACAACATAAAATCAAATCAGCACTAACTATTCTGATGGTTCAAGTAGTGCGACACGCGTTACTGGACGGCGCACCAATCCAGTACGAGTGCGTACGTCCACTACTCGCACTCGGCCGTCGTCGCCTGCATGGGTCGCACTCACCACTCCGTGCCGCCAACAACCGCGGTCTAGATTAGGTTCTACAATCAAAACATAGTCTCCATCTCGCAACGCTCTCTGGTCCCTAAGCCATTTCTGCCTAGGAATTAACGTAGGTAGGCACTCCTTTACCCATCTAGCCCAAAACATGTCAGTAAGTCGCTGTGCTACGCGCCACTGCTTACGTAGGCATAAGTCGTCGTTGTCGTACCTACCGAATACTGGGTTGTTCGATGACGTACCTAACAAAAAATGATTAGGAGTTAGGGCCTCAGGATAATTAGGGTCACACGAAACGTGTGTAATAGGGCGACTATTAACTAGTGCTTCCACTTCAGCAAATAAAGTGTAAAGCGTCTCAGGGTGTGGAGCGCGTTCCTTTAGTACGACTTTCAAGGCCGTTTTCACCGTACGTATCATACGCTCCCAAGCGCCTCCTTGCTCAGGGGCCCCGGGGGGTATGAATCTCCACTCGATACCTCTTACGGTACCGTCTTCACGGAGTTTACTCTCATTGAGTTCCAACAGACTCCGTTTCAGCTCATTATCGGCTCCGCGCAGGTTTGTCCCGTTATCTGAATAGATAACACTGGGTGTGCCGCGACGAGCGATCATACGTCTGAGCGCCATGATGGTGGAGTCCGTGCTCAGACTCTCACTTATTTCCAAATGAATAGCACGTACAGTCAGGCACGTAAACATCACGCCGTACCTTTTACATCTTTTTCGACCGATGCTGACATCCATCGGTCCAAAAAAGTCCACCCCCGTAAAGGTGAAAGGTCGACGATTGTGCTGCAGCCGTGCAGCGGGCAGGTCCGCCCTACGCTGCGGCTGCGGCGCGGCGCGGCGGTGCCGACAGAACGGGCAGCGCGCGGCGACAGCACGTACAGTCGGCCGCAACTTCAATATCCAGTAGCGTTGCCGTAGCTCATTTACCACAAGCTCGCGGGCACCATGCATAGCTTTTCTGTGGTGGTACTCAACTATTAAACGAGTTATTTGGTGACGACCATCGAGTATAACGGGCCTCATAGTCGAGTGGGTGACCCCATCGACTTTATCGATTCGACCAGCTACTCTTAACAATTCAGTGTCGTCTAAGTATGGCGTCAATGTTATCAAACGGCTGTTTGATAACAAAGGTTTGTTTTGCTTGACAAGCTGAATGTCCTGCGCGAACGAGTCCTGCTGAGATTTCTTGAGCAGGAGAAGCTCTGCTTCGTACATGAGCTCGACATTCATAGAAGCCTTTTTTCGCCGACATCGTCTGACGAATAGTAGAATGCGAATGGTCACTCGCACGAGTCGTAGCCACGACGAGTACTGGTCCTCATTAGGTAGTGAGTATTCAACGACATCAGTCGCTATAATATTCAAGATCCTTTCCTCACAGGTAATATCTGGTGATGGCTTTTTGGTGGACTTACAATCCTTAGGCCAAGTTTCCTCCGGTTGCCGTAAGTATTGTGGTCCACGAAACCAGACGCTTTCGAATGTCAGCGGTGGGGATTCGTCTTTAGTAGCTAGGTCAGCCACATTCAACTTAGTTGGAACGTACCGCCATTCTGCTACATTCGTAAGCTCATCAATTTCACCTAAACGATGAGCTACGTACGTCTTATAGCTTCTAGGATCACTACGGATCCATTGCAGGACCGTCTGTGAATCGGTCCAGAAATAGCGCTTGTCAGCCTTCAAGTCTTTGTGTTCTCGCTGAAGCGAGTCCGCCAGACGTGATGCTATGAGTGCGCCTTGCAGTTCCAGTCGAAGAACTGACACGGGGCGGAGTGGAGTCACTCTGCTCTTACTAGCTGCAAAACAAATTAAAACATGTCCGTTGGCTCGAGTAAAACGCCAGTAAATAACTGCAGCGTACGCTTTAATAGAAGCGTCGCAAAATATGTGCAGCTGTTTATCTACTATAGGCACTACTACCTATACCTATAGCCGTAGGATAGCACTGAGACCAACTATCGGCATTGTGATACCACCTAGGTATGCGTAGAGATTCCAAAAGCTTTAATTCGTCGAGCCATATCATCCACTTTGAGTGTTCACTAGTGTGGATGTGGCATTTCCAATTAACCTTTGATCTATGTACATCTTGAAAATATAAATAATTAATATAAAAATAATTTTACTTTTAATAATAAATGGCGATAAAAAACCGTGTATATCGTAAACAGACATAATAATGCTAAGCACTTTTGCTTTCGTAGGAGGCGTAGAACCATCTAAATTATCAGTAGGTATTTTGTCAAGTGAAATCTGAAACCCAAATGAATCATCTGCTGGATGCCATATCAAACCTAAAGTGCGCTGACTTGTATTCATGGCTCCATGTTTGAACTGAACCGCAGTGCGTGCGAGCGCATCTGAGGGAATTGAGTCTAAAACCTGCTTGCTATTACTTGACCAGCCCCTTATCTCAAAACCTCCTTTTGCGTGAGTGCGTGTTATATCGTGGATCAATTTTATGGCTGTATTGTCGTCGCACGTGGAATACAAGCAATCGTCCATATAGTGGTTATTAATAATAACATCTACAGCCTCGGGATTCATATCTTCGTATTTAAGTGCGTTTTTATTTTTTACGTACTGTGCAATAAAAGGCGAACATGTTGCACCAAAAATCAAACTTTGCATCGTATAAACTTTAATCGGACTATCTAGAGATTCTTGCCACAAGAATCTAAGTACATTTTGATCAACAGGCCGAATTCTAATTCTGAGAAACATATCACGAATATCTCCGATTATAACTATTCTATTCTCGCGAAACCTAAGCATAATTCCGTATAATGAATTATATAAGTCCGGTCCTGTTAGTAAATAATCGTTTAGGCACACACCATCAACATTAGCGGCGGCGTCAAAAACTAACCGTAACTTATCAGGCTTATTAGGATTCTGAACACCAAAATGTGGTAAATACCAAACATTATCAGCTGACAGTTCGTTATCAGTTAGTTCTCGAGCATAACCATTGTCTAACAACTTCATTATTTCATTTTTATACCTACTGGCGTAGACAGCGTTTTTCTGGAATTTACGTAGCAATAACTGCTGACGCGAGTAGGCATTATTGTACGAGTCAGGCATCATAAAATTATCTTTTCTAAACGGTAAACCGACTTCCCATTGGTCACCTACCTGACGTGCTGTTTTATCTAATATTTCGACAGCTCGAATATGATCTGTATTCTCTCTAGATACAGGAGAAATTCCTATGAGATCAAAATTAAATGCATTTTTAATCAGGTCATTAAGTTCGTTAATTTCATACACATCATTATCGTGAGAGTGAGCGAGATGGAAGACATTTTGTTCACTTACCCGGGTCTTCGAGTAGTGAGTGCCCCCCCGGTAAAATCCATGAATGGTCCACCCCAAGCGACCGCGTGATGCATACAACGACTCCCTGTCACCGTGTATAACCTGAAGTGGAGCTATTAGGAAATAGTTATCCTCACCAATTAGTAACCGCGGTTTTACACTTGTTTCTGTACAAATAAAATTCTTAATATGCGATAAGTGCGTACTATTAACACTGTTCAAAACCGACAAGTTTTGTGAACACAATTTTAACTGAGCACATTTACGTAACTTACAGTTATAACTAACCTTGTCCTGTCCGGATATTTCTAAATTAACACTAGGGACTTCCGATTGGTACACTGATAAACCAAACGCATCCGTAAACCTTATAGGGCGCGCACTGACACAGTCTAAACCTAGGGTGTCAGCCAGCTCAGCTTCGATCACTGACACTTCAGCACCATCGTCCAGGAGTGCGTAGGTATTCACTATACCTTTAGGGCCACGTAATTGAACCGCGACCACTTTCAACAGCGCGAATTCATCCGGAGCGGTGGCGGTGCTTGTGACGTCGCTGTCTCGAGCGAAGTGCATCATAGACGCGTCGGGTGTAGTTACTGCAGGTTCCGGTGTTCCGGTCGCCTTATCAGCTGACTGTAATGTCATCTCGGGTCTCGTCCAGTGTAGCAGGCGGTGATGTGCCATGCCACATTTATCGACGTCACATACAGGCGCGGGGCACGTCTTTTTATCGTGTCTTGCTAGTAGACAGCAATAACATAGTCCGTGCACTTTAACAAATCTCCATTTATCTCTGCGCATCGCACGTTTGAATATGCGACACTCTGGCAAGGTATGACTGCCCTTCTGGCAGAATTTACATAATGTGTTATCAGCTGTGGCGACAGAAGATGTATAGACAGTACGATGACGGTACTTGTCTTCAGTGCGCTTTGTAGGAGCGTCCGTCGGCTTCTTGTCCTGCGGCTGAGTACATCCGACGGCTGATAACATCTCAGCCTCCACCTTCAAAAAAGTAGCCAGTAGTTCCAGTCTCGATCTGCCTTCGTGTAAGCGGTTATAGGCAAATTCTGTCCATCTACCAATCAGGGTGCTCGGCAATTTAGACACTATAGCTGCGGCGAGCTCTGGACTGCGTAGATAGTCGTGCTGGTCTAGTGCGCGTATTGTTGCCACGCAATTATTGACTTTTACAGACAAGTTTATCAAATCTTGTTGATAATTAATAGGTAACGATGGTAACTTCTTCAATTGCATCGCTATGTTGCTAATTATAATATCAGCTCGACCAAACCTGAGTTCCAGTGCTTCCATGACTGCCGATGGCGGAGTGTTGCCGATCAGCAAGTCAGTAACTGCTTCTTTGGCCTCACCTCGTAGAGATTTACGAAGTCTCCACAGGTTCTCACTGTCACTGAATTTACACACAAGTGACGAATCATCGTAAGCGTTTTTAAAGTGTAGCCATTCAATACAGTCGCCACTGAAAGTAGGTAGCTCCCGGGGCGTGGCAAGACGGCTCAATAATTTATCGTGCTTAGATGATGATGACTGTATCACAAGATCCTTCAACGTTTGAGCTAGTTGTCGGATGCTGTTGTCTTGCTGGACGGGTGGTTCACAGTTCGTGTCCAGCCACTTTTCCACGTTCTCGTGCACGCGCTTCTCGCTATGTTGAGACGAACAATAGGAGCCAACATGGTTTTCATTTGGTGCAAAATTAGTGTCGACGTCATGAGCTATCTCACTATCTCGGTCGACTTTGGCAAGGTCAGCTTGTAACTTCTTGTCAATTAACTCCATCTGAATCTTGGCTTTAGCTTCCGCCGCTTCCAATTCGAGTTGCTTACGACGTGTAATAGATGACGTAGTGGATTTCTTCGTACGGATCGTGGTTTTCGAAGCACAAGTAGAATGCTGCGCAGTACCATGTGGCGCCATTTTGCTCGGCACTGGCGTCGATACGTATCCTTCCCGCGACGATGTAGCACAATCGGTGCCGCGAGGAAGAATCAATTTCGTGAATTCCTTTTTCATATGTGCACATTCCAACTTGTAGGATTCCAGTGGTTCCCGGCGTTGACTACGTGTCTGAACTCCGGTGTGCGTCGTTTTTTCCGACATGGCGGCGGCGCGTTCACTCATTTCAGATCGGGCTCGAAAGGACCATATTGTAGAGGATGGGTCAGAAAATGATAACACCGTTTTGGAGTTATAGCAGCCGGTAGTTGGGATGCAGGCGAAATTCAATGGTATGCTTGTAAAACTACGATTACTGAGCCAGCCGCGTCGTGCTCAGTCCAAAGGTTCGCGACAACTCATTGACCATAAAAAAAATATATATAATAAAATAAAGTTCGCATCCACCCTCACTAATCCGACTTATTTATTAAAAAACAGAAAAGCATAAACTTTGCCCACAGATGGCGTTACGTGTACCAATTTAAGAATAAGTAGGTAGCAATTAGATACTAAAAATAACTAAATACGACGTGTGTCGCCTACAATGATCTACCGTATCAAAAGCTGAGGATAAATCCAAGAAAAGCCCCACTGCCTTCATTTTACTGTTCAAATTTATTAACACTTCATTTATGAGAAGATCAACTGCGTCAACAGTTCCTATACTTATCTGATAACCAATGTATAATTCATTCGTGCGATGCCGGGGATCTGTAATATAAAAGTAGAGCTTAAAACAATTGGCAATTGTTTATATTAATATATTAACCCACCCCAGATGTATTCCAAGTTGTTTCACCCCAGAAAATATTTGCTTTAAATTTAATATTTAAATATGATGTTGTTTCAGGAACCTTATCTCCACTGGACATGTATCCAAAGATCTTGGACTTCAACCCGGTCATAATGAGCTCATTCACAATGACCTTAGCGAGGCCCTGTATATTACCTATGGTGAGTCCTAACAACCCTAGACTAGGTCTGGATTTTACATCATGGCACAGGGGATCCTAATTTGCACTATTTTAAAGTTATTTAATTTTTTTGCCTTGCTCGTAGATAAATGATAAAACATTTATTTGATAAATCACACGTATAATCAATATGTAGTTGTATATAATGGTAAAAACATAATACGTAAGACACTAGATACCTAAACCAAAAGTATGTGTGTCGCAATTTCAAAAGGGTCATAGCTCAGCGATAATAATGCTTAAGAAGCAAACACAATCAGTGTTTGCTTCAGCTTCATATATTATCTTCGATATGAAGAGCCGAAATCAAGCGCAATACAACATTCAGTGTACGACAGTTCGAATTCATATGAGTGAAAAGACGGACAATAATTCGTAGGCTTGCGTGATACGAGTATGAGCATAAAAACATACGATAATTAGGATCTAGAAATACATAGGACGCTCATACCTTTTTACATCGGCAGCGTGGTATCGTCGGCAAATCATAAGGGATGGTGATCTTCACTCTTCACGCACGCGTTAAAATTTGTATTTGATATCACCGCGGGTCGGTGCCGGTAACGCAAGTGATCAGCGATTTGTCTTATGGCCTTCAAAACACTCCCCTTACGGATTCCATTACTCCTGAAGAAAGACTTCCCTCCGGATACTAACCCCCGTAACAAAATTGTCAAGGATCATACAAAAAAGTGTTAAGACCAGACGAGTTTCTTGCCGGATTCTTCTTGAACTAGGGTTAGGAGGAACCGGCACCTAGATTCACTAGCATGTAAGAAGATTCAAAGTGGTCCTTGTGATTTATTTTGACTGGCCGGTCAGTGCAGTTGGTAGTAGCTCTGCCTTCTGCACTGTAAGTTGAGAGTTCGATTCCCTCCCTGGATAAACATTTGTGTGATGAACACAGGTGTTTGTTCTGTATCTGGGTGTTATAAAGTATCATAAATATGTAATTAAAAATATTTAAGTATTCTATCAGTCATCTAGTCACCATAATTCAAGTTATGCTTAGTTTAGGGCTAGATGGTGTTGTGTGCATTGTCCACCCCAATATTTATTTATTAAATAAAGCATTGACGTTTGACTTTTGACTCATTGTAAATGTATCTGTAAAAAACAGACAATTCAAAAAGAACCTAATATGTAGTGATAAAACAATGTTTCTTCTTTGTGACTTTCGTTTGTTTATTTATGCGTTATTATACAACTTAATGTTTCTGTTTTGTTTCTAGATAGTGGCGAAAGGCAGCGATCAAGTCGCGATATCGTCGAGATACGAGTCGAGAGAAGACGTGGCCGTGATTAGGAATTATGGACAGCTGTTGGTAGAGGCAAGTAATGTTTACATACACATTACACAAACCGGGTGATTATGGAATTCTGTTACTATCAAATTATTAATACCGACAGCTTTCAGTTACTATTGATGAATTGGTATAACTGTTGGTTGTCATATGAATAGAAACTGAGATAAAAGCTAAACGTCACGTAATTACTTTATTAATTAATTAAATTAATAAATCAATAAATATTGGAGGACAATGCACACAACACCATCGAGCCCCAAACTAAGCATAGCTTGTATTATGGTGACTAGATGACTGATAGAATACTTATATATTTTTAAATACATGCATAAGATGCTTTATAACACCCAGACACAGAACAAACACCTATGTTCATCACACAAATGTTTATCCTGGGAGGGAATCGAACCCTCAACCTACAGCGAAGAAGGCAGAGCTACTGCCGTGAGCCGTGAATTGAATGCCAGCGAATGAGTTTCATCAAATAGTTATGACTTTTCTTTTAGATCAGTTAATAGTAGCTCTGCCTTCTACGCTGTAGGTTGTGGCAAACATATGTTGGATTTGTAAGATCATAAGTTGGTTCTGTGTCTGGCTAAATTCACCTAGTATGTAAGACGTTTCAAAGTGATCCTTGTGATTGTATTGAATAAATCATCTTTTGACTTGACTTGACTTGGTACTATAATATTTTATTAGTAGTATTATTACTACTAAAGTATCATGTATTGAAATTTATACAAGTATTCTATCTGTCATCTGTTTCCCATAATACTAGCTTTGTTTAGTTTGTGTTAGATGGTGTCGTGTGCGTTGTCAACCAATATTCTTTTATTATTATTTTCATATAGTTAGTTTAATCTGTGGATTGTTTCTTTATCTGGGTGTTATAAAGTATATTGTATATTCATGTCATCTGTAGGGCGATTATGGAACTCTAATTACAATCAATGTCAGTAATCATCAGTAATGATTGAAATTACGCCGCAAACTGATAGACATTGATTGTAATTAGAGTTCCATAATCGCCCTACTGATTCCCATCACTTTGCTATATTTGGGACTGGATGGTGCTTGTGAAATATCCACCAATATTTACTTATAAAGTGCCTTTTATTCTGTTTTAAACTTTTAGACTAGAAGATAGATATCTTCTAAGTTTAAAACAGTTTGAAACACAGCGCTGCGTCTGTGGAAACTTAACAAAAAGTCCTTCATGTAAGATAACATAGCTCGCTGTGCTCGCTATAGGATCGGGCTCGCTTCGCTTCTTGTAATATTGAATAATTATTCCAGATATCAGCATGCGTGCCCGACGGAGTGGTGTGTTTCTTCACATCTTACATGTACCTGGAAAACGTAGTCGGCGCGTGGTACGACCAGGGTTTGTCATTTTCCTAATATTCCGTGCAATCTACAAGAAAAAGTTAAATCTTTCTATGGTGTCTCTAATCCAAATTCAAATCGGTTTTATTCATACTAGCTATAACGTCCGCGACTATATATAAACCTGTCTATAACAGTTAGATATAATAGTCTCGCGGACTTTTTTATGTATATTAATAAGGACTCTTAACATATTGTACATTATTTTATGTATCATCAATAGTTTTCGCAGCGCACGTCAAATAATGACTTTTATAAAAACCAAATTGGGTTACATTATTGCAAATTCACTTCGTGAGTTGTACTATGTATACGTTTTTTGTTGATGGGAGGCACCAATACTTTTTCCATTCATATAGTCCAGAGAACCGTCATGAGGGAGTTGGATGGGGTTCGATCGCGGCAACTCAAGGACGCGGATCAAACCTTTCGAGAATCTTCAGCAGGGGGCTGTTGAAGATTCTCTAGATGAATCAAAATAGTGTCGGTGCCTCCATCGACAAAATAATACGTAAATAAAAAGTACATCGAATGTTACTCGCTGATAATGAAGCTTTCTATAGGTAAACGACTATTGTACCGAGCGAGCGCGAGTGTCCGTTTCAGCTTAGGCAAAAATGCTAACGTATGTCTGTCCGAACGGCCGGCGTCTGTCTGGATGTTTTCCGCTATAGGTCGCATCTATCGACAAAATAGTTCTATGTAGTTCTATAACTACATAGAATTATTTTTCAGAATAGCCGAAATATGGGGGTTGAAAACGTAAAAAAAACTTTCAGTCATGTAAAAAATTTACGCGAGGTCTACAGCTCACAAAACCACTAGTAATAGTTTAGGGACAATCACAGGGTTCACATTGAATCATCTTGCATGTTAGGTGAGTTGCTGATTCCTCAAATAACCCAAGCCCGAGAAGTATTGAAGTACAGTGCTCACAGTGGATCTTTCTTCCTCTGAAGTTAGTTGCAACAAACGATTGCGCATGTACCTACTATTGTGCGGTTAGTCCCCCTGCTAATCTTTCCTTTTCTTCTCTATTGCTAGAAGAGCTAGCAATAGAGAAGTAAAGGAAAGGTTTGAGGTAGAAGGAAAACTTGAAACAAGCCCGACTCGGTGCCAGCCGTTATGCACCTGCAACCGAACCGACACCGCCTGTATTGACTCGTCTTTCCTGCGGGTCCTGTCGGCAAGGTCGAGAGGTTAGTGTGGGCACCTGGGAAGGCCTGCGCTATCAAACAGAATCCCTGGCAGAGTGATGTCAGTGAAGAGGAAACTTCACCCACCTCAGCTTGCTGGATGACTAAAAGTTTTCAATTACATTTAACTGCTCTGTAACTTTACAGACGCTACCTAAATCATCTTCAACAGGTGAACGAAGGCCAATAATGATGATGATGTTGTGCGGAAAAATGTTAATTCTTAACATTCTCATCTTTATTGGTTCTGCGCAGCTACTTGCAGGTACCTTTAGAGATACAATCATCCAGTGTGAGCAGTGTACCTATCTATTTTCAATACAAAACTGCGACTAAAACTATTTATTGAACAGGTGTGGTCGCTAGTTTACAAAGGCATAAGTTGCTGTTTATCGAGACGCAGGACTCCGCTGAAACAAGCTTCGCTCTCATCAATTATATCAAGGTACATATAAAAGTCAAAGTGAAAAATATTTTGATTCAATACAATCTCAAGGATCACTTTGAAACGTCTTGCATACTGGTGAATTTTGGTGCCAATTCCTCCAAACCGAAACCCGAGAAGATGAAACTCGTCCAGGTCAAGCTTTTTTGTATGATCCATCTTATAACTAGCTTAACTACGAAAATCAAATCTCAAATCAAATCAAATCAAAGATTACAGTAATTCATACATTTAAAATCGGTCAGTTAACTGTCTGAGGGCAACATTTATCCCGCGGTGGGAATCGCACCCACCACCTTCTCCGTCTGCGCCGGGTTTTTGGGTACTGCGTCACGGAGGTCGTCAATTATATAATATGTACATAGTGAAGTACTCGTATAAAGTGGTAACTAGCGTGTTTGTGTCAGGCGTGCGAGAGCGGTCGCGGGGCCGTGTTACTGTCGGTAGCGCGGGGGAAGGTGTCGGAAGTATATAGTGTAGTATAAAGTGGTAACTAGCGTGTTTGTGTCAGGCGTGCGAGAGCGGTCGCGGGGCCGTGTTACTGTCGGTAGCGCGGGGGAAGGTGTCGGAAGTATATAGTGTAGTATAAAGTGGTAACTAGCGTGTTTGTGTCAGGCGTGCGAGAGCGGTCGCGGGGCCGTGTTACTGTCGGTAGCGCGGGGGAAGGTGTCGGAAGTATATAGTGTAGTATAAAGTGGTAACTAGCGTGTTTGTGTCAGGCGTGCGAGAGCGGTCGCGGGGCCGTGTTACTGTCGGTAGCGCGGGGGAAGGTGTCGGAAGTATATAGTGTAGTATAAAGTGGTAACTAGCGTGTTTGTGTCAGGCGTGCGAGAGCGGTCGCGGGGCCGTGTTACTGTCGGTAGCGCGGGGGAAGGTGTCGGAAGTATATAGTGTAGTATAAAGTGGTAACTAGCGTGTTTGTGTCAGGCGTGCGAGAGCGGTCGCGGGGCCGTGTTACTGTCGGTAGCGCGGGGGAAGGTGTCGGAAGTATATAGTGTAGTATAAAGTGGTAACTAGCGTGTTTGTGTCAGGCGTGCGAGAGCGGTCGCGGGGCCGTGTTACTGTCGGTAGCGCGGGGGAAGGTGTCGGAAGTATATAGTGTAGTATAAAGTGGTAACTAGCGTGTTTGTGTCAGGCGTGCGAGAGCGGTCGCGGGGCCGTGTTACTGTCGGTAGCGCGGGGGAAGGTGTCGGAAGTATATAGTGTAGTATAAAGTGGTAACTAGCGTGTTTGTGTCAGGCGTGCGAGAGCGGTCGCGGGGCCGTGTTACTGTCGGTAGCGCGGGGGAAGGTGTCGGAAGTATATAGTGTAGTATAAAGTGGTAACTAGCGTGTTTGTGTCAGGCGTGCGAGAGCGGTCGCGGGGCCGTGTTACTGTCGGTAGCGCGGGGGAAGGTGTCGGAAGTATATAGTGTAGTATAAAGTGGTAACTAGCGTGTTTGTGTCAGGCGTGCGAGAGCGGTCGCGGGGCCGTGTTACTGTCGGTAGCGCGGGGGAAGGTGTCGGAAGTATATAGTGTAGTATAAAGTGGTAACTAGCGTGTTTGTGTCAGGCGTGCGAGAGCGGTCGCGGGGCCGTGTTACTGTCGGTAGCGCGGGGGAAGGTGTCGGAAGTATATAGTGTAGTATAAAGTGGTAACTAGCGTGTTTGTGTCAGGCGTGCGAGAGCGGTCGCGGGGCCGTGTTACTGTCGGTAGCGCGGGGGAAGGTGTCGGAAGTATATAGTGTAGTATAAAGTGGTAACTAGCGTGTTTGTGTCAGGCGTGCGAGAGCGGTCGCGGGGCCGTGTTACTGTCGGTAGCGCGGGGGAAGGTGTCGGAAGTATATAGTGTAGTATAAAGTGGTAACTAGCGTGTTTGTGTCAGGCGTGCGAGAGCGGTCGCGGGGCCGTGTTACTGTCGGTAGCGCGGGGGAAGGTGTCGGAAGTATATAGTGTAGTATAAAGTGGTAACTAGCGTGTTTGTGTCAGGCGTGCGAGAGCGGTCGCGGGGCCGTGTTACTGTCGGTAGCGCGGGGGAAGGTGTCGGAAGGCGTGGACTTCGAGCATCACCTCGGCCGCTGCGTGCTCATGTTCGGCATCCCCTACGTCTACACGCAGTCCAGGATACTGAAGGCGCGTCTCGACTACTTGCGGGACCAGTTCCAGGTCAGTTGTACACTGCGACAGGACAATATCAGGGACCGTAAAACATCATCTCGGCCGCTGCGTGCTCATGTTCTGCGTCAATACGCAGTTCAGAATACTACTTGCGGGATCAGTTCCAGGTCAATATACTCGTTCTAGATTCTAGACTGATTAGTTAATATTGATGTGTAACATCTTTTCTCTCCCTTTCCTGTATAATAGGAAGTGTGTAACAGGAAGCCGAGGAAGCGTGTGCTATTTGAGTTGACCAATCAGCGCGCGTAGTTTTGATTTGACTAATCAGCGCGCGCTGTAGAGTTAATATATTCATTTCTAAATATATATTTTATTTAGAACAATTAATGTAATGTATTTTTAGCGTTATCGTGTAATTATTGGTTATGTGACCATCTGTTTCTATTTCCAGATCCGTGAAAACGACTTCTTGACGTTTGACGCGATGCGACACGCAGCCCAGTGTGTTGGAAGAGTTTTACGGTTTGTACCAACTTGTTTTAGGACGAGCATCCACTAAAGCAGAGAAGAGAGATGTTGAAAATAACCAAGTGTATAGTCAACATTTTGCAAAGAGAAATAAACATGTGTCGAAATACATTTTAAAGTGATTAAGTTTGATTTTACACATTTCATCTCCTCTCCGCTTCAGTGAGCACTCGCCAATACGTGACGCCAACTCGCCATGTCCTTGCTCAGCAGAGTTGTAATTTAAATAAATATTTATGTTATAGTTCACACAACACCATCTAGCTCCAAACTAAGCTTGTACTATGAGAACCAGATGACTGTTAGAATATACTTATATATTTTTAAATACATAGTCTTAGGTCTTATCATGGGCCCCAGAGAATCACTTGCAAATAAGTTTAAAGAAATTAATATTATGACAGTGCCTTGTCAGTATATATACGAAAATTGTGCACAAAAATGTTCATTTATTAAAAAAAATGCGATAATCAAAGTATTACAACTAGAAATAAAGGTAAACTCGCTGTTCCCACTGTTAGGCTCGCTAAAGTTAATAAGTCTTTTATAGGACAATGGCCTCAATTCTGTTGGCACCAACCTAACTAATTTTAGCTAAAATTAGGTTTTGAACTGTCAAATTAACCTTTGGTATTCTGCTGCTACCAACTTATCCTAATTTAATGTTATCTAACTTAATTAAGCGTTCCTAATTTAGTTACATGGTACCAACCGAATAGGTTTTACAAATGCTATGACTAACTAAATATATTTTAGATAATTCCTAATTTTAGAAATGAACCAACCATAAACTAAACTAAATATATTTTAGATAATTCCTAATTTTAGAAATGAACCAACCGAATCGCCACCACTGTGTACGCTTCTATAACAAGGTCCCAAGCGACGTGTTAGATTTGTCGGTTGGCAAATTTAAAAACGTAATTAATCAGAAACTTTATATTAAAGCATATAATAAAATATCTGATTATTTAGATGACACAAAAGCTTGGGATGAATCTGCTCCAACTCGACTCGGCACACCCTTCTGCCAACGGTCACGTGATAATATATATAAATATTATAGCCCTAAACGTATACCGACTAATATAAGATTACTTTGCAGTGGTAAGACGGACTACGGCATAATGATATTCGCGGATAAGCGGTTCAGCCGCGCGGACAAACGTACTAAGCTGCCGCGCTGGATACAGGAGCATCTCAAGGACTCTCTCTGCAATCTCAGCACTGAGGAGGCTGTGCAGGTAACTGCTGGCTCCAATTGTTTTTTAAGATCAATTACAGGTTTCCGCATAAAAGACTTATATATTAATATGTGAAGTAAAAACTTTGTACCCCTTTTTACGAAAATTGCGCGGACAGAGTATGAAATTTCGCACAATTATAGTTTATATAGAGAAGGAGTACAAAGCTAATTTTTTTTTTTTAATTTTGCTTAAAAAATACATAAATTATTTATTAATTATGGTCGAATTTCGACCAGTGGGCGACCTCTAATATATAGTTACAACTGTGAACAACTAGATATGCAATAGTTGCAGTCTTCTTACTAGTTATATAAATATGCATATAAATATATAGTATGTCTCTCTCAAATAGTAAAACAAGATTATCGTGAAGGCACTGGCCGGCATTTGGAAGCACTAAGAGCGGTTTCAGACTAGCGTTATTTTTATGCGTATAAGCTCGTATCAGCTTACGCCTTTACACGCTAATTTTGCGCTCTATAAAACCAAACCAGCGAACACGTGCTTACTTCTGTGAAATGGCCCTTATGGGTAAACAAATAAACAATGTAAAAACGCCGATGAACTCTCAACAAGTCACGGTTGGAACTCATACTTCGATGATGGTGTTAATGAATTTACATCGTTTATCCCCACAGTGACGAACTCAAAAAATGTCTTTGTTTTTTAATCTTAACTAGACTTTTGCCATCCGAGTTGGAACATAACGGCCTTAAAGCAAAGCGTAATTTTAATAACTTTTTTCGTTACTATAATACGAGTTTTCATTATCCCAGATCTGCAAACGCTGGCTCCGTCAGATGGCGCAACCGTTCACGAGAGAGGATCAGCTCGGCGTTTCGCTGCTCACGCTGCAGCAGCTGCAGTCGCAAGAACAACAGGATAAGATAGAGAAACAAGTTATACAGAAATAGTTGACGCTAGATCTCTTTCGCGATGTCGCCTTGTACCCACGAAGCCTGGGCTTCTTATCGGCAAACTGACTTCGATATACCGTAACGATAAAATCATTAAAATGCTCGTCGAACTAAGTCACATTGACAGTTTGTTGTTTTATCAAATTCTTATTATCATATCGTAGTTTTGGATCACATCCGCCAAATTCCACATTCGTCAGATCATTTATTTCTTCTAGTCCATTAAAATGTTACATTTTTTAGGCCTTAGTGTGCATTTGTCAGAGGACGCAATTTTATTTTTTTAATGTGTAGGGGGGGTCAGTAGAAGCTTAAGTTCAAGTTTGTGGGGTCGGCACCCTTGTCCCCCGGCCGCCATCTTGGAAAAGGGGGTGCAAAGGGTTTTCGCGCTGTATCTCGTAAACTAGTTACCTTACAGAAAATTTAATCAAACATAAAATGTAGCAAATTAAATTTCCTACAATTTTATTTCTATTACTTTTTATCGTCAAGTGACCAACAAAAAAGTTATAAACAAAAATAAATGAAAATTTTGTAACAAATTTCCTCTATATAATTGTTTCATTTTATTTATTTATCTAGGTTTTATGCATTTTTAATGCATTTTTTGTCACTGTCTTAGCAAATCGTTTGTATCGCAGAGTGTCTAGAGTATCGTCTTTATTTCCGCCATATAAAAAGACGAAAAAACGTTCGCCAACAACACTGAGTAACGATGACTCGACTTTCTCACTCATAAATAATTTAGTTCCACTTGCTAACTCTGGATGCTTCTGCAAAATTTTTATAAATTTGACTTTGCCCATGTTATACCTCATAGGTGGTGGGTAAAAGGGTCAAACATAGTTCAATAATAGCATAGGAATGTTAAGATCATAATAAATTGTATGAATAAAAAAAATATAGATAGAAAAGTAAGCCTAATTTTTAGTTTTTATTGCATCCCTATGAGCATTCGAGAATCCGTTTAAGTTTGGAGCGCTGTAAAACCTAGAACAAACAAACAAAATTTTCATTTATTTTTGTTTATAACTTTTTTGTTGGTCACTTGACGATAAAAAGTAATAGAAATAAAATTGTAGGAAATTTAATTTGCTACATTTTATGTTTGATTAAATTTTCTGTAAGGTAACTAGTTTACGAGATACAGCGCGAAAACCCTTTGCACCCCCTTTTCCAAGATGGCGGCCGGGGGACAAGGGTGCCGACCCCACAAACTTGAACTTAAGCTTCTACTGACCCCCCCTACACATTAAAAAAATAAAATTGCGTCCTCTGACAAATGCATACCCAAATGTAACTTTTCAATGGACTATTCCGCATTTGTCGGATTTTGTTCAATCTCTGACGAAACGATTTTATTCATGATTCCTCATTCGACAGATTTCGCGTTCGTCATTCGAAACCAGTTGGTTAGGTTAGAGTATAGAAAACAACGCGCAAGGCGAGCGAGCAAAGCGAGCGTGCCGCGGCAGCCGAAGCGCCAGAAGAATATAGTTCGTCTGTCTGGATAAATAACTCTGGCGAATGTGTCTTCATTCGTTTTCCTTATTCGTCATCAATGTCCAAACTGAACTAAGATTAAAATATTTTTGATTGATGGCGAATGTGTCCTAATCGTATCTTATATTGTCCCGATATACGATATCCCGATGGTCTGTCATTTTGCCGAGGAGACCGCCTGAATGTAGCCAGGATCGGAACACCTGGACTTTTTCCTAGACACCTAGATAGTCCTTGTTGGAATTATAAAGAGTATAGTCAATTTATTTCTTTTTTCAATAAACTTATTCTGTAGTAGAAGGTATGAACCAAAGCTGTCAGAAATCAGGATAAAAATAAAATGGCGGGCAATATGATTGTCTAATGGCGGCGCCGTTATCTTTTGTAACAATGATAGTTTTAAAAAGATTAGTATTATCTTTTACATATTATTTTAATGAACACAACATAGAGATGGTACAACAATTAGTATTAAGAATAAGGTTCGCTAAAAATAAACTCTTATTAAAACAACAGTGTATTTAATGAGCATCTGACAAGAGGATCCAAATTAAGACGAAACGAAGCTAAGAACTGTATTCTAAGCACACATACAAAAACAAAACCAAACAAACAGATAAATTACTTAAAAAAAGTTCATTTGAAGTAAATTTAACAAGGAACGATCAACTATACTACATCTTAAGAAGCAAACATTATAACTTAACTCTACAAATCACAATGAAATGCAAGCTTTAAACATATTAAAAACAATTAACTTATCTACTAAAGTAAGTTGCAAAAATACTTTCTCGGATCTAAATAATATTTGCAATGTGCTCTTGGACAGTTGGGTAACACTATTTTTTACACACACCAATATATTTTTTGAAGTCAGTATACAGCTAAAAAAGCATTATATTTAGTAAGTAAAATCAACAACAGGGCACCATGCAATCACTGTATTGATAACTAGCACCAGCCAACTACGAAGAGCACGAATAGTATTACTATCAGCGAGTCCAGTGGTCAACTCTTCGTCATTGCCCCAACATTTTGAAATGCTGGGACATAAAAGTACAAGCAAAATACTAGTAACGATCAATTGCTTTCCCTAGACTGAGGGCAGATATCCTCAGCAGAGCTGTGTTTAAAATCAACAAGTTCCATAAAAATCGTGACGCCATTTTCTCGCAATCTTGACGTCTTTAGCACTATCTTCTCTATCTGGGCCGAGCGCGGAGTAACCGGCGTCTAAAAGGAGATTGAAATCACGCGTTAAATCACATTTCGCGGCGGAGGATAGCTAAACGAATTACAGCTCTATGGTTGATTATACACTCTTCGCTTTGGTGGACACTCGCCCTAATCCTAGGTAGTCAACGTGATAAAACTATCGATAGTTCCACAACACGAAAAATACGAATTAATAACGTTAGTAAATTTTTTTACCACATTTGCTACATAAATACATATCTAACAATAATAAAAATTGACCTAATATTATGCTAGAAGTCTACTAAACATCGTGGCGTGTATCTAGTCATACACACACGCCACCTATTCCCGTTGTGAAGAATTATAGATTCTCTATTCATAAGATACCAATTTTGGTCCAATCGCCTGTCACATATACGTAAGTACAGTTTTTTTAGTAAATTATACTAATTTTAAGAATTTTACACAAATTATCCATGAATATTGTGTTACAGCCGTTGGTAATACATCAAGTTGTAATTAGTACATTAGCTATTGATATTGGTGGCAATGCGGTTGACACCAACCTAACTAATTTTAGCTAAAATTCGGTTTAGACTGTCAAATTAAACATTGTTATTCTGCTGTTACCAACTTATACTAATTTAATTAAGTGTTCCTTATTTAGTTAGATGGTACCAACCGAATAGGTTTTACAAATGATATGACTAACTAAAATACATTTTAGACATTCCTAAATTTAGAAATGAACCAACCGAATTGCCACCATTATAAGATTTCTTAGTATAACTTTATGTGCGTAAAATAAGCATCTACATAAGATAAACTGAGTTTCAGTGATTATTCACCTTGCTAATGAGTCAACTACATGTAGCAAGTAGCAATGGTAGAGACATAACTTGAGAAGTAATATGTATAGAGGGATGATCATGTTACATAGAAGAAGTATCAGAAGTAATTAGTTATGACTGTAGATAGCCACAAAAGCAGAAGTAAGCTTGATTGTTTGTGTGAAGAACAATGATTAAAAAGGCGTGATAATAGCTGATAAAGAAAATGTGCCGACTTCACTAAGAATGCGATTAGGGCAGGAAGATGTATGAACACTGAGACAAGTGCTGCTGGGCAAAGTATAAAAACATATTTTGACCTACCTCAATCTCTCGGCCTAATATAATATTACTATCTCGTCACTACTCGCTAAGTGTAATCGACCCATTAGTTCATTACATTTATCACTGAGATGACACAACGGACAAATTGTTTGGGGCATTACAATAGTGGATATTTCACTTTCAAAACTTTCGTGAGTTGTACTCTAATTTAGGTAAACACGGGTATTATTCACGTATTATTTAGTCGATGGAGGCACCGACTCACTGTGTGCTCGCCGTGAACGCGAGCGGCAACAAGTGGACGCGGATCAAGCTCACCATGATGAAGATTCTCTAGATGAATCGAAACAATGTCGGTGTCTCCATCGACTAAATAATACCTGAGTAAAACCCGTGTATATCAAAATTAATAATGGCTATTTATAAGTTTATCAATAACTTACTTATATTAATAAATTATATAGGTAATAAGGCTCGGAGTGAGTTTCATTTAAAGTAGGTCTAGCTATCAAATAATACGCAGAATCTAGCTAGTAACTCCTACGAAAATGGCTAGTAATTGTCAGAAAAGAGGGTGTAATTATAGGCGGTTAGCATGTGAGTCCGGTTAGTAACGGATTGGACTAGTCCTTTGGACGGCCACTAAACCTTTAACTAGTTAATGGTTAGTGGTTGTCCTGCAAAGTGAGTCTGGCTAATAAGTGCTAGAAAGAAGGTACAGGGGGTCTAGACAAATACCTTAGTGAGGTTAATTGCAGAAAGAACTAATTGTATGGAAATTATAGCAGGTCTCATGACTTATCATAAGCGAATGTTATTTGAACGCTAACAGAAAGGGGATTTTGTCTAGGCCCTCAGAGTCAATGGCCACCGATCTGTATTGTAGTTTTCCTATGAAGACGGTTAGTATTCGCATCAAAGTGTCTACGGTTAGTGGCCATTTCGTCAGTAAGTAAACTTTAGTATTTCTATGAAAACGGCTAGTAACCGCTTTAGAGTTTATGGTTACGAAGTGGTAAGTGGTCGCTTCACTACACTCGTCCTGTTAGTGATCATCAGTTATTTTTTGCATGTATGTTACCGTGCTCATAGGAAAGCAACAGGACAGACCGGTGATAACCGACTTTGGTAATGGATATAACAGGACATGCTTGTTTTATTAAGACGACTAGCAACCGCATTATAAAGTCTACGGTTTATAGTTATTAGTATTAGTTTTACAAAGCTAGTGGTTCCTACCGTTTAGAGGGTCTACGGTTAGCGTTGGGTTGTCTACTCTAGCCCGGATAACGGTCAGCAAGTGCAGTCTCCAGGTATGTTGTAAGGTCCGGCTAGCGGTCAGCAGTTCCACTCCCCAGGTATTGGATCGTCCGGCTAGCGGTCGGTAGATGCAGTCCACAGGTATGTTGCTTCGTCAGGCTAGCGGTCGGCCGGCGGTGTAGCGGTGTACAACGGCTAGCGGGGCGCGGACGCAGTCAGTGGTCGTGCTTCTGGATGGGTCTCGGATGCGGGTAGTGCGGCCGGGGGCGCGCGTGGTGCTGCGCCGCCAGCAGCGCGCGCCCCGCCGCGCCGCACAGCTCCGTGCCGTCCCGCGCGCCGCACACGCGCGCGCCGCCGCATAACGCGTTCGATATGTGCCTGTAATATCCGACCCCCTTTTATTCACCCGCATCTGAACGTGACAAGTTGTGTCACTCTAGTGACGGATAACGCGTAACGCGATATGCGTCCCCGATATCCTTCACAGATGGAGATGTAATAATAATAATAAAACTTTATTTGGAACGGATAACAACAGGTCCGTAAACATTGAAAGTCGATGACATCTGCAGAAGTGTAAAACTGTGTCGCAGACATCAACGCCCTCCTCCGAGAAAATATACAAAGTTCCTTAACATTATCCATTGACAACATGTAGTTAGGTAAATTAGGGAGGGGAGGATGTGTTTATGTAAGTGTGTTTGTTAGTGTGTGTGTGGGTGTGTTTGTTAATGTGTGTGTGTGTGTGTTCATGTGTTACTTAAAAGGAACCAATAGGTCTTCGTATCAGTATAGGTTAGTATCTGAAGCCATTCATGGGTTTTCGATTTACATTTGTTAAAAGGAATAAATATTTAAGTGTTTATTTATTTTGTTGTACAGAAACGAACTGATAATATAATAATATCGACTCGCAATTGTTGTGCGTCGGCCTTTAATCTTGCAGACATTATAAGACTTACGTTTGTTAATGGTAAGGTTAAGGTCGAATGCAATTTAGGAATGTTTGCGACGTACGTTTGAGCTATGAAGTGTTGCCGAACTGTAAAGCATGTGCTACACGGTTTGAAACCGCAGTTTCTACCAAGGTCACCTAGACACTGCGGTTTCAAACGGTGTAGATAGTGGATTTCGCATGATCTTTAAACGCCCTTGGTAGACAGGCTTGCCCAGCAAACCACTGGCAGAAGCGGTGGTTTAAAACTTGTTTCAAACGGTCTAGCCGCTTGTTTAAAACCACGCTTACCACAGTCGCGCCGCTGCACGCATCGAGCGCGGACGTATTGCGCGCACGCACAGTATTATGGAAAAAGAACGTGAGGTTATCACTGAATTCATCGAGTTATTTAGAGACCTACCCTGTCTCTGGGACTTAACGCCTAAGGAGTACAAAGACTCCACCCAAAAAAAATGTTTTTTTTTTCTTCAAATGCACACAAAATTGCCACAAAACTTCAAACTTTAGAAATTTTGATAAATAAGGAGCCATGGCGTCTTTGTAAATTGTAATAGTGCATTACAAGCATTCTGCACACGTCTATTCAGCACGAGCGTTTTAAACACACTGAAGTTTGGGGTTTGTTTGCAAACCATGTAGACAGAAAACGTTCTACCAAGGTCACCTTGGTAGAAACTGTGGTTTCAAACCGTGTAGCGCATGCTTAAGAACTTTAGAAAGTGAGTAAAGTGCAGTTGTAGGAAAATGGATTGGTTTTTTAGCGCTCACTTTTAGAACAGCTCGAGCTCTTTCCAGATATGATATAACCATGCGCCGCGCAATACGCATTCGATATGTGCCTGCAACGTCCCATTACATGCATTCGTACGTATACCAGTGTGAGTGTTTTACCATTCGATATTTGTATTAGATTAGTGGTTAACTATTTGTGCACCACCGTATGAATTTTTTAGTGGATGTTTGGACGCCAAAGAGTGTCTGCTGTCGGACTCTTTCTTCGATTTTACAGCCGCACAAGCGTAGTTTTGTAAATCATTCAAGTAACGAGATACCTGTGTAAGCGGTTCTCGCTCTTTCGTAGTACATGTTATTTTGATTAAAATTACTTCAAAAGATTCAGTCGATAATCACAGACCGATACAGAATTACTTTTAGGAACCTTTTTAAAACTACTCGAAAGCTTGGTCATTAAACTTTTGATTAATTTCCATAGAATCCAATAAACTTCTTTCTCTTAAAAAGTATGGTTTTAATATAATATTGATCCGATATTACCATAAAATATTTATTACATCATATGTATATTTTTTTATGTATACCAAATTCCCTCTTTTCAATTTAATAACGCAAGACGCGAGACCTAACTGATAAGTTACAATACAAATAACGTAAAAATAACTTAAAGTTTAAAATTAACTAGTCTATTTATGATTTGTAATATTATAATCCATGTTTATTGACTTCTGAGAGGTAAATGTTAAGTTTTGATTTTTTGTCTTCCGGGCAGCAAACCAGAACTCACGATTATTTATTTATTGAACCTCACTTAAAATTACTGGTTATTTTTGTTAGACAATTTCTTTATTTGTTTATTAATTATGGTTATAGTTTTGAGTTAATTTTGTTTGAATAATTAATGTTTTGGAATCCGATTTCCGGATAGCGTGAAGATTTGAAATTTAAATGTTTTTGCTGAAGATAAAATTCATTTCGTGTCAAAAGTAGATTCTAAAAATAGCTAAACGAATTCAGAAACCTTTTGAGTTAATAGATAAATAAAAAAGTGTAAACGGAAAGCGCGATGATTTGAATTCAGGATGTTTAATGTTTGGTTTAAGAGAAAATTTATTTGATGTTAAAAATAGGTTCTAAAAATAGAAAACTGATTTAGATACATAACCTTTTTGTTTTAGAAAATTATATTAAGTTTAAAATGTAGTGAGTGAAAGTGTAATGATTTCACAACGACGCATCCATCTTGGAATATAGAAATGGCGAGTCGTTGGTAAGCCACAATTTTTAAAGGCACTTTTTAATGAGCTCTCGTGGTGAAAAGATTTGCCATGAGTGAGTCTAGTGACGGAAGCGGCGACGTCAGTCCCCCTGACATCACTACCGGTAGGACCCCTGATGCCTCGTTATAATAGGTTGGGAAAAAAGTTTCTTCGCATTTTTTAAGAAAATTCAAAAAAAAATAATAATATAGTTTATTTACATTTAACTAAAGTATGTAGGTACCATTTTGTTCGATAACTTTTTGCCAGGGACATGATTTCATTGCTATAGAAATTTTGGGACTTCTGGTCAAAATACCGCGACAAGTGGTTTTGGCAGTCTTCTCGTGATGTTAACCTGACACTGCCTAAAGAATTCTGAAGAGACCGAAACAGGTGGAAATCTGAAGGTTCAAGGTCAGGACTATACGGCGGATGCATCTCCCAGCCAAACTCTCTTAATTTTTGCTGAGTGGCTAAAGATGTGCGAGGTCTAGCGTTATCATGATGAAAAACCACACGCCTTCTGTTGATTAATTCCGGTCGCTTTCTCTCAACTTCTTGCTTTAATCTCATCAGTTATTCGCACTAGAGTTCAGAATCAATGGTCCTGCCTGGTGGTAACAGCTCATAATGAATAATGCCCTTCTAATCCCACCACACACATAGCATCACCTTGTTGAGAGTTAACCCGGGTTTCGCCACAGTCTGTGAAGCCTGACCTGCCTTTGACCACGGCCCTTTTCGCACGTTCTTGTCGTACGTGATCCACTTTTCATCACCAGTTATCAGCTTCTTCAAAAATGGTTCGGTCTTGTTACGACGTAATAAAGAATCACAAATGAGTACACGGTTCATTAGGTTTCTTTCAGTGAGCTCGTGAGGTACCCAAATATCGAGCTTTTTTAGGTACCCAGTTTTTTTCAAATGCGCCAAAACTGTTTTGTGGTCAATTCCCAGTTCTTCAGCTACGTCGTAACTACTGATATGCCGATCTTGCTCCACTTTTTCAAAAATGGCATCCATTTTATCCGTAATAGGGCGACCAGAGCGACGTGCATCTTTGACATCAAAATTTCCCGATTGAAAACGCTTAAACCAAATTTGTGCTACTCTCACAGACACTGCACTAGGTCCA
Organism: Lampropteryx suffumata; assembly: GCA_948098915.1. Lineage (NCBI taxonomy): Eukaryota > Metazoa > Arthropoda > Insecta > Lepidoptera > Geometridae > Lampropteryx > Lampropteryx suffumata. The sequence continues at coordinate 2,841,318 of OX402561.1, read as the reverse complement.
TAAACATAGCAATTTTTTTTCGAAGCTTGCGTTGCATTTTTACCTTTTTTGTAGTCACATTTTAAAATGTATCGAATTTCTTCATTAGATTCACTCATCTTGACAGTACGAAAAACAAATAAAAATCACACAAACCAGCCAGATACAAATAGTACAGCCAAAGAGATTTTATTACAAGTTCATACATACTATAATGCGAAAAGACTTTTTCCCCAACCTAATATATTATTCATAAATAATAAAGATAAATAAATAAATACCTCAAAAGCTGTAACGATTTCCCTGCAAACTACATAGGTTTTATTCGTGTTAATATTAACTATTCCTAGATAATATGTTATTTTTAGTTCAGTAACCTTAGATTTGCCGACGATATAGTCCTCATGGCAGAATCGCTGGAAGACCTAGGCACAATGCTCAGCGACCTCAATATCGTCTCCCAACAGGTGGGTCTAAAAATGAACATGAGCAAGACAAAAATCATGTCAAATGCTCATGTTGCACCCGTACCGGTACATGTTGGGAGCGATATAATCGAAGTTGTAGACCATTATGTCTATTTGGGTCAGACGATTCAACTAGGCAAGTCCAATTTCGACAAAGAGGTCAGCCGACGAATCCAACTCGGATGGGCAGCGTTCGGGAAATTAAGGCACATCTTCTCGTCACAGATACCGCAGAGCCTCAAGACGAAAGTCTACAATCAAGAACCAAAGTCACCGACGTAGCGCTCAAAATTTTCAAGTTGAAGTGGCAATGGGCAGGCCATATAGCTCGCAGAACTGATAACCGCTGGGGAGTAAAAGTTCTCGAATGGCGACCAAGGACAGGAAAACGAAGCGAAGGACGACCCCCCACCCGATGGCCTGACGACATTGTAAAGATCGCAGGCGACTTCCTGGATGGAGAGGGCTCAAAATCGTTCTTCCTGGAAATCTATTGGGGAGGCCTATGTCCAGCAGTGGACTTCATAGAGGCTGTGATGATGATGAACCGCGTCAGTAACCGTATGGGTAACTCGGTTACCCATACGGTTACTGATCAGTTTACGAACGATATTTTCCTTCATCGACTGAAAGTACATAAATTAAAGATTTATTTATTCATTTGTTTATAGACGAACCCCTTATGTGTCTATACCCTAGTATTGAAATATCGAATGATTCACTTAGCACGGATTTGAATACACTTTATCTTATTGTAAACGGTTTGTAAGTTAGCAGCCTAAGGTAGATAATTGATTCAGGCGTGACTTTGCGGAAATCCATTACAAAACATTAAATAGATGGACAAATATTTAGTACTATTCCGCCAATCTATTCCCAAAGAGTTAGACACGACGCAGCACCGATCATCATGTGCAATGAGGTTGCATGTGTGGATTGTGTGTGCTTGCCTTATAGTAACGCTTTGCATAGCTTTTCAATTGCGGGCGGGAGGGAGGTGCATGCGTCTGCGTCGTGTCTAACTCTTTGGGAATAGATTGGCGGAATAGTACTAAATATTCGTCCATCTATTTAATGTTAGCAACCTGTTATCGAGTTTACCTAAGAGTAGAAAGTTCAATGAAACTCACCGAGTCATGTGGAAAGGCACGTGGTTGTTAGAAAGCCACTCAATAACTCCCGAAGGTTCCACTGCGGCTGCGCCAACGAACTTCGAGACGCTTGCGCATGAGAATATTAGGTTCACGCGCACATTATCCTGCAATGAGATAAAAAAATTCACAACCTCTGTTCCCGCCGCGGGACAAATGTTTGTATTATCTGCTAGTATTTGTCTCGGGTTTGGGTGTTTCTATGTATAATATGTATGTATTTACAAAAGTATATAAGTCTTATGGTGCCCATAAAACAAGCTCTGCTTACTTTGAGGCCAGATGATGCTGTCTGAAATGTCCGGCATTATCTATTTATTAACATGAGTGATTGCCCCAGACTTATACGAAAATAGTAGTAGTATGATAATACTTCCATGGTTGACATCCTGAGTTACTAAAGATGGGCTTTAGTAACTATTGAAGTAATGCTCTATTGAAGTTTTTATTGGTTTTTATTGGGATAGCTAATAAGCTATAATTATAAATAAGCTAATAGTTACTCAATCACTCAATCAATGAGTAACTAACAAGCACCCAACACAAACACAAACCACATTTTGTTAGATAATTATTGTAAGCAAATACTTTTTTATTTGTTTTTATCTGATTGTATTTCATCTGGTTTCTTTATGCAAAAATCAAGGTAACAGCACTAATTATCTTCTAAAATATCAACTCTTTGTTGGTTAGTTAGTAATACATGTAAACGTTTAATTTAATTTATGTTACATTATTTTTATAATATTGCCGGTGGGAGACATCTTTGTGGTTTTTGGAGAAGAAATATGGCAACAACGAACAGAGACTGTGGTCGGGATCGATTTGAGCTATTGATTAATGTATGGAATGTTGATTGTAACAAAGAAATAAGCACCTAAAGTGATTGTACCTGTATTTGGATTTGGATTATCTGACCTGCAAATATTAGTAGGAGGTAACTTTGCGCCTATTTCCCATGACCTCTCGTGTTCTATTAGTTATTGTTGTCAAGCCGAGTTACAGCAGATTAATCTCAAGAATTTATGTTGTCTAATTGATTCAACATTTATCAAAAACATGTGTTTTTTAATCTATAGATCTATTTTGTCTAAATTCTGTAATAATAAACAAAGCATGCATTGTGTGGACATGCCAATTTTATATATCTATGTAGCTTAGAAATAGAATAGATTATAGAACATACCTGTTTGAACTTCAGCAGTTTCTTCTGCACATTCTGACTGAAGGGGTAGCTGCCGGTACTCTGCGCCACGTCCAAACTATGCACGTCATCAGCTTTAACCACCATATACCGCGCACTATCTGTGGCTTCCGCGTATTTCTCTATATTAGCCAACAACGTCTTCCCGCTAGGAGACATGGGACTCTTCGGACCTGCGAAGGGTTGCGGAGAAAAGTTCTGAGGAGCAGGCCAGCCGGATCTACCCTGCCCGTTCCTATACGCGTGCGCATTCTGGTAGTAGCCGTTCTGATAGTCTTGGCTGTACTGAGGTTGGTTGTATTGACGGTATTCGTCTTCCACTCTCATCCTCCAGTTCGGAGAGTCCACGGTTAAAGGCTTAGGTCGCTGTCCGATACCGCAAGGCTGGATCAGACCGACGTTCTTTTCTTCCGCGCCTAATACGTGGACCACCGTGTTTAGGATCTGCTCGTCTAAAGGCGTCATCGGTTTGCCAGGATTCGACATTCTACGGATCACGAGAGCGCATAGCTTCTGTCTTAGATAGAAGACGCTGATCGCATCAGATGCGTCGGCCGTGAATTGCATCCAATCGTCGAGGGTTATTCCTGCCGTATCCGGTGAGGAGTTGTTTTCATCAGCTTCGCTGTCGCTGTCGCTGGATAGACCGGGAGGGTTCGCTCGTTGGGTTAGAGCAGTACTGCTGAGGCGGATCGGTCCACTGAACAACGCGACGGTTAACGGCGTAACTAAAGTGCAGCAGCGAATGAAACAGAACCGCCCCGCGCGCGAGATCTCCTCAAACACCACCCAATCTGTCGGTAAACTCGTCACGGATTTGTGCATCGCGCTGGTTCCGGTTCCCCCATTGTGTAGCGTCGACTTCGGATGGAAAGCGACTCTGACTTCCTTCGATGTCCGCAACGTCGAGGATGTTCGGTCCACTCGAGCTATGGATGGGTACAAGCCTGCCGTTAAAACAGCTTTGACCACGTGCCACTTTTCAGAGTTTAGATTCACGTCTTTTATGTCTCCGGAGCCGCGGGCTTTGACGAGGCATAACGCTCGGAGTTGTGCTAGTAGTTGCGAACGGTATGCAACGATCATTTCCATAGTAGCCCCGCATATCAGAAACTTAGCGCAGAATGCCCGTTCTGTACCATTAGAGCGCGCGTGTTGCCACGCTTGGAACGCTCTTAATAGCGCCATGTGATCTGAGTAGCTCTCCGACGCAAGTTCTCTCCTAGCCATATGCCCCTTCTTTCTATTCTCCGGGTTCATACTGATCTGGAAAGGCTCCTTATTCGCCAACGAGCAGACGATAGTCAGGATCGGGTCGAGACATTTCATAACGCACGCGTATAACAGCATCTTCCCCAACTTAGGTTCCACGGTCAAATCAAGCAGATGTTGACCGATCTCTGTCAAATCCTCCATTGGTGTCAACGCTCCGATGGTTTTGAGTAATGTGACAGCGTTTCTTACAGATAGAAACGAGGGTGGTTCCAGTGCCTTGGTCAAAAAATCGGCGATGGGTGTATTACCTGTTGCTAGTAACTTCGTATGCAGACATAATTCTGACAGCGGTACTCTTAATATCTCAGGGACAGAGTTTAACGGCAAGGTCTTAAACCTTCGTTTGGAACACATGTGGAAGCTATGCCCTGGCTTCGTCCTGCCAGCTCGACCAGCCCGTTGTTGACAACAAGCCCGAGAAGTCCAGACACACTGCAATGAACAAACCCCTCCATTCGACTCGTAGTATTTTTCTTTCACTTTACACGAGTCGATAACGTACACCACATCATCTATAGTTATAGATGTCTCCGCTATATTCGTCGATATGATAATCTTCCTCGCACTAGGTAACGGGTTAAACACTTTCTTTTGGTCCAACGTTTGCATGTTACTATGCAACGTGAATATCTGGTACTTCGGCGTATTCATTTCGGCGCACGAAAGGATTTTATCTCTCAGATTCACTATATCTTCGTAACCCGGCAGGAATATTAGGATACTGCCTTTGGGAAGATTGATATGGATGTGTTTGACCAAAGCCAGCATTAGATCATGGTCGATGTTGTCTTCTGAAGCGGTGTGATGATAGACGTCTAGTAGGAAGCTGTCTGCGGGATCTTCGTCCGAGGAGTCCTTGGAGTCGTCAGGTTTGCTGTCGGAGGACAGTAAGGCGACGCAGTCGGCGTGGTTGTTTTCCGTCGCGTGGTCGAGCGCTGTCTTGCCGCTTGCGTCTTTCGCTGTTGGGTCGGCGCCTGGAACAATAAACCCTTATAAACCAGTTTTAGACCCCCGTCAATTGTGCGTGCAATAAGTACGACGTTTTCGATCGAAATAGAACGGCGATGTTCACATCTGTGACACTTCAGTGTATTAGCACGATGTGAAGTGTATTAGCGCGATGTGAAGTGGAATAGCGCGATGTGAAGTGTGATAGTGTCATGAGCAGGATGATGGATATGTAACAGTCCTCACCGAGCTGCAAGATGTGCGCGACAGTGTCGGGCAGGCCTCGCGCGGCCGCCGCCATGAGCCCGGTGCGGCCCGAGCGCGACTGTGCACTGCCCACGGGCACGCCCTCCGACAGATACATGTACAGGATTTGACAGAACGAGTCCTGGAAAACATAACATCATTTTACATCTTACTTTTCATGTGTAGCGTCTGTCCTCTCGCTTGCCTGCAATCTGTGGGAGTGATTTCGTAAAAAGGAATGGAAGTGTTTAACAGGAAGCCGGGGAAGGGCTGCCAGATGGTACCGACCATTTTAAAGGTTGTTACTGTCAGCCAACAGTGAGTGCGTGTTTGTGACGAGAAAGTGAAATACTGACAAGGAAGTGTTGCACCCGTACCGGTGCAACATGACCGTTATGTTGAGATTGAGAGCGTTATAATCGAAGTTGTAGACCATTATATCTATTTGGGTCAGACGATTCAACTAGGCAAGTCAAACTTCAACAAAGAGGTCAGCCGACGAATCCAACTCGGATGGGCAGCGTTCGGGAAATTACGGCACATCTTCAGGTCACAGATACCGCAGAGCCTCAGGACGAAAGTCTCAAATCAGTGCGTGTTGCCAGTGATGACATATGGAACTGAGACTTGGTCGCTAACTATTGGCCTCATACACAAGTTTAGAGTCGCGCAACGTGCTATGTCAGATGTTACACATCATATGCGACTACTGTAATTGTTAGTAAAAAAATATTTGACTAAAGGTAGATACTACCTTCCTAATTATTACAAACGACAGGTAGCTGTTTTGCTATCTTATTATTTTAGTATTACAGCCAAAAATTTGGCTACACACAATGCTTCTATTGAGCATAATGATGACATTCCAAATCAGACTCTGGAATTTTTTCCTAGTAATTTAAATTAGATAAAAAGACAATAGAGGATGTCTCTAGCACTGACAATTCAAATAATATATTTTATAAAAATAATCAATCAAACAAAAACACTAAAAACTGTAAAATAAATACTGTAAATAAGTTTAAGTTTACTAACTTGGTGCATCAAAATATTCAAGGAATTTGTAACAAAGAATTAGAATTAGACTTGTACATGAACTCAAACAATATTGACATAATCTGCTTAACAGAACATTGGCTGAAAAGTCATGAGCTCATGGAATGGACATGGACATGGTTCAACTTCAAGAATCACCAAGTTGGTAGTTCTTTCTGCAGAGTACATTCTATAAGAGGTGGATCGTTAATATTAATAAATAAACAAATAAAATTTAAGGAACGCAAAGACATTCGATTCCCGCCGCGGGACAAATGTTTGTATGATCTGCAAGTATTTGTCTCGGGTCTGGGTGTTTCTATGTATAATATGTATGTATTTTTAAAAAAAAAGTATATAAGTAGTATATTAGTCACGTGGTACCCATAACACAAGCTCTGCTTACTTTGGGGCCAAATGATGTTGTGTGAAATGTCCGGGATTATTTATTTTATTTTTTATTTACATTGTCGCCCACTCTGTAGAAAGACACATTGAGATAGCCTGCATAGAGTTGTTAGCGGTTCCTTGTTATAAGCACTTATAGCCCACCAACCGCCTCATTTGATATTTTTGAGAAAATTATGGAGGATGTTAGCCTGCATAGAGTTATTAGCGGTTCCTTGTTATAAGCACTTATAGCCCACCAACCGCCTCATTTGATATTTTTGAGAAAATTATGGAGGATATTTTGCATAAGTCTATTACAATATCAAATAAAGAAATTGTTGTATGCGGTGATGTTAATATAAATTTTCTTGAGAAATATTCATTAAGTACCAGAGTTTATTTAATTCGTTTGGTCTTGAACATACATTTATGGACCCAACTAGAATAACTGCTACTTCGGCCAAATGCATAGATAATATCTTTACCAATGTAAACATAATAAGCAAAAATATAATTAGTAATATTCACTCGGATCATCTCGGGCAATTAGTTCAAATAGAAACTAAAATGAATAACAAAATTGTACAAAAAAAAAATTACTACTATACCAGTACCACTGATCGTTTAGAGAAAGTAAGATTGAACCTGGATACCAACTTGCCTTTTTTGTTGTATAATGATGATAATCAAAATGATTTATACAATAAATTTTTCACTGAATTTAATTAAGTATTCAGTTCTATTTTCACATCCGAAACTACTGTGGTCTCTGGCAGTTCAACATTTTGTGAGTGGGCCACAGCAGATATTCATAAGAGTACCTTGTATGAATTGTACAGTGAAAAACGGTATAACTTTAGTGAAGAGTTTAAAGAAAAGTAAAAAATTACTCAAAAATCTTTAAAAATGTTTAGTCGCTTTGCTAAATCTCAGTATTTAAGTTCAAAAATTAAAAACAGTCAAGATAAAATAAAAGTAGCTTAGAAAATAAATAATAGTGAGACCGGAAATTCCAAAACTCATAATAGTGTAATAAATTTAAATATCAACAATAATATCATTAAGCAAGATATAGATGTAGCAAAGGCATTTGAAACTTTTTTTACTGATATTCCAGTCTCCACTACAAAGTCTTTAAACTCTTATCATGTAATAGCAGAATCATTGTTAAAAGATAGTTTACCTGAATGTGTCACACAATTTTACTTTGAACATGTGGACAAAAACGATATTATCAAGGCATTCCAAATGATTAATGTAAAAAAGACCACTGATCTCTGGGGCATTTCTGTCAGTGTTATAAAACCACTAATTGACATTATTGCACCAGATCTAGCTTTCTTTCATTTCATCATTTCAGATTTAATCAATGTATTGACAGTGGAGTATTTCCTGATTTAATGAAACAGCAAAATCATACCTCTATTCAAATCAGGTAGTCATTCTGATCCAGTAACCTTTTAGCGCTGGACTGGAATGGACCGGGCTGTCGGTATTGTCTACATGATTCCAGTCATTTAAAAGCTGTCGAATCGTCAAGACCACAGTAACAATGAGTTCGAGGAAGCGTTTTAGAGTTTCCTGTACAATTCATCTGTCATCACTCGATTGGCACTGGATTGGCCGTCTACATGATTCCAGTAGCGCTGGAATGGCCATGCTAGATTCAAAAGTAGACCGCCAATCCAGTTTCTGCACTGGATTGCTAACAGGATCCAGTGCATTCCAGTGCCGGTTTACATTACTCCAGTGGTAATCCAGCGCTGGATTCGATCGCTGGACTGGAATAATGTAAACCGGCCATTAGACCTATATCAGTTCTTCCTACATTTAGTAAAATATTCATCATCGAGTCGACCGTCACTAAGTTAACACACCGTATGACTTGCCCGTGAATATTACTGTTAAAACTGTGTTCAAACTTGTGTTTACTACATGTGCTATATATCACTGTGTAGTTGACTGTGTAACGTTCCTGTTGGTGTTTTCACTGTTAAAATCCACCAAGAAAATAGTGAGTAATAAGCATAAACATTTTTTAATTTGCTGGTGCATTTCACAAAACCCTGACCTAGGGCCACTCGCGGCTCGCTCGCTGTGACGTAATCGGCGCATACCGACCGGCTAAGTGCACTGATTTTACCTGCATATTAGCGTGCGACAACCTACGTAGCGTCAGTTACTAGATACCCACTGTATTACTGTTCTGTGACGGCATGAATACCTGTGATGGATGCCGAACGCCAATCCTCACCAAAGATTACATGAACTGTCACGGTTGTAAGCAGAAATACGACCTACAATATGCTGATTTATCACCTAAACGTTATAAAAAGCTAACTCAAGATGGCAGGCTTAAATGGAGATGCTTCGAATGTAAGTGCAAGCAACCTAAAGATGGAAATACCAACACCCCTGTACGTACGGCTCTACAGCCAAAACTAGATAACGAAACAGCTTTAGAGACGTCGCATGAGAGTAGTAATGTGACGTTTCGAAAAAAGCCGGAGTCGTCGCAGTCTGCAGTTTATGTAACCGAAAACTCACTAAGAGATATTTGGAAAAACGAGATGAGACAGGAAATGCAGGCTATGCTTGAGGCCACAATAAAAAAGACTATCAAGTCAACTTGCTGCCATAAATAGTCAATGCACTGGTTTCCAGTAGTCTATTACGTACGTCAGCACGCAGTACGAGGAGTTGAGAAAAGAAATCACTGATCTCAAGAAAATGCTAAGCAGCACCTCGTCCGAGTTGAAGTGCCTTAAGGAGGAAAATAAATACCTGAAGGAAAATTTAAGTTTCTGTCTAACTCGCGTCAAGGACTTGGAAGCTGAAAACCTTAGACAGCAGCAATGGGTCCGAATGCAGAATATAGAGATCACCGGTATCCCCGAGGAGAAAGATGAAATGACGACAGACCTAGTGCTGAAAGTAACACAACACATTGGTGTTGCCCTTGAGCCGTCTGACGTAGAGTTTGCTCACCGTGTGCAGCCGCGGCGTGCTGAAAGTACAGCTAGGGTGCGCCCAGTAGTCGTCCGTCTCAGACAGCGCGCAGTGAAAGACCAGATTATAGCCGCCGCGCGTAAACATCGTAACATTACCGCCTACGATGTGGGAATTGGATGTGGGTCTTCAAAAATATTTGTTAATGAACACCTTACAAAACACAACAAGCAACTTTTGAGTTCAAGTAAGTTGAAAGCTAGAGAAGTCAACTACAAGTATATGTGGACAAAAAACTGCCGAATTTTTGTTCGAAAAAACAAGACCTCTCCTGTTGCCTTAAACTCCTCGGTGGATCTTATAAAAATAGCTTGATAATATTATGTTTACATCGCATACATTTTTTACATGATTACTTTTTGCACACTTGCTTTGGACACAAACTTTTAACATACACACAAACACATACTATATTGTTATACACTCTTCACACTCACGTCTTCGTTTCAGTGTACTCTCAGTGTACAGTTATTATAGCAGCAATCATGATATTCTCGTGCAGCGATTGTACATATTTGCTTATAATATTATATACAAACTATAAAACCTACCTAATATTTTTATACAGACATAATATACTTTTCGCTTGTTATTTTACTTATGCCACTTACAGTGTCCTGGGGCCTAGCTTGATGATAGGTATGCTTTTATGTTTATATTTTTATATTAACTGTTCTATTTGTAAATATGGTTATACTTCTGTGAATCATAATGGATGATACATTGAAAAATTAAAACTCTTTTATCAGAACGTAAGAGGGCTCCGTACAAAGACAATTGAATTATATTAGGTTGGCGAAAAAGTCTTTTCGCATTATAGTATGTATGAACTTGTAATAAAATCTCTTTGGCTATACTATTTCGACCTGGCTGGTTTTGGTATCATTAAAAGTTTAAATTTTAAAGAACATAATTCCAAATTCAAATTAGGAAAATGTGTGATTTTTATTTGTTTTTCGTACTGTCATGATGAGTGAATCTAATGAAGAAATTCGATACATTTTAAAATGTGACTACAAAAAAGGTCAAAATGCTACGCAAACCTCGAAAAAAAATTGCGATGTTTATGAACCTAGTGCTGTGTCTGTGAGAGTAGCACAAATTTGGTTTAAGCGTTTTCAATCCGGAAATTTTGATGTCAAAGATGCACGTCGCTCTGGTGGCCCTATTACGGATAAAATGGATGCCATTTTTGAAAAAGTGGAGCAAGATCGGCATATCAGTAGTTACGACATAGCTGAAGAACTGGGAATTGACCACAAATCAGTTTTGGCGCATTTGAAAAAAACTGGGTACACAAAAAAGATCGATATTTGGGTACCTCACGAGCTCACTGAAAGAAACCTAATGAACCGTGTACTTATTTGTGATTCTTTATTAAGACGTAATGAAACCGAACCATTTTTGAAGAAGCTGATAACTGGTGATGAAAAGTGGATCACGTACGACAAGAACGTGCGAAAAAGGTCGTGGTCAAAGGCAGGTCAGGCTTCACAGACTGTGGCGAAACCCGGGTTAACTCGCAACAAGGTGATTCTGTGTGTGTGGTGGGATTGGAAGGGCATTATTCATTATGAGCTGTTACCACCAGGCAGGACCATCGATTCTAAACTCTACTGCGAACAACTGATGAGATTAAAGAAGAAGTTGAGAGAAAGCGGCCGGAATTAATCAACAGAAGGGGTGTGGTTTTTCATCATGATAAGGCTAGACCTCACACATCTTTAGCCACTCAGCAAAAATTAAGAGAGTTTGGCTGGGAGGTGTTAATGCATCCGCCGTATAGTCCTGACCTTGTACCTTCACATTTCCACCTGTTTCGGTCTCTTCAGAATTCTTTAGGCAGTGTCAGGTTAACATCACGAGAGGACTGCCAAAACCACTTGTCGCGGTATTTTGATCAGAAGTCCCAAAATTTCTATAGCAATGGGATCATGTCCCTACCTACAAGATGGCAAAAAGTTATCGAACAAAATGGTACCTACATACTTTAGTTAAATGTGAATAAACTATATTAAAAAATGTTTTGAATTTTCTTAAAAAATGCAAAGAAACTTTTTCCCCAACCATTATATTATTAATATGTTATTATAACAATCTGCTGTTACTGGAGTCAGATATTATATTAATAACAGAAACTTGGCTTTGTGAAAGGATATTGGACTCTTGAGCTTTGTGACGGCAGATTCACTGTGATTCGCAATGATCGGGGATCACTGGGAGGTGGGTTGATGGTAATGAGTGCGCCTTACTTACAAGCCCGTGTTAGAACTGAGTGGCAAAGTACTGATCTAGAAGGTTACTATCCCCTCTCGTACGCTCGGTTCTGCTCACGACCTACATATTGCACTTGTTTATATACCTCCGAATTTACACTCTCCGAATAATTACGGGAGACTTCAACCTTCCTTGTGTAGACTGGAAATCTAGTGAACCAGTAATTCTGAGGAAGGGTCTTGTTGAGGTCCAAACTGCGGCAGATGGTTTCATTACCCAGACTGCCTTCTTGGGTCTTTCTCAGTATAATAGACTTGTGAACAAAAGTAATAATACTCTAGATCTATTATTCTCGGACTTCCCAGTAACAATTCAAAGAGCTATATTACCACTTGTCAAGAAAGACCTTGCTCATCTCTCATTTTTTATTTTGGCTTCAGATATCTTGATACCCGCACTCAAGCCGAAACCTCATATAAAATTTCAGTTTGGGAGGGCTTCAATTCAATTGATGCATTCAATTTTATTCAATAGTTTAATACAGTTATACGTGCCTCATGTTCGTTGTTCTGGCACTTACACCTACCCCGTTTGGTATAGCAGAGATTTAATTCAGTTGATCATAGAAAAATCTGAAACTCACCAAAACTGGAAGCGTTATCACAATCCTAATGATTACTTGCATTTTGCCGACCTCAGAGAAAAGCAGAAGATTTTGCAGACAGAATGTTTTGCTTCATATGTCAATCTATCACAACAAAAAATTAAATCACACCCAAAATTTTTCTGGTCCTACATACAAGTCAAAAAGAAAGACTAGCTCGTAACTACCCTCAACAGATGATCTACAATAATAATTATTTTAGTACTCAAATTGACATATGTTCCTCATTTAATAGCTTTTTTGAAAAAAAAATTTAGTAGACCGGCTGATCAGTATTCGTTTGATTCAACGAATGTCTACCAGAGTGAGAACACTATCAATTTAATTGAGATAAGTGGAGAGGCGCTCTTCAAAATGCAAAAAAATATGGACATCACAAAAGTAGCTGGCAGTGACAATATCCCCCCGGTTTTTTTCGTCAGATGTGCTGAAACATTGTTTGCTCCCCTGACTCTCATTTTCAATAGGTGTCTGCGTGAAGGCTATTTCCCTAGTGTTTGGAAAATGGCACATATAGTTCCCATTCATAAAAAGGGTCATAAGACATTAATTTAAAATTACCGTCCTATCTCAATATTGAATGTATTAAGTAAGCTCTTTGAAAGGGTAGTGCATAGTTATATTTATCCTGTTATTGCAACGTCAATTCCGGTTGAGCAGCATGGGTTCATGAAAGGACGCTCCACTTCTACTAACTTAGGAGTTTTTATTGATCATGTAGCTACTGGGATAGATGAGGGCTCGCAAGTGGATGTGATCTACACGGATTTAAAAAGCATTTAACCGTGTGGATCACATCATACTTCAGCGAAAGCTTTATGAGCTGGGTATAAAAGGCAATTTGCTAAGATGTATAAAATCTTATTTGCGTAACCGTTCTCAAGCAGTTATTGTTGGAGGTTTCTGCTCTAACTTTATTAATATTCCATGTAGAGTTCCACAGGGCTCCATTTTAGGACCCTTATTATATGCAGCTTATCTATATGATGTAGGTAAATGCTTTAGGCATGCACGTTACCTTATGTATGCTGATGACACTAAAATATATATGAAGATTAGTGATCAAACAGACTGTCTAAATCTACAGGCGGATCTTGACAGGCTAGGACGCTATTACGCAGAAAATCGTATTGATATTAACATTGCAAAATGCTCATATGTCCCTTTCACTCGAAAAATACGTCCAACACATTTTGATTATCATATAAATAATATAAAAATTTGTAAAGTAAACTCTGTTAGGGATCTTGGTGTACAAATAGACTCAAAATAAACATTTTCAGAACATATAGATATAATTGTCAACAAAGCATACAAAGCTTTAGGTTTTATACTGCGTGTTAGCCGCCCTTTTTCTGACATTAGTTGCTTGAAGGTTCTGTATTATTCCTATGTTAGAAGCGTTCTAGAGTATTGCAGCTGTATTTGAAACCCTCACTATATTACCTACATTCAGAGTCTGGAAAGTATTCAAAGTAAGTTCATAAAACACTTGAACTTTCGATGTTTCAGTAGTTTTAGCGACTATCAGACAGCGTGCTTATATCATCACCTAACTTCTCTCGAAAACCGTAGGACTATGTCATTTCTGCACGGTGTATGCAATAACTATATCGACTGCTCGGAGTTATTGTCTAAAGTGTTGCGCTTTTGTGTTCCGGCCATTAGAACTAGACACACTAACCTGTTTGCTGTTTTGCCTACACGCACAAATTACGCCCAAAACTCACTTGTTAGTCAACTACATAGAAACTACAACAAAAAATGTATACAAATTGATATTTTCTATTGTAGCAAGCAGGTGTTCAAACGTGAAATTCTCAGAATTCTTTGTGAAAATGTATAAGTTTGTGTCAGTTACATTTGTAAGTATCATATTATGCATACCATATAATCTATTTCTCTCTCTCTCACACACACACACACACACACACTTTTACACAACTCTCATACACTCACATAATTATAATGTTGTATGTATATTAATACGTTTTTCAATTAATTAATAACATGTTTGGTTAGTGACTGTCTTCTAAATTATAGGTGATATACATAAAATGTAAATCCGTTATTGGCTTCAGGATAAATGCGTTAGATTAAGTAATATTGTTTATTAAGAGCTGTGGATTTTGTATAATAAATAAAATAAAATAAAAAATAAAATTTGAAAAACTTATACTAAACCAATTACAACGGCATTTTAATAGCAACAATTTACTAGACAGTAAACAATTCGGATTTACAAAGGGACGCTCAACGACTGATGCCGGTGTTGAGTTAATATCACATATTTTTGATATCTGGGAGGAATCGCGCGATGCCTTACGTATTTTTTGTGATCTGTTGAAAGCTTTTGATTGCGCTCACATCCTACTTAAGTGACCGAACACAACGAGTAGATGTAAATGGAAAGCGTTCTCCGGGGTCAATGGTAAAAATGGGTGTACCACAAGGATCAATACTCGGGCCATTCTTGTTTTTAATTTATATAAATGATCTGATGATCTGATGATTACCTAAACTTGTAAAGGATGATCACGAGATTGTATTGTTTGCTGATGACACGTCACTTTTATTTAAATTAAAACGACGACTTACTAATCTTGACGATGTAAACAATGCAATCTCTAAAGTTGTAATATGGTTTAATGTAAACAACTTATTACTTAACGAGAAAAAAACTAAATGCATTCGTTTTATACTGCCCAACGTTAAACAGGTGAAAGCTAATGTAAAAATTAAAAACAAAAAGGTAGATCTCGTCGACACCACAGTGTTCTTAGGCATTACTTTAGATAATAAGCTGCAATGGGGCCCGCACATAGATAAATTTTCGAAGAGACTCAGCTCTGCGGCATACGCTGTTAAAAAGATTCGTCATTCTGTTGTGGGGGAGTGCTGCTGATATTAACACCATATTTGTGTTGCAGAAGAGGGCTGTTCGTGCAATTTATAACATGGGCCCCACAGAATCACTTAGAAATAAGTTTAAAGAAATTAATATTATGAAACTGTCTATTAAAGCATATTATAAAATATCTGATTATATAGATGACAAAAAAGCTTGGGATGAATATGCTCCAACTCGACTCGGCATCCGTAACAAAATTGTCAAGGATCATACAAAAAAGTGTTAAGACCAGACAAGTTTCTTGCCGGATTCTTCTTGAACAGGGGTTAGGAGTAGTGGTGGTTAATATATCATATAGCAACAAAAAACACCGTGCTTATTGTAGATAGCAAATAGCAAATTATATCGTGGCGCTCAGTTGTTGCTATTTGCTTTTGCTTATGTTATGCTTTTGCTTATGTTATGCTTTTGCTTATGTTATGCTTTTGCTTATGTTATGCTTTTGCTTATGTTATGCTTTTGCTTATGTTATGCTTTTGCTTATCCAATAGCAATAGCATAACTAACACTCTCTCTCTCTATCATCTGTCCGTCGCAACTCGCAAAGCAAAAGCAAACGCAAAGCATCATTCATTCATCACATCGTTCATAAAAGAAAAAGCAAAAAGCACGGTCAGTCTCATCTCAGTCGTCTCATGCTAACGATTGTGATCGGTCGCGCGCGTCATCGCTCCGCGGGCGGATTCGCGATCTCGGGCAGCTCACGTAAAAAATAGGTAGGTATACCTACTTACCTACCTACCCATTTTGATTTGTGGTTTTTCGGTGTAAACAGCGATTGGACACGCAGTATTGACTATAATTGTGTAATAAAGGACGATTGATTGAGACTTGAGAAATAGTGATGTTGTTTTGTGTGTTTTATTCACCATGGGTAAATTCGCGATCTCGGCCGGCTCACGTAATAGGTAGGTATACCTACCTAATTATTTTGCTTTGTGGTTTTTCTGTGTAAACAGTGATTGTAATATTTCTATGCTGTTTTGCAGTAAAAAAAAAGCATGTTAGAATAAAGCAATTACAATAACATGCTTACGGAAGAAAGCAAATAGCCATAAGCATGTTATTGCCTTGTAGCAACTTTGAACACTACTAGTTAGGAGGAACCGGCACCTAGATTCACTATCATGTAAGAAGACGATTCAAAGTGGTCCTTGTGATTGTATTGAATAAAGTTATATTGAATTTTGAATTTTTGTAGGTACCATCAGACGGCAAAATCTACCACAGCACTCATTGGTTAAATAAAATAGCGCGCCCTTTATGTTACAGGCAGGGCCTTTCTGTTACCCACTTCCGTCCTTTTTCTTGAAATCACTCCCACAGATTGCAGGAAAGCGAGAGGGTACACATCAAAAATTTGAAGGTGTGTGTCATTAGCATTAGGTAACATTGGTCATTGGTTGAAATATTGAGTAGCCCTTTAACTCCATCAATGGAAATAGTCGCTAGTCGTCTGGCTCCAAAAATAGAAGAATTGTTAAATTACTAAATGATAGGATTAAATGATGTTGTGTGAATTGTCCGTCGATTTACATGTATGTTTTTGAAACTTACCAAGCTGCCTTCGTTAAAGCAGTCGTCCAAGAAGTCGTCCATATCGGCTTGCAGCGCCGGCTCTAGCAGCGGCTCGGGCTTGCAGTCTGCGCCCTCCTTACTGCCGCCTTCCTCCGCAGAGCCGGACTTCTGTCCTGGAACATACAATTCTATTCTATTCTATTCTATGTATGCACACCACAAATACACTGGACTGTTATAAGATACAATGTTTAGCTACACGGTCGTACAATAGGCGGTCTTATCGCTAAAAAGCGATCTCTGCCAGACAACCTTGGGATGAATAGAACTCAATATAGTGATTTGTGTGTCTGGGTGTTTCTATGTATAATATTTAATTTTATGTATATACAAAAAAAAAGTATAAATAATAAATATTACTGGACAATGCACACAAGCCCATCTAGTCCCAAACTAAGCATAGCTTGTATTATGGTGACTTGATGACTGATAGAATACTTATAATTATTTTAAATACATACTTATGATACTTTATAACACCCAGACACAGAACAAACTAAAGTAGTAAATTAGTCATGTGGTACCCACACAAGCACACAAGCTTTGTGGTACACAAGCTCTGCTTACTTTGGGGCCAGATGATGCCGTGTGAAATACCATTATTTATTTAAATCTACCTTCTAACTGCGACCAATAACTCTGCCCTGTCTTGAGCTTATGCTTCAGTTCTTTCTCAGCCTGCGCCATTTTCTTAGTTTTGTACTGCGATATTTTGAGTATGTCTTCTAGAAAGTACCGCTGAACTTCAAACAACCGCCCGGGGATTGTCACCACGGGGCAATTACTGAAGTATCTGTGAAGTATCATAGTTATTGTATTTTCATCTCCCTGCTCTTATTTCATTAAGGCGCTGCGCAAACGTAGACACTTTTTGTTGCCAAGACGGCACACGCACACAGGGAACAGTAGTTGCTGTGTCCTGTGGCGGTGATGGGAGACAATCGCACGTAATTACTACTGGCCTTACTGGCTTTCAATGGGATATCAGAAAGAGTGGCCATACTACGTTTGAAATTCGAAGAACACTCCTTTTCACTGATACAAGCATACACACCAACAGAAGCCTCAAATGAAGATAATATCAATAAATTTTATGAAGATCTCGAAAAAGCTCATGAAACACCAGACAAAAATACTTTGGTAATAGGAGATTTCAATGCTAAAATTGGCCACCTGAAGCCACAAGAGAAATTAATCATGGGTAAATATGGATATGAAAAACGAAATAAAAGAGGCGAGAGATGAATCCAATATGCATATAAACATAAACTCTCTATCATGAACACATATTACAAGAAAAAACAGAACCGCAAGTGGACTTGGATTTCCCCGAACCAAAAAACAAAAAACGAAATAGACTTCATTATGAGTAACAATCCCAAACACATAACAAACACATTAAACTTTCCATCGGATCATAGACTAATCAGAGCCACCATTCTACTGGAAAACCAAAAATTAGTGAGAAAGACATTCAAATCAATCCCCAAACCACCTAAAACCCAGGCAGAAATATCGAAATACATAAAAAACTTACAAGATAACATCATAAAATACCACACAGTACTTGAAAACACAAAAGATGTTCAAATTTACTATAATGTTATAGAAAGTACCATACTAAAGAGCCTCAAAATAGAAAAAGACCACTGTTCAAACAAGCATAAAATATTAAGTGAAAAACCCTAGAACTAATAGATTAACGTGCAGAATTAATAAAAACCAAAAATAAATGTATGGAAATAAAAGCAGAACTAAAAGACTTATTCAAAAACTCTAATAAAGCTATCAGAGAAGATTACAAAAAGCACAGGAAAGCAATAATACAAGAAAATATAACGCGATACCGAAACTCCAAACGCGGTTTTAAAGAACTAAATATGTATAAAAAGTGGGTGACAAAATTAAAAGATGGCCAAAGGTTAATAAAAAAAAAGGGAAACCAGGGACGAAATAAAAATAAAAAATAAATAATCCCGGACATTTCACACAGCATCATCTGGCCCCAAAGTAAGCAGAGCTTGTGTTATGAGTACCACATGACTGATACACTACTTATATACTTTTTTTTTGTAAATACATACATATTATACATAGAAACACCCAGACCCGAGACAAATACTTGCAGATCATACAAACATTTGTCCCGCGGAGGGAATCGAACCCGCAACCTTCTGCGTCTCAGCCGGATCTTAGCCCACTGCGCCACAGAGGTCGTCAATTGTGGACAGTGCAACAGAATTTTACAGAGAACTATATAAAAGACCACAAGAAGACAAAAATTACACAGATGAATGCGAAAGCGATGAGGACAAGGAGTTCCAGATACCCGAAATAACCAAAAGGGAAGTACAAAACCACATACACAAACTCAAAGCTGACAAAAGCCCAGGACCCGATAATATAAGTAATGAAGCAGTAAAAGTAGGCGCACCTATCCTCATCAATACTATAACTAAGCTATTCAACATTGTAGTCGAACAAGGAAGAGAACCAAACCAATGGCACAAATCTGATATTGTCCTACTGTATAAAAAAGGAAATCCACTAGATATAGGGAACTACAGACCAATTAGCCTAATTTCCAGTCTATACAAACTATTCACATCCATACTTCAAAGCAGACTTACTCCCCTCATTGATATTACCCAACCGATTGAGCAAGCAGGATTTAGATCAGGCTTTTCTACAATCGACCATATACATGCAATTGATCAAATCATAGAAAAATATAAAGAATACAACAAACCCCTATACATAGCATGTATTGATTATTCTAAAGCATTTGACAGTATATCACATAACTCAATCTGAAAAGCTCTCAAATTGAGTAATATAAATGAAAAATATATAAACATACTTAAAAACATCTACTGCAAAAATGTGAGTAGAATACGTCTAGAAAATAAAGGGCAGGAAATAGCAATATGTAGAGGAGTCAGAGAAGTTGACCCTCTCTCACCAAAATTATTTATAGCTGTACTTGAAATGATATTCAGAGAACTGAACTGGAAGACAAAAGGCCTACAAATAGACAACAAACGCTTAAGTCACCTTAGATTCGCTGACGATATCGCCCTTTTTTCAGAAACTATAATAGATCTAGAACATATAATACAAACCTTAAATGAAGAAAGTAACAAAGTAGGACTCTCAATGAACCTTAATAAAACAAAGATAATGACAAACAACCAAAGAAAACTTATAACCATAGATGGAAATGCAATAGAGTATGTGAATGAATATATATATCTGGGCAAGCAAGTGTAATTTCGTCCAAATAGCAATGTAGAGGAAGTGGATAGAAGGGTGAATTGTGCATGGAGCAACTACTGGGCGCATAAAGAAATACTTAAAGGAAAATACAGTCTTAAACTAAAAAAAATAGTAATGGATACTTAATTCTACCCAGTATAACATGCATGTCAAACCTGGACATATACAAATAATATTAAAACTAAAATAAGAACTTGCCAAAAAGCCATGGAAAGAAGTCTTCTAGATACAAGAAAAATAGAAAAGATGAAAACTGAAGATATAAGACTCAAGACCAAGGTGACAGATGCACTCAAATATGCACTAAAACTAAAGTGGAAATGGGCAGGACATATCTCTCGAAGCAAAGACAGCAGATGGACATTGCAAACCACAAAATGGAAAGGCCCTAAGGGCAATAGAAGAATTGGTAGACCTAAAAATCGGTGGGCCAATGACTTGAAAGAAGTAGCAGGTCCCAATTGGACAAGCACTGCAAAACACAGGGAGACATGGAGCACCATGGAGGAGGCTTTACCCTGAATGGGTCCACATCTCACTAACACTAGAATAAGAAAAAAACACTATCTCACATTTGAAATGTACTTTATAGAAAAGATGTGGAAATAATAAATAAGCTTAAAATAATAATACTACTGGCCACTGGTACAATTCGTTGCTTGTTTTCCGTCAGTCTCACGATGGACGTCGATGAAGAAACTCAGTACAATTGTAAGGAAATTTGTTAATGTTGCTTGTGTCTTCAACTGACGACTTTATGTTTCGTTACCGACAGCAAACACTTTTTGATCAGTAGGAGAAACTGGACACAAAAAATGATAAGGTATGCGCAGGGAGAGAATGATTTCAACTGGTTCTATAGAAATCAAATATGTGCCAAGTTTGCGCCCTGCCTAAGTGGAGTTGGCACATAAGTTCTTTACTTCCACTTTGTACGGTTCACACCGTACAATAACGTAACGCTTGCATTTCCCCGCGACAGCGACGAAGGAAAACGGCGCGGTCGCACGGGCAGTGCACATACCAACCGCGACGCATTAACATCTTCGCGATGAATAATTATAATTAAGATATTCATATATAAATAAATCGTGTGTGAAGTAAACAACTATTCTTATATTTTGATGTCCCGTACACACTTTCTCTTATCATTCATCTCAGCCACTCCTTTCATAAACATAATTATCTTTCACACAGTGCATCCATCTATTCTTAGGTCTACCTCTTCTGTTATATTCATCTACATTATAATCCATTACCATATCTGTAACATGTGTGGCGTTGCCACAATACTTGGAAACCAACAATATTATAGTACCTAAGATTTACTTATAATTTATACCTATAAAAGAGGTTAACCTGATTGACTGACTGACTGATTCATCATCGCCGAGCCTAGAAAGCTGAAATTTGAAAGGTAGCTTCCTTTTATAGCAAAACCAACCACAAAGACAGGATTTTTTGAAATTCAACCCCTAAAAGGATGAAAAGGGGTGAAAACTAATGTATGAAACTTTTTATTACGTGGTCCGATTTGCTTGAAACTTCATTTGTATAATTAAAATGCAAAATAAATGGACACGTGTTTCAGGATTTTTCGAAATAACCCTCACAAAGAGGTTGAAAAGGGGATGAAAACGAATGTATGAAACTTTTTAACACGTGGTGAGATTAGCTTGAAAATTTATATAAACAATACTCGCGCGGCGAAGTCGCGGGGTTTCAGCTAGTGTACATATATAAGCGATATAGTCTCGACAGCGAGACGGTGCCGTGGTAGACCCAAAAAGAGATGACGAGATGATCTCGACACCTTCGACAGAGCTTGGGTCCGAACAGCTCAAACCCGAGATGACCGGAGAGATCAAGGGGAGGCCTTTGCCCAGTGGGACACAATGGGCTAATCGTTATCGCAATCGTAATATATAAATACATATACAAATTACAATGACAAAATGCATCATAATACAAACATGAATACTTGTACTACACTTACCTAGCGATGCATTCCGCCCGAAGAATCGTCGCGCTTACACCGATCGTGTCGTACAGAACGAACGCGATTCTTTGGCTGAGGACAAAGGAAGTGGAATGCGCGCGCGCCGGCACATAACCGTCCCAACCCCACATCACTCACTAGTCTGCAGTCTGTCACACGCCCCCGCGACAGACGCACGCTACTTCGCTCCGCAGCCCGCTATATCCTCGCGCTATACCTTCCGAAGCTTACCTATCATGCTTACCTGTACTTATTGTGACAACCTCCGTGGCGCAGTGGGATATGGTCTGGCTGAGACGCAGAACGTCGCGGGGCAAATGTTTGTATTATCTGCAAGTATTTGTCTCGGGTCTGGGTGTTTCTATGTATGATATGTATGCATTTACAAAAAAAAAGTATATAAGTAGTATATCAGTCATGTGGTACTCATAACACAAGCTCCGCTTACTTTGGGGCCAGATGATGCTGGGTGAAATGTCCGGGATTATTTATTTATTTATTATTGAGCTTTGCATTTAATTTTGTGTCTTAAGTATTTGTGAGTGCCAGTACACTACTTACTACAGGAACAAAACACGGATCAGAAAGACACATCATCCCAGTGTACACTACACATTTTCCCTGTCCATACCACGCTATCCTCAAGTAAGTTAATAAATAAACAAATAAAATTCAAAGAACGTAAAGACATTGTCGCCCACTCTGTAGAAAGACACATTGAGATAGCCTGCAAAGAGTTGGAGCGGTTCCTTGTTATAAGCACTTATAGCCCACCAACCGCCTCATTTGATATTTTTGAGAAAATTATGGAGGACATTTTGCATAAGTCAATTACAAAATCAAATGAAGAAATTGTTGTATGCGGTGATTTTAATATAAATTTGCTTGAGAAATATTCATTGAGTATCAGAATAACTAGTTTATTTAATTCATTTGGTCTTGAACCTATATTGATGGAGCCAACTAGAATAACTGCCACTTCGGCCAAATGCATAGATAATATCTTTACCAATATAAACATAATAAGCAAAAATATAATTAGTAATATTCACTCTGACCATCTCGGTCAACTAGTTCAAATAGAAACTAAAATGAACAATAAAGATGTACAAAAAAAAATTACTTATATACCAGTTACCACTGATCGTTTAGAGAAAGTAAGATTGAACCTGGATACCAACTTGCCTTTTTTATTGTATAATGATGATAATCCAAATGATGTATACAATACATTTTTCACTGAATTTAATAAAGTATTCAGTTCCATTTTCACATCCAAAACTATTGTGGTCTCTGGCAGTTCAACATTTTGTGAGTGGGCAACAGCAGGTATTCATAAGAGTAGGCGTACCTTGTATGAATTGTACAGTGAAAAACGGTATAACTTTAGTGAAGAGTTTAAAAAATTACTCAAGAATCTTTAAGAATGTTTGTCGCTTTGCTAAATCTCAGTATTTAAGCTCAAAAATTAGAAACAGTCAAGATAAAATAAAAGCAGCTTGGAAAATAATTAATAGTGAGACCGGAAAATCCAAAACTCATAATAGTGTAATAAATTTAAATATTAACAATAATATAATTAAGCAAGATATAGATGTAGCAAAGGCATTTGAAACTTTTTTTACTGATATTCCAGTCTCCACTACAAAGTCTTTAAACTCTTCTCATGTAATAGCAGAATCATTGTTAAAAGATAGTTTACCTGAATGTGTCACACAATTTTACTTTGAACATGTGGACAAAAACGATATTATCAAGGCATTCAAAATGATTAATGTAAAAAAGACCACTGATCTCTGGGGCATTTCTGTTAGTGTTATAAAACCACTAATTGACATTATTGCACCAGATCTAGCTTTCATATTTAATCAATGTATTGACAGTGGAGTATTTCCTGATTTGATGAAACATAGCAAGATCATACCTCTATTCAAATCAGGTAGTCATTCCGATCCTAGTAATTTTAGGCCTATATCAGTACTTCCTACATTTAGTAAAATATTTGAAAAACTTATACTAAACCAATTACAACGGCATTTTAATACCAACAATTTACTAGATAGTAAACAATTCGGATTTACAAAGGGACGCTCAACGACTGATGCCGGTGTTGAGTTAATATCACATATTTTTGATATCTGGGAGGAATCACGCGATGCCTTAGGTATTTTTTGTGATCTGTCGAAAGCTTTTGATTTTTTCACCATGAAACTCTAATCAGCAAACTACACCACTATGGTGTTAAGGGAGTTTCACTTAAGCTTCTCACATCCTACATAACTGACCGAACACAACGAGTAGATGTAAATGGAATGCGTTCTCCGGGGTCAATGGTAAAAATGGGTGTACCACAAAGATCAATACTCGGGCCATTCTTGTTTTTAATTTATATAAATGATCTACCTAAACTTGTAAAGGATGATCACGAGATTGTACTGTTTGCTGATGACACGTCACTTTTATTTAAATTAAAGCGACGACTTACTAATCTTGACGATGTAAACAATGCAATCTCTAAAGCTGTAACATGGTTTAATGTAAACAACTTATTACTTAACGAGAAAAAAACGAAATGCATTCGTTTTATACTGCCCAACGTTAAACAGGTGAAAGCTAATGTAAAAATTAATAACGATAAGATAGATCTCGTCGACACCACAGTGTTCCTAGGCATTACTTTAGATAATAAGCTGCAATGGGGCCCGCACATAGATAAATTGTCGAAGAGACTCAGCTCTGCCGCATACGCTGTCAAAAAGATCCGTCATTTTAACGACGTAGATACCGCTAGACTCGTTTACTTCAGCTACTTTCATAGCATTATGTCTTATGGCATTCTGTTGTGGGGGAGTGCTGCTGATATTAACACCATATTTGTGTTGCAGAAAAGGGCTGTTCGTGCAATTTATAACATGGGCCCCAGAGAATCACTTAGAGATAAGTTTAAAGAAATTAATATTTTGACAGTGCCTTGTCAGTATATATACGAAAATTTAATGTATGTGCACAAAAATGTTCATTTATTCAAAAAAAATTGCGATAATCATAGTATTAACACTAGAAATAAAGATAAACTCGCTGTTCCCACTGTTAGGCTCGCTAAAGTTAATAAGTCTTTTATAGGGCAATGTGTACGCTTCTATAACAAGGTCCCAAGCGACGTGTTAGATTTGTCGATTGGCAAATTTAAAAACGTAATTAAACATAAACTGTCTATTAAAGCATATTATAAAATATCTGATTATTTAGAAGACAAAAAAGCTTGGGATGAATCTGCTCCAACTCGACTCGGCATCCGTAACAAAATTGTTAAGGATCATACAAAAAAGTGTTAAGACCAGACAAGTTTCTTGCCGGATTCTTCTTGAACTGGGGTTAGGAGGAACCGGCACCTAGATTCACTAGCATGTAAGAAGACGATTCAAAGTGGTCCTTGTGATTGTAATGAATAAAGTTATTTTGAATTTTGAATTTTTTGAATTTTGTACTTCCAACCTTTCCCATCACTACAAAAACAAATTCATTTATTTACCAATAAAATAAATATACCGTGTTAACAAACTTACTGATGGTCCCGCACTAGGGCAAGCCTGTATTGCGGTAGACCAGAGGCATAAGATGAGAGATTTCCACAAACTACATAAAGATAAAACAGAACAGATAACACTTTAACAATGCAAGACACAAACAAGGAGGACAATCCAGGAGAAATAAAATAAATATCTATAATCTAAAAGAAGAAATCTAAAATCTAAAAGAACACAATAAATAAAGACACTAGTGAAGGGCCACATCCAAACTTCCTCTGTTATACTCAATCCTTATCTTATCCTACGTCGTCACTCCGCATTTCCATTCAACATTTTCATGTACGTCGCACACTTCATGCATCCGTTGTATTGGTTGCTCAACATTCAAATCCAGTATGATACAGTTTGATATAAGTAGTATATCAGTCATGTGGTACCCATAACACAAGCTTTGCTTACTTTGGGGCCAGATGATGTAATGTGAAACATCCAGCATTATTTATTATTATTGACGCGATAACGTCTTTGACTGACCTATCAGCTCAGTTGGTAGTAGCTCTGCCTTCTTCGCTGTAGGTTGAGGGTTCGATTCCCTCCCAAGATAAACATTTGTGTGAAGAACATAGGTGTTTGTTCTGTGTGGGTGTTATAAAATACCATAAGTATGTATTTTAAAATATATAAGTATTCTATCAGTCATCTAGTCACCATAATACAAGCTATGCTTTGTTAGGACTAGATGGTGTTGTGTGCTCCAGTATTTATTTATGTTATAAATTGATGAACGCCGGCTGCACGCACGAAAAATTGTCACGTTCCGCTTGAGCCTTTCAATAGGTTAAAAGCATGCAATTTTTCATCAATGTTTTTTTATGACGTTATCACGTAAAATTATCGTCCGTAAACCGACTTTACAGACAACCATTTTTATGATATAATAATACCTGGAGAATATTTGGGTATCAGCGGTAGCAGACATGAGAATCAGCTTGAGTTCCTTAAACCGTGGCAGTGCGTCGCGCAGAGCTATCAACAAGAAGTCGCTGAACTTGTCACGTTCGTGCACTTCGTCTACGAACACGTGCGTCACTCCTGTAACAATTCATTTATTTATACTGATACTATTGTGACTTATATATTCCCTAAGAGATAGACAAATATCATCGTATACTTTTTTGTAGACCTTTATAAGGTGTACAATACTGTAGTACATTATTTTCTATCTCGTAAGGTTCAGCCAGCGTTTGCAATGTAAGCGCAAAAAATGTGTTTATATGCGACACCACATTAGAAACCTAAAATTATCAGTGTTTCTCTATTATATTATGCATGCATTATACTTATAAACCTTCCTCTTGAATCACTCTATGTATTAAAAAAGACCGCATTAAAATCCGTTGCGTAACTTTAAAGATCTAAGCATACATAGGGACAGACAGACAGCGGGAAGCGACTTTGTTTTATACTATGTAGTGAAACCCAACTGCTTCTATAAAAATACTAGCTTCTGTCCCGCGGCTACGCACGCGTTGTACCTCGATCAAAAGTAGCCTATGTCCTTCTCCAAGGTCCCAGCTATCACTATTCCGAAATTCATCAAAATCGGATCAGCGGTTTAGGCGTGAAAACGTAACAGACAGCCCGACAGCTTTCGCATTTATAATATTATAGGGATTTCTTACCAAAAACTTAAATATTAATTTTCAGATCCCTAACTTAAGGTAATATGAATTGCTCAAACAAACTTTCTTCCCCTATTTTACCCCCTTTCAAGGTTGTTTTTTAAAAGAAAAAATTGCCTATGTTCTTCCCCCGAATGCAATACATCTTCTTACCAAATTCCATCAAGATCCGTTCAGCCGTTTAGCCGTGAAAACGTAACAAACAGACAGAGACACTTTCGCATTTATAATACAGTATGGATTTAACTTATATATAACTAGAAAGCCAATAACAGGTTTAGTCTAGACAAGATCCACTTTCAGTCAGTCACACACTGACGCGTGACTGCTGCTCTCATACCTTTTGATCTATTCGCAAAGTTAGCGTTGGCTATGTTTCAGATACCGATAACTGAAAACCGTTGGGGAATAAAAGTGCTCGAATGGCGACCAAGGACAGAAAAACGAAGCGTAGGACGACCGGGTGGGGTCCGATGTACTGATGACATTGTAAAGATCGCGGGAAATCGGTGGATGAAGAGGGCTCAAAACCGTTCTTCCTGGTCTTCCTCCCGTTCATCTATTGGGAAGGCCTATGTTCAGCACTGGACTTCTAGGGGCTGTTATGATGATGATGATGATGATGATAATGATGTTTTGAGACTTCCTTGAAATAAGCTAAGAACGCTCGATTAAGACACATTTAAAGCGAAAAAACTTAATCAAAAATGGTCAGAGATTATTATACCACATACAGACACACAGATACACACAACGCCTATTTCTCGTTGGGGGTTAAATATATGTGAATGTTTGTGTGGATATTTGTGTGTTTGTTGGTTTCTTTCTTTCTTTCAGTACTGACTGACGTATTGGGATTAAACTTGTTCACCCTTAAACGCCTCTCAAATCAAACACTGTCTAAACACTACATAAGATTCGCCCTGTCACTATTTGCCACTATCTTACAAAAAGGTAAGATTTTAAACAGAAATTAACTTTTGACACAAGTCGAGACATTTCTAAGTAAAACCGCATGTATATATGTATATATAGATTTGGATCTGGAATAATATAAGCAGATTTTTATGTACGTACTGCGCGGACAAAGCTAAAATCAGAAGCCTGTAACTTTATAAAGTACTTGCTGCTGCCCGCAGTTTCGCGCGCGCGGTACCTACATAAAAAGTAGCCTATATCCTTCTCCAAGGTCCCATCTAGCTCTATATTAAAATTCATCGAAATCGGTTCAGCGGTTTTGGCGTGAAAACGTGACACAGACAGAGTTACTTTCGCATTTGTAATATTAGTAGGGATATGGTTACCCGTTAGTGAACTGTCTCCAGCCATCAAAGTGCGCAGTAGTATCCCATTGGTGCAGTAAGTCAGGACAGTGCGAGGACTCACACGGGACTCCAGTCTGATCTGATACCCGATCGATTGACCTATTTTCTCGTTTCGTTCATACGCCACCTGAATAATTAACCACACGTTTAACCGCCAAACGGTCTTAATACTTGGAAATTATATGTTAAAGGAAAGTGATACTTACTCTCTCTGCAACAGAGACGGCTGAGATCCTCCTGGGCTGCGTGCAGTAGATCCTGGCCGGCAGCTTGTGTTCCTGGCAGTGCTCTAACACTAGCTGCGGCAGCTGGGTTGTCTTACCACAACCTGTCGCACCCGCAACTATAATCACCTGAAATTTATGACAACAATTGATTTTAATATTACCCCACACTACTTTGAACATCAATAAATTTAAAAACCTTTTTCTTTGTAACTATTAAGACTATAGGCAGCCTATTAACTTAATAATATATTGAATAAATTATTTTTCTTTCTTTCTTTCATCACCAGAATTATGTACTGGCTCATAACACCCAGACACAGATCAAACATCTGTGTTCATCACACAAATGTTTATCCTGGGAGGGAATCAAATCCTCAACCTACAGCGCAGAAGGCAGAGCTACTACCAACTGAGCTGACAGGTCAAATACTACTTCTACCAAACCCAGGGAATGTAAATACACATAGTAACATTCCTAACTTCTTCATAAGATACATTTTGATAAGCACGGGCTTTACTCACGTATTATTTTGTCGATGGCGCCACCGACACTGTTTCGATTCTAGAGAATCTTCTAGAGTTCTAGAGAAATCTAGAGTTCACGGTTTGCACTGAACCAATGCGAACCGTGAACTCGAGCGGCAACGAGCGGACTGAAGATTCTCTAGATGAATCGAAACAGTGTCGGTGCCTCCATCGACAAAACAATACGTGAGTAAAGCCCGTGTTCTTCTTATGAGCCAGATTAATTCAGGTGATGAAGTTAATAGGCTACCCAAGTCTTTATAGTTACTAAGCAAAATGGTTTAAAAATTTATTGAGGTTCAAAGTAGTAAGGTTTGAATTTTTGTAAATAATTTCTCTTATTGAAAAATTGTTAGGCGCACAATTCATTTATTGTGCAATGTAAGTAAATTACAGGTTTTATTTATTTGCCAAGTTTGCTACCATTTTGAAAATGGTGTGCAATATTAACTTATCGACTGAGACATTTATAAAAAAATTGCAACACAATAATAATTCAATATCAACGTCATTGTGGAATATTAATTAATTAATTTCAACTTATGTCATTTTATTCATTCAGATATATTATAAAAACATTTAGCTTGTAACCAGGATTTGAGTTCCTTTATAAATAGATTTAATAGTATTTTTTTTATAAATAAAGTCAAAGTCAAAGTCAATAGATACTTTATTCAATACAATCACAAGGATCACTTTGAAACGTCTTACATACTAGGTGAATTTAGGTGCCAATTCATCCTAACCCAAGCCCAAGAAGAACTGGCAAGAAACTCGCCTTGGTCCTAGCGCTTTTTTAGATGATCCATCTTATAACTACCTTAACTTCGAAATACTAATACAAGAGTTTATAAATTTCAAGTGTGTCGGTTAACTGTCTGACGGCAGAGCGACATGAGGCCATGCATTCTTATCAATAATATAGTCATTTATATTATAATAAGGTTTCTTCAAAAGACTACCTTTTATGTATGCTTTAAATAAATTTATTACCCGTTTATTTTTTATTTTTACCTGATTATGCATGATAGCATCAAGAAGGTCATGCCTCTGTTCATAAATAGGTAACTTCTCCCTAAATTTCATTACATCCGGGTTGTACGATGTGTTTGGAACCTGAAAGAAAACATTATCACTTGACAAATTTGCTATTCTGCTTACCGATTGCTCCAAAGAGACAAAATATAAATAAAGACTGAGTAGACTAGGAGAGTTACAACTGTGTGAATTGCCCAGCAATATTCACAATGTAGGTATAGGTATATTATTTATTTAAAACTACCTGCTTAGCACAGCTTCATATGTGTGGTAAATACCTACACCATTAAAAGTAGTTTTTGTCCTTCCTTAAGGTGTAATCAAACTCTTTACCAAATATCACCAAGATCTGTTAAATTGTGAAAATGAAACAAACAAACAGCACTAAAAAAATGATGCCTTTCACATAAAATAACAATTAGTTTAGCTCGAATCACAAAGAAAAACAAAACTTTTATTCCAATTATTCACACCCAGTCAATAATTCTGGGTTTATTTAAATAAAAACACGAAAAATTACAAATAAAACCATATATAACTCGAGAAAATTAAATAATATGTTTGCTTTATGTTTGCTTTGCAAGACGGCCAAAATCCTTTCTCTGTATAAAATCATCTGACTAGAAGTATGCAAAATGCTTGTATGAAATATAACCCTTCATGAATGAATGAATTCATGATGAATTTAATAACTATAAGTTTTGAAATTGACAATTATTTTGTACTTGAACTGAATTTGAAATTTTTGCTGCATATTTTCTCATCCTAGTTATTAATAAGGTTGATAATGATTATTTATAAATTGTAGTGTCCCAAGAGTGAAAGGGAAAGGGATGGGATGGGATGGGATAAGGTGAAAGGGATTATAGTGACCTATAATCCCTTTCACCTTATCTCTTTAAATACCTGCTGCTCGTGCCTTCATATGCATGGTACCTACATAAAAAGTAGCCTATGTCCTTCTCCAAAGTCCTATATGTCTCTATACCAAAATTACTCAAAATCAGTTCACTGGTTTAGCATGAAAACGTAACAGACAGACAGACAGAGTTACTTTCGCATTTATAATATTAGTTAGTTTCTCTAGTTTATATAATCCCATCCATTCAAAAGTCAAAGAAAATGCTTGTAAGCGATAAGACCAATTCCATGAAAGGAGCCACTCGAGGTCTAGTTTAATCTATTCATCACACGGGTTCAAAACACTAGTGACATTATAAGAAGTGGTATGGCCGCCCACTTAAGTAGGCACAATATTCAAACTGTTTTGTACTAGCTGCTATACATATTTTGCTACCTACAAAAAAAGTAACCTATGTCAGTCTCCAAGGTCTCATCTATCTCTGTACCAAAATTCATCAAAATCAGTTCAGCGATTTGGGCGTGAAAACATAACAGACAGACAGACAGAGTTACTTTCGCTGTTTTAATATTACTAGGGATTTTATGTTACAAGGTGTATGATAAAGGTATCATCTATTCTCTCTATTACCTGAGCAACTCCATTATTAAGCTGTCCCATAGCCTTGTGGGCCAACTGGGGACTTCTCTCCTTTTCAGGGCAGCTGCTTAAATCCTCCTTCTCCTTGGTTGTAATCGGAAAGGTATTGAACAACTCTGTGATTGTGCAACGCATATTTGAATCCAGAATTAACTTAGCATCATTCTGGACGATGGATGAGCCTGCCCGTTTGTATATTGTTATGAATCGATTTACACCTGTAATAATTTAAATATGCTTATACAAAAAGCTATAACAAAACCTCCCATAGTTGTAAGTTCTACTAAATTCAAATGAAATACTTTTTTTCAGAAATGTACAAAATAATATAAAATACATTGTGAAGGACTACAGATAACTCAACTGATCCAGCCAGAGGGCAGCGTTTTACTAAACAAACAAAAATTAGGACTGTTCATGACAAAGAAATGGAACTAAATAAATGGAAATATATCAATATTTACCTTTGCCGCGTGATTTAGATTTAAGGCCCAGCTGAGCGACCCTTGCGTGGATGAATCCGCGCTCCTGGGCGGACAGGAACGTAGGGAACTTGAGTTCTGTTTCCTTTTCATCGCATAAAAATCTATCAAGTTGAATCTTTAGAGCGATGCTCACGGACTCCGGAACGGGAAAAACTTTACTTGCCGTGTTCTGACGCTTTCCTTTCTTTGAACTCATTGTGATATCTGCATAATTTAGACTAGACTACGCAGCTTCAGTGCTTCAGTATTTATTTTGTTTACCTGGCAAAACTAAAATTGTCAAAGCCATCAACGCACACGACGATTGACAAAAAAAATGCAAACGAACGAACGAAACGAAAGAAATATTTTATGGTCTGTTAATCTTTGACTTTACTTTCTTTTCCGTTCCTTTGTCCGTGCCAGCCTCTATGGAATGAAAGAAGAATGCGGAATGCAAGAGTAAAGAGACGAGAAATGAAAATCGTAGAAATTGAAAAGCTAGCAATGCTCAAAATCATGTGGTAATGGTAAATCGTTAAATTCTATTTTACCGTCAACTTATGTCACTGCCAGTGACTTATCTTGTGTTGTTTCGCTTCGCGCTCGCGTGTTCGAAGCTTCAAGCTAGAAATGTTGTATTTGTGTAAGAAAAAAAAAATATTGTAAATGTAATCATAGTCTGCTACACGTGATTTTGTTTATTTATCCAAGTTTTGGAAGACTAAAACATGTCGAAGAATATCAAGCATTTAGTCGTTGACACCACTGCATTCATAAAAGCAGGTAACCTCCAAGATATTGCAGAAAACGTGTACACCATCCAAGAGGTGATCGATGAAATTACCAACGATAGGCAAAGGAAAAAGCTCGTAGTTCTCCCTTACGATCTTGTGGTGAAAAATGTGTTCACTGAGAATGTTAAAATAATCTCGGAGTTCTCAAAGAAAACTGGCGACTACACTAGCTTATCCGCCACAGATATAAAGGTCATGGCTTTGGCTTACCAACTCGAAAAAGAAAAAATCGGAACAGCTCATCTCAAAGCAGAACCGACTCTACAGAAAACCGTAAAGGTCACAGGTATTACTGGATTTGATTTACACCCTGAACTGAAACCAAAAGATACACCAGCCAATGTGAGCCAAGAAACATCTGAAATGCCCAAGTGCAGGCTGAATTCTGAGACTGGAGAAGAATTATTTGAATCTGGTTCAAATGTTCTTAGCACTGTAGAAGTGCAACCATCTGAAGCTGAAATAAAAAAGGTAGACATTGTAATTGAAAAAGAAACCAGTAATGAAAGTGATGGTGATGATGAATTGGCAGAGGAAATAGCTAATCAAATAAAAAATATGGATTTGAATGATGGAAAAGAAGTTGATGATCTTATAGTCAAAGTGTCTGATGAAGAATCCTCAGAAGATGACTCAGATTCTGATAGTGATGGTGGAGAATGGATCACACCTGGAAACTTAGCTCAAAAGAAGAAGGAATTGGAGCAAGGTGAATTTGAAGAAAAAGCAGTAGAAGTTGCCTGCATCACTTCAGATTTCGCTATGCAAAATGTGCTAAAGCAAATAGGTCTGAATGTCACCTCCATAGATGGTAGAATCATCAGACAGTTGCGCACATTCATATTTCGCTGCACAACTTGCTTCAAAACAACAAGTGTCATGACTAAACTCTTTTGTCCCAAATGTGGGCATGCTACACTAAGGAAAGTTGGAGTAAGCATAGATGAAGAAGGGAACCAACACATACATATAAATGGAAGAAAACCTCTTACAGCTAGAGGGAAGAAGTTCAGTCTACCCACACCCAAAGGTGGCCCACACTTCCAGTACCCCATTCTTACAGAAGACCAACACATCCACAAAAGGCTGGCATCAAAAATGGCCAGAAATAAAACAAATGCTTTAGACCCTGATTATACAGCTGGCTTTTCACCATTTGTTATGAGAGATGTGAATTCAAAGTCTGCAGTTTTAGGAGCAAGAGCTAACAAACAAGATGTGAAATATTGGATGAAACATCACTCTAAAGGGAAGAAATGAAAATGTACATAAACACATGTATTTGTTATTATTAAAATAATATTCAGAATGATTATGATTAAGATGCTTCTATCACAACAATGACTAAGACATATTATTATTGGTTTTTCCCAAGTTTTTCTTCAATATATTTGAAGACAGATTCTATGCACGAGTATGAAGTCATCTCATGTTTCTGATGTCCTGAAAAAATTACAAAAAAAATAATTTTAATTAAAATGATTCAAAAACATATTCAACTAGCGATCTGCCGCGGCTTCACACTGGTGCATACCAGCAATTTTTTTTAGGGATCTAAATTTTTTTTATTTAAGCACCCCCCTATTTGCTTGCTTACAATTTCTATTTAGAGGTTTTTTTTCAATATATTTTTAAATTGGTGCACCAGTTGTTGACTTTATTCATTTCAAAAAAACAAGAAATCTTTTATTTTTCTTTGTAATATTAGTTTAAATAACAACCTGCTGAAACTCTTGGAACATCGAAATCTGGTGACTTCATTGGAGTATCTAAAGCTTCTGAACTTGATATCCAATTTCTAGTATTCTGCAAAACCAAATAACATGATTAAACTCAATTTAATTTACAATTTATATTAACAAAATTTAAATCATACTAGACCTGTTTCAAGAAATCAGTAACTTTGTTATTTGAGTATCCGTGCACCGAATCTGTGAATGCTATTGCCTTAACTCTTTTCTCAAAATCATTTTTCATTTTATCAGCTAACATTACAGTCACAACTCCTCCATAGCTGTGTGCAACTATCGCAATATTATCTGCTTTTGTGTTAGAGATGTAGGTGTCCCAGACGGACAGTGCGTGTTCCTCAGCTGTGCTACAGTCTTTGATCTTCTTTCCATTTGGAAGGCAGTTTTCATTTGTGTTTAGAACCATCACTGCATAGTCTTTGGCTAATGCTTTCTTTATGTAGGGAATTTGTGTACCCATGTCTAAGTTTTCATTTATTATGAGCCTGAAAAATACAACTGATTTGATTAAGTTTGTGTGCCTGAAGTGTCTTGATAAAAGATTTAAAAAAAAGATTATGACAGTAATCCCAGGTCTGAGGAGGTATCTCCCTCCTCAGACCCAGAGTTACATAGATCTTTTTAAGAATATTTTAAGGGTTATTTAACCAAGGTCCTATATTTGGTACATGTCCAAATATAGTTTTTTTTTACATAATCATATGTACTTACGATCTAGCCCACTGTCCAGCTCTCACGGCTCCTGATCCATGAATTAGTATCATCAATGTACTCTTTTTGTCATAATTTTTTGAGACAAATATGAAACTTCCATCTTTAGAACCTTTAGGCACTGGTAACTTAGTCAAGTGCACTTGGGTTTCCAAAAGGTGGTATACATAGTTTGTGACTGCATCTCCTAGCTCTTCATAATGACTTTGGCATTCTTGATGTTCGGCACTAATGTTGAATTGAAATGGTTCTTCACCTGGTTGGCCATCTTTGTTTATTTTTCTTAGTTGTCCCTCTGGAATGCGGAAAATAAACCATAAAAATACGTTTTAATCCCATCAAATATGTATCGATCGCAGCATATTTTAGTCAGTTATTTATAAAAAAAAAAAAAAAATATCTGCTTATTACATATAATTTTATAGATTATGGAAGTATAAAAACTTACAAAAGTAAAGAACGAATTATCTTAGTAGGTATACATACCACTTACAGTTAATTATTAATTAAATCCGGAACCCTAGGTACATTGGTATTATTAAAAAAAAATTAAAAGTACTCAAGGTACATACATACTATTTAGGACATTATTTGGGTCTGAAGCCTACCTAATCTTTAAGCAAGTGAATTGAATCATCTTACCTGAATTAAAGGCGTAGCCAATATCCATCATAGTTTTCACAGCTTCCATTGTAATGAATTTAGTTTTCAAGCAATTGTAAAATGATAATTCCATTTGTTTATATAAAATGGGTGTGTGTAGGATTGGGATGAAAGTTGCTATTCTACGTAACATACAGCAGCTCAATCAATTGATCCAGGTTATGAAGTGGGTGGTGAGACTGGTTCGGTTCTTTTCACAAAATATTAGTTCCAATATTTCGAAATAGTTGTTACATTTCATACATATCTCGCTAGGATAGGTAGGATTGCTTTAGGCATGGGCTAAAAATATCGACATTTTCCATAAAATAATCGATATATATCGTCGATACATTTAATCGCGATACATCTATACTCGTTTATTTAATATTTATTATCGAATTCTTATCAATTTCGATAATTTTTTTAGAGCAGCTTTAGTTTTGTGTTTAATGTTAGACTAGATACTACATACATACTCCTTGCGCATCGTTAACCTTAAAAAATCCCCCCACAATCTTTATGAAATGCAATATAACAGTAAAACTGTTGGCTGCGTGCATGAAAATATGAATACTATTAATTTCCTATATATCTGGCATCAAAGTGTTTAGTCAAATATTATATTCGTATTACAAGTTTAAACTTTGGAAACCATGTTTTAGGCTGGATTCCAATATAAATGAATACTCTAATAAAATCCAAATAACAAGGCCCTCTGCTGTCTAATTATGTGAACAATTTGACGATACAGCTTGAGATGTTACCACTTGAATCCGAATTTTGAATGCTTTGGGAATATGTATGAATAATCATGTGAAAATTGACGATATATCGATAATTATCGATTCTGTTTAAAAATATCGATATATTTTTTTACTTGCCCATCCCTAGATTGCTTGCATGAATGAAGCAGGAAAAGAAAGAAAACAAACAAACCAAACCAGACTCAATTGACATATCGCTGACAGACAGCTGAGGCAAGCCAATGACAATGACTGTCGGATTTGTAGACGGAATAAAAGTACCTACCCTCTACTTTATGATTCTCTGTTTGTCATATCTTCATGAACATAGAACTCCTAATTTAATTATTTTTTTTTTAGTATAAACATTCGATGTTTGTATGTATAAAAAATTGGTTGTCTGTAAAGTCGGTTTACAGACGATAGTTTAACGTGACAACGTCGTAACAAAACATTGATGAAATGATTGCATCGCATACCTACTTTTATGATAACTTTTTATCTATCATCAATTATATGGATCACCATATTTTTTTTGTCAATTGTAACATAAATTAACCTATTACCTATTACTGCACTCGCCGACGGATGCTACTTTTTACTTTATGCGCTGTCGTTCCGATCGCAACGTTACAATGAGTCATCTTTTTTCGTGCGCGCAGCCGGCGTTCATCGATTTATTAGACGTTGTCACGTTAAAAATAAATAATATGCGTAGGTACAATTCACAAAAAGCATATGCACTAAAAAATGAATTATGTGCCTACACTTGTGCTATGCAGTAACAATTTATCTAATATAATTCCGATAAGATTACCTAATAGTAATTCGTTTTTCTCGTGTTGTTCAATATAATAATATTGAACAACACGAGAAAAACGAATTACCTTCCAAAGTAGAGCTGTTACTTCATGAAATGTGAAACGAAGAATCCGGCATCCTAGTAGTTTATGGAAGAATCACATCATAGGCAGTGTTGCCAGATTAGACGACTTATCGCCCTTTAGGCTATCTCGACAGATGGCGGGGCGACCAATAAATGCGATCGGCGACTGGTCGCCGTTTAGGCTATTTAAGAAATTAAAAATTATGGTATTAGGCTACATCCATCATATTTTTTTTTACAATTACAATAATAAGAAGGTACAAAATGGATAAACCGGAATGTTTATTTCATTCAGTCAATGTCAGTTGATGAGAATATCATTTATTTTTTAATAGAGTGAGAAGTGAATCAAATGGTAGTGGTAAGTTGGATGCATATTTCGCGGCATTTAATCAATCAATAAATGAAGGAATCCTTGATGATGTTATTTTGTTAGCAGTCGACGAATAACATATATTAATGTTAAAACAGATAATAAGTCTAGCCGTTTTTACTATGTTGCTCTTTTGTTGTTGAATGAAAACTTCTTTTAGCGCGGTACGCATATTTTTAGATGAGGTTAAACCTCTGGACTCGCGACACCGTTACCGAGACGCAGCCGGCTGCCGCGCTCGCCCCATTTGATTATAAACCTTAATTCACATGTTTACAGTCTACTTTTGTATGGATAAGTTTACTGAGTTAGGTTCTTTGATATATTATCTACATTCTGAACAAAAACATGAAAGAATATTAAATGTATTTTAAAGTTTCTAATAACTAATAAAATACAATTCATAAATAAAATGCAATTCATAACCCAATAACCCTAGTACCCATCTAAAAAATGTCTAACGCGCCAAAATAAGTTTTCACTTCTATCGGCACTCCCGGAGTACAACCCGTTTTTTTATTTTATTACTGAGACTCAACAGGAAAAATAACATTACATGCTTACAGTATTCACTTTCAATATTTTAAATATCAAGGATTAGTTATGTATGTTTTATTTCCTGTTGAGTCTAGGCAAAAAATAGGTTATCATAGTATTATTACCCGTATTAGGCGTATATTACGTATCTTTGAATTAAGCAATGTAGTCTAATTTATGAAATAAACCTACATTTTGGTATAAAAAAAATTGAGCGATTTTAGGCTACTTTTTGTATTTTTTATTGGCGATTCGGACCGAGCTCCATCTGGCAACACTGATCATAGGTTCTTACACAAACTATAGGATGCTATGCTAATGCTAGGTTCTTATCTTACCTCAATGGACGGCAATGGTGCAAGGCGTTGCTTATAAGGCTTATTGATGATTAGGAATTAGATCATGCAATTCC
This sequence comes from Lampropteryx suffumata, assembly GCA_948098915.1. Classification (NCBI taxonomy): domain Eukaryota; kingdom Metazoa; phylum Arthropoda; class Insecta; order Lepidoptera; family Geometridae; genus Lampropteryx; species Lampropteryx suffumata. The sequence continues at coordinate 2,801,822 of OX402561.1, read as the reverse complement.
TGGGCAGAATGCCCAGAAATGATCTAATTTCAAATCATGTGTTTTATAATATAATGTAATGATGAGAATTTTGCCAATGTCAATGTGTTTAGATTATTTAATAGTAGTTGATTCTTCATTTGTCATTTCATAAAGTAATATAGCACTTTTTTGTTTTAGCAAATTATTATATTCTCATTCATTATATTTTAATGATTGCAATTTTTATTCAGTAATCTTAACACAATTTTAATTAATAAGTACATTGTTACTGCATAGCACAAGTATCTGTAATCATATTCACAAAGAAAACACAAAGCTTTTATTCCTTCACACCCGAGTCAATCACTCTAGCTTTAATAAAATAACCAAAATAACAAATAAAAAATGAAATAAGAGCGCAATGTTATAAAAAATAATCATTCATGATTATAATTAAAACAACATTGACACTTGACATTGGCAAAATTGACATCAAGACAAGATATCAAAAAAGTTAGAAGAAGAATCTATCTATAAGCAAGTAGTAGAAAAAACAGTATACAGTTTACAGTTATTTAAATTATGTATTTCACTATGCACTTCAGATAAAACTTAAGATTCTAATCATTATACCAATCAAGGAAGAGTAGGGTAAATGACATGACTAGCAAAAAGAATAGAATGTATACTCGTAGGCCAGCATTCCTTTGGATGGCTTGTCGGATCTGGTCATTGGCATCTTTTACATTTTCAGTTGTGCCCACAACTGTGTTGGATATCCGATCTATGTCTTGCTCTTGCTGTAACACCTATAAAAAAGAACAATAGTTTAGATCAATTAGTAATGTTAGGTTCCCATTTTAAGCAAGCATCCATTATTTTTTTCTGAGAAAGAAAATAATCTGATTATTATAGAGAAAATAACTGTGGGATGCTATTCATAGAATTTATTAACAGGCAATTGTGTGTGTTAGCTTATGTTCTCATTACAGCCATAATTATTATTTTATTTGGGCAGTATACCTTCTCAGTAAATATCTCCTGTAGCTCTGCTATATGAAGTACTTTGCTCTCAATCTGTTTAACTTCCTCCGTCATGTTGTTCAGCTCATTAAACAGCTGATTATTCTCAGACTCAAACATTTGGAGCTCCTCAGCGCTTAGTTGCACAGTTTCATCAGATGTTACAGCTACTTCATTTTCAGACAAATCCATCTTTGTTTTAGCCGTATCTACATCTTCTTCAGTCTTCAATTCATCTTTCTCTTCAACTTTGTCAATTATAAAAGGATTGGGAATGTTTGATTTAATCTGAGGCATCTCCAAGCGTGATAACTTTTTGACATCCAAGTCTCGTTTCACACGGATCGCTTTGAGTTCACTATGTATCTTACAGACAGCCTTTAGGTAAATTTCTATGAGGTCTATGACCGTGTCCATGTATTCTCGCATCTGTGCGGACACTGAAATCTTTCGGTTATCATTCCTAAACTCTCTTACCAGGTGTGAGCATGTGTTGATGATTCGTTGAGCTCCTGTGTCTATTTGGTCGCGTTCATCTTCAGTCATTGTCTCTTTACCCGTTCCTGATGTGCCATTGAAGAAGCTGAGGTACCCTTCTCTGTGCTCCAATAGGAAGTCCCGTAACCTGGTGATTTGTAGAGTAATATCTTTAGCAGTGATCATGAATGCTGTTTTTGGTTTGGCCCTTAATATCCGTTGTTTGTCGTCGTTTCCAGGACTTTGTATCCCAAAAGCCTTGTTGCGTGTTTTTACAGTTTTGATACATGCTTTGAATAACGGCGTAATATCCATTTTTTACAAATAATCTGGATTTTATGTTAGCAAAACCTTAACGTAAACACATAGAATAGGAATGAAATGCGTTAGCATCCTATAGTTTGTGAAAATGAAGTAAATGACTGTACTGTAAATGTGCTGAGCTGACTGAACTGAATGAATGAAACTAGACTAGACACCAAGCCACCAACTGTCCTTTTGACATTGATTGTTTTGATGAAATGACGGAAGGCATTCGGAAGAACAGAGAAGAATGTTTTTATTTGGTTTATGCCTTTACTCATTGGTTTCAATTATCATGTTTGGTTTGGTTTGCTTCATTTGCTAAAACAGATTTATCTAAATATCTCGCTCGATGCAAAAGTTGCAAAACCTATTGTTTTTTTATCTTATATATATAATGTAACATTTCCATGCATGCTAAGCCTCGACCAACGTCCACAAGCCGCAAGTGTTTACAAATCTCGCTTTGCATTTGGAAGTCGTTTACATGCTTGTGAATGCGTCAGTGTGCTAACATCCAAGCATGACGGACACCGAACTTGTATCGGCTATTACGTTTGGTTTAATGAACTTTTTTTATCCTTTATTTATTTAGGAATCAATTTTAACCGACTTCATCAAAAAGCAGGAGGTTCTCAAATCGTCGGAATAATTTTTTTTATGTATGTTCACTGATTACTTGAAAACGCCTGAACCGATTTGGAAAATGATTTTTTTGTTTGAAAGGGTATACTTCAGAGGTGGTCCCATTTAAATTTTATCAAAATCGGTCGAGCTGAAAAATCAACGAAAACCTAAAAATTGTATACATCGATGATGTTTTCGTGTCCTTCGATACCTCGCTATTTTATTGGAGCGGTGCATTTATTTGGCATACCCATATTGTGGCGTGTAGGTTTTTAGTGGCATATGACTAAATAAAACGAAAACGTAAACAAACATTAAATATATATATATTTAAAAAAAATAGGATAAGGTCGGGGTTAACTATGCCGGTCTGGTTTGGCTTCGCGGTCCGGTACTCTCCTGATAGCTGTGGGTGGATTCTCGACGGCGGAGGGCAAAAGAGGCCGGTGATGTCAGCCGTCGAGGAAGTTCGTTCAGCCGTCGAAGTAGGTTGGTGGTCCAAGGGATGATGTCCGAGGTTGGACCCCTAGTGTAGGACCCTGTGAATAATGTTCACCATAAACATTTGCTCCAACCGCTTTCCGTGGATAGAGAACACCCTGTATTGACGAGCCTATGTGGAGAGCCGAGTACCTAGGTAAGCAGTTGGTGCAGAGGTGGTTCTCTATCAGAACGGAGTTACAAAGCAGTAAAACAATAAGGCACGATTAGTGTAATGAAATAGTTAAGCTAAATCAAATAGGTAGGTACCTACATAGTATGCGAACTGGAATTTAGAAGAAATTGGCCAATGTAAGTACGTAGGTAAATTTAGCGGATAGAAGAATGAGAATGAATGTGCTCTAAAAATTACAATACGGAGTTCATTAAATATTTCGCCCGTATAGCGACTAAAACCAAATATTTGCATATAAGCGCAATAAATAAATAAGTACCTAAAACTAAGTTTTCACACACAAAATAAATTACGTAAAGCTAAGCAATTCCCTACCTACTTATAACACTGTTCAACACTTACCCTATCGGGGTTCAGCACACACTTGAATTTAATATTTAGGTAGGTACTGCAATATGTAATTATTTATCGGTCTACACATTCGAGCCCGCGGAAACAAAGGAGCGGATTAGCCAATCAGCGCTCCGTTGGAATATCACGCCTTGTAGGTACTGTCGCGATAAAAAGTGCTAGCAATATGTTGCTGCTATGCAGATTTTTATTGTAATTATTTAATTTTATGTTAAGCATTTAGATAGGTACAAAATGTATGTTAATGTACCGTAAAACCGTACAACTTTGCCCAAATTTCTTGCGGGTTTTGATCTAACGTTGAACATTTAAAAAAATAATACAATCTTTGATTCGTGATTGTGCTAAACCAATGTTAAATGTTCAGCTTTTTATATAGAAAATATCATAATACCAGTAATATGTGTATTAATGTGATAAAAACATTAATTTAAAGAGCGGGCCAAATATAAATAACTTTTTACAAGTTTGCCCACTGCGCAGAAACTTCTCTAACTTCGCTATTTTTAATCTTATGAGTATAGGATTTAGGGGTTATTCTAGTTAAATTGTGAATGTAACATATGATTTTATTATTATACTTTAATCGTTTCATATTAACAGTCAAAATTGAGTGGGCAAAGTCACAATTTTTTTTTGTAATGTTTCATACAAATAAAACTATGTGCTAGGGTTGTCACTCTTTTATTGTAAGGTAACCAACGCGGCTTGAGGTACAAATACGCTCACTTTAATAGTTATCTAAAAAAATAATATATTAAAACAGTTATAAAACAGCTAGATAAATCAACTGATTGCCTTATAACTTCAGTGTCAAGTTTTATTTTTTTTCTGATATTTTTCACTTTCTTTAATATTGTCCGTCGAGAGATACCGAACCTCTTTTCTGCCTCCCGACTTAACATCCTGTTATTTTCCATCATGTCAACAGCTAATTCTAGCATTTCCTCTGAATAATCTCTATAATTCCTCGATCCTACTAAGAAGGGTAATCCTTCTTTTTTTTCTTGTGCTTTTAGGCTTAGTCTTATTCATTCTGTAATAAAAAAAGTTTTTTTTACATTTTTTTTCCATTCTGAGCTGCAGTAGGTACCTTAGCATGTACAAGAAGATGACAAGACACAAACATTATAGGTATTTTTGTATATTTGTATTTTTTGTATTTTCTTATAATAAAAAAATACTTATCTAGTTAAAAATACCTACAAAATAATTTAAAAAATTTATTCATATATATTTGAATACAATTTTGTACCAATACAGGTAGTTCCGAAATAAATTTAAAACAAAGTATACTTAGCGTCAGGGCTCAACTTGTTTGCCAGCGATTATACCTACCTAACTACATTACTCATCAATTTTAACGCTGAGGAGACAACCCTAGCGGTAATATTTTAGTGGGCAAAGTTGTAAATACTGCTTCTAAAAAATTAATTTGACATTGCCCACCAACATATTATCGAATTTGAGAGGGATTTTGCGTTGTTTATTCGTTTGGACTTGTTAATTGGTTTCAAACAAACAGTAGTTAAAAAATAACTTACCTGCTGCAATCCCAAATCGAGTTATGGCAAAAGTTTTTTACACCAAATTTGGCCCGCAAATCACACTTGCAGATTTGTCAGGGACTGACACCTAACTGAAGTGACATTAGCAAAAGTTACTACCGTAGTGCTGCCAGAAAAATATTAAAATTTCTACTGTAGGTTACGTCATACCACACTTCTAAAAAAAGTTGACATATTTTTCAACATTTGTAATAAATACCCTGCAGGGCAAACTCAGATCAGTTGGGCAATCTTGTAAGGTTTTACGGTACTATGTAATATGTTTATATTTTTAATTTAGAATAAGTTATTATATAAGTTTAATTTAATAAAATTTTGATTTTGTTAGCATTAGTAACAAGAAATACGTATATATATACAAAATACATCTACTTTCCACTAAAAATGTATTATAGGCTCAAATTTCATTCAATGAAGTTGGTTTTCTTTTGAGTTTTAAAACGTAATTATATTTTATCTTCTTTGGCTTTCAAATAAACGTGCACTCGTCGCGAGATCACAATGGCTAGGTACTAAACTCGCACCAACGTGTGAATGCGTCGCAAGCGCTTGCCGCAAGCGCCCTTTGATCTGTGTCAAAAAACCGACACTAGACCGGATCGGAGACCAGCGTCTACAAGCTCACGCCAGTCAAGCCAAACGCCCACTTTACACGTTTGTTTGTGCTTGTGGACGTTTGCCGATGCTTTGCAAGCATAGTAGCATTACAATTTTATTGGATTATATTGAGATTCTATATTATGTCTGTCTATGATTCATTTGATGGATTGATGGTTTGGTTTGTTTCAAATTCAAAGTTCAAACGTTTAGTTAGATTATCTTTGGTTTGTTTGATCAACACAACACAACAATAGTTAAATATAAATCGCTATACATTATTTTGGAAAGAAACAGAAACTAATAAACACAAATTACGCGGATTCTGTGATTAAATTTATAGAAATCGTTACTTCTCGATTGTAAAATGGGCTCTACTAATGGGAATTCACACCAAAGCAAGCATTCGATACCTACGGATATATTGGACGACCTCTGCAGGTTGATGCCCTTTTGCCATACAAAAATCCTTCATACCATTTTAGCTGCTATTATTCTATCTATTCTAATGCTGCATTTTTTTGCCAAAAATGCCGTTCGAACTGCTACTCCCTTGTCCAATTTATCATATCATTATATTTTATCAGGTTGTCATTGGATGATGTAAAAATATCTTGTTTACTTACAGTCGCTTTATAATAAACCTGCCGCCTGAAGATCGTGGGAACCTGGTGCGAATCTGCTTCCAGATTGAGCTTGCGCACTGGTTCTATCTGGACTATTATTGCACTGATGAGAGTAACAGGCTGCATTCTTGTGGGATAAGGCAATTTGCTGCACATATATTTCAGGTATTTACATAATAAAAAGATAGCAAATACTTGACCCACATCAAATAATCTAGAATGAGATTGTACCCAAGCTCCAAACCTTAGACTACATCTAATTATGGCTAGAAAGCAGGTTGCAGATGACACCAAGAGGAAAAAAACACAATATTACTGATTTGTAGCCTTGTTGTTATTTAGTTAGTGAACCACACCCGTACTGTAAACTCCACTAAGCAGAACCAAAACAAATGATTTTTGTAATAGGACATTCACTTGGAGGGCAGTTCACACCCATGGTCTTTATTGTCTTGACATAAACATAATCAATGTGCTACTGCATGTTTTATTCAGTAAACTCAGTGGAATTTTAATGAATAAATTATAACTTCTTAGCACAAGTATGGACAGTTAAATTATAAGTGTATTATGGTGTAATGTGATTTGAATGAGGAAAGTTCTGGACTGCTATTCCTCAATGATGTTTAGAATATACAAATGACAATTGACTAAGACTATATTAGATAATTGATTCAGGTGTGAATTTGCGGAAACCCATTAAAAAACATTAAATAGATGGACAAATATTTAGTACTATTCTGCCAATCTATTCCCAAAGAGTTAGACACAATGCAGATGCATGCACCTCCCTCCCGCCTGCAATTGAAAAGCCATTTAAAGCGTTAGTAAAAGGTAAGCACACACAATCCACACATGCAACCTCCAAAAGGAATTCGACACGTGTTTCGCCTCTCCACGAGGCATCCTCAGGAACACTTGATTCACTCCGCACCCTGACGAAAAAACACTCTGCTCTGCAGACTTGTTGCTTCGACAAATGTCAGGCTGAGACTGTGCCGGTTGCGCTCTAACTTCACTATTTATACCCTCAGACCGGATGACCATGCCCCCCGTATGAGTCAGCGCCACCCATTGTAAACAAACATTATAGCGGTGATCTTGGAAAACTTGTATTTAATTAGTTCAACAGTGTAAAATCTACTGAATTATGTCATGTTATTTCTAAAGTTTCTAGTACAGACATTCTAAAACCTTTTTCTCAGGTATGTAATATATAAAAAGAATTATTATTACTCAATTAATGTCCTGAATCTATCAAAATGTTTGGCAAAATGAGATCTTTCTGCACAATTATTTCTATAGGCATTCTGATAGAATCACCTTCCATCTGTCCGCAAACAGATCACATTCATGGTTGTCATTCAAGAGGGCATTGAGTGCAGTAAGAGTAATTTATAAGAGTTCATAAATAGTTCATAATAACTTGTGGTGCATAATTCACCTTAAATTTAGCAAGACATATTAAATAAAAACCTATTTATAACAGCAGTATATTTTTGCAGCATGTCCCTCAGCTTCGCGAGCATGTCAGCAGTCTTGATGCAGTACTGGACAACTGGCGCGAATATAAGCAGACTGTGCCGACTTATGGAGCCATACTCCTCGACTCTGACCTGTCACATGTGTTGTTGGTGCAGTCCTACTGGACCAAAGCCTCATGGGGCTTCCCTAAGGGGAAGGTTAATGAGGATGAGGAGCCATGGAAATGTGCTGTCAGAGAGGTATGTTCAAGTAAAGCAATAAGCGTTAATACACTAGAATAGTGTAAACAATATAAAATTGTATTACATATTACACTAATAAGTAAGTTTTCCCCTTTGATCCAACTGTCTGTGTGGGTACTAGGGCATGCAAACCGATAATCGATAACCGATAATTTATCGGTAATCATTAAATTTTTGTCAGCGATAATTATCGAAAAATATCGATAAACGCGCGAGTACTATCACTACCGCGAGTCAAATAAACCCCATTAGCAACTCAGACCGAGGTAAATATATAGATGCCTCGCCGCTATCAACCACAGTGAAGTCACCATTTGTTAAATGGTTCCCTATAATTAGGTAAATTTGTATGAATGCGTAAAAAGTTGTGGTGGTTAATTCATTTACAAATCAATTATTATGTTTTGCACTAGGTACTGCAACTAATAACGGTGTATTTTTTTGTAACTATCAGGATCAGGGTTCATTTTGTTTTACTAGTTAACGGGTATTTATCGCGTGTTACCGCGTATTATAATTTATGCCTAATATTTCGGTTATGTATGTTTATTACATCGCCATTTATTGAGCTATTTAGAGTTGATTATTTTAAAAATGCTTTTCGAGATTTCCGATAATGGATCCGATAATGGATATTCGCTTTTGATCACACGATAAAGTTCAAAACTAGTTAAGCACAAGTCATAGCATTCAAAATTATATGAACAAACCACGCTTGTTTTTGATGGTAGCCATTGTGGATTAATTCAACAGTTTCGTATAGCAGTGGTTCATTTTATTTTTGTTTCTCTGTTGCTGCTTGAGAACTTAAAACTTTGGGAATTTTATTTTATATCAAAATAATCTTTACCTATAAAAGAGCTTAACCTGACTGACTGACTGACTGATTCATCATTGCCGAGCCGAAACCGCTGAATCTAGAAAGCTGGAATTTGGAAGGTAGCTTCCTTTTACAGCAAAACCACCCACTAAGGCGGGATTTTTTTGAAATTCAATCCCTAAGAGGGTGAAAAAGGGTGAAAACAAATGTATGAAACTTTTTAACGCGTGGTGCGATTTGCTTGAAAATTTATATGAATAAATAAAATGCAAAATAAATGGATACTGTGTTTCAGGATTTTCCAAAATAACCTTAACAAAGAGGTAAAATGGAGTGTCAAAGTTTGTATGTTTTTAATGGGTGGTCAGGTGATTGGTTTGAAACTTATCAATAAAATTTGGCTACAATTCATTAAAAAAAAATGCGGAGCAACAGCTAGTATAAGATAATATCATTGACTAAGGAAATTTTAAAATATATTCTGGCAAGCATCGCGTTTTATGCCAAGTGTGTCAATGATGATTGGTGCTCCAAATAACCTTAAAACTTACGAAGTATATTTAATAAAAAGGTGTTATTAGAAGTACGTACAAGTGAAAAGTGATACCGTGGCACTATTTTTTAGTTTTCACCGAACTTTTCGCCGCACAGGGAGGCATAGTGTTTTTTTGCTACGATATTTACTGTATGGCGATGTGACTAGTACTAAGAGCATGGCACTCGGTTTTGGTGTCTGCCTGTGCGTGCGTTCTTGTATTAACATAAAGTAGCACGGTTTTATGGCTTCACTATGGTTGATAGCGGCGAAGCGTCTATATATATTTCCCTCGGTCTGAGATTATCAAATAAAGAATTGATGAACCAACAAATTTGCAAAATTGGCTTTGCTGACACGTTGTCTTTAAAATGACTGATTTGATTGGTAAAATTGTTAATTCCAAATGGATACGAAAGTACGAACTAATAAGTAGCTTTACTACTGTTTAACTACCTACCTGAGTATATTTTACTGTAATTATTTCAGAAAAAATATTTTATTTGTTTAGTTTTTAATGGTAAGTAGGTAACCATGACTAGTGCTATTTAGATTCAGACTTGATTTTTATGTATAAATTTGTAGTTTAATTGAAATAAATCCATATTATCGAAAAAGTAATTATTTAAAAGACGTAAAATTTTATTGTATACTATGGATATGGACAAAGAAAGCAATTCTACGAGACAGTTATTTTTCTTATATAATTCGGTAATTATCGGTTTTTATCGAAAAAAAACCCGATAAAAATCGGATCGAATCGTATCGTTTATCGAAAAGTTTCGATAACTGCATGCCCTAGTGGGTACTGGTTCTGTCACCATCAGTCATAAAACACAAATATAATTAATTATAAATAATGCTGGACATTTCAAACAGAATCATCTGGCCCCAAAGTTAGCAGAGCTTGTGTTATGGGTACCACATGATTGATATTATTATTATTTTTATTAAGAGCCCGTGACGTCCCACTGCAGGGCATAGGCCTCCCTTCCTTTTCTCAATCGTCCCTGTCTAAAGCCACTGTGGGCCAATCCTTAAGATGGACGTAACTCCTCCCTCCATCTTCGCGGCGGTCTGCTGCGAGGTCGTTTTCCGTTCAGGGGTGTCCACTCTATGGTGGCTTTAGCCCATAATGCATCCGACATGCGGCAGACGTGGCCTGCCCAGTCCCACTTCAATTTCCCTACTTGGTGTCCGACATCCGCGATTTGAGTTTTGGAGCGCAGTGTACTATTTCGGAGGTGGTCTGTGAGCTTGACTCCTAGAATACTGCGCCCCATGGCTCGCTGGCAAACTCCGAGTTTGGACTTTTGTGCGATAGTTAAAGACCAGGTCTGTGCACCGTAGGTGAGGATTGAGAGAATACAGACGTCCATGAGTTTCCGTTTTAGTGTTAGAGGAAGTGTACCTTTCATTAGGTGATTCATTGACCAGTATCCCTTCTAGGTGTTCTCGATCACAAAACTATTATTCATTAGCTTGGTCTTTGATCTGTTCCAACTTCGAGGCTTGCCGTGTTTAATTCATTCAGCATTGTTTCAAGTTCTGAAGCTGAGCAGGAAAAAAGCACGATATCATCGGCAAATCTGAGGTTAGTCAATCTCATTTCACCGACAACAATGCCAACATGATTGATATACTACTTACATATATATATATATATATATATATATATATATATATATATATATATATATATATTGAATTGAAAACTTCTTTTAGCGTGGTACGCATATTTTTAGATGAGGTAAAACCTCTGGATTCGCGACACCGTTACCGTGTGGGGCAAGACGCAGGGCTGCCGCGCTCGCCCCATTTGATTATAAACCTTAATTCACATGTTTACAGTCTACTTTTGTATGGAGAAGTTTACTGAGTTAGGATCTTTGATATTATCTACATTCTGAACAAAAAATATTGCATCATCTGTGTTCGTTCAGTATTTGATTGGCAGTCGCCATAATTACTGATTTTGAAGTGATTTATTACTAAACTCTAACGTGCCAAAATAAGTTTACACTTCTGTCGGCACACCCGATTTTTTTTTGTAACATGGTCCTGCAGTGTGAACCCGCAGCCTTTGTGTCTCAAACGGGCCTTAGTCCACTGCACTACAGAGGTTGTTATTTATTAGGCAACATACTATAATTATTATCTTAACCAGCCTTTGTATAGACAATGAATTATCACCACTGAGAGGTCTGATGGTCTAGTCACTAGACGGAAAGATGGAAAGACGGTCCAATACCACTAGACTCTAGTGGTAGTAGACCGTCTTTCCGATCCTGAGGTCGTAGGTTCAAATCTTGGCCAGCACCAATGGATTTTTATGTTTGATAAAATTATGTATGATATACCAGTAGGTAATCTCAAACGTGATTGATAAATCGTGAGGAAACCGTCATGTCATATAACCTAAAAGTTCAAAGACAAAGTGTGAAGTGCCCTGAGGCACAATTTAATTCTTATACATTGGTTCAACATAACTAATGACACGATGAAAAGAACCATCGAGAGTAAACAAAAAAATTTAATTAATATAAATTATAAATAAATAATGCCGGACATTTCACACAGCATATTCTGGCCTCAAAGTAAGCAGTGCATGTGCTATGGGTGTTATTGATATACTACATTATATACATTTAGTTCATCGTCATCATATCAGCCTTTAAGAAGTCTACTGCTGAACATAAAACTCCCCAATTGATTTCCAGGACGAACGATTTTGAGCCCTCTCCATCCACCGATTTCCTGCGATCTTTACAATGTCGTCGGTCCATCGGATGGGGGGTCCTCCTAAGCTTCGTTTTCCTGTCCTTGGTCGCCATTCGAGAACTTTTATTCCCAAACGGTTATCAGTCCTGAGAGCTATATGGCCTGCCCATTGCCACTAGCAAATTTTGAGTGCTACGTCGGTGACTTTGATGAATCGGTAGAAGAACCTCTGCCTCTTTCCTCGTTGCGGATTTCATCACGTACTGAAACACCCAACAAAGCTCTCTCCATAACAAGTTGCGCGACTCTAAGTGACTTGTGTATGAGGCCAATAGTTAGCGACCAAGTCTCAGTTCCATATGTCATCACTGGCAACAAGCACTGATTATAGACTTTCGTCCTGAGGCTCTGCGGTATCTGGGATCCGAAGATGTGCCGTAATTTCCCGAACGCTGCCCATCCGAGTTGGATTCGTCGGCTGACCTCTTTGTCGAAGTTGGACTTACCTCGTTTAATCGTCTGACCCAAATATACATAATGGTCTACAACTTCGATTATATCGCTCTCAACATGTACCGGTACGGGAGCAACATGAGCATTTGACATGATTTTTGACTTGCTCATGTTCAGTTTAAGACCCACCTGTTGGGACACGATATTGAGGTCGCTGAGCATTGTTCCTAGGTCTTCCAGCGATTCTGCCGTGACTAATCGTCGGCTAATCGAAGGTGACTGATGCAGAGGTGATAGGTTTCGGAGAAATAACATCTCCCTGTCTCACCCCTTTATGCAATGGGATTGGATTCGTGCTCTGGCCCTGGAGTCGGTTAGACATGGTGGCGTTACTGTACAGACATTTCAATACTTCAATATACCGATTGTCGATTTGGCACCGCTGGAGTGACCGCAACACTGCCCAGGTTTTGACAGAATCAAAGGCTTTCTCATAGTCCACAAACTCTAAACAATGTGGCCGGTTATACTCTTCGATCTTCTGTATATCCTGCCGGAGCGTATGGATGTGGTCTATGGTGTTAAAGCCTTTCCGGAACCCGGCTTGTTCAGGAGGCTGGAAGTCGTCAAACCTACGAGCGAGACGATTAGTAACTACTCTCGAAAACAGCTTATAAACATGGCTCAACAGCGAGATGGGCCTGTAATTCTTTAAGAGGGTGTTATCCCCTTTCTTAAAGAACAGTACCACCACGCTCCTGTTCCACGCCTCTGGCGTAGTTCCTTCTAGGATGACGGAGTTGAACAGCTTCTGGAGGACCTTAAGTACCGGTGTTCCACTCGCTCTCAGAAGCTTATTCCGTCTTCCCCCGGAGCCTTGTTGTTCTTAAGCTGCTTGAGAGCCATTCGGGTCTCGTATAGGCTGATGTTCGGAATGTCTTCTGTGTAGTGTTGGGTTAGGCGGGCTCTTACATCGCTAGTCTTGCTTGTAGCAGGACTTTGCGTACAGTTGTCCATAGAACTTCTCGAGCTCTCGTAAAACTTCTGGCTTCCAAGAAACGACACTGCCTTTAGAGCCTTGGTTGCGCTCTGATGCGTTCTTTATACTAGAAGTTTTAAAGAGATGCAAATCGCGTCGCATAGACTAAGAGATCTGTTTATTGAGCGTGCTGTATTTCGACATATCCACTAAAGACTGCAGTTTAAATTCGCTACGTTCTGCCATGAGGTTATTTAACATTTGGTTAGGTATATAGAAAAAAGTCGTATATTTTTTGAGTTGTTTTTTTCTCGAAAGAAATATTTGATACTCATGCTACTCTTACTAGTAATGCAGAGTAAAAAATAGATATTTAATATTCCTAAATTAGGGTCTATTTTATACCCTCAAGTTAGCTACTATGTTTCATTTTTATTGATTGACATTAGAAGACTATTCATTGACATTAGTAGACTATCCATTGACATTAGAAGACTATTCATTGACATTTAGTAGACTATCCATCGACATTAGAGATTGACTTTTGAACACTATTCATGTTCATGTACATCTCTGTTTACAAACAAACATTTACAAAAATTACTTGGGTAATTTTTAATCAAAAAGGGGTTTTTGTGACTTTTTTCGTTTTCAAGTAAAAATTAAGTTCAGAATGATAGTTTCAAAAGTTATATTTACGTGTTCATAATTTACCTTATTTCAGGTGCTCGAAGAAACGGGTTTCGACATCGGTAAACTGATCAACAAGAATGACTACATAGAGGCCACCATCCACGAGCAAATCGTCCGTCTATACATCATCGGACACATCCCGCGAGAGACTAAATTCCAACCACGCACCAGAAACGAGATCAAAGCTTGCGAGTGGTTCCCGCTAGCCGATCTCCCTGCAAATAAGAAAGATATGACCCCCAAAGTCAAGATGGGGGTTAGCCCTAACGCTTTCTTTATGGTGCTACCGTTTGTAAAACGAATGCGGCGATGGGTCTCTGAAAGAAACCCGAAGGTGTTTACGAATAGCACGCGACGTACGCGACACAAGTCGATGGGCGACATTGATGTTTCATCGGCTACGAACAAAAATAAAAAGGCTATATCCCAAGGTCTGCAGAATGAGATAACGGAATACCAGCAGACTCAGTCTACTTTCCCTCAGTGCCACGAAGGGCAGGAGTATCAGGTGCAGAACTCGAATACTAAGTTTAAGAATCACAATGGTCATGGAAGCGGAACGAAGACGAACGGCAATGCGAGTAGGAAGGAGCGAAAGATGGCTAAACGACAGCTGTTTACACCTCAAAACACTCACTCCAATAACTTCTCGCCGGTTCAGAAGGAAACCACCCCTAATGCAGAAATGACAGAGTCCAAAACCGATGGTTACGATGATTCATTCTTCAACTTTGTAGCTCCGTCGTGGGCGAATTTCAAGTTTGACAGGCGTGCTATTCTGGACTGCCTGACTTGAATGCACTTTATGCATGGACCATTTAAATGTATCCTGTGACTCATGAGACTGTTCTTCTGTAATAAATGTTGCGTTTAGAAGAGTCTCTGTTTTATTTTATTTAGTCATCTGTCCATACTTTTGACTGGCCTACCGGGTAGTAGTAGCTCTGCTTACTCTGTAGGTTGTTGGTTTGATTCTTCAATAAAAAACAGATTATTTTGCTGTTCTGTGATTACCTTCTAGGACAAACATCTGTGTTTCAAAGATGTTATTTCTGTTCCTGGGTGTTGTAAAGTAGGTATCTTAGGTATGTATTTAGAAATATAAAAGTATTCTTTATCAGTCACCTTGTTTACAAGCTATGCTTAATTTGGGGCCCTAAATTAAAAAAAGAAATGTCTTTATTAATACTTCTTATAGTGTCAGTAGTTATTTAGAACCAGTGTGTTGAAAGGATTAAAGTGCGCCTCAGAGGCTCCTCTCATGCATTTATTTATACTATGCATATTTTACATTCGGAAATGTCTGTCTTGTTTTTACGACTATGCGGCTAAATGTATCTTGATGAAATTTGGTAAGTAGATATTTTGTATCTTGAGGAAGGAACATAGGCTACTTATTTATGTAGCTACCACGCGTGATAAGCCGCGGGTATAAGCTAGTTCAATTATATATCTTATTGCAAGAATGACAATTATGTTTATTATGTACTAGCTGCTGCCCGCGGCTTCGCACACATGGTACCTACATAAAAAGTAGCCTATGTCCTTCTCCAAGGTCCCATCTATCTCTATACCAAAATTCATCGAAATCGGTTCTGCGGTTTAGGCGTAAAAACTCAACAAACAGACAGAGTTACTTTTACATTTATAATATTAGTACCTACGTACCTATAGATTATGAATTTTATATTACGGGAATCAATTTGCAACATTTGCTAAAAATTCATTTCTTGGCAAATCTGAAACTGTCTTACTGTCAGAAGTAGTTATGAGAGAAATAAAACACTTTTTACACATTGAATACTTTAATATATCAAGCATTAGGTTGCACATTACATATATAAATACATGTGTCCAAATTAATATCACATCAAAGAATAAAATCTATAAAATAGTCTACCAAACTTAAAAATAGGTATATTTCCTTATTGTAAGTGTCAATTAGGTCCAGAGATTATGCAGTCGTTGAAATTGGTTATCCAAAAAGAATTTGTACGATCTCAGGGCTATGGGTTTTATCACCAGTTTCTTTTCTCCTAAATATGACTTTGACCATGATTTCAAACCTGATATGAAGAGAATGATTATAGAAGTTAATACCTACTATGATTGTTTAAGATCGTACAGAAGGTAGGTATGTTGAGTATGTAGGTATAGTGTAACATTTGTAGGTAAAATAGGTAAATATCGAATGAGACATTGGCCGAAACACACACAAGTCATAAAACTTATTGTAAGTACTCAGATAAACAAATGAAATTATAGCACTAAAACACTGAACAATTTTAAAAACCGAATAAGTCAATTAATATTTGATATGGTTTATCACTTGAATTAAATTAATTATGTTTGAATAATAAAAACGTTTACTCATTGCGTTGACAGTTCTACGTAGCCATTAAAATACGACCATACGACCATTAAAAAATAATCAGAAGGTACCTAACTAATATAAAAAAAAAATTTGTTAACAATCTAAGCATTTTGGAAGTCAATGGTATTTGTGCCTTCCTATCTTCCCTAGTTTTAAATTTAACCATCCACTGTTATTATTGTAGGTACATTATTTTCATGATGGTAACAAAACAATGATTATGAAAATGTAAAAAAATAATTTATGATTTGACATTAATCAGCATGTTAAGAAATAATATTTAAGTAAATAACTACTAGTAATTTTCGTTTAACATTTTATGAAGCTCTCTTATTATTAAATTAGATTTTCTAGTGTTATTTCATGTTTTAATGAGTAATCTTAGCAAAATTTTAATGAATAAATGATGACTTAGCACAAGTACCTATAGGTATTTTAATTGTAAGTGAATTGTGTGTTTTTGTGATTTAGGTATACATTGAGGAATCCAAGAAAATTCTAGAAGGTCATTCCACGTTGACTTAGAATACACAAAATGACGATCGACTAAAAATATACAAAATGACGATCGACTACGATATTGTGACGTTATTATAACAAAACTAAATTACTTGATATTGGCATAACTGCCATCAAGAAGCTATTACTCGTATATGCTATTATAGGAAGAGAAGATAGGTAAGGTAGGTACGTATACAAGATACAAGATTTTTTCATAAAATACATTTTAAAGTACGGACTTTTTATAGTTTAAATTTCTTACTTACTTCAGTAGAACTATATCATACAACCACCGAATATCTATGACTACGTTATAAGCATTTTTATATTTTGATTTAAGTGACAGTTTTACATAAAACTAGTTTTATATTATACTTTTAAACAAACAATATTCTAATCCTTACTCCAGTAGTGCTATATGATACAACTACTGGGTCATGTTTTTTAATTAAGACAGAATTGTTCACATTTCAGCTACTAGTATGTACTTACACGATAAAATAAATAAGTAACATATTAAAATCAATAACCTACTTATAATTATTACAAATTTATACCTAGGCACTAATGTCTGTACATTGAAGCTCACTGCGTAGGAATAGTTTAGTTAGATACTCATCGATATCTACAGTAGAGTACCTAATGTATTTACAAAAGACGGGACGAACAAATAATTATGTTAATTACCTAAAATCAAAAGCGCTGGATGATCTTTGCAACGAATAATTATAATAACTACTTAAATAAATTATAGTATTACTTAAATAATTATATATTTTTAATTTAATTCACACGTGTATGCTATAACTAAATTAAAGTTTATTTACTTAAAGAATTGAATGAAATCATTAAAAAAAAACAGATCATACCTGATGTTATGTATAATATACCTACTTAAATATACTATAATTGTTTTAATATTTTACATTTTGATATACACGGAGGCGTTACATTTCATCTAGAGAATTTTCATCAGGGAGAGTATGATCCGAGGTCCGCTTGTTTTCACCGTGTCGTTTATACGCAAGTAAACCCCATGTTTATCAAAATGTGTAGTACCACCATTTGCATACTTGAGTTGGTTAAAAAAAATCGTATTATCACCTACTTTTACAAAACTGTATTCTTATAATATTATAAATGAAAAATTATCATGGATAGAAACTTTCAAACGCACCTATCGTATCACAGCCATTGTTTGATCCAGAAGCTACAATTGCACCAAAAGTATCAAAAAAGTTAGGCTTATTCGTCAACTCGCGGATCTGAAACCTTCTGATTCTGATTCTGAACTCGCGGGCCCATATAAAGTACAGTCATAACAAAAATAGATTGAAACCAGAGTAAGAACCGCCAATCTAAAGACCTTATAAAAAAAAAAACATTGACATGTAGCTAGACGCATCTATTTAGATTTCTATAGAAAGGTGCGGAATGAGGCAAGGGGTACGCAGTCGATGACGCATGTTTATGGTTGCCATCCGTCCGGGTTTTCCTGGATTTGTCCGGATTTAAAAAAATCAAATCTTGGACCGCCGCACAGTGGTTTTACTTCATACAAACCCTTGTAAAACTAAAATTTTGGAATTCATTATTAGATAATTTTGAGTATGCCATTCGATTTCTACATTATAATAAAACTAAGCAAATGTTATAATTAGTGCCTAGACCTATAGTTCAGGAGTAAATGGCATAAAACTGATTTTAATGTACCTATTGGAATGAGCTTTTGAAGAATTTTAAGACTCAATACTAAAATGGTCTCAGAACTTTAAGATTTTTTGAGAAAAAAATAATTTAAATTTGTTGAAAGTGGGTTAATACTTAAATAAGGTTTTGTTTTCATACAAGAGTACCTATAATAAAAACTGATAATTAAAACAATTTTGCAACAAACTGTAAGATTCTGTTTTGTTACATTTAAAATGATGATAATTGATAACTAAATTTTATTTTATTGTCTTTGAAAATAAATTTAAGTTGATGTATTGTGGGGGTAAGTTTACATTTTTTTTACTTTTTTGCTTATATAAAATCAATATATTACATATTTTATAACAGAGTTACTACATCACAAAATAAATAAAACGTGCATTTTATCCATTTATAATTTGGACAAAGTCTAATTAAAGAAATCTACGATGTTCAAAGTACCTTCTTTATTTCGTCATGATTCTTTTACATGTGATATTTGTTCATTTTTCTACAAAATTGTATGTTGGAGTAATAATATTTCGATTTTTTTGTACGGTGACATTAAGGTGTTAAAACATTTTTAATAACCTTTCTTATGGTTTGTTTACAATTTGTCTTCTGGTCAAGTAAACACAGTATACGTAGATAGGTATCTTGCCTTAGTAAATTTATATTTATGTCATGTTGTATCATATTATATGTAAGTACATATCTCAAAAACTACATTTTCTTTTATTTTAAACTCTAATTCTTCTTCTTCTTATCGTGTCACTAGTTATTTCTAACCAGTGTGGTGGAAGGATTAAAGTGCGCCTCAGAGGCTTCTTTCGTGCACTCAAATAGTATTGTCTCATAGCATAATAAATAGGTACCTACGTATATAAAATTATTAAAACGTATTTGTAGAGGACTGTACATGAATACGTCAGATATTCACGATCACGCGAGTTGACGACATAAAAATTTAGTAAAATCGGAAGGTGCCAACTCGCGGGTTCACGCGACTTTCAGATCCGTCAGATCAGGTGACGAATAAGTAATGTGTAAGGGCCTGAGCAAATGACATTGACGTGTTTTGGCGGCGCTCTTTCAGAATTTCTTTCATTTTTTTTTTCAAGATTGAAGATTCGTGTTAACTGTAAGTTAACTACTATTCGTGTTAACTGTAAGTTAACTGACGTCAACTTTAGAAGATGATAAGAATTGAGTATTTTAGACCTTTTTTAGAGTTCTAAAGTTTACAAGGATGTGGGTGTCTGTCTGTCCACCCCTTATCAGACCTCTTGCTTACAGACTATTTGTTTTATCGTATTGAACATTTTGCACAGAATTACGTATTACAACGCACGCACCAAATACTTAGCCCTAAGTACTTACTTAATAATCATTAAATTCATTTATTTTCTAGTGGGCCCTACACAGTTATTTACTAGTCTGTCAGCTCAGTTGGTATTAAATGCCTTAAAGGTAAATCATAAAGCCCCATGCTATTTTATATGATAACTTGATTGTTTTCAAATGGTTTGGGATCTGACAACTAATCATTTTTACTAGCCTTTACTGTGCGTGGTGACATGCGCTTGTCAAATAATTAAATTACAGAATTACTAAAACAATTTGAAACGAGGAAATTGGAAAGTACCGTATATTTTTAAATATTGAAAAAAAGACACATTTTTTTCATACAAAGGTTTCGGTCTAAGTATCTGCAAGTTCTTAATGATATTTTTGTTAAAGAATGTATTAAATTACGCATCAGTTGTTTATTTATTGCAGATTATTGTGTTTTGTACGATATGAGAGGTACGAGTAATAAGTTGAGTGGTACTTACTGTACATTGGAGTTATTATTATAACTGTAAAAACTTGGTGCAATCGTGCTACTATCATAATGCGCTCTTAATTTTGGTGATTTTGGGACAATTTCTCCAAAAAACAAAGGTGTATCTAAACGTAGATAACTAGATACTACCTAGGTTACGTACTTACATTTATTTTAAATCTAATAATACAACATCTCTACAAGAGACCGGTTGTTTGATAAAGACATTTGAGTCTACCTTAGAATCATCACACTAGCTAATGGTTTGTTTAAATCTGTTCTTTATTCATTGACATAAGAATGACAAAGACAAAATATACTTAAACGGTACGCTGGCTAATTATGTGATTATAGGATAAGAGGAAAGTTTAGAGACACATTATTAGTAAATGCTAATACAAAAGCACTAAAACTGTGTACTTGTTGTTAGTACTTTATCAAGCAACGTATCCCCGTAGTTGTATATTTCTACTTCGTTAGGCCATGGTACAAATCTAGTTGGTTATATGTACAGGGGATTTCTTATTGTTACAATTATTCTTAATATTATAGTTTTATTAGAGTATATTGTTTACCTACTGGAAGACATTTTTATAAGCTGTCATCACTTTTGTCTTTTGAGAGTCCTTTACAAATTAGCGGCCTTACTTAAAAACGTCTCTCAATTTCTGTCAAAAGTTAATCACTGTTTAAAAATGTGCCATACCTTTTTGTAAGATAATGACAAATAGTGACAGGACGAATCTTATACAGTGTTCGAGTTGAGAGGCGTTTATAATGATTGGCAAAATAAGTAAGTGTATAAGTTTTATAATTTAAAAATAATTGATGATCTGACATTAACCTGAAGTATGTTATGAAATAATATTAAAGTAGATAACTACTAGAGATCTTCGTTTAACATTGTAAAAACTAACATAGCTCTTATTATTTAGGTGGTTTTCTAGTGTTGTTTCATGTTTAGTTGAGTAATCTTAGCGAAATTTTAATTAATAAATGATTACTTAGCACAAGTGTACTTGAATTATAAGGGAATTATGTATTTTTGTGATTCATACATCGAGGAGTCCAAAAAATTCTAGGCAGTCATTCCGCGATGATTTAGATGTCGTAATCGATCGTCATACACAAAATGATGATCGACAACGACATTGTGATGTTATTTTAACAAAACTAAATCATTTGAGATTATTATAACTGTCACATACAAGATTTTTGCATGAAATAAATTTGACGTACAGCCTTATTATAGTTTAAAAATCTAATTTACACCAGTGGTATTACACCACCTGCTATATTATATAACCACCGTATATTGATATTTTTATTTAAGTTACAGATTTACATAAAACTAGTTTTATATTATAATACTTTTAAACAAAAAATATACTAAGCCTTACTCCAGTAGTGCTATATGATACAACTACTGGGTCATGTTTTTTAATTAAGACAGAATTGTTCACATTTCAGCTACTAGTATGTACTTACACGATAAAATAAATAGGTAACATATTAAAACCAATAACCTACTTATAATTATTACAAATTTATACCTAGGCACTAATTTCTGTACATTGAAGCTCACTGCGTAGGAATAGTTTAGTTAGATACTCATCGATATCTACAGTAGAGTACCTAATGTATTTACAAAAGACGGGACGAACAAATAATTATGTTAATTACCTAAAATCAAAAGCGCAGGATGATCTTTGAAACGAATAATTATAATAACTACTTAAATAAATTATAGTTCATAATATATTTTTAATTTAATTCACACGTGTATATATATAATATAATATAATATAATATAAATATCTCATGAATGTTTTGATCAATTTGTAAAATTTGATAAGGTACTTTTAAAAAACTGTATACTTATAACATTAAAATTGAAAAACTATCATGGATCTAACTCTTCAAACGTACCTATCATATCACAGCCATTGTTTGATCCAGAAGCTACAATTGCACCAAAAGTATCAAAAAAGTGTATACCTACTTAGTTTCGTCTGTCTGTCTGTCTGTCAGTCCACTCCTTATCCACTCCAGTCGCTCTTGCTTGCAGTCTATTCGTTTTATCATACTGAAAGTTTGCACAGTATTACGTATTAGTGGCCTCTACAAAGTAATGTGGATGAGTAAAGTGGGTTTGTTTGTTTTAGTTAACTACCCCATAACGTTGAGGAACGATCTCGTAGGTATTTTAATGATATTAGGAGGTTTTTCATACAGATATTCGTTTGATGAATATTAAGCTTTTCAGTGACCTTTTTTTGGTAGATGTCAGTGTCTCCCACCGGCTAAACCGCTGTTTTCGGAAACCAGAATTGTTTTAAAAATAGTTGTATATTATGATTAAATTAAGAGTAGTAACAAAGAAAATCATCACAGGTAATAAGGCGTTTTTAGACTTTGAATAACAACCTAAAATGTAAATTATAAAACCCCATGCTATTTTTTTGTTACCTAACTTGATTGTTTTCAATTGGTTTGGGATCCACCACTAGTCATTTTTAAGTGCCTTTTCTGTGCGTGGTGACATGCGCTTGGCAAATAATGATATAACAGAATTACTAAAACTATTTGAAACGAGGAAGTTGGAAAATATATTGGTATCATATATTTTTACATATATAAAAAAGACACATTTTTCCCATACAAATGGTAATTTGCTATGGGTTCGTTCCAAGTATCTGCAAGTTCTCAACGGTATTTTTGTGAAAGATTTTATTAAATTACGCATCAGTTGTTTTTTACGATATGAGAGGTATTGAGTGGTAACTACTGTACATTTGAGTTGTTATTATAACTCTAAAAACTTATGCCACGATTGGTGCAATAGTGCTACTATCATAATGCGCTTTCAACTTTGGTGATTTTGGGACAAAATCAATTTATATTAATTTATATTATGTAGTCTGAACTATTAACTATACCTAATTTGATTTTGTATCTTTAAAGTTATATTTTTGATCTGCTTCGTGAAATCGGTCATAATTATGTGCAACTTATTGACCTTGTTTCTATGTGACTATAATATTATGTATGATCTATACATATTAGAGATGGACCGAAATTGGTTTCACATTCGGTTCGACCGAATTTTGGTTCAAATGCCGAACATGCGATGCAAGAAACATTAAAAAACCTAACAGTTTTGATTAAATTAATAAAACTAAGCCAGTGCAAAAAATAATAGGAATTTATCTAGTGTTTGTAACTTATTTTACGAAAAGAAGTATTCTTAACATGATCAAAATTATGACATCTAATCATAGTTATAGTTTGCATACACGATTTTAAATTTATAGTTGTTAAATCAAATCGTATGACCTACAATTTAACAAGGGCAGTTTACTGTGAGATAACACCAAGGTTTCTACGTTATATGGCAGGCATCTTGTTACGTTTCGTATATATTTTCTGTCTCAGAATATACGGATCTTCCAGGATGACCAGGATGAAAATATTCGTGCCATAAAACTCCAGCAATGCAGCAATTGGGATTAAGCTCACCAGCTACATGGACAATGTAACTACTTTAGGCAGCAAAACATAATTTAGTTATTTGAACGAAACTATTTCTGATGCAATTGGACTTTTAGTTTCTTTTATATTGGGAAGCTAAGCTACTGCCAGTTCCACGTAGCAGCCCCAAAACGTGAACGTTAGATATTTGTGTCGCGTTGATGACGTATTTACTAATGATTGGCCGCCCTAGAGAAACGCGGGAGTTATGCGGATTGTCATAATCAAAAAAACGCGGTGAAAATAACCGATGTTTGGTCGATTTTCAGGCGAAATTTTTGTTTTTACCGAATATTCGGCCAAAGTTCGTATTGGGTTCAAACCACATTCGGTCCCATCTCTAGTACAAGTTTATTAAAATGTTATCATAGAATGTTTGACTTATATGAATATAAGAGATTCAAGAAACACATTAAAATATCTTAAATATAGGACAACATACAATAACCTACCTAATTCAGATAATAAACCGTTTTAATAATATAGTTTTAAGTATTCTTAAGCAGTCGTGAGTTTATTTGTTTACCTACTGGAAGACATATTAAAAAGTGCCATCAATTTATATTATTTAGGTACATAGTTAAAACTATTTAAATTATACATAGTCTGGTTTCGTATCTTAATTTGCATTTAAAATCAATTTGATGTGATTTTGACGATAAGACCGTCCATAATTATGTGCAACTTATTGACCTTGTTTTTAATGACTATAATATTACAATTTGTAGGTATATAATTACATAAATCTAATTTATATTCGTATTTACCATCAGATCGGTCATAATTATGTGCAACTTATTGACCTTGTTTTTATATGACTATAATATTACAATTTGTAGGTATATAATTACATAAATCTTATTTATATTCATATTTACCAGCAGATCGGTCATAATTATGTGCAACTTATTGACCTTGTTTTTATATGACTATAATATTACAATTTGTAGGTATATAGGTACATAAATCTAATTTACATTCGTATTTACCATCAGATCGGTCATAATTATGTGCAACTTATTGACCTTGTTCCTATGTGACTATAATATTATAATTTTTACACACATAATAAAAATTATTTATAGAATTATGGTTAAATTTAGTATCTTAAATTTAATAATTTTGCTTTTGCTCCGTCAGATCGGTCATAATATGTGCAACTTATTGACCTTGTTTCTATGTGACTAAATATTAATATATGTTTGACGATAAGACCGGTCATAATTATGTGCAACTTATTGACCTTGTTTTTATATGACTATAATATTACCAATTTGTAGCTATATAATTACATAAATCTAATTTATATTCGTATTTACCATCAGATCGGTCATAATTATATGCAACTTATCGACCTTGTTTCTATGTGACTATAATATTATGATGTATACATATAAAATAAAAATAAATAACATAATAACATAATAAAAATTACTTTTAGAATTATTGTTAGATTTAGTATCTTAAATTTAATAATTTTGCTTTTTCTCCGTCAGATTGGTCATAATATGTGCAACTTATTGACCTTGTTTCTATGGGACTAAATATTAATATATATATTAATTGTTTATACTAATATAATTATTTTTATCCTTTGTTTGTTTTGGTTGGTTGTATAATATGCGACAAAAATATTATAATTTGATGGTATCGGCTTATAATTATTGCGTATAGCCGGTATATAGTTGTTCTGTGTTTTCTGCGAAAGGTAATTCGAAGTACAGTACGTAGCCTAAAACTGTACATAATTTTTACAATTTAACCATTGAATATTATTGGGTTAAAATCAGATTTTAATTTAAATTTTTGCAAATTGGGGTAGATTTGAAAAATACTGCTTATAGGTTGTATTGAAGTTAGTATGGAAAATAAAAAATGTAACGCGAGCAACTTCAAAACTCATATTGAATATTTTCCTTTGTAAGCGAATAAATATGGATTTTAGGATTTTTCGAGCCTACCTACCACTAAAACGTTCTTTATGAGGGTGTCTATGTTTTTTAGAAAACATAGAAAATGTTAATGCGTAGTGCGTTCAACTTTAAGCTTAGGGTAAATACTCAACATAAAATTAAGTTAACAAGATATTTTTATACTTTGTTGAAATAGAAGGACACAAAGTAGATACCTACTAATCTACGTAGTAGTGCATACATGCTAGCAAACCTTCATGTTGTGCGTATTAGAAATATACTGAGTCAGTCTGAGACGTTCAGTCATAGCATATATTTTGATAGGTACTGTTGTGTTCATTGAAATATTATTTTAATAATCTTTTATTAGTCATTCTAAGAGTCCCCGGTTTTTTTCATTAGGTTATGGGCTCTACTACACCTGCGGATAATAACTTTTTTTTTCGCTTTCGTTAAATAAATCGACAGTCGACGATTGCATTAGTTTTTCTCTGAGTAGGCTTTTCAGCAAAATATCAATGGAATAATGAGCATTGAATAACTAACCCGTAGGCATAACTATGCGACATGAAATTTTGCAGTAAAAGCATCTTTGCAACTAGAAGAACTGCGTCGACGACGAAGGTTCCGTCAAGAAAAAAACACCAAAGCACTTACAAAGTATTTCAAGTACCGAATGTACAAATTCCCGGAACAAGTGATATTAAATACATGTCATGTTAAAGTGTTTTTTTTAATACTCCAAAAAGAGATGCAATCTGGGTGTCAATGTGGGTACAGAATGTTTAACGCGTGATGCGATTAACTCTAAACTTAAGGAAAATAAAATACGGGTTGGACAGTTAAAGAAATCACTTCAAAAAACACGATGAGGTTTTATTCATATGGATTTGTTGGCGGTAACCTCGAAGATAAAATCAGTACCGGTGTAAGTTGCCAACCTTACGGGTATGCTGCCTAGATTAGTGATATTTATAATGTTACTAGCTGCTACCCGCGACTTCGCACGCGTGGTACCTACATAAAAAGTAGTCTATGTCCGTCTCCAAGGTCCCATGTATCTCTATACCAAAATTCATCAAAATCGGTTAGGCATGAAAAAGTAATAAACAGACAGACAGAGTTACTTTTACATTTATAATATTAGTAGGGATGATCTCTGTTTATTTTCTGCTTATAGATAACATTTAGAGCAGCAGAGAGTATACACTTTATGCTTTTATGATAATTATTTTCTGGTGTTAAATTTACAAAGTTAAATGTATATTACAGTACCTTAATATAGTTTGAAACTGCGTTACTCCAAGGCTTGTCCGAAGTAAGTTCAGAGTTTTCAATTTACATGTTTATATTTTATACTTATACTATTCATCTAAAGTTGAATGGGTATTTAGAAATATATATTGGAATGTTGACTTCCACAAAACCAGCTACAATAACCAAATTAGCTAAAAATAAAAACCGTCCAAATAATATAGTTTCACGTGTTTTGTTTAGAAGTCCCAATTTTTTTCAACAATTTATTATTTAAAATAGTCAGATTATATATTGTAGGACTTTCTAATAGTCAAAACTATTGAAATTATAGTTTCATTTAGTATCATAATTTATATTTAAAATCTAATTTTTATAGTTTTGGGCTTTTAGATCGGTCATAATTATGTGCAACTTATTGACCTTGTTTCTATGACTAATATTATTTGTACATATTAATTTAAATGCTATCATAGAACACTTCACTTATACGAAAAAAACAATTCAAGAAAACATTTTAATATTATATAACTATTTTCATCCTTTGTTTGTTTTACAGTTATAATTTTCTCATTATGTGCAACTTATTGACCTTGTGTCATTGCGTCTGTGACATTATAATTTGTACGAGCTACGTACTGTCAAATATAACTTATCCAAAAAGCTGTTGTTAAGGGAGGCCTGGGGGTTATACAGTTAATTTAAAACGGTTACGTTCCATTACAATCCATCTACGTTTCGGCTCCAATTACGGTTCGATAATTAACCAAAAACCTTTTCTGTATCTCTAGGATCAAACAAAAGAAAACATTCGATCGGTCGTTGATGACTTCGTAAACGTAACGTAAGCTGAGTCGTTGTTCATTAGCAGAATAGCTAATTCCAATCCGTGAACATTTCGGCTTCGATGACGATTCTATAGTTGCCAAATCTCAATAGCAAAACAATATTTATTGCAGCGTTTCTTCTATGAATATAATAGTGCTATCGGCGAGTGATGGTATCGGCTTATAATTATTTCTCATGTCGTATAGCCGGTATATAGTTCTATGTTTTCTGAGAAAGATAATTCGAACAGTACGTAGCTCCATTTTTTATTTTATTATACTGCGATTATTAATTCCTACAAAACGGTTTTGTTCATCATGACTGTTTTATTACTACAACAATTATAATTTGACAAAACTAACACACAACATACTAAAATAAAATAATAATGAATTCGATTAAATAATAAATGCATAGGTACTTCAATAGATATAAATTGACATTTATGTATAGTTTAGCTTAGCTTTTGCCTTCGTTATTATTTAGTTATCTATTAGAGCACTGGTGGTCTAGTGGTAGTTCCGATCCTAAGGTCGTGAGTTTGAATCCGGTCGTGCACTAATGGATTTTGCAATTCGAAAAATGTATGTTCACTATACCAGTAATCTCAAACGGTGAAGGAAAACATTGTGAGGAAACCGGCATGTCGTAAAAACTCAAATTCGAAGACATATGTACTAAGTGCACGAAAAGAGCCTCTAAGGTGCACTATTATCCTTTTGACCACACTGGTTCGAAACTAGTGAACGGAAAGAAGAGTTAACTATTAGAGAAAGAAGAGTTATCTATTAGAGAAAGAAGAGTTATCTATTAGAGAAAGAAGAGTTATCTATTAGAGAAAGAAGAGTTATCTATTAGAGAAAGAAGAGTTATCTATTAGAGAAAGAAGAGTTATCTATTAGAGAAAGAAGAGTTATCTATTAGAGAAAGAAGAGTTATCTATTAGAGAAAGAAGAGTTATCTATTAGAGAAAGACGTCAGGGTATCAGAAACTATTAGTACCACTAGAACATTTCTCCAGAAGTTTGTATAATATAATTTTAGTTATTTAATCTGTCAATGTCATTCAAGATCGTGCAGTAGGCTTTTATGCATCTATAATTTCTATGAGTAAATGACCTTATGAGTAAACAAAGTGACACAATGGTGGCAATTCGGTTGGTTCATTTCTAAAATTTTAGTTATTTAATCTGTCAATAGTCATTCAAGATCGTGCAGTAGGCTTTTATGCATCTATAATTTCTATGAGTAAATGACCTTTTGAGTAAACAAAGTGACACAATGGTGGCAATTCGGTTGGTTCATTTCTAAAATTAGGAATTGTCTAAAATATATTTTAGTTAGTCATAGCATTTGTAAAACCTATTCGGTTGGTACCATCTAACTAAATTAGAAACGCTTAATTAAATTAGGATAAGTTGGTAACAGCAGAATACCAAAGTTTCATTTGACAGTTCCAAACCTAATTTTAGCTAAAATTAGTTAGGTTGGCGCCAACAGAATTGAGGCCAATGACTGCAATCATTATCTACGTTAAAATTTGAATGTTAATGACAATTTAGGTAAAATAACTGAAGTGACAAGACTAAAAAGAATACGTGACTATCCATTTATTATTCATCGAAAAAATCATACAAAATTAATACTCATTTTATTGTTCTCATACACGATTGAATTGAGCTAATTAATAAATAATAATTATCAATTGGCTAATTATCACAATTTTACATATATAATAGTTTATAACTCAGCCTATGAAAATAAAGCTTATTATTATAAATATAAACAGGAACAGGATTTTAAGTCAAACACAATGAGATTACAATTAAAATTTAAAAACAAAGTGTATTATATTCAAATTAATCCTATGATTTAAGGTTTATAAGAGATAATTGGCAAAACTGGCACAATATCTAGAAAAATAATATTGATGCCAACATAATATATATAAAGATAGCAAGATAATGATCTTATGAATTTTTCTTAGCTTTAATATTTAAGCACGAACTTGATTAAATTATTAAGATTATAGTCAAGCTTATTCCTATATTGTATTATATCAAAGTTTATAATAATATAAGTACATTAGCTGTTTCTACAATTATTTTCCAAAAGATTGAAATCCAAACCCTGATTCCAGTCCAAGGCGTACGTGAAACTATTTAATTATTTTATTTTACGAATAATGTAACACAACAAAATAAACTATATTAAAATAAAACACGATGACTTGTGTGTGTTTTTTTGTTCATAATACACAGACGTAGAAGTAAATGGTGTCAAAAAATTTAAGTGGCTATAATTCAACTTTGATAAAACTAAATATTACGTATAATTTACAAAAAAATATGAATTCGTTAGTCTTAAGTTAATAGTTTTTAGAGCTAAAGCTTTCTGTGCTAATATGCTAGACGTGCCGTATCAGACGCCGTACACTGTTAATTTTATATACACATTTAATTTCCATCATAATTCGTTCCAGGGAAAGCGTTTTGTAAGTGGAATAAGTCCCACTTGACGCTGTATAAAATATCTAATACGCAAAGGTTTCTTATTTAATATTATTTACATTTCAAATAATTCTAATAATAAAAATGGATAAAAATCGCGCTTGAGAGAGTTACCGAACATATCAAACTACCCACTTTTTTCACCGTCATGGTGGAAAAACACAGTCACAAACTATTAAAGCACCAAACGAAATATATTTTCGTTGGATTTAGACAGAAACATAATTAATTGTAGTTAAAAAACAATCCCATTCATCGATATATGTCACGGTCACGGCCACGGTTCGTAATCGCAAGTCTTTCTTCTTTCAATCTTTTAATGAATGTAAATAATCAGTTTTTGGATTTTTCCTTTTAATTGTACTGTAAGAGCTTGCTACTTGACCACTTTCATGATTCTAAGTCAATGAGAAGTATAATATAGATTTTGAATTACTTACTGGCGATCGTCAACATATTCGGCATAAACAACACTATTTAAGTCGTAATTTTGGATTGTGTTGACATAGAAGCTTATTTTTTTACAGGTTCAAGAGATCTTAGATCTTAGTTTTTGATATGATATTAATTTCAAGTCGATACCTCCACTTGTTTCTAAGAAAAAGGGTATGCTTTATATGGTATCTGTACAGACAGACAGACGTACAACGATGTGATCCTATAAGTGTTCCTTTTTACCCTTCCCTAAAAATGTAGAATTAATTCTTTACAATTTAAATGGTCAAAATTAATAACACAACTTAAATATTAGGTACTTATAGTTAATGTTTATATGTAGTAGGAATAACGTCTGTGTGATCATGAAAGCCTCATAATATACTCCTACGTGTAACAACATTCAGAAAATATCTAAGGCTAGTTTACACTGCAGAAAGTTTCACGAATATCGTTTATAACACTGTCTCGAAATAAATTTCAGGACTGTTTCCATAGTGCGAACGTCGCCTTCTATACACATATTAACATGAATAATAACATAGCCACTGTAATTCATTAAATACCTTTTCGTTCTTTGACTCCGCCGGATGTCTAAACTAATATTATAAAGAGATTAAGCTTGTAGTTTTGGTTGAAGAGGGTAATCTTTGAAACTACTAAAGCGATTCTAAAAATATTTGACTGAGACATTGCCGGATTATCTCTGAGTCCTATAGACTATATTAAGCGGGAGAAACAGCGGAACCGGCTAGTAAAAACTTGTAATACTACATCAAGTCAGGTGATAAAAATGTATTTGTTATTTAATGTTATGTAAATACTTACGTTGTGGTAACTAAAAAGTTACCACAACATAAATGAACTTTCCTAAGAAGTTTGTTTTACCGTTTTAGGGTTAAAGGAATTCCGAAGAAATTTTGTGTCTGTACACATCACACGAGACTCTATCTTCATGTCTCATGAAGACGGGTGTGATGCAGTGCCACGTAACCACATCCTAGCCGTTTGTGCCTTACATACAACTCGGTATTGTATTTGTATTTTCACATCTCGGTATTGTATTAGCTAGTTTCATAATGAATTAAAAGAATATTCAAAACGTTTTTTTTTGTGTGAGCTAACCACATAGTATAGGGTCAAGCCATTACGCGATAAGGAAACAATTTGGTAAGTAACATTGTCAATGCTGAATAACGGACAAATCAATTTAATAAATACATCACCTAACCTAGAGATCTGAGATGTCAACCAAGCCTGGCGGTTACACAAATCCGAGGAGTCAACGATCAATATATAATACACAATTCATTCGTCGTCAGTTAGCCTAGATGGTGGATTCCGTTGTCGGTACCGTCTGAGCAATACATACGCGATTCCTGACACGGCAAGCAGTATTGGAACTCCGAGTCCGATAGATATAATCACTATAACGAACAAGGAGAACGTTTCTGTTGGTGGTGCGCCGTAACCCAATGTGAACGACCTGTGGAAGAATTATGCTGGTCATATAAGTCATATTTCATAATATTTCAGGCAACAATTCTATTGTAAAAATACTGAAGCGAAAGCTATATCTGAATATAGAATATCTTTTAAACACTCACTAGCTAATGAATTGTTTAAATCTGTTGCCATTTCTATTCTTTGACATTAGTATGACAAGGACATACATATATAAGCGCTACGCTTGCTAATTAAAAATACACAAAAAGTAAAGGCTCTTTTTACATTACCAGGGTTACTGATGTTCAAAAATCGGGGGCGAGGAATACGTCTTTACTTGCTAGCTACTCGGATTATGTATGACTTGAAGTTGGTGTCTTATTTCGACTCCAACCGCTTAAAGTCATGCACAAGTATAGACTAGTAAACTAATATTAGATGAAAAAAACATTTTTAAGCTCCACTGATAGTTATATGTATTTGTAGCTATAGACGAGACTGTTTCAAAGTTCAAACTATGGCTTTAAACTGATTTAATAACCATTGATAAAAAAAATCAAATTTCAAAAAAAATATGTTTGAAAATATTCAATTGACAAGATTTTTTTATATAATTTGCAGTTTCAAACTTTTTTGATAATCAACCATTGATTATTTGTCAAACTAAGCATAGCTTATATTATGGCCTTGACCAGATGACTGATAGAATACTTTTATATTTTTATATACAAACTTATGATACTTTATAACAAATAGACAGAGAATAAACACCTATGTTCATTGATAGACATTGACTGTATCAAGAGTTCTATAATCGCTATACTGGTCACCATAATACAAGCTATGCTAAGTTTGAAGCTAGATGGTGTTGTGTGCATTGTTCACCAATGTTTATTATTTATTATACTGATATTAAGTAGATAAGAAGTGATATTCAAGTACATTTCTATGCCTAGCATGTATGACGATTCAAAGGGGTCCTTGTGGTTGTATTGAATAAAACTGATTTGATATTTGATGGACTACATTTACTGAACTACAAGTGAAAACTATATGCAACAGTGTGATGTGAACACAAATTAGGAATGTGTTAGCTATCTACATAAATACGTTACCAATATAAATAAATGTCAGCTTTATATCGGAGTTGGTTCCTAGAGGCTACAGTACTGCGATTCCTGACCAATATAATAAAAAACGGTCCAAAAAGCGCAGGCCACTGATGGCCTCTAAAAAACCGTTTCATGAGCTGGTTGTATAAGTAATTCAGCATGCTTCAGTGCTATACAATATTTTGTGTACTGGGAATGTTTTGTGCACTATACATTTTTGTGAACTAGAAATGTTCTGTGAACTGGTTATGTTTGTGCGAAACTGGAATGTTACTCTAATATTAACTGGAAATGTTATTATGAACCAAGTAATATTTTTGCTAACCTGGAATGTTTTTGTAAGCTGGAAATGTTTTATTAACTGGAAAATTAATTTTGTGAACTCGAAATGTTCTGTGAACTAGAATTTATTTAATGAACTGTGTCTGTTTGTGGGAACATGGAATGTTACTCGTATTATGAACTGAAAATGTTATTGT
Organism: Lampropteryx suffumata; assembly: GCA_948098915.1. Taxonomy (NCBI): domain Eukaryota; kingdom Metazoa; phylum Arthropoda; class Insecta; order Lepidoptera; family Geometridae; genus Lampropteryx; species Lampropteryx suffumata. The sequence continues at coordinate 2,767,785 of OX402561.1, read as the reverse complement.
GAATCTGGTAATGTTTTTGTAAACCCGGGAATGTTTGTGCGAACCTGGAATGTTTATTTTTTATTCTTACTAGACATTATTTTTATTAACCAGGAATGTTTTGTGAACTTGAAATGTTTTAGTGAACTGGATCTGTTTGTGTGAACCTGGAATGTTTTTGTTAACTTGTAATGTTTTCGTGACCTGGGTCTGTTTGTGCTGGAATATTACTCGTATTATGAACTAAAAATGTCATTGTGAATCGGAAATGTCATTGTGAAACGGAAATCTTATTGTGAACCTAGTAATGTTTTTGTAAACCCGGAAATGTTTGCGCGAACCTGGAATTTTTATTTTTTATTCTTAACTGGAAATATTTTGTGAACTAGACATTATTTTATTAACCAGGAATGTTTTGTGAACTTGAAATGTTTTAGTGAACTGGGTCTGTTTGTGTGAACCTGGAATGTTTTTGTGAACTTGTAATGTTTTCGTGACCTGGGTCTGTTTGTGCTGGAATATTACTCGTATTATGAACTATAAATGTCATTGTGAATCGGAAATGTCATTGTGAAACGGAAATCTTATTGTGAACCTAGTAATGTTGTGTGCATTGTCCATTCATATTTATACATTTATGTTTTTGAGAACCTTAAATATTTTTGTGAACTGATTGTGAAATGTTTAAGTGAATTGAGTTTGTTTGTGTAAAATGGTAATGTTTTTGTATACTGTCACTTACCAAGCGGTATAGTTATGCTGCTTATAAAACCCATCGCCTCCAAGGCCGAAGGATATAATCATGTTCTGAACTAACAGCTGTTCTTTGTTGTAGTCGCTGTAAAACTTTGACAGGGTACTGTGTGGCGGCAACCTGGTTCTGCAAAGTTTAATATACAATGTACTTGTAAAGTTTGCAATATTGGAAGTACCTGTTTTCCTTGTCTCAGCTTATCCATAAAAAAATACATAATTGACATATACACATACATTATTGAATGGTTAATACGCGCGGAGCTGACCAAGCCACGGGTTCCCTTGCGAGATATCTATTGAGATATCTTTTCGATTGAATTATTCGATGTCCAAAATAAAATATAAGTCTTATATACATTCGAGATCATTAACGTAGAGCCTAAACCGAGACATAAAATCTATCCTAAAGACATAAAATCAAGTTTTTTTTCTTACGTAGGGATGTCCTAAAAACCTGTTTTTGAAACACAGAAAGTGTTGCCATGTAAGTAATCTAGCAAATACTCATAGTTGTGATTTCGAAGTTTGAATAGGTACCTAAACAACAAAGAAAAGTAAAAAAAGATAGTCCATCAAAAAAGGTTTCACTGTTATAATACCTGTTGAGTTTGGATATGTTTGTGTTTGTGGATGAAGACACATCGCGCTCGGGGTCCGTGTACGCGACCGGACGAAACTGGAGAAAGCCACCGTTATCACTCTGGGTCGACTTCGGGCTCTTGATCTCCACTATCTTGGTACAAAATTAAATAATAGGTCTATAAATTTGCCGTAAAAAAGAAAAAGAAAGCCGACTTCATTTGTATAAAAATAAGAAATTTCGTTTACTTTGATGACATATTTTTTCCAGCTATTTTGATTTAAAAACCAAACTAATGAACCGATTTTGGTGAAATTTCTGTGGGGCCAATCGGAAAGTATATCCTTTCACATAATAGAAGAAATTTTCAAATCGATTCATAAATGACGAAAATAATAGAAATAAAAAAAAACAACCCAATTAAAAACCGGTTTGAAGTCGGTTAATAAAATATTCAACCTAAAGCCCTAATAGAATAACTCTCAACTTTCATGTACAAACTGACAATTTAATAGGTAATAATGGTTTATCTAATAATACATGAACCAAGTAACTTTAACTTGTTAACTTTTTTTAAATTATTAGGCCTTGTCGGCTATTAACTCCGTCACTAGAGTTTAACGCTGACTCATACGAAAGTAGCAATAATTCATAAATAATTTAATTTAAATAATGCTAACTCGGATAAACATTTCGTTAAAAGTTCTGACAAAAAGCCGGACGTCTAAATAAGTACCTACCTACGACATTTATAAGACAAAATATAATCGAAAATACAATTCGATTTCGATTCGATTCATACAAATGTTTGTATGATCTGCAAGTACTTGTCTCGGATCTGGTATTTTTTATTTTCTATGTATTATATGTATGTATATATTTACAAAAAAGTATGTGAATAGTATATCAGTCATGTGCTACCCATAACACAAGCTCTAGCTTACTTTAGGGCTAGATGACGCTGTGTTAAATGTCCGGCATTATTTATTCATATAATTCATCACGTGTCCGAGGTGGTGCTAGTGATGAAAACAAAAAGTCGGAACCAAAGGCCAAAAAGCCTTTTATTTATGATATAACTAAGTATTATGCTTACCTCAAAAACTCCAGGTGTATGCTCATCGTCCAAGCTCTTCCGCAAGGTAAAATTCCACGAATCGTTCCAGTTGTCAGTCGACACCACCAGCAAATACAGTGCGTATCGCGTCGCGTTGTAATTGACAGCAGACGTGAGGTTCACCAGTCTAATATCAATTAGTGAGGAGTTGGCGGTGTGGATGAGGTGTGGCAGCGAAACTGCGTAGTCTTTGAACGGGAGGAGGTCCAGCTGTTCGATAAAAAACTGCTTTTACAAAAGGCCGAACCTAGATAGCTTCCTTTTTAATTTGTGAGATTGATTGCTGCTCACACTTGTACACTTTTATTACTGACATAAGGCTTGGGTTATTTAGAAAAAATAAGAATCTTAAAGGTCTGATTATCTTAGACAAACTTAACTCATTTTAACTAAGGTTAAATTCCGGGTATTTTAGTAAAAGACCAAAGAGCCGGATAGGGTCACCCCTAAGAAAAGTCACCTCACTATTCTTTGAAACCATGAGTTGATTACAGTGGCTGGTTACATTACAACTGGACACAATTTAGAACTTAACTGCTACTGTGTGTGACTAACTTAACTGACTACTGACTATGTCTACGTTTGCACAATGTCACGTTAAGACTACACCCTCAGCAGATGAGGTTTTGTATGGAAAAATGAATCTTTTATGCTGCTATTTAGTGGATATCTGCTCGGTAATTGAAGGAACCTAAATTATAAAAAAAAACAGGTTGCACTCCGGGAGTGCCGACAGAAGTGAAAACTTATTTTGGCGCGTTAGAGTTTAGTAATAAATCACTTCAAAATCAGTAATTATGGCGACTGCCAATCAAATACTGAACGAACACAGATGATGCAATATTTTTTGTTCAGAATGTAGATAATATATCAAAGAACCTAACTCAGTAAACTTCTCCATACAAAAGTGGACTGTAAACATGTGAATTAAGGTTTATAACCAAATGAGGCGAGCGCGGCAGGCGGCTGCGTCTATATCAAAGAACCTAACTCAGAAAACTTCTCCATACAAAAGTAGACTGTAAACATGTGAATTAAGGTTTACAATCAAATAGGGCGAGCGCGGCAGCCGGCTGCGTCTCGCCCCAGGCGGTAACGGTGTCGCGAATCCAAAGGTTTTACCTCATCTAAAAATATGCGTACCACACTAAAAGAAGTTTTCACTTCAAAAAACTTTAAGATACTTGATGTACTTTTTATATTTTGCCGTCAACCATTCCAACTTCCTCGTTTCAAATTGTTTTAAAAGTTATTGTTAATTCTGTAATTTAATTATGAAAGAAGGTCTTAGGTATTTAATTATAATCATCTTTTCCTAAAGTTAACGTTTTCACATGACGTCTTATTTATTAATAGGTAGAGATAATCGAATTAAAACATCACCCGATAAATTTTTAGATCATTTTTAATTAGATTTGTATTTGATAAAAAACTGCGAATAAAACAATACGCTTAAAAAAAAATTAAGCGTAAGTACATAAAACGTGTCAAGGTAATTTTCTGAAGGAATCGCCTTAATAAACTAAGGAATTATGTAGTTACATTCTTTATTAGATTAGTTTCTGATAAAAAATAGCGATGTGAGCAAAGTCAAAAAGTGTCAAGATTATTTGTTGAGGGAATCGCCTTAATAAAGTAACAAAGTAAATGGTTGGTGCATTTATAAAAACATTACGAGGCGATATTAGGTCAAAGATCATATAAATATTAGTCTACACTACATTTATTATCAATCAATATGCATTGTTGTGACAAATTATGTGTTGTAGGTACCTAATTAGTTGTAGCAAGTAGGTTACACTACCTATTGAATAAAATGATAAAGAATCTTTTTCTTTTGCAGTTCAGTCGATGGATCTGCTCTGTAGTTTATTTTATGCGCAAAAGTTCTGCCTTAGGCCGCTATCATGATGCGGTCGAAGGTGAAGTACGTTTACCTAGAAGATACCTATTCACTCGCAAAGACGGTTAGCCGGGCGATTACGTAATTCTGATACTATGAAAACATTGATACTATCAGTTTTCAGTTACTATTGATGAATTGGTATTACGAAAGGTGATGTCGATTGTAACACATTCTGTCATATGAATACAAACTGAAATAGAAATCGAACGTACGTATTACCAATCCATTAAATAATGCCTATTGCTAATCAAAACAGATAGACATTGATTGTATCAAGAGTTCCATAATCGCCATGCTGGTTGTAGGTACTCAGACACCAGCAAATAGTTCTATTGCTCAGCTCCGTCTTAGCGTGTAATGCCCTGAACGCTCAGATGAAATAACCGCAAATATGTAAATACATACTACTCTGTCAAGAAAGTACCGGGAAACGATCAATAACACACAAAGTTTTGGTTATTTATCCAAATTTATTTTAGCGCCTTCAAAGTATGTTTCTTCAGAAGTGATACACTTACGCCAACGAACAATCCAATCATCAAAACATTTTTTAAACGCTTTTTCCGGAATTGAATTCAGTTCTCATCTCGAATTCTTCTATCGAATTTCAGTTTAGGAAAAATAAAGTCGGCTGGAGGCATATCTGGTAAATAAGGTGGTTGCTTGATGGTATTGGTTGAGTTTTAGGTCAAAAATTCGTGTACAATGATGACCTTGTGCGAAAGCGCATTATCGTGGTGCAAAATCCAAAAACAATATTTCCACAAATCGGACCTTTTTGTCGAATTTGCTCGCAACACGCAAATACTATTATTTATTTACAGTTTTACCTTCCGGCAAAAATTCCGAGTGCACAACACCGCGATAGTCAAAGAAAACAGTCAACATTACTTTGACTTTTGATCGACTTTGGCGTGGTTTTTTCGGTTTCGGTCCAGTTGGAAGACGCTACTCCGAAGCTTGTTGACTAGTTTGCATGTCAAACTCATAAACCCACGTCTCGTCACCAGTAACAATGCGTTTCATGTTTTTTTTTTTTTATTAAATTAGTTTTCAATTGTTAATTTTATTGGCTAAGTAGGCCAATGAGTAATTTAAATATGACTTATTTTTATAACGTAAACTATGACTAATAATGTGTCCAATTGCACTTTTCTTATTGTCTTTAGTTAAGGGGAGACACTTTGTTAATGTGTTCTTTATGAATATATTGTATTGTCATTTTCACTTTCTATCACTGTTACATTACACTTACTCAAACGGCATGGTTCGTTTGAGTCTTCTCACTATGTCTGTGTCACTATGAGGAAGTCTTTCCTCATGAACTTCTGCGTACTTTGTAATAACTGTGTCGACGAAGTCTATGCTAAGGTCCCGGTGGAGGTCTTCGTTTCTTACCTACCAGGGTGCATTCACGATGTTCCTTAGTATTTTGTTTTGAAACCGTTGTATTATTTAGATGTTACTTTTTTTGGTGCAGCCCCACAGCTGAATACCATAAGTCCATACTGGCTTCAAGACTTGTTTGTAGATTGTTATTTTGTTATGTACCGACAAGGCTGCTTGTTTTCTAAGCAACCAGTACATCTGTTTATAGCGGAGCTCTAATTCATCTTTTTTCTTCTTGACGTGAGCCTTCCAGCGTAGCTTTGCGTCAAGCGTCATTCCCAGATACTTGGCCGTATTTTCACATGGTATGCGCTTATTGTAGATATATGCTGGGTGGTACTGCTGCTTTTTGTTTGTAAAGTTTATATGAATGGATTTTGATTCATTAAGCTTTATTCTCAATTTTTTGGTCCAGTCATGGATTTGGTTAACAGCCACTTGAACCTTTTCTGCTGCTTCTGCAAAAGTGCTTCCAACAGCCATTATGGCTGTGTCGTCAGAAAAGGTCGCGATTGTGTTATCATCTAAATGGGGTATGTCACTAGTGTATAAAAGGTACAGGACTGGTCCTAATACACTTCCCTGTGGTACCCCTGCTCTTATTTCTTTGATATCAGAATAGGCATCTTCTTGTCTAATTTGGAAAGCTCTATCCGTTATGTACGATACTAAGATGTCTGTATAGGGTTGAGGTAGCATTTTTTTTAATTTCAGTAAAAGGCCTCTGTGCCAAACTTTATCAAAAGCCTGCGCAACATCTAAGAATATGGTAGAGCAGACTTTTTTATCTCTAATGTTTTCTCGATTATTGTTGAGATTCTGTGCACCTGGTCAATAGTTGAATGTTTTTCTCTAAATCCAAACTGATGTCCTGGTATTATGTTCTTGGCTTCTATTATAGGTTTATATGTCTTTTTAATAAAAAAAATTCTAATAGTTTTGACATGATTGGTAGCAGGGAAATAGGTCTGTACGACGTTACGTCATGAGGTGGTTTCTCTGGTTTTGCTATCATTATTACCTCGGCTATTTTCCATAGGTCTGGCACATATTTCAGTCTTAAAGCAGCGTTGATAAGATTTGTTAGCTTAACCAAGGCTTTTCTTGGTAAGTTATGTAATATTTCGCCAGAAATAAGGGCAAATCCTGGTGGTTTCATGAATGAATGACACTTATGCGATTGAGTTATTGGAGAAAATTGAAGTCTTTTGGGACTAGCCGAGCGGCAACATGTTTAATATCCATGTGATTCTTTAAAATCGTACGGATCGACTCATGACATGAGACACAGACTATCTCTCTCAAATTTCAGTCACTATTTAAGCCTTCTGTAACATTTTCAGGGTTTCCGAACACGAAATTCCATTGGCGATGCAAAATTTAAGGCAAACTCTTTGGTCGATTTTTTGTCCATTATGAAAGTCGCAATACACACTAGGTATGATCTAACAATAAACAGCACTGTATTACAGTTGTGCCAATCTAAAAAAAACGCAAAAATAAAATAAATTGGAACCATAAAAAAAATCCATTCCCGATATTTTTTTGACAGAATGTACATATTATACATATTAATAGGTGTTCCTATACACCCAGACCCGAGACACAAATACTTGCAGATTATACAAACTTTGGTTTGGCTTTGGTGCAAATGAATTTACATAATCAGCGCCATTGTGAATGTCATTGCCTACGTAGCGTAGTGCATGAATCGTCAGAATGACAGCAGTAAAACTTAAGTCGGTAGGGAAGATGTAGGCAATTGGAGTCAGTTGGCAATGGTGATCACCCGATTATCCCGAAAAACTAACGCGAGCGGCAGGCAATAATGACCGCACTCGCTAGATATGTGTGACGCTAACGCATCCGATCGACGACTTACCAAGATCGTGGAAACCCTTAGATAGTGACAAATGAAAGAAGTTTTTACGCTCTTCCGATTATTTTTTTTAGTGAACAATTAAGAAGGTAGAGAACTTAAAAAACGAAAAAAAACTCTTTTCTATGCTTGTTTGATGATAACAGCATTTAATTTATCCATTGTCAACACGCTGATCACCGTTAAAAACAGATTAGTACATCTAATACCTTTAAACGAGCAATTCTTGTATATCATCATCATCATCATCATATCAGCCTCTAGAATTCCACTGTTGAACATAGGCCTCCCCAATAGATTTCCAGGAAGAACGATTTTGAGCCCTCTCCATCCACCGATTTCCCGCGATCTTAACAATTTCATCAGTCCATCGGGTGGGGGGTCGTCCTACGCTTCGTTTTCCTGTCCTTGGTCGCCATTCGAGAACTTTTTTTCCCCAACGGTTATCAGTTCTGCGAGCTATACTATAGATCTTGTATATATGTACGTATAATGTATAATCGAAATCTCGGAAACAGCTCCCAACGATTTTCATTAAATTTAGTAAGTACGGGGTTTCGGGGGCGATAAATTGATCTAGCTAGGTTTCATTCTAAGAAAACGTCGTTTTATGAGTATTTTATACCGAGCAAAGCTCGATCATCCAGGTACTTGGTGATTAAACCTGTTTTTTTAATGATCGTAATTCCTAAAATATCAGGCCAAAGTGATTAAAGTGATCTCAATTATTGGTACGACCAATAAATAATTGATGTTTAGTTTTCATTTTTATTTCAACTCCCACTCAAGTGACCCCATATCACCTGCATCGTCCCTACCTACCTAGCACAAGGTACTTGTTACAATTAGTAAGTAGGTTGAAAGAACAATGCAGAAGTTTTACTGAGTCCTACCTTCATATCGATAGTTCCAGATCTTCTTCCATCTCTGTAGTGTGCGTGAACAATCAGCATGGCCTCCTTGTCGGTCAGCACGCTGCTGTTGCGGTCCCAGTGCCATGATAGACGGCGTAGCGAGAAGTGCTGCTGCGGGCATTTCGGGCTGATGTAACCGTTGTCTTCCACATCGTCGTATTCGTAAATCTGAAATGTATGTGTCCGTTGGTGTTGGTAGATACGATTGCTTCAAGTCTATGAAGCAGGTGCTAGCCTCGCCAGCAAATGCACTATACTCGAATAGGTAGGTACTTAAGATACCTTAATCGATGATTGGATAAAATAGCTATGAATTAGTAGGTACCTAAGTATCTATCTACTTACTACGAAGTCAAAGTACTAATATGCGCAATCTGATAAGTACCTACATCCTGTATCCAGATACAGACTAGGTACTTAATATAAACTACATTAGTCTGCTTGATTGAATCCATAATATGTATAATAGTTAAAAGAGCAAGGCTAACAAAAGCTATGCACATGCGCATTCAAGAATGATGACGCAGGACTCGGTTAAATAAAATGGCGCCCGCCCCAACTGAAAACAAAATGGCGGACGAGAAAGTTGGAGCGACATGGCCGGGCGTGGCTGCTTACATTTGCAACGCTAAAACTCAACGATTGCTCAATTTGACCATCCTAAGCACACACACTCATACACCTAAAAATCATCGATGTGGGACGTTACTTTATAATTACCTGATGTCGATACTGTCCAAGACATAAAATATACTATAATATACCCCAAACGATAAATTCAACTAGGTTTTACAAACATCACACCGATCGATGGACAGACCTTGGCTTTGCAGCGTAGGCAGCAAAATGCGCAACAGCATCGAGGTTTCAACTGCAAACCTAAAATACAAAGGCAAGCAAACTCTTACCAGTTGCATTCTTTAGTGTTCTTTAGCAACAGCCGACTGCCTCTAGCTTTCATTTTCCGAAATCACGGCTCGATTTGCAAACACGTCTTAACACCACGTCATCTATCATTGCACTGACCCATCCTAGGGAGGTATTCGGTGCATACGGCGCATCAATCTGCGCATCTAAGCCATTATTGATTGCCGGGGGTGCAATACCTATGTATATCTAGGCTAGGGGGAAGTCTGGTCTAGATGAAACGAGTGCGAGCGAAATGACGATATATCCCAGCTTCATAGGGTGGTGCAGGTAATTTAAGGGTCTGGATTTAAAAGTTGAGCGCAGCGGAAAACAGTTAGATATTTATTCAAACATCGGACAACATTGTAGAAATCTAGGATAAAACAGCTACATATGGCTGGTCTGTACCGGCATGTTTTATATAAATAACTATTCTTACCTAGCTTTAAGTTTTCCTAAAACTATGTAAGTAAATAAATAAATAAATATCATCAATAAATCATAAGAAATCATTTTTATGTTTAGATTTTATAAGATGTAACTGCCTACTATTTACTTGCGTCAAAAGTCAAAGTCAAAGTCAAAAGATACTTTATTCAATACAATCACAAGGATCACTTTGAAACGTCTTACATAATAGGTGAATTTAGGTGCCAATTCATCCTAACCCAAGCCCGAGAAGAATTGGCAAGAAACTCGTCTTGGTCCTAGCGCTTTTTTATATGATCCATCTTATAACTACCTTAACTACGAAATACTAATAAAAGAGAGTTTATACATTTCAAGTGTGTCGGTTAACTGTCTGACGGCAGAGCGACATGAGGCCATGCATTCTTATCAATAATATAGTCATCTATATTATAATAAGCTTTTTTCAAAAGACTACCTTTTATGTATGCTTTAAATTTCTTAAAGTAGTTTAGTAGTATTTTCAGGAAGCTTATTATAGAAGCGCACCGTGTTTCCCATAAAGGACTTATTTACTTTTTCTAGTCGAATCCTAGGGATGTATAATTTATGTCTATTCCAGTGTTAATTCTATGAAGGTCACTATTTTGCTGAATCCCATCTCTATTTTTATGCGTGTATAACAAATTTTCATATATTATATTATAGATAATTGATTCAGGCGTGACTTTGCGGAAATCCATTACAAAACATTAAACAGATGGACAAATATTTAGTACAATTCCGCTAATCTATTCCTAAAGAGTTACCTCCAAAACCTCCTCAGTCTTATTCTGACGTTGGTCGAAGCAACAAGTCTGCAGAGCAGAGTGTTTTTTCGTCGGCGTGCGGAGTGAGTCAAGTGTTCCTGAGGATGCCTCGTGGAGAGGCGAAACACGTGTCGAATTTCTTTTGGAGGTAACTCTTTAGGAATAGATTAGCGGAATTGTACTAAATATTTGTCCATCTGTTTAATGTTATATATTATATTGTCAGTCATGCATGATGCAAGTAGGACATACGAATTGGGTTTTTGAAAAAAACATTTTTTTGTAATAAAGATCACATTTTATAACAAAACTATTTTAATTTTTACTTTCGCTCTTAATAAAAAGTACTAAATATAAAATTACAGATATTTTTTTTAACCAAGTACCGAAAACACGCCGACAGTTCCCGAACAAACTCGAGCGCGTTGTGACGTCACAATGACACCCGTGCTCGGGTATACCCGGGTATACGGGTAATATACATTTTTTTTGTAAAATACACACATATTATACATAGAAACACTCAGACCAGCGACAAATACTTGCAGATCATACAAACATTTGTCCCGCGACGGGAATCGAACCCGCAAGCTTTTGCGTCTCAGCCGGACTTTAGCCCACTGCGCCACAGAGGTCATAAATATCGCGCTAGTTATCTCCAGTGTATATTGATAACTATTTTCAGCAATGTCTCTACGATTAGCTTAACTTTGAGCAGGCAAGGCATACTTAGCACTTTAATTAAGTACGAAGTTGCAAGTACATTAGTGTACCCACATTGTTGGCCAAATTAAAATTAAGTACGAAGTTGCAAGTACATTAGTGTACCCACATTGTTGGCCAAATTAAAATTAAGTACGAAGTTGCAAGTACATTAGTGTACCCACATTGTTGGCCAAATTAAAATGAAGTACGAAGTTGCAAGTACATTTGTGTACCCTCATTGTTGGCCAAATTAAAATGAAGTACGAAGTTGCAAGTACATTAGTGTACCCACATTGTTGGCCAAATTAAAATGAAGTACGAAGTTGCAAGTACAATAGTGTACCCACATTGTTGGCCAAATTAAAATGAAGTACGAAGTTGCAAGTACAATAGTGTACCCACATTGTTGGCCAAATTAAAATGAAGTACGAAGTTGCAAGTACATTAGTGTACCCACATTGTTGGCCAAATTAAAAAAAACTATGGAACTATAATCTGGTTTAATACGAGTATGCAGGAAGGCATAACCCATGAGCAAATTTCGTTTTACATTGTACATATGTACATAGGTATCGTTATCTCCAGTGTATATATATAATTATTTTCAGCAATGTCTCTAGGTTCTACGTTTAGCTTAACTTTGAGCAGGCAAGGCATACTCCGCACTTTAATTAGGCACGAAGTTGCAAGTACATTGGCGTACTCAAATTGTTGGGCAAATTTAAAGTGCAGAAAATAGAAATAGAAAGAGATGCACTATGTAGGTAAATGTAATGTCACTAAGCGCTTGAGCACTTTATTGCGTCGTAGTAAGATTCGCTTTTACGTACATGTTTTGTGGAGTCTGGAGTTAAAACTTTCCAAAACATCTCACATTTATAACGAAAGCACAACGCAACAGGCTAATAAATCGTAGATTGAAACTAAGAGTCTATAAACCAAGTCGTCTCACGTCCGCTGCGCTACATTAACATGCAAACACCCTATCGGGTGGTCTATAAATAAGTTTCCGAGTTCCCACCCTCAGAGGGTGAATAAAGGTAGATGGGGGATGGACTCGCCCCATAAATCAATGATTGCTCCGAGCTGTGAGTTATTTGAAGCGTTTCCTGTTTTATAACAATATTACTTTACAAATACGTGTTTTGATTATGGATATAATTCATGCTGACATGCTGATTTAATGATGATTAACATTAACGACCTCAGTGGCGCAGTTGGATATGTTCCGGCTGAGACGCAAAAGGTTGCGGGTTCGATTCACTCCGCGGGACAAATGTTAGTATGATCTGCAAGTATTTGTCTGGGTGTTTCTATGTATAAAATGTATGTATTTACAAAAAAAAAATATAAGTAGTATATCAGTCATGTGGTGGTTAACAATTCATATTCAAAACACTTTTACTATGCGTGCGAACCGTGAACTCGAGCTCGAGAACTCACGGACCGCGGATCAAACTCACCCTGATGAAGATTCTCTAGATGAATCGAAACAGTGTCAGTGCCTCCATCGACAAAATAATACTTGAGTAAAGTCCGTGTTTATAAAAATGTATACTTTTACAATGCTTTTTAACAGACATAAAAAAAAGGAAAACGTACTCAATTCTGTATTTTTTTTTGTTGTTATCTCATAAAGCCGTCATTTACAAACCGATTTACAAAATATTTTTTCATGTGAAATGATATACTTGATAATGATATACGATTGGTCCCATAGAAATTTTATTAAAATCGGTTTATACTTTGGTTTTATTCAATACGACAGGGATGACAATGAATCGTCGTTGGTCTGGGTAGATGATTCCTCGTAAGGCATGGGTCTGTATGGTGGGAATTCTAGGTCTCAAGAGGTTCTAGAGTGGATCCTAGCCGTATGATGTTTATTCGTAGGTGTGAAGACGAAATGAGAAGTTGTATTGTTTAGAGAGATTAATATACCACAAGAACTATTCCTAATAAGATATATGATATCCTAGCTATTTCTCATAAACACAAATTGATGCAACTAGGTCATACTCAGATAGCAATAGCATGAGTAATTTCTGGGTTATTTGATCACAATGTTGAATCAGCTTAAGGTTTGTTTTGATAAGGTTTCAAATGGGAGAATATTATGATGATTATTTTACAGCAAACTCAGTACCTATTCAATTACCAGAAATACCTAATCAGGTTGTTGTTTATTTTTTATAGACCTATGTCTACGTTTTACTACGATCTCGCCTGATGGTAAGCGATTATGCGGCCGACGATGGGGCACGCAGGTCTAGAAGACACCTATTTACACTTGACTTGAAGACCAAGATAGTAGTTTTCAGGAAAGACAGACGACGGCAAAGTATTCCAATCCTTGGCTGTACGCATTATAAATGTGGGAGGAGAGCGCTTTGTTCGTAAGTATGGTAGCAGGAGAAGGAAGAAGCAACTTAACTGAGGTGCTTGAGACTCTGGATCCTGTGTTTTTAGAGTTCCTTATCTCAATGCGAAAACAGATCCGTTTTAGGATCAATTTGTTGTCCGTATTTCTGTTTATAACAGATGGTGAAAAGCTAGGTAGCTAGGTAAAAGGGTGGGTGCTTAAATATGGTAGGGTAAACTCTCTCGTACTTGACCATTTTTTTAATGTTAATACTACTTATGCCATGACCATAGTAAGTGGGAAGTAAGTGGCATATGCTGGGAAACATTTATCAATGTATAAGAATAATCTACATGGGTTAATACCTAAATTACATTATTTTGATTTATAATTATGCCTTCTGATCCTAAACTTGTAAATTTTCTGTCAAAAAAATGTATGTGTGCTATACATAATAATCACAAATTTAGAAGGAAATAATTGTGAGGTAACCAGCATATCATAGAACATTCACAGTTTAAAGACATGTGCACAAAAGGAGCCTCGCTTTAATCCCTCTGTCAAACTAGTTTGAAATAATTTGTGACATGATAAGCATATAAATGATGTAATTTAGTTACTAGTAGATCAGAACTTACCTCGTCAATAGCAGCTGCAAAACTGTATGTTGCTTTTTCTGACAGCTCAAACTTTGATGGCCTAGTCCCATTCCAGGTGATGTTCAAGGTAGAGTTGGAACTTGCAATCATATATATGAAAGTAGGTATGCCCCGAGTGAAGTCCCAGATCTGATGAATTGTGTTATGGGATCCTGTAGCGTTGATGTAGAGGAGAGGGTTTTCATCTGTGCAGTTCTCGCATCCGTAGTTCAGTATTGGAGTTATCTGCAAACCCTATTGGCTTATAGTATCTGGCATGTATAACATTACCAGAATTTTTAAGGTGAACTATTAAATTAAGAGTCTTGAATTTTTGTGAAATGTGAAATATTTTGGTATAGTGTACTAGCTTATGCCTGTGGCTTTGCATGTGTAGTATCTACCCACAAATACATAAAACAAGCATCTAATCAAACATTTATTTATAAAATGAGTGGAGTAAGATTAGCATGTTACAGTTTAATTTACTTACACAAAACCCTCTTTTCAAAACAACTGTCTATTACAGTTGTTGATTGTTTAATCATAACAAAGAAAAGTCACCTTCAGAGTATAGAGAAAAAGTGGGTGGATTGCGATTCAATAGCAAAAAATGACTATCACAGGGCTCCGATTACTCACCTGCCTGTCTTGTCCATTAACGTATGTAAGCCCAATAAATATAATAAACGTCTGGAGGTTCATTTTTATCACAAAAGGAAACGTCTCACAAAAATAATCACAATGTTTTGTTGTAATTGTCGTCAAAGTGTGTAAACAAAAGATAATTGTTCTACACGTGCACTCCGTAGTCTACTTTTAATCACTTGCGAATGATAAGAAGGGAAAAACAATTAAATCAAATTAATTTTGTTTTGATTCCACGGAGCGATACTGCGTCATGTTCTGCGAAATAAAATAACTGATGATTAAGGTGATGATTTTCGTTGTCAAACATGTCAAACTGATAGAGTAGAGATAACGAACATTATACCTTATTACTTTCCTCTATGTTAGAAAGAGAAGACGCTTGCATATTCCAAAATCAGCGGCGTTTCAATTTGATCGAGTAATGTCTATGTTTCGTACGGAAATAAGAAAAGTTCTTCTGACAGACGACAGCTGCTGTCCGATCATGCTTCGTTATTTGGATAATTTTCTGAACGAAATTATTCCTTTTGGTGGAAACCGACGATTATTATGCTAAGAGGCAAATAAAATAATGCTATTACAAAACCTACCTTCCTTTGACAGATGTATAGGACTCACTCGACAGAAAACACGATTAATATGACTATTATTTAACAAAAAAACATTGGATAAGCATTATAATTATACATCGAGCGAGTTTTGTCTAGGATTATTTATATACCTATATTCTACTATTTTTTTGATGCCGGACATTTACAATTCACACAGCATCAATTGGTCCCAAAGTAAGCAGAGTTTATTTATTTATTAAAAGTACTTATGTACTAACACTATTTTTAATAGTGTAAAAAATTATATCAATAAAAATAATCATAGCATTTGTCAGACCTAGATAATATAAAAAAAACATGAACTAAAAATTAAAAGTTATACAATAAAATATAAAAAAATCTTCAATTAATTACTTCGAATTACAGTTTGTGTCATGGCTCATGGGTAGGTACCTACCTCATGACTGTTAGACTACTAATATACCTACTTTTTATGTTAATACATAGAATATAATAGAATAGAAAATCCTTTATTGCACACCACAAATACATTAAACTGTGATACATTAAACAATGCTATACAATAGCTACACGGTAGTACAACGGGCGGTCTTCTCGCTAGATAGCGATCTCTGCCAGACAACATTGGGATGGGTAGACATCAACATAGCTGAATATGGGGTGATGAAAATAATACGAGTGGTTTATGATAAAAATAATATGTAGGTAGGTAGGTACCTTGACCTACCTACATACATATTTACAGCACAACAAAAAGTGAAATACATCAATACCTAATATTACAAAAATAAATAAAAAATAATAGATACAATAAGATAAACTAAATAAACGAATACATACTTGTTACTTGTTTCTTTACGTTATTTTGGTATACGAATATATATCAAAATAAGCAATAGTTAACAGCCTGACAAAAAGTGTTCTTTAACCATAGATTTAAAGATAGTATGTGATTTGGCGCGTCTAACTAATAACATCTGGCAGTGCGTTCCATAGTTAAACAGCCTGTACTGTGAAAGAATTGGCATAGTATGAGGAGGTGTGGACAGGTGTCGCGAGTAGGAGAGTATCAGAGGAGCGCAAGGATCGAGAGTGAGAGAGGTGGAGAAATTGGAAACGATCTTTGAGATAGGAAGGTTTTGTAGGATTAAAAAGAATATGATATAAAAAGTTCACAGAATGCAAATTCCGACGAAAGCGAATTGGTACCTTCAGCTTTTTTAGGAATTCGGAGACATGGAGGAGAGACTTACTTGCGCAGCTCAAATATAAAAATCTAATGGAGAGGTTTTGAAGGCACTTAAGTTTGTTAAGTTGATCGTCAGTAAAATCTAAGTAGCAGGCATCAGGTAGGTTGCTGGTGTACAAGGCATTCTAGGACTTTGGATAGGAAAGGAACTTATAGAAATTGGACGAAACTCTGATAAAGAAGCTGGATTGGATTTTTTTGGAGGTGGAGTAACCTGTGCTTCTTTCCAGTAAATAGTGAATACCCCAGTGGAGGTAGAAAAATTTTAGGGTGTGACGGATCACGTGGACTATTTGATCATGGATGGGGATGATCATATTCCGACTAATACCATCATTACCGATGGCTTTAGACGGAATAGATGCAATGCTCTTCTTAACATCACAATCAGTGAATTGTTTAAAATAAAATCCATCTGCAGCCATGGGTGGTATATTTTCAATAGCATCATCATCATTCATTACACAAGTATGTTGCAGACGTGCTTGATTGCAAATGTTGTGCAAAACGCAGCAAGCATTCATAGTTTTAGCAGCGGTGTCTGGATGATTATGAAGACTTCGGTGGCGCCACTTATATCCGAGCACACCAGTAATACGCTCTACAGTGTTTCGGGCAATGCAATGTAATTTCGAGTAGTATACCTACTTCAGGAAAACCTGGATGAGAACTTAGAATTTATTTATTTCAGAACAACTGAAAACTTACAGTAGGTATTCACCAAAACGCTAGCCGTCTTAATTAAAACATAAAACTATTCTTAAATTATTACAAATAATATAAAGGCAATAAACAAATCTATATGTTGGAACTCGTGTACGAATGCGTTTAACAAATTAAGCGCTCTTGATGTTGGCGCATTCTTAGTGTGATGTGTGTGTGTTACGTGATAGACAATAACAGGTGTCGACGCCGTTGGCCACAGCGCACATAATTATAAGGTACCTAAGTACAGTGGTATGCTGCACAATATAGCCGGATTGTTTACTTTGCTACGCAGAATAAAACAACAGTGTAAGGCCAGACACAGTTTGCGTCTCATTTCAAATACAAATACAAAAAGGTTTATTGCTAAAAAATATTTTACAGGATCACGTAGGTACTAAAACATTTATACAGTTTTGAGAGTCATTTTGCAATTGGAGTAGGTAGACTCCGCACTATATCTGCGCAATAATGGGTTACGCAGGGCTGGTTTTCAGTCTACCTCTTAGCTCGAACTTAGGTGACAGTCGAGCAATGAATGATAGTAACAGCGTGATCATACATACTCGTAAAAACAACTAAAAAGAGAAAAAAATAGATTACATGAAAAATGACATAATAAGTAATTTTCATATTATAAAACAATACTTATTTATTTAATCAGCACGGTTAATCACCAGTTACACTAATTAATAATAACAATTAAAAACAAAAATAAAACAAATAAAAAACAAAATTTAAAAATATGAAATAGCAACATGTAGATATTACTTAAAACTAATCTGCTGCGGCAGAAGACCTCAAGAGGCGAAAATATGCATCCATTGGCAATGGTTATATATTTCTGCCTGACCTGAGGGACCTGAGGCTAGGCTCCTATTCAGAGAGTTATCGAAGAGACTGGTGGACAAGACCAATGATCAAAGGGCTGGTGCTTACCTCGGGCAAAGGATTAGTATGGCTATTCAACGAGGTAAGGTAACGTTGCCAGCCTTTTGGGCACTCTACCTGCGGTCAGTGAACTGAATTCTATTTTTTATCTATAAGTAATTGTATATTTATTTCATATTATATTTGTTTACGAAATAAATAAATTATAATAGTTATTAATCATTGAAAATAATTGCATGTTCATTCATCATTCTCACATAATCTCAGGCATACCAACATAATCTTCTTCCACTCATCGGTGATATGAAGATATCACAGTCCGAGTTTTGAGCGGACTCCTATTGAGCGCGGTGAGGGTGCGAGAATAATGTAATATAGATATAATATAAATAATATAAAATATATAAACTACAAACTGACCCGGCAAACGTTGTTTTGCCTTATTGAATATAAAAAATCATGTTTTGGGGTGAGCCACCCTTAACACTTAGGGGTATAAAAAATAGTTATAAACCTATTCTCAGACCAACTGAATATACATATAAAATTTCATCAAAATCAGTCAAGCCGTTTCGGAGGATTAAAATCTTGTGTCACGAAAACTGTGACACAAGATTTTTATATATAGGGATTTAATAATAAAAAAAAAACTCTGAAAACTACTTACTGCGTATTGCTGCATGTGAGTGAGCGTGTGTTAGGTTTGTTTGGAAATGAGTTTTAGATATTGTGTATGTGTGATTTTTTTACCTATAGGCATTTTAATACCTCCAGTCTTGTAAGTGCCTGGGTGGCTAAGCTGCCTCCTCGTGTGTACCTAGTGTATGTGTAGTATGTTGTGTGTGTAGGTGTACTTATGTAGTTATGAGACTAATTTTTAAAACTGAAGGTTGTTTCAAACATCTTCTTACGAGTATTTCGGTTAATGATTACTTCCTTATACATACGCTTAAATAGATTGGTACTTACTCATTTTACTTTAAAAGGAGACGAGATATTATTACAAATTTTCGCTGCTCTATATTTGAAAGAAACAACCTTCAAATTTCGTGGCCTTATGCTTAGGTATCGACAAAGCCAGCAGGAGTTTACTTCGGGTATTTCCTAAAGGTATGTTCTTTAGCCAGGTCAACTTTCCGCAGAGATACCTACTCAGGCTTCCTGTTCCAGATTACTTTTTGAACAGTGCAAGCCAGGTGGAGTTCTCTTCGAGACTTCATGTTCAATATGTTATTGTGGATAAGGGAAGGGGTGACGAGTTCTCTCCGAGGTATATAGAGGCAGAATCTAGCACATGCGTTCTGCACCCTTTGAATATCTTATTCAGTTTTAATATAAAGCCTAGGTCCATATATTGTGCCGCAATAATTAAAGGGTGACAGAACTAATAGGTCGCAAAACAAAACTTTTACTTCATTTGAAATATTTTTCATTATACCATACATCATCATCATCACAGCCTCTATGAAGTCCACAGCTGGAAATAGATTCCTCCCAATAGCCTCCCCAATAGATTTCCAGGAAGAACGATTTTGAGCCCTCTCCATCCACCGACTTCCTGCGATCTTTACAATGTCGTTAGTCCATCGGGTGGGGGGTCGTCCTATGCTTCGTTTTCCTGTCCTTGGTCGCCATTCGAGAACTTTTACTCCCCAGCGGTTATCAGTTCTGCGAGCTATATGGCCTGCCCATTGCCACTTCAACTTGCAAATGTTTAATTATACCATACAAGACCATCAATTTGTAAAAAGCGGACCTGACTTTTTCACTTAGGAATGTGCTTTTCAAATATAAACTCGCTAACTCTTTTATTCTAGGATCCATGGTCCATTTTTGCTTTTGATTACTATCAAGATAATTTTCCGTGAGTAGCTTCATTTTAATGTGACGCCCAACAATTTCCTATACGAAACTCTCTATTGTGATAGCTGACAGAGGTAGCAAGGATAAAATATGTCGATTTTATGATTCTCAAATATTTATTAGAACTAACTGATTTTTTTGATGTGAAACATCTATACGGCTATGGGTAAACGTAATTGTTGGCGTGACGGTGGCGACGCCGCGCTATGATGGAATATAAATATCGACTCTTGCAGCGACGCAACAAAGTTCAATTCAGCTCGCATATCCTCTATAACATAGCCAACGCTTCTTACATATAGCGCTATCACTGTCTGGGCCGGAGCTACGCATTTTGCAAAATCTATCTGTGGTGTAATTTCAAGAGTAGGAACATACATACTAGGTTTGCACTTAGGTAATTGCAAACCTAGCAATCATTATTAAAGTACATTGTTGGTTATTTGTATGTCGGTATTACGTACCTACTATTTGGGAATTATTTATTATGCCTGGGTTCTAGGCAAACTAATCAGCTTGGCTCACCTAGGTATGACGATTAAAGTGGGTAGTCTTCTCGTAGGTACCTACCTAACCTACCGACACATGTTTAAGTTTTATTTACATACCTACCTATCTAAACCATCTGTAGCGTAATGTAGGTAGGAAGGTATGTAGGTATTTTTTTGAACATTAAATCAATAAATCAAAAAATAGTGCTGGACAATACACACAACACAACACCATATGTATTTTATGGACACACGCTATTTTTATGAAGGTACCACGCGTGCGAAGCCGCGGGCTGCAGCTAGTACTTAGGTAGGTACCTTTAAAGTTTCAAATACATACCTGCTACTTATGATACTCTATAACACCCAGACACAGAACGAACACCATGTTCTTCACACAAATGTTTATCCTGGGAGGGGATCGAACCCTCAACCTAGGTACAGCGCAGAAGGCAGAGCTACTACCAACTAAGCTGACAGGCCAGTCAAATAAAAAATTAATAATGAATAATTCCCAAATAGTAAGTACGTAATACCTACAAACAAGTACCCAACATACTTTAAAAATGATTGCTAGGTTTTCATTTACCCATGTACTTACCTACCTACCTACTCTTGAAATGCAATTGCGACTGGCAGGATAAACATTTGTGTGATGAACACAGGTGTTTGTTCCGTGTCTGGGTGTTATAAAAAATCATAATTTTGTATTTAAAAATATATAAGTAGGTAGCTGTTGGCCGCGGCTTCGCACGCGTGGTACCTACATAAAAAGTATCCTATGTCCTTCTCCAAGGTCCCATCTACTACTATACCAAAATTCATAGAAATTGGTTCAGCGGTTTAGGCGTGAAAGACAGACAGACAGACAGACAGATAAACAGACAGTTACACTATGTCATGCCAATTCACACCTTATATCAAGCAAGTAAGAGTTGTTAATTATTTTACGTCAGTAGATTAATTACTAAAACTAGTAACTCGGCTTGCCACCGTTTTATGCCAATATAAATCATAAAACAAGCAAGCTAGAGTTATACTTTGCGTGGAATAGACTCAAAATAGTAATTATTCGCACCTCATTCATTCAATGTGTAATTATATATATTTGAACGTTATGGTGTGTGTAATGTGTAGTGTGATGTTGCGTTTGGTTTGACTCCAAAAGCACTTCAATAGCAGTATAAAACATAAAAAAAATTATAGTAAAGGCAAAATAATAATTAAAATTGATTTGGCTAAGTACCTACAGCTCGGTGACCAATCCTACTAAACTCCACATAATTTATCATACCACCATCATAATGGTGCCAGTTATCATAAATATTATAAAGGGCGGTTACCTCGCAAAGCCTTAGGTACAATAAACTTCTTATTTCAAAATTCTATCAAAATCGTTTTCCCCGCGTATACGAAACGCAGTCTTCCCGTCGGTCGGCTCTCCTAACCAGGACTCTCCCATCTCTAGTCCAAGCATACTTCCAGTCATACTGCTTGCATAGAGCACGTGCTTTTACAAAGAGTATACAGTTCTCCTTTGTCAGCCTCTCGTTCACTTAGATAGCCCGTGGAGTTCCCGCCGCCCAACTTTCAAATCACTCGTTTTTAAGTGGCGACGCGCACGTGCGGCGTTTAGTATTTGCTGGTGTACCACACAAGGGGACCAACCCGCCGTGCCTCCACGATGTCCTGCTCATCCATTTTCAATTTCTATTTCATTTATTTCGGTTTTTACATCACTACATAGTATAAAACAAAGTCGCTTCCCGCTGTCTGTCTGTCCCTATTTATGCTTAGATCTTTAAAACTACGCAATGGATTTTGATGCGGTTTTTAATAGATAGAGTGATTCAAGAGGAAGGTTTATATGTATAATACATGCATAATATATTAGAGAAACACTGATAGTTTTAGAGGTTTCTAATCACATTAGATATTCTGTAGTATATTTAGTATCAGCATTGCACCCGTGCGAAGCCGGGGCGGGTCGCTAGTAGTTATATAATTTAATAATAAAATATAATTCACGGAAAAAAATCACAACATAACAATTTACAATAAATTAAAATATAACAAAATTGATAATACAGAAAAAATAGCTTGGATAGTAATTAAATTTCAATTTTAATTTTAATTTTATTCATTTAGCACAATGCATTGCGTTGCATGGCAGTACATCCATATTGGCCCAGTGCCTAAGAATGGGTACATCTAACCGCTCTGCCACAGTATACAGGAGGCTGTTGGTGCTGGCGCGCACTCGATGCATCAGGGAGGCGACTCGTTAGCGCATAATGGCATGGAAGCCGTCGGTGTGTGCCTCCGCGAACATACCTGATGCACTGCAGTATCGCGGTAGCCCCAACAGCATCCTAAACACGTTGTTATATTGGACGCGAAGGGCATTGTACGCACACTGGGTAAAGTCGATCCATAGACTGCTAAAAATGTTAACCATAGTGTAAAACGATTGGCAATAAGCCCTAAACAATGTTATTTTAACGATTTTGTACACTTAGCAAACCTACGGATCAACATGTTACCCCTTACTGCAAACGCCCTTCGCTCCCTCTCAATGTCCATGTTATCTTTGAGGGTTTCAGTGACCGAATGCCCCAGGTATTTAAAACACGAAACCATTTTTAGAGCTGTGCCACTTAATGGCACTGTAGGTACGATAGGGTAATATTTTGTTGCAGCTTTAAAAACTAACAGCTCGCTTTTCGTAGAATTATATCTGAGGCCGTGTGTCACAGCATACCGTTCACAAAAACCAATCAATACCATATCATCAGCATAACTGATGTTGCTTACCATTTTTCCACCAACAGAACAGCCCACCATGGTACTGTTGAGCTCCCCAATCAGCCGATTTATGTATAGGTTATAAAGTCGAGGTGAGCTCAATCCCCCCGCACCCCACACTCCAGCCCATACGGCTCGGAAAGCGAGTCTGCCCATCTAACCACATGGCCATACCAGTACTTAAACAAATCAAATCAACTTAATCAAAATATTATTTGTGAAAAATATCACAAATAAGCTCATCAGGTAATGTTGTGTCTTCAGACAGCTTCTTCTACAAGACATCTTAGGACATCAAATCGAAGGCCTTTGAAAAAGAAAAGACAGTACTCTTGGCAAATGTACGCCGGCATACTGTAAGTGCTCTATGCTAAGATAATCATGACCGGGTGACTTTCCCCTTGTCTTCTTTCTCAAGACTACGGATTTCCCTAGAAGTAAACACCATATGCAACTCACTATTTGTGCCTGGAGAACCGGAAATTCCCCCCGAAGGCTTAATCATGAAGACTTTACTTTAAAGTGATCTCTAAATAGGTCCGCTATTTTTGCAGTCTCGCTAATACCCTCGACACTTACTGGTAAACCCGACTTGAGGTTAAGTTTACTAGTCTGCTTCCAAAATTTTCCAGTCTTTATCTGCATGGTGACCTGCCAAGATATTCATTTTAATTTGTTCTGAGTGATCCTGGCATCACTTTAATTTTTGCTTAAAAACTTTTCTAGTATCCGTCATGTTATTGTATATTAACCCAGTTTTAGGCCTACCATACAAGACCCAGTTTTTAAATGCAAGTCGGGCTTCCGAATGTGCTTATTTTACGTGTTTGTTCCATCCTATAACGTTTTTTTACCGAATGAAGGAAACATTCGTAGCCTCCATCGACAGCGTTGATTGGAATGGCATATTGACTAGAAATATAAATCCAGCAGACCTGATCCAAACAATAATAAATATAATTAAAAATAAATTTGACATTTGTTTCCCATTTAAGAAAACTTATAATACTAAAAAAAAAGAATCTTCATGGATTACCGCTGACATTAAGAATTATAAATTATTACTCTTTGACATTATAAAATTTAGTAACATGGAATTAAATAATAAACCACTACAAACGTTATTGGCGGACATGAATAATTATTATGACATTTTATTAAACACTAGTAAGCGTGATTATTACGCAAATGTTATTCGCTGCAATAATAATACCTCGAAAGCTATGTGGGGAGTCATTAATAAAGAACGAAGGAAAAATAATAGGCCGCTAACTGATTTCACTGACGTTTTAGTAAACCACGATGGTAGTGAATTCAGCACAAAAAAGGATGTAGTAAATGCCATGAACGCGCGGTTCCTAGGCGCGGCGGCGGCGTGCGGCGCGCCGAGCGCTGACGTCGCTGGCGTGCGTCGCATGCTGCAATTGGCGCGTGCGCCCGCCGACCGCTCGCTGCGTTTCCGACCGTTCACCGCTAGGTAAGTGTTTCACATTGTCACTGCTAGAATACCACCTAAAGTATCTAAAGATATATACGGCATATCAATGAAACTGCTTCGATCCGCTATTCCTGCGCTCGTACTGGTTTTGGCATATGCTTTCAATTGCTGTATTAGAGAGGGAACTTATCCAACTTCTATAAAAATTAGTAAATTGTCACCTCTGTTTAAAGGGAAAGGGAAGCGGAGTAGCATGGACGCATACCGACCCGTATCGATAATACCGGCAGTCGCAAAAGTTTTCGAAAACGGGCTAAGTTCTCGCCTAACCTCTTACCTATCATCAGCTGAAGCCCATTCTGATCGGCAATATGCTTATCGCGAGGGCCGCTCGACAGGCTCGCTGACGCGGAAGGTAGTCAGTCTAGTCGTTGCTGCACGATAAAAGAAGCAGCACGTCGCTGTGATATGCTGTGACCTGTCCAAGGCATTCCACGTGGCAGACCATGACGTTCTAGCAGTGAAACTGCGATACTATGGTATCGACGGCCAAGCGTATGCCCTTCTTACAGATATGATGAACCATCGCACTCAGGTGGCTCAAGGTAGTGACATCACGTCCGATCCGCTACAGTCGGGAATGGGGGTGGCGCAGGGATCCTCTGTCTCGAATATACTCTTCTCGATCCTCCTAAATGACCTACCGGAAGCGGTCTCAAGCGCAGAGGTCCACATGTACGCTGATGACGTGGCTGCAATGGTTACCGCACCCTCTGTCGATGAATTGGAGCAAAAACTGAACTATACGGCGGCGCGGCTTGCGAAATGGTTCGGGATGAACGGTCTTGCTCTAAATTTGAGCAAGACACATTTCATTCATTTCTGCTTGTCGGGTCACTCTGTGCGACAACTGTCGGTGACCATAGCCGGAAAGCCTATAGAACAGGTTAAATGCACGACATTCCTGGGGTTCCAAATCGACAGAGGGCTAACATGGGCGAACCACATCCATAAGTTGTGTGGCAAACTGGGCAGCGCGTGCTATGCGTTGCGGCGCGTAGCGCGAGCGGTGTCTGGCGATGTGGTCCGCGCGTGTTACTTCGCCACGGTGCACTCGCTGCTGCAGTACGGTGCCGAGCTATGGGCACGCGCGGCAGAATGGGAACGCGTCTTCAGAATGCAAAAAAGGGCCGTACGAGCGATAGTGCAAATCCGAAGCGACGTATCTGTGAGACCTCATTTTAAAGAGTTAGGTATTCTCACGTTGCCCAGTATAGTAGTACATCAAGTGGCAGTGTACGTGAGAACTAACCTGGTCTTGTATGTAACGAACGGTGAACTGCACACGTACCGCACGCGAAACAGGAACAAACTCGCATTACTACCGCGGACACTTACAAAGTCATCTAAGCTAACGCATGTCATGGGTCCGGATGTATATAATAGACTTCCGAACACTATCATAAATGCTCCAAACAAACATTTGAAAAAAGAAATTGAAGTGCTGGCTTATCGAGCGTACTTTCTACACCTATGATGAGTTCATGGGCAGTAATATACCTTATCCAAGGTTGTAATAATAGTCCAATATTATTATTTTTTTATGTTGTAATTACATCTAATTTAAATATAATGTGTAATTGTCAAATAGCGATGTAGTTAGTGGTTAGCTGTTTATTTACTCATTGCTATGTTATTTTTGTTATTTCTGACCTATAATGTAACATTATCAATAAATGACTATTATGACTATTATTATGACATTACCAAGACTATGACTAGTAGCTTTTTGGAGAATGTCAATAATGTTAGTATACATAGATAATTGATTCAGGCGTGACTTTGCGGAAATCCATTACAAAACATTAAATAGATGGACAAATATTTAGTACTATTCCGCTAATCTATTCTCAAAGAGTTAGACACTATGCAGACGCATGCACCTCCCTCCCGCCCGCAATTGAAAAGCCATGCAAAGCGTTAGTAAAAGGCAAGCACTCACAATCCACACATGCAACCTCAGAAAGAAATGTTTCACCTCTCCACGAGGCATCCTCAGGAACACTTGACTCACTCCGCACCCCGACGAAAAAACACTGCTCTGCAGACTTGTTGCTTCGACCAACGTCGGTTGGTTGGTTTGTGACGTTTCGTGAATGAGGAGTGACGACGACGACCTCTGTGGCGCTGTGGGCTTAGGTCCGGCTGAGACGCAAAAGGTTGCGGGTTCGATTCCCGCTGCGGGACAAATGTTTGTATAATCTGCAAGTATTTGTCTAGGGTCTGGGTGTTTCTATGTATAATATGTATGTATTTAGAAAAAAAAAGTATATTAGTAGTATATCAGTCATGTGGTACCCATAACACAAGCTCTGCTTAGTTTGGGGCTAGATGATGCTGTGTGAAATGTCCGGTAATATTATTATTATTATTATTATGTCATTAATAATTGTCTTATGTTCTATGTTAGTACAACGCCTGTCACTACACTGCCGAAACTCTACTGGAAAGTCTATATCCCTCAACTTTTCATGACAATACTTTTGATACAATGATATTTGATCTGTATTTCTCTCTCCCCAAATAATAGTGTTTCGTTCGGTTGTCTTATCAATACATTTATTAAGTATATTTAGATCACATATTATTTCCAGTGGGAAATGATCAGACCAATTCAGGTCATAGTGTACCTTACAGTTCACCGATCTCCAGGCTGCCTCAGAAACTACACAGTGATCTAACCAACTTGCTGTTCCGTAATCAACACTCACAAAAGTGTACGTATCTGAGACAGATCCCAGCAGTTCAATGCCTTCATCAGAAACACTGATGAAAATATTTTTTATTGCAAATTGGTCTTTTTCAGCCCATTCCCGTCTCAGTCATGCAGTCCGAGCTTTCACACACAGATTGGTAGATTTTAAGCTCGTCTACAAACATTAGACATTGAGTCGAGGTAAGATCTCTAGGAAGGCCATTAATCATTGCCAAGAAGAGAGATGGTCCAGGTGTGCTACCTTGACTTACTCCTGATCTGGTGTAGAACTAGTCCGATTTAACTCATTCACTGCCACTGACACGCCTCGCGTGGCTAATCTACGTCTCTACGCCAAGAATACGCCAGGCGTGTTTTGAATGTTTCGGTAATATTTTCTAAACTAGGCCAGATTTTCTGTTCAAATTTTTAGTTCATCATTATTGAGGGATAGGCTATCGCATATTGAAACGGTTACCTAAAAAAACTAGTTAGATTTTTTTACGACTATCTTTTATTATGACGTTAGAATTATGAATTGTCCTAACCTTTTAAATTGAAATAGTACATACTGTTTCCTATTTTTATTTATTGTTAATTTTATGTTGATATTAGCGAGCGATGTTTTTCTGTTTAGTGTATAATAAGTAGTTGTAATAATTGTAAAATAAAAAAAATCATTTAAGTTTTTTATTTAATCACATGAACATAATTATATTCGTTATCATTAATTAATTAAAATAATTATTGATTTATTTTAAACCACAATTACATGCAATTTGAAAAAGTTACAAATGAGCATGATGACAGAAAAAAAATGAAATTTTGAAAAATTTATAATATTAGTAGGTATGGATAACACATTAATTGCATAACACCTGATTAAGTAAATATACAGATAGATACGCCATGTGAACAAACTTAATCTTACACAGAGTTGGGTCCACTAATTAGTGCTTACTAAACAAGTTAGAAGCCATCTGATGAAAATCACAGAGTTCTGCAATCATTATTTCATCCAGCAGCCGCGTTGATATGATATGATAAAGTATTTTGGTTTGGTACTACTTTCTTATAAATAAAGCATTGCTCATAGAAAAATTGGAAGGTTTTAGTACTCCATTTACAACGAAAAACACCAGATCGTAGTTCATCACAGGTGTGAAGTGTGTGTATGAGATGCAACATACCTTTACAAAACAGTATCGAGAAAGCAAAGTTGTATAATAATTTTAGTTTCCTCATGCCTGAGAGCTAGGAACATGATCATGAGAAGTCGATTTCTTTCTACATATGAAGTAGGCACTGGAAGTGTGAGTCATCGGTGCAGTAACGTCAGTTAAGTTATTTCTCAAGCTAGGCTGTAGCAGGACTCGGGGCCCTTGAGCGTGAACTCTTAGAATGTGTTTTGTCAAATATCTTTTTAATGCAAATGCCTTACTACACCCATTGCAAGAATAAGGCTTTTCTCTAGTGTGAATTCGCATGTGTTCTGACAAATATGTATTTTTTCTAAATACCTTATCACACCTGTCGCAGGAAAATGGCTTTTCTCCAGCGTGAAATCGCATGTGAATT
Source organism: Lampropteryx suffumata (assembly GCA_948098915.1). Classification (NCBI taxonomy): domain Eukaryota; kingdom Metazoa; phylum Arthropoda; class Insecta; order Lepidoptera; family Geometridae; genus Lampropteryx; species Lampropteryx suffumata. The sequence continues at coordinate 2,738,436 of OX402561.1, read as the reverse complement.
CTCAGGTCATTTTTCCACATAAATGCCTTATTGCACCTATTGCAGGAATAAGGTTTTTTTTTGGTGTGAACTCGCATGTGTTTTGACAAAATACTTTTTTGACTAAATGCCTTATCACACGTGTCGCAGGAAAATGGCTTTTCTCCAATGTGAGCTCGTATGTGTTTTGACAAACTACTTTTTCGACTGAATACCTTATCACACGTGTGGCAGGAAAATGTCTTTTCTCCAGTGTGGAATCACATGTGAACTGTCAAGTCATTTTTCCCGACAAATGCTTTATTGCACTTGTTGCAGGAATAAGGTTTTATTCTAGTGTGAACTTGCAAGTGTTTCGTCAAACTACTATCTAGAGTAAATGCCTTACCACACGTGTCGCAGGAAAATGGTTTTATGTGAACTCGCATGTGAATTGTCAAGTCACTTTTCCATATAAATGCCTTACTGCACATCTTGCAGGAATAAGGTCTCTCTCCAGTGTGAAACCGCATGTGAACTGTCAGGTCATTTTTACAAATAAATGTTTTACTGCACCTGTTGCAGGAAAATACATTTTCTCCAGTGTGAACTTGTATGTGCCTTCTCCAATCGTTTTTTCTAGTAAATGGCTTATCACACCAGTTACAGGAATATGGCCTTTTTTTGGTATGAATTTGCTTGTGAGACTTCAAATGTTTCACTAAAAGACACTTATAAGAGAACTTTTTATAGCAGACATCACAACAGAAACACGGGGACATAGAGCTGGTCTTTACATTAATATCATTTTCTTGAGATAGTTCCATGTTAATTAAATCATTGCTTTTTTCAACACCTTCAAGTGGCTCATCATTAATATTTTCATTAGCTTTTTCTACTTTCACAGCTATTTGCTCTTCCTTGACGGTTATAGGAGAAATACTTGCTGTGTTTGAACAGATATTAAAATATATGTGCTGTGTAGGGGTCACCACTAAGTGACACATTGTTTCATGAGAAGGCAAAATAAATGATGGGTGTGATTCCTGAAACAATAGAAAAGTTTTGAATTGTTATTAACTGCACCTTTGCTAGTTATAGATTATATCAGGCAGAGATCGCTGTTAGCAATGAGGCCGCCCATTGTATTGCCTTTTATTGTTAAATAATTGTTTTTTCTTTCAACTACGTAGAAATGTTATCATTAATCACTAAAAAACCGATCACAAAGGACGTCTTTTTTGCTTAGAATCAAAACAGTGCATGTCGCAGCGCGACATCGACTAAAGTATCGGTCGATAATCGGTCTTGGCAACACTAGAAAACCAGTCCTATGACTAGTGGCGGCGCTAGTGGCGCCGCTGTGACACGAACGGCGCTCACTCCGTTTCGGCTCCGTTCTCACACTCACTTAATGGCCGCGGCGACCGACGACATCGTAATCTTATCTTTTATACCTTAATCACATATTTAACTCTGAAGAACTACAATAAATACATTTATATAAGATCAAGCTGCATATTCACTTCAAGAAGCCCCAACAGTGCAGTAATGTTATATGAAATTTCATTATTGCACTGTTTTTTACTTTTTATTTAGGTATAAATTTACCACAGAGGTTTAATATCTCCCATTAAGTTTAATATAAAATGTTTGCATTCGATCAAAAAGATACTGGCTGATAATAAAAAACGGTTGAATAAAACCTACTTGGTGGAAAAAAACAAATGGCACGCATTTTGTACCATTGTAAAACTTTGATTCTTCATATTTTTAGTTTGAGTAGGTATATTTTTACACAGTAGGTAGATTGGTAGTTGAAAGAAAAGTAAATTACGCACCTTGCTAAAGAGAGTAATTAATGCACTCGTGTTAATTCAGTGCCCTCGCTTGCGCTCAGGCACCAACATAACACTCGTGCATTAATAACTCACTTTGCGCTCGGTGCAACAATCTACTATTTCTTTCAACTACGAAGTAATGTTATCATTAATCACTACAAAACCGATCACAAAGGACTTATTTTTTGCTTAGAACCAAAACAGTGCAGTAATGTTATGAAATCTCATTATTGCACTGTTTTTTACTTTATATTTTACATATAAATATACCACAGAGGTTTAATATCTCCCATTAAGTTTAATATAAAATGTTTTTTTCGATCAAAAAGATACTGGCTGATAATACAAATCGGCTGAATGAAACCGACTTGGTGAAAAAACAAAACAAATGGCGCGCATTTTGTACCATTGTAAAACTTAGTAGATATATTTTATCACAGTAGGTATATTGGTAGTTGAAAGAAAAGTAAATTACGCACCTTGCTAAAGAGATTAATTAATGAACTCGTGTCAAATCAGTGCCCTCGCTTGCGCTCGAGCACCAATATAACACTCGTGCATTAATAACTCACTTTGCGCTCGGTGCAAAAATCTACTTGTATTTTTCTGTGTGGTATAGCAATAAAGAGTTATCTATCTATCTACGAGTATGTATCAAACATCTAAGTAAAAAGAAGACATTTCAATACATGTGTGCTCCCAGTTCCCTGTTACGTAATTATGTTAATATGTAACATACTAGCAGCCATATTATGGCTGCCAATCATGAGCTCTTTTTCAAACCAAGGCCCACATCAAAAACCTTGAAGTCTGCCAAAGATTGATGGATAGGAGTATGTTAGCTATAAGGAAGCTAGACAAAATCAACCACACAGTTATTATATTAGGAACAAAACTATCCTAAATGCAAGAACTTACATAATCCACTTGAACATTATGGAGAAGGACGAACATACCATATTTTATGAGGAGCAAAGAAACGGTGTATGTCTATTCTACATTGGTGTTCTACATATAAGAAACGATAATGTAGGAGACAGATCAAAAGATGGACGGACAAACTAAAGGCCACCTAGACGGGACCTTAACAAGAGTGTCAACAGATAGGTAATCATGGAAAGAGTTGGAAACGGCCTTTGTCAAGCAAACAGACAAACAGAAACCATAAACAAAAAATCAAATAAGAGCATAAGAGAATTGTAATATTCTTCTGAATAATAATAATATAATATAATATTAATAATAATAATAATATTATTATTATTATTCTTCTGAATAAAAGGCTTTATTTTTATTATATTATGAAATAAAACTCAAAATGACAATTTAAAAAATTAAGAATACTTAAGTGGTGCAATGGCACCTCGGGACGCACTCTCCACCGCAACAGAGCCCCGCGGAGCGCGCGCTCGATCTGATCGAATCCATCCTCACCGGGGCTCTACACTGTGATGTATTCGTGAGTGGGATACACATAGACATAAGTCTCTAACCTGGCATAGATTGACATTACCGTATAATCTTATGTTGATATATTTTCTTAAAATTATAAATTATTATTGTCATTAAAATTGCCTATAGAATTGATGAAATTATGTAAATAATGGCCTAATTTAATTGACTAATTTTATTATAACACTTTGGTTGAAGTACTGTTATGTTATAAATTGTTTTAACGTTTTGGTTGATGTACTGTTATGTTATAAATTGGATGAATAAATTAAATTGAAATTGAAAATAAAATGGGAGACCATATAGCTTGAGAGTGATTTCTTCCTGGAAACCCTTAAAAGAAAAGGATTGAATGAACTAGAGTGGACAGCACAGCGTACATAAAACAAATACCTATGATATATAAATAAAATTAATACTTAAACACTTAAATATTTACAAACTAAATATATATCTATGAGGGTGATGTGAGATAGTGATGGTATACTAAGTTTTTAATAATTGGTAAGGATTTAGCATACGGGATGAAGACAGGGAGTTCATTCCAAAGCTCCAGAGCCTGCAGCGTAAAAGAACTACTAAAACCACTAGAAGTATGAACAGAAGATTTTAGCTGCTGCTTAACAGCAGAACGTAGGGGTCTGGGATTGTAAAGATGCAGGAACTCAAAACATTCCTAGACTGGGGTGGAATGAAGAAAAACAATAGTATAGAGAAGAGAATGGATATAAATTTCGGTGAAGACGAATTAGTAGCCACCTAAGTCAGTTTTAGATTTCAGAAATGTGATTGTACTTACGCAAGAGAAATTTGTATCTAATAGAAACATTTTAAAGACATGCAAGTCTATAGAGTTGGTCTTCAACTAAATCAAGGTGATGTCAGCATGATCTATAATTACGTTTTAAAACCTAAAAAGACAACCAACTTCATGTATATACACAAGGTAGCTACTGTAAAACGTTGAGGAGTGACTGTCCTTCCTTCATCATCTGACCTCTAATAACAGTCACAACCCAACCAGGTGTAAAGTTCTCATCAATACAAATTAATCAAGCCCAAACACCAGGTAATTGCTGTAAATCGTTGAGGAGTTTCCTCGATTGTCTTTCAGCTCCATCATCAGATAGACTCCAGACCATCATTGAATAGTAGTGCTTTTAAATACTAAATGAAAAAAACACACTACGATTTTCGAAGGTTCCCCTTGATTCCTCTGGGATGCCATCATCAGATCCTGGTTTCTTTATCATGGTACCATCCATGAGATACCATGAGTACCATGAGATATATCTTTTTCAACAAAAAAAATAGAGTCATCAAAATTGATTCATAAACGATGAAGTTAAGTGAAGAATCCGCAAACACACATTTTTTTTTTATATACGGTTGAATTGAGAAACCTCCTTTTTTTTAAGTCTGTTAAAAACGTCATCAATGTCATACAATTTTTATTAAACAGCTTGACCGATTTTGATAAAATTTTAATGTTAACACCACGGAAGTATACCCTTTGAAACAAAAAAAAAATATTGAAATCAGTTCAGGCATCTTCAAGTAATCGGGGAACATACATAAAAAAATAAAGATTCTGACGAATTGAGAATCTCCTCCTTTTTTTGAAGTACTTAGGTTAAAAATAGAGAGCAACAAAGTTTGTGCTAGTGTTTTTTTTTTATATAGGAAGAATGTTTTCCAATAGTCATATATTTGTATAACAATAACAATGATAATAATGCCAACCATTTAAAACAGGGTCATCTGGCCCCAGAGTAAGCAGAGCTTGTGTTATCAGTACCACTTGACTGATTTAGGTACTCCATATATACTTTTATACATACATATTATACATAGAAAAACACCCAGACCAAAGAAAAATACTTGCAGAACATACAAAACATTGTCCTGCGGTGGGAACCCAACCCAATCTTGCCAACTGGGTGTCAGGCAGGCCTTTGCCCACTGCACCATAGAGATTGTCTTAAGAATATATTGTCCATAAATATAAAAGCAATTATGTAGGTAGTAATGTAAACAAAAATCACATTTGAAAATCAAATAATCACCTCATCAGTATTATACAGCAGTTCACGAAGGATTCTGTTGGATATCTGAGCCATATTGGAAAACATATGGCACTTCTGCAGATGTCGGTAGCAAACATAGCAAATTGTGCTAGGCATCCTGGTGCCTGCTTCTGCATTAAGCTGGAACAATGTTACATATGATTATGTTACCGATTTTAGTCTTAAAGTTTCAGACCCTGCTTGGAATAAGTAGATCTAGGTATCTACTTATCATCTTATCATAGAAAAGATACAGCAACCTACTACGGTATTTGTTAGTTTCTCGTACATCTCTCGCAGTCGGAGGTGAATGTTATCAATGTCGACCATCTTGCTATTGCCGACTAAACACACTCTGCACATAGAAAACGCCATTTCCGCTAACGGATAGGTGGATAGGGTATCTATCTCAGAATACTTTATTTAACTAGAGAAAATTAGAACTTAAATGTTACAAAAAAGCTCAGACAACACCACAAACACAACAAAAACAAACCATAGCATCCTATAGTTTGTGCAACAAACTATACTATAATATACTAAACTAGGTATTAGAGCTGTAACAAATAGGCGTGAGCAATGATATTTTATTATTAGATAAGTTATGTCAGTATTAATGCGACGTCAAAAACTATCCAAGGCGTGCGTACCTACTTATAGTTAAACATACTAAATGATACGATGTTACACGGTTGATCCAAAACGGCACCTAGTATTCATGATTTCATAATTCTTGATGGTCGCATGTGTCGATTTAACTTGACCGTGTTATAATGCGTGAAGAAGATAGCATGATAACTAGCAGGAACGTAAAGAAGGCAGATATATGTTGCGCTGTGACGCTACGATTTCACTAGACTAATTCATAGAATATGTTACAGAATGGACAAAAATGTTATAAATGCCTACCGGTTACGAATGTTACGATGACTGATGATGATGTCTAAAATAACCATCAATTACTGCCTATTAGAATAGAATAAGGAATTCCCTCTGATGATAAAATAAAACAACTACTAATTCTAATAATAATACTTTATTTTTATTTACATCTAATTACCTTCAAATAGATTTAGTTTGTTTCTTTTTTGCCTTTTTGATTGTTTTTTCAAGTCGGGATTGTTTTTATGCGAAAAGTGCAGACGGACGTTAACGTATTTCTCTATTATTGCTTTAATTAAATGCAAGCGATGATTAAAAGTAGGTGGCTGTGTCATCGCATGTTCGTGGAGATTACTAAAAACATTTGAATTGATGAAAGTCTTCAAAATACTATTTTTAACAATATCTATTTCTTTGTTTGTGGTAAAGTATACTCCGTTCTCTTTAATATAAGCTTTTAATATATTTTCCGACTTCATACAAATAATGAACAAGTTTTCGGTCGAGTAACATAAACCACCTACGTCTCTGATTGCAATCAATCTGTGGAACCACAACTTTTCACAGGAAAATAAAGCGTTGATACAAATTTCGCATCTTATGACATTACTTAATTTTCTTGCTATCCAACCTGAAATGTAGCCCACTATCTGTTTTATAGAATCAGTTGAGTGTTCATCGTTAAGAATTTTGGCAAATAGATCAACATTGTCCTGTGCAGTGGCATCGCTTTTGATTAATTTGGATTCGTTTGAAGAATCGGATTCATCGTCTTGTATTGCACGTTTACCGGAGGACCAGTTAATATTCGAGATAGCAGATGAGCAATTTAAAATAGGAACACTTTCTAGTGGAATGCAATTGCCACTAAAAGCATTACGCAACTCTAAATGATTCAAAATCTTCTTATATATACCCTTAAATTGAATAACATTGGGGTTATTATTGTAGCCTCCGTGCTTCCGGATGACGCCAAATAGAATCTCTATGTGATCCTGGCTGAATCTATATGTAGATATGTATTCTAGTGTTGATTTATTTTCAATGAGTGAAGCATAAAGGTGTTTTAAACTCTCAATGCAAACCAGAAATCCTAGGAAACCAGGTTTACATTTGCATTCCACTAACCGTTTCTTGGTGATTGTGAATGTAATTCGACGTCTTATTATTCGTCTCGTTTTATTGTAAATTTTCAGTGACAGGATATACTGTTTTACTTTGTCCAGGAATTCTAAGATTTCGATAGCATTTTTTCGGCAAATAGGTTTTTTATATCCAAAAATGTAAATTGATCGCGAATTGAATATATCAAACAGGTCATTAAAATTTTTGATAAATTCCACTGTTGCTTCTGTTTCCTTGAATCTCGAAGACACTAATAGCTGTTCACAGAGCTCTAATGCATTAGCAACGCTTTTGCTGAGTAACTGAGTCGCCAATTTGACTTTCATTATTTCATTTCTAAAATGTAAATGACGCTCAGACAATTTGTTTGCAAAATTTAATCCTTCGTTGGCTTGAAGCTTGTTTAAATTAACCAACAAATGCCATTTATTTTCTTTGTCGCACTCATTAAAGATGATTCGCTTAGATTCGAAGGTGTTTCGAATCAGTTTGATCATATGACAAGGATCAAAAAATACTGCAACTTCTGTATCACACTCCGTGTGCTTAAAAGTTGTTTTTAAATTATCAGGATTCTTTAAATTACAGCCTAAAATATTTGCGGCTGAAACGTTAGCTTGACAACCGTCAAATGTAAGAGCAACTACATCTACCCCAGCGTGATAACATTTACTCAAACAAGAAGTTATTAAATGTGCCCGAGTTTCTCCAGTGACTCCTTTTACAAAAAAATACCCTACTGGAAGCTTCCAGCTTTCGTTTAAAGCTACCAATAGAAATACGTACGCTTCCGTAGCAATTACTTTAGAAGTGGAACCCCCAAAATCCACTACACCATCTGTTTTTTTTCCAGTCCACTTCGTTTGGTGTCTCAATGCCATCTCATCTACTACAAGGGTACATAGTATTCTTTTACCAGTTAGTTCTCTTTTCTTTTTTAGAGTATCGAATGCTTGAGAGGTGTGAAGCCAGGCAACACTGAACTGTTTTCATACCACTTTCCTAAGACACGTGGATGTGGCAGAGCAGAGTGGAAAACTTGCCTCACGTATTTGTATGCAGCTGGAGAGTAGAAATTCAGGGTTAGAGAAAATTTTCGCATTGCTGGGGGATATTTTTGTCGCAGGCTTTTCTTACTTTTCTTTTTAAGGGCTATTCTGGTAAATATATTACAAACTTCTGGATTTAGATTTAGTTCGTCAAATTGTTCATCGGAGATATATTCCTTTTTTTTCAAATGTTTTAAAATATATTTCATACTTTTCACTTTTTTTTCCAATCTTTTATTCTTTTTAGATAGATTTCTATTTTTTTTAATTAATTTTTGTTTCTCAAAACTAATTTTTCGAATACACTTTTTTAGAGCTGTTTTTCGAGGTGTTTCCAGAATAGACTCCAAATCAGATATATTTTCTCTGTCAAGGCTGTTAGGAGTGTTAGGACTGGCTGATGCACGTCGAGATAAAGAATGCGATGGTTCCTGAAACCAAAGTAGTATATTTTTATTTAATCTAATGTAAATCCTTATCAGGGGGAGGCCTGCGTCCAGCTGCAGACAGCAGAAAAGGCTGTAGATGATGAAGATTAATGTAAATCACCTGCCGTTCGTTAGTCTCGCTAAAACATAAAAACAGCCTGACCAATTTTGTAGGTAAGTAGGCAGGTAGGTAGGAGTAGGTAGGTAGGTAGGCAGGTAAGTAGAGGTAGGTAGGTAGGTAGGTAGGAGTAGGTGGTAGGTAGGCAATATTGGAAAAGATGCCCGAAAAAAATATACTAGAATAGGACAGACACGTTCATCGGGTCAGCTTTTCATTAATAATAAATCTTTATAACATGAGATTTTTACACTCATCACTTAATCACACATCTTACAATATAATATTCCATAATAAATACCACATTTACCTCCAAAACAGGAAAAGCTGTCTTTTTCAATAAAGTTAATCCCTTTTTAGATGTATATTTATCGGCATTATTGAAATGTACCGAACATATTCTACTTGAAGTATTTGGCCGCCAATCTTCTTCCTTTCTTTGTCTACGTACAATTTTTATCCATTGGTTACACCTTAATTCGTTTGCCGGAAACCTATAAAAATAAATAGCAAACCAGTCATAAAATTGATTTCATCTTGTATTAAATGGGAGCTAACGTGTAGGCACTGTCTTAGAATGAATTGTCCTTTCTGTTACATTACTTTTTATAATCTCTGACTGACTATAACAGACATCTCTTTCGAACTCGGAGAACAGAGTATTTGCTGTCGCACTCGATCTTTATATGATTCATTCTATACAATTATTTTGGATTTTATAAATAATATGAACACAAATTAATTCAAAATATGTACTTACGCATGATATGTGATCCCTAGACTCTTGGAAGTTTTACTTGTGTAGTTTTTACAGTGTCGCATAACACAGGACGGCATTTTGATAATAATTCCCGGACACAAACACACGACGTCAACGCGCTGCGCAACCAGCGGTACTGAGTTATGAATGCGCTAATTAGCCTAGTTTTGTGGTGCCACTTTTTATGCGTCAATAACTCATCTACCTCTTTTTAATATAATATCATTGGGCGTGAGCGTTATTTCACGTCGCTAGTTACAGTAACTACTTGCGAGGTATGTAGTCGAATAACTAGTTTCGACTCGAATGCACAACTAGTGATTTTCAAACTAGCGATTTCCACGTTTCGATTACACACAGCGATGTGACTGAATGTAAGAGAAAGAGAAACAAAACCAAAGTTATGTGGTTTCTTTCGCGCTCGTGTACTTTCGGTATGCCTAGGACCGGCCGGCCGCGGCCGCACGAGTAGGGTTGCCAACCATACTTTATAATAACGTACCTATCCTACTTGATTTTTGGTATACCTTTGCATACAAATAGAGTATCTTAAAATACTTTATTTGCAACCTTTACCATATACATACTTTATAATAACGTATCTACTTTATCATCATAACCATACGTTATAATAACGTATCCTACTTTATTTTTGTTATGCCTTATACCTTTGCATACAAATAAAGTATCTGAAAATACTTTATTTGTAACCTTTTCTGTGATGCGTTAAACAAAACACCCATTATGGGTACTTAACTATTAAACCGATGACGGAAAGGATTTATAATTCTTCTTCTTTTCTTGTCAATGGCATGTGACATAATAATGACAATTTTGCCAGTGTCAAGTGTTTATTTTTGTTTATAGCCAATTTGTTTGTTGAAGTCTTAGTCGATGGTCAATTGTCAATTCTAGACGTCACGCGGAATGGCCGTCTAAAATTTTCTTGGGATTCCTCGTCGTTCAAATCACATTGCACCACAATACACATACAACTGTACTTTTCAGTTGACAAATGGTAATATATACTAAAAAATGCCTCTAATAGCTTATCAAATGTAAAATATATTCTTATTAACTATCTATTCCCGCCACTTTAGCTTTGAAAGAGTTTTTCAGTAACGAACCTTAGAGAAATAGAAGAAGAAGAAGAGAGAAATGAAGCGTCAATAATTTAATTAAAAACGAATTGTTTATTTATTTAAATTTATTGTTTGATTGTCAAAGAAGCTTTGATTTTTTTAAACATAACTAAGAATACACAAAAATACGTTTTTATGGCAATAAAACCATGAAATTTAAAAAATACTTTTTTTTTGTCCAAATACTTTATTTTTTCCTATTCAAACTATTTTATACGTGTTCGTTATACGTTACGTATTCAAACTTTTTTTGTCAAAAATAGTTGGCAGCCCTAAGCACGAGCCAAGAATTTCCAAATGAGTAAGAGTGACACGACGAATGAATCCGGACTATTCCGAACAAGCGAGTGCTGGTTAACTACTAAAATAAAAAGAAGTAAATGTACTTTTAATCTGTTGAATTGTCATACGTATGCATTTGCAAATAAAGATTAGTTTAGCACTACCTTTATATTCAAATAATATCATCGGTTCTGTTAGACGGCTCAGGATTGCACACAAATAATAATAATAGTATAATTGTGTGTATAGTATAGATTTAGTTCATTACTTTTTATTGATGAATGATTTTGAAACTAACTGTTACTAACCACCGCACACAACTTAAAACAAGAAAAGTTGCTCACATAAATGTCAACCTTGATCCAAAATGGTTTTTGAAATAGTGGTGAATACCTAAACTAACTTACTGTATTATTTTTTAAATTGAAAATACATTCTAACAGACTATAGGTGTATAAATTTAAATGGTGTATAATGTATAATAATGTATAATAGACCAATACAAAAGGGTGTAAATAGAGTAATTAGACAAATACAAAGGTTGTAAATAGACAAAAAACAAAAGTGTATATAGAAAAAAACCAAAAAAATCCGTTAATATTTTAAATCATTGTTTATATAATGGTACATAGAATCAAATGAACTTCATAACATTTCATTACCAATATTGAATTTTATAATACTCATATAAACGAATAATAATACATTTACATACAGTCCTGAGCCTGAATAAAGTCTGAAGGCAAGTTTATTTGTGCAAATTTTGTATCACGTATATGATTGAGCTGCATAGCTACGATGCATTGAGTTAGTAGTCTCTCAATATGTTTGTTACGTAACTGATTCAGTAAAATCACCATTGTAACATCACATAGACAGATTTTTTATTAGTAACCAGTTACAAAAATAACGTGTTTGTTAAACCAGTGACGCCTTCACAGTAACTAGTCACGTTACGTTATGTGAAAAACACGTAACGACTCACGCCTAGTAACAAACCGTATGTATTCGTTAGGTACTGAGTAATATTGAGTACTGAGTAAGTCTGGTGCGTCGGATGCGCCTGCGCCATCCAATCCAGTACCGAGTACCGAAACGTTACTGACGAATGCATTTCGTTACTCGCATTTTTCGTATTATGGGTACCTACACTGTTTCAGTTCACGAAAGCGAAATTACCGTTTATGCGTGTATTGAAAAGTATGTTTGCTTCGTATGTTTTACGCATGCACGCGCTTATTCGGTGAATTTAAAAAGGAACGTTACAAAGAGGGATTTTTGCTTATTAGTAAAGTTTAGTTTGGAAATTTTAGGTAATAAAAAAAGATCTTTGTTGTTGTTTTACTACATAAAATAATATACAAATAAATATACCTAAATACTTACAAGGAGAGATAGTGCTCTTTGACTTTTCGCTTGAAAATGCCAAGCGAGGGACTAGCGCGGATAACGTGAGGGAGAGAATTCCACAACTTCACAGAGTGGGCAGGTATTTTAAGAAGAAGAGATTTTGCAGTTCTGCAGGACTCACCACGGGGAACAAGGAAATCGAAACGCTCATAAAGATAAGAAGGAGAGAGAGGGTTGTTGAGAATGTTAAAAAGAAGAGATACCACATGCAAATCTCGACGCCGACGAATGGGTAGCCATTTTAACTGGGCTCTGAGCAATGAAACATGGTCAAACTTCCGCAGTCCAAATATAAATCGGATGCACAAGTTCTGAAGACGTTCCAGTTTATTAAGGTACTCCTCCGTGGCATCAATGAAACAGCAGTCGGCATAATCAATAAGAGGAAGTAACAAAGTTTGTGCTAGAATGACTTTGGTCTCATGAGGTAAAAATTTCTGGAATCGCTTGAGGAACTGGAATGAAAAATGGACTCTTTTACTGATTTCATTGATATGGTTTACCCAAGACAACTGAGAATCAAAAATGATACCCAGGTTCTTAGCGTTAGCTGTGAAACAAATGGGAGAGTTAGCGTACATTAGAGGAGGCAGGGAAGTTTTATGTATGAAACTCAGCATATAAGAGCTTCCAAAAATTAACGCCTGAGACTTGGATGGATTAACCAGAAGGCCAAAAGCCTTCGCCCATGAGTAGATACTATTCAGGTCAGCGTTTATTTGGTTGATACCAACAGAGAACTCATTAACTTTAAAATGGTTATAAATTTGCAAGTCATCAGCATAAAGATGATGATTAGAAGAAATGACTTGAGTGATGCCATTAATGAAAACTGAGAAGAGGAGAGGTGAAAGAACACCACCTTGGGGCACGCCCCCAGTGATATCACACCAGTCAGAAAAAGACTCTTCAGAGCGCACACACTGTGAACGGCCTGAAAGATATGAATCAAACCAAGAGATTGCCTCGGGGGAAACATTAAGAGAGGATAGGATGGAGAGAAGAATGTCATAGTCAACCGAATTAAATGCACTGCTAAAATCAAGAAGCACTAAGACAGTAAGAAGCTGGTTATCCATTGCCCACCGAATATCATCAGATACCTTGATCAGGGTACTGACGGTACTGTGGCCCGGGCGGAAGCCAGATTGAAAAGGACTGAGGAGTTTATTTTTGTGAAGGAAGAGAGAAAGCTGTTTGTGAACAACCTGCTCCAGGATTTTAGATAAAATGGGTAAGATAGATATTGGTCTAAATTGGGATGCAGTGGAGGGGTTAGAGGTTTTAGGCAGGGGAATAACGAAAGCTTTTTTCCACGTGGACGGGTATGAGCTCATTTCAAGGGAAAAGTTGATAATATGAGTGATTGCTGAAACGAGCTCGGAGGACAGGATTTTTAGCATATGGACATGAATACCATCCACACCAATAGCTTTAGTGGAAATGGATTGAATTAATTTTAATACATCCCCTCGGACACCTCCGCAAAGCAGAATCCAGGACAATTGGGTTTAGAAAGGCGAGATAAGTGATTGATAGTAGAGAGCTTTGTTCCAGCATCCAAAGACGTAGAACAAGAAAAATGAGTATTAATTGAATTTAAGTCGAAAGAAATAGGGGTTTCAGTGGAGTCTTTTCCAATGCAGAATTCAGAAATTTCTACATAATGTACACGAGTTATCACAAACACACAAAGTAGTTAAGAAGCAGGGTAGGTGCAAGAAGGTCTGTGCAGTAGATATGCCAAAAAGGACCAGTCTCAGCTTAGTGTTACTCTGCGCCATTAGGCGTAAGGCAACGCTGGTTTTCAGACTGGGCCTGTGTAGAAGTGACTCCACGAACAGAGAGTAAGAACACAACTGTACCTAATTAAAAGAAAGAAATAGCTTAGACACACATAATATAGAGTAGTAAATAATTTATAAAATTAACTAAGTAATAATCAGTAGGTATAAGAAGAAAATAGATTCGTGAGCTAGTAAGAAATACCTTATACACATAATATTCGCGTAGTAATATTGCTAGTACATATAGTAAGTAATTAATAAATTAATAAAAGTAAGAAATAAAACTATTTGAGATTTGTGAGACTGTCCTTTGCCAGCAAACCATGTACGTCTCTGTCAATGTCATGCACGTCGATGACAATGACAGGCACTCAAAAGTACTGTGCGCACGCACATGGAATGACTTTTGTATACGTCATCAGTATGGATAAATTTGGAGATTAATTATTATTTGGATTTAAATGTAATGTAATGGCCAAAGAACGACAAGAACCGAAAAAGAAAGTGAGGAGGGATATGGAATATGAATTAGTACAGTGATGGGCACACGTTTTTTAACACCTTTGCCTGCCTAGCAGTTCCTTTCCTAGAGTAACAGGGTTGCTACATGTTGGGACACTTGAAATATGTTTGTCGCGTTAATATCCCTTTTAGTAATCCATTTCAGGAGGTCACTTACGTTCCATGTGCTAAGACGGTGGCTAGGAGGATTGGTCAACATTATAGCCTTAATTACTTTTTTTTTACTATTGGGTGGTTGCCGATGGAATCCTTTGAAGGATTAGAAAAGGTAGCTACCACTGACTTGTGAACAAGTATGGTTCTAGGAGCTAGTTTACGCACTTCGTGGAGAAAGATTAGATATCTTGCCAGATTTTCTGGGTACGGAGTTGACGACGAAACGTTATTGTGCTTGGCCCACCGAAGCCAGCTCTCCCAGGCTGGTTTATATGTTTTCAATGTAGACGGTCTCCAAGCTGATTGTAGTAACTTGCGTTCGGACTCACTCCAGTTCATTATTACAGCTAGACAAAGGTTCTGCACGTCTCCAGGTGGGAGATCTGTTCGAAGGTTCCGGAGATGGGCTTCTTTGAGGTTCTTGATCCGAAAAGGAGGGCACAGAGCTCGCCTTTTCACAACTGGTTTCCAGTGTGCCTTCTTCCAGTTCGGTGCTATTAGTAAGTAGTGACCGCTGGAGAAGTTCATATGTTGTAGAACTTGTGGTATCAGCGCTGGCGGTGGAAATATCCAGCCTAGCCTGTAATCCCATGGACGGCTGAAGGCCTCTGTATATTCGCTTTCGGTGTCCTTCAGATCCTCGCTTACGTATCTGGGAACCACTGCTGAGGCTTTCGATGCGAACAGGTCTATGTCCGGAGTTGAAAAAAGATGGGCTTTTGAAAGATTAGGGTTTGTACTCGAGATGCCATTCCTGTTGGTCAGGAAAGGCTGTCTGCAAGACCGTTGTACTTGCCTGGTAAGTATTTTGGTACAATGTTGATGCCTAATGAGTGTGCTAGATCTAAGATTTTTGATGTTATGTTGAGCAGTTTTCGAGTTTGTTCCCCCCTGTCTCCTTATGTAAGCGGCTGCTGTACGGTTGTCGGTTTGGAGAATGGTCGTCTTCCCGCGGAGATGATTGCCCGCTCTTTGTAAGACTTCGAAGAAAGTCCATAACTCTTTTTGATTGGAGTGCCAGATATTTTGATAGGAGTTCCAGTGACCAGATAGCTTTTTGCTGTTTACTATTGCTCCCCAGCTGATGTCTGAACCATCTGTTGCTACGAATGCTGTGGTTTGAGCGGTTTGAAGGGTAGATGACTTGTTTATGTTTTGGAGCCACCAAGACAGTTCTTGTATTATTATGCTTGGTAGTGGAAACGTCTTGTTTCTTTGTGTGTTTGGGAGAGGCTTTGCGGCGATTTGTATGGATCTGCAATGAAGAGCGCCCAGGGGAACAGCATTAGAAGCAAAATTCAGTTTACCCAACAGCTGTTATGCGCTAAACCAACTCCACGAATTTAAACACAATGTTTGTGTTATAATATCTTTACTGACCACTGTCCTTGTTGTAAAAGTAGGTTAGCATCTTCATTTAAAAGCAAAAAATCATCTAGGTATACAATGGTTCTTATTCCTTTTTCACGCAATAGCAACGCTGTCCAGTTAGATATTTTACTGAAGGTTGACGGGGCACTGGAAAGTCCAAATGGTAGACAGTTTATGTTATAGACCTTATTATCGAATGTGAAAGAGAGATATCTTCTGTGCGAATTACTCACTGGGATGTGGTAGTATGCGTTGGAAATATCAATTTTGACCATAAAATCCCTTTTTTGTATTGTATCCCTTTTTTGTGCAGAAAAATATTGCAGAAAAAAATATCCCTAATATTTGTTGAGACATCATTTTTAGAGATGCATGGTCATGCATTTTTAGACTTGCTTGACATAAATTTTTCAAGGGTGGTTTTTATATGAAAGGTACTCGTTACCCCTTTATAATATTTAAAATCGTAGTTGGTGCCCCGAGCGAGTCCCACAGATGAATCTTATGTTCTAGTTGTCCCACGAAAAAAGGACTAACCTTAATTTCATGATATCTTTGCTCCACCCTGGGTGATTTTGTTTTTATTGGTGTATTTTTTTTGTTGCTTATTCCGAAAGCTTTTGGAATTTTGAAATGGCCTTTTGTATTTCGTTGCATCACGCTGGGTTTTAGCGTTTTTCGTGGGGAGCGTTTTTTTTCCTGGGTTCATATTTGTTTTTCCGCGGAAAAAAATTATGCGCTCGCCCTTGATCTTTCATAGCTTCAGCCATTTTTTCTTCAGAGAAAAGGTGTGTGTCCGATGTTGGAATGTCGTGAAGAATATCACTGATGACTTTGTTGGTTGGTTTGTATGTCTCACGTCGGGACTGTATTACCTCAGCTCTTCTACCGCATGTGTATTGGAGTAGAGCATCCGAGTATTTTCTGAACGGGCAGTCACTCGTCAGGATTTTTTTCTGAATCTCTTGCCGAGTTCTAGGATCCAATCTTTTACACGTGTCTTGAAAATATTTTCGTTGGAGTAATAACCCATGGGTTATTGCGCCAAAGTCAGGTCTGTCTTTTCTAGTTGACCTAGTGACGTCCAAGACGGGGTATTAATGGCAATGATGCTGTTCACTTTCAAGTGTCCGAAAACAGGAGTAGCGCGGTGGATCTTCTGGACGTCTGCGTATCGTACGTTCTTCCATCCGTCGTCCCCCAGCCGTTGGCATTTGCGGCCTTGATCGGCTATTAGAGGATCAATCGGCTATTAGAGGATCAGCTTTTGCCAATTTAGGTTCAGCCTTCGTTGCGTTTGGCGAAAAATTACAGTCGAAGGAATCAGAGTTTTTCACGTTTGTGATCTCTGCCAGCATTCTTTGTGCATCTGCTATTTGAGTTGTTAGTGCAATTTCCTCGGAGGTGTTTTGTAGGCTATGATTCAACATTGTTCATGATGACATGGCGCAGAAAGACGGTACTTGAAACCTCTCGTCGGTTTGTGTAACTTCTTCCGTTGACTCGAAAGACTCGTTAACCTCAGATTCTGTTTGGACACAGTTTGACGTCAGAGATATGACTTTAGCTGACACGTCTTCGATAGCTTTAGTTTTGCTCGACAGTTCTTGTATCATTTTTTCAAACAAGGTGTTCTGCACGTCGTCGTTTATCTTTTCTGAGCGTCGTGTTTTTGCAGAAACTACGCTCTCTTGAGAAGTGGATCTTCTCTTTCTCTGTAAGTCACCCGAGGCTACGTCTCTTGATGTGAGACTAGGTTTTAGAATTTTTACGGTAATCATGAACTGATCGTAGGACTTCGGATTAACCTTTTCAACCACATTGTGTGGTGCATATAATATGGCACGTCCTAGCGGCCATTCCAATAATTTCCTCTTCATGGTAAAAATCTTCGTCAGTTCTGCCGTAGGGATCGCGAATCGTAGCTTCGCTTCCACTTGAGCGATACGGACTTCCCGAACAGTTCAGTATATGACAGGTTTTCGACCTCCCACAATTTTCAATCCGTCGGGTAATTGCATTCCAATGTTTCGACAAATCTTTGGTAAGATATTTGTTCCTCTTGAGGGACGGGATGGGAGCAGAGACTGCCCATCAATGTTGGAGCCATAATCTGTTAAAAAAAACTGATTGTTAGTTGATGCGTCAGTTGACCTGACTTATGCCTACGATACGACTGGTCGTATCAACTATGTAGGAGATTTTCATGCGTCTTATCTTATCGATAAGTGTTTAAATAGGCTAGCATGTTTATCCGATACGTTCAGTCGTATAAATAAGACGACTGATGTTCGGTTCCGCTTTTCTGCTTGAAAAATGCGGGTAGTTACGTGCTACTCTCTGTAGTATTTATTTGGGCTGGAAACGGCTTTGTAATGTTGGGTTATACCTTTAGAGGTATGTCGTTCACTGCGAGACGACGGTAAGATATCACTAGGGTAACTAGACCCAAAATACTTTCTGAGCTAGCAATATAACAGTGATTTATTACAAATCATTTCCCTAACAAGCTAGGGAGATTTGTAATTTTCGATATGCTGTGAATGAATATTAATAACACTTATAAATTGTTTATCAAACAAAAGTAATGACCAATAGCCACAAAAAAACTGTCAGCGCGGCAGGAGGAAAATGCTTAGAATATGTAAACAGCTATATCTACCTAGGCAAACTACTATCTTTCAATAAAACAAACAATGAAGAAGAAGTAGAAAGGAGAGTGAATATAACTTGGCAGAAATTCTGGGCGCAAAAAGAAATTCTAAAGGGAAACTATAGCATAAATCTGAAAAAAAAAATTGAATTGATACCTCTCTGTTACCTTGTTTATTGTATGGCTGCCAGACATGGGTTTATACCAACAAAATCAAACAAAAAATAAGAACCACACAGAGAGCAATGGAAAGAAGTATTCTGAACATCAAGAAAATACACAAAGTTAATAGTTCTTTAATAAGGAAAAAAACCAAATTAACTGACGCAGTCACACAAGCACTTAAATATAAGTGGCAATGGGCTGGCCACATTTCACGATACACTGACACTGATCATTGGGTCAAGCCTGAAGGCTCGAAAACCTAAATATTTTTACAAAAAATAACTTGAACCTGTCAACTAGGTATTTGCGGGCCGTAAAGTTGGTTATCCCTGTTTCTTTATAACTTGGTATCCAAAAATGCTCAAATTTCTCACCGCACGTATTTATCTTCTACCTACCTACCTTGGATTGAAAAGTGCATATTCGTAGGTAACTCAAACCAAACCGAAAGTTATTTAATTATAATAGTAGTTAGGTATATTTTTCTCTAGTTCATGACTTTAAAAGGTAGGTATTACCTACCTATGTAACAAGTACCTACTTAACTGTTATAACATAATAAAATAATACATATAAGTAAAAATACGATTTTATTCCACGAATTTCGGGAGCCCTAAAATCCTTATATTTTATAAAACACTAGCTGACCCGGCCACACGTTGCTGTAGCTCAGTAGTTCTAATACATTGAACCCATATACGCTAACCTCTAAAATTATCAGTGTTTCTATATTATGTATGTTTTATACGTATAAACCTTCCTCTTGAATTAGGTACTCTATCTATTAAAAAAACCGCATCAAAATCCGTTGCGTAGTTTTGAAGATCTAAGCACACATAGGGACAGCGGGAAGCGAGTTTGTTTTATACTATGTAATGATTGAGCTACCATCAAGCTATCCACTCTTGGCAGATTGTTCGACTTGGCCTTTCTGAAATCCTTCTTCCATGGCGTATAACTTATAGGTACAGGTACCTACAGGAATTTATAAAATTAACACTACAACTACGGATTATTATGATTTGTTACAACAATTCATTCGTCTCAGAGCCGTCGCTCTGGTTAGTCGCTCGCTGCGTAAGCCCGTGCGCGTCCAACTGTAGCATACGTATAACTACCCGCAAAAGATTATAAAAAATGGTGAAGTGTGATTTGTGTGATAAAGGTATCACTAAAAGGAACCCTGGACTGGAATGTAGAATGTGTGGCAAGACCGTTCATGGAAACCAAGCATGTAGCGGTCTCCCAGCCAAACAGCTTGCCGCGCTTCGCAATTCTGAGAGCCTTGAGTGGACTTGTAATGAATGCAGCCTTTCCACCAGGAGAAAGTCATCCTTCATAGTCCCGGATGAAGATGAAGATGACGACATGGATGTTGCCTGTACTGAAAATATTGGCCCCATTGATGTGAAAAAACTTCTTCGAGATATCACTTCCGAAGTAAAAAAGATTGTGAGGAAGGAGAATGAATCTTTGGAAGAATCATTAAGCTTCTTTGGAACTAAAATAGAAGAAGTTGGAAACAAGATTGAAGTGCTTGCAGCAAGAATCTCAGATATAGAAAAAAAGCAAATGTACCTTGTAAACAAAAATAAACACCTTGAGATCACGGTCTCCTCACTTGAAATACAAATAAGGAAAATTGAACAAAGTGCATTAGATAAGATGGTGGAAATCTCTGGAATCCCCAAAACTAATAAAGAAGACATTAAGACAATTGCCTGCAATGTTGCAAAGATGTTAACTGTGGATGATAAAGAAATAAGAAGCGTTAAGCGTATTGAAGGTAGACCCGGGTCTGATGGACAGCTGCTGGTAGAACTAGGCAATGCGGAACTCGCGACATCGTGGGTGCAAGCATCAAGGAAGGAGACTGCGCCCATCCTTGCTGAGCACGTAGTCCCGAGCATTCTACAGGAAGCAGCGAAGTCAAAGGTGTTCGTAAGGCTTGCCCTATCTAAGTCAAACAAATCACTTCTGTGGAATGCTCAACAAAAGCTACGCCCTGGATTTAAGTACGTGTGGTTCCAGGCAGGAAAAGTATTAGCGAGAAAAGGAGACGGAGATAAACCAATTTCAATCTGGTGCGAGGAGGACATCGCACAAATTGCATCTTAGGTATCTTAGTGTAATTTTATTTTATTTTACTACTTATCTATATACCTACCTGTATTTTAAGTTTGTTCTACCAAAAGGTGCTTTAGTATCAATATCATTTTCATAATGTCCTTAAGTGCAATATCGGAATTAACCAACTGTATCAACATTAATGAGTTCTTATCTAAAATACCTAACGACAATAATAAGCTAACTATGGTTCATATAAACATACGGTCTCTAATTAAAAACTTTAACTTAGTTAAACAACTGATCAACAGTTCAAGGGCTCAGTTAGATATTATAGTTCTCACAGAGGTGGGAATAAAAACCGGCCTAGCATCGCTCTTTAACATTCCAGGGTATAACATGTTCATTAAATTAACAAAAAGTAGTAAGGGGGGGGGGGGGGGGATTATAGTCTATATAATTAATAAGCTTGGTTTCGACGTAATTGATAATCAATTACCACACTGTGAAAGTATTTTCGGCAAAATATCGTCACCCCACCCTTATGAAGCATACATATGTGCTGTATACCGACCCCCAGATCTAAGTAAACACCTATTTATTACAGGTGCAAGGGACTTGTTCTCATTATTACCTTATAAAAAACACGACGTGTACTTACTAGGTGATATAAATATTGACCTGAAAAGCAATAATTCCATTCGAGAATACTATGTAAACTGCATGTCCGAGTGTGGTCTATCGCCGGCGATCACGGATTATACTAGGATCGAGATTAGAAATAATATAACTAAACGTAGCTGTATTGATCACATCTTTCACATCATCATCAGCGAAATCACGGGCGTTAGACCTTTACTCGTCAGCGGTCTGCACAGTAATTATGGCTGACCATCGCATGGTCGCATTATCCTGTGTTGGACTCAAACCTATACAGGTGATTCAATTTACTTAAAACTTTTACACGAAAATAAATTACAACAGTCTTTAAATGAAATTAACTGGGATGCCCCTTTATACATGGAGTGTCCTATGGAAATATACAAATTTATAAGAGATAACTTTGATAAATGTTATGAATATGCTACATATACTAAAACCATAAACAATAAAAGTAAAAGAAACAAATATCCTTGGATTAATACTAAAATAAATAACATGTGCTTAAAAAAAGATAAATTGTTTAGTTTATGGATAAAAGATCCATTTAATAAGGAATTAAAAATAGATTATAATAAACAAAGAAATAAAACCCATAAACTAATAGATAAATTGAAATGTATAAACTCTCTTGTATTTGTATTTCGTAGTTAAGGTAGTTATAAGATGGATCATTATAAAAAAGCGCTAGGACCATGACGAGTTTCTTGCCAATTCTTCTCGAGCTTGGGTTAGGATGAATTGGCACCTAAATTGTGGCGGATTAGGTTAAGACCGCCACAAGCTGCGTAGAATTCTTCCTCGATGATCCGATGCCTCCTACCTAGCCTACCTAGGTAGATAGGAATCCTTCTAGCCTGCCTGTTCCGGGTCTTCTTTGTTCCTACTTCGCCCAGCCTACTCAGGGTGGTCTTCAAGGAGGTTTCAGTAAAACACTACTTCTTTCTTCAGATGTCCAGATTCGTGTGCACTGTGCGACGTCGCTTCGGTGAGTGACGGTTGCGTGGAAATGCGCGAATATTTATAGAACGATCGCATAGTGCAACGAAGTAGTGGCGCGAAAAGCGTTTTATTAGCATAATTAGGTACGACATTCAATAAAGGTAGGTACATAGACAAGTTCTTATGATAAACTAAGTAAGTACTAGATAATTCCTATATACAATTGTTATTTCTAGGTAAGTAGGTGTATGGTATGCTAGGTATTTCTATGTAAGTTATACATTTATTTAAGTAGGTGGTTTCTAAGTTTAAATATTACTTTTAAGTATGGTATAGATGCCTATTGAAGTGTACGCTATTTATTATACTTATGAAATCTAGGTAGCGGTGTCCGGATGTTATTGATGATTGTCAACAGTTCTCCCCCCCGTGCGAGAATGTGGGCTGAGCACGTCAGCTGTTGTTGGTTGTTGACTTACATGGACGAGTCTTGACGTTGGACGTCTTAGGACACCGGCTGTAGTGGTTGTCATGGTTGCAGTTCGTGTGGTATTTTCTGATAAGCAACGCGTATCCAGGTGAATGACCTCGTGGGTAATTACGATATTGAGCTTTCCTAATCGTGAGCGTTTTGGTATTCGTTTACTTTCACGTAGACATTTCATCTCGTCCTTAAAACAATCCGTTTGAAGGTGTTTTATGAGGAGGTATTCAGCATCTGATAGATTTTGATTGGATAAAGGTGGTAGGGTACGGTTCGGTGGGGTTATCGTAGCCGGAAGATCTTCTTTGCTGGTTTTGTGTCTTTTCTTATGGTACTTGCGCCACGTAGAGTCTTTTATCGTTCTTTTTATTGCAGTGACTCGATTTACCATTTTTAATTTACTTTTGAAGACCTCGATGCTTTGTAGAAAGCGTGCCGTTGCTCGAAGCAAACGTGTCCAAGACGAGAATCGTAGCGGGTTTGGAATGGGTGGTGCTAGTCTAGAACCTGACAGTGTCGCCTGAAGCTCTAGTCTGGGTATTGAAGTAGGCTTCAAGGGTTTTACTTTAGCTTTCGCCGCTAGAAGCTTAACATTTGGTTGGCAAGTTTTCCAGTACACGGCCGTTGCATAGGCACTTTCGTTTGCGTCTACGAATGTGTGCAGTTCGCCCTCCGTGTGCGAGTCGGTACATCGCGGTATATTTAGAGCTTGTAATGAATTTAAGCTGTCAATCCATTTGATCCAATTTTTGTGAAGTTCTGTGGGTATAGTTTGATCCCATTCTATACCGGTTTTCCATATCATTTGTATGAGTTTCTTTCCCTGTATTAAGACGGGCGTGGCCAATCCTAGTGGGTCAAAAACTGACATTACGGCGCTAGTGACTTCGCGTTTCGTTGGTGGGCGTATCCCTTTTATTACATCCTCGGGAGTATTTCGCAAGTTCGATGTATAGTTGAGTGAGTCGTTTTTTACGTTCCACAGCATACCGAGGGTTTTCTCGATTTGTTCGGTGCTATTTAGGTTGACGTGCTCTTGCTGTTTTGTTGTGAAGTTTTGTAAATAGTCATCCGTGTGATGGCACTTTTCTATTGCAAATACTGCCTCAGGGTATTTTTCGATAAAATTGTTTGCGTTTACGTTCTTTGCGTAGATAGCTGAACATGGTGATGAAGCTGCACCAAATATTAGTGACGTCATGCGATATTCTTGCGGTTGTTCGCTGTCTTTCTCTCTCCATAGAAATCGTAGGCTGTCTCTGTCTTCTTTTGTTATTTGAATCCTAAGGAACATTTCTTTTATATCGGCGGCTACAGCGATTGGGCCTTGTCGGAATCTTATAAGAACGCCGAATAGCGATTGTAGTAAGTCGGGTCTAGTAAGTAGCGCGTAATTTAAACTTTTTCCTTCGGTTCGTTCAGCAGCGTCGGAGACTAGTCTCATTTTCCCTTTTTGTGGGTGTACGACGGCGAAGTGGGGTAAGTACCATGTTCGCAAAGAAGTTGGTTCGGCTAATGCTTTCTCAACGTAGCCATTTCGTAACAAGTTTTGTATTTGTTCCGTATATTTTATTTTGAATGTCTCGTCTTTTTTCATTCTTTTTTCTATACTCGACAGTCGTTTTATAGCACTATCTCGGTTTGACGGCATTGTATCGTTATCGGTTTTCCATAGTAACCCGCATTCGAATCGGCCCTCCGGTAGGCGCTTCGTAGTGTTTTTTAAAATAGCTAGGGCTCTTTCCTCGGGATCGTTGGCAGGTTTTCTTCGGGATATGCCGATCGAGTCTAAGTCGAAGTGGCTCTTTATTAAGGCTTCGATGCTATCTTGTGGCTTGCAGGTGATGTGGTTGGAAAACATAACTGGTTTCACGGCGTCCGTTTTAAATCCGTGAAGTATCCATCCGAGCTTCGTAAGCGATGCTACTGGTTGGTTTGCGCTGCCAGTCTTTAGCTCTCGTGTTACGATTAAATGCCAGTTATCTTGTCCGATAAGTAACGAAGGTTGAATTCGTTTGTATGTTAGTTGGTCACTGACTTCGGTCAGGTGTCGACAATCTTCTATGTCTTCGCTTTTCACTTGTTGAGAAGAGAGGTTCAGTTCTTGGACCGTGTGTGCGGTTATGTTTTCATAACCTCTTTCTAGTAATCCTTTAATGCGTAAGTTAACTTTCTTAGATTTCTCGGCTTTCATTAGGTGGCCGGTGACGCCCTCTATCGTGATTTCTTTCGTTGGTCCGTTTGCACCAATTTTTTCCGCAGTTTCGTCTAGTAATAATGTTACTGTGGATCCCTCGTCGAGTAACGCTCCGACTGTTATGGTTCCATTTGGTCCTGATAGTTCCACTGGTAATATCTTTAGGTAGGCTCGTGTTGTGCCAATGTGATTGACTGATACTATTTGATTGCCGCTTTTGGTTTCAGGTTGTTCTGTCTGCGGAACCGGGTCACTGTGTAGTAGTGTATGATGGCGTCTCATACATCCTTCTTTGGTGCAAGGTTTCGCTTTGCAGTTGATGCTACGATGACTGGTCTTAAGACACTTGAAGCAGGCTTTGGTTGTTTTAACGGTTTCCCAGCGTTCTTTAACAGATTGTGCCTCAAATTGGTTGCATTTCTGGAGTTCATGTTCGTTTTTACATAGAGGACATCGCAAGTTCATGGCTGCGAAGACTATCTTTCTTTCCTCTTCGTACTCTGAATCCGATTGGAAGTCCCTTTCTTCGTCTTCCGTATCTGAATCGTAACGTGTTGTGTTGACTTTGCGAGGTGGCGGTCTGGTTTTAAAAGGTTCTTTTTTGATGCGAGGTTTACTGTCGTCTTCGAATATTTCAAATTGATCCGCGATGGTGTTAAGGAATCTGGAGAGGGATAGCAATATCGGATCACTTTCGTGCGATGATCTATATTCGTGCCATCTGAATCTAATTATCATGTTCATTTTGTCTATTATTTTCTCAGATATGTCGTGGGAATATAAGTATTCAATTTTGTTCATTTGTTTGATCGTGTTTACGCTGTTCGCCACGGCGCTCGCGAATGGTCCGATTCCTTTGATATCATTGCCCATAGATGGTAATTTCTCTAAGGTGGCGATTTCGCTTTTTATCAGGAACGTTGGTCTTCCAAAACGTCGTTCTAAAGCTTGTAAAATTTCCTCAGGATTTTTGCTTGTGTACATAAGTGATTTCACCGAGTCTCTAGCTTGTCCTTTTATGGCTCTTCTTAGCCTAGCTACGTTCTCTATATCGGAAAAGTATGTTGCGGTATCCATGTAAGTAGCGCGGAAAGAAATCCATTCTCGGGGATTTCCGTCGAAGAAGTGAAGTTCGTTGATGTATTTTGGTGGTGTTTTTGGTGGTTTTGTGCTTTTGATCGCTTCCATGATTGCGGAGGCGAGATCGTTGATGCCGTTTTTCTTGTTTTTTCTTTGTTTGTTGTTGGTTTGCTTGACGGATTCGTCTACCCAGTCGGTGACTACATCTTCGTTGTCGATTTCGCTTAAATCTGAAGTGTCATTGTCTTGATCATCTAGCTGTACTAGTTCCAGCTTCGTTTTTGCTAGGGCGGCTTCGACTTCTAACCGTTCCTTCTCCTTTTGTTGAAATTCCAGTTTTGCTTGAAGTTCCGCTCTCTTCTTGCTTGAACTCATAGAGTGTCGTGATCCATCCGTACTACGATTTACCAACGTACCCTCCGGCTTATCCTTGGGGTGTCTGCCCCTTCTTGTCTCTGTGCTCATTGTACTAGTTTCCGTACTTGTGGTATATTCCGATGTATTTGAAGATGTCGTCCTTTCAGATTCTTCAGATTCCGCTTGCGTCTTGGTCTGGCTTCTTGTCTTGCGTTGACTCATCCTCTTCTGAGTGGGGACTTGATTGCAGGCCCTACGGTCCCTACTACCCTAACAGTACCACTTGAGGGCCTCGAAAGGCACAACTAGCAGCGATGGATCGTGCAGGATAGGAAAGGTGGGAACCGCCCGACAGAGGGTGTTATGCGCGACTAAAGTGCTCGGGTGCGGGGGGAAAGTCCGCACCGTCCGACGTGCCTTCCAGGAGGTCAGTTAGTCCGCACGCACCGTATCGACGCCGGTCGGACTGTTCGGTAATGCAGAGCCTTGAAAAAGGCAAATTACCGGTAGCGTTGTCCGTTTCGCTACTCCGCCTTTACGGCGTTAAACCAAGCACTACCCCGTGTTGACACCGTTAGGGGGCGGTAGTGTGGCCACGATATAATCGTGTAAGAAACAAGACCGTTTGTCGTATTTCTCTTCAGGGAGCTCCGCCTCTTCTGTGATGTTCTGTGGCTGCTCCTCTTCTGGGATGTTCTTCTTCTGGGGCTGCTCCTCTTCTGGGGCTGCTCCTCTTCTGGGATGTTCTGTCGGCCGAGCTCCTTCCCCGCAGCAGGTACCCACTGACCCACGTCAGTAGATGGTTGCACTTCACAGGGACGGCTTCCTGCACGACGTCTATGGTTGCTCCTCTTCTGTGTGATTCTGTCGGCCGAGCTCCTTCCCCGCAGCAGGTACCCACTGACCCACGTCAGTGGATGGTTGCACTTCACAGGGACGGCTTCCTGCACGACAGCGCCACCCGACTCCCTCAAATCGGCCGAGCTCCTTCTCCGCAGCAGTGTCTGCTGGCCCCTGCCAGTAGACGGTTGCACTTCACGGTGACGGCCTGGCACGACCTGTGCGACGTTGATGCGCGTCTCCACGTCCAACAACACCCGGCTCCTCCAGCAGCGGTGTTCCAGTAGTCTCCGTACTACTCGAACCAAGATGCGTTCACTGGGGGTGTGCCAACAAAAGTGCATTGGCTGGTGGGGCACACGAAGTACTGGTTCCGGTGATATCCTTCTTGAAAATCCGGCTCGAATGGACCATTTACTGTGGCGGATTAGGTTGAGACCGCCACAAGCTGCGTAGAATTCTTCCTCGATGATCCGATGCCTCCTACCTAGCCTACCTAGGTAGATAGGAATCCTTCTAGCCTGCCTGTTCCGGGTCTTCTTTGTTCCTACTTCGCCCAGCCTACTCAGGGTGGTCTTCAAGGAGGTTTCAGTAAAACACTACTTCTTTCTTCAGATGTCCAGATTCGTGTGCACTGTGCGACGTCGCTTCGGTGAGTGACGGTTGCGTGGAAATGCGCGAATATTTATAGAACGATCGCATAGTGCAACGAAGTAGTGGCGCGAAAAGCGTTTTATTAGCATAATTAGGTACGACATTCAATAAAGGTGTACATAGACAAGTTCTTATGATAAACTAAGTAAGTACTAGATAATTCCTATATACAATTGTTATTTCTAGGTAAGTAGGTGTATGGTATGCTAGGTATTTCTATGTAAGTTATACATTTATTTAAGTAGGTGGTTTCTAAGTTTAAATATTACTTTTAAGTATGGTATAGATGCCTATTGAAGTGTACGCTATTTATTATACTTATGAAATCTAGGTAGCGGTGTCCGGATGTTATTGATGATTGTCAACATAAATTCACCTAGTATGTAAGACGTTTCAAAGTGATCCTTGTGATTGTATTGAATAAATCATCTTTTGACTTGACTTTGACTTGATAAATGTAAGAACAGCTATTATAAGCATTAAATAAATTAAAGTAAAAAGAACCCAAGAAAAATATGGGAGATAATAAACTGTTAACTAGCGGGTAGGACGTCACGCTCCAAAAATGATACCATTGTTAAGGCATTTAAGCAAAATAAAGACAATCTAAAACAAATAGCCGATAATTTTGCATGTGAATTTAAGAGAAGTGTAAATGATATTATGCTTCACTGTGACAAACGCCTATTAGCTGAATCAAACTACATGTTCCCAGAAAATAAATCAATGCGTTTTATAAAGGCAACGAATACCAGTATTCATGGTTTTATCAAAAATCTAGAACCTAAGAAAGCTGCTGGGTGTGACGCAATACGATGCATTGATATTAAAAAAGCGATAAAATAGCGTCAACTATAGCTCGACTTATTAACCAAAGTATAAAACATGCAAAATATCCTACAGAACTCAAAACAGGTGTGGTTAGACCAATTTATAAAAAAGGTAAACATAGTGAGTATATTAATTACAGACCAATTACCATTCTTTCAGTTATCGACAAACTCGTAGAAAAGTAGATACATTTGTAATCAAATTCACAAATTCTATGGAAAACATAATTATAAAGACACGTTAGCAGTTCGCAACAGACTATATTTTACATAAGAAAAGTTTTTACACAACAGATTACAGATGGCGTTACTAGTTACTAAGTAGTGATATTTTGATACCTATTACAATACCCCCACTTATCAAAATAATCTAAGTACACATGATTACACAGAAACAATGCCAAGTAAATTCATAAACTTATAATGTTTCAGATGACAAAGACCTTTTGTTAAAATATCTGCAGGCATTTCTTCAGTAGGAATGTACTTAACTTTTACAAAGTTGTTCTTTACAACATCTCTAATAAAATGACAACGCACATCTATATGCTTGGATCTATTATGACTCTGACTACTCGAGGCTAACTTCAATGCACTTTGGTTATCACAATACAAATCAATTACATTAAATACATCAGTAATTTCATGCATTAAATTTCTTAGATAAATAGCTTCTCTTGAAGCTTCAGAAAGAGCAGTGTATTCCGCCTCAGTACTGGATAATGAAACCGTTTTCTGCTTCCTACTTTGCCAGGAAATGGCAGACCCTGACAACATAAAGCAAAATCCAGTATAGGATTTTCTATCTAGAGCATCACTTGCCCAATCACTGTCTACAAAACCTTGTAAATTACTATTGTTATTATTGGTATATTTTAAACAATAACTTTTAGTATGCAGTAAATATCTTAATACACGTTTACAATAATTCCAATGTATGTGACTATAACAACTATTAAATTGACTGAGATAGCTAACACAGTAAGCAATATCTGGTCTTGTTAATACTGCCAGATACATCAGACTTCCAATAAGTTTTTGATAAGGAACATCAGGTAAACATTTATCAGATGACTTATCTAAATTCAATTTAGGCTCAATCGGAGTACTTTGTGTCTTACAATCAGACATTTGAAATTTAGAAACTAACTGTTCAATATATTGTTGTTGATCTACAGTAATAACATTTTTATTTTTATCTAAATTTATTCTCATGCCTAAATATTGTCTTACAGGTCCCAAGTCTTTTAACTTAAATTCTGAACCTAATACACTTTTTAATTTATTTGTTTCAAAATCATTGTTTGAAAAAATCAAAAAATCATCCACATACAGGGCCACTATCACTTTAATTTTACCAGTTATTTTTGTAAACAAACATGGTTCATATTGACTATTTTTGAAATCTAATCTATTCAAAACTTCTTTAACTCTTTCATACCATGCCAGGGAAGACTGTTTTAACCCATAAATGGCTTTATTTAATTTTAAGACCTTTCCCCCACTTTTGTTTACAAAACCTTCAGGTAATGACATATAAATATTTTCTTTCAAAAAACCATTAAGGAAAGCAGTGGTTACATCTAGATGTGTTATACTCATTTTCATTTGAACACTAAGTGCAAACAACAATCTTAGAGTAGAATGCCGCACTACCGGTGAAAAAGTATCTGTATAATCAACACCTGGTTTCTGCGAGAAACCTTTTGCCACTAATCGAGCCCTATACCTTACATTGTTTTCAAAATCATACTTTTTATTTAGCACCCACCTACACTTCACTATTGTCACATCACCTGGATGGTCCACAAGCTGCCACGCATCACTGTCCTCAAATGACTGTAATTCATCATCCATTGCCTGCTTCCACTGCTCCCGATCAGGCCCTTCAAGAGCCTCTGAGAATACAATCTCCTCCGATGCTGGAACAGTACTGGAAACACATATGTTGCTAATACCATAGCGCTCAGTCTTCTTTCTCTGACGCTTACTTGGCACATCTGGCACTTGCTCAGGTATTGATACTGCTTGTTCTGGAACATCTTCAGTGTTTATTTCAGTCAGTGTTTCATTGTCATCAGTATGTAATGAGGAACCTGAAGAGCAATCTAAAAAATCTGTTTCTGAAACATTATTAGACAGATCCCCCACTGAATCTCTGCTCTCCCCCACTTTATCTTTACTTTCCTCCACTAAATTGTCGGTAGGATTTTCTTCATTGGATATCCAAATAGCTGACTCTTCACTGACTTCCTTGATAGGTGTTACATCTTCCATCACTATTATATCTCTACTGATCATTACAGTGTTCTTAGAAGGATTGTACACACGATAACCTTTAACACCATCACCATATCCAACTAGAATATGTTGTGTAGCTTTCTTGTCCCATTTCAAACGTTTCTGTTTGGGTACATGCACCATAATTTTGCTTCCAAACAAACGTAGGTGACTTAAGTCTGGTTTTGATCCATACCATAA
The DNA here is from genome assembly GCA_948098915.1 of Lampropteryx suffumata. NCBI lineage: Eukaryota > Metazoa > Arthropoda > Insecta > Lepidoptera > Geometridae > Lampropteryx > Lampropteryx suffumata. The sequence continues at coordinate 2,706,677 of OX402561.1, read as the reverse complement.
CTCATAAGGTGTTTTATCCAATCCTGATGCAATCGATCTATTTTTCAAGTACACAGCAGTATTGGCTGCTTCCGCCCAAAATTTCTTATCTAAATTTGCATCATATAGTAAACATTTGGCTTTCTCAACAACTGTACGATTACTCCTTTCACAAAGTCCATTTTGCTCAGGTGTATAACAATTTGTTTTCTGGTGTATAATTCCAGCTTGCTTCAAATAGCCTTCAAATTCCTTGTTACAAAATTCTAGTCCATTGTCTGACCTGATCACCTTTATTTTCTTACTCTGTTGATTCTCAACCAATGATTTGAACTCTTTAAATCTGTTCAAAGCTTCATTCTTTTGCTTCAGAAAATAAATAAAAGTCATGCGACTATAATCATCAACAAATAACAGGAAATAGCGAGCACCACTCAAAGAACTTGTTTCCATTGGGCCGCAAATATCTGTGTGGATTCTGTGTAAAGTTTCTGTACTCCGCTCACCCACATGAGAAAATGGTAATCTCATTTGTTTTCCCTCACAACAAGTAGTACATTGTGATTTGGTTATGTCAAGTGAGTTATCATAAGACAAACCATCAACAATACCATTTCTCATTCTGTGCATGTCTTGGCTGTTTATATGTGCCAGTCTTCTGTGCCAAGTAAGCGTCAGAGAAAGAAGACTGAGCGCTATGGTATTAGCAACATATGTGTTTCCAGTACTGTTCCAGCATCGGAGGAGATTGTATTCTCAGAGGCTCTTGAAGGGCCTGATCGGGAGCAGTGGAAGCAGGCAATGGATGATGAATTACAGTCATTTGAGGACAGTGATGCGTGGCAGCTTGTGGACCATCCAGGTGATGTGACAATAGTGAAGTGTAGGTGGGTGCTAAATAAAAAGTATGATTTTGAAAACAATGTAAGATAATGATCCGACCCATTCATCTGTTATTGTAAACCCAGTGCCATTTAACCTTTGAGCCGTTTCGATCATTTGTGTGACATAGGTAGTCATCGAATCACAGTTTTCAAGTCTTATCGAAATCAAATGTCGAAGTAAGGTTATTTTTCTCGAGAAACCGGAGTCATCGAACATGGCTTTCAATTTTGTCCATAATTCTGCCGAGCTCCTGGTATTCCTTATATGCACGTACAATGCTGGATCGATGGTCAAAATTAGCTTTGCCTTCGTTTTGGAGTCGTCCACTGGCTTAACTTCGAAGTCTGCACTAGGTTTGATGTACTTTTCCATCCCTTCTAGTACCAACAAGTTTTCGGCCGCGAAACACCACTCATCGTAATTCTCTCTGCCTTTTAGCTTTGGCACACTCGCAATATAGTTCGTAGTCATGTTTCCGCGAAACAACGTAACAATTTATCTATTTTATACTATAAAAAAACTGATAAACCGGTAAATTTGCCCATAACCTATAAAGACACGTTAGCAGTTCGCAACAGACTATATTTTACATAAGAAAAGTTTTTACACAACAGATTACAGATGGCGTTACTAGTTACTAAGTAGTGATATTTTGATACCTATTACAATAATAATATTATCTCAGACTCTCAATTCGGATTTCAGCCTTTTAAATCAACCACTATATTACTTTCAAAATTTACTGATGAAATAAATAATCAACTTAATGATAAGAAACATATTATCCTTTTATTTATTGACTTCAGCAAAGCGTTTGACACACTGAGGCATGATACACTATTACAAAAGCTCAATAATTCAGGAATTAGAGGGCCACTTGTAAATTGGTGTAGGGACTACCTTAATCAAAGAACATTTCATGTGAAAATAGGTGAGTACTTCAGTTACCCTCAATTGGTCACAGAAGGAACTGCGCAAGGATCAGTCTTGGGCCCATTGCACTACTTGGCATATGTTAACGACATGGAAAATGTAATAAAAGACTGCTCTGTTTATCAATATGCAGACGATACGTGTCTGCTTGCCTTCCATCATGACTTACATGTAGCTACACAGATTATGCAAAGTGACTTCACGCGGGTGGCTAAGTGGGCACATGACGTTGGTCTCGTCTTAAACTCCAGCAAAACCAAAATCATTCATGTGTGTTTCTCTCATCTACCTCGTGCGGATACATTTTCTATATTTGCACATACTCATGTATGTTTTCATAGGGTCAGGCAAAGCTGCTCTTGCCCTGAAATTGAACAAGTCTCGCAACATACGTATTTAGGTTTAGTAGTGGATAGCAGGTTCAATTGGCAGCCCCATATAAACGTTGTTTGTGACAAGCTTCGTGCCATTCTCGCAAAATTTTATATAATTAAGCAGAGAATACCGTGGAATATATTACTTAATATATATATCGCCTTAGCAGAATCTATAATAGTGTATGGTCTAAGTAGTTATGGGCGAACTTTTAAGACACACCTGGATCAAATACTTGCTCTCCAGATAAGGCTATTAAAACTTATATTGCCTAAACATATTAAATATAAATTACAACATCTAGAAGAATTTAAATACTGTAAAATAATACCGGTGCATGAGAAAGTAGAATTGACCTTACTGACTGAACAATACCATAATCATGAATTACGTAAACCAGTAGAACATAAAATATTAACAAGACAAATAACACAACAGAAATTATGTATACCTAAAATGAAAAACTTTTACGGGCGACGCACTACTAACTTTCTCCCACATAGTATTCTAAACGAAATAAATAACAAAAATTATAAAGACATATACAAAAAATACTATTTAAACAAATTGTAATTATACTTACATACCTACTTTTTATCAACTCTGAATAATATAAACATAAAACATGAATTATAAACATGAGAAATTGAATCATCCTGTATCTCACTGGTTTGACTTGTTTTCTATTAGATCAGCAGTAACAGGCTACTCGCACACATATGCAAATCGCTACGCTGTTGTTGTACTCATTCATTATACATTAACGTTTGCATTGTGTGTGTTCAAATTGATCGATTCATATTGTGAAGACGGTATGTCCCTGTGACTGCCGTTTATTACTGTATAGGTAAATAATAGTTTACTAGTTTCTGCTACAATAATTACTATTGTTATTTAATATTTACGACGAATGTGAGTGCCTAGACAAACCTTATCAGGTTTAAAGGTACAATACCTACTGAATTATCTGTATAGTTTAAGTGCATTAAATAATAAAAAAAAAACCCAAACTAACAAACACGTACAATTTAAGCAACAAACTTAATAGAAAGCGCAAGCGTGTGTTCACAGTTCACTATCTGCCGCACGGCCGATTTCACATGAGCCGTGACGTCACGCAGGGAGCGCGCGGAATCTCGAAAATTTAAAGTGTCTAATAGTAGGGGAGCCCAAGCGGGGATTTCGGGATTTATGAAAGCGTGGCAGATTAATATACAGAGGGATACCTGGTACCCGGTTAAGTACCTCCACCAAATATTAGCCCCATATATGAGGCCGCCCGTCAAGGATAAAGGATCAGATTAGTAAAAAAAAATTGATCATCAGAAATTCTCGAGCAAGTCAGATTAAGGTAGGGTGAGTTAATTACATGCTAAAAAGTGTAAATTCCACTAATCTGACGATTTAAGCGCGACAAAGTTGTAAAAAAAAAACGTCAGCGCGACATTCTCGAGTGTGGCTAATTTTTTTTTAATTTTAAAGGAAATAATTCAAGGAAAACGAAAAATATATAATCTGACGAAAATTTTATGCGTGATGCCTATTTTCCCTTCTACGCGTTTCTATTCCTCTCTCACTCTTTCTCTATCTATTATTCTCTCACTTCGCCCCCACTATAATATAATATTAATAATAATAATAATATTATTATTATTATTCTTCTGAATAAAAGGCTTTATTTTTATTATATTATGAAATAAAACTCAAAATGACAATTTAAAAAATTAAGAATACTTAAGTGGTGCAATGGCACCTCGGGACGCACTCTCCACCGCTACCAGAGCCCCGCGGAGCGCGCGCTCGATCTGATCGAATCCATCCTCACCGGGGCTCTACACTGTGATGTATTCGTGAGTGGGATACACATAGACATAAGTCTCTAACCTGGCATAGATTGACATTACCGTATAATCTTATGTTGATATATTTTCTTAAAATTATAAATTATTATTGTCATTAAAATTGCCTATAGAATTGATGAAATTATGTAAATAATGGCCTAATTTAATTGACTAATTTTATTATAACACTTTGGTTGAAGTACTGTTATGTTATAAATTGTTATAACGTTTTGGTTGATGTACTGTTATGTTATAAATTGGATGAATAAATTAAATTGAAATTGAAAATAAAATGGGAGACCATATAGCTTGAGAGTGATTTCTTCCTGGAAACCCTTAAAAGAAAAGGATTGAATGAACTAGAGTGGACAGCACAGCGTACATAAAACAAATACCTATGATATATAAATAAAATTAATACTTAAACACTTAAATATTTACAAACTAAATATATATCTATGAGGGTGATGTGAGATAGTGATGGTATACTAAGTTTTTAATAATTGGTAAGGATTTAGCATACGGGATGAAGACAGGGAGTTCATTCCAAAGCTCCAGAGCCTGCAGCGTAAAAGAACTACTAAAACCACTAGAAGTATGAACAGAAGATTTTAGCTGCTGCTTAACAGCAGAACGTAGGGGTCTGGGATTGTAAAGATGCAGGAACTCAAAACATTCCTAGACTGGGGTGGAATGAAGAAAAACAATAGTATAGAGAAGAGAATGGATATAAATTTCGGTGAAGACGAATTAGTAGCCACCTAAGTCAGTTTTAGATTTCAGAAATGTGATTGTACTTACGCAAGAGAAATTTGTATCTAATAGAAACATTTTAAAGACATGCAAGTCTATAGAGTTGGTCTTCAACTAAATCAAGGTGATGTCAGCATGATCTATAATTACGTTTTAAAACCTAAAAAGACAACCAACTTCATGTATATACACAAGGTACCTAGCTACTGTAAAACGTTGAGGAGTGACTGTCCTTCCTTCATCATCTGACCTCTAATAACAGTCACAACCCAACCAGGTGTAAAGTTCTCATCAATACAAATTAATCAAGCCCAAACACCAGGTAATTGCTGTAAATCGTTGAGGAGTTTCCTCGATTGTCTTTCAGCTCCATCATCAGATAGACTCCAGACCATCATTGAATAGTAGTGCTTTTAAATACTAAATGAAAAAAACACACTACGATTTTCGAAGGTTCCCCTTGATTCCTCTGGGATGCCATCATCAGATCCTGGTTTCTTTATCATGGTACCATCCATGAGATACCATGAGTACCATGAGATATATCTTTTTCAACAAAAAAAATAGAGTCATCAAAATTGATTCATAAACGATGAAGTTAAGTGAAGAATCCGCAAACACACATTTTTTTTTTATATACGGTTGAATTGAGAAACCTCCTTTTTTTTAAGTCTGTTAAAAACGTCATCAATGTCATACAATTTTTATTAAACAGCTTGACCGATTTTGATAAAATTTTAATGTTAACACCACGGAAGTATACCCTTTGAAACAAAAAAAAAATATTGAAATCAGTTCAGGCATCTTCAAGTAATCGGGGAACATACATAAAAAAATAAAGATTCTGACGAATTGAGAATCTCCTCCTTTTTTTGAAGTACTTAGGTTAAAAATAGAGAGCAACAAAGTTTGTGCTAGTGTTTTTTTTTTATATAGGAAGAATGTTTTCCAATAGTCATATATTTGTATAACAATAACAATGATAATAATGCCAACCATTTAAAACAGGGTCATCTGGCCCCAGAGTAAGCAGAGCTTGTGTTATCAGTACCACTTGACTGATTTAGGTACTCCATATATACTTTTATACATACATATTATACATAGAAAAACACCCAGACCAAAGAAAAATACTTGCAGAACATACAAAACATTGTCCTGCGGTGGGAACCCAACCCAATCTTGCCAACTGGGTGTCAGGCAGGCCTTTGCCCACTGCACCATAGAGATTGTCTTAAGAATATATTGTCCATAAATATAAAAGCAATTATGTAGGTAGTAATGTAAACAAAAATCACATTTGAAAATCAAATAATCACCTCATCAGTATTATACAGCAGTTCACGAAGGATTCTGTTGGATATCTGAGCCATATTGGAAAACATATGGCACTTCTGCAGATGTCGGTAGCAAACATAGCAAATTGTGCTAGGCATCCTGGTGCCTGCTTCTGCATTAAGCTGGAACAATGTTACATATGATTATGTTACCGATTTTAGTCTTATAGTTTCAGACCCTGCTTGGAATAAGTAGATCTAGGTATCTACTTATCATCTTATCATAGAAAAGATACAGCAACCTACTACGGTATTTGTTAGTTTCTCGTACATCTCTCGCAGTCGGAGGTGAATGTTATCAATGTCGACCATCTTGCTATTGCCGACTAAACACACTCTGCACATAGAAAACGCCATTTCCGCTAACGGATAGGTGGATAGGGTATCTATCTCAGAATACTTTATTTAACTAGAGAAAATTAGAACTTAAATGTTACAAAAAAGCTCAGACAACACCACAAACACAACAAAAACAAACCATAGCATCCTATAGTTTGTGCAACAAACTATACTATAATATACTAAACTAGGTATTAGAGCTGTAACAAATAGGCGTGAGCGTTATTTCACGTCGCTAGTTACAGTAACTACTTTCGAGGTATGTAGTCGAATAACTAGTTTCGACTCGAATGAACAACTAGTGATTTTCAAACTAGCGATTTCCACGTTTCGATTACACACAGCGATGTGACTGAATGTAAGAGAAAGAGAAACAAAACCAAAGTTATGTGGTTTCTTTCGCGCTCGTGTACTTTCGGTATGCCTAGGACCGGCCGGCCGCGGCCGCACGAGTAGGGTTGCCAACCATACTTTATAATAACGTACCTATCCTACTTGATTTTTGGTATACCTTTGCATACAAATAGAGTATCTTAAAATACTTTATTTGCAACCTTTACCATATACATACTTTATAATAACGTATCTACTTTATCATCATAACCATACGTTATAATAACGTATCCTACTTTATTTTTGTTATGCCTTATACCTTTGCATACAAATAAAGTATCTGAAAATACTTTATTTGTAACCTTTTCTGTGATGCGTTAAACAAAACACCCATTATGGGTACTTAACTATTAAACCGATGACGGAAAGGATTTATAATTCTTCTTCTTTTCTTGTCAATGGCATGTGACATAATAATGACAATTTTGCCAGTGTCAAGTGTTTATTTTTGTTTATAGCCAATTTGTTTGTTGAAGTCTTAGTCGATGGTCAATTGTCAATTCTAGACGTCACGCGGAATGGCCGTCTAAAATTTTCTTGGGATTCCTCGTCGTTCAAATCACATTGCACCACAATACACATACAACTGTACTTTTCAGTTGACAAATGGTAATATATACTAAAAAATGCCTCTAATAGCTTATCAAATGTAAAATATATTCTTATTAACTATCTATTCCCGCCACTTTAGCTTTGAAAGAGTTTTTCAGTAACGAACCATAGAGAAATAGAAGAAGAAGAAGAGAGAAATGAAGCGTCAATAATTTAATTAAAAACGAATTGTTTATTTATTTAAATTTATTGTTTGATTGTCAAAGAAGCTTTGATTTTTTTAAACATAACTAAGAATACACAAAAATACGTTTTTATGGCAATAAAACCATGAAATTTAAAAAATACTTTTTTTTTGTCCAAATACTTTATTTTTTCCTATTCAAACTATTTTATACGTGTTCGTTATACGTTACGTATTCAAACTTTTTTTGTCAAAAATAGTTGGCAGCCCTAAGCACGAGCCAAGAATTTCCAAATGAGTAAGAGTGACACGACGAATGAATCCGGACTATTCCGAACAAGCGAGTGCTGGTTAACTACTAAAATAAAAAGAAGTAAATGTACTTTTAATCTGTTGAATTGTCATACGTATGCATTTGCAAATAAAGATTAGTTTAGCACTACCTTTATATTCAAATAATATCATCGGTTCTGTTAGACGGCTCAGGATTGCACACAAATAATAATAATAGTATAATTGTGTGTATAGTATAGATTTAGTTCATTACTTTTTATTGATGAATGATTTTGAAACTAACTGTTACTAACCACCGCACACAACTTAAAACAAGAAAAGTTGCTCACATAAATGTCAACCTTGATCCAAAATGGTTTTTGAAATAGTGGTGAATACCTAAACTAACTTACTGTATTATTTTTTAAATTGAAAATACATTCTAACAGACTATAGGTGTATAAATTTAAATGGTGTATAATGTATAATAATGTATAATAGACCAATACAAAAGGGTGTAAATAGAGTAATTAGACAAATACAAAGGTTGTAAATAGACAAAAAACAAAAGTGTATATAGAAAAAAACCAAAAAAATCCGTTAATATTTTAAATCATTGTTTATATAATGGTACATAGAATCAAATGAACTTCATAACATTTCATTACCAATATTGAATTTTATAATACTCATATAAACGAATAATAATACATTTACATACAGTCCTGAGCCTGAATAAAGTCTGAAGGCAAGTTTATTTGTGCAAATTTTGTATCACGTATATGATTGAGCTGCATAGCTACGATGCATTGAGTTAGTAGTCTCTCAATATGTTTGTTACGTAACTGATTCAGTAAAATCACCATTGTAACATCACATAGACAGATTTTTTATTAGTAACCAGTTACAAAAATAACGTGTTTGTTAAACCAGTGACGCCTTCACAGTAACTAGTCACGTTACGTTATGTGAAAAACACGTAACGACTCACGCCTAGTAACAAACCGTATGTATTCGTTAGGTACTGAGTAATATTGAGTACTGAGTAAGTCTGGTGCGTCGGATGCGCCTGCGCCATCCAATCCAGTACCGAGTACCGAAACGTTACTGACGAATGCATTTCGTTACTCGCATTTTTCGTATTATGGGTACCTACACTGTTTCAGTTCACGAAAGCGAAATTACCGTTTATGCGTGTATTGAAAAGTATGTTTGCTTCGTATGTTTTACGCATGCACGCGCTTATTCGGTGAATTTAAAAAGGAACGTTACAAAGAGGGATTTTTGCTTATTAGTAAAGTTTAGTTTGGAAATTTTAGGTAATAAAAAAAGATCTTTGTTGTTGTTTTAATTTTGTTTATAACATGTTTTATTTCATTTTTTATGTTTAATTTTATTCAAAGTAAAACTATTTTATGTTGATTTATCGTTGGAATGTTGTTGAAATTGTATTGTCAATAAACAATTTTCGACATCTATTTGTTGCTTTTTCATTATAATCGACTTATAATCGACGCATAATCGATTGCGATGTAGGTGATTGTGATATAACATAAGCTCACGGTAAAATTTTCAACATAGTAAATCCATTGCCAATTTAGTAGATTCCGTCAACGGTTCACTTGTAGGTGAGTTGAACTACATATTATCTATTAAATCAAATTACCTAATTTTAGAATGACTTAAACACAAGTCTGGTTTAAAATACGCAAAAGTGACAAAATGCACCTTACCTACGCAGTTTGGTTAGTAATGTATAAGTATGTTTTCTACAAATTACGAATATTGCGACGCCGCGACGTCATACTGTACGCGTAGATACGAATTAAAAATACGACTCGATTCGTTGCTCTAACATAACATAGCATGTTATGAGATGAGGTATCAGAAGTAACGAGTAACGATACGATAGTAACGAGTACTAATTGTTATAGTAACGAATACATACGGGTACGCTTATTTCGTTACTTTTACAGCTCTACTAGGTAGGTATGTAAGGTACCTATAGAATGTTATGTTAACGTACAAACGCAACGCATTAGACCCCGTCCGCAGGTACGTATTATTATTATCCTAAATGAAAAGAAAAAAACCTCTTATTTGTTTTCATCAAAGATTATTATATAATATTTATTATAATATAAACTCTTTGGCATAGGCATCAGATGCAATGTCGCCAGATGGCTAAGTGAAATATCCCCCAAACTTAGCGTAAAATCCCCCCGAAAAACAGGTATTTCGGAAAAAACCCCAAACCAAGATTTTGCGATCTATGACCCTGAATAACATTTTTCGCACACACAGGATCAATGGGGACTTTTCAGGATTTCATTAGAGTGGTATTCCTTACGTGCCAGTAAATTTTACATTTTAGTTAATTTTACATTAAATATTACATTTTCTACCAGCTTGTGAATTAATGCTAGGGTCTATGTCTATTTTGACCGGGCTACTTGTTTTCTAATGTGTTTATTTTAAGTGTTTCGACTAAAATTGTTGAACATCATACCATGTAAGAAAAATTGTCGGAACTTTCAAATCGATCCAACCGATAATTTTCCTCTTAGGGATGGAGGAGTTATGGTTACCCCTCAAATCTCTGCCCTTAATTAATAAAGTCCAGGATATGCATAGGCATTTCGCTTCTTAGTGTAGTTCGCTTATGTGCTGATTCAGCTGTCTCGATGTGATACGACTGCATCCGGCCTTCTACTGTGTCATTATTAAATTACCTCCAAATCGATGTGGACGTTATTATTTTAAAGTTTATTTAATTTAAATTTTTAGTTTGCTTTTTAAAAACCTGTTTCCACGTTCACAAAACAAGAACACTTACAACGTTTTTTCTGTATCCGTTTGTGGCATCAACCTGCATAATAGGTACGGAAACCTATCCTTTAGTTAGTTGAATCGACAAGCAATTGTAATGTAGTTTTCACTTTTGTTTTGTAGATATTTTTTGTTTATTTTAGGTGGAAAATGACATGAACAACTAATTTATGTGAAGCATAAATTAGTTGGAAGATCACTTAATCTCAAGAAACACGTCGTGCCTCATATGTTTGCTTGTCGAAACAGATAAGTTGAAAAACCTGAACGTTCTGTTATAAGAAAACTTAAAACTAAATCAATTGAAAATATTGCATCCACTTCACATGATCTTGAACAGATATAGGTATATCGTGTGACCATCTAATAACTGATCAAGTTGAAAACGTCGATATTGACCTTTTAGAAGGTAGGTACGACTGGAATCACAAGAACGGAAGATATATAGTTATAAATAATATAAATAAGAAACTCAAAAAAAAACATGTACCTACCTAAACATAACAAATAAAGTAGGTAAGTCATAAAGATTCAGAGACTTGTAGTAAATATTTAGTTTGTCACCAAAAGATAAAAAAATCTCCGTAGCTCTCTCTTCTTGACGTAGAAATAAACAAATATTAGCCGTTTTACCCCCGAAGGGTATAAAACGGTTGTTTAGGTTTCAGCCGAAAGGCTTGACCCAATGAGATTACCCTTCTTGTACATCAGCGCCATCTAGTAGTTCTGAGGTGAAACCATAGAGAAACGTCATCGTGTTGGTGGGGGTCATCGTGTTGGGGGGCGCAGCGAAGTTTGTCAAGAGTCATTATGTGATCAGTATGCCCAGGATTGAGGCGAGGCTTAAAGCCGACTAGATGTTATTTGTGGATCAACCCTTTCGGCTGAAACCTAAATAACCGTTTTATATCCTTCGGGGGTAAAACGGGTAATATTTAGGTGTTCGAGCATTCAGGCTTGACACAATGAGATGTTTCCTATCTGTCGGCGCTGAAACCCAAGCGTACTGTGGTCCTGTTTCTGTTGGTTGGTATCTTTTAATAAAACTACCTACCTATTGAGTTTTCGGAAATCCGAAAAGAAAATACTTAGTGTATTCAGTAATTATATGTTTTATTGATTTAACATTAAATGTAATAGGACAGGTCAATAACATTTTTTAGTGTGAGTTTCATCATTAAAGAATATTAAATTTATCAATATCAATAACATTGCATATAACATTTGTGTTTTAAACCAAAACGTATTCTAAAATGCGATGAAATTATATGATATTGAGTGATGATAATCATTTCTTGGTTCTATTTCCTTGAAATAATGTTTCAAGAAGATAGTGGGCTACGCCAATTGCCTTTACGTAAAACTTCGTCCAGATCCACATTCTTTCTGGACTAGTTTAAAGTCGCAACTGCCGACCTGAAACTGCCAGGTGAATCTTTGATGTTAGCCTCTTTCAATACCTGTCTGAGCCAACCCGCTATTATTGATTTTGATGCAGCTTTCACATTGCCCCTGGCTGTGATAAACATATTTGTCAGAGTCAAATCAGCACTTCTTCTCGCTCTGGTCGCATCGATCAGTATCGGTAACCAGTGACATATATCTAGTTTGAGATCGTTATTTTTTGATAGACACAATCCTGATTGCCGATATTTTGCATTGTCCGTTTTCGATCCGAATTTAGGCCAAATAATGATTTGATTTCCGGATATTTGGCAATTATCGGGGTTGATGTGTAAAAGCGCCAGATCATGGATGCGTCGTCCCGTCGCTAGGAGTAGATAGATAGATAGATAGATAAAAACTTTATTTGACACAACATTACACAGACACAATATAAGGTACAAAATTAAATACTAAACTTAACTACTAACACTAAAAGAAAAATAAAAAATGTATTCTTTATTCTTTATTCGTTATTGTATACAAAAAACATAATCTAAACTTAATCAATAATGGCATGTACACAGGCGAGCTTAACCCTAAAAAGAGTTCTCTTCCAGCAAGCCTTGGGAATTGGAGATATTAAAAACGAATGGGTGGGTATGAAGGGTACAAAAGGAGGAAAAGAGAAAGATTAAATTCATAAACTAACCAATCGAGAAATACAGATAAATACTATATAAACTAAATATAATTACCTAAAGATTATTGCTAAATATATTATATTATATATATATATATATATATATCTACCAAAATATAATAATACACAAATAAATATACCTAAATACTAACAAGGAGAGATGTGCTCTTTGACTTTTCGCTTGAAAATGCCAAGCGAGGGACTAGCGCGGATAACGTGAGGGAGTGAATTCCACAACTTCACAGAGTGGACCGTGAATGAACCACCATAGCGACTAGAAGAGTGGGCAGGTATTTTAAGAAGAAGAGATTTTTCAGTTCTGCTGGACTCACCGGGGAACAAGGAAATCGAAACGCTCATAAAGATAAGGAGAGAGAGGGTTGTTGAGAATGTTAAAAAGAAGAGATACCACATGCAAATCTCGGCGCCGACGAATGGGTAGCCATTTTAACTGGGCTCTGAGCATTGAAACATGGTCAAACTTCCGCAGTCCAAATATAAATCGGATTCACAAGTTCTGAAGACGTTCCAGTTTATTAACGTACTCCTCCGTGGCATCAATGAAACAGCAGTCGGCATAATCTATAACAGGAAGTAACAAAGTTTGAGCTAGAATGACTTTGGTCTCATGAGGTAAAAATTTCTGGAATCGCTTGAGGAACTGGAATGAAAAATGGACTCTTTTACTGATTTCATTGATATGGTTTACCCAAGACAACTGATAATCAAAAATGACACCCAGGTTCTTAGCGTTAGTTGTGAAACAAATGGGAGAGTTACCGTACATTAGAGGAGGCCGGGAAGATTTATTTACGAAAAGCAGCATATAAGAGCTTCCAAAAATTAACGCCTGAGACTTGGATGGATTAACCAGAAGGCCAAAAGCCTTCGCCCATGAGTAGATACTATTCAGGTCAGCGTTTATTTGGTTAATACCAACAGAGAACTCATTAACTTTAAAATGGTTATAAATTTGCAAGTCATCAGCATAAAGATGATGATTAGAAGAAATGACTTGAGTGATGCCATTAATGAAAACTGAGAAGAGGAGAGGTGAAGGAACACCACCTTGGGGCACGCCCCCAGTGATATCACACCAGTCAGAAAAAGACTCTTCAGAGCGCACACACTGTGAACGGCCTGAAAGATATGAATCAAACCAAGAGATTGCCTCGGGGGAAACATTAAGAGAGGATAGGATGGAGAGAAGAATGTCATAGTCAACCGAATTAAATGCACTGCTAAAATCAAGAAGCACTAAGACAGTAAGAAGCTGGTTATCCATTGCCCACCGAATATCATCAGATACCTTGATCAGGGTACTGACGGTACTCTGGCCCGGGCGGAAGCCAGATTGAAAAGGACTGAGGAGTTTATTTTTGTGAAGGAAGAGAGAAAGCTGTTTGTGAACAACCTGCTCCAGGATTTTAGATAAAATGGGTAAGATAGATATTGGTCTAAATTGGGATGCAGTGGAGGGGTTAGAGGTTTTAGGCAGGGGAATAACGAAAGCTTTTTTCCACGTGGACGGGTATGAGCTCATTTCAAGGGAAAAGTTGATAATATGAGTGATTGCTGAAACGAGCTCGGAGGACAGGATTTTTAGCATATGGACATGAATACCATCCACACCAATAGCTTTAGTGGAAATGGATTGAATTAATTTTAATACATCCCCTCGGACACCTCCGCAAAGCAGAATCCAGGACAATTGGGTTTAGAAAGGCGAGATAAGTGATTGATAGTAGAGAGCTTTGTTCCAGCATCCAAAGACGTAGAACAAGAAAAATGAGTATTAATTGAATTTAAGTCGAAAGAAATAGGGGTTTCAGTGGAGTCTTTTCCAATGCAGAATTCAGAAATTTCTACATAATGTACACGAGTTATCACAAACACACAAAGTAGTTAAGAAGCAGGGTAGGTGCAAGAAGGTCTGTGCAGTAGATATGCCAAAAAGGACCAGTCTCAGCTTAGTGTTACTCTGCGCCATTAGGCGTAAGGCAACGCTGGTTTTCAGACTGGGCCTGTGTAGAAGTGACTCCACGAACAGAGAGTAAGAACACAACTGTACCTAATTAAAAGAAAGAAATAGCTTAGACACACATAATATAGAGTAGTAAATAATTTATAAAATTAACTAAGTAATAATCAGTAGGTATAAGAAGAAAATAGATTCGTGAGCTAGTAAGAAATACCTTATACACATAATATTCGCGTAGTAATATTGCTAGTACATATAGTAAGTAATTAATAAATTAATAAAAGTAAGAAATAAAACTATTTGAGATTTGTGAGACTGTCCTTTGCCAGCAAACCATGTACGTCTCTGTCAATGTCATGCACGTCGATGACAATGACAGGCACTCAAAAGTACTGTGCGCACGCACATGGAATGACTTTTGTATACGTCATCAGTATGGATAAATTTGGAGATTAATTATTATTTGGATTTAAATGTAATGTAATGGCCAAAGAACGACAAGAACCGAAAAAGAAAGTGAGGAGGGATATGGAATATGAATTAGTACAGTGATGGGCACACGTTTTTTAACACCTTTGCCTGCCTAGCAGTTCCTTTCCTAGAGTAACAGGGTTGCTACATGTTGGGACACTTGAAATATGTTTGTCGCGTTAATATCCCTTTTAGTAATCCATTTCAGGAGGTCACTTACGTTCCATGTGCTAAGACGGTGGCTAGGAGGATTGGTCAACATTATAGCCTTAATTACTTTTTTTTTACTATTGGGTGGTTGCCGATGGAATCCTTTGAAGGATTAGAAAAGGTAGCTACCACTGACTTGTGAACAAGTATGGTTCTAGGAGCTAGTTTACGCACTTCGTGGAGAAAGATTAGATATCTTGCCAGATTTTCTGGGTACGGAGTTGACGACGAAACGTTATTGTGCTTGGCCCACCGAAGCCAGCTCTCCCAGGCTGGTTTATATGTTTTCAATGTAGACGGTCTCCAAGCTGATTGTAGTAACTTGCGTTCGGACTCACTCCAGTTCATTATTACAGCTAGACAAAGGTTCTGCACGTCTCCAGGTGGGAGATCTGTTCGAAGGTTCCGGAGATGGGCTTCTTTGAGGTTCTTGATCCGAAAAGGAGGGCACAGAGCTCGCCTTTTCACAACTGGTTTCCAGTGTGCCTTCTTCCAGTTCGGTGCTATTAGTAAGTAGTGACCGCTGGAGAAGTTCATATGTTGTAGAACTTGTGGTATCAGCGCTGGCGGTGGAAATATCCAGCCTAGCCTGTAATCCCATGGACGGCTGAAGGCCTCTGTATATTCGCTTTCGGTGTCCTTCAGATCCTCGCTTACGTATCTGGGAACCACTGCTGAGGCTTTCGATGCGAACAGGTCTATGTCCGGAGTTGAAAAAAGATGGGCTTTTGAAAGATTAGGGTTTGTACTCGAGATGCCATTCCTGTTGGTCAGGAAAGGCTGTCTGCAAGACCGTTGTACTTGCCTGGTAAGTATTTTGGTACAATGTTGATGCCTAATGAGTGTGCTAGATCTAAGATTTTTGATGTTATGTTGAGCAGTTTTCGAGTTTGTTCCCCCCTGTCTCCTTATGTAAGCGGCTGCTGTACGGTTGTCGGTTTGGAGAATGGTCGTCTTCCCGCGGAGATGATTGCCCGCTCTTTGTAAGACTTCGAAGAAAGTCCATAACTCTTTTTGATTGGAGTGCCAGATATTTTGATAGGAGTTCCAGTGACCAGATAGCTTTTTGCTGTTTACTATTGCTCCCCAGCTGATGTCTGAACCATCTGTTGCTACGAATGCTGTGGTTTGAGCGGTTTGAAGGGTAGATGACTTGTTTATGTTTTGGAGCCACCAAGACAGTTCTTGTATTATTATGCTTGGTAGTGGAAACGTCTTGTTTCTTTGTGTGTTTGGGAGAGGCTTTGCGGCGATTTGTATGGATCTGCAATGAAGAGCGCCCAGGGGAACAGCATTAGAAGCAAAATTCAGTTTACCCAACAGCTGTTATGCGCTAAACCAACTCCACGAATTTAAACACAATGTTTGTGTTATAATATCTTTACTGACCACTGTCCTTGTTGTAAAAGTAGGTTAGCATCTTCATTTAAAAGCAAAAAATCATCTAGGTATACAATGGTTCTTATTCCTTTTTCACGCAATAGCAACGCTGTCCAGTTAGATATTTTACTGAAGGTTGACGGGGCACTGGAAAGTCCAAATGGTAGACAGTTTATGTTATAGACCTTATTATCGAATGTGAAAGAGAGATATCTTCTGTGCGAATTACTCACTGGGATGTGGTAGTATGCGTTGGAAATATCAATTTTTACCATAAAATCCCTTTTTTGTATTGTATCCCTTTTTTGTGCAGAAAAATATTGCAGAAAAAAATATCCCTAATATTTGTTGAGACATCATTTTTAGAGATGCATGGTCATGCATTTTTAGACTTGCTTGACATAAATTTTTCAAGGGTGGTTTTTATATGAAAGGTACTCGTTACCCCTTTATAATATTTAAAATCGTAGTTGGTGCCCCGAGCGAGTCCCACAGATGAATCTTATGTTCTAGTTGTCCCACGAAAAAAGGACTAACCTTAATTTCATGATATCTTTGCTCCACCCTGGGTGATTTTGTTTTTATTGGTGTATTTTTTTTGTTGCTTATTCCGAAAGCTTTTGGAATTTTGAAATGGCCTTTTGTATTTCGTTGCATCACGCTGGGTTTTAGCGTTTTTCGTGGGGAGCGTTTTTTTTCCTGGGTTCATATTTGTTTTTCCGCGGAAAAAAATTATGCGCTCGCCCTTGATCTTTCATAGCTTCAGCCATTTTTTCTTCAGAGAAAAGGTGTGTGTCCGATGTTGGAATGTCGTAAAGTATATCACTGATGACTTTGTTGGTTGGTTTGTATGTCTCACGTCGGGACTGTATTACCTCAGCTCTTCTACCGCATGTGTATTGGAGTAGAGCATCCGAGTATTTTCTGAACGGGCAGTCACTCGTCAGGATTTTTTTCTGAATCTCTTGCCGAGTTCTAGGATCCAATCTTTTACACGTGTCTTGAAAAGATTTTCGTTGGAGTAATAACCCATGGGTTATTGCGCCAAAGTCAGGTCTGTCTTTTCTAGTTGACCTAGTGACGTCCAAGACGGGGTATTAATGGCAATGATGCTGTTCACTTTCAAGTGTCCGAAAACAGGAGTAGCGCGGTGGATCTTCTGGACGTCTGCGTATCGTACGTTCTTCCATCCGTCGTCCCCCAGCCGTTGGCATTTGCGGCCTTGATCGGCTATTAGAGGATCAATCGGCTATTAGAGGATCAGCTTTTGCCAATTTAGGTTCAGCCTTCGTTGCGTTTGGCGAAAAATTACAGTCGAAGGAATCAGAGTTTTTCACGTTTGTGATCTCTGCCAGCATTCTTTGTGCATCTGCTATTTGAGTTGTTAGTGCAATTTCCTCGGAGGTGTTTTGTAGGCTATGATTCAACATTGTTCATGATGACATGGCGCAGAAAGACGGTACTTGAAACCTCTCGTCGGTTTGTGTAACTTCTTCCGTTGACTCGAAAGACTCGTTAACCTCAGATTCTGTTTGGACACAGTTTGACGTCAGAGATATGACTTTAGCTGACACGTCTTCGATAGCTTTAGTTTTGCTCGACAGTTCTTGTATCATTTTTTCAAACAAGGTGTTCTGCACGTCGTCGTTTATCTTTTCTGAGCGTCGTGTTTTTGCAGAAACTACGCTCTCTTGAGAAGTGGATCTTCTCTTTCTCTGTAAGTCACCCGAGGCTACGTCTCTTGATGTGAGACTAGGTTTTAGAATTTTTACGGTAATCATGAACTGATCGTAGGACTTCGGATTAACCTTTTCAACCACATTGTGTGGTGCATATAATATGGCACGTCCTAGCGGCCATTCCAATAATTTCCTCTTCATGGTAAAAATCTTCGTCAGTTCTGCCGTAGGGATCGCGAATCGTAGCTTCGCTTCCACTTTGAGCGATACGGACTTCCCGAACAGTTCAGTATATGACAGGTTTTCGACCTCCCACAATTTTCAATCCCCGACGGATTGAAAATTGTGGGAGGTCGAAAACCTGTCATATACTGAACTGTTAATTGCATTCCAATGTTTCGACAAATCTTTGGTAAGATATTTGTTCCTCTTGAGGGACGGGATGGGAGCAGAGACTGCCCATCAATGTTGGAGCCATAATCTGTTAAAAAAAACTGATTGTTAGTTGATGCGTCAGTTTGACCTGACTTATGCCTACGATACGACTGGTCGTATCAACTATGTAGGAGATTTTCATGCGTCTTATCTTATCGATAAGTGTTTAAATAGGCTAGCATGTTTATCCGATACGTTCAGTCGTATAAATAAGACGACTGATGTTCGGTTCCGCTTTTCTGCTTGAAAAATGCGGGTAGTTACGTGCTACTCTCTGTAGTATTTATTTGGGCTGGAAACGGCTTTGTAATGTTGGGTTATACCTTTAGAGGTATGTCGTTCACTGCGAGACGACGGTAAGATATCACTAGGGTAACTAGACCCAAAATACTTTCTGAGCTAGCAATATAACAGTGATTTATTACAAATCATTTCCCTAACAAGCTAGGGAGATTCGTAATTTTCGATATGCTGTGAATGAATATTAATAACACTTATAAATTGTTTATCAAACAAAAGTAATGACCAATAGCCACAAAAAAACTGTCAGCGCGGCAGGAGGAAAATGCTTAGAATATGTAAACAGCTATATCTACCTAGGCAAACTACTATCTTTCAATAAAACAAACAATGAAGAAGAAGTAGAAAGGAGAGTGAATATAACTTGGCAGAAATTCTGGGCGCAAAAAGAAATTCTAAAGGGAAACTATAGCATAAATCTGAAAAAAAAAAATTGAATTGATACCTCTCTGTTACCTTGTTTATTGTATGGCTGCCAGACATGGGTTTATACCAACAAAATCAAACAAAAAATAAGAACCACACAGAGAGCAATGGAAAGAAGTATTCTGAACATCAAGAAAATACACAAAGTTAATAGTTCTTTAATAAGGAAAAAAACCAAATTAACTGACGCAGTCACACAAGCACTTAAATATAAGTGGCAATGGGCTGGCCACATTTCACGATACACTGACACTGATCATTGGGTCAAGCCTGAAGGCTCGAAAACCTAAATATTTTTACAAAAAATAACTTGAACCTGTCAACTAGGTATTTGCGGGCCGTAAAGTTGGTTATCCCTGTTTCTTTATAACTTGGTATCCAAAAATGCTCAAATTTCTCACCGCACGTATTTATCTTCTACCTACCTACCTTGGATTGAAAAGTGCATATTCGTAGGTAACTCAAACCAAACCGAAAGTTATTTAATTATAATAGTAGTTAGGTAATTAGGTATATTTTTCTCTAGTTCATGACTTTAAAAGGTAGGTATTACCTACCTATGTAACAAGTACCTACTTAACTGTTATAACATAATAAAATAATACATATAAGTAAAAATACGATTTTATTCCACGAATTTCGGGAGCCCTAAAATCCTTATATTTTATAAAACACTAGCTGACCCGGCCACACGTTGCTGTAGCTCAGTAGTTCTAATACATTGAACCCATATACGCTAACCTCTAAAATTATCAGTGTTTCTATATTATGTATGTTTTATACGTATAAACCTTCCTCTTGAATTAGGTACTCTATCTATTAAAAAAACCGCATCAAAATCCGTTGCGTAGTTTTGAAGATCTAAGCACACATAGGGACAGCGGGAAGCGAGTTTGTTTTATACTATGTAATGATTGAGCTACCATCAAGCTATCCACTCTTGGCAGATTGTTCGACTTGGCCTTTCTGAAATCCTTCTTCCATGGCGTATAACTTATAGGTACAGGTACCTACAGGAATTTATAAAATTAACACTACAACTACGGATTATTATGATTTGTTACAACAATTCATTCGTCTCAGAGCCGTCGCTCTGGTTAGTCGCTCGCTGCGTAAGCCCGTGCGCGTCCAACTGTAGCATACGTATAACTACCCGCAAAAGATTATAAAAAATGGTGAAGTGTGATTTGTGTGATAAAGGTATCACTAAAAGGAACCCTGGACTGGAATGTAGAATGTGTGGCAAGACCGTTCATGGAAACCAAGCATGTAGCGGTCTCCCAGCCAAACAGCTTGCCGCGCTTCGCAATTCTGAGAGCCTTGAGTGGACTTGTAATGAATGCAGCCTTTCCACCAGGAGAAAGTCATCCTTCATAGTCCCGGATGAAGATGAAGATGACGACATGGATGTTGCCTGTACTGAAAATATTGGCCCCATTGATGTGAAAAAACTTCTTCGAGATATCACTTCCGAAGTAAAAAAGATTGTGAGGAAGGAGAATGAAACTTTGGAAGAATCATTAAACTTCTTTGGAACTAAAATAGAAGAAGTTGGAAACAAGATTGAAGTGCTTGCAGCAAGAATCTCAGATATAGAAAAAAAGCAAATGTACCTTGTAAACAAAAATAAACACCTTGAGATCACGGTCTCCTCACTTGAAATACAAATAAGGAAAATTGAACAAAGTGCATTAGATAAGATGGTGGAAATCTCTGGAATCCCCAAAACTAATAAAGAAGACATTAAGACAATTGCCTGCAATGTTGCAAAGATGTTAACTGTGGATGATAAAGAAATAAGAAGCGTTAAGCGTATTGAAGGTAGACCCGGGTCTGATGGACAGCTGCTGGTAGAACTAGGCAATGCGGAACTCGCGACATCGTGGGTGCAAGCATCAAGGAAGGAGACTGCGCCCATCCTTGCTGAGCACGTAGTCCCGAGCATTCTACAGGAAGCAGCGAAGTCAAAGGTGTTCGTAAGGCTTGCCCTATCTAAGTCAAACAAATCACTTCTGTGGAATGCTCAACAAAAGCTACGCCCTGGATTTAAGTACGTGTGGTTCCAGGCAGGAAAAGTATTAGCGAGAAAAGGAGACGGAGATAAACCAATTTCAATCTGGTGCGAGGAGGACATCGCACAAATTGCATCTTAGGTATCTTAGTGTAATTTTATTTTATTTTACTACTTATCTATATACCTACCTGTATTTTAAGTTTGTTCTACCAAAAGGTGCTTTAGTATCAATATCATTTTCATAATGTCCTTAAGTGCAATATCGGAATTAACCAACTGTATCAACATTAATGAGTTCTTATCTAAAATACCTAACGACAATAATAAGCTAACTATGGTTCATATAAACATACGGTCTCTAATTAAAAACTTTAACTTAGTTAAACAACTGATCAACAGTTCAAGGGCTCAGTTAGATATTATAGTTCTCACAGAGGTGGGAATAAAAACCGGCCTAGCATCGCTCTTTAACATTCCAGGGTATAACATGTTCATTAAATTAACAAAAAGTAGTAAGGGGGGGGGGGGGGGGGGGGGATTATAGTCTATATAATTAATAAGCTTGGTTTCGACGTAATTGATAATCAATTACCACACTGTGAAAGTATTTTCGGCAAAATATCGTCACCCCACCCTTATGAAGCATACATATGTGCTGTATACCGACCCCCAGATCTAAGTAAACACCTATTTATTACAGGTGCAAGGGACTTGTTCTCATTATTACCTTATAAAAAACACGACGTGTACTTACTAGGTGATATAAATATTGACCTGAAAAGCAATAATTCCATTCGAGAATACTATGTAAACTGCATGTCCGAGTGTGGTCTATCGCCGGCGATCACGGATTATACTAGGATCGAGATTAGAAATAATATAACTAAACGTAGCTGTATTGATCACATCTTTGCGAAATCACGGGCGTTAGACCTTTACTCGTCAGCGGTCTGCACAGTAATTATGGCTGACCATCGCATGGTCGCATTATCCTGTGTTGGACTCAAACCTATACAGGTGATCCAATTTACTTAAAACTTTTACACGAAAATAAATTACAACAGTCTTTAAATGAAATTAACTGGGATGCCCCTTTATACATGGAGTGTCCTATAGAAATATACAAATTTATAAAAGATAACTTTGATAAATGTTATGAATATGCTACATATACTAAAACCATAAACAATAAAAGTAAAAGAAACAAATATCCTTGGATTAATACTAAAATAAATAACATGTGCTTAAAAAAAGATAAATTGTTTAGTTTATGGATAAAAGATCCATTTAATAAGGAATTAAAAATAGATTATAATAAACAAAGAAATAAAACCCATAAACTAATAGATAAATTGAAATGTATAAACTCTCTTGTATTTGTATTTCGTAGTTAAGGTAGTTATAAGATGGATCATTATAAAAAAGCGCTAGGACCAAGACGAGTTTCTTGCCAATTCTTCTCGAGCTTGGGTTAGGATGAATTGGCACCTAAATTCACCTAGTATGTAAGACGTTTCAAAGTGATCCTTGTGATTGTATTGAATAAATCATCTTTTGACTTGACTTTGACTTGATAAATGTAAGAACAGCTATTATAAGCATTAAATAAATTAAAGTAAAAAGAACCCAAGAAAAATATGGGAGATAATAAACTGTTAACTAGCGGGTAGGACGTCACGCTCCATAGATGATACCATTGTTAAGGCATTTAAGCAAAATAAAGACAATCTAAAACAAATAGCCGATAATTTTGCATGTGAATTTAAGAGAAGTGTAAATGATATTATGCTTCACTGTGACAAACGCCTATTAGCTGAATCAAACTACATGTTCCCAGAAAATAAATCAATGCGTTTTATAAAGGCAACGAATACCAGTATTCATGGTTTTATCAAAAATCTAGAACCTAAGAAAGCTGCTGGGTGTGACGCAATACGATGCACTGATATTAAAAACTTAGCGATAAAATAGCGTCAACTATAGATCGACTTATTAACCAAAGTATAAAACATGCAAAATATCCTACATAACTCAAAACAGGTGTGGTTAGACCAATTTATAAAAAAGGTAAACATAGTGAGAATATTAATTACAGACCAATTACCATTCTTTCAGTTATCGACAAACTCGTAGAAAAGTACATTTGTAATCAAATTCACAAATTCTATGGAAAACATAATATTATCTCAGACTCTCAATTCGGATTTCAGCCTTTTAAATCAACCACTATATTACTTTCAAAAGATTTCCTAATGAAATAAATAATCAACTTAATGATAAGAAACATATTATCCTTTTATTTATTGACTTCAGCAAAGCGTTTGACACACTGAGGCATGATACACTATTACAAAAGCTCAATAATTCAGGAATTAGAGGGCCACTTCTAAATTGGTGTAGGGACTACCTTAATCAAAGAACATTTCATGTGAAAATAGGTGAGCACTTCAGTTACCCTCAATTGGTCACAGAAGGAACTGCGCAAGGATCAGTCTTGGGCCCATTGCACTACTTGGCATATGTTAACGACATGGAAAATGTAATAAAAGACTGCTCTGTTTATCAATATGCAGACGATACGAGTCTGCTTGCCTTCCATCATGACTTACATGTAGCTACACAGATTATGCAAAGTGACTTCACGCGGGTGGCTAAGTGGGCACATGACGCCGGTCTCGTCTTAAACTCCAGCAAAACCAAATTCATTCATGTGTGTTCCTCTCATCTACCTCGTGCGGATACATTTTCTATATTTGCACATACTCATGTATGTCTTCATAGGGTCAGGCAAAGCTGCTCTTGCCCTGAAATTGAACAAGTCTCGCAACATACGTATTTAGGTTTAGTAGTGGATAGCAGGTTCAATTGGCAGCCCCTTAAAAACGTTGTTTGTGACAAGCTTCGTGCCATTCTCGCAAAATTTTATATAATTAAGCAGAAAGTACCGTGGAATATATTACTTAATATATATATCGCCTTAGCAGAATCTATAATAGCGTATGGTCTAAGTAGTTATGGGCGAACTTTTAAGACACACCTGGATCAAATACTTGCTCTCCAGATAAGGCTATTAAAACTTATATTGCCTAAACATATTAAATATAAATTACAACATCTAGAAGAATTTAAATACTGTAAAATAATACCGGTGCATGAGAAAGTAGAATTGACCTTACTGACTGAACAATACCATAATCATGAATTACGTAAACCAGTAGAACATAAAATATTAACAAGACAAACAACACAACAGAAATTATGTATACCTAAAATGAAAAACTTTTCCGGGCGACGCACTACTAACTTTCTCATCCCCACAATAGTAAATACCATTCCACATAGTATTCTAAACGAAATAAATAACAAAAAATATAAAGACATATACAAAAAATACTATTTAAACAAATTGTAATTATACTTACATACCTACTTTTTATCAACTCTGAATAATATAAACATAAAACATGAATTATAAACATGAGAAATTGAATCATCCTGTATCTCACTGGTTTGACTTGTTTTCTATTAGATCAGCAGTAACAGGCTACTCGCACACATATGCAAATCGCTACGCTGTTGTTGCACTCATTCATTATACATTAACGTTTGCATTGTGTGTGTTCAAATTGATTGATTCATATTGTGAAGACGGTATGTCCCTGTGACTGCCGTTTATTACTGTATAGGTAAATAATAGTGTACTAGTTTCTGCTACAATAATTACTATTGTTATTTAATGTTTACGACGAATGTGAGTGCCTAAACAAACCTTATCAGGTTTAAAGGTACAATACCTACTGAATTATCTGTATAGTTTAAGTGCATTAAATAATAATAATAAAAAAAAAATCCCAAACTAACAAACACGTACAATTTAAGCAACAAACTTAATACAAAGCGCAAGCGTGTGTTCACAGTTCACTATCTGCCGCACGGCCGATTTCACATGAGCCGTGACGTCACGCAGGGAGCGCGCGGAATCTAGAAAATTTAAAGTGTCTAATAGTAGGGGAGCCTAAGCGGGGATTTCGGGATTTATGAAAGCGTGGCAGATTAATATACAGAGGGATGCCTGGTACCCGGTTAAGTACCTCCACCAAATATTAGCCCCATATATGAGGCCGCCCGTCAAGGATAAAGGATCAGATTAGTAAAAAAAAATTGATCATCAGAAATTCTCGAGCAAGTCAGATTAAGGTAGGGTGAGTTAATTACATGCTAAAAAGTGTATATTCCACTAATCTGACGATTTAAGCGCGACAAAGTTGTAAAAAAAAACGTCATCTCGACATTCTCGAGCGTGGCTAATTTTTTTTTAATTTTAAAGGAAATAATTCAAGGATAACGAAAAATATAATCTGACGAAAATTTAATGCGTGCAGCTGCATGATGCCTATTTTCCCTTCTACGCGTTTCTATTCCTCTCTCACTCTTTCTCTATCTATTATTCTCTCACTTCGCCCCCACTCTGGTTTCCGTTGCCATGACGCCATAACAGCTGATCACACAGACTCGTTCGTGGCATAATATTATTAATAACGTATTTCCAACGTTTTGGCTTTTTTTGTTATTTTAATATAAGTTATGTTAATTAAAGTTTATAAATATTTACTATGAGTGATATCAATTTAAAGTGCGTATTTTGTAGTGAAACTACTTTGCAAAAAACGATTAAATTTACATTAAAACCATTAAAAAAATGTATAAATATTTTAGAATATCGTCGGAGCAAACCGGTTTTCCGAAAATTCCGAACAACATACGATAATAATCTTCAACTGTCGATAGAATCTTCATTAATTAAGTATATCACGCACAGTGTTATAAACTATTTACAGCAATAAAAATACCGCGAGACGTTCAGTATTTACAAGAGCAAAATGTAGTGGAACGTGACAATGCATTGGAAGCTTGTGGAAATAGCTCCGAATCACATGTTCCTGTCTACTGATGAAGATGATGATAATTAATTAATCAATTTATTATTAAAAATTTAATTTTCCTGAGCATTTTTTTTTTTATTATTTTCTTATAAATACAAGTATTCTACTCAAAAAATATACACTTTTTTATTTGCATGCTATTTCCTGAGCTTTTCAATTAATTAAGTTCAATGATTTAAAAAAATAAAAAATAAATTCTTTTTTTGTCAGATTAGGCGAATTCCTCTAGATAATCGTCAGATTATGAGACAGCATGTCTAGGACATAAAGATGAACCATATATATCTTAATCTGACGCGCTTGAGTATTTCAAAATGGCGAATTTTTTTGCACATTATAATAATGGCTGCAAGTTTGCCTCACATCGAAATCGTCAGATTATTGAATGAGAGCTTTTTTTTAGGTTCACTTAACATCCCCTTAGAAAATCTGACGCGCTCAATTAATTTTTTTTTTCTTCATTTTCAACCCTTACGTACGACCACCCGCATCATCCAAACGATCAGATTAACATACGTATAATATTAACATCCCGTGACCACGGGATGTCATCTAATTATTAAATGATTAGATAAAAATGATTCTTAAATTGTAAAAAAAAACCTTTGCTATTAATTTGTTACAGTCTTCCAAACGAAAATGTACCTACTTTGCAGTAGGTTGAAGCCACAGGCCGAAAAAATTGCACACCCAAAAACTCTTCGAGGATTTGTAGTACCCATTTTAAGAAAAATGTCTTCTATAAGAAGAATAAGTTAACATTCTGTATCCTAATGCTGTTCCACTGGTAGTTAGTAAATATTTGATTTATGAGTTTTTATTCTGCCTACAGAATTTATTCTAGGTAGGTAGATACTGATCAATACTTTTCGACTAGAAAAAGTAAATAAGTCCTTTATTGGGGAACACGGTGCGCTTCTATAATAAGCTTCCTGAAAGTGCAACTATTAAGAAATTTACAGCTTACATAAAAGATAGTCTTTTTGAAGAAATCTTATTATAATATGACTATATTATTGATAAGAACGCATGGCCTCATGTCGCTCTGCCCTCAGACAGGTAACCCACTTGAAATGTTGACACACTTGAAATGTATAAACTCTCTTGTATTAATATTTCGTAATTAAGGTAGTTATAAGATGGATCATGCAAAAATGCGCTAGGACCAGGACGAGTTTCTCTTTTCGGGCTTGAGTTATGAATTGGCACCTAAATTCACCTAGTATGTAAGACGTTTCAAAGTGATCCTTGTGATTGTATTGAATAAAGTATCTTTTGACTTTGACTTTGTATTATCTTTATGGTTTTATTATTTCTATAATGTTATGCTTAGCTTTAATAATAATAAACAATTAAGTACATACACAAATGTTTTCTATATCACACATCTGTTTGTTTATTTATTTAATACAGTTATGATATAAGCTTACAGTTAAAACCTAAGTGCTATCTATCTTAAATTAAAGCTTAAATATATTCTCAAGGAGTTGAAATAGCGGAGAGACTGTCATTAAAAATATCTATATGTTGAACCTCGTGTACATATGCATTAAGTAAGATAAGCGCCCTTAGGGTTGGTGCGTTGTTCGCGTGATAGGTACGCGGTGTGTGGCATGCAAACAGAGGATGACGACGTTTGCCACAACGCACGTAGTTGTCGGGAGCATATAGTGGCATCATCTGTTATAAAAGATTGAGTTTTGTGATAGAGAGAAATTTAGAAAAGAAAATTTAGAAATTTCTACTACAACACAACGTCTCTAATAAATCTAGGATTACGTAGGACTAGGGTAAAAGTTTTAATGTGGCAACACCACCTACCTATCGTTCTTTCTCACACGCGGCACGCACACCATGTATCTATTGGTTTCTCTGTCTACGGTTTTTCCTATAATGTTCTCCATTGTTCATGCGTGCACAATGGCAGCTGTCATATCATAACATAGCAAACCGAACATCGTCAAAGGTAGGTAAAATTAGAAATTGTCTAAAATATATTTAGTTAGTCATAGCTTTTGTAAAACCTATTCGGTTGGTACCATTTAACTAAATTAGGAACGCTTAATTAAGTTAGATAAAATTATATTAGGAAAAGTTATATATTAGGATAACAGCAGAATAGCAAAAGTTAATTTGACAGTCCAAAACCTAATTTTAGTTAAAATTGGTTAGGTTGGTGCCAACAGAATTGAGGCTAAATTATCAAATTGAACTCACCACTTTAACCCTAGATAGCTAACGTTCCACTATGAAAAGCTAACCATTCCACTTTTTGACGATAATTCTTTAATTGTTTTTTTTATTAAAACATTATTTTACTTTAATTAGGTTTATTGTATTTATAGGAAATATGGATTACAAATAAAATATTATTATTAAAAAAATATATGTTTATTTAACTTTTAAGTACAAATTTAATAATAATTAATGGCACATGTTTCTTTTAGATCAAAAAGGCACTTAAACTATACCTAATGACTAAATAAGGAACTATTGTTTGGTAATTTCTTTTTTTTTAATTTACTTTTATAAAAAAAAACCTTGATATCAATTATTAAATAAATTAGATTTTTTTGTCGCATGTTGGGCAAAAGTCGACTGTATGTTCGCCACAAATAGGAACTCTGCAACTATTGCAATAATTCTTTGTCATGAGCCTTTTCTTAAGCAAACATAAGCCTAAAGTACAGGTGTAAAAGTTACACATAAGCTAACCATTCGTCAAAATGACGAGTTTTCAGTAGGTATCTCATAAACAAAAGTACTTACCGCCGAAACGCGAGTACCCCGCGACGCAGTGTACCGGTCACTGAGTTGAGTTGGCGCGAAACCGTGAGAGCGTAGGTCAAACAATTAGAAAGAGAGAGGAAGATATTTAGTTGATGGTCGTCATTTTGCCGAACGTTAGCTTTCTAGGGTGAATTATTGAAGTGAAAACTTCTTTATCATCGTTGTGATTTGAATGTCATTAGAACGAAAAAGCGACAGTAAAAAGAGACAGACACATAAATTCATAACATTTAACGTGGGAGAAAATGAGATAGCAAGCATTACCTATACAGTGTTTCCTATATTCGTGGTTCTAACATTTTTGAAGATTTCACTTCTACCACGTGTGAATTACACACATATTTTTATTATTTTAAATAACATTACTTAAGGGTACCTAGTACCTATGTAGGGTGACTTTAGATTGGATAGTTGAATTTTGGGAAGACAGACAAAATTCCATAAATTTTAGTATCTACTTACATACGCATACGTTGCGGGTAGCAAGATAATAATAGCAAGATGCTCTTTTAAATTTTAGACAAAGCGAGATCTAATTTCGGGTCGAACAACTAGTTTTTGGGCGACCTCTGTGGCGCAGTGGGCCTAGGTCCGGCTGAGACGCAGAAGGTTGCGGGTTCGATTCCCACCGCGGGACAAATTTTTGTATGATCTGAACGTATTTTTCTCAGGTCCGGGTGTTTCTATGTAAGTATAATATGTATGTATTTACAAAATCAAAGAATATGAGTGGTATATCAGTCATGTGACACCCATAACACAAGCTCTTACTTTGAGGCAACTTTGATACTTTGATGCTGTATGAAATGTCCGGCATTATTTATTATGATTTTTATAATATATATATTTATTTTTGATTTATCATATGAATCCTATCTGACTATCTTGTTCAAAGCCGTGACGCACCCTCCTGGTTTCCGCGGAAGATCAGCGTTGTTTTCAGTAGTACCTACTAGTGAACGCAACATCATGCTGAGTCGGACACCTTTTTGTGACATCTTCCCATGGATTGAGAGACACAACATGGACCGTTTTTCTTAACCCTCTATTGCATGAATTATTAAATTAAAAAGAAAAAATATATTTTTATGTTTTAATGTGTTTTAATAGGGCTTGTAAGACAAAATATAAAGTGAAAAAAAAAATAAGTATCTTATTTTAGAAAAAAAAAAAACAGAAGCCAAAATTGGCTTCCCATGCAATAATGTCTGTGTATGAGACCAGTGTTGCCAGATTAGGCGACTTATCGCCCTTTAGGCTATCTCGACAGGTGGCGGGGCGACCAAAAAATGCGATCGGCGACTGGTCGCCGTTTAGGCTATTTAAGAAATTAAAAATTATGATATTAGGCTACATCCATCATATTTTTTTTACAATTACAATAATAAGTAGGTACAAAATGGATAAACCAGAATGTTTATTTCATTCAGTCAATGTCAGTTGATGAGAATGTCGTTTATTTTTTAATAGAGTCAGAAGTGAATCAAATGGTAGTGGTAAGTTGGATGCATATTTCGCGGCATTTAATCAATCAATAAATGAAGGAATCCTTGATGATGTTATTTTGTTAGCAGTCGACGAATAACATATATTTATTTTATAATAAAAGCTTTAACCCTACATAGTAGAACCATTAATGTTAAAACAGTTAATAAGTCTAACCGTTTTTACTATGTTGCTTTATTGTTGTTGAAGTGAAAACTTCTTTTAACGCGGTACGCATTTTTTTAGATGAGGTTAAACCTCTGGACTCGCGACACCGTTACCGAGACGTAGCCGGCTGTCGCGCTTGCCCCATTTGATTATATACCTTAATTCACATGTTTACAGTTTACTTTTGTATGGAGAAGTATACTGAGTTAGGTTCTTTGATATATTATCTACATTCTGAACAAATACATAAAAGAATATTAAATGTATTTTAAAGTTTCTAATAACTAATAAAATACAATTCATAAATAAAATGCGGGACAAATGTTTGTATGATCTGCAACTATTTGTCTCGGGTCTGGGTGTTTCTATGTATAATATGTATGTATTTACAAAAAAAAAGTATATAAGTGGTATATCAGTCATGTGGTACCCATAACACAAGCTCTGCTTACTTTGGGGCCAGGTGATGCTGTGTGAAATGTCCGGCATTATTTATTATTATTATTATTATTATTATTTATTAATTCATAACCCAATAACCCTAGTACCCATCTAAAAAATGTCTAACGCGCCAAAATAAGTTTTCACTTTTATCGGCACTCCCGGAGTACAACCCGTTTTTTTTATTTTATTACTGAGACTACAGGAAAAATAACATTACATGCTTACAGTATTCACTTTCAATATTTTAATTATCAAGGATTAGTTATGTATGTTTTAATCCTTTCCAGTCTAAGCAAAAAATAAGTTATCATAGTATTATTACCCGTATTAGGCGTATATTTCGTATCTTTGAATTAAGCAATGTAGTCAAATTTATGAAATAAACCTACATTTTGGTATAAAAAAATTGGGCGATTTTAGGCTACTTTTTGTATATTTTTTGGCGATTTGGACCAAGCTCCACCTGGCAACACTGTATGAGACTGCCATTTTTGGCTTCCTATGCACAACAAATACCAAAACTTACACAAGGTGAAAATCTCTAAAACAGTTTCTTTTCTCATTCAAGCAAAGAAACACGTCACATTTCTCACATTTTATATGAGAACGCAAGGAACAATCATTTTGACATAATTGACGATTCTTTTGGTGTATCGGGAAATGGTCAATTTTGTCTGTACGTATTGAATTTAGAGGTAGGTCTTGCACTTTTGCTGGGGTTTTCCGTGCCCTTTTTCGAGGTGCGAAAGATTCTTTTCTACTGGTAGGAGTACCCGTTCTAGATGACGTAGGAGTATTTCCTCTTGACAAGGTAGGTGTACCGGGATTACTGATACTAGGACGGCCTCTTTTTCTTGAGATGCTTTTGCCAGCCTTGCAATAATGTTCAGAAATGGCTAGCTTGAAGTCAAATAGTGACATGTATTGGTCAGTCTTGCGTCGCCACAGTAACCAAGCATTAACTGCACACATATCAACCAAGTGGAAAAATATTTTTTTATACCACTGACGAGATCTTATTTTGATCCTATACAGACCTAACAAAGAGTCAAGCAGATCAACGCCTCCCATGTGTCGGTTATACACATCAACGCATTGTGGCGATGTTATGTCCTTGTACTGTTTATCTTTTCTGAAATATCTAGTCTTAGTAGAAGTCGGTTCACTACCAACAAACGCAGACAGTAAATTGACCACTTTATTGTCATACCATGATACCAGGCTTAGTTTTACGTCATCGACGATGGCGATTTTCTCAACCATAGTACCACGACCTATTTTCTTCAGGTCCTTTTCTGTAGGCATATCAGCGTTAGGTACTCTGTTCATCCTAATGGTTCCCAATGGCAGCAATCCATTTTTATACAGGTAAACTTGCAATTTTATACTATTGAACCAGTTATCGAAAAATATTTTGTGGTTTACATTTCGAGGCACAGTAGATGTGAGTCGTGTAACAACGTTGGAGCTGACACCAAGATCTGGTGCATCACTTGGAAAAATGTTGCTTTGATCGCCAGCAAAAATATCGAAGTCGTAACTGAACCCTGATACGCCACTCAACACTTGATTTTTGTACCCCCACTTATGAGGTTTGGCTGGATTGTACTGTTTGAGTTGGTGGCGAGCTTTCGTGGGTATAATTTGCTCATCTACGGCCAGATATTCTTCTTTGGGTATCAAAAGTAACCGCTCTCTTAATTTTTCTATGAGAGGTCGAATTTTAAACAGTTTATCGTGACTTTGTGTACCGGGTGGTTTGAAATCTTCATTATTATTGAAATGAAGATGACGTTTTATCATTTCAAACTTATTACATGTCATTATTGAATTGACTTGATGCTGACCAATGTTGTTGGACCAATACATCCGTGTAGATGGCAGGTGAACTAATGAGGTGAAGATGACAATACCTATAAATTGCTCAATCTCAGTAGTTGTGATATTTGCTGGCTTGTTAACATTGACCTGAGTAGATTTCAGATTTGACTGTTCCGTAATAAATGTTACCAAATCTTCTGTGAAAAAAAATTGGAAAAATTCGGCAGGTGATTCTAATTCTTGAGTAAACTCTGGCAATTCCAGGCTACCACTAAAATTGAAATTATTTTCATCATACGCTGGCATTTTTCCTTCAGTCCAGATAATTTTTTCCTTAACTGCTCGCTTCTGTTTAAAATTTTTAGGTCTAGGCTCAACTATTTCGTCATCGGAAGTATCGGAATCGGATGGTAGAATAATTATAGGTTTTTTACGTGTTTGGTTGCGCAAGCGCGAAAGCGGAACATCGTCATCGGAATCAGATAGTGAATCATCGTTACTAAGAGAGCCATCACCAGGAATAGGTTTAATGCAGTTAGCAGTGCCATAAAAGCGTGAAGGAAGCATTCTGGAAAGATAAAAAAAAACTCTCTGAATGCATGCGAAGCCATTTTAGGCGCAAACATACTTCATCGTAAATGCATGCGAAGCCAAAATTGGCTCCTGTAGAAAATATTGAAAATGAAGTATAAGGAGCAAATATTTTGAAAAAACTGTGATAGGGGTCAAAAACAGAGGTTTTGCAGAACATTATTTACATTTTTTAACATCAATTTTCTTACCTTTTCTATTTAATATCCACCAACAAAGCTGCAATAAATTTCACTAAGAACGACGTCGCGTACGCACCGGAGAAAAGTGAGGTTATAATGACACATGACGTTGGCCATAGATAATAAAAATTACGTTTCGGTTCAGTTGGAATTTCTTAATATTACTACATTGACATTTTATAATTTTGTTTAAAATTAGGGTAGAAATAAATTACTAAAGTTGAGCAGCCAAAATTGGCTTTGTATGCAATAGAGGGTTAATATTGTTTTTTTATGCTGCTTTTTTTTTCTGTTTATTTCTTGTTTTTATGTCTTTGTGTAGCTCGGTTCCTTGTGTACCGTTGCAAATAAATTATTTTTCTTTCTTTCTTTATTACTTGACTTATTTACCTACTTTTACAGAGATGATTGCAATAATTATTCGGACCAAAAAAAGTACTTAAGTATAAAACATTAAACAGATGGACAAATACTTAGTACAATTCCGCCAATCTAAGAAAAGAAAAGAAATTCGACAAGTGTTTCGCCCCTCCACGAGGCATCCTCAGGAACACTTGACTGACTCCGCACCCCGGCGAAAAAACACTCTGCTCTGCAGACTTGTTGCTTCGACCAACGTCAGACTTTTCTCAGTCTGTCTCAGTCATAGATTGGCGGAATTGTACTAAATATTTGCCCATCTGTTTAATGTTTTGTAATGGATTTCCGCAAAGTCACGCCTGAATCAATTATCTACTTAAGTATAACATAAAAATAATAACAAATAACTTTTGTAAAGGTTTTTATTTAGTTTGATCTCCATCTGTCGCCGTGCTATCTGGGATAGTATTGCCATCTAGTAAAACACCTTCTGTCATAACATCTGATGCGCTAATCCCTTTCT
This sequence comes from Lampropteryx suffumata, assembly GCA_948098915.1. Classification (NCBI taxonomy): domain Eukaryota; kingdom Metazoa; phylum Arthropoda; class Insecta; order Lepidoptera; family Geometridae; genus Lampropteryx; species Lampropteryx suffumata. The sequence goes on along the minus strand of OX402561.1, from coordinate 2,671,715 downwards.
TCCGCGCTTCCCCTATGCTGGATGGGGAGAGCTTTCTCTTGTACCTTCGGGTATCCTGTTTCGCTATCCGTTTGGTGTTTGTCAAGTCGCCGGTACTGTAATAAATTTATTTATTAATTACAACGGCACAACCAATTACTCAAATTACATCACATAGAACACAAAGATAACAAATGATAAAAAATATAATTAAATGTCACAGTAAATAGGTCAGAATATAAATTAGTAAAATGTTGTATACATGTCAATATTAATAATATAATATCTGATTCCAATCATCCGCCGTCGTCACAATATTTCAAACATAACAACACTAGTCTCTTTCATTCATCCGCAAACACATCACATTCTGGGTTGGCAGCCAGTAGCTCATTGAAGGCGATGAGCCTGCGAGGCAGAGTTGAGCTAGAACGCACGACAGTACAGTACGTAAGTAGATTGCTATTCAAGAATTCACTAGGGTAGTGTCGAACGGAATAGTGATTCCAAACGACACCACCGGTGGTTTCGTTCTGGTGGTGTCGAATGGAATAAACGGCCAAGCGCATCGCGCACAGCGATAGCTTCCAAAATCAGTATGGTTAAGAATGACTCGAGGTCAGCTCCCAAACCAATTCAACACCATCTAATTAACATAGCAAATTGTATAACTGTTTAAGAAAATTTGTAGTATCTTATAAGACCTATTCAAACATATGCCACACGATGGGATAGAAAAACATTTAAAAAGTTTTTGTACCATAACTTTGTACTGGGTAGGTATCTGTGCAAGATATCTTCACGATAGCACTAATAGTCTGCGAGGAAGAGCAAGATTGAAGGCGGGCAGACAGATAGACAGCAGTATAGCAAAACAAAAAGTGTTCATCAATATTGCTGGACAACTCAAATAGTACCGTCTAGCCCCAAAACTAAGCAAAGCTTGTTTGTATTTAGGGATCCAGATGACTGATACACTACAGTTCACCACACAAACATTTATAGTATACTAGCTGCTGCCCGCGGCTTTGCTCGCGTGGTACCTGTATAAAAAGTAGCCTATGTCCTTCTCCAAGGTCCCATCTATATCTATACCAAAATTCATCAAAATCGGTACAGCGGTTTAGGCGTGAAAACGTTACAGACAGAAAGAGTTACTTTCGCATTTATAATATTAGTAGAGATAAGTAGTATATCAATCATGTGGTACCCATAACACAAGCTATGCTTACTTTGGGACCAGATGATGCTGTGTGAAATGTCCGGCATTATTTATTTATTTATGTAAATCTAATCAGAATATTTTTTAATCAACCACAAGGACCGTTTCGAATCGTCATCTTACATGCTAGTGAATTTATGTGTCGATGACGGTTCCTCCAGACACCTAGCCTGTCAGCTCAGTTGGTAGTAGCTCTGCCGTCTGCGCTGTAGGTTCTGCGGTTGGGGGTTCAATTCCCAGGACATACATTTGTGCGACGAACATAGAGGTTTGTTCGGTGTACTTATATTCTTACCATCCTTTCTTCCTTACTAATATTATAAACGCGAAAGTTTGTATGTATGTTTGTTACTTTTTCACGCAAAAAGTACTGATTGGATTTTAATGAAACTTTATAATAATATAGCTTATACATCAGGATAACACATAGGCTATAATTTATAAAGAAATTGTGTGAATTATCCAAAGTCCAAAGATAAGTGACAAGTAAGTAGGAAATAATTCTGCCACCTGCGAGCTATTCTGGCGTGCGCTGCAAAAACCGTTAGAATTACACGTATATAATGTATAATGGAAAAAAATATCTTAAATAATCCTAAAAAAAGCCCGCGACATCATTCATCTATCTTTTATGTGAAAGCTAATGGCTTACCAAAATAGTGAACCATAAATACAATGGTGGCAATTCGGTTGGTTTCATTTCTAATATTATGAATTGTCTAAAATATATTTAGTTAGCCATAGCATTTGTAAAACCTATTCGGTTGATACCATCTAACTAAATTAGGAACGCTTAATTAAGTTAGATAAAATTAAATTAGGATAAGTTGGTAGCAGCAGAATACCAAAGGTTAATTTGACAGTTCAAAACCTAATTTTAGCTAAAATTAGTTAGGTTGATGCCAACAGAATTGAGGCCAATATAAATGTATCATTTATTTCTAATGCACATTTGGTAGTGACAAATTGATTCTTAAATCAAAATAAATACTTTTACCGCTTGTGGTATTCAAAGTAGATAAACTTTATCGAAGGGTCTCTTGGACTCCGTTTGTCTGTTACGCCTTTATGACTAAACTGCAGAACTAATTTTGAAGAATTGTGGTATAAAGATAGATAGGACATTGAAGAAGAAAATAAGCTACTCGAAGTACTATTCCGGCACAGACGAAATCGCGGGCACCGGCTACTCATCCATATAAGTCAATGACTAACTTTAATTTGCTCTGTCAAGTCAATAACTAACTGAAACCCTGTTGTTGAGGCCGACTAACGCTGCTTTGATCTTCCAAACTTTAGCCAAGTGTTTGTAGTTGTGACAAAGGAATCATTCAGAGTATCTTATGTATGTATTAAAAAATATATAAGTATTCTATTAGCCATTTGGTCACCATAATACATGCTATGCTTAGCTTAGGGCTGGATGGTGTAGTGTGTATTGCCCACCAATATTTATTAAACTAATGTAATCTCGGATGATGTGTTCGAACCGTACCTTAAAGACTCACTCCCTCGTCCCGCCAATACAAGGTATAGAGGGCGCTAGGTGTACGAGCGTCCAACCCGCCAGCCGGCCGCGAAAAGCGCGCCGATGTAATTCTGTTATTTGTTCCCGTGTCAAATTTTAATTATAGTGTTACTGTTGTGATCGTGCATAGAACTGTTTGATTTACCCAAACACCCCCTGAGAATAGACCTTTCTACACCAAGCTTTATAAGTGAGTTATCTTACTTGACAGCGGCTTTGCAACCAGGGCCCCAGTAGCGTGTGGGGTTGGCTTGGAAGCGAAGGCAGTGATCTCTCCGGCTGATCGGGTTGGCGTCGTGGCGCAACGTCCAGTCTATTGTGTTCTGGATACTATGCGACATTACGTGTCTAGCGACCGGGTCTGATTCCAACCTGAAATAATTAAGGTAATAATAATATCAAAATCTTTTTGTAATAGTGTTTAGACTGACTATCAATGCCATAGAGCATTGAAAGCCTAAGAGACCTGTAGCTGGCAACATTAAAAAGGATAATATGGCAACATTATAATGTTATGATAGATATATTAACACTTTATTGTACACAAAAAGATAAGAAGTTATAGACATCAAATTGTACAATGGACGGCCTTATCGCTCAAAGCGATCTCTGCAACCTTGCAGCCTTTGATAAGAAATATTCCTTTAAGTATTTTATAAGATTCCTTTAAGTCTCTCATGTAATTATTTGTTTATTTAGTCATTTTTCCACTCCTTATTTGTTTATCCTTCTGTGTTTTATTATTTTGTATTTTGAGCCCTCTCCATCCACCGACTTCCTGCGATCTTTACAATGTCGTCAGTCCATCGGGTCCATCGTCATACTCTTCGTTTTCCTGTCTTTGGTCGCCATTCGACAACTTTCAATCCCCTACGGTTATCAGTATGGCGATTATGGAAGTTTTGACAGAATCAATGTCTATTAGTTTTGATTAGCAATCGAGATAATTTCAATCATAGGTTTGATTGTAGCTAGAACCAGTTTTGACAAGATGTATTACTATTACGTACGTTTTATATCTATCTCAGACCAAGTATATATATAGACGGAGATTGACATGAATAACTAAAGTGAAGTCTCAAAACCATGCTCCTCTATGTAAATACACGCACCCAAGCACACACATATCTACCCAAACCATGCTCATTGCTCTTAGTATATGCATACATACTTGTACTATTAATTATTATGCCATGTCAATAAAACATATTACAAAAAAATAACATAATTAATTTAATATATATATAAAAGCAAGAAGCACGATTTAGGTGTATGTGTGTGCGTAGGTGCGAGTATCTACACACAGTAGCACGGTTTTGAGACTTTAGTTGATTGCGGCGCTCTGTCTTCATATTTATTTGATCTGATTATTTTATTCATATGACAGCATGTATGAAAATCAACATCAACCTTCCGTAATACTAATTCATCAATAGTAACGAAAATTGATTAGTTTGAAAGTTTTGATAGTATCAGAAGTCCATAATCGTCCCACTGTTCTGCGAGCTATATGGCCTGCCTATTGCCACTTCAACTTGCAAATCGTCATCGTGTATCGTGTCACTAGATATTTAGAACCAATGTGGTGAAAGGATTAAAGTGCGTCGCAGAAGCTTCTTTCGTGCACGATTGTATTCAGAAATCCATATAAGCTGGCACTAAATGGTAACATACCCTACCTTTCAGGTTTCATAGGATGGTCGATAGCCCAGCTGCGTATGATATCCCATATAAGCTGCGCGGGCGCATCCGTTTTGACAGAGTTCTTCCACGCGTGGGAGTACGACACTTGGTATCCGGCGTTCATTATCGCTGACCTGTTGTTATTGGGAATTAAGTAATTACATATACACAAATAATAAATAAAGAGATAAATGAATAACATGTATTATAATCGAGTAAATTTTACAGTCGTCAGGGACTAACAGTTCTCACAATCATTTATAATGTCATCGACGTCTTGTACAGAGTTGACGTGATCATGTTGTATGTATCTACATGAATTTTCCTGTGATGACAGATATGTCTAGCATTCGTTGTTTAAAGATAAAATACTTTACAGTACACAAAAACAAACATCTATGCATCTATGGCAACAGCGCAGAAACAGTGCTACTGAGCTGAGCTACAAAACCAGTCGAATATATATCAAAATTCAAAAATTCTATATAACTTTATTCAATACAATCACAAGGACCACTTTGAATCGTCTTCTTAGATGCTAGTGAATCTAGGTGCCGATTCCTCCTAACCCTAGTTCAAGAAGAATCCGGCAAGAAACTTGTTTGGTCTTAACACTTTTTTGTATGATCCTTGACAATTTTGTTACGGATGCCGAGTCGAGTTGGAGCAGATTCATCTCAAGCTTTTTTGTCATCTATATAATCAGATATTTTATCATATGCTTTAATAGACAGTTTCTGTTTAATTACGTTTTTAAATTTGCCAATTGACAAATCTAGCACGTCGCTTGGGACCTTGTTATAAAATAAATAAATAATGCCGGACATTTCACGCAGCATCATCTGGCCCCAAAGTAAGCAGAGCTTGTGTTATGGGTACCACATGACTCATATACAACTTAAATACGTTTTTTTTGTAAATACATACATATTATACATAGAAACTCCCAGACCCGAGACAAATACTTGAAGATCATACAAACATTTGTCCCACGGCGGGAATCGAACCCGCAACCTTCTGCGCCTCAGGCAGGCTTTCGCCCACTGCGCCACAGAGGTCGTCATAGTTGTTATAGAAGCGTACACATTGCCCTATAAGACTTAATAACTTTAGCGAGCCTAACAGTGGGAACAGCGAGTTTATCTTTATTTCTAGTGTTAATACTATGATTATCGCAATTTTTTTTGCATAAATGAACATTTTTGTGCACATACATTAAATTTTTGTATATATACTGACAAGGCACTGTCATAATATTAATTCCTTTAAACTTATTTCTAAGTGATGCTGGACATTTAATACAGCATCATCTGGCCCCAATGTAAGCAAAGCTTGTATTATGGGTACATTAAATATTACTTTTCTCACATCACATATTACGCCACAGAGGTCGTCATTTGAATGTTTCTGTCAGTGTTTTGTGTAAAAAGTGTAAATTTACCTCAACAGATTCATCTTCATAGTCTCAACATGTACAGTCCCTACTAACTGCTCCATACTGTAGTATAAAGGCACGTCTAACTCTTCTTTGACCATAGACAAGACTCCTTCCATGCGCTTCGAAGTGCCAAAGTTGTCTGGGTTCGTCCACACGTGTGTCAGCACTCGGGAGACGAATGCGTTGTCGTGGATGGGCGCCGACCACACTGGACCTCCTAGCTAGAAAGATAAAAACCTTAGTAACGAATTGTTGCGCCCGCTACATAGCTCCATTTGCTATGTAGCGGGCGGACGCATTAAATAATCAGCACAGCGATATCTAGTATCGAGTAGATGCACTACAAAGTACGTGTATCTAATGTATAAGAGCGAGCGAGATGGCTATATCTCTCTCTTACGTCGAACGTTCGAGTTCATATAAAAGCGGCGGTAATGTGTTGTTGCAGTCAGTCTATTCTCGGCTTAACAAGTGATACAAGTGCGATAGTTTTGAAGTCTTATAAGTTGTGTTGTAGTGTTGTGACTTTTATTGTGTTTTATTAGGAAGTATACTAGTAGAATTAGTGGATTAAGTTATCTGTGTGGTAACTTCGGAATAAAAGTTATAATTTGGTAAAATTGAGTGGTTTCATTACTTAATCAGTACCGGGCCGGGCTCGTAACAGTATAGGAATAATAATTAGTATTCTACCTGTCATGTGGTTTCCATGGTACAAACTTTGTACAGTGTGGGACTAGTATGGTGTTATGTAAATTGTCCAGCAATATTAACTTTTTATGGCACCTTTTACCAAACTATGACGTATCAAACTAAAAACCATTTTACACAGACTTAATTTAGTAGTTTGGTTTTTAATCAAAATAGCTGGGAAAATATACATTCAAGAAAACGTAATTTCGTATTTATATATGTATAAATGAAATCGGTTTTCAATTTAGTTTTTTAAACTTTATTGTGTGTGAGCTCTTTGTTTTTTCCTCTGCATTTTACACATGGACAACATTACTAGTTCCTAACTTAAAAGGTGAGAATCATTATAACCCGTTTAAACTCCCGTATAACCCGTTCGTTAACTAACTACACTGTACCTACTTACCCGATGCCTTGAATTGCAATGAACACAATTGGAGTCCACTGGCGGGACAGGCGGCAGGTAAGACTTCACTTGATTCGGCCTACTCTCACTCGGATTCGGTTTGAACCCACCGAGAGGCTGCAGTGTCATTGTGCCGCATCCTATGCATTGGTATACCATTGACAGTTTGCTAAAGGAAAAATATATTCTGTACGTTAAATAATCATCGTTACATAAACATCATTACGATATTTGTCCGGGAAAAACTCCGGGAACTATTTAACCAATTTTTATGTTTATTGAGCACCTTAGCTAACAATAAGTACAAGTTAGAGATATACATAATTTCTTAACCTAAGGAAGTTACAAGGTACATAATGTGATAAAACTGACACCTAAACTAAGATAATAAAAATCCTGTATGATAGGTATCAGCGCCCACCCTCAATATAGGTGCAATTAAGCTAGAGAAATTCTAGATAAGTTAACAAATAGCTTGTGCGGTAAGTACATATTAATAATAAGCACTAAAATGTAGGTAAGTATGATGATATAAACAAATTAAAGCGAATAAAATAAAACTGTTAAGTATGTCTGCGAGTGTGTATATATGTGTGTGTGTGTGTGTGTATGTGTGTAAGAGAAGTTTGTATGTTTGACATTTGTATGTTTGTATGATAGAATCTTTACAATTTTATGTAATTTGGCTAACTGTGTATAATTTGGTCAAACTTAAAAAATGGGATAATTTGAATCTCTATTAAATTTGAATTATAATTTGAATTTATGCAAATTAATGATTTTCCTACAATTAGTTCCATAAGTTTCATGGATTGTGTGACATTAGACAACATGAGAAGGAAAGTACTGAGTACTGAGAAGAAAGCTGATAAAGGAAAATGGAAAAAATCAGGGGGCCTAGCACGGCACGAGGAGAAATAGTCTTTCCACCTTTTTATCCACCTGTTAGTGGAAATACACCACCACCTGTCCACCACAGGTGGATAAAAACGGGGGAAAGACTATTTCTCCTCGTGCCGTGCTAGGCCCGCAGAATCTCACTCAATTCCACTCTTAAGTGACCCCACTTAAGAGTGGAATTGAGAGAGGCATTCCCTCTTCTTCTTATAGGGGATAGAATAAGAGAGAATGCCTCTCTCAATTTATATAACTATATATATAACTATATAAATTGTTTGTTAAAAATGTATTTAAGTTAATGAACAATTTATATAATCTAGCTGTTTCTTATATAACTTTGGACCAATAGCAAAAGGCATTTTATTAGAGGTTCTCAGACAATGTTCTGTGAATTCTAATAATTTTCTGAGTTATGCTTTTTTGATTATTCGTTTTCTGACTTGGTATTTGTTAAAATGTTTTATTACATATTTTAATATATATTGTGATACTCAGGTTAAAATTTGCAGGTCTTAAAAATGACCACAGTGATTTTTTGTCCACGAGTCTTTGTAGCTCCCACTTGTACTCTGATTGCATGTTTCTTATGTAATAAGAAATTCTGCATTTTTCTGCATTTTGAGTATTCGTTCTGCATCCAGTGAGGCTCCCCAATCAAATTTATTTAAGAATAGTATGTTTCTTTAACGCTGTTAAACATACATAGCAATATCATAGGTGATAAAAGCTTTTTAGAAAAAGACCTGATTAGAATTACCCTAGACCGACATACCGACGACGTTGAGTAGATATTGAGTGTGATTGTAGCAAAATAAGTAAGACAGAAAGGTAGCAGTGGAAACCCGTAGTCTCTGCCTTCCCCATCGGGAAATAGGCATGATTTTATGTATATATTTTAAATTATTAGGATACTGGTCAATGAAACATGAAATGCACACTTCCTCTAACCTAAACAAATAAAAAAATAAACCCTAACACACAAAAGTCCAAACTCGGGGTTTGCCAGCCAGCCATGGAGCACAGCAGTTCCAGAAATCAAACTCACAGACCACGTCCGAAATAGTATACTGCGTTCTAAAACTCACATGGAGGATGTCGGACAGCAAGTAGGGAAATTGAAGTGGGATTGGGCAGGCCACCTCTGCCGCATGTCGGATGCGTTCTGGGCTAAACCCACCAGAGAGTGGACACTCCTGAACGGAGCGACAGACCGCAGCGAAGATGGAGGGACGAGTTAGACGCCCAACTTAAGGATTGGCCCACAGTGGCTTTAAACAGAGATGATTGGAGAAAAGGAAGGGCAGTGGGACGGGCTCTTAATATAATATATATATATGTACGCTTTTTACCTGGAGGTTTTCTTGACGTGTTCTAGTCCGGAGTAGACCTTAACAAAAACTCGTATGTAGAAGTCGGCAGAAATGCTAAGCATTGGTACTATGTACCGGCCGTATCGACCAGCGTTCGACGCTATGCATTGCAGTAAAATTCGTAGAGCCTGGAACAAGGAACAGAATAGTTATGGGCCAAGAGAGAAAGCGCCATTTAGGGAGTGCAGAATACTTGCATTAGGGTTTGCTTCAGGTTACCTCGAAGGGTACCCATAAGCCTGTATTTAGAGAAGTAAAAGCATTCTTAACATGAAGGTCAGATGGAAGTTACATTTAGTCTGCATAACTAAATGTCCTTTCAAACAAAAACCCTGAATAGCTATTTGAGAAGATTACTTGGTTTAAGGTTCTGAATTGCATTGGTTCCCGAGTTAGAGCACATAACAATCTGTCTATCGCGAAGCACAAAATCAATGGGTTTTAAGGTTGTATTAAATACAGTACTACAAAAATATGGAACAATGATGGCATTTCGATTGGTTCATTTCTAAAATTAGGATTTGTCTAATATATATTTAAGTTAGTCAAACAAATTATTTGTAAAACCTATTCGGTTGGTACCATCTAACTAAATTAGGAACGCTTAATTTAGCTACAACTCATTAATGGATCATCCATAGGGCACCATCAAGGCCTCTAGCCGCAAACCAAGCCTAGCTTGTATTACGGTGACAAGATGACTGTTAGAATACTTATATACATTTAAATACATACTTATGATAATTTCTAACATTCAGACACAACAAACGTCTATTTTTATCATACAAACATTTGTCCCGTGGCGAGAATAGAGCCCGCAATCTTCTGCATCAAGGTCCTCTAAGCTCCGCCTCCGCCCATTGCGCCATAGAGGTCGTCAAAGATGTCTGTTCTGTGTCTGGTGTAATAAAGTATGTATGTAAAAATATATACATATTCTACCATCTGGTTTGTTCCCATAGTACAAGCGACGCTTGTTTGGGTTAAATTGTTATGCATAGATTGCGTTGTGTGGATTGTTTACATATATTAATTTTATCTCACCATTTCATGGCAAGCCTTTGTTTTCAAGCTGACAGCTCCGTATTTAGCGTGGCAAGTCTCTGGCGAGTTACCCGCCAACACGGCCATGTCAGTAGCCGTGATCAGCAGCAAGCCACCATCTTGAACCGCCTGGACTGCCGCGTCGAGGAACATGGATGGACAACCGTAAGGGTCAAGGTCAATGGCCGCGAAACGTTTGCTTTTGCCTTTATGCTTGTACATTACCATACTGAAAGATAAGAAAATAAATTTATATTAGTGCACATTTTATAGATAACCATCTAGCCCTAATCAAAGTAAAGCTTGTTCTATTGCAACCAGATGACTGATAAAATATAAGTTTATTATCAAAAACATAATGATATATTGAAACACCTTGATGTCCATCAAACCTACAACCTATGCTGAAGAAGGTGGAGGGTCTAACTAAGGTCAGTCAGTCTCAAATTTTCAATTTTTTATTAATTTATTTACTAACCCATTTCGTTACACTAACATAACATTGGCATGTCAAATTGTACAATATGAATTGAATTATTATTACTTTTCTCTAACCTAGCTTTCTTACTACTCACGTTTGCAAATCGGAGAACAAACAACTCATGTGCTTATTTATATGGTAGAATGAATGGCATTCAAAAAATAACTTTAATTTTTGTTTGAACTCATTTAGCGGGGGAGCCTTGAGATTTTTACCCTGTAATCCATTTGATCTATGGCAGTATAAATCACTGCCTTAAGATGTCTCTTAGATCTCTGATTTAAGATAAATAAAAAATTTAAGTATCTACAAAGATACTTCAGTACAGCACTCAGATATTTTTAAAATGTTTATTCATAATATTGCATTGCCGAGGAAGAATTGCACTTCTTGCCTACAGCAATATGTGTCATTCTTCCGTTTCATTCAAAAATAAATGAGGTGTCACCTCAGTACTTTTTTTTTTACCCATAACATCATTAACATATTTCCATCCCTATCTTTTTGTTGTCCTACCTCTACTTCTATGCCTCATAGGCATTCATAGGAAAGGATTGCCGAAACAGACTAAGTAATTACTTTATATATTTATATATAAGCTTTTTTACTATTTAAACATCTCTTAGATAAATAAATTTAAAATGTGTGTTAATAAAAAAGGAGCAAAAGGCATTATCAGTTTCAATGGGATACCAGAAAGAGTGGCCATACTGCGTTTGAAATTCAAACACTCATTTTCACTGATACAATCATATGCACCAATAGAAGCCTCAAACGAAGATGAAATCATACATAAATTTTATGAAGATCGCGAAAAAGCTCATGAAACCCCAGGCAAATAATTTTGATGATAGGAGATTTCAATGCTAAAATTGGCCACCCAAATCCTCAAAAGAAATTCATCATCATCATAACAGCCCCTAGAAGTCCACTGCTGAACATAGACCTTTCCAATAGATTTCCAGGAAGAACGATTTAGAGCCCACTTCATCCACCGACTTCCTGCGATCTTAGATGTTATCAGTCCATCAGGTGCGAGGTCGTCCTAAGCTTCGTTTTCCTGTTCTTGGTCGACACTCGACAACTTTTATTCCCCAATGGTTATAACGGTTAATTGAAGATGAAATCAATAAATTTTATAAAGATCTCGGAAAAAGCTCATAAAACACCACACAAAATAATTTTGGTCATAATCCTCAAGTGAAATTAATCATGGATAAATATAAATAGATATGGAAAACGAAACAAAAGGCGAGTTACTAATCAAATACGCATATGAACATAAACTCTATCATGAACACATAATTACAAGAAAAAACAAAACCGCAAGTGGACTTAGATTTCCCCGAACCAAAAAACAAAAAACGAAATAGACTTCATTATGAGTAATAAACCCAAACACATAACAAACAAAGAAGTGCTTAACACATTAAACTTTCCATCAAATCAGAAAAAAATTGAGAAAGAATTCAAATTAATCCCCAAACCACTTAAAAACCCAGGAAGAAATATCGAAATACATAAAAAAACTTACCCGATAACATCAGAAAACACTACACAGTACTTGAAAACACAAAAGATGTTCAAATTCACTATAATATTATAGAAAGTAATATACTAAAGAGCCTCAAAATAGAAAAAGACCACTGTTTAAACAAGAAGCATAAAATATTCAGCAAAAAAACGCTAGAATTAATAATAAAAACCAAAAATAAATGTAAAGAAATGAAAGCAGAACTAAAAGACTTATTTAAAAACTCCAATAAAAAATGCTTTCCTGTGCTTTTTAGAAAAGATTATAAATAGCACAGGAAGCAATGATACAATAAAATATAACAAAATACCAAAGCTCCAAATGTGGTTTTAAAGAACTAAAAATGTATAAAAACTGGGTGACAAAATTAAAGATGGCCAAAGGATAATGAAAACCAGTGATGAAATTATGGACAGTGCACCAGAATTAACAGAATAAAAGATCACAAGAAAACAAAAATTACACAGATGAATACGAAAGCGGAAAAGACGTTTCAGATACCCTTAATATCCGATAGGGAAGTACAAAACCACATACGCAAATCAAAACCTGACAAAAGGCCAGGATCTGACAATATAAGTAATGAAGCAGTAAAAGTAGTATTGTCCTACTGTATAAAAAAGGAAATCTACAGACCAATTAGCCTACTTGGATAGTAGTAGTTTTTTGTCCATACAAACTATTTACATCCATACTTCAAAGCAAACTCACTCCCCTCATTGATATTATCCAACCGAAAAGCTAAATCCTGCTTGCTCAAGCAGGATTTAGCTTTTCAAAAATCAACCATATTCATGCAATTGATCAAATCATAGAAAAATATAAAAATATAACAAACCCATTTATTGATTTTAGCATTTATTGATTATTCCAATGCATTTGACAGCATATCACACAGCTCAATCTGTAAAGCTCTTAAATTGAATAAATGAAAAAAATAAATGAAAAATATATAAACATACTTAAAATTATCTACTGCAAAAATGTAAGTAGAATACGTCTAGAAAATAAAGGGCAGGAAATAGCAATATGTAGAGGAGTCAGACAAGGTGACCATCTCTCACCAAAATTATTTATAGCTGTACTTAAAAAGATATTCAGAGAACTGAACTGGAAGGCATAGGCCTACAAATAGACAACAAACGCTTAAGTCACCTTAGATTCGCTGACGATATCGCCTTTTTCAGAAACTATACATACTAGATCTTGAAAATATGAACATATGATACAAACTTTAAATCAAAAAAGTGACAAAGTGGGACTCTCAATGAAATGAAAATTGCCACCAAAGTAAGAAATTGCCAAAGAGTCATGGAAAGGAGTCTTCTAAATATAAGAAAAATAGAATAGATAAAAAATCAAGATATATAAGACCAAGGTGACAGATGCACTAAAACTAAAGTGGAAATGGGCTGGACATATATCTCCAAGCAAAGACAGCAGATGGACATAGCAAACCATGGAATGGAAAGACCATAAGGGTGCAGCCCTAAGTGGTGTAAACTCCATCTAAGGCTAAATATTATCACAACACCAATAGCGAACAAGTAACGTGAGGGAAAGTTGAAAAGAACTTGAAGAGAGAGTTTAACATTATGTGAAACCACTCTGGGTTAAACCTGCAAAACTAGAATGAATGAGCGGGGAGATTCATCGTTATTCAGGGGCATGGTGGCGCACTCTCGATACTCATGGTCTCAATCGTGAGGTATGGGATGTGTCGTTTTGGTTAGACCTAAAAAGTAATGGGCTGATGACATGAAAGAAGTAGCAGGTCCCAATTGGACAATCACTGCAAAACATAGGGAGATATGGAGCATCAAGGAGGCTTACACAATGTAGATTTTGTTATATAGTTTATTGTTTTTATCTTTAAAGATTGTTTTTAATTTTTTATATCTTTTTGTTTGTTTTTTTTTTGTTGTTTTTTATGTTGTTATCTTATATTGTTATTTTTTTATTTTTTTTATTGATCCGCTCTGTAATGTGTTGTCAAATAAACAAATTTTCTTTCTTTTTCTTTCTTTTACCCTGAAGGGGTCCACTAATACTAGAATAAAAAAAAAATTACCAGCACACATTTGAGCAATTACTTTAAAAGCACTAACTTATCTCATATAATTGTATATATGTAAAACCAAATAGCTACCAAGCATCATCATGATTAGGTTCCACGAGACCTTCCAATCCATTAGAGAGAATATTCTCTTTGATGACTTCCACAGCATTCCTTGATAAATCATTTGCAATGATTTTAGACACATTAGGCACTTCTTTAGCATAGCGGATGGCACGTAATCCTGTGGCTGAGAGAGGTTCTAGTATTGTCACCAATCCCTAAAATAAATAATAATAATAATAATTTTTTTTTTTTAATAATAAGCATTTTTTTTATGTAAATACGTATTATACATAGAAACACCCAGACCTGAGACAAATATTTGCAGATCATACAAACATTTGTCTTGCAGTGGGAAACAATCCAGCAACCTTCTGCATCTCAGCTGGGGCTAGTGCGACTGCACCTCATCAAATCAAATTAAATAATGAGCATTTAATAAGAAAAGTAAAACATTTCCTAAAAAACTTTTTCGGAAAAGAGAGTAATTAATGAACCCCTTTTATTTGTTTCATTATAACCTATTTTAATAAATTGTGTAACAACAATAAACTTTGAATGGCAGTTTTAGTCCAGTCTCTCGCTCCCACAATGTTGCCACAATAAACAAAAATGTATGTTTGTCACACAAATGTGTGTCCTGGGAGGGAATCGAACCCTCAACCTACAGTGCAGAAGGCAGAGCAACTACCAACTGAGCTGACAGGCTAGTATTGTGTGAGTGAGAGGACATAGCTAAATATATACACCAAAACTAAACTTAAAGCTTACCCAAGGTATCAAAGAAGATACACAAAAGTTAGAAAAAGGCCTGGTCAAGAGTACCCTAAGCCAACATGCATGTATAAAGAATGGGATGCGAGTGAATGAGATAAAATAAGCATAAGAAGTATGTCAGGATTGTAGCAAGTGGAAATCTGTAATCTCTGCCTACCCTGTCAGAAAACATGAGTGATTGTATGTATGCATGTATACAGAGACAATCTATTGTGTTTGGAAGTCTATAGTTAGATAGATAAACATTTATTTGATAAACCAGCACACTCATTAATGGCACCATTGTACATAATGTTAAAAACATAAAACTTTAGGTTTAGGTTTAAAACTAAAAGTATGTGTGTTGCAATTTCATAGTTCAGAGATAATATTGCTATTGATAAGAAGCAAACACTAATTTCCAGCTATTACCCTCGAGACAACAAGCCGAAAATTAGCGCAATACAACTTCAGTGTACCTAAAGCTACAGTTCGAATGCATGTGAATAAAAAGATGCATGCAAAAAGTGGGTCTCTCTATCTAGGGTACAAACAAAAACCAACATTAGTTATGTCCTCTTCCTCAGCCTGTGCAGTATTTTTCCGTCTCTTTTCTGCTTTTATCTGAGCGTTAGCAATCTTCTCTTCTGTGAACTCCGATGCAAAGACAGACAGCACCGCTATACTCAAGTCACGGTTGAATTCTTGTACGGGGTTATAGAATACTTTATCTGTTGATAAGCTCATGACAGCTTTACCTTCCTTTATGATTGTCTTACATGGTTCTTTATCAGTAGACACTTCCATTTTACTCAACAACTGAAAATAACATGTATTATTTGAAAGTTATATTCGTTTCGAGGTTATGATATCTCATTATGGTATAAGGTGTTTGTAGTATTTGCGCACCTGTACTGCTACTCTTAATTGTTGATGAGTTTTCCTTCGAAACATAAACTATCTTACTCAAATGAAATGCATGAAGGAAAAGAAAGAAAATAAATAATTTGAAGATGGCTCAACTCCACCAAAAATCAAAACAAAACAACCTGCTTTGCAGTTGCAGCTTTGCTTATGCTTAAATCTTAATGTCATGTCAAATTGTCAATAAAAATAATTAGTGTATGCCACTGTCAGTCAATATTAAACTAAATGGGCGAGATGTTATCTGTGTATGTGTACCAATTGATTGATACAGTCAAGCAAGTCAGGGTTATATCTATAAATTTTATATACAGACAGACGTACAAAAACGTTAAAATAATATAAACAATTAATGAACAACATTGTATACGGGTAGAAATAGAATGTGTGGGCTAGAATAACATATACTTAAGCTGCTGCCGGCTGCCGCTTAGGTTTTAATGTAACTATAACGTAGGTATGTAGCCTTTTATAGATCTCTAAATGTAATCCAGCGATGCGCGATTGTTAATTGATTACCCATTCGAATAAATTGACATTCGTGGTAGCATGCATTCGAATGTCGATTCATTCGTTGTTTCAAAATAACAATCGAATAAACAATCGTTATTCGAATAAATTTGCGTGCGTTTATAGCAAACTTTAATAGGTACCTAAACCTAACCTAAGTAGATTTAAAACCTACCTACCTGAAAGTACAAGAAATTAGTAGGTGAGTAGGTATATTATTGTTTCCATTAACTCGTTGTTTTATCACATAACATTTATTCTAGGTTACCTACCTACATAAATTTATCAAGTTACTTTCTTAGCACCTACCTCAATAGATACACTTTTGTATTTGATGGTTAAGGTTAGGTAAACTACCTACCTACTAGGTAGGTACTTAACTAAGTAGGTACCTAGTCACACTTCTCATCGCCTCCTACTTCCTACCTAACCTACAGTGGCAATTGTATTGTAAGTACTTATCTACCTATTGGTAACTTACCAAATTATCTAACCTACCAGAGTACCGTTGCAGAAACGAGACCCACTGACCCAAGGGCAGTCGCCCCTGCGAGTTGAAGCCAGGGTAATGACAAAGATGTCGAGGCCCTTACCTAAACCCAAGATGTGAAAGTTTAGAGGTAGTAAACGTAGTAGAGACGATTCGTATTACACTTCGCGCTCTGCATCAATTTAGTAGGTAGGTACTAGTAGGTTGGTAGTTACCACAAAATAGCTAATAACTATTCAGGTAAGCACCAGCTTCATGTAACACTAGCTACAACCCGCGGCTTCACTCGCGTAGTATCCGGGTAAAAAATAGCCTATTGCTATTCCAGGTCATGAACTATGTTTATTCCAAGTTTCATCCAAATCGGTCTAGCCGTTACGGCGTGATTGAACCACAAACATACAAACATCTAAACATCCAAACTCACAAACTGTCGCATTTATAATAATTATTAGTATGTAAGTAGGATAGTAATAAAAAGAACGAATAAAATCGAAGCAACTGTTAAGCCGTTACCGTTAATAAGACTGTTTTGTTACGAATGAATGAGGTGCGAATAAATACTATTTTGAGTCTATTGCACGCAAAGTACAACTCTAGATTGTTTATGATTTGTTTTGTACTTGTTTTATGATTTAAATTGAAATAACACGGCGGCAAGCCGAGTTACTAGCTTTAGTAATTGATCTACTGACGTAAAATAATAACAACTCTTACTTGCTCGATATAAGGTTTGAATTGGCATAGTGACATAGTGTAACGGTATGAATGAATTGGTGGCCACACGCCAGGGTTATGGGAACGAATAACGAATTACTGATTTTAGATTTCATTCGAATGGGACGAATAACTGAAACAATCGAATTATTCGATTGTGTTCATTCGTAATCGCGCATCGCTATTTTCATGGATACTACTAGCATACTCTATACTATAACTGTTAGCTTTTTTTATCTGTGAAAATATCAATGTCATGTCATGTCAGTCAATCTCCAAAAGTAATTAGTAATCAAGAATCTGGAAAAAGTAACCTTTTTCTAGAAATTATCAGTGTTTATTGAAAAACTGATGGAATTGCGTTTCTGAATAAAAATACCTAAAATGCACACTGCAAACGTTCTGCTAAGAAGCGGAATTCTTAATTTGAAGGTGAATTCGTCTGTCCGTGCGTTACAAAATATAACCAAAGTTGCATCACACTGTAGACCGGCACAAAGACTATGTCACGGTGTTAGCAGCTCGCGGAACGCCCGCGTATGTGGATATGGAGGAGCCTGGCTCCCTTCGACGCAACACACTGGGTCGGTGAGGCAGTATTCGACCAGTAGCAAGAATGACCCGCCTGAGGAAGAGCACGAGATCAAAGATGAGACACCGATCTTTAGCAATCATTTGCCGGCCACCGTGGCCGTGCCCGAGGTCTGGCCCCAAGTCCCGGTTATTGCTATCAATAGAAATCCTGTGTTTCCAAGGTTTATAAAATTGATTGAGGTATGTATGTATTTTTTTTTTCCGGACCTTTTGCTCATTCTGTATAAATCTCTGTGTACTATATTCCTAGTTTTATCAACATTTCAGATCTCAAACCCAGCACTTATTGACTTAATTCGACGCAAAGTAAAGCTCAACCAGCCATATGTTGGCATATTCTTACGTAAGAAAGAAGAAGATAAATCTGACATTGTGTCTAATTTAAATGATTTGCACGATGTTGGTGTGTTTGCACAAATCCATGAGATGCAGGACATGGATTATAAACTACGACTTGTTGTGATGGCTCATAGAAGAATAAAGATCACTGGGCAGTTTATTGAGGATGAAATTGAAACTGGCCCTGCTGGTAAGTTTTATATCTAGTTGCAAATACAATTGTGTTTACTTAGTATTTACATATTTCATGTATTTTACACACCTTATGTATTATCATAATTATAATACACCATTAAGCATAACCTGTACCTGTGCAACCTAAACGACTGCAAAGCGAGAGTGTCTGCCGTGCGAGGTGGCTACCCATACTTTATCTATGGCGCTTTGCATACATATGTGACCATGTTGCACATTGCACTGCAGACACTCCTTCAATGCATCCTCATCAACATCATTTTATCATATTTGTTATTATAAATATTATGAGCCTGTAATGTCCCGCTGCAGGGCAAAGGCCTCCCCTTTCTCCACTCTCTTCTATCTGGGAGTGCACCTGCGCTAGGGCTAGTCTTTTGTAACAACACAAAATATAACACCCTTAATTAAGATCACAATTGAAACCCTTAAAATATAATGTAGCTATCTTACTTCTACTTTAAAATAAACAAGCCCTAAAACCAACTTCATTCCGGAAATGAAAAAATTCATTTCAGAAATGAAATTGAAATTTCCATTATTTAACGTCGAGCTTGACGTCACGCGTGAAGAGACAGATGCTGAACGGCGAAGACGGAAGTACCGTAACACAAGAAAGCAGACCTCAAAACCTAAAGAAGAAGCATCGGTAGAAAAAGACACTGCAGATGAGAATCCACAAATAAAAAAGCCGTTGCTGGAACAGGTGCTGATGGCTAAAGTGGAGAATGTTATGCATGAGAAGTTTACGCAAACAGAAGAGGTCAAAGCTCTTACACAAGAAGTTATCAAGACTATTCGGGATATCATCAACCTGAATCCGTTGTACAGGTAAGTTTTAATGTACATATTAACTTTTGTAATTAATTTTTAAACTTTACTTTTAAAACATTTGTGAGTTGTACATATACATTGTACATTTTTGAATACTCGATAGAAGCACCAACACAATTTCGATAGCTAGAAAATCTTCATTAGGGTAAACATGATCCGAAGTCCGCTCGCTGCTGCTTGGTTTTGTGGTTGATGAAGGTTCTCTAAATAAAAAGTAAAGTCACTGAGTAAACTCATGTGTTCTGTGTCTGGGTGTGGTAAAGTACCTAAAGTACAAGCTATGCTTACTTTAGGGCTAGATATTAAATAAATAATGCCGGACATCCACACAGCATCATCTGGCCCTTAAGTAAGTGTGGTAAAGTACCTAAAGTACAAGCTATGCTTACTTTAGGGCTAGATATTAAATAAATAATGCCGGACATCCACACAGCATCATCTGGCCCTTAAGTAAGTGTGGTAAAGTACCTAAAGTACAAGCTATGCTTACTTTAGGGCTAGATATTAAATAAATAATGCCGGACATTCACACAGCATCATGTGGCCCCAAAGTAAGCAGAGCTTGTGTTATGGGTACCACATGACTGATATACTACTTATCTATACTTTTTTTTTGTAAATCTATACATATTATACATAGAAACACCCAGACCCAAGACAAGTACTTGCAGATCATAGAAATATTTGTCCCCCGGCGAGGATCGAACCCGTAACCTTCTGCGTCTCAGCCGGGCCTTAGCCCACCACGCCACAGAGGTGTTGTCTCCATCAATATGTCTTCTATTCGATAAATCAGCTGATTCCCATAGCTATGTTCAAGACGCATTTTAATTCTTTCATCACACTGGCTTGGAACACCTAATTAGTGACACGAGAAGGAGAAGTAGGTACAAGCTATGCTTAGTTTGAGGCAAGATGGCGTCCACCAATATTTATTTAATAAATTTCAGGGAATCCTTGCACCACATGTTAGCCCAGGGCCAGCGCGTGGTAGACAACCCTGTGTATCTAAGCGACCTCGGCGCGGCGTTAACTGGCTCGGAACCTTCAGATCTGCAAGCTATTCTCGAGGAAATGGATGTGAGTATTAATTAGATAAAGGTCATTTAACGATCTCTGTGGAGCAGTGGGCTTAGGTCCGGTTGAGACATAAAAGGTTGCGGGTATGATTCCCGCCGCGAGACAAATGTTTGTATGATCTGCAAGTATTTGTCTCGGGTCTGCGTGTTTCTATGTATAATATGTATGTACAAAAAAAGTATATAAGTAGTATATCAGTGATGTGGTACCCCTAACACAAGCTCTGCTTACTTTGGGGACAGATGATGCTGTGTGAAATGTCCGGTATTATTATTATTTATCTCTAGCTTCAGACTCCCATAAAAACAACATAAAACTCGACTATGAATACAACAATCTGATCTCTGGTTTCGCCGGACTAACTAGGTATTACGTGAAACACGAACGATCTTATTTTATTTGCACCAAAGTCTGAATTAGAGTAACATTTTTAAATTACACTTCCTAAATTTTTTTTATAGTATAACTCATTTAATTTATTTACAGAAATGTACAAAATATTATACAATAAATTAAATAAATAATTGTAAATTACATAAATTTATTTTGTTTTTATTTATTTATTGACGAGAGAATGGCGTGTTTTAATGCATTTAAGTCATTATGTAAAGAGGTGTTGATTATAATTTCGGAAAATCTTCGTTAAGGCGCTTCCTGGAGACAGATACAAAACTTAACACTTTCGGTCACTATTAAGTGGCTATTAACTCGTTAATTGTAAGAATAAACGAAATTTTAAAAATATGTTCTGTATGCTGAATATTTTGTCTTCAAGTTCCTCGTTTAAAATTGTTTCTAAAGTTGTTGTTAATTCTGTAATTTAATTTTGTATTCAACACGAAAATTGGAAATAATTTATCATCTTCTCCTAAAGTTAGCATCACTTAAATTTGCGGTTTGCACTAATAAATAGATATTTTAATAGGTAAATAATTCCTCGTTAAATACTTTTCAAATTGCCTACTTGTAATTTTTCCCAATACAACTTCGAGAAATTTGAGCGAGTTTTGGTGTGGCTGGTAATGCGCGGGCGCGGACGTCAGTGCGCCCCCAACTCTCGGACGTGGAACCCGTGTCGCTCGCATCCGCACCGGCCGGCCGGCTGCCGATGCACAATCTCGTGGTTTCTTCTAAAAGTACTTAGTTGTGTTATTTTGTTTTTGATTATTGTGAAAAGAGGCTTTGTGTTTATCAAGATACCTACCCTACCTCTTTAGTTATATTACCTTTAGTTTGTAGAAGACTTGGTTATACTAGTATTGATTGTGATTTGTGAAACATTTCTCTGAATTACCAACTGCGAAAAGACGCTTCGATTGCCTAGATTAGAGTCGGTACCTAGTGATCTACTTTCGTGTGTTTTATATACCTACGTGCCTAAAAAATGCCGAAGTTCAAACAAGTGAAACGACAAAGGCGTCAAAACGCAGAAAGATTGAATAAATTTATGTAAGTACATACCTATCTACCTAATTATTGCTATTTTCATCATCCATACTGCCAAACTATATCATACATAATATCCATAGGTAGGTACTTACTAATATTATAAATTCAAATATGTCTCTGTTTGTCTGTTTACCTGCTTGTTTACTAAATTATGATTAGGTAGGACCTACCTACTACAGACTTACTACTTGGTTTATCTAATCACCTGCTCATTTACTTACAATGTAGGTAAATACCACAGTAGTTACTTACAAGTACCTAAGTACACAATAAACACAGGTAAGTAGCTGAATAACCTATAATTATTTGTTGTAGACGAACGCGAAAAGAATAATTATTTGGAACATGCTCTAATAACGGACAAAATAACAATACAACATCCCAATTGAATGTGGATGAAAACGAATAAGTACCTACTTCAGAATAAATAGGTACCTATCTATTTACTATACCTACCATAATACTTACGGTAAGTAGATACTTCAATTTCGATGGTAGGTACCTACCTGCCTGTCTACCTAAGTACCTAAATACTTGTTATTTTGATAATCTGTCGGTAATTAGCAAATTAATCAAGAGAAAAATCACGTGTTAGATAAATAGTAGGTGCCTAGGTAGGTAAATCAAACAACTAATCAAAATAAATCTACAATGTTTTGTTTGATCAATAACCGAATCATCGCTGCGAGTAGGTAGATACTTCGTCATCGGTGTGCGAAGAAAAATGAACTGTATCTCGCTTGGGTGTGGATCATAATGGAAACACCTAAACGCTGCTTTGGTATCTAAAATTGCAATAAAAAATACAGACACGACACTACACGAACGCAAGGGTTTAGGTTGCCGTGTAATATTTTCTGATTGCAGAAGTATTTTACATGATTAGGTATGCTTTATTTTGTAAGTCGACTCTATTAGAATATTTACCTGCCTAAATAATTAATAATAAAAAGTTTTATTTTGCAGGATAGGAAAGCGTAATAATCAATAATGAGTAAGTAGATTATATATATATAATAATACCATGTTTTATGCTATATTATACAGGGTGTTTTTTTAACAAAACGACTTTGGTATCAATTATGAAATTTTTCATGTAGAGAAAAAAATGGCATCCATTTCAAAATCTGAGGAACATTTTGATAAAAAAAATAATGTACCTACGCACATTTGATTTTTTATAAAATGATCCTTCTTATAAACTATAATATTTAGACGTTTGTTTGTTTGTTTGTTTGTTTGTTTGTTTGTTACTTACGCAATCACAACGATGCTAAAGAAATTATACTTCAAAAAAAATACATGTGTGCAATTCACACGTAATAGAAATGAAACCTTCAAAAAACAAACGTATAATACGTACACGTATACATAACACCACGGTTGTTGTGATGCCTTTTCTCAAGCTTTGTACTACGCATGCGCGCACAAACACGTAATAATAAACACGTATAATGCTTCCTATCTAATTTTCTCCCACGTTAAATCTTATGAATTTATGTGTCTGTCTCTTTTTACTGTCGCTTTTTCGTTTCATCGACTTTCAAATCACAACGATGCTATAGAAGTTTTCACTTCAAAATATATCTTGCCTATTCAATTCATGATAAATGTATATTTTTTCAGGACGATTGAAGAGCGCTCAGGATCACCCACGAGTCATCGAAACAAGTAACGAATCCTTTGACGATTATGAAGAGGTGGGTATTATAATTTATAAGGCAAACTCGAGGTCGAGATTAGGCTTGTATACAATAACTTATATAATGGCTTGAGTTTCCAATGTGGTTCAGATAACTTAGTTTTATATATTTTTTTTGCAGTTACAAATTTCATACGAGAATGAAACTGAAAACAAGACAGTGACGAGTAGAAGAGGGATAATGACGTCAGCTATTTTTTATCAGAGCTTAAACGCATATCTACTCATGGGCCGCTCGGATGCAGCATCACTGAACTCAATTTGATTTCAGAAACACAAAATGGTCTGCAATCGAAATTTAAATTTAAATTTCGTCTCTGCAATAAAAAAAAAGTTATAGTAGGTGATAACTTTAGTGACAATTATTTGCCCATTAATACATGCGCCGTTGCCGGTGCAATGGCAATTGGCGGGGGTCAAACTCAATTGGTAGAATTTTTTTCGGCTCTTAACCTGCCTGTTAAATCTGAATTATATGCAAAAAACCATGACATTGTCAGTCAGAAATGGGAGGATGTTTCTGTTGATGCAATGAAAGAGGCTGCAGAAAACGAAGACTATTTGCGATTTCTAAGGACAGGGTCAATAATAATGGCATTCCAATCATCGATGTCATTGCGGACGGTTGCTGGTCTAAACGTAGTTATAAAAACAATTATAATACTCTTTCATACAAAATTCAGGAAAGGTTTGCCACTTGTAAACTATCCTTAATTTTGTATGAAATTATGTATAAATTGCCTCGCCATCATTTGTTTGTAATATTGTTTGATTATAAAAAACTTTAAATAAAGTTTATTACGTGACAAACAGATTTTTTTTGTACCCTCAACCATAACCACCTAATAATTTTAAAAAATACATAAGTAATATATTTTCCTGACTTATGAGGTAGGTAGGTACTTTTACTTCTAACACACACAGGAATTTACATGTTACCTAACCTTAGAGGATTCAAGGTATAATCAATAATCTAAGTAGTTTAGTAAACAATTATTTATTTCAGGCCCAGAATTACTTTAGATTGATGTCTACAATATCCACTCGTATAATCAGTAGGTATATTTAATTTTAAAATGCAAAAATACCTATTATAAGCATAACTTATCAAAGTCAGTCTAAAATATAGTAAGTAGGTAAGTAACTAAATAGTTATCAACTCACAACTTACCGAGCTACTTTGTTTTATTTTACCGGCCGTGTCTGTTAAATTTCTAGGGTTATGTATGTTTTTACAAATGAATCAGAATAAGTACACGCACAGAATAAGGACGCTCTGCGACGGCGACGAGCGGCACCGGCTCGCCAGGCAACGCCACCTACGGCGTAATTTTGTCAACTTTCTCGGCCGTTTCTGTCTTTATTTTAGGTACTGGAAGCGCCTTAATGGCATTTTGGTGAATATTGCACGTATCAAGTGTTTATCTATATACGTGAAGCAAAAACTTTGTACCCCTTTTTACGAAAATTACGCGGACGGAGGAGTATGAAATTTCGCACATTTATAGTTTATATTATATAGAGAAGGAGTGCAGAATGCTAATATTTTTTTTTATTATGCATAAAATAGTAGATTGTTGCACCGAGCGCAAAGTGAGTTATTAATGCACGAGTGTTATGTTGGTGCCCGAGCGCAAGCGAGGGCACTGAATTAACACGAGTGCATTAATTACTCTCTTTAGCGAGGTGCGTAATTTACTTTTCTTTCAACTACCAATCTACGTACTGTGATAAAATATATCTACTCAAACTAAAAATATGAAGAATCAAAGTTTTACAATGGTACAAAATGGGCGCCATTTGTTTTTTTTTTCACCAAGTCGGTCTTATTCAGCCGATTTTTATTATCAGCCAGTATCTTTGTGATCGAATGCAAACATTTTATATTAAACTTAATGGCAGATATTAAACCTCTGTGGTAAATTTATATCTAAAATAAAAAGTAAAAAACAGTGCAATAATGAAAAACAGTGCAATAATGAGATTTCATATAACATTACTGCACTGTTTTGGTTCTAAGCAAAAAATACGTCCATTGTGATCGTTTTTGTAGTGATTAATGATAACATTTCTGCGTAGTTGAAAGAAAAATACATTAATGATTAATTCATTATGGTCGAATTTCAACCACTGGGCGACCACTAGTATTGTTTATTAGCTGTCCGCGCGCAGCTTCGCCCGCGTTGTAGAATATTCCCGGGATAATAAGTAAATCATTTTTAATATTAAAACTTTCCGTAGGCTTTAAGGAACATACAAAAATAAAATTGCCAAATTGGTCGAGCCATTCTCGAGTTATGCGCTTAGCAACATTAATTTTTATTTAAAGAGCAGTTAGTATAATGTTGTTAATGTTGTGTCACAAAATCGTGTCTTGCCGATAAAAAATAATTAATATAAAATAGTACATGTAATTTCATGTCTTTCATATAAAATAAATAAATAATAAATAAGTTTTGCTGGACAATGCACACAACACCATCTAGCCCCAAACTAAGCATAGCTTGTATTATTGTGACTAGATGACTGTTAGAATACTTACATATTTTTGAATACATATAACACCCAGACACAGGACAAACACCTATGTTCTTCACATATCTATGTTTATCCTGGGAAGGAATCGAACCCTCAACCTACAGCGCAGAAGGCAGAGCTACTACCAACTGAGCTGACAGGCCAGTCAGTAGTAAAAATAATTATACTTACTTATTATTTTTGCTTGAATCACAAAGAACACAAACTTTTATTCCAATTATTCACACCCGAGTCAAAACCTCTAGTTTTATCTATATAATAATACGAGAAGCAAAAACTTTGTACCCCTTTTTACGAAGATTGCGCGGACGGAGGAGTATTAAATTTTTCACACTTATAGTTTATATAAAGGAGTACAGAATAATATTTTTTTTTAATTATGCATAAAAAATTAATTAATTATTAATTAATTATGGTCTAATTTTGACTAATGGATATGGTCTAATGTTACTATAATTAAATAACATTCCGCGAAATAACATTTGAATAGGTGTAATAACGTTTATACCACACCACAACCGTCACGGTTCAGATTTTACAAGTTTGTTTCGCCCGCTCTATAACTATGAATTTAAAGATGTGTTTTGGTTACAGATTCCCAAAAGGCTAATGCTGTCTCTCTCTCTACTCAAGAAAGAGTATGAATTGTCAAAATTGCAACAGAAAATTGGCAAGGAGGTCGAGGAGAAAGTAAAGCAACAGCACAGAAAGTACATTTTGCATGAACAGCTCAAGGTAAAACTATTATCATCATTTGCATCCTGGCTATAGGACTCCCTATGTTGATATCATTATTCGATTTTGACTTGACTTGACTTTGATAATAGTGCGACTTCTGATTTTCACTATGATATACATTTTGATAACACGGGTTTTACTCACGTCTTAATTTGACGACGCACCGACACTGTTTCGGGTTATCTAGAGAATCATTTATCAGGAGTTTGATCCGCGCTTCGTGAGTTGCCGCGAGCGTTCACGGTTTCTTATACCAAGGGACAGTATAACTCACGAAAGTTTTGAAAGTGAAATAATTAACAGGTATTTAAATAAATAAATGTTGGTGAATATTTCACACCACATCTTTTAGCCCCAATTAAATCTCTTAAGGTATGTATTACATAAAATTTTTAAAAGCCATTTTTAAAAATTACTATTAATGCTTTATATATTGTCCCATCGCGGACTTTTTTGTTGAAATTATTGTTGGTAGTACATTATTTTGGTCTTATCTCGTAGGGTTCAGCCAGCGTTTGCAATGTAAGGGCAAAAAAATGTTTTTATTTACGACATCACATCACCTTTAAAATTATCAGTGTTTCTCTACTATATTATGCATGTTTTATACATATAAACCTTCCTCTTGAATCATTTTATCTATTAAACAAAACCACGTCGAAATCCGTTGCATAGTTTTAAAGTTATAAGCATACATAGGGACAGACAGACAGCGGAAAGCGATTTTGTTTTATACTATGTAGTGAAGTCGGAAATTATATTAGATAATCAATATACTTTATTATGTACATTGATAATTAACCTCAACAATATTGCACACTTTGAATAGCCTATTGCTGCTGTAGCTGTATGCTGTATGTTGGTAGCTGCTCTGCCTTCTGCACTGTAGGTTGAGAATTCGATTCCCTCCCAGGATACACATTTGTGTGACGTATATAGATGTTTGTTCATAGGTACATAGATTGTACATAGATGTTTGTTCTGTGTCTGGGTATAAAGTATTTTATGTATGTATTTAAAAATATATAAATATTCTATCAGCCATGTACTCACCATATTACAAGCTAAGCTTTGTTTGGGGCTAAAAGGTGCTGTGTGCATTGTCCACCTATATTTATTTATTATTAAGTGACTCTATTACAGGTGATAAAGAAAGAGCTTGGCTTAGAAAAGGATGACAAAGATGCGATCGGTGACAAGTTCCGCGAACGACTCGCCGGGAAACAAGTGCCGATAGCCGTTCAGACCGTCATCGATGAGGAGCTCAACAAACTCAACTTCCTCGAAGGACACAGCTCAGAGTTCAAGTAAGGATACATTATTTATTTGGAAAAAACAAACAGAACAATCAAGTTAATAAAAAAAATCACTAAAATATTACATGATCTAAAATATTGACTGGCCTATCAGCTCAGTTGGTAGTAGGTTTGCCTTCTGCACTGTAGGTTGAGGGTTCGATTCCCTCCTAGGATAAACTTTTGTGTAATGAAGGATTTTAGTCTGTGTCTAGGTGTAACGATATCATAGACAGATACATAATGCACTTTGCAAGTCTCAAGGAACTCTTGATACAATCAATGTCTATCAGTTTCAATTGGGAATAGAGCTCCAGCTGCTATTAATTTTATTGTAATTATAATGATCACGGTGATACATATTAATAACCCCTACAAAGTTACAGACCAGGGTAAGAAGCCTTTAAAAATAATAAAAAGTGAAAAAAAAAATAGTAGGATGAAACCCATTGGAAAAGGAAGAGAATATTATAAAAATGAAAGGAAAAATAATTTACGGGCGATCTGAGGTCGGGAAAGGGAAGGGGATGAGTTTTTAAGGGTAAAAAAGGGTCATTCTAGTAAGATTTCATAAATAATAGGCTAGATATTAATTCTCCGTACTCTTAGAACCTTAATAGAAAGAAAACGTTAAGAAAAATTAATGAAAACTTAAAACATAAAAACTACATGTCGAATTTCTTTTTGAGTAATAGATTGGCGGAATAGTAATAAATATTTGTCTATCTGTCTATCTAACTAAATGGTGTGGAATTGGTTTAGGACCTGGCCACTATATATCTGTTTAAGTAAATGGTGTGGAATTGGTTTAGGACCTGGCCACTATATATCTGTTTATGTAAATGGTGTGGAATTGGTTTAGGACCTGGCCACTGTCTATCTGTTTAACTAAATGGTGTGGAATTGGTTTAGGACCTGACCACTGTCTATCTGTTTAACTAAATGGTGTGGAATTGGTTTAGGACCTGGCCACTGTCTATCTGTTTAACTAAATGGTGTGGAATTGATTTAGAACTTGGCCACTGTCTATCTGTTTAACTAAATGGTGTGGAATTGGTTTAGGATCTGGCCACTGTCTATCTGTTTAACTAAATGGTCCGGAATTGGTTTAGGACCTGACCACTGTCTATCTGTTTAACTAAATGGTGTGGAATTGGTTAAGAACCTGGCCACTATCTATCTGTTTAACTAAATGGTGTGGAATTGGTTTAGGACCTGACCACTGTCTATCTGTTTAACTAAATGGTGTGGAATTGGTTTAGGACCTGGCCACTGTCTATCTGTTTAACTAAATGGTGTGGAATTGATTTAGAACTTGGCCACTGTCTATCTGATTAACTAAATGGCGTAGAATTGGTTTAGGACCTGGCCACTGTCTATCTGATTAACTAAATGGTGTGGAATTGGTTTAGGACCTGACCACTGTCTATCTGTTTAACTAAATGGTGTGGAATGGGTTTAGGACTTGACCACTGTCTATCTGATTAACTAAATGGTGTGGAATTGGTTTAGGACCTGACCACTGTCTATCTGTTTAACTAAATGGTGCGGAATTGGTTTAGGACTTGACCACTGTCTTATCTGATTAACTAAATGGTGTGGAATTGGTTTAGGACCTGGCCACTGTCTATCTGATTAACTAAATGGTGTGGAATTGGTTTAGGACCTGGCCACTGTCTATCTTTTTAACTAAATGGTATTAAATTGGTTTAGGAACCGTACCACTACACATTTTTATCCTTACTGGCTTCGGAAGCATTCTTTGTTCGTCACATGTGCTTCCCAATTTATCCTCTTGAGATTAGAACATTACAAACAAAATACTAACATGCTCCTAATTTTCAACAGTGTCACTCGATGCTACCTCGACTGGCTAACCTCCCTCCCTTGGGGGGTAACCTCGGAAGAGAACCTCAAACTGGAAGATGCACAAGTGATACTGGACGAAGACCACTACGGCATGGATGATATAAAGAAGAGGATATTGGAGTTCATTGCGGTCTCCCAACTGAAGGGGACGACTCAGGGGAAGATACTCTGCTTTCATGGACCGCCGGGGGTTGGAAAAACTAGTATAGGTTAGTGTTGTGTGTCCTAATGTGAATGTGGTTATTTCGGAATTTGAAGACTAAGTGAGGGTTGCAAAAAACTGCACTAGGTTTACTGCACTGCACATTGATTCTGTGTATATTTTACTGGTTTTCAATAAAAGACTGATGTTCTCTTAGTATGTTGTTACCTGATATCTCCGCCAATTATTATCCGATTAACATCATTCTTTTTTTATCCTGTACTTCCGATAAGTTAGTGAGGATCTAATGATGGAAAACATGTCAAAAATCCGAAACTCCTCGAAGCATGAGAATAAATTCATCACAAATTTGAAATTATTTTGGTAAATATAGTTAGGAAATATACATATTAGTATACTAGTATAGTATATTTCAGTAGATACCTTTCAGAACTCTAACGACAAACAGCTCATGTGTCGCATTGTATTGGGGATCTCAGGCAACAGCTTAATAGGAACTTGACAGTTGGTCAAACCATGGGCTCGACCACAGAACAGAAAGAACAATAGAAATAGCATGATGACTTTTTATAAGAAGAACCAGTGTAGGTAAACTCACACATGTAGAAACAAACACACTTAGAAATAAAAGTTATAATTGGCTGAAAAAGAACGTTAAAAAAAGCAGCCAAGTGCGAGTCGGACACGCCCATGAAAGGTTCCGTAGCAGCAAGTAACATAATATAAAAGTTCTTGTAGTTTGTTGTAACTTTGATCGATAATTTAATAATAGATTATTTTTTAAAGTTACGGTTTATGACGTATTAAAAAAAAACTACTTACTAGATCTCGTTCAAACCAATTTTCGGTAGAAGGCATGGTAATGTACATCATATATTTTTTTTAGTTTTATCATTTCACTTTGGAAGTGTCTCTCGCACAAACTATTCAGTTTAGAAAAAAATGATATTAGAAACCTCAATATCATTTTTGAAGACCTATCCATAGATACCGCACACGTATTGGTTTGATGAAAAAAATGTTTTTGAGTTTCAGTTCTAAGTATGGGGAACCCCCAAAGTTTATTGTTTTTGTACTATTTTTATGTAAAAATCTTAATGCGGTTTACAGAATACATCTACTTACCAAGTTTCAACAGTATAGGTCTTATAGTTACGGAAAAAAGTAGCTGTGACATACGGACGGACGGACAGACAGACAGACAGACATTACGAATCGCGAAAGTTGTTTAACGGTTTTGCATTTTAAACAAAACTTAAATAAAACCGTTTAAAACAATAAAATAATACTTACCGGAGATATGATATGCCCCCTTTTATTAAATGTTTGGTTCGGCTATCATTTTTGCACTCCAGAACAGCACAATACAGCATTTTATATTTTTTAATGATTTTTTTGAGTTACGTTTACCCTGACAAACTTCAAACACGACGGAAGTGAGCGAAGCTTGTAGTGCGCGGTATTCCGAATACTATTCACTATTCAAAAATGATATTGAGGTTTCTAATATCATTTTTTTCTAAACTGAATAGTTTGTGCGAGAGACACTTCCAAAGTGGTAAAATGTGTCCCCCCCCTGTAACTTCTAAAATAAGAGAATGATAAAACAAAAAAAAATATATGATGTACATCACCATGCAAACTTCCACCGAAAAATGGTTTGAACGAGATCTAGTAAGTAGTTTTTTTGTAATACGTCATAAATAGTAAATATCAATAACTATTATTAAAACATCGATCAAAGTTACAACAACTACAAGAACTTTTATATTGTGTTACTTGCTGCTACGGAACCCTTCATGGGCGAGTCCGACTCGCACTTGGCCGCTTTTTATGAAAACTGCGCGGACGGAGGAGTATGAAATTTACGCGGCTTCGCACGCATAGTATAAAAAGCATACATAAAAAGTAGCCTATGTCCGTTCCGAAGATACATAGATTATATCTATGTATCTTAGGATTGATTGTATTGTATCCATACCAAATTTGATGGATGCAAAAAACAAGTTGTTTTGATCCGATCGCTACCAAACTTCACAGGACCTGCTTGCCTAATGAAGATTTCCTAAAAATTTCATCGAAATCGGTCCAGCCGCTTCGGAGTCTATAGGAAACATACACACACACGTCATCGCCTTTAATTGATATAGATGTATTATCATGTATTATTGATATAGTGATATAGACTTGTGTTGTTGCACAAAATATAATTAAGTATACCATTTTAGGAACAGTTGGTTTGTTAGTCATCCAATATGTAATATAATATCTACATCTACATTAATATTATAAAGAGGAAAGATTTGTATTTTTGTGTGAGACTTTTAACTATTTATGTATGAATGTAATTTTGTATGAAAATGTACTACTAATGTAAATACTTTTAACTATTTTTTTGTGAATTAACTTATAAACTACTGGACCGATTTGAAAAAATATTTTACTGTTGGAAAGCTACACTATCCCCAGGTGACATAGGCTACTTTTTATCCCGGGAAAATTGGTTTGTCCCGGGAAAAATCTCCAACGCAGGCGAAGCTGCTCGCGGGCAGCTAGTTGGTTATAACTATATTGAGTCTGATAATAAAATGATGTTTCCAGCTCGCTCGATAGCTCGTGCGTTGAACCGTCAGTACTTCCGTTTCTCGGTGGGCGGTATGACCGACGTTGCTGAGATCAAAGGCCACCGTCGCACGTACGTCGGGGCCATGCCAGGCAAGATCGTGCAATGTCTTAAGAAAACTGGCACCGAGAACCCACTTGTACTGATCGATGAAGTCGATAAGATTGGCAAGTTAGTATTTTTTAGTTAGTTACCTTTTTTAATCAAGAGTCATTTTATTTTGATATTTTATTAATTAGCAGCGCATCAAAATTATTAAGTTTTTCTCATTTCGAGAATTATCTTAGCGGAATTATCTAAACTAATTATAAGTAGCCAAGATTTGATTTTTGTATGTTTGTTTGTAATGGATAAACTCAAAAACTATTAGACTGATTTAAAAAAACATTCCAAAGAATATTATACAAAAACTGTGTTTTTGTTAAAAAAAATAGAGATCCATACGAAAATTACAATAAACCAATATCCAAAATTTGCCTAAAAATAAAATTAATAAATAATGCTGGACGTTACACACATCAGCTTATTTACTTACTGTAAATGCATATTATACATAGAAAAACACCCATCATCATCATCAGCCCGTCAGTACACTGTTAAAAGGCTGCTTCTCTCATGGCACGCCACTGAGCTGTCTTCAGCTCGCGTCCAACCCCTGCCGCTGGCTTACGAATATGGTCGTATATGATCATACACACATCGATCATATACACACATTTGTCCCGCGGCGAGAATCGAAACTGTAACCTTCTGTGTGTCAGGCGGCCCTTGACCCAAAGCGCCAGAGGTTTTTTTTATTATTAAAAAAAAAACAAAAGTCATCATTTGGCGTACACCGCCGTATTTTTGTTTTTTTTCTATCCTGTCCATCCATAGGTTGCCTGGTAGAGATCGCTTTTAGCGATAAGGCCGCCCATTGTACAACTTTATTGCTAATTGTGTTTTGTATGTTCTCTCTGTATATAATAAAGAGTTAATCTATCTATCTGTACTACATGTTTATGGAACTCATTACCCGGTCTATTTTGTAAATAGACCGGGTTATATTTTTAACTATTGAAGTTAACCTACAATAACCAGCTTTTGTTTAAATTAGTCAGTCAAACTGTTCAAGTTTTGATAATAAACAAGGTTTCTTAAGTTTATACTGAACAAAGTTTTTTCAACTGAATGTTTGTTACCTCATAACTCCGTCATTTGTTAACCGATTTGAAAAAATCTAATTTCATGTGAAAGGATATATTTCCCATATTTCCCATTCCCATTTATATAGTCCCATATAAATTTCCCAGATAAAAATCGATTCAGTAGATAGGTTAATAAATAAAAAAAATAGAAAAAAGTATGTCATCCACTTGGATGAAATGAAATTTTTATATTTTGCTTTTTTATACAGGAAGTCAGTTGTCTTTTTAGTTTTTAAAACGTAATTATATTTAAACACATCCGATGTACAGAAAAAGTAATAATATTGTTACGAGCCGGGTACTGATAAATTATGAAACCAGTCGATTTTACCAAATAATAACTTTAATTTCAAAGTTACCACACAGAACTAAATCCACTAATTCTACTAGTAAACTTTGCAATAGAACAAAATAAAAGTCACAACTCTACAACACAACTGATAACACTTCGAAACTAACGCACTTGTATCACTTGTATCACTTGTTAAGCCGAGATTAAACTGACTGCATCCGCAAACCACCGCCGTATTTATACGAGCGTCGAGTGCGTCGCGCAAAACCGCGACGCAACTCGAACGTTCGAGAACGAACCGGAACGCGCCAAAATGTTCGCTTGCAATAGAGAGATATAGCTATCTCGTTCGTTCTTGTGCATTCGATACGCGTACTTTGTAGTGCGTGTACTCGATACCAGATGGCGTTGCAGGTGAATTTTTAATGTCCGCCTGCCAACAGATGGAGCTATGTAGTGGTCGCAACAATAATGTTGAACTATGAGGTTTGAACTATGATTAGTAAGATGGTTAACACAAGATACCCATTTCTCTGTCCTTTGAAGACAACTTCTGTGGCGCAGTGGGCTTAGGTCCGGCTGAGACACAGAAGGTTGCGGGTTCTATACCCGCCGTGGGACAGATGTTTGTATGATCTGCAAGTATTTGTCTCGCGTCTGGGTGTTTCTATGTATAACTAGCTGACCCGGCAGACTTCGTACTGCCAAATATAGCCTGTCAAAATGATTTGTAATGTGTCATTTTTTTGTTCCTACATATTTTATAGTCGGCAAAAAATTCACCTGAACAGAACCGTCACCCTGGTGATAGGGCGTTGTGAATAAGAAATATAATTAAATAAAACATATATAAGCATTTAAAAATAAGTAATCTCTTTATTGTTAATCATATGAATCATAATTATTAACAAAAATCAGATTTATTTTCATTGTAGTGCTTTGTGATATACGATGTTTTTTGTTTGATTATCTGGCGCATAGACAAACAAATCTGATGGTTTTCCAACACGGGAACAGGCAACATGGGTGTGAAACATGGGTTTTCCAGATTAATACCACAAACACTTAATGATTGCCCTGGGACTTGTTTATGGTCATAGCAAAAGCAAGCCGAACTGGAAACTGTAGTCGTTTAAAGTCAAACGGCACATCATTCGGAATCATTGGGATGCGCGGTATGAGTACGTCTTCTCCTTTATACTTTCCTTTCAGTATAGTTGCTTCTATCACGTTGTTTAGTAATTTTTTTATCGCTAACCGTGTGCCGTTGCAAAGACGCGGTTGGTTGATATTTCGCAACATTATAACTACCGATCCAACCTTTAATTGAAGATTGTGAGGTGGCAATCCTGGCAAATCCAGCGAGTTTAAAAATTCTGGTGGATAGTTCACTACATCATCTTGGTTAGTAGCCGAATCAACTGATTTATATATCCTCGATTCGCATGTAATTTGTTCTTGTATTTTTAAATTTAATTCATTTACATCTATGTTTTTTGCAGCCAATATAGCTCGTTCGCTCAACCAATCATGGTTTCTGTAATTTTGAGAAACATCTGGAAACACCTTCTGAATAAGTTCATCTTTTGATCGAGTTAACTGACAAAAACTTTGAGGAATGTTAACACATTCACTGCCACTGACACGCCTCGCGTGTTCAGGCTAATCTAAGTCTCTACGCCAAGAACACGCCAGGCGTGTTTTGAATGTTTCGGTTATATTTCCAAAACTAGGCCAGATTTTCTGTTCAAATTTTTAGTGCATCATTTTTAAAGGATAGGCTATGGCATATTGAAGCGGTTCCCTAAAAAAACTAGTTAGATTTTTTTACGAAAAATAGGTATTTTGTAGTGCCGAGAACACGCTAGGTGTGTTCACTTACTGAAGCTACCCTTAGGTTCCCAAACTTTTTCATTCTTTTAAACGCTTCGCTAATTTCAGAGTTATAAGCTTGCGATATGAGATTTTTAACCAGTATTTGATGACAAAACGGAATGTCATAATTTATCGGACCGTTGTTTTTACCGTATACAGTACTGTGTCATGCATGAATAAATAATAAATAAATAAATAATGCCGGACATTTCACACAGCACCATCTGGCCCCAAAGTAAGCAGAGCTTGTGTTATGGGTACCACATGACTGATATACTACTTATATGAAGTCGCTTATACAACTCCATACGCCATCAATGAAAAAAAAACGTACCTATCCGATGTATCTTTATATAATTATACATACACACACAGTGACATACACACGTACAGTAAAATTATCTCTATTATATAAAAATCAATTGCTGTTCGTTTGTCTCGCTAAAAATTTTGTCATCATTAATATCTTCCGTTTCCGGTACAAATTTAACTTTTCCTGAAAAAAAGATAAGAAATCAATTTATTTCATTTGAATATTTTGAATTTAATTCATACTTATGTAATTAGGTAAGGCCAATCAACCAACATTACGATAATACGAGATAAATAACGTAAACAAACTTTCTGCAGTTCAAAGCTTTTTATCGGTTTAATAATTTAGATGAATTCACTATTATAAGACTGAAAATATGTTTAAATATGATTTTCACTCAATATATTATTAAAACAAATGTACTTGCACTGTTAACAATGCCAATGTTACAGTTCACAATAAAACTTTATTCATTTATGCATGGGAATTTTAGTAAAAAAAGTTTGAGAACCTTAAATTACGTTATAATAAATTTACTTACCAAAATCTATTTTTCCAAGCAATGCCGCGAGCACGCCTAGCGGGTCCGCGGTTTTATACGGCGGCATCACGATAAACTTCAAGAAAATCGTGGTGGCAGTGAATGAGTTAATGCAGCCAGTCAACATGTCTATAGGAATTTTGCCATTACCAATGTCAATGAGTTGTTTAGAGAATATGTTTCCAGATTGGTCATTTTGTAACTCGACACGCATATTCTTGCTTAAATGAAGTACTTTGACATGTTTCCACAAATTGGAGGACTTTAGACATGCATTGAGTTCATCAGCTGGTGTTGATCGTGGAATCACTGGCAATGTTAGACGAAAATCTCCTGCTAATAAAATCATTGCACCACCAAATTGGTTATGATTGCTCCGTATATCTTTTAATGTTCTGTCTAATGCCTCCAAAGATTTTTTATGTGCCATCGTGCATTCATCCCAAATAATTAATTTACATTGCTGCAAGACCTTTGCCATTGCAGAGTTCTTAGAAATGTTGCAGGTCGGAGTTTCATTGCTTTGCATATTTAATGGCAATTTTAATGCTGAATGGGCTGTTCGACCACCTTCAAGCAAAGTTGCTGCGATTCCCGACGAAGCGAGTGCAAGTGCAATTTTATTTTGTGAGCGAATCGTTGCTAATATTAATGAAATCAAAAAAGTTTTTCCTGTACCACCAGGTGCATCTAAGAAGTAAATCCCTCCAGTTTCATCATTTATTACTTTCATAAGATTTTCAAATACATACTTCTGTTGTTCATTCAACAGTGGAAGATTCGTTTGAATTAATTCTTTTAAAGTGTTGAGATCATACATTTTTTCTCGATTCAACTCTTGGTTAAAAGCATCATGCATTGGACGATTGGGCGCGGCCAGGCCTAATTGAATTAATAGTTTGTTTGACATCATCAAGCACATGTCCTCAATTGAAATCAATGCTTCGTTGTAAATTTCTTCTCTTATTTGTATATTTGGATTTCCCATTCTATTTCGTATTTGATACAAAATATCATCACACATATTATCTTTGTACTTGATCCACAAATCAATTGGGTTTGATGGGAAGCATGTAGATATGATTATAGAAAACAATGTTCGTATTTGATG
This sequence comes from Lampropteryx suffumata, assembly GCA_948098915.1. NCBI lineage: Eukaryota > Metazoa > Arthropoda > Insecta > Lepidoptera > Geometridae > Lampropteryx > Lampropteryx suffumata. Next base: position 2,633,183 of record OX402561.1, on the reverse strand, counting down.
AGCGTGTGATGATATTACAGCATCATTGAGAGTTTGATCCCAATGAGCGTCATTTTCTAGCAATTGCAAACGTTGACAGGCTTCCCTGTAAGATCCACACAATTCACCATCAACAGTTCGTAAATGTTGGAATGATGTTGGGCCACGTACATTGAATAATAGCAGTCGTAAATAAAAACATTCATCATTGCTTGGATGTACTGAATAAATTCGACCAATGGCATCGGTGGAATACACATCTGGGTATCCTTGAACTTGTTTCCCTTGTTTCCGTCTTATAAATCTTCTTGAGGATTGATTCCAAGTATAATATTTTGGCATTTCAGAATATAGCAATGTTTGTGCAAAATCATCGTTTTGGCATGTCTCAAAAAAACTGGTTAATGTAGTAGATGGTGGTTGAGCAGCTCTTTGTACTGCGTTCTGTGCTGTAAAATACACTCTTTGTCCATTTTCATGCACAGCTAAGTGAACAACAGAAGGGTGTCTCTCATGAATAGGAAAAGAAAATATTCGCCATACTGCTTCATTACTACTAACATAGCGGCCCATTTGGTATTGTGTAACTTCATCATTGGAATTCTCTCCACCAATTCCAATCACAGCCATATCACTCCCTTTGGTTACATATTTGCAAATGTATTTAATAGATTTCACTCTACAATAGACCTCTTTACTAAATTGTTATGTGCACAACGCATATTAATTTCTTGTGCTGAGTATAAATTTGCAGGAATTTGTAGTTGCTATCTGACATTGGTAACAGTGAACCGGCTCTATGATATATTTGGCCTTGTATCTGTAAATTAAAAAAAATATATTATTTTTGCACCAAACACTATAAAATAAAATAAATAATCAATGTGGGTTATAAATTTATGGATTGTCAATGATCAAACTTAAATATATATTTTTTCTTAAAAATTATATCTGTCTCCTAATTAGTTGTAACTAATATCTATCATCAAATAATTATATTGTGTTTCAAAATAATAAAAGTGTTGCTAAAAATGAATCACCAAATAATATGATGACTAAGTGATGATTATGATTAGTGACACATCTTAACTTAGGTGACAGAACATATTGTTCGCTAAAATAATTATGATTAACTGCTATAATACATACCTTGAAAGTTGGCATAAAATTTTCCCGTACTACATTTGTTGACCCAAATGAAGTCATTTGAAAGCAATTGTTATATTGTTGGATATTTGTCAAAAAGTGTATGGAATCTGTTCCTATTCCTGAAACCAATGAGTACAATGGCTCTGGTGGTGGTTCCAATGGTATCAATTTCACTTTACCATTTGCGCAACACAATCCATTAGCTTCGTTTTTATATTTCAATGCCTTACAATGTGAGCAAACCGAGTTCATCGAACCAATAACAACACATCGGTAGTTACTGTAGTCAATTGACACATCGTACCTGAAAGCAGCTCGATTCAAACTTGCGCGATTATTAGTTGAATGTCGCGCTCGCGCTTCACGCGTTTGTGATATCCGAATTCTTTCACGTTCATTTCGGCCGTTACGTTCTTGTGCAGCATGATTAGATCGGTAATTAGCTTGGTTTGTAGCATTTCGGGTTCTTCTACCTAAATTGCTTCGTCTAATAGGATGCATATCTATATTATAGATTATTTTGTCAATAGGTAAATAAACCCTGCACAAAACACTATATAGGTACGAATTTGTTATGTGTATCAGTTGCTAAAAGCAAACTCATTAGCTCATTAGAGTAGGAGGTAACCGAAAATCCAAGAAAAAACCCACTGACATTAACAGTTTGTTGTTGTTTCAAAAAACCCACTGACATTGACAGTTTGTTGTTGTTTCAACTTTTTTTTTAATTTGATATGACTTGGAGTCAAAAGTAAAACAAATGAAATAATATCGCGAAACCGACCAAATTGAACTATTCGATTTCGTTTTCTTTTTCTTTTTTGTTTATCTGTGCTCCAATGCACACTGTTTTGATAGATATGATTGAATTTGAACTTTGTACAGAGGTAAAAAAAAAAATGACTCTTTGACGTTAGGAACATACCTACATTGTTTAAACAACAGTGACTGCTTGTAATTCAATATGAACTTTATACAATAGCAATAAAGGTAGTTTTAGTTAGAAAACGTTTGTATGGGAAAAAGAAAAGGGCTGTTTTTAGGGTTTTTCCGGCAATTATTCGAATTTTTCTCGCCGTAAAAACCATCTTTGAACTTCAACGAACATTTAAAAAAAAGAATTGGCCAAATTTGTCCAGGCGTTGTTGAGTTATGCGCTTACCAACACATTTTGCGATTCATTTTTATATTATAGATATGTATTTAAAAAGTATATAAGTAGTATATCAGTCATGTGGTACCCATAACACAAGCTCTGCTTACTTTGAGGTCAGATGATGCTGGGTGAAATGTCCGGGATTATTTATTATTTATTTATTTATTTATTCCAGAGGCGTCCACGGCGATCCATCGTCCGCACTCCTCGAGCTGCTGGATCCGGAGCAGAACGCTAACTTCCTGGACCACTACCTGGACGTGGCGGTGGACGTCTCCAAGGTGCTGTTCATCTGCACGGCCAACGTCGTCGAGCTCGTGCCCGAGCCGCTCCGGGACCGGATGGAACTTATCGATATGTCAGGTACTGGATATTCACGACCAAAACGACCTCTGTGGTGCAGTGCAGTGTCCCGCCGCGGGACTCTTTTTGTATGATCTGCAAGTATTTGGGGTCTGAGTGTTTCTATGTATGATATGTATGTATTTACAAAAAAATATAAGTAGTATATCAGTCATGTGGTACCCGTAACACAAGCTCTGCTTACTGTGAGGCCAGAAGACGCTGTGTGAAATGTCCGGCATTATTTATTTTTTTCGATTTTATTATTATTATAATTATATCTACATTTTGATAAACACGGGTTGTACTCAGGTATTACTTTGTCGATAGAGAATCTTTATCAAGGTGAGTTGAATCCGCGGTTCGCTCGTTGTCGCTCGCGTTCACGGTTCGTCCTGCACCGCGGACGCGCAAACCGCGAATCAAACTCACCCAAATAAAAATTCTCTAGATGAATCGAAACAATGTCGGTGCCTCCATCGACTAAATAATACCTGAATAAAACCCATGTATATCTAAATGAGACGAATTACAGTTAAAATATAAAGATCGATAAGTTGATTGCTACTGCGTGTCTTTCTTCAAGTCTTTTTTGTTTAATAATGATAATAATATTGCCAGACATTTCACACAACCCAAAAGTAAGCAGAGCTTGTGTTATGGGTACGACATGACTGATATACTTACTACCTTCCTTTTTTTGTAAATACATACACACATATACATAAACACCCTGAATCGACATAAATACAGATCAACCAAAGATTTGTCCCGCGACGGGAATCTAACCCGCAATCTTCTGTGTCTCAGCCAGGAATTGGACCACTGCGCCACAGAGGTCGTCGGCTAATAATGCGGTTACTACTATTTCTTACATGTATGAGTCTGTCACAAACTCTTGTAATAAGTTTAATTCGACTGGCCTGTCAGCTCAATTGGTAGTAGCTCTGCCTTCTGCGCTGTAAGTTGAGGGTTCGATTCCCTCCCTGGATAAACATTCGTGTGAAGAACAAAGGTGTTTGTTCTGTGTCTTAAATATATACGTACCTATTTTATCAGTCATCTGTTCACCATAGTACAAGCTATGCTTAGTTTGAGGCTAGATGATCGTCCTGCACTAACTACATTTGAAAAGAACATTTGAAAGTACTCTCCGAAGCACGGAAGCACTCGAAAATGCAGTTACGGACATCCATGTAGTTGTTTAACTCCATTGATCTGCTAGCCCACTGCTGTCAGTCAATTCCTAATAAATGCCTGAATGTCACGACGCCACGGCGACAATAAAAAAAATGTATATCAGTCATATGGTATTTATAACACACTAGCGACCCGCCTCGGCTTGGCACGGGTGCATGCAATGCTGATACTAAATATACGACAGAATAGTTCAGCGTTTGCAATATAAGCACAAAAAAATGAGTTTATTTACGACATCACATTAGAAACCTCTAAAATTATCAGTGTTTTTCTACTATAATTATACATGTATTATACATATAAACCTTCCTCTTGAATCATTCTATCTATTTAAAAAAAAAAACAATCAAAATACGTTGCGTAGTTTTAAAGATCTAAGCATACATAGGGACGACAGACAGCGGGAAGCGACTTTGTTTTATACTATGTAGTGAAGCTCTGCTTTGGGACTATAATGATGCTGTGTGAAATTTCCGGAATTATTATTGTTCTGAATTAAAATCAATGAAATCTTTCAGGTTACGTGGCCGAGGAGAAGTTAGCTATCGCACAACAGTACCTGGTCCCAACAGCGAGAACCAACTGTGGCCTCACGGAGGAACAACTGGACCTCACAACGGACTCACTCAACTCACTCATCAAGTCGTACTGTCGAGAGTCGGGAGTTAGGAATCTACAGAAACATATAGAAAAGGTAAATATTCTTCTGTATTCATATTCTTCCTAGGATGATTTCAAATCTATGATTCTAGGAGCCTCTTAGTCACATTTTAGAACGAAGTTCCTTATGTGTTTGCAATGTAAGCGCAAAAAAAATGTGTTTATTTACGACATTACATTAGAAACCTGTAAAATTATCAGTGTTTTTCTACTATATTAAGCTTGTATTATACATATAAACCTTCCTCTTGAATTACTCTATTTATTAAAACCGCATCAATATCCGTTGCGTAGTTTTAAAGATTTAGGCATACATAGGGACAGACAGACAGCGGGAGGCGACTTTGTTTTATATTATGAGTAGTGACGTTTATCAATAATAATATACTACGATAGGAACTTCGATCCAACCGAGTGTTCCACGACACTATCGCATTTTATTATTATTATATGGTTACCGTAACCTATGACGCTTGAAATACCAGGAGCTTTCACCGCTTGTTTCTGTTGGTTTGTCCAGTAATGTCACTTGTTTCAGTGCCCTTATCGGTATCTCTTATTGGTAAATTATTGGGCTCTGTGCTGGTTTAGCCACGAAAAGGATAGTAAAAATAATGCTGGACACACAGCACACAGCATCATCTGGCCCCAAAGTAAGCAGAGCTTGTGTTATGGGCACATTTTTGTACCTTGGGTTACATTGTTGCAATTTTCGCAGGGATTTCAAATTTTTATGAAAATTAAGTGCATCCCAGTTACCCTGATAATGTTGCTTTATATAGATGAAATAATTAACCAACGAAAGCGAAACGTGAGCGAGTGTCTCCGTGTCAGCTTAGGCAAAAATGCTTACGTATGTTTGTCCGGCCGACGTCTGTCCGGATGTAGAGGACTACAGGTCGCATTTCTCAACCGATTCTCGTGAAGTTTTGTGAGCAGGTTCTATAACTATATCGATATTTTTTGTCGATTCAGTTTTGGATTTTTTTCAGAATGGCGGAGATATGGGGGTTGATAACGTAAAAAAAGTTACACTTTAGTCATTTCGAAAAATGTTCGCGAGGTCTACAGCTCTCAGAGTCACTAGTATATCAGTCATGTGGTAGTACCCACTACACAAGCTCTGCTTACTTTGGGGCTAGATGACGCTGTGTTAAATGTCCGGCACAAAAATTTAATGATTTGCATTTGTTAAACAGATTGCGAGAAAGGTAGCCTACAAAATCGTCAAGCAAGAAGCTGAACAGATGAAGGTGACTGACGAAAACCTGTCTGAACTAGTCGGCAAGCCAACCTTCAAGCACGACCGGATGTATGACGTCACACCGCCCGGAGTCGTTATGGGACTAGCTTGGACCGCTATGGGTATGTGCTTAAACTTTTAGAAGGCCTAGGCAAGATTCACTCTCTATTGTCGTTCACGCCTGTTAAAATATCAAATTATATGGAAATGTCAGCAGAAGTCCCTTATTCGGTCATTTGATTTATCATAAGCTAATGTCAACTCCATACAATTTTATGTTTAGACACCCAGGTAGTCTTTGGATAGCTTAAATAGACATTTTTGTTCTTCTTGCGAAGCAAACATTGCGGTCTTATATTATTTATTTTCTCGAGTTATTTCCGGTTTTACTAGTAGTTTTGGTGTTTTTATTTGAATAGACCTAGAGCTGGAGTGTCATTGGTGGCAATTCGGTTGGTTATTTCTAGGTTATTACTATTCTAAAATTAGGAATTGTCTAAAATATATTTAAGTTAGTCATAGCATTTGTAAAACCTATTCGGTTGCTACCATCCAACCAAATAAGGAACGCTTAATTAAATTAGCTAACATTAAATTCGGATAAGTTGGTAAAAGCAGAATACCAAAGTTCTGTCTGTCTGTCATTTGACAGTCTAAACCTAATTTTAGCTAAAATTTGTTAGGTTGGTGCCAACAGAATTGAGGCCATTATTAGACTAATCACCGTTTAAAATAGACATAGACACTCATTTATTTGTTTCTCAAGCACACACAATCAGTACAAACAGAAAAATATATTTTAGAATAAACAAAAGTGGAGAATAATAATTATAATAATAATAATCCCGGACATTTCACCCCATTTCATTTACCCTGTGAGATATTTTTGTGGAGTGTTGTGTAAATCTTATAATAATCTTAATCTTATAATAAAATAGTGCCATCCCTTGTAAGATAGTGACAAATAACTTTGCAGATAAGTTTTGAAGATTTGATTTTACGTACGACTTTCTGTTGATAGGTGGCAGCACACTATACATAGAGACAGCCTACCGGAGTACAGTGACTGACGAGAAAGGTATGGGCTCTATAGAGCTGACCGGACACCTCGGTGACGTCATGAAGGAGTCTGCGAAAATAGCCCTGACGGTAGCCAGGAACTTCATCGCTAAATATCAGCATGACAACCTCTCACTTAACTCTAGGTAAGTTTTTGTTTCCTAGCTACTTTTTAGAAACGTGAAAATGTCTTGTGTAAATTATATGACCGGCCTGTCAGCACAGTTGGTAGTAGCTCTGCCTTCTGTAGGTTAAGGATTCGATTCCCTCCCAGGATAAACATTTGTGTGACGAACACAGGCGTTTGTTCTGTGTCTGGGTGTTATATAGTATCATAAGTGGCAACGATCTCTGTGGTGCATTGGGCCCGGCCCGGCCCGGCTGAGATGCAAAAGGTTGCGGTTTGATTCCCCGCTGCGGGAGAAATGTTTTGATGATTTGCAAATATTTCCTTGATGTTCACGCATCGAACGCCACGATTTTATAGGCGTGCTATTCGCTATTATTTGCCGCTGGAGGACTCGGGTAACAGTATAATGTAATATGTATTTGTTTAAAAAAAAAGTGTGCGTCTTTTTTATTATTTATTTATTTATTAAACAAAATCCACAGCTTTTAATAAACAATATTACTTGATCTAACGAAATTATCCTAAAGCCAATAACGGATTTACATTTTATGTTTATCCCCTATAATTTAGAAGACAGTCACTAACCAAACATGTTATTAGTTAATAGAAAATACCTATTAATAATTATACATTATAATTGTGTGTGTGTGTGTGAGAGTTGTGTTTACGTGTGTGTGTGTGTGTGTGGGAGAGAGAAATAGATTATGTGGTATGCATAATATGATACTTACAAATATAACTGACACAAACTTATACATTTTCACAAAGAATTCTGAGAATTTGACGTTTGAACACAGCAGGTGTTAACAATGCTACAATAGAAAATATCAATTTGTTTAAATTGTTTGTTGTAGTTTCTATGTAGTCGACTAACAAGCGAGTTTTGGGCGTAATTTGTGCGTGTAGGCAAAACAGCAAACAGGTTAGTTTGTCTAGTTCTAATGGCCGGAACACAAGAGCGCAACACTTTAGACAATAACTCCGAGGAGTTGTTATAGTTATTGCATACACCATGCAGAAATGACATATCAGTTTTCGAGTCCTACGGCTTTCGAGAGAAGTGAGGTGATATATGCACGCTGTCTGATAGTCGCTAAAACTACTGAAACATGGAAAGTTCAGGTGTTTTATGAACTTACTTTGTACAGGCTCTGAATGCAGGTAATATAGTGAGGGTTCCATATACGGCTGCAATACTCTAGAAGCTTCTAACATAGGAATAATACAGAACCTTCAAGCAACTAATGTCAGAAAAAGGGCGGCTAACACGCAGTATAAAACCTAAAGCTTTGTATGCTTTGTTGACAATTATATCCATATGTTCTGAAAATGTTAATTTTGAGTCTATTTGTACACCAATATCCCTAACAGAATTTTCTTTATAAATTTTTATATTATTTATATGATAATCGATATGTGTTGGACGTATTTTTCAAGTGAAAAGTACATAATGAGCATTTTTCAATGTTAATATCAATACGATTTTCTGCGTAATAGCGTCCTAGCCTGTCAAGATCCGCCTGTAGATTTAGACAGTCTGTTTGATCACTAATCTTCATATATATTTTCGAGTCATCAGCATACATAAGGTAACGTGCATGTCTAAAGCATTTACCTACATCATAGAGATAAGCTGCATATAATAAAGGCCCTAAAATGGAGCCCTGTGGAACTCCAGATGGAATATTAATAAAGTTAGAGCAGAAACCTCCAACAATAACTGCTTGAGAACGGTTACGCAAATAAGATTTTATCCATTATCTTATCTTAGCAAATTGCCTTTTATACTCAGCTCATAAAGCATTCGCAGAAGTATGATGTGACCCACACGACAATTAGAACTACACTCGTGAGCAACCGAATCGAATCACCCCTACAAAATTTACAAAATGTAACTTTTTTCCAAAATGACTTTAGTAATGCATATAAAATAGTATATTTTTTGGAAGCTTAATTTTTAGGCTTTAAAATAACACTACTATCATTTAAATTTGTTCAGTTCTTTTTAAAATAGCGCTGTATCAGTGCAAGCATCAAAAATGCGCTTTGTGCAGTAGCTGTGCGGGCGCGTTCCAACCCCCTATAAAACCCCCGTGCAAGCAGTGCACACTTATCAGTCGCTCATCAGACGTTGACCTGAACACACCTACGCAAGTTACGATCGCCGATTCACAACCACTATGGATACAACACCAGAAATAGCCGCTCAAGTTGTTGCTTTGCTGCAACAGGATCTCAGCCAGCGAGAAGTCGCTCGTCGACTAAACCTGAGTCAATCTGCTGTGTTTAGGGTGTACAGAAGATTCCAAGAGACTGGTTCTTACTCCAGGACGCCAGATACCAGTCGGCGCCGGGTAACATCTGAGAGAGACGACCGTTTTATCGTTTCGACCGAGTCTCAGAAACCGCCATCTTACCGGTGTTTCTGTCCAGCAGCAGCTGAGAGAAGTTCGAGGAGTGTCTGTCAGTCAATGGACAATCAGAAGAAGATTAAAAGAAGCTAACCTCGTTCCAAGACGGCCTGCCAGAGGCCCAAAATTGACCACAGCTCACCGACAAGCGCGCCTTGAATTTGCTCGCGAACACATTAATTGGAGTGCTGAGCAATGGCGGTCAGTCCTGTTCACTGACGAAACCAGAGTGTGTCTACATGGCAGTGATAGGAGAGCTCGGGTCTACAGGCGCCCAGGCGAGCGGTTTGCGCAGTGCTGTTTTGCCGAAACCGTGTCCTACGGGGGTGGTTCGTGTATGATGTGGGCGGGCATTTCGCTGGAAGGAAAAACGGAGCTCGTTTTCATCCCTGGTGGAGGCCGAGGAGGCGGTCTGACTGCTGCGCGATATGTGGAAGACATTCTTCTGGATCATGTCTTGCCTTATGAAGGCTTCATCGAGGACGGCTTTCTGTTAATGCATGACAATGCCCGGTGTCATACAGCACGAATCACTCGTCAGTTCATGGATGAAGTTGGCATTCGGACCATGGACTGGCCAGCATTAAGTCCTGATCTCAATCCGATTGAGCATGTATGGGACCAACTCAAACGGAGGGTACGAGCCAGAAATCCGGCGCCTACAAGCATCGCAGAGCTAAAGATAGCGCTGGAAGAGGAGTGGGAAAGGCTACCTCAAGAACTGATTAAAAAACTTATTAAATCAATGAAAAACCGCCTTCAAAGTGTTATTAGAGCTAGAGGAGGCAACACCAAATATTGATTAAATAAATGAAGAGTATTAAACATAAATTTTCTGTTTTATTTTAATTTTGATTAGCCCTATGTTAACTTAAATTAACTTCACTTTTGTTGTGTTTCCATTCAAAACTGATTAATTAAAAAAATACTGTGTAGATTTTCAAAATAATGGTGTAATTTTGAAGCTTAAAGATCAAGCTTTCAAAAAAAAATATATTCTATATGCATTACTCAGGTCATTTTGGAAAAAAGTTACACTTTGTAAATTTTGTAGGGGTGATTCGATTCGGTTGCTCACGAGTGTAGTATTTTAAGCCTGAACGAGGAGATTCCGACCATGAAAATTAACAGTTGTGGGGGTACAAATCCTAAGAATTAATATTTACAGATTTCCATACAAAAACATTCAAGAAATAAATTGACAACCCTTATTTTGTCAACAATGTTTCTAAGTGCGTTACCTACCTACATACCTACCTAGTTTCGCGTGAGTTCAAATTGTCTGCTAAGCTAGGCTAGATACCTAGGTTGGTGTATGTAAGTATCTTTTGACGTAGGTACCTACATTACATACTGACTGCGGTATTCACACAAGCCATGTTGTTTCGTTTGTAGCACAAAACTAAGTAGATATTTATTTAGTAACTACCTACTAATCCAGCGGCTAATCTAGTTACCTATTCGTCTCTTGAAAAACAATGTTTTTAATTTTATGGTAAAAGAAGCAACTACCTAGGTAGATTACATACCGTTTAATGTCTTGTTCTAGGCGGATCCATAAAACTTTGAAGGCTAGACTTTAGTTTCCCGTCGCACTTTTAACTTTAGGTTATTCTTAGTTTTCGAGAAAATAATAAAACATTTGCGGCAGCGGCCGCCGCAGCGCCAGAAGACATAGGGCTTCTTTCGACGACTTTGGCTTATCTTCACTTCACTTGGTTACTTATCACTTGGTAGGTTATGTTGGAGTATAGAAAACAACGCGCAAGGCGAGCAAGCGAAGTGAGCGTGCCGCGGCAGCGGCCGCCGCAGTGCCAGAAGAATAATACAAGGTCACGGTAGAAGCATTTGAGGTTAGAAACAAATATCTCGAGAACGGGGCAATACCTATTATGGGGGTGGTACCAGGAGGGAGAGGGGGTCCCCCCCTTCCCTCCCCCCCCCCCCCCCCCCAAACCCTTCTAGCTTTGAACATCAAAATATTGATTTTAGTTTACATTTATCATTGGAAATTTGGCTATTTAACGTGTTTTGTTTTATTATAAAGTTTATTCAATTGTTTTAACAAAAAAATAACGATTTTTTCAAATTAATATTCATAAACATCTGTATTATCACGAGTAAACATATTAAAATTTCAACGCTACGACACATGTAACCATGGTGTAGTGGTTAGTGTAGCCGAGTTTCTCTCGCTGCACACTGATAGACCCGTCATCGATTCCTAACGATGGATGTCTTTTTGTTTATTTATCTTTTTAATTACAGCCAATTTCTATTTTTATTTTAGTGATGTAATGTATTCATGTCAATAGTGAAGTTATTGTATATTTGTCTGAATTAGAGGTGGTTGATAAAATAAAATATAATTTTATGTAGGTATATACATACTTACTTAAATTAATTATAAAGTTTTGACTACACAACACAAAAAAAAACGTAATTAGTACTGATGTATTTTATAATTTAACCTACTTACAAATAGCTCTCTATCCTGATTAATAATATTTCATTTTCGATTTAGTAGGCAGAATACACATGTTTTCATTAGATTTTGGTTTACATAACTTATCTAATGAATTAAACAATTTGGATTTGCTGTAAATCGTGAAAAATTATTAATCAGTTAGGTTTTTGAAAATAAATAAGTGAGTTCAAATGGTATTTTTCTGACTATGTTAAATCGTAACATTGCAGTTAAAATTAAGTAGTGATCATTATCGACTTTTATATATAGCGATTCTTATCGCTTAATAGCGTAAGGGATAACCACCACTAAGTATAATTTGTTGTAGTCTGTTTCTCATCTGAGTAACCATGTTCCATCCCATATTATTACCTCGCATTAACTCCCAGGTCCTCATGACCTCTTGGTCTAAATTATGCTTGGACCTCAATTCATTCGGATCCCAATATAAAACCATTTGACCCCACATATTTTCTATCGGATTTAGATCCGGACTTTTAGATGGCCAAGGAATAACAGTAATGTCTTCTTGAGAAGAGAGCCATTCAGAAACCATTCGCGTACGATGCACTGCACAATTATCATGGACAAAATATATTTGTCCCTCTGGATACGCGATTCGCACAGAAGGTAACATGACTTCCTTCAGCACTTGCAAATATTGTTCTCCATTCATGCGCCCACTTATGTCTACTATTTCTCCGGGACCCATAGAGGACATCCATCCCCAATAACCTAAAAGGAACAATTTTAATTAGTAGTGTTTATTTAGTTGTGGAATAAAATACAAAATCATCTTTTTGCATTGTTTGAATACAACTTGTCAAAAAAATCAGATTGTGATGAAATAATCATTGATAAAGGTAATTGCATTCGTTGAGAATTATAATATAACTTACCTAACGTTATTCTGCCACTTGCCCTTACAGGTAATATATTTTGTGAATTATTGCGTTCATTAGGTTTTCTCCACAACATCTTTCGACCGTTTGTATACACTCTACACATTTGTATACACTCCTGTTGTTTTTCTGCCAAGTCTTCTTGAATTCACATCCCCTTCGCATAGAAATCTACGCACCCATAAGCGCACGGTTTTAATCTGTAAAAGAACAAATCAGTAAATATAGATGTTTGATAATATGTTATGAAGCTAAAGGTAACAAGGTTTTACTAAAAAGATAGGTAGGTATTTGCTTCGTTATGTTATTATGACACATAACATAAAGTAGATAACTTACCGTAATTCCAAGTTGACGAGCAATATCCTTAATACTCATTTGCTGTTCGAAAAGAATAGCGATCTTGGTTCTCACAAAATTACTGATATGCAAAAAAAAAAAAAAAATTCAAAATAACTTTATTCATTACAATCACAAGGACCACTTTGAATCGTCTTCTTACATGCTAGTGAATCTAGGTGCCGGTTCCTCCTAACCCCAGTTCAAGAAGAATCCGGCAAGAAACTTGTCTGGTCTTAACACTTTTTTGTATGATCCTTGACAATTTTGTTACGGATGCCGAGTCGAGTTGGAGCAGATTCATCCCAAGCTTTTTTGTCTTCTAAATAATCAGATATTTTATAATATGCTTTAATAGACAGTTTATGTTTAATTACGTTTTTAAATTTGCCAATCGACAAATCTAACACGTCGCTTGGGACCTTGTTATAGAAGCGTACACATTGCCCTATAAAAGACTTATTAACTTTAGCGAGCCTAACAGTGGGAACAGCGAGTTTATCTTTATTTCTAGTGTTAATACTATGATTATCGCAATTTTTTTTGAATAAATGAACATTTTTGTGCACATACATTAAATTTTCGTATATATACTGACAAGGCACTGTCATAATATTAATTTCTTTAAACTTATCTCTAAGTGATTCTCTGGGGCCCATGTTATAAATTGCACGAACAGCCCTCTTCTGCAACACAAATATGGTGTTAATATCAGCAGCACTCCCCCACAACAAAATGCCATAAGACATAATGCTATGAAAGTAGCTGAAGTAAACGAGTCTAGCGGTATCTACGTCGGTAAAATGACGGATCTTTTTGACAGCGTATGCGGCAGAGCTGAGTCTCTTCGACAATTTATCTATGTGCGGGCCCCATTGCAGCTTATTATCTAAAGTAATGCCTAGGAACACTGTGGTGTCGACGAGATCTATCTTTTCGTTATTAATTTTTACATTAGCTTTCACCTGTTTAACGTTGGGCAGTATAAAACGAATGCATTTCGTTTTTTTCTCGTTAAGTAATAAGTTGTTTACATTAAACCATGTTACAACTTTAGAGATTGCATTGTTTACATCGTCAAGATTAGTAAGTCGTCGCTTTAATTTAAATAAAAGCGACGTGTCATCAGCAAACAGTACAATCTCGTGATCATCCTTTACAAGTTTAGGTAGATCATTTATATAAATTAAAAACAAGAATGGCCCGAGTATTGATCTTTGTGGTACACCCATTTTTACCATTGACCCCGGAGAACGCTTTCCATTTACATCTACTCGTTGTGTTCGGTCAGTTAAGTAGGATGTGAGAAGCTTAAGTGAAACTCCCTTAACACCATAGTGGTGTAGTTTGCTGATTAGAGTTTCATGGTGAACGCAATCAAAAGCTTTCGACAGATCACAAAAAATACCTAAGGCATCGCGTGATTCCTCCCAGATATCAAAAATATGTGATATCAACACCGGCATCAGTCGTTGAGCGTCCCTTTGTAAAACCGAATTGTTTACTGTCTAGTAAATTGTTGGTATTAAAATGCCGTTGTAATTGGTTTAGTATAAGTTTTTTCAAATATTTTACTAAATGTAGGAAGTACTGATATAGGCCTAAAGTTCCTAGGATCGGAATGCCTACCTGATTTGAATAGAGGTATGATCTTGCTATGTTTCATCAAATCAGGAAATACTCCACTGTCAATACATTGATTAAATATGAAAGCTAGATCTGGTGCAATAATGTCAATTAGTGGTTTTATAACACTGACAGAAATGCCCCAGAGATCAGTGGTCTTTTTTACATTAATCATTTTGAATGCCTTGATAATATCGTTTTTGTCCACATGTTCAAAGTAAAATTGTGTGACACATTCAGGTAAACTATCTTTTACCAATGATACTGCTATTACATGAGAAGAGTTTAAAGACTTTGTAGTGGAGACTGGAATATCAGTAAAAAAAGTTTCAAATGCCTTTGCTACATCTATATCTTGCTTAATGATATTATTGTTAATATTTAAATTTATTACACTATTATGAGTTTTGGATTTTCCGGTCTCACTATTAATTATTTTCCAAGCTGCTTTTATTTTATCTTGACTGTTTCTAATTTTTGAGCTTAAATACTGAGATTTAGCAAAGCGACAAACATTCTTAAAGATTCTTGAGTATTTTTTTACTTTTTCTTTAAACTCTTCACTAAAGTTATACCGTTTTTCACTGTACAATTCATACAAGGTACGCCTACTCTTATGAATACCTGCTGTTGCCCACTCACAAAATGTTGAACTGCCAGAGACCACAATAGTTTTGGATGTGAAAATGGAACTGAATACTTTATTAAATTCAGTGAAAAATGTATTGTATAAATCATTTAGATTATCATCATTATACAATAAAAAAGGCAAGTTGGTATCCAGGTTCAATCTCACTTTCTCTAAACGATCAGTGGTAACTGGTATATAAGTATTTTTTTTTTGTACATACATATTGTTCATTTTAGTTTCTATTTGAACTAGTTGACCGAGATGGTCAGAGTGAATATTACTAATTATATTTTTACTTATTATGTTTATATTGGTAAAGATATTATCTATGCATTTGGCCGAAGTGGCAGTTATTCTAGTTGGCTCCATAAATATAGGTTCAAGACCAAATGAATTAAATAAACTAGTTATTCTGGTACTCAATGAATATTTCTCAAGCAAATTTATATTAAAATCACCGCATACAACAATTTCTTTATTTGATTTTGTAATAGACTTATGCAAAATGTCCTCCATAATTTTCTCAAAAATATCAAATGAGGCGGTTGGTGGGCTATAAGTGCTTATAACAAGGAACCGCTCCAACTCTATGCAAGCTATCTCAATGTGTCTTTCTACAGAGTGGGCGACAATGTCTTTACGTTCTTTGAATTTTATTTGTTTATTTATTAATATTAATGACCCGCCTCTTATAGAATTTACTCTGCAGAAAGAACTACCAACTTGGTGATTCTTGAAGTTGAACATGAGCTCATGACTTTTCAGCCAATGTTCTGTTAAGCAGATTATGCCAATATTGTTTGAGTTCATGTACAAGTCTAGTTCTAATTCTTTGTTACAAATTCCTTGAATAGTTTGATGCACCAAGTTAGTAAACTTAAACTTATTTACAGTATTTATTTTACAGTTTTTAGTGTTTTTGTTTGATTGATTATTTTTATAAAATATATTATTTGAATTGTCAGTGCTAGAGACATCCTCTATTGTCTTTTTATCTAATTTAAATTACTAGGAAAAAATTCCAGAGTCTGATTTGGAATGTCATGATTATGCTCAATAGAAGCATTGTGTGTAGCCAAATTTTTGGCTGTAATACTAAAATAATAAGATAGCAAAACAGCTACCTGTCGTTTGTAATAATTAGGAAGGTAGTATCTACCTTTTGTCAAATAATATTTTTTACTAACAATGTTGTTAGTGTCAATCATATGGATTACATTATTATTATTGCATGACATTGTATGCAAAACCTGATTTAATTTATATCTATGGTCATTTTCTGCTTGTGGCAAGCTGTCGCTGTAGGGGAATGTAAACATTACAATTTTGTTTACTTGCAATGAACAAAGTGTTTCAAAATATTTTATTAATTCAGCTTTGTTTACATTACCCCTATTTCCAAGCCAAATTACTAAATTAGAGTTGTGCTTAAAATTATACTTCGTTATTAATTGCATTATGTCATGCAGGTCACAGTTTGGTAAGCAATTATTTATTACTGTATGTCCCATGCTAGTGTTTAATAATAATTGGCCCATATTTTTTCCAATTTCATCACAGAACATTATGGTTTTTTCCAAATTTTCATTTTTGTGTGAGTTCGAACACGCTTGGGATGATGATACAGAAGCACACACTGGCCTAGGATTCTCAGAACACTGACTTTCACAGGTGGGGTTAGTCACAGATGAATCAAAGCGTAAGTACTCCCGTATCGCCTCCTGAGACTTCTCATAACAGTTAGTTATGGATCTCAAGCACTCCTCAACGCTTCAAGTTCACACTGAAGCTGCTGCATGTCAGATTCATACTTAGTCTTATTATATTCTAGCTGCAAAGTGTACATTTTTAAGTGGTTTGACATTTCAATAACTTTTCTCTTACTGGCTATTATAATTGGTATACATTTTAGATTTTTTAATTTTCTTTTAGTTTTTGTTATGAGTTTGTTTACTTTTACATATTTTTTCTGTTTATTTTTGCTTACAGTATTTCTGATGCATGCTGTAACTCCCTCAGAGTCATCATTTGTCAAGTTTATAGTTACTGTTGGTGCCGTACAACATGCATCAGGGCCATTTTCCCTACTAGCTGATACTAGCTCATCAAATAAGCTTTGGGTTTGTAGTGCATCAGAGCTCTGAGCGGCCTCTTCCAGTAATGTGATTTGATGGTGGGCATCACATAGTTCTCTCTCTAAAGTGGATGTTCTGTTCAGGGCCAGTTCATACTCTGAGCCGCACTGGTCAAACCCTTCTATTATTATTTGTAGCCTATCTCGTTCTTCTAAAACATCAGTATATTGAGAATGCAATGCTGACAACTCACATTTTAGTTTTTTATTGTTATCTAGTGTGTCAAGAATTATTTTCTCATTATCCTCTCTTTCAAATATCAACTGTGTGCACAATTCCTTGGCTGCCTTTAATTCGTTTAGTGCCCGGTGGAGATTATTCTCCTCCTGGAGTTGTAAGGCCCTTCTAGTCATCATTTTGAGTGTATTTTTAGCACAAGTTCTCCAAGGAAAAGTAAACACTGGTTGAGGTTAGAGTTTGAAAATATTTGTACTTACGTGCTTTAGCAGTAATTGAACAATGATAAATTGTATGCCGGCACATAAAACTAACACATAAGAGCAACAAACACTTCCAAACCCGATAAAACAATAAAAAATATTTGAATTTCCTAACCGAAATTAAGCAAGTATTTGCGCCAATTTACATCAATTTCACTAATATTATTATTTGTACACGTTTGTTTTATTGTATTTATGCGATGAATTTGAAAAGGGCTTTGTAATTACATATAAAATCAAATAAAATCTAACTAAAAGAATGGAACAATTCAAAACAGCTGTTACTCATAGGGATGCCACAAGCAAAAAAAATAAAAAATGCACCATTTTCTTCAATTCTTTGATAAATTAGAACCACCAAGTCAAGACTCGAATCGAGAATGGCTAGTAACTTTTTCTTTGTTCACTAAAATTATATTCAGATCTACCCTCAAACACTTTTTTATTTTTTCTTATCCAGCGTAAGGAGATACCGTAAACTAAATCTGCTGCCGAACACTAATAATATAAAATTTCAGAGCTTTGATAACTAGTTTATTGGTTTAGTTGGTTGGTGCAGTTGTTACTCGATGTGTTAGCGACTGGATGCCTGGTTCGATTCCCCGTCTTGGTGATACGATTTTTGCTTTAGAATTTCAGTAGAAGATTTATAAATCGTGCAGTAATGTGCAGATACGAGAAATTTTGTTATTTTCTGTCAATTTTTCGTTTTGTTGCATGTTTTATCAGATTCGAGGTTAGAAATGTTTTCTTAGTTTTCGAGAAAATATCTCGAAAACTAAGAATAATATAATGTTAAAAGTGGTAAATATGTAATCAGTAAGCAAAACCCTACCAGATTTGAGTCTTTTCACCCTCCAATTCGTGCGACGGGAAACTAAAGTCTAGCCTTCAAAATTTTATGGATCCGCCTAGAACAAGACATTAAAGGGTATGTAATCTACCTAAGTAGTTTCTTTTACCATAAAATTAAAAACATTGTTTTTCAAGAGACGAATAGGTAACTAGATTAGCCGCTGGATTAGTAGGTAGTTACTAAATAAATATCTACTTAGTTTTGTGCTACAAACGAAACAACATGGCTTGTGTGAATACCGCAGTCAGTATGTAATGTAGGTACCTACGTCAAAAGATACATACATACACCAACCTAGGTATCTAGCCTAGCTTAGCAGACAATTTGAACTCACGCGAAACTAGATAGGTATGTAGGTAACGCACTTAGAAACATTGTTGACAAAATAAGGGTTGTCAATTTTATTTCTTGAATGTTTTTGGTATGGAAATCTGAAAATATTAATTCTTAGGATTTGTTGTCATGGTCGGAATCTCCTCGTTCAGGCTTAAAATACTAGTTCCTGAATTTCCTGTATAATACATGCATAATATAAAAGAGAAAAACTGATAATTTTAGAGGTTTCAAATCACATTAGACATTCTGTAGTATATTTAGTATCAGCATTGCACCCGTGCGAAGCCGGGGCGGGTCGCTAGTAATAAATCTTTCCCAAATAGTAGGTACGTAATAATTTTTTGTAAAGATTATTTTTTATTTGGAATTTAATCAAATAATGACTCAAAACGATATTGTAGGACGAAAGATCTACTATTGAGCCACAACCTAAAAAAAACTAAGGTCATAGACCTAACAGTTGCGCTACACTTGGGACATGAAGTCTAAAATCGGAATTTGACTAACATATCATAAAAATCAGAATAACTTTTGAACGACTGAATATCGCGGTACATACAGGGGGTTAAATCGATAGGCATTGAGGTCACCCATCGCCCTGGCACCGATGATCCACCCTTCCAGTTACACCGTGTATATACAAAATACATCTACTTTCCACTAAAAATTGATTATAGGCTCAAATTTCATTCAATGATGTCGGTTTCTTTTTAGTTTTTAATACGTAATTATATAAACACACTTTAAACTAATCTAACTAGCGCTGTGGGCTAGAGTGAGAGAGGAGGCGCCGGCCTACCGCTAGTAGTCGCTGATGGTACATTCCAGCCACCTGCACCTGCACGTGCCGGAAGGCGCGACCCCCAAGGACGGCCCCTCGGCCGGCTGCACCATCACCACGGCGCTGCTCTCGCTGGCGCTGCGCCGCGCCGTGCGCCCGCTCGCCATGACCGGGGAGATCTCGCTCACGGGGAAGGTGCTGCCTGTCGGCGGGATCAAGGAGAAGATTATAGCTGTGAGTCTCTCCTTCACTGGGATGATATATCCGCACCGACTGCGCCAGTTTGTTATGGTTAAAGTCATCTAACTAACTAGCTGCCTGTAGGTAATATCAAAGTGAAGATTATAGCTGTGGGTATAATGTCTGATCCACTAGCTATGGGAGTGTCCTTCACTAGGGCGTTTTATCCACACCGATTGCGCCAGTTTCAAGATTAGTATCAAGAAGAAGATTTTATGGCTGTGAGCGTAATGTCTGATCCACACAGTCAGTTTGCTATGTATAGCAGGATCACATTAGCAAGCTGGCTGTAGGTAGGATCAAGATTATAACATGAGTGTTTTCTTCACTATGTCTTATCCACGCCGACTGCGCCTGTTTGTTATGGTTAAAATCATTTCACTAACTAGCTGCCTGTAGGTAAGATCAAGATAAAGAGCTGTGAGTGTGTACTTTAGTAGGATGGTTCATCGGAACCGACTGCGCCAGTTTCCTATAGTTACAGGATCGGATCAGCAAGGTGCTAGTAGGAAGGATCAAGGAAAAAAATATATCTGTGAGGTTGTTATTCACTGTGCCTCAACATCGGCACCGACTGCGCCAATTTCATATAGTTTGCGAGATCGTATTAACAAGTAGTTGTCTGTAGACAAAATCTAGGAGAAGATTACAGCTGATGATGATTATAGTGTATACTTCACTAGGATGTTTCATCCACACCGTCTGCGCCAGTTTACTATGGTTAGCGAGATCTTATTAGCAAAATGGTGCTAGGTAGGTGTTAGAGACTTTAAGGGCTTACCTTTGGACAGCGGTCAGGGTTTTGAGGTGGAATATTTTGCGTGAATATAGCTATCATGAATCATTCCGTCCAATGGTAAAAACAGTATGAACATCCGTTCGATAGCTTTTATCGCGTTTAGACAAACAGGCGTTTAGACGCAGCGCGGCGGAGGGACTTTGTTTTATAATCTGTTTCATTTTATTATTATATATCTATCACTTTAAGTCTATTGGTATTTTAAGAAACATAAAAACATATAATATCCCATAATAACTCGTAAATAATTGTTTTCGCAGGCAAAACGCGTCGGTGTTACTTGCGTGATCCTCCCCGAAGAGAACCGACGAGACTTCGACGATCTACCCTCATTCATCAAAGAGAATATTGATATAAATTTCGTGAATACCTACGATGACGTCTTCAAAATCGCCTTTGAACAAGAACAGGTCTAGTTTACGCTAAATACGCCGTTCTATGCCGTTGGGATTTATTTGAAGTAGCTGTCGAATTTCCATGTATATTTTTGTAGCTAGTTAGATGTATTGGTAGTGTATAGATGTAAGTACATATAGTTATAACTTACGCATTTCTGAAAGGCTAAAGTTAAAACATGGGTGTGTTTTGAAATTAGAATGTATTTTGTGCGTTTTAAGGACATGAAAAGAAACATGTTATTGTATGTGTTTCTTACAAACAATAGAGTTATTAAATGTTGGTGAACACTTCACTCTACAACTTCTATCCACAAACTACGCATAGCTTGTAGGGAAACAGATGACTGATAGATTACTTATTATACATTGATTAAATACATGATTGTACTTAATGACACCCAGACACAATGTGATATAACGTTGGTTGTGTCTGGGGATCGAACCTGCAACCTATAAGGTAGAGTTACTACGGACTGAGCTGAGTCAGTCAGTCTTCAAAAACATATTTCATAAGTATTATAGCGTGTTTGAAAACTTGTTTTTAGGTAATGTTCGGTGGTATTCAAATATCATGCTGTTAATATTAAAATAAATAATTTATGTTATATTTTGTAGTTTTTATAAATCATTGTTTCGATTTGAACAAGTAGACTCAGTAATGTAGTGAAAAAAATTATGATATTAACCATTTTAATTTAGATTAGTTTAGAAGTGAAACTACAGTGTCACAAAATGGCACTTGTGGTTTAGTGGTAGCGGCGTCTTCCGGGTTCCTAAGTCGTAGGTTTGAACTGTGCACCGGGATGTTTCTGTTAGAAAAAATAATAAATAAATAATGCTTGACATTTCACACAGTATCATCTGGCCCCAATGTAAACAGAGTTTGTGTTACGGGTACCACATGACTGATATACTACTTATATACAATTTTTTAAATACATTATGTACATAGAAACCAGACCCGAGACAAATACTTGCAGATCATACAAACATTTGTGCCGTGGCGGGAATCGAACCGCAACCTTCTGCGTCTCAGCTGGACCTTAGCCCACTGCGCCACAGAGGTCGTCAAAAATATCTGTGTACAAACCAGTACTCTCAAACGGAGAAGGAAAAGATCGCGAGGAATAGAAAATTGATTCAGGCCATGACTTTACGGAAATCCATCACAAAATATTGTATAGTTAGACAAATATGTAGTACTAATGAATTAGATTCGAAAGATCCAACACGTATTTCGCCTCTCCAGAGGATCCTCGAAAACTATTAACTTATTCCACACTAACGAAGAAACACCCCACAAACGGTATCACTCGTACCGGAATAAATTAAAGGGATAGCACCTACTATATATTTGTCTTCCTACTAAATATCGAGGAAACCGGCATGTCGTAGATTTAAAAAAGTTCGAAGACCAAGTGCACGAAAGCAGCTTCTGAGGCGCGCTTTCACAACCCTGGGGGGCATACTCTTGAAATAGATAAACAGTATAGCGAGTCAATAATCGCGCAAAGTCCTAGCTTCATCGTTTCGACTCTTTCTTTCCTTTCTATAATGGCACGTCTTGTCGACAAATTAAAAACAAGAAAAGAATATGAATTAAAAGTGCTATGTTAAAGAAACCAATCGTTTCGATCGATGGAACGACTGACAATACTTTAGACAATCGATGTCGTAATGTTCTAAAACAGACTATACGGTCATTTGAATTTGACAAAAAAACAACAGTTAGTTCGACAGAGTTTGACGTACATTTTATATGTCTTTATCGTTTCGATATATCAAAATTGGTTCGCAGAGTAGGCGCCCTGGTTCGAAATAATTAGTGATACAAGGCCAATAGTATACTGGATGCCTCGGAACTAGTATGTTATTCCGAGGTGGGCCGATTTTCGATATTTACGTGAACAACATATGTTTTACCTCTTTTATAATTTCAATGTTTTTCATTGAAGAGATGAGCAGCAAAGTTTGCTTCAAAACTGCACTTACTACAAATGGTAACGTCCCTAAAATCAGCTGTTTATTGAACTCTGAGCGTGACCCCAAAATGAAGTATCGTTTTAGTTCACGCAACACAAAAATAAAAGTTGCCTACATTGTGATGCCTCTGAGAAGAAAGTAAATTTTTGTCTTTTCGTTGAGATCAGCTGCTATTTTTATAAGAATCTTATTTGTTCTTCTGTCAAATGCAATAAATCCGAAAATTTGCAAATAAACATGATTTGTTTATGATGATGATAACATGTTCACAACTCGTTATTAAAACAACTTGTTTCGTATCTTCATAGAAATTTAAAGCATTGGGTATGTAACCAACATTTTCCGTAAGTGGGTACATGGTACATACTACATATGAAGATCATCTTCATAGAAATTCAATTCAAAGTTTTATCTGTCCATCTCATTGTGTGACTCTGTGACTTCGCGGCTTTTTATCCGTATCTAAGAAGATGTCAAACAAAACCGACAACCAATCAGAAGAGTTCAATCCACATAATAAATAATAAATCTCGGCTAATTCCAAAAATAGTCTACTCGGTCGTGTTGAAATTATTTGTTTTGTGACTGGTTTTTATTCATGTTATGTGAAGTAGCCTTAAAAAGTGACAGACACAACTGATGACAGAACCAGAGTGGTTAATGGATTCAGTGACCAAGAAAGAAGCAGTGACATGACTACAGAATAAACTAAGCAAAATAACTTCACTAAGAACCAAAGTAGTATTTACCAACATGACTGTCATCATTGTGAAAGGTTTGAATTTTCGGTAAAAAACGGTATACCTAAGTATAGGGTCTTTCATTAAGCATGTCCTATTTTTAAATTTAAATAAAACAAAGTGTGTGTGATATATTATCGAAATTATTTATTTATTTGAAAGATGTAGTGATGCCATTATGTGTGGAATATGGCATCATTCAAATGTCCGCCACGGCTTCTCTGGGTGGAGCGCATGCGTGATATCCAATTTTCCATGACTTTTGCGCATAAATCAGCTCCAGTGCCCATTCAGCGAACACACGTCGTTGTCTATGGTCGTTTACCTTCAATTCCTGGGTGAGTTGAATTTTATACGGGTACAGGCCCAAGTCACGACGCAAAATTCGCCAAGTTGTGGTCTGTGAAAGGCCGAGTTCTTGTGAGCGACGCGAAATCGACTGCCTCGGATTCTCCTGCACACTCTCACGGACAGCGGCGATGTTTTCGGCAGACCTTGCGTTTCGTTGACGTACGGGTGTTGGTCGATCATTTACCGAACCAGTGGACTCAAATTTATCCACCACACGACGAATAGTCCTCTCGGTAGGACGATTATGGCGACCGTAAAATGGGCGAAGCGCGCGGTGCGTTGCCCGAACAGAACACTCATTTTGATAAAACAATTTTATCATTTGCACGTGTTGTTGAATGCTATAGCTATCCATGATGATTTGGCAAAACAGAATGAATAAATTACAACCAATTTGACAGATGTAGCTTCAACAAGATGGCCGCTACCAACTGTCAAAGTTCGGACGTGCCTATTGGAAGACCCTTTAGTTGCTTCTTTTACCATAAAATTAAAAACATTGTTTCCAAGCGACGAATAGGTAATTGGATTAGCCATACCTAGGTAGTTATTAAATAACAAGCTACAAACGAAACACCATGGCTTTGTAAATATCGCAGTCAGCAGGTATGTAATGAAAGTACGTCAAAAGATACCTACATACACTAACCTAGGTAGGTATCTAGCCTAGCTTAGCAGACAATTTGAACTCACGCGAAACTTTGTAGGTAGGTAACGCACTTAGAAACATTGTTGACAAAATAATAAGGGTTGTCAATTTTATTTCTTGAATGTTTTTGTATGGATATTTGAAAATAATAATTCTTACGAGTTGTACCCCCACAACTGTTAATTTTCATGGTCGGAATCTCCTCGTTCAGGCTTAAAATACTACCTAGTTCCTGGGCATCCTGTATAGTGATTGACTAAGATTGTTGCTGTACTTTTCTTTTACACTTAAATAGAGATGAAATAGTCTGATTTAGTCAGTGTTTGATAATGATATAGAAGTATAAAGAACCATATATTTATAGAATGTTTATGCATTGTAGTACCTATTGTTTCATGTTTATGAGCACTAAATAAATGTTTTCCCGCACCAGATCGTGGAGTTCGAAGACGACACAAGCACTGGCTTTTTGTGAAACGAGGCTCAGAGAAAGAAAATGTAATTGTTGAGTTTGAATGTATCTTTATTTATAATAAACAACTATATTGCATAACAAGTTTAAGATTATTTTGTTATATTCTACTAAGTTTACTATTTACATCAAATATCTTTCATCACAATCAGCCTTCTAATTCTAAGACTTCCCACTGGGACTCTGGTCTTTACTCGACCGAGTGATTGTGTATTTAAGTTTTAAATACACCATGCGGGATAATTATGATTATGTAGTTTTGCCAGACTTAGCTAAATTTTCCTAAAATACGAACGACCTTATTTGACGCACCAAAGTCCAAATTATAATAACATTTTAAAATTACAGTTCTAAAATAAGTTAAAATTGACATTTTATTAAATAGATTTTTTAGCAGTTTCAACGTTCAACGAAATCAACGTTTCTTTACATGGCCTCAATTCTGTTGGCACCAACCTAACTAATTTTAGCTAATATTAGGTTTAGATCTGTCAAATGAAACTTTGGTATTCTGCTGCTAGGCTGCTTCCAACTTATCCTTATTTAATTTTATCGAGTTTAATTAAGCGTTCCTAATTTAGTTAGATGGTACCAACCGAATAACCGAATTTGTAAAACAAACACTATGACTAACTAAATATATATTAGACAATTCCTAATTTTAGAAATGAACCAACCGAATTGCCCCCAACTGACGCATGTCAATTTAACTAGTGTCATTTAAAAATGTTGCTTCAATTCAGAATATTTCACGGCGCCTGGTAGAAACATTGACTCAAGAGCTGGCTCCTATCTGAGCCAGCATATTAGCATTCAATTCAACGATCTATCTTTCAAAAAAAGAAGGATCGTTCGTACTTTACGAAATAACAGTTAACAAATCTACAGAATCAGGACCTTATTGTAGGTTTCTGTTGGAAATTATATACACTCGTGAGCAAGCAAAAAAATAAGAATAGCTAACGTCTAACATAAGAATACACAAAGTATGATTCTATTTATATATAGACATTATATATATACAAGTTACATATATACGTTCCTATTATACCTCCTCAAGTCTCCTCCTACGGTGCCATCCACGAGCGAACCTCTTGAACACGTTGAAGTTCTCGACGCTGTTAACTAGTTCCGCGAAGTGTATTGGGCCGTGGATCGCGCCCGGATGCGTAATCGCGTCCAGCACCTCTACCCTGAGATCGTCGTAAAGTGTGCAGTCCCACAACACGTGGTCCCGGGTCTCACTGTCCTCTCCGCATCGACAGCGGCCCGAGTCCGAGAGCTTCATACGCTGCAGTCGTTCCCGAAAGCGGCCGTAGCCCGATAACAGTTGCGACGTTTCGTGGTCCGGTTCCACCCAGTGCGCCTTCATGCGCTCTCCCACGTCCGGGAAGAACCGAAACAGGTCCCGGCCCTTGTCCGCCCCCGCCCATCGCAACCGCGTCCTCGTCGACAGCTCGTCGCAATCGGGTGAGCGCATCACACAAGCTCCAGGTCAGCCGGCAGCACCCCGGCCAGCACGGCTAAGGCGGACGTAGGTCTTCGTAGGTCTCGTGGACCTGTAGGTCTTCGTCAAGAGGATCAGAGAAGGCCTCTGCGTCCTCAGGAGTACGCTCCTCACGGCGTGGACCGAGGCGCGGTGGTGCCATATTCCCGCTGCGTATTTGAGCGTAGGGACATAAGTGCCCCTGTACAGCACCCGGAGAGCCTTGTACTGAACCCCCCATCTGTTAGCGGAAACCCACGAAACCTTCCCGAAGCAACTACTCGCCCGCTCGCCTATTGACACGGCATGGGGGATGAACGAAAGTGACGCGTCGATAACGACGCCTAGCACCTTGGCTGCGGATACTGTTGGGATCGAGAGACCTGCCGCACTGGTCTTAAGAGTGAACAAGTCGATTATCTTTCCATACAAACGTCGACGTGTGATCACACCACCGTCTGATGATGAACAACCAAAACAAAAAGTGATATAAATTTGTCTTGTCATAATCTATGCTTGTATCAATACAGAATTGTAAAAATAATATGGGTTTGAAAGATACAAGACTCAAAAAAAATCATATTTCATCACTGATTTTAGCGCAACTTTAGGTGTGAATAAATAACAAACGGAGTACGCAAACTAAAAAATATTCCGATACAAGCATAGATTATTTATTCATGAGCTCAAATAACTTTTTTTTATAAATACATTCAGTAGTTTTTTCATGAGAACCCTTGAGTCAAAGGTCTATTCATTATTTTTACACAATTGTTTTATTTAAAAATCATAGATTAATCTGATCATATGACTCGAAATTATAATCACGCTATCTCCTTACTGCTCATCTCTATCCTTGGTGCACGTCTATCCTTTTCTCACACTAAGCTAGGTGAAATAGCATGCATTTTAGCTGCGCCCACTAACGAGTTTGTGCCGCTGACTTGTGTATCCTTAAGCAGAGGGGGCTGCTTGAATTTCCCTTTCAGGGTCATCGTCTGGGACTTAGAAGGAGCGAAGTTTAGCCTATTACGGGACCCCCACTCCTCTATTAGTCCCAGAACAGCCGCTCCTTTCGCCTCCAATTCACTCCGAGCATCCCCTGCTACCAGCACCGTCACGTCGTCCGCGTACGCCAATATCGTAACCCCAGCCGGTGTTGGGAGGCGCAAGATGTCGTCCAGGAGAAGGTTCCACAGGGTGGGGCCCAGTACCGAGCCCTGAGGGCAACCCATGGTCGAGGTCTTCCACACCGCCCGGTCGCCGGCAATCATGGCCACTCTGCGGTCGCGGAAGTAGTCGGCCAGCATTCTGGGAATGTTTGGCGGACAGCGTGGCAGCGTGGACAGAGTGGCTGGACAGTCAGAAGACGACTTAAGACAGCTAGCCTTGAGCCAAAAAGGCCAGCTACTGGCCCCAAATTAACCCCGGCCCACCGAGCAGCCCGCCTTCGATTTGCCAGCGAACACGTTGATTGGACTGACGAACAATGGAGCTCCGTTCTCTTCTCAGACGAAAGCAGAGTGTGCGTGCATGGTAGCGATAGAAGAGGACGAGTCTACAGAAGACCTGGATAATTATTTGAGCAGTGCTGCATTAAAGAAAATGTGGCTTTTGGAGGAGGTTTCTGGATGGTGCGGGCGGGCATTTCAATGGAGGCAAAAACCGAGTTAGTTTTTATTGAAACTAGCGGTCGAGTGAGAGGATTGACGGCAAACCGATACATCGAAGAGATTTTAGGGGATCACGTTGTTTCCTAAGCCGGTTTCATCGGCGAAAACTTCATCTTAATACACGACAATGCCCGTCCACTTACTGCATCGAGCATTTGTGGGATGAACTTAAAAGAAATGTTCGGGCTAGAAATCTTGCACCAGCCACGAAATCGGACCTCAAAGCGGCGCTCATTGAAGAATGGGATAGCATCGAACAAAATCGAGTAAATAAGTTTATTTAATTATTTTATTCGATCCATGAAGAAGCGATTGGAAGCTGTTATTAGGGCCAGGGGGGCAACACTAAATATTGATAAGTTAATTTCAATTAAATTAATATTTTGACGAATTTAAGCTGGAATTTTCTTTACTGTTAATTATCATTGCTTAAGACTTCTCATTCAATATTTTTTCATTAGATACCAAAAAAAAAAAAACGTAGACCACTTATTTTAAAGCTAAAACTAACAGCTTTAAAATGTTCAAATCAGAAATAGAATGAAAGTTTCCGATTTTTTGCTAGAGATTTTTAACTGCGAGCGTGCGTCTTGAGTCGATTTTTTTGCTCACGAGTGTATATAACTAGCTGTTGCTCGCGACTTCCTCCGCATTTGTTTTAAAGGTTGTAGCCAAATTGTATTGATAAGTTTCAAACCAATCACCCATTAAAAGTTTTCATATTCATATTCATTTATTGTTTGTGAATTCAGGTGTTTCTTAAAATTAGGTATCTCTGAATCCTGCATACAGCATACAAACATTTAGTAGGTAGCTAGGTTAAACATTATCAAAATCATTTAAACAAAATTAAAAATATTACGTGGTCAAACTATATAAATATTGTCACAAAGTTACATACTAAATTCACTAAATTCTAAATAATATTGCGGTCATTCAAAAATTCATTAAGATTATAGTACGCTTTTCTCAAAAGTATTTCATTTAGCTCTCTTTTGAAAGCATTTTTTGGTAATGATCGAATCGATGGTGGTATCTTGTTGTATATACTTGGTGCCATGCAAAATACAATAGTACGTAGCAGATGTGTCCTGCATGCCACATTGTGCATTTTACCTTCTGGGTATGTTTTACTAAAAACAGCAACTTCACTTATATATAATGAAGCTAAGGTTAATATTTTTAAATCTGTAAAGTGTGGCTTGCACGAGTCTCTCTTTTTTAAATTACATATGGCCCTAATACAGCGCTTTTGAGCTCTAAAAAGCTTAAACTTATTTGTTGAGTTGCCTCAGAATATTATGCCATATCGCAGAGTCGAAGCAACCTGGCCATGGTAGGCCGTTAATACGACTGATTTGTTTGAAACTCTACTGAGTTTAAAAAGAGCGTAAGCGAACTGGTGCAGCTTGCTACATATATTGTCGATGTGAAGTTTCCAGTTTAATTTATTGTCAATAGTTAGTCCCAAGAACTTAATGCTATTGACCTCATTTACCTTAGTACCCAAGTAATTAATATTCATGTCAGGATTAGTGTTATTTCTCTGTTTAAAATTCATTATAAATGTTTTAGTCAAGTTAATATTTAAATTATTCAATGTCAACCATATGTAGATGTCAGTGTAAAATTAATGTCAAATTCAAAGTCATGAGATTTTTCATCTATAAACAAAACCGTACTATCATCAGCAAATAAGGTCATGGAATGGTCAGTGACTTGAGGTAGATCATTTATGTAAATGAGGAATAGTAGTGGTCCCAAAACACTTACCTGAGGAACACCATGCCTTACAACCCTAATGTCAGACTCAAAGTCAACATCCATTTGTGTTTTTTATACAAATCTTATTTATTCTCGTCATCTGAGTCCTGTTGCTAAGATATGATTCCATAAGTTTATTAGCCGTGCCCCGGACTCCATAACAGTTCAGCTTGTGAAGCAGCATTTCGTGGTTCACATGGTCGAAGGCCTATGTCATGTCCATGTACAAGGCAATTGCTATTTTGTTTCTGTCCCTACTTGTCATGACTATAGATAAATAATCGTAGATTGCCTTATTAATAGACAGATTTTTTCTGAAAACATACTGATTACAGCTTAGTACTTTATCATCTTCAAAGAATTTGTATAGTTTATTGTACAATACTTTTTCAATTACCTTAGCAAATACAGGTATAAGAGCTACGGGCCTATAATTACCAATATCACATTTTAGGCCTTTCTTAAAGAGTGGTTTTATTATCGTTAACTTTAACATATCCGTGTAAACTCCGTGTCCGTGTTGTCATACAAACATTCACTCTTCATTTTACTCCTTTATGAGTTATTTTGATAAATCCTGAAACACGTGTCCATTTATTTCGCATTTAAAGTATCTAAACCAAGTTTCAAAGAAATCACACCACCCATTAAAAAGTTCCCATACAAACTTTGACACCCCATTTTACCCCTTTGTTAGGGTTATTTTGAAAAATCCTGAAATACGTGTCCATTTATTTTGCATTTACTTTCGAGCTACATACTTTCGACACCCGCATAACTCAAAAACTTGGAAGTCTACATATTGAAATTTTGCTTATTTAATAAGACCCCCTTGGACACCAAAAATCCGACAAGATGAAAGTAGCAATTATAGGTCTTACGTTATTATGGTCTGAAAAGTGCCATTTTTAACACTGACTGACTAATCAATATTCTAGACCACTTTTAGATGACTTAGAAACTTGAAATTTGGCATGAAGGTAGACCATTATGCGTAAATAAAGGAAAAAATCTGAAAACACCAAAAAATTTAACATATCAAAAATTTATGAGTATCCCAACAAAAACTTATTAAGTTGTAAATTCCAATACCATTAAACATAACAAATTTTCTTTTAAATAACGTTATACATTCCTGTAGCTATGATTTAAGGAACTTGGCACCCGGTTCAGATCTCAACATCACTGTCAACCCTGAACGCAGTTTGTACCACTTGGCCCCTTTTTCACATTTACGTTTTTGTTGGGATATCACTATGGTAACCAGATAACTGATAGAAAACTCATATTTTCTATATAGACACATAACAAATACTAATGATCATCACACAAATGTTTATTCCGGGAGGGAATCAAGTCCTCAACCTATGGCTCAGAAGGCAGAGTTACCAACTAAGTTGACAGGCCAGTCAATCAGTCTTAATCACATAATAATCACAAAAGTATGGTCTGTCTTTTGTAATCCCAATGAATAAGGATGGTAACAGATTGAATGCCACATTAGCAAATAACTTATAGATATTTGGATATATTGTGTCAATATTCGGAACCTAACCTACCCCTACATTGTAATACGGTACAGAGCATCAAATTAAATGTGAATAGACAATACCGTTTTCTGGTAGAAATCGTAACCGTGATAAAACCGCCGATTGCAGGACACTTTTACTTTATGTATAAGCACTTAATTTAAATTTCTTATTTTTGTTTTGTAGTGTGAGAACACTATTAAACAAAAATAAGAAATTTAAAATTTAAATAATAATTATTATTATGTACTAAATCTAAATACTGCTTCTATAGTATTTAGCAACAGTAACAAAGTAAATCCTACTTCCTAAGACTCTTTCTACCATCTTCCAGCAATTGTATCAACACCGGATAAACCTCATCATAGGCAGCAATCTGATTTAATCTGACATGGTTCTGGTATCTTTGTAGTGCACCTGCAACAAACTCTAACCTATCCTTCTCATTTTTGTGCGAGTCCAACCACTGCATCAACTTCTGGTTGTTCCACCCCGCACAAGTATGTGGAGCCATCAAGTGCTGTCCTCCATAGGCAAATAAAAACATCATCACCAAGGAGTATGGTACACAAGCACCTTCTGACTGACTCTTGGCAATTTCCTGAGGAGTTTTCTCTAGCAACAAATGCAGAGCCTTCAACTGCCTGTAATGATCTCCCAACTCAGTCAAGTCACCAACTAATGGTGATAGAGCAATCTCTAAATGTTTACAGTCTATCTGTAGCTTTACACGGCCAAACTTACTCAAAGGACGAACGTTACAAATGTGTTGTATAAACCTCTCAGTACAAGCATGAGCAATGTTAGAACAACATTCATTCAGAGCTGGTTTTTCAGTGAACATTGACAAATAAATGTCTTTACATCTTGACACAAATTGTTGCAACTCCTTCATATATGGGGAGCAGGATAAAGTCTTTCCTGTAGGATCATCACCTCTGACCAAGTCTGGTTCATCATGCATCGTCATAAGGATTATAAAGAGAGAATTCTTGATAGACTCTGCAAACATTTGCAGCACAGGTATACTGGATATGTCCTTAAGGCAGTTTTGAACAATCTGGATGCTCTCTGAAGGTAACATAGAGTTCATGTTAACAAGTACTCTTTTGATTTGCGATGAGAAGTAGTACAAAGCATTGCAGAGGTCAGCGTTTTTTTGCTGTGTGCTGTTCGGTGGTTCGATAATCTGGGCGACATCACTGTCTAATGACAGTCGCTGTTCAGCTTCCACATTCATTTGTTTGATGGATTTAGCAACACTGTTTGCTAAACTGATACTCAGTTGCTTGTCACCGAGTGAAATGCTTAGTGCCTCGGCTATGACCCTGACAGCGATATCAACTTGATCCATTGTAGGCACCTGGCTCAAATGCCACATACTTCTGACAGGTTCCAATAGCTTTCCCAGAGATTTAGATAGAAAAGAATTTTCCCATTTTGTCAGACTTGAGCGATTCATCTCCAGGGCCTTGTATTTTAGTTTCGAGAGCAGATCATTGAAGCATTTTAGAAGTTTTGGATAGTCAATCTCGATAGACTGGTTAACCATGGAAGGACTCTTTTCTAGTTCACTGCTGAAAATGACTGATAGATCTGACCAGAAGTTTTTAGCTATGTTCTTGAAATCTCCTATGGCATGGAGCTCATTCACTACATTTTGGAGCATTATTACTTTTGTGCAGCTGTTATAAAGCTCAACTTTGAATAGCTTTTCAATGTTGTCCCAAAGTTTGATTTTAAAATCTTGTGAGTTCATAATGTTAGCTCTCCCAGGAGCAACACGGCCTGAACTTGATTTTTTAATTTCAATTTGAACTATTTGAACATCTAAAGCGACACTTATATCTGTCCTTAGATCATTCAAAATGGTGTTTACAGAGTTCTTGATTTGCTCATCAGTACATTGCAGGTTGTGGAAAACTTTGAAACATTGAAGGAGCTTGACCTTATCTCTGCTTAGCAAACTGGACTGCAAAAGCTCAGTGGAGTTCTTCAGCAGGAGTTTCCTTCTAGTGTCCACTTCAGTTATCACATCATCCAAGAGTTCAATTCCTTCAAAATCATAATCACTGATGAGTTCGTTTAGTTCAAAGAGTAACATAGCTTCTTTGGATGGATTGTCTTCCACGTTTTTTAGTTTGTTCCATAGATTTAGAATTTTAGATGTATGCCTGAGCAAATTACAGGTGCTTTGAACTCTTTCGAGCATCAATGTTTGCTTTTCAAGAGCGAAGTAAGGCGTGTGTACTCTGTCCTTCAATTTTTCGGCGCCACGTAACAACGCTTGTACCTGAGTTTGCACGGACTCCAGGCTGACCTCAAGGTCGGTGACATGACTCGCTTGTGTAAGAAGATCGTTATGCTTAGCCAGTACTTGTTTCTCCAAGCTTTTGCTGAGTTTTTCGATGCCTTCAGCTAGCTTGTTGACTTGATCTGTTACCGCTACGTTCTCGTTAGGTAAAGGCTTGACGGTTTCCACGAGAAATTTGCTATAAAACTCATCATTTTCTATTTCAACACACACATCTTTAGCATCCATTTTTACTACTTAAGTATACAGTAAACAAATAGTATTTTTTTATTTATTAAAAAGTAACAAGTCAACAGACCCCCTCTGCCGTGTTTACAAATTGCAATTTGCTCTGCTTTTGCTATTGTTTTGTTCATTCTAATTTATTTCAGTCAGTCAGTGTGAAGAGGACCACAGAACACCTTTACTGATTATACCATTCACTCACCAACGAGCGAGCATAGGTACTACATAATACATCAACTACAGCTTGGTCCAAATTAAAATTAGCGCTTTGTTCTTATTACCTAAATCAACTCCAGCTTGGTCCAAAATAAAATTAGCGCTTAGTTCTTATTAAACTCTAGTAACTAAGATTATAGACCTTTTGTCAGTGTGTTGAGATGGGTATGGTAATGGTTGGCTTGTACCGCGATCTTTTCATTAATTTAGGTAGGTATAGTAGAAAATACTTTACAAAAACAGAGTATTGGTGGTAGTGGTAATACCCATGTCCTCCGGTTCTAAAGTCATAGGTTCAAACCTAGTACAGTAATAGATTTTTCTTTCTAAAAATGAATGTTCGCAGAGCCAGTGCTCAGTGCGCAAACGATGAAGGAAAACGAAAGGAAACTCGCGCGCGCGGCATGTATTGACCTGAGTATATCTCTCCTGTGGATACAGCCGTCATTCATTCGTTTATTCGTTCTTTCATAAGCTGAGAGGATGGTTTTGGCACACTATTGATTGTCAATCTGTTGTCTTATTCCACCCAATTAAGTGCGATCTCGCGTAGCCGACTGGTTAGTAAAATAGGGATACCAGCTTCCGACACAATGCCTTTAGTATGGGTAATTAGAATTTACTGACTAATTAATATATAAACGTGAGGACTGCATGGATAATATTACTGATAAATTCATAATTTAACTAGGAAATGACAGCACCACAGATTCGGATACGACAGATGATGATGACGTTTATGCAAGTGACAGTGATATGTCTGGAATCGTTCCTTTCGACCATAATTACTGTCAGAAAAAATAACAATAAATAATTTAAAATGTGTCATCATTTACAACCTTACTATAACTGCATATTATTTAAAAATATACAAGTAAAACATTTTAATCTGTGGTTGGTACATACAAGTTTAGATAATGTTGCCGGCAACCACCAATCACCAAGTGGGGTAAATACTACATATTATATTGACAACACCGTAGGCAATGCAGCCAATTCCCAAGGCAGGGGACATCTTACGGTGAAAGGTCTATAGATATGTCACAAACTATAGATTATAGGATGAATCCCAAGAAAATTCTAGACAGCCATCCCACGATGACGTTTAGGATTGACAATTGACCATCGACTATGACTTTACTAACAAATTTAAACACTTTACACTGGCAAAATTGACACTAATATGTCACATGCCATTAACAAAGAAAATAATAATATAGGATGCTAACGCATGGGGTGATCCACAAACAATAGGATGCTAACGCATCAGACGGGGCACTCCCATAAACGAAATCCTGTCCAATACCTGTTCACTCTTATCCCATATGACAGATAACTTTTTTATTTTGTATGAACCTTTTAGCATCAGAAGGGTATTCATTTTACCGAGTATATTTTTACTGCTGGCTTGCATACAATTGCTTACTATTTTAAAATATTTTATTGATCTACAAAGGAAAGACACTGATAATCATAATAAACACATTGATTATACAATTAGACATTTATTTACAGAAATATACAGAATAATAACAATAATACAAAATACAAGTCAAAGAGTTGAGCTATCTAAATTACGTAAAACAATCTATAGATAGCCAAACTGGTCCAGAACATTTGATTATTTCACGGAAGCGGCCTTGAAATAATTTTGAAAACGCGATGGCTCCTGTTTCCAAAGAGCCCAGGGTTTGACTCAAAAAGCTCACATAATGTAGGCCTTATCAAGAAAGGCATATTTGCATCTTATCAGGTCCTCAGCACCTCCCCACATGCAGCTGTCCTCACCAGCTCTAACGGAAATCCCAGACTCTAATGGGATGCGGCAAGGGTGTCTACACAAGTAGCATCTTATATCAATGGCCCACCCATCTCCTAAGGGACAAGAGTCATCAGGCTTCTTACCATCATCACATATCAGACCGTACAGGTCGAGAACAGCTGGTATGTTGATGTTGACATTTGGATTAGGTGTAGGTAATCTGCTTTGGAGTAGGTGTGAGCCAAATGTTGTAGTTTCATGGTGTGTAACCACATGATGATCACAGTACTATCCGGAAAAAAAATAGAAATTTAAGTATATCAGTCACTTGGTTCCCATAACACAAGCTCTACTTACATTATCATTATTATTATTATAATTATTATTTAATGATTTTGGTAAGATAAGTAAGTACATTAGGTACTTACTGGTGATTATAGCAGAAGTATGAACACCAAAAGACATTTCGGTAGCAGTAGCAATAGCAGTTGAAGCGAGAAATCTCTTCTAAAAATGCTTTCGACACACAATCATACTGCTTGCGAAGGTCTTGAAAACTTCAGGTCTAGAAGTCTTTTAATCCAATTGAAGTCCAATCCAAGAGTCCAATCCTCATTTCGGAGGCATAAAAAAACTGATGTCCTTTCGTTTACTAGCACAGCTCACAACACAGCACTTGTAAATTACTGCGAAATTAAATTACAGGTTCAGGAATTCAGGAATTGAGAGGATAAATATAAATTACAGAATTTAAAAATCAACGTCATAAACTAAAACAGCTGTTGCTTGTTAGTTTGGTTGGTTTGTTTGGATTAATTTGATGTCGATAGCAAAATAGGAAACAAACATGACTTGATCGGACAGGAAAGAAGTATGAAAGAAGGGGGAGAGGAACTGTTAACTATGTTAGTACTCTCGTTCTCTATAGACTATCAATCGACCAGGATTAAAGGTTCAGTGATTGTCGGCCATGGGGTGATCCTAATCTATTTAATTGTACATTGTTGTACTGTAAATTCAGACAGAGGTAAATGTATTACTATTATATTTACTCTAGGCCAGTCAAAATATCATTTAACTTTGCACTAAATTTCCGATCCAAATTCTTTTTTTTATAAGGTTTAGGATCACTTACTGAAATCACAAAATGCTGACAGATCCAGGTGACGCTTCAAGCGCCATCTTGAAAAAAAGTTTTTGACCGATATCTCGGAAACTATGCACTTTATGGACTTTAGGGCACTAAGAATGCTTTACTTTTTTACTTGAAAAAGTAAAACCAGACCTAACCAAAAAAATTACAAAATTTCAAAATTTCAAATATCTCCCATCGAACGATTAGCAGTCTAATAATTTTTCATCGTCCATTTTGCTGTTGAGCTGCTCACCTCACTAAGATTGACGTTGACTGCTCTGCGGGCGCCTGGGCGCATATGTTCATGTTACAACGTGTCGGGGCCGGACCGTGCCGGAGCCGGGAAACTTTACCCACCGACATTAACGTCTTATAACTCAAAAATTATGGACATTAGAAAAAAAGTTTGAACCAAAAGTTGTAGAGAATAAACTGATCTTTAAAAATAATTTGATGCATTTTATTGATTAATCTAATATTTCAAAAGTTATCTGCCGCGATACAAAAACCGGTTCATTAAATGGGCCACAAAACGTAAACGGTAAGTTTTACAAAAAAGTTTACAAGAAACAAAAGATGCGAAATTTTATTTTCTACAATAATGGTCTTTATAACTTTTGCCCTAAAGTGCATAGTTTCAAAGATATCGGCCAAAAACGTTTTTTCAAGATGGCACTTGAAGCGTCATCTGGGTCTGTCAGCATTTTGTGATTTTATGCTCAGTAAGTGATCCTAAACCTTATAAAAAAAAAGAGTTTAGATCGGAAATTCAGTGCAAAGTTGACCAAATAAACGTCTATTTTGACTGGCCTACTCGGTCTGAGACTATAAAGTAACAGCGTGAGTAAAAAGGTCCACTTGACGCCGTAATCATCTAGATTAGATACAAAGACCTAATTATGTAAAACAAAACAATGCAATGCATTTTCTTAAAGATTTTATTTAATTTCAAATAGCACACAGTTTTGTGCTACGTTGTTACATTATTAATTAAAATTTATACATAAAATACCTAATTAGGTAATTAAACCAAGTATTGTGCACTAGCTTCGAAAGTCTTAATACATAAAAAACTTTAATAGATAGTTTGTTGATATTCTTAAAAATACGCGATTAGCATAGCGTTAAACGTAAATCGATTTCGTTATAATTATGGCTACTTGAAGGAAAATGGCATGGCAGAATGAATCTTCATTCTATATTTTCACTTCTTAGTGCATTTCAAGTAGAAAAATAATGTTCAATGTTGCCCTTCCCTTCGTGACATTGCAGTATTCTCAAACACATCTATTCACAAATTAAGCTTACCTAAGTTATGTACTAAGCATATAAAAAAGTTAACTTAATAATATTTTCTTTTACTACGTTCTGGAGTAGGCATGATATAAGGATATTCGTTTGATTTCATTGTACATTGAACAACACACTAATGAAATATCACTGATTTTGTAGTTGCATAATTTGTAAGCAAAAACTAACTTAATTTGTTGCTGTCTCTCTCTATCACTTTAAAATGAGAGGGACCGCGATGGTCAAAATAAGTTAGTTTCTGAAAATGTCAACATTTCATAATAAAAAAACCTTAAAAATGTATTTCTTAACTAATCATAAACTCAGCCCGATATGGCAACACATTGCTTAAACTAAATTAAGTTTCAATGAATACAAAACATTTTAATAATTATAAGAAAAGCAATTAGGTATCTACAATTTTATCAGCAGTTTTAGGTATACAGTTTTTAATGAAAAAGGATGTGTTTTCAGATGTTTATGCGACCAGACGCTAAACGCACCGGAAGCAGATATTAAATAGGGAAATACACTATGAACATACCGAATTTACTATACATTCAGTTTTTTAAACTTACGCGATCAGAACACATTATTATAAATATTAACGGGTATTTATCGCGTTTATTTACCTATTTTTCCCGACGTTTCGACAGGTTTACACTCTGTCGTGGTCACGGGATGACTGACTGATGACACGTCATCCCGTGACCGCGACAGAGTCTAAACCTGTCGAAACGTCGGGAAAAATAGGTAAAAAAACGCGATAAATACCCGTTAATATTTATAATAATACTATACATTCGTTTTTTTAAACATTAATAATCAGAATTCATATTGTTTTAGCAGTTAACGGGTATTTATCGTTTCATTATTATCAGTGGATGGATACTGTTATTGTGTGTCGTAATGTGGACGCGGATATTTTGGAATTTGCAGACCAAGTGTGGGTAGTTTCGAAAAACTGTCCATGCTACTCGGAGGCAACTCTAGACATCCAGTCAGCCCGCGACCACGGTTATAGAAACATATCCGAAACGTTAGGATTTAATCAAAAGCTAATACGCATGAAATACTTGTTCTTAATACATTTTACCGTACATGTTTAGCGATCCCGATTAATAATATAATGTTTTAGACACAGAATATAGATTTAACTCGGAACACCATCTTATCTATCAATAAAATTAATTCGCAGTAGAAAATCTAAAGTCAGCTACATTATAAAAGTTCAACTATTATTAACAATTAGCGGGCCACACCGGAGTACATACTTGTGACTGATGAAATTGAAGCAGTCGAGAAGTGTTGCCGTTATATAGCAATACCAATATTTGAGAAGTTTTTCAGTATTATTTTTTTCTCAACAAAGTTAAAATGATCGCGGATTTAAAATACTTGTACATGGATAAGGATCATTCGACAGCGATCGTATTATAATCATGTATTTTATACCAACGCTGCCGTGCGAGAGCAAAACCAACACTAGGCCTTCTTAAAGTAGTTGAGTGAGAGTGGCTGGGAGCATGTTATCGGCTAGGTAGATATTTTATTGTATCTCGCAGTTGTCGTCGATTTATTAAAATAAAATTGCTTACCTAAGTTTATAACATACATTTGATTGACTGATTTGAATGAGACCAAATTAATTAATAACTATTGTAAAAAGACGTAATTATTAAAAAATCTATGTTTAAAAATATTTGTATAGTACGAAGTACGGATTTATAACCAGTGATAACTTTAAGGACACAATATTGTTTATTAATCATCTCATTAATCATCTCGTCGTTATCTCGTCGCAAGCGCTCTGACGGAACTAGCCGTCGCAAGCGCTCTGACGTAACTAAAAAAACGTAAGCCGTCAGCAGTCTAATTTTCAACCCCAAAAAAGTTGACCTGGTAAGAAAGGGTCTTAATCACACGTTGTGTTAATCTATTGATATCTTTAGTCATTGAAGTCATTAGTATGACAACGACAAACCATACTCTAA
The DNA here is from genome assembly GCA_948098915.1 of Lampropteryx suffumata. Classification (NCBI taxonomy): domain Eukaryota; kingdom Metazoa; phylum Arthropoda; class Insecta; order Lepidoptera; family Geometridae; genus Lampropteryx; species Lampropteryx suffumata. The sequence goes on along the minus strand of OX402561.1, from coordinate 2,592,321 downwards.
CACCACATTAGTTATTGATTATGAGATAGACGATTAGAGCCTTTTCAACGAATAATGCAACTTAACCTACACTGTTATCACGTCGAACACTATTTATGCGATTGTTAGAACTTTCTATTGAAGGATACGAGACAGATATCTTCTTACTTAAGGTAATTACCGTATTCCAGAAAAACTTTGACAGGCAGGTTTTTTGAATTCGTCATTGAGAACTGAGGTACATTAAGTATCTCGAAGCTTCTGGAATACAGGCCAAAAAGTATAATGCTTGTCCATGCGAAAATGAGCGAAGTAGATAACCTGAGCAAAGTGGTTATTCTGCATTTAATAAGATTATCAAACATGTAACATCTTTGACTTATTCTAAGTTCAGAATATTATAACACGCATTGACAAGCACAGTCCTCTCAGCAGCTCTCTAAATTATCACCTGACAGCACTGTTCCGTTTCCTGTCAAGCTTATAAGTGCGAATTTGAAAGTGATTCTTTGTTTGTCATTTCAGGTAGTAACAGAGCACTTTTAAATATGTATTTTTCCTCGTGCTTTTGCATATTTTATTCAGTAATATTAGCGGAATTTTAATCAATAAATTGTGACTCCATAGCACAAGTATGGACAATTGAATTATAAGTGTATTATGTTGCAACATGATTTGAACGACAAGAAACCACGAGAAAGTTCTAGACGGCCATTCCGCGATTTGCGTTTAGAACAAATGACGATCCACTAAGATTTTATAACCAAAGAATCACTTGACACTGGCAAAGTTGTCAACAAGACAGATGTCATTATAGAAAAAAAGAAGAAAAAGTACATTTCAAAGATCTTTTGTGCAAATAACAAACATAAAACATGGTATTAGTGAAATTGTAGTATTGTTATAAGAATTGAATTGAAACTTCACTCATGTGGTCAACACATAGTCGGTGTAGCTGTGAATCGGTTTCAATCTCTATACATAAAGTTCACTTCAATCGTTACTGAAGTTGAAGTTGCAATGCGTAGGTCAAATATCTGCAGAAACAACTAATGCAGACGACGACAAACGTACCGAGTACCGAGTACCGAGAGCCGCTACCCAGAGTACGAAGTACCTCTATTTATTATATGCTCGAAGGACCAATGTTTACGTGATAACATAGATTGAGGACGCTTTAGATCGTTCCTTAAGACGTTAGAAAAAGAGGAGTACATTTGAGAGTTGTAATTAGCAACGCATGTAAAAAAAGCACTAAGCTACGACTAAGCAAGTTTTTGAAGTGATAACTTCATATGGAGGGTAAACAGCTTCGTTACGTAACGCGTTACGGCACCAGACTGTCTGGCTTTCCTTTCGCTCACGCATAGGTACGGCAGCGGCAGGCAGGCTCCTCTTCTCTCACTTTAACCCACATCGCTAGTTATATTAGTTATCACTTCTGTCGGGCGTCCCGAGACGCACAGGTTTTTTTTGCCTGATTCTTTATGGACTTCGCTTTGAATCGGCATTGTCGGTTGTTTTAAAATAAAAATGAATTTAATTTAAAATGGATGGATTATTGCAACGAAAATCCGCGATCAGGCATGATTTTATGTTTTTTACGAGTATTTATAGAACAGTACTGTCAAGATCCCGCATCTAAAAGTACAATTGAATTTACAACAATGTGCACTTGAATTTCCTTCCCGAGCCGAGCTTGTTACCGCGTCGGGACTTCTTCCCCCGACTCTCCTTATCTTTACGGATCTCACGGACGAGTGTGTAGAAAGCATCGTCTACCCCCATGCGTGTCTTAGCCGACGTTTCGACGAAAGGGACGCCGTAACTCCGCGCCACCTGGAAAATGAAAATAAATATTGGAGGACAATGCACACAACACCATCTAGCCCCAAACTAAGCATAGCTTGTGTTATAGGGACCCAGATGACTGTTGAAAACTTATGATACTGTTAGAGACGTAACAACAACCACGTGGACCAGAGTATAAAAAGAGCGAGCAGGGCAGCGCGCGCACACTTTTCGCTTGGCTTTCAGCCTCGACGGACGTCTCGTTCTCGTTCTCGTTGTGTTAGGAAATTGGTATCAATGCGCTGTATAGTTGTTAGGGTATTCTTGTGTTGATTTCTTGATTACAATTATAAGTGTTGGTTAAGTTTTAGGTGGATTGTTTGTTATTTTTATTAATAAATGTTTGTAGTAGTTGGTAACAATACTTTTTAACATCCAGACACTGACCAAACACTAATGTTTATCACACTAATGTTTGTCCTCGAAGGAATCGAATCCCGAAGCTAGAGCTAGTACGAACCAAAAGACGAGGATGTTTGTCTCTAAAGCAAAGTTCAGATAGATGCTACATTTCGTCTAAGTCAGTGGCCAAACTCTGGTGATAAAAAAAATAATAATAACGGACATTTCACACAGCGTCATCTAGCCCGAAAGTAAGCAGAGCTTGTGTTAAGGGTACTTGACTGATATACTACTTATGTACCTTTTTTTTGGTAAATACATACATATTATACATAAAAAAACACGCAGACCTCTGACCAGACAAAAGCCAAACGCGGCGGGAATCTATCTCGCAACTTTTGGCGTCGCAAACAGGCCTTAACCTACTGCGCCACAGAGGTTATCAATAAGCCGCCTAAGGGCCTCCGTCAAGGCCTGACCAATTATCGTGCCCTCTGAAGCTCAAAGATATAAGATATAACTATCAGTGATATCAGATTATAAATTTGCATGCCTAGTTAAGTGTGAACTAGTCGATTATCTTTCCATACAAACGTCGAAGGGTGATTACACCACCGTCTGATGATGAACAACCAAAAGTAAAAGTGATATAAATTTGTCTTGTCATAATCTATGCTTGTATTAATACAGAATTGTAAAAATAATATGGGTTTCAAAAAATCATTTTTCATCAGTGATTTTAGCGCAACTTTAGGTGTGAATAAATAACAAACGGAGTACGCAAACTAAAAAATTATTCCGATACAAGCATAGATTATTTATTCAAGAGCTCAAACAACTTTTTTTTTAATAAATACACTCAGTAGTTTTTTCATGAGATTTTCATGATTTTCTTCTCTTCATTATTTTTACTCAATCGTTTTATTTAGAAATCATAGTCTAATCTGATCATATGACTTGAAATTATAATCACGCTATCTCCTTACTGCTCATCTCTATCCTTGGTGCATGTCTATCCTTTTCTCACACTAAGGTAGGTGAAATAGCATGCATTTTAGTTGCGCCTACTAACGAGTTTGTTTGAGTTTAAGGTAAGATTGTACCTATAATATCTAATTAATATACTAGTGGCTCTGTGAACTGTAGACATCGCGAACATTTTTCGAAATGACTGAAATATATTTTTTTTACGTTTTCAACTTTCAACACTATATCTCCGCCATTTTGAAAAAAAAACAAAAACTGAATTGATAAAAAATTCTATATAGTTATAGAACCTGCTCACAAAATTTCCCGAGAATCGGTTGAGAAATGCGACCTATAGAGGAGAACATCCGGACAGACGCCGGTCGGACGCTGTTCGGACAGACATACAGTAAGCAGAAAGCACAGAAAACATTTTTGCCTAAGCTGAAACGGAGACAATAATTAATATATGAGTCATGTGGTGCTCCTAACACAAGCTCTGCTTACTTTGAGGCCGGATGATGCTGTGTTGCATGCTACAACTTAGATCTTGAACTTGAGAGCCATGGTGGTCTAGTGGTAGTGGCCCCTTCCGTTCCTAAGGCCGTGGGTTCGAATCCGGTCGTGCACCAATAGATTTTATTGTTCGAAATATGTTCGAAAATATTTATACGCGCTATATGAATACTCTTAAAGCGGTAAAGGAAAAATCGTGAGGATACCGGCATGTCGTAGAGCACAAAAAGTTCGAAGACACTTATGTGCAAAGAAAGTGCACATAAGGAGCCTCCGAGGCGCAAATTAATCATCTCGCCACAATGTTGACTTACATTCTGACAATTAAATTAATTGAATTGAATAACATTTGAAACGGTGATGGAAAACAAGTGGAAAAACCAGCAGAACAGCTTTAACCTAAAGTTCGTAGATGAATCGGTTAGTAAGAATTGTGTAGATAGCGCCGATGGAATTGCGACCAGTCACGTACGGAATGTTAACTTCTGTGCAAAAATGTGGGGCTTAAATGGGCCAATAAAAATGTTTACTGACACATTTGAAATGTGTAAACTCTCTTGTATAGTTTTTCATAGTTAAGGTAGTTATAAGATCATGCAAAAAAGCGCTAGGACCAGGGACGAGTTTCTTGCCGGTTCTTCTCGGGCTTGGGTTAGGATGAATTGGCACCTAAATTCAACTTGTATGTAAGACGTTGCAAAGTGATCCTTGTGATTGTATTGAATAAAGTATCTTTTGACTTGACTTGAGTTGAAACATTAAACGTACTATATCATGTGCTTTTGATTTTTTAGCTAAGTCCGCAATTTTAATTTTATTTTACGCACTGGTCTCAAAAAGGTTCTATAGGAAGAACTGCGCAGGTTGTTTACAACCTGTATATGCTGAGTAGAACCTTTTTCTAATAGTAGGTACATGTTTTACATTAGAATTATTTTTATTTAATTTTAACTTATTTCTTTGTGTCATGCTGTTGCAAATATATAATATTGGATTCTATTGGATTAATAAGCATTTATTTCAGTTTGTGTAAATAACTTGTTTATAGTTATATATAGTTATGTATCTAGTTAAAATAAAATACTATAAGGAAATAAACAAAACACATTGTCCTCAATCAGTGTTTTGTCACTGTTATTTTAGAGATTTGTAAGGAAACCTCCTTATTGACAAATATAAATAAACTGCAGCAATACAACTACAGCATGATTCATAAAATTCTGATAAAAACCGGCTATAAGTAAATTTAATGTAAAAGTTTGTGTGGATTTTATACTTTACTAGCATCTACCCGCGGTTTCGTACGCGTGGTACCTACATAAAAAGTAGCCTATGTCCTTTTCCAAAGTCCTATATCTCTATACCAAAATTCATCAAAATAAGTAACAGACAGAGTTACTTTCGCATAATATTAGTTATATGTACGTGGTATGATACGTGGTATGATACGTGGTACATAAAAAAGCGGCCAAGTGCTAGTCGGACTCGCCCATGAAGGGTTCCGTAGCAGCAAGTAACACAATATAAAAGTTCTTGTAGTTCGTTATAACTTTGATCGATGTTTTAATAATAGTATATTTTTTTAAATTAAGTTATTGATATTTACGATTTATGACGTATTAAAAAAAAACTACTTACTAGATCTCGTTCAAACCAATTTCCGGTGGAAGTTTGCATGGTAATGTACATCATATATTTTTTTTAGTTTTATCATTCTCTTATTTTAGAAGTTACAGGGGGGGGGGCACACATTTTACCACTTAGGAAGTGTCTCTCGCACAAACTATTCAGTTTAGAAAAAAATGATATTAGAAACCTCAATATCATTTTTTAAGACCTATCCATAGATACCCCCACACATTTTGATGAAAAAAAAATTTTAAGTTTCATTTCTAAGTATGGAAATTTATTGTTTTTTTTTTTCTATTTTTGTGTGAAAATCTTAATGTGGTTCACAGAATACATCTAATTACCAAGTTTCAACAGTATAGTTCTTATAATTTCGGAAAAAAGTGGCTGTGACATACGGACCGACAGACAGACAGACATGACGAATCTATAAGGGTTCCGTTTTATGCCATTTGGCTACGGAACCCTAAAAAGTAGCCTATGTCATTTCCCAAGATACAATCTACTTCCTTACCAAATTTCATCAAGATCCGTTCCGCCCTTTAGCGATGAAAAGGTACTCGTAACAAACAAAAAGACACATTCGAATTTGTTATATTACAACTAGCTGCCCGCGTTGATGATTTTTCCCGAGACAAACCAATTTTCGGGGATAAAAAGTAGCCTATGTCACCCGGGGATAGCGTAGCTTTCCAACAACGGTAAAATATTTTTTGAAATCGGTCCAGTAGTTTTTAAGTTTATTCGTTACATACAAAAATACAAATCTTTCCTCTTTATAATATTAGTATAGATTATATTTATATATTATTATTATTATTGGCTTAAGACGGTGTCCTCAGCAAATTAACTTTTGTATGGAAAAAATAATACTTTTTTACGGCTTTTTTTTTTGCTTCTTCCTTCCTCGTTTCCAATTGTTTAAAAAGTAACATTTAGGTTTATTAATTTACTAGCTGTTTCCCGCGGCTTTGCCCGCGTGGTAGATAAAAAGTAGCAAGATAATAATTGAACGAATGAATGTTTCGGAAAAATTACAAAGCATAACCGCGGTTTGACCATGATCCCGAATGAGTTTTTTGAAAACCTTTCTTAGCCAGCACCTACGGCCTTAGAGGAAGCTGCATACTAATTTCATTCCTATCCGTTCGGTGGTTTCTGAGATTTCGTGATGGATGAGTACAGTTTGATTCCGTTAGTCATGACCTTTTGCTACGTAAACTTAATAATATAGGCATCACTGGAAACGCATATGATGTCTTTAAATCTTACATTTCTGATCGGCAACAAATTGTTAGAATAGGGCAAACACAGAGCACACCTAGTATTGTTTCTTACGGAGTGCCGCAAGGATCAATATTAGCATGCTGACCTGGAAGCCGCACATAGAGAAAATAAAGTCAAAACTACAATCACTTAATGGTGCGCTGCGAGGAATGGTCAGATGCTTGCCACGGCACGTACTTTATACAGCTTACAACTCTCTTAAACCACACATAGATTGTCTAGTGGAAGTGTGGGGTTCTGCTTCTAAGACTTATAATTAGATATCATTTATTATAATTATAGACTTATAAGAAGAATATAATTACGACTTTCTCACACCCACTAAGAATTTGTACAAGAAAACTAAGCTGTTAAATATAACACAAACATATCTATATTGTAACTGTATACTAATACGTAAAATACTAATGAAAGATATGCATACTCAAATTACATTCACTAAAAAAAAGAGATTTAAGAAATGCTAATGACATAAAACTTCACTCTTCAAGAACTAATTATGGAAAAAAGTATAATGTCTGAAGGTGGCCAGATATATAATAAATTACCACAGGATATATAAAAGATGCTAAAACTATCTCAACGTTCAAAAAAAGACTATAGTTCTATGTTAGAAACAAAATATGAAACATAATACAATAATAATAAGAATAAAATATTTCATTTTTATTTTTAATTAAGTAACACCTTCAAAATACCTATATATACAATATAAATAAATCTACATATATACTTATATAAATATATTATAACAGGTACAAAAGTAAATAAAACTATTAAGTAATCAACTACTTATTATATTTATTATACTTAAACAAAATTCTAATTTTAACATTCATAACACTATTAAAAAAAATTATATACATATATTTACGAAACATATGTTTAAACATATATTTATTTAAAATTGCCATTTCTAGTAATGCTCGATCCATGTTTGTTGGGAAGTTCGAGTTGTTGTAGCGATGCGAAGTTTTTTATAACTACCGACATTTTGTCATTATTTTTAGTTCTTTCTATTCTTGTACGATAAGCCCAACAAAAATCACATTACAACATTAAATTAAGATTTCTCTGTAAGTGAATGTTAATTCTTAAGAGAAATAAATGATCTTAAACCGGTTGAGTGAGTGGTATTTGACTAGATTTATGCTACTTTTTACCTTCGTACTATGCTAATTTATGCTACTTTTCTTCGTAAAAAGCTACTTTTTATCTTCTTTACGCTACATTTATACAACTTTTTACCTTCGTGCTACGCGGGCAAAGCTGATGGCAGTAGCTGGTAGTTTAGAAATTTAGATGACTTTAGACATTAAGATATATTTCGTTATGGTTATAATAGACTTCCCACATTAAGTAAATCATTTCTGTATACTTTAGTGTGAAAGTTTTGAAACAATTAACCAACGGGTCATGTGGTTCATTGTCACATGTTTCAACGGATAATACACAATATTTTGTGCTAGAAATATCTTTTATTTGTTTTAGGCTAATTATCAACTGGCTTGTCAGCTCAGTTGGTAGTAGCTCTGCCTTTTGCGCTGTAGGTTAAGGGTTCGATTCAGGATAAACATTTATGTGATGAATATTTGTGCTAGAAATATCTTTTATTTGTTTTAGGATAATTATCAAATGTAGGATTTGTTACTGGCCTGTCAGCAGCAGTTGGTAGAAGCTCTGCCTTCTGCGCTGTAGGTTAAACATTTGTGTGATGAACATATGTGTTTGTTCTGTGTCTGGGTGTTATAAAATATGATAAGTATGTATTTAAAAATATATAAGTATTCTATCAGTCATCTGGTCACCATAATACAAGCTATGCTTAGTTTGGTGGTACTATTGAGTGCAATGTCCTCTAATTTTTTTTTTTTTAAAGCAAGTCTTCCCGTATTTGGTTGTTTTGTCAGACTAATTACTACTAATTAAATATATATATATATACATTTAAATAAACATGGAGAAACATCCAGATCATGCGTATTTTACGAAAATTTAGTTAGTCTACTTTTTTTCTTTGACCAAATGCCCGGGAAAAACGTAAATTCCGTTATATATATATATATTTGTAGTAGGTATATAAGTCATGTGATTATGGGCACCACTTGACTGATATACCTACTACACAAGCTCTGTTTAATTTGGGGTTAGATGATGCTGTGTGAAATGTGTAGAATTATTAATTCTTATTTTAATTGCACTAAAGTCCAAATTAGAGTAACAGTTTAAGATGACGCTTTGTTAAATGTCAGCGTTATTATTATTTATGCTTTTCATTTGTCATTTCTCGCAAGGACGGAATTTACGTTTTTCCCGGGTTTTTGGCCAAAGAAAAAAACGTAGACGATTTTATTGGTTTATGGATAAAAAATTGCGGACAATGCGACAAGTGTTTACGATAACCGTTTTTGGAGTTGTATGAAACTGCGTTTGTGGATATCGAGGGCTTCTAAACTATTATGTAAGGTTTAAGGGATGACACCTGTATATAATAATAATAATAATAAGGCCGGACATTTCACACAGCATCATCTGGCCCCGAAGTAAGCAGAGCTTGTGTAATGGGTACCACATAACTGAAGTACTATTTTATTTATATATATATATATATATAATTTATTTATACATTTATATATATATAAAAATAAACATAGAGAATCATCCAGATCATTCGTATTTTACGTAAATTAGTCTGACAAAACAACCAAATAAGAAAAACCCAAGACTTGCTTTCAAAAAAAAAATAATTAATATTGGAGGACATTGCACTCAATACCATTTAACACCAAACTAAGCAATGCTTGTATTTATAGTGACCAGTAGGGCGATTATGGAACTCTAATTACAATCAATTTCTATCAGTTTTCATAGATTTCTGATAGACATTGATTGTAATTAGAGTTCCATAATCGCCCTACAGATGACTGATATAATACTTATATATTTTTAAATAGATACTTATAATATTTTATAACACCCAGATACAGAACAAACACCTATGTTCATCACACCAATGTTTAACCTACAGCGCAGAAGGCAGAGCTACTACCATCTGAGCTGACAGGCCAGTAACGCAAACAAATCATACATTTGATAATTATCCAATATTGTGTATTATATACGTACCTACTAGAGCATGCAAACCGATAATTGATAACCGATAATTTATCGGTAATCAGTAAATTTTTGACAGCGATAATTATCGAAAAACATCGATAAAAATACCGATAAACGATAATTTCATAAAGGTTATATGTAATCTTTGCTATCACTACCGCGAGTCAAATAAACCCCATTATCAACTCAGACCGAGGTAAATATATAGACGCCTCGCCGCTATCAACCAAAGTGAAGTCACCATTTTTTAAATGGTTCCCTATAATTATGTAAATTTGTATGAATGCGTAAAAAATTGTGGTGATTAATTCATTTACAAATCAATTATTATGTTTTGCACTACTACAACTAATAACGATGTATTAATAATGGATATTCGCTTTTGATCACACAATAAAGTCCAAAACTAGTTATGCACAAGTCATAGCATTCAAAATTATTTGAACAAACCACGCTTGTTTTCTATGGTAGCCATTGAGGATTAATTAGACAGTTTCTTATAGCAGTGATTCATTTTATTTTTGTTCATTAAATAGTTTCATTTAATAATCTATACCTATAAAAGAGCTTAACCTGACTGACTGACTGACTGATTCATCATTGCCGAGCCGAAACCGCTGAAGCTAGAAAGCTGAAATTTGGAAGATAGCTTCCTTTTACAGCAAAACCACCCACTAAGGCGGGGTTTTTTTGAAATTAAATCTCTAAGAGGGTTTTTAAATCCCGAAAAGGGGTGAAAACGAATGTATGAAACTTTTTAAAGCGTGGTGCGATTTGCTTGAAAATTTATATGAATAAATAAAATGCAAAATAAACGGACACTGTGTTTCAGGATTTTCCAAAATAACCTTAACAAAGAGGTAAAATGGAGTGTCAAAGTTTGTATGTTTTTAATGGGTGGTCAGGAGATTGGTTTGAAACTTATCAATAAAATTTGGCTACAATTCATTAAAAAAAATGCGGACGAAGTCGCGAGCAACAGATAGTATAAGATAATATCATTGACTAGGGAAATTTTAAAATATATTCTGGCAAGCATTACGTTTGTCAATGAGGTGTCAATGAGGATTTGTGTTCCAAATAACCTTAAAACTTACGAAGTATATTTAATAAAAAAGTGTTATTAGAAGTACTTACAAGTGAAAAGGGATACCGTGGCACTATTTTTTAGTTTTTCACCGAACTATTCACCGCACAGGGAGGCATAGTGTTTTTTTTGCTAGGATATTTACTGTATGGCGATGTGATGTGTACTAAGAGCATGGCGCACGGTTTGGGTGTCTGATTATGCGTGCGTTCTTGTATTAACATAAAGTAGCACGGTTTTATGGCTTCACTATGGTTGATAGCGGCGAAGCCTCTATATATATTTCCCTCGGTCTGAGATTATCAAATAAAGAATTGATGAACCAACAAATTTGCAAAATTGGCTTTGTAGACACGTCGTCTTCAAAATGACTATTGGTAAAATTGTTAATTCCAAATAGAATATAAGTACTACCTTGGACTGTTTTACTACCTACATTAGTATATTTTACTGTAATTATTTCAGAAAAAATATTTTATTTGTTTAGTTTTTAATGGTAGGTAACCATGATTAGTGCTATTTTGATTCAGACTTGATTTTTATGTATAAATTTGTAGTTATGAAATAAATCCATATTATCGAAAAAATAATTATTATAATTCAATAATAAAAGGCGTTAATGTTCTTGTATACTTTACTACAAAGACAGCAATTCTACGAGACAGTTATTTTTCTTATATAAATCGGTAATTATCGGTTTTTATCGAAAAAAAACCCGATAAAAATCGAATTATCGATTATCGAAAAGTTTCGATAATTGCATGCCCTAGTACCTACTACACAAGCTCTGTTTAATTTGGGGTTAGATGATGCTGTGTGAATTGTGTATTATTAATTCTTATTTTAATTGCACTAAAGTCCAAATTAGAGTAACAGTTTCAGATGACGCTTTGTTAAATGTCCGGCATTATTATTATTTTTTATGCTTTACATGTGTAATTTCTCGCAAGGACGGAATTTACGTTTCTCCCGGGCTTTTGGCCAAACAAAAAAACTTAGACAATTTTATTGGTTTATGGATAAACATTTGCGGACAATGCGACAAGTGTTTAGGATAACCGCTTTTTGGAGTTGTATGAAACTGAGTTTGTAGATATCGAGGGCTTCTAAACTATTATGTAAGGTGTAAGAGATGACACATGTATATAATAATAATAATAATAACAACAATAAGGCCGGACATTTCACACACCATCATCTGGCTCCAAAGTAAGCAGAGCTTGTGTTATGGGTACCACATAACTGAAGTACTACTTTATACTTTTTTTTGTAAACACATACATAATTATACATAGAAACCAGACTCGAGACATATACAGATAATACAAACAATTGGCGACGGGAATCGTACCCGCTCCCGCCAGATAATACAAACAATTGTCCCGCGACGGGAATCGTACCCGCTACCTTCTGCGTCTCAGCCGGACCTTGGCCCACTGCGCCACAGAGGTCGTCAAATTAAAATAGTATATATGGTTTTGGCATTATTTACCCTATTATAAATGATATATGATAAAGATGGTTCGTGGGTGAATAGCAAAGCTGCTCCATGACTCAACATTCATATAAGTATTTGTATGATTAATAAAACTAGTGACTGTACTAATGAAAATCTTAATGAACAAGGTCATTGATATAAATATATTAACCAACTAGCTGCGCCGCGAGTTACCAGCTAATTTTACCAGTATTCAGGGACAAGAGACTGGCTTCATGGCTCAGTGGGGCGATTATGGAACTTTGACACTATCAAAACATTGATACAAATAGCTTTCAGTTACTATTGATGAATTGGTATTACGGATCGTTGCGATTTCTATCGGCTTCTATCGCTAGTTACAATGTGAAGTTGGTGTCAAACTATAACTCGACGAATTTACAATGTACGATTGTGGTAGGAACCTAGCGTACTAAGCATTTAAATACATCGTATACATCGTATATGATTTATTGAAATAATGCCTATTGCTAATCGAAATTGATAGACATTGATGCCGATTGCTAATCGAAACTGATAGACATTGATTGTATCAAGAGTTCCATAATCGCCCTACAGTTGGTAGTAGCTCTGCTTTCTATGCAGTAGGTTGAGGGTTCAATTCCCTCCCAGAACAAACATTTTTGTGTGATGAATATCATTGTTTATTCTTTGTTTGAGAATTTAAGTATCATAAGTATGTATTTAAAAATATCTAAGTATTCTATCAGTCATCTGGTTTTGACATCTGTGGGGTGATTATGGAATTTTGATACTATCAAAACTTTGATACTAATCGCTTTCAGTTACTATTGATGAATTGGTATTACGGAAGGTTGGTGTTGATTGTCATACATGCTGTCATATGAATAGAAACTTCAGACCAAATAAATATAAATACGGAGCACCGCGATCAACTATAATAAATACATTCTCTGAGACTTTTTGTCACGGAATTATGTTAATGTTTTTTTTGTAAGATGTTTTTTAGAAAACGACATGGGAGAATACTTAATAGTACAAGTAGGTATGTATGAATATACCTACTAAGAGGAAGGAGCACAGTTTGGTTGGATGTTTGTGTTGGACCGTGTATTTACGCAGAGGAACATGGTTTTGAGGCTTCACTTAGGTTATTCACGGACCTCTTGTCTAAATATTTATTTGGTCTAAGATAGAAGCCGAACATACGTTTTAGTAATCCATCTTGTCAAAACTGGTTCTAATTACAATCAAACTAATGATTTAAATTATGCCGATTGCTAATCGAAACTGATGGACAGTAAAAAGTTCCATGATCGCCATACTGGTTAGTCCTCATGTTGCTCTGCCCTCAGTTCTCAGTTAACCGACATATTTGAAATGCATTAAACTCTCTTGTATTCATTTTTCGTAGTTAAGGTAGTTATAAGTTGGATCAAGCAAAAGCGCTAGGATCCGGACGAGTTTCTTGCCAGTTATTCTCGATCTTGGGTTAGGAAGAATTGGCACCTAAATTCACCTAGTGTGTAAGACGTTTCAAAGTGATCCTTGTGATTGTATTGAATAAAATATCTTTTGACTTGATTTTGTTAATATAAATACAATCTATGCTTATTTTTGAGCAAGATGGTGCTGTGTTCATAGTCCACTAATATTGATTCATTTGTTTATTTATCAACCTATCTTTACTTGACTACCTCTGTGGCGCAGTGGACCATGGCCCGGCTGAGACGCAGAAGTTTGTGGGTTTGATTCCTGCCGGGGGACAAACAGTTGTATGATCTGCAATTATTTGTTTCGGGTCTGGGTGTTTCTTTTTATAATATGTATGTAATTAAAAAAAGTATGGAAGTATGTGTCGACTCAAAATTACTTAGAAATACTTACATTAGTTTAAGAACTTAATTAAGTATTAAGGTTAAATAAAAAAGGTTTATTATTTTTTGCTTTTCAGTTTTTTTGGCGGTTAATTTTTTTGTTAAATAGTTTTTTTTTTGTGTCACATGTTTCCCACTCAACTAATAATATTTCTGGAATTTCCTCCCAAGCCCGTCACTTGGCTTGTCGGTCGCTGTAAGATTTTTCTTTTACTTAAACATAATCTTTTTTGAACTTTCGTAATAAATCGTTCTGTATCAAACATTTTCAATGCAAAATAACTTCGCAAAACTTTGACAAAGCGTTGACGGAAACGGAACAGGCGCTGTACGTTCGACGCACTAACGCATCATCGGTTGCGTGTGAAAAGTTGAATGTTTTATTATGTACTAGCCACCCGCCCCGGCTTCGCACGGGTGCAATACTGATACTAAATATACTACAGAATGTCTTTATATATACAACGTTATCTAAGAGAATAACATAGACTAAGAGATAGACATATACCATTGCGGACTTTTGTGTAGACCTTTTTAATGCGTTCAATACTATAGTACATTATTTTGATCTATCTCGTAGGGTTCAGCCAGCGTTTGCTATGCAAGCGCATAAAAATGAGTTTATTTACGACACCACATTAGAAACCTCTAAAATTATCAGTGTTTCTCTACTATATTATGCATGTTTTATACATATAAACCTTCCTCTTGAATTACTCTATCTATTAAAAAACCACATCAAAATCCGTTGCACAGTTTTAAAGATCTAAGCATACAACGGGACAGACAGACAGCGGCAGGCGACTTTGTTTTATAAGTACTATGTAATAAAATAATGATTTTTCTGTTCTGGCGTTACGCGATGGATAATACGCGAAGCATTTTCCGTCAGATATGAATCGACCCTAAAACCATTGTTTATCATGATTTTGCTTTCAAATAATCCTTACCTTGTTCTTTGACTCTCTAAGGTTATAAGATAATAATCAGAGTTTAAGAAGCTTCAATGTTACATCAACCTAGAAAGCCAGTCATGAGTGAACATTTGATTAATGATAGGTATATCTTTATTACACGCTTTGTATTAGCTTCACTTGTATGTATGTAACCGACTCCTTTGGACTTGATTTTGAGCCACTTCAAATGGTCAGATTTCATTCTAACTTTGTAGATTTATCGAGGACCGCTGACAATACACTAATTTGAAAAGATTATTCCATTATTCAATTTGCAAAATAAGATTTTTTAAGGATTCTTCGTCTATCATTTCATGGAGCAACATGGCTCTGCTAATTTAATATTTACCCGTTTTATTGCATGTTTTATTCAGTAATCTTGGTGGAGTTTTAATGAATAAATTGTGGCTGCGGGGCGGGTATGGATAATTGGGTTGCATGTGTATTGTGGTGCAGTGTGATTTGAACGACGATGAGTCCCAAGAAAATTCTAGACGCCATTCCGCGTGTCGTCTTGATTAGATTGTTCTGTGTCTGGGTGTTATAAAGTATCATAAATATGTATTAAAAAAAATGAGGTATTCATCAGTTATCTGATCACCACAGTACAAGCTATGCTTAGTTTGGGGCTAGATGGTGTTTTGTGCAATGTCCACAATTTTTTTTTTGTAACTTGGGCGTTGTGTATCGACAATGTCAGTTCTAGTTCTCTTTATGAATTACATTGCCAGATGATTGCCATCTATTGTAACTTGTAACTATCAACGATAGCATAGCGGTATTGGGTATTTATCGCTCTCCCGCAACTACCTAAATCGAACCTATGATTAACTCGCTGGACTGTGTGTTAGACACCTTAAAAAGCAAACCAATAATTCTAGTAACTGGTGATCTAAATATCGACATTTGCAAGCCTACGATAAGCCATGTACCCGACTACCTGTGCCTTATGGCATCGCACATATTACTCCCTGCTATTACCATCCCGACTAGATATAACGCGTGCTTATACCATATTTTTATTAAATCTAACTCTAAATCAGTCGGTATAGTTTGTAAGTCATCGACAACAGATCACGACATCGTAATTTCTGGTTTGTCACTCGAGTCTAAATTAAATCGTAGCCATGGTCCTCGGTGGCGTTCAAAAATTGATTTTGACGCTCTAGCCGCTGAAATCAATGTCTGTGATTGGTTAACCGTAATAACGGACATAACAGTAAATGGTGCAACTACAACATTCTACGAATTAGCCAATAAATTAATAATAAAACATACTAGTATAGTTCAAATAGGACGTAAACTAGTAAATATAAAACCCTGGATTACTCCTGGTTTGATTCGATGTATGAGGAACCGTGACAAACTCCATAGTGAGTCTAGAGCTTTACCGGGTGATATGGAAAAACATAAAATCTACACCAGGTACCGAAATTTCTGTAACAAGCTTATCCGCAAAGTTAAAATGGAATACAATAGACAACAACTTGAACAAAGTAGAAATGATCCAATAAGGTTATGGAAAACTATTAAAAATGTCTGTGAATCTACACGCCATCACAATGCTGCAACAGAATTATTAACTGCTACCAACGATGAGAAAAGGTCTCTTAATTTCTGCAATCAGCATTTCGCCTCAGTAGGAAAAACATTAGCGGACAACATTCTAAATAGACTATCAGAAACTCAAAAGTCCTTGGTTAACTCTTACAGACCTCTCAGGTTGGTTGCACAGTCTCTCTATCTCTACCCGACAGACCCAAATGAAATCTACAAGATAATTGCCAACTTCAAAACTGAAAGCTCTCCAGGTCTTGATAAGCTAACCGCTGGACTATTGAAAAAAACACTCCCGTCATTAATTGTACCTTTAAATTACATTTTTAATCTAAGTCTGGCGACTGGCTCTTTCCCAGATTGTTGGAAAATCGCTGCTGTTTCGCCCATTTACAAATCACGTCCCAAGAATGCACCTGATAACTACAGACCAATTGCTTTGTTAAGCGTTATCTCTAAAGCACTTGAGGAGATTGTCAGTAATCGGCTTGTGTCATTCTTAGAGAAACATCATCTCTTGTCAGATCGTCAGTTCGGCTTCAGAAGGGAAAGATCGACCGAAGACGCTGTCACGCTTTTAGTTAATCTAGTTTCATCGTCTGTTGAGAAGGGTGAGCACTGTATCGGAGTATTCCTCGATCTAGCAAAAGCTTTTGACACCGTCTCGGTCGACCTACTCTTAAAAAAGCTGGAATCTGCAGGAGTTAGGGGAGTTTCACTGGCTTGGTTTGAAAGTTACCTTTTAAACCGAAGGCAGTGCGTAAAGGTCGGTAGCAATGTTAGCTCACAGCTTCCCATTGACTTTGGCGTGCCTCAGGGCAGCATTCTTGGCCCCACACTTTTTACGCTTTATTTGAACGACCTTCTCCAATTACCATTAACAAATGCGGAAGTCATAGCATACGCAGATGATACAGCTATTTTATTCCATGGCTCTAACTGGGATCTGGTTAAAGGCTATGCAGAGGTCGGACTCTCTGAGGTAGGGAAGTTCCTAAATAACAACCTTCTCACACTTAACGTTACAAAGACTAATTACATCGCATTTTCTAAAACCTTTGTCGCAAGAGCTCTCAGAGACCTGATACTCAAATTACATACTTGCTCATATGATCCATTCAGTTCAAATCAAAACTGTTCTTGCAATACAATTGATCGTACACCAACTCTCAAATACCTTGGCATAACATTGGATGAAAATTTAAATTATAAAAAACATCTCTCGGATTTAGCTGGACGAGTTAGAAGGCTTATATTTATTATGAAAAAGCTTAGAAACTGCTCGCCAGCTGACATCTTAAAGCTAGTTTATACCGCTCCCTGTCAGTCTATAATCCAGTACTGCATCTCTGTTTGGAGCAGCTCGGGAAAAAGCTTTCTCATACAGGTAGAGAGAGCTCAGAGGGCGCTGATCAAAGTCATGCTTAATAAACCTTTCCGTTTCCCAACCGACACCCTCTACCAGGAGTTTAACGTTTTGCGAGTCCGCCACCTCTTTGTCCTTAGCGCAACGATTAAAACTCACTAAAGTATAAGGGATCGTACAGATTAACTAGACATATGTGAAAGACGTTCTTACAGAATCCCTATCCCAAGAACTCATTCTGAAATGGCAAGACGAAGTCCGAGTTTTTCACTTCTACAAAAATGTTTGTAAAAAGTGTGACATTAGGGATTGCACTGTTAATACTTGCAAAAGGACTATTCAGCAATGGCTTCTTAGTCTTTCGTATGATGAGGTGGAAGCTTTGATACAGCTCGTTCTCCGCGCAAAAAAAAAATAAAAAATAAAAAAAAAAACTAATCTCAATCACACTCACTTTCATTCACTCACCTGCACACATACATACATACACACACGCATACACACATCCACATACACACACACACACACACACAAAATACATGCATGCAATCTAAAACTGCCAATTTTAACTATTGTAATATGTATACTAAAGCCAAACATCGCCAAAAATGTATTAATTAGGTAACTCAAGCTCATGAGACCCAAGATACAGGCTTCTACGCCTAGTTTGGGCCTCGCTGATACTGTAAATTAGTGTAATTCTTTTTTGGCAATTTATATTCTTATTATCTTATCTAAGCTATTGTAGAGCATCCAGCTGCATCTGATGTTCGCATATGTTTCAAAAGTAGAATATTTTCTGCTCATAGATATAATTACATCTACTGTACAAAATATAAGGAAAGACTCAACATGCACATGTTCTGGCTTAAAATTTACTGAATGACCAAAGAACAATAAAACACCCTAAGAGATGGGATATTCTTTCGCTAGACTAAGAAATAGAATAGAAATAGACAGAGGAACTAAGAAATACATCAACAGTAATTAGGGCTCAATGGAACTACATGGAACTGCTTCTAAATCTCCTCCCAGAACACATCTGATCATGGCTGACAAGCCGATGGCAGATAAAAAAGAGGAAAAAAAACAAAAAGGACTCATGGTAATTCTTATAGTTAGTTGCTGCCTGCAGCTTTTCCCATGTAGTTTATAGAAAAAAAAAAGGTAAGCAACATGTACTTTTATTGTTTATTATTTTAAGTTAGATTAGATCTCATGTAAGAGTCATTTTTGAGAATAAAATATCTAGGACTGAAATAGCTTATGTGTTAAACCAGGTTCTTATATAGAAAGTATCATTCCTCTTTCTCTTGTTGTGTTATTAATTATTTTAAACATGTGTGGGGTTTAAGTGCTCCTTAGAGGCTCCTTTCGTGCACTTGGCACAAGTCTTGGATCTGTTTAGTATAAATTGGATATGATGTTGTCGAGTAACAAATAAATTGTCACATTTACTTATAATATTAGGATTTACACCATAGACAGGATCTTTACCATGATGTATGAGATAAATATTTTTATTCAAAGAATCACTTTGAAACAACTTAGGGTGAATTTAGGTACCAATTCCGCCTAACCCAAATCTGATAAGAATTGTCAAGAACTGGTCCTAGTGCTTTTTTGTATGTTCCTTTTTATATAACTACGAAAATTTAATACAATAATATCATGTTATATCATCTAATTTATTTCATTATTGAACTGTCTTTCTCAAATTAATGTAAATATAAATATATCAACAAATATAGCTCCAAATACACTAAAATGTTGATTGATTCACGGGAAGGGCAAATTTTTACCCATACTCAGGGGTATTTTTGTTCTGTTTTCTGCTCATGTGTGCTTTTTGTTTTACTTGTGATTAATAAATATTTTTCTTTCTTTCTTTTTTTCTTTTAAATGAATTTCTCCTTTTTCTTATTGTGTCACTTGTTATTTTGAACTAGTGTGGTGAAAGAACTAAAGTGTGCATCTGATGCTCAATTCGCGCATGTGGCACAAGTCTTTGAAATTTTTAGGTCCCGGAATTGTTATGCTGGTTTCCTCACTAAGTTTTCCTACACCGTTTGGGAGTACTGGTATAGAATGCATACATTTTTTAAAACCCATGACCTTAGGATCGGAAGGCAGAGCCACTACCACTAAACCACCGAAGCTCTCCAAAATGAACTAATATGAGGTTAAAAGATCTCATATTAGTTCATCTTACATAATTAGCTGGCATGATGTTAAGTATTGTCTGACTTTGGAAATCTCCATATCTCTATATCTTATAACACTAAGTAAATATTATAATTGCAAAAGATTTTGTGTGTTTCAATATTTCAATGTTTATTTGTGAAGATAAAGATGACGCTTGGTTTAGATGTATTCTGTGACCTGGAGTAGCACTTACAAAGCTACTTTTATATACCATGTGGGCGGAAGCTAATAACTTATAATATATACCCTAATGTAATAAATTGATCTGTTGTTGCATTATAGTGTTATGTAAACATGAGACTGACCTCGCGCGCCTGAGCCATGTCCACTGCCCACGCTTGCAGGTCACACTTGTTCCCAACTAGCACCATGGGCACTTCTTCGGCGTCCTTGACTCGCTTTATCTGCTCTCTATAAGACCCGATATCTTCAAAACTCTTTGCGCTATTCACAGCAAACACTAGCAGGAACCCTTCACCTGTCCGCATATACTGGTCTCTCATGGCGGAGTACTCCTCTTGGCCCGCCGTGTCCAGGATATCGAGCAGGCACGTCTCTCCGTCAATCACCACTTGTTTACGATACGAATCCTCGATCGTAGGATCGTACTCGTCCACGAAATGATTCTGAATCAGTTGTATAGTCAATGCGGACTTGCCGACGCCTCCGGCGCCGACCACCACTAGTTTGTACTCCGTCATCTTACGAGATATGCAATTTATTTTACCACACGACAGTGTTACTGATGTATGTAACGCCCGGGTCGCGCCACACCTTGGGATTACTCAGAACGGCATGGCGGTCGCGAGATATGTTATTGCACTCACTGTACCCGTAATATGGCTAATTAATATTGGGCGAATGCAATAAATAACAATGAATGAGGCGGTTCACTCACCCTTTTACCGGAGTGCGAGTGCGTTCGACAACTTGTTCCTCGATGAGTCATCGATTATTTTTGGGTATCAATGTATAAACTTTTTTGTTACATTATTTATTTATTTAGTAGTGCTAGACATAAGTATTTTTCTAGTATAAACATATTTCAATCAACGAATCCTCTTATTGTGAAAAATTTACTGTGTTATTTGCCTAAATTAAAAAATAAAACTGGACTTGGATCATAGTCTCAGAACACTATTTTTATGTGACAATCATATAAATAAGACAATGACAATCATAAGATTGTCATTATCATTAGTCAATCTTCTTCTTCTTCTTTGTTTATGGCATGTGACATAATATTGTCAATTTTGCCAGTGTCAAGTGTTTATGTTTGTTCATAGTCAATTTGTTTGTTAAAGTCTTAGACGATGTAGAATTGTCAATTCTAGACGTCACGCGGAATAGCCGTCTTAAATTTTCTTGGGATTCCTCGTCGTTCAAAACACATTGCACCATAATGCACAGTTAATTAAATTGTTCATACCTTATCCCATGTAGTCACAACTTATTCATAGAAATTCAGGTAAGATTACTGAATAAAACATGCAATAAAACGAGTAAGACATATCAAATTAGCAGAGCTATGTTACTTCATGAAATGAGAAACGAAGAATCCATTAGTCAGTCAGTGTCGCATCCAAATATAATGTCATGTGACATGTGAATCAATGTAAAAGTATAAGTATTCTACAATAGATTCAGCTGGACTAGAACGATCTTATTTTTGCAGTCTAAATTAATATTTTTATATTACAGTTCTTATATTTTTACTACCTATACCTTTGACGCCTATTTGTGTTTTGGCTCATGTTAGTAGCTTAGGAAAATCGTTTCAATAAAATATGTCAATTTTAACTCATTATTAACCACCTAACGCCTATTTTTGTCACATAACCAACAAGAATAGCATAGGTCCTACGACTCTAGGACGCGAAAGTATAATGCCTCTCGTTTGTACAATTTAGCTAGGTAGGTAAGTGTTTTTAATTAAGCAAAATAAGTTAAAGACATTAAATACATAAATAAGATACTTTATAACACCCAGACACAGAACAAACACAATTGTTGACGTGATAACGTCTTATAAATCACTGAACGCCGCCGACTATTTATGTATTTTTACATCTTACAAATAATAAAAATCCATATATTTTTATGTGTATGTACCTACTAGAATCCAGATTTATGTACCTACCCATGGCTCTACTGCTTCTTCTTTGCCCGCGCTTTACTTCCTTCTTTTCTTATTATCATTATTATTTTTATATATTTTTATCTATCTGTATTTCTTACAGTGTCATATTACAGGATGCAATTTATCTCCTTGCCAATCACACCCCACCCATTGAAGTGTTTCTATACAAACATTCACACCCCATTTTAATTTGAAAAATTATTTTGAAAAGCATTTTAATTATTCAAATCAATTTTCAAGCAAATCGCACTACGCTTTAAAAAGTTTCATACGTTTGCTTTCACCCCTTTTCACCCTCTTAGGGGTTGAATTTCGGAAAATCCCGCCAGTGGGTGGTTTTGCAATAAAAGAAAGCTACCTTCCAAATTTCAGCTTTCTAGCTTCAGCGGTTTCAGCTCACCGATGATGAATCAGTCATTCAGTCAGGTTAAGCTCTTTTATAGGTATAGATATACAAGATTAAAATATAAGGTAATGAGTATTAGGTACTGGTATAGCACACATACATTGAACAGAAAAATCTATTGGTTCAGGACCAGATTCAAACCCACGACCGTATGATCTAAAGGTGGGACCACTATCACTATACTACAAGCACTCAGTGCAAACAATGTAAAAACCTCGACAGGAACCGAACCGAGATCACTGTAATTTACATTTAAACATTTAATGCAAGCAGAAAGCACCTTTCAGCCCGAAACTATTGGAACAAGACTAGGATAGATTAGAGTAGGTATCGAAATAGCGATTCTAAGAATATTCCCCGAATCTCGTCTGATCATGCTAAATAAGGATTTCAGATGCAGAGAGGGAAAGGTATTAGGCGTGTCCCTCACTAACGGATAACGAGCATAGCTTTCAGATTTCAAGCATGGGCTTTTAGGTCATTCGAGAGATTACCTCAAGAGTATAGAGCTCTGTGATTCGATGCGTTCGTTAGGAGATGGTTAGTCATCCCTGTGGACCATAGCCTCTGTCCAATTATTAAGAGCTTACTGCGTCAAAATCAAGTGGTAAATACGAATTTTGAAAAAAAATAACGTACCAAAAAAGGGAAATTAAAACTCTTTAACAGACTTTATAAAAAAGGGTGGTTCTCAATTTGGTTGTTTATTTTATATTCAACTAGCTGACCTGTGCCCACTTCGTTGAGCGGTTACAACTTTACAAAAAAAGTACCTACTTATTAGTAGGTACTTTTTTCCGATCCGGCTAAGTGGGAGGAGAAGGCAGGGGACCGAGACAGTTCGAAAAAAACCCTCTTCGACGGAGCCGTCGAGCATGGCTTAATTTTCTGTCTCAGAAGCGCACATTGAGACATCAACGAGCTGTTCTCCCTTTACGATTCACAGGAACGGCACAATTCTCTTGTTTGAAATGCCGTTGTACTTGTCGCTCTCGTATAGGCCTTACAAGTCATGAACGTAAGTGCTTAATGACCTCGGACGTTGTTTAAATCATCTTCATATTATGTAGATGTAATAGGCCTTAACTAACTAACTAACTAATCCATACCACACATGTAATTAAGTAGACCACCAAATCTGCATATCTAGCTAGAAGGTCAAGAATAATACATAAATAAATAAATAATCCCGGACATTTCACACAGCATCATCTGGCTCCAAAGTCAGCAGAGCTTGTGTTATGGGTACCACATGACTGATATACTACTTATATACTTTTTTTTTGTTAATACATGCATATTATATATAGAAACACCCAGACCTGAGAAAAATACTTACAGATCGTACAAACATTTGTCCCGCGGCGGGAATCGTACCCGCAACCTTCTGCGTCTCAGCCGGATAAATATTCTTAAACAACATTACTAATATTGTACCTATTCCCTCTCAAAAACAAAACATTAGATTAAAAGTCTAAGAGTCTATACAAATATATTTGAATTAGCAGCTTCAGTTAACTTCTACAATATTATGGTTCACTGCGCAATTACATATCCTGTCAAGTTGAAATACTTTATACTGAACGAAAAGTAAATTATTATCAAAATATGTACGAATAATTTTAATTATCTCTGTGGTACTGGAGGAAGTTAAACACGAGTATTTGTGGGTTTGATTTTTGCGAAAAGATAAATGATAGAATGTTTTTAGGGTTCCGTGCCTCGAAAGGAAAAACGGAACCCTTATAGGATCACTTTGTTGTCCGTCCGTCTGTCCGTCTGTCTGTCAAGACACTTTTTCTCAGGAACGCGTGGAGGTATCAAGCTAAAATCTATATCAAACACTCAAGTCTACTGTCCCTTAAAGCTGTGAAAAAATCAAACTTCTAAGCCATCGCAATCAAAAGATACAGCCGTTTATGCCGCAAATTTTCGACACTTGCAAGGGAATCAAAACCTACAGGTTACTTCCCGTAAACTCAGAACCATGAAATTTGGTACGAAGCAACGTCTTATAGTACAGATAAAGGATAAATTGCGATAACCGTACATTTTTAGTTACATCATATAATAAAAATATTTTTAATAATTTTAAACTTACTACCTCTTTTCTCATGAACGCGTAGAGGTATTAAATTGAAATTCATATAAAACACTCAGGTCTATAATACCTTTAAGTTGTAACAAAATCAAACTTCTATGTCAACGCAATCAAGAGAAACAGCAATTTAAGTCGCATGTATTCAAACTCGCAACTCGCAAGGGAAACAAAACCTACAGGGTACTTCCCGTGAACTCAGAATCTTGAAATTTGGTACGAAGCAACGTCTTATAGCACAGATAAAGGATAAATTGCGACAGCCGTACATTTTTAGTTACATCATATAATAAAAATATTTTTAATAATTTTAAACTTACTACCCCTTTTCTCATGACCGCGTAGAGGTATTAAATTGAAATTCATATAAAATACTCAGGTCTATAATACCTTTAAGCTGTAACAAAATCAAACTTCTATGTCAACGCAATCAAGAGAAACAGCAATTTAAGTCGCATATATTCAAACTCGCAACTCTCAAGGGAATCAAAACCTACAGGGTACTTCCCGTGAACTCATTTTTAATAATTTTAAACTTACTACCTCTTTTCTCATGACCGCGTAGAGGTATTAAATTGAAATTCATATAAAATACTCAGGTCTATAATACCTTTAAGCTGTAACAAAATCAAACTTCTATGTCAACGCAATCAAGAGAAACAGTAATTTAAGTCGCATATATTCAAACTCGCAACTCTCAAGGGAATCAAAACCTACAGGGTACTTCCCGTGAACTCAGAATCTTGAAATTTGGTACAAAGCAACGTCTTATAGCACAGATAAAGGATAAATTGCGAAAACTGTAAATTTTTTGTTACATCATCCAACTATGTCTCGATTGTCGTGATGGGTGAAATTTTACTTATATACCTATAGGTTTGTACGGAACCCTCGGAGCGCGAGTCCGACTCGCACTTGGCCGGTTTTATTTAAATAATATTATCAGCAGATATTATTAACAGATCTGGGTGTTGTAACTTACCATAAAATGGTACTTTCTTAAAATCTTCATAATTCATAACTAATTTATTGTGAAACATAGGTATATTACAGGTTTTATTAATTGCTAATTTCGCTACGATACCATTTGGTAAATGGTGTACAATATTTTCTAACAATGCGTAGCTTAGGAATATTACTTAATTAAATTTACGTCTTTTTATTATTTCAGATACGTTATAAAAACATTTAGCTTGTAACCAGTACTTGAGTTCCTTAATAAATGTATTTAATGGTATTTTTTTTATATAGTCAGGTATGGAATTATATACCTTCCCGCACATTGCATAGCTACTATTTATATACAAAGTATCTGTTTTTGAGTAGCTATCTATATACACTCGAGCATTTTAATCACGAACCTATACCATTTAAACCAATATTATTTAATCATGATTGAATAAGCAGTTGAAATTGACTTGGTAACCACATTGGCAGGAGGTTGGCCTTTCTAATTTTGTATCTGACAGCAAAAACATTATATCTAAGAATGATGGATGATACTCCATTGCCAATGTTATACATACAAACACAACATTTTGTACATGTAAGATTCTACGAGTGGAATCTAAAATGAAAATCAACAATATCCTTTTAATTTATAAAAAAAAACCAGACTTAGTGAGAGCAAACAAAAACGTTGAAGGAGAAATAATTCGTATCAAACAAATTCCTCATTTCAATAACAATTTGATTGAAACCAAATACGATGTAATGTCTGAATAGACTTTTAGCAATATCCGCAGATAACAACTAATCACGAAGCTGGTTATCAACATCGGATGTGATTTTATTTAGGTGTCAATAATCGATCACCAAGAATCAGGTGGATAGGTGCATTCCAAGCTGAGTGAGAGTATCCTAAAGCCTTAATTTAGATTAGTAACAGACGGATATCTTTAATGACGAATAAAGATTGGGTCTTCAGTGGTGGTTCTAATACTTATTTGTGAAGGACAGTGGTATTTTTTGCAATAAAATATATAAATATAAATAAATAAATAAATAATCCCGGACATTTCACACAGCATCAACTGGCCCCAAAGTAAGCAGAGCTTGTGTTATGGGTACCACATGACTGATATACTACTTAAATACTTTTTTCTTTTGTAAATACATACATATTATACAAAGAAACACCCAGACCCGAGACAAATACTTGCAGATCATACAAATATTTGTCCCGCGGCGAGAATCGAACTCGCAACCTTCTGCGGCTCAGTCGGACCTTAGCCCATTGCGCCACAGAGGTCGTCATATCCTGACATAAAATACTATCACGCTCAACATTTCAACAGACTACCTATGACACATTTCCTATATCCAGCACACTTCATAACTATATTTGACATACAGTTTTATCGAATAATAAAATTTCAGATTATGCAAAAAGAACTATAACAAGTTGTGAACCGGTTTCGGTGTCTGGCGCTTGCAAATCACAGCACAATACCGCTATGCCGGCGTATTGCAATGTGGTTGTCAAAATGCGACGAATTAAACAACCAGATCATGCACCTGATGTATTCACGCAGACAGCGCAACTAGTAATTCTGAGATAGTTAGTGACCGGTTCAAAGTCAAGGTCAAATTGATATGAATCACACCAATAAACATATGCACCAATAGTTAAGACAATTCACATGTATAGTATATTCGTTTGTACAGTTAATAATTATTTCAATAGGTAAGGTTAAAGAACGCGTAGTCCGTAGCTCTCTGTAGGTCTACCATGTGTTCCACAAATATCTTAGACTTATTATGTCTCCTAGCGCGTCGGTATTCAAGTCTACGCAGTACTCTGGCGCCTTAATACGTATTGGACAGTACATTATTCCTTAAATTTTACAAAATGATACGTGCGATTTCCATGCTACGCCGTAGCTTCGCAGTTCAGTTAGCTCTACGGCTCGGCAGCGTAGACTTTGTGCTACGCAACGCTAGGTACTCTCGCAAATATTGCGACATCGTAAACTTTCAAAGTTAAATCATGATAATTTTTATTTATAGTAACGGCAGTAATGATATTTATTCAAGCGTATAAAGTGTGAATGATTACATATTATGTGTCATTGCGTGACTGCGTGCGTCATAGTGATTAAAATTTTGCTTTTGATAAAATTAATGGACGATAAGTGAGTGTGTTCATTTTGTGCTTTATGCTTACATAATAGTATTTCATAAAAAATAATGCATCCAAAATGTTAGGTGCGTCCGACGACGATTTCATAGATCAAGTGGAGTCATCGACTTCGCAGATTGACAGAGAGTTCTGGGATTACTTGGAGGCGAGTGTGCCAGCGCTGAACGGCACGGCGGCGGCGTGCCTTGGACGAAGGGACCAGCGGGCGGTGCTGTTGACGTATGGCGCTCTGCTGGTGGTAGGGGGTGTGGGGAACGTGGCAGTGCTGGCGGCGCTGACGCGGCAGAGACGTCGCCGGTCGCGGGTGGACCTTCTCATGACGCATCTCGCGCTGGCCGATGTAGCAGTCACTTGTGGTGTCATCCCGTTAGAGGTATAACAATTATAATGATATTTGTTATTACGGTATGAGATGCTAACTTGTGTAGACATCCTGGCTACATCCCATTAGTTAGGGATTTCTGTTAGAGCAGGTGCGGCGGCTGAATGCTCCTAGGAACCGAAAAAGTGCAAATATGCCAGTATTGAGATATGCCGGTTCTGTGTCTGGGTCTATAACACCCAGGCATAGAAAAAACATCCAGTTCATCACACAAATATTTGTCCTGGGATGAAATAGCACCCACAACCTCTAGCGCAGAAGGCAGAGCTACTACCAATTGAGCTAAGAGTTCAGTCTATGAGTATACCTTCTCTCAGTACAGCTTAAAAAGTTGCTGAATTTATATTCACGGATATATTGATATTGAACCTTATGTTAACTTAGCTGTTACCCACGTATTTGCCTGCGTAGGTAAGTACATTATGAGAGGATATTGATTAATACTACGATGATGATCCAATTTAAACTAATCAACTAAAATCCAACGATACTTTAATATTATTTCACACGTGTGTGTGCATTACCTATCTGGCGAACGAAGCAAGCTTTTACCATTTACACAGTAACCCAATATCAAAAATGATAAGTCGCGTGATTTGATATATAATAAATACATAATATAGGTTTTCGAACGCGAACTGTTTCGTTGGTTTGAGTGAATACTGTATAGTGCTAAAATAGCTTAAATTATGTAAGTGTCACTGCTCGTATACCTACTATGAGTTATTGAAATTGTCCTTGTGCTTATTCAAATTTACAATACATAAGATCGTAAAAGAATACCTAAAACCTACCAATAAAGTAAGCTAGTTTTATGATAGGTCATACAGAAAAGCACTAGGACCGAGACGAGTTTGTTGACAATTTGGACTTGGGGTTAGAAGGAATTGGCACCTTAAATCACCTAGTTTGTACGATTCCCAGGGCAGACATTTTTGTGATGATCATAGGTGTTTGTTCGGTGTCTGGGTGTTATAAAATATCACAAGTATATTATTAGGTTGGGGAAAAAGTCTTTTCGCATTTTAGTATGTATGAACTTGTAATAAAATCTCTTTGGCTATAGGTACTGTTTGTATCTGGCTGGTTTTGGTATCATTAAAAGTTTAAATTTTAAAGAACATAATTCATAATTCAAATTAGGAAAATGTGTGATTTTTACTTGTTTTTCGTACTGTCAAGATGAGTGAATCTAATGAAGAAATTCGATACATTTTAAAATTTTACTACAAAAAAGGTAAAAATGCAAACTTGCGCTGCTACGAAAAAAATTTGCGATGTTTATGGACCTAGTGCAGTGTCTGTGAGAGTAGCACAAATTTGGTTTAGGCGTTTTCAATCCGGAAATTTTGATGTCAAAGATGCACGTCGCTCTGGTCGCCCTATTACGGATAAAATGGATGCCATTTTTGAAAAAGTGGAGCAAGATCAGCATATCAGTAGTTACGACGTAGCTGAAGAACTGGGAATTGACCAGAAAACAGTTTTGGCGCATTTGAAAAACACTGGGTACACAAAAAAGCTCGATATTTGGGTACCTCACGAGCTTACTGAAAAAAATGTACTGTGTAAAGTGTACTCATTTGTGATTCTTTATTACGACGTAATGAAACCGAACCATTTTTGAAGAAGCTGATAACTGGTGATGAAAAATGAATCACGTACGACAAGAACGTGCGAAAAAGGTCGTGGTCAAAGGCCGGTCAGGCTTCACAGACTGTGGCGAAACCCGGGTTAACTCGCAACAAGGTGATGCTGTGTGTGTGGTGGGATTGGAAGGGCATTATTCATTATGAGCTGTTACCACTAGGCAGGATCATCGATTCTGAACTCTACTGCGAAAAACTGATGAGATTAAAGCAAGAAGTTGAGAGAAAGCGGTCGGAATTAATCAACAGAAGGGGTGTGGTTTTTCATCATGATGACGCTAGACCTCACACATCTTTAGCCACTCAGCAAAAATTAAGAGAGTTTGGCTGGGAGGTGTTAATGAATCCGAAAAATAGTCCTGACCTGCACCTTCAGGTTTCCACCTGTTTCGGTCTCTTCAGAATTCTTTAGGCAGTGTCAGGTTAACATCACGAGAGGACTGCCAAAACCACTTGTCGCGGTATTTTGATCAGAAGTCCCAAAATTTCTATAGCAATGGGATCATGTCCCTACCTACAAGATGGCAAAAAGTTATCGAACAAAATGGTACTACATACTTTAGTTAAATGTAAATAAACTATATTAAAAAATGTTTTTAATTTTCTTAAAAAATGCGAAGAAACTTTTTCCCCAACCTATTATATGCACAAACATGTAAGTATTCTATCATCATCTGATCATCTGGTCACTATGATACAAGCTATGTTTTGTTTGGGACTAGAAGGTGGTGTGTGCATTGTCTAATATTTATTTATATTTATTATAGGAGGTACTACTACTTTCATTTGAGTAGCGGCCCATTCTGATAACGTGTTATTAATATAGCTATTATAAATAAGATACATTCATATACATTATTAGGTGAATTCTTATAAATTACTGAGCTTAGATAGCCTACGAAAAGCCTGCCTTCTTGCAGTAATGGATACTTTTCCCTTTGTGGTAGCTTGTATGCCAAGTAAGGTCTGGTACGTACTGTATTTAATTAGCGCAATCCAAACCTCGTTATATTGAAGTGTAATGTTTTCATCCTAGGGTTTTACCTTTCTTGTGCGAGTCTACGTTGATTAATCTTACCTATATTCCTTTCTGTACACAAAATATGTATACAAACAAAATAAACAGAGAGTACATGTACAAAAGCGAGCTGAATCCTAATAAGATTTTTCTTCCAGCAAATCTTTGAGGAAAGAGAGAGGTGAATAGGTAGGTGCGTGCACATAAAGACTTGAGAAAGCGTCAGAGTTTTTTATTAGTCAGACTTGAACCCACGACAGTAATAAATGCAGAAGTGCCTCCACTTCACCACAAATGTTTGTTGCCTACAAATGGTATAGATACCATCAAAGTAGATCCAAAGTAGAAATCACTCGAATGCGTTAATTGGCACCTTGTGTGAGTGTGTGAGTGTGTTTTATTATTCAAGTTTAACAAACAATTAATTAAAAAGTTATAAAAACGACGGATTGTTTTGTTTAAGTTTTTGGTTTGCACATCGCATAACCGTAGACTACATTGCACAAAACTACCCTATTATTTATAAAATAAAACATATTTCTACCTTAAACTAATTCAAGTACCATAACTTCTAAAAAACAGCTATGGATAAAATTAACATTGCAAGTTTGCCTGTTCATAAAAAATGCGTCGCTAACATCTACACGTTACTTACATAATTATACAACTCACCAGGAGCAATATAATTATTGAGTGGTATCAAAGGAATCACTGTTTAGAAACATTACCAAGGGTAAAGGTTCCTTAACGAAGGCAGCGCCATTTGTATCTACAAATGCTCAATTCGTACGATTCTCTGTTTACACAAATCATTAAATTAAACAAATAGACAAATACTTAGTACTGTTCCGCCAATTTATTCCTAAATGAAATGAAACGAAATGAAATTAATTTATTTGCTCGAAGTATGGTAGGTATACGGTTTTTAATATTGGTCTCAAACACTTCGTCGTTGACCGACATGCAAACATCGACATGGTAACCATGAGATAAATAGAATATTAATTAAAAGAATATAAAAAAAACAACTTTAATCATTATATAAGTATGCAGGTTTATCTAGAATATCAATTATTTTATATTTATTATAATAAAACATTTTTTTATTATGAAATAGTTAGACACAATGCAGACGCATGCACCTCCTCCCCGCCTGCAATTAAAAAGCCATGGAAAGCGTTAGCACAAAAGTAGCGCACATCATCCACACATGCAACCTTAAAAAGTAACTCGACAAGAGTTTCGCCTCCACAAGACATCCTCAAAACAATTGATACATTGTATCGAAAAAACACCAACCAAGACTCTGCAGACTTGTTGCTTCGCCGAGCGAAGTTTGTTGCTTCGCCGAGCGAAGTACTATTACTACTATTAGTACTATTAGTACTATTACTTATTCGTATTTAGTACTATTCGCTTGGAATAGTACTAAATATTAGTCTACCTGTAATGAATTTCCGCAAAGTCACGCCTGAATCAATACTTAATATTATTATAAATGCGAAAGTAACTTTGTCTGTCTGTCTGTCTGTCTCGCTTTCACGCCAAAACTACTGAACCGATTGAAATGAAAATTGGTACACAGATAGTCTTAAGCCTGAGAAAGGACATGGGCTTTTTAATACTTTTTAATTAGAAAAAAGTGCTGTAAAGGGTTGAAAAGGGGGATGAAAAGTTGTTTGAAAGTATTGTCATTTTCAGAACTAGAAGCATAAAATTTTAGGCTGTTGATTAGATATAAATCTCTACTGATATTATAAATGTGAAAGTTACTCTGTATGTCTGTATGTCTGCTTGTTTGTTACGTTTTCACGCGTAACCCGTAGAACCAATTTTAATGAATTTTGATATAGAGATACATGGGACATTGGAGACCGGACATAGGCTACTTTTTGTTATCTATATGTAGTTATCTATATGTATATATAACTAGCTGTTGTTGTTGTTGTTGTTGTATAGTTATTTATACTAATTATCAGTTTGTACAATTAGGGATTGTTAATTTATGTTGCAGTATATAAATCAAATCCAACCGCATTTGTTTTATTTACCATAAATTAACCGAATCTAATCAGGAACCTTCAAAGGAACCACTTAAAGAATTAAGTACTGAGAATATGGGAAATATGATTAAAACTACAATTTCCAGATTACGTAAAAAATATTAAATTGTTTAAACTTAACAAATGAATCAATTCACTTCATTTTTGTTCAAATTGATAACATCAGATAAAATATGGTATTAACGTTACAATGGCTTGACATTCGACTCGGATGTAATGGATCGGTTAAGTTTGGCTTCTATTTTACAACACTCATGTTGTTATACTGTAGGGATGCTACTGGTGAAACGAGGAATCCTGTCCCATATTATACATTCATTCAGTCTACGAGTCTGTCTGTCTGTATGATCAAGACCCTTTTTAGGGTTTCTAAGTCCACAACCTTAATAGTTTCGCTGTCCGTCTGTCTGTCTGTCAGCTCTTAATCTTGCTTTTGCTCGCGGACTAATAGTTTTTTGTGATAAAATTTAGACTGTCATACGTATGTGATCCCTACAAATTTATGAAATAAAAGCATAAAAAATATTTTACTACCCCATCGAATGGCATATCGTTTTACACGAAATTCAGTCAACGCAATTAAAAATACGGTCATAAATGACCTGTCAGCTCAGTTTTTGGTAGCTCTGCCTTCTGCTCAGTAAGTTGGATTCCTTCCCAGGACAAATATATAAGTATTCTATCAGTCATTTGGTCACAATAATTTAAGCTATGTTTAGTGTAGGGCTGGATGGTGTTGTGTGCTTTGTCCACCAAGAATCAGCGCAGCGCACGCCAGAATACCTCGAGAATGGCAGATTTTTTCCTACTTACTTGACACTTATCGTTATATTTTGGACAATTCACACATTGACCTCAATTCTGTTGGCACCAACCTAACTAATTTTAGCTAAAATCAGGTTTTGAACTGTCAAATTAACCTTTGGTATTCTGCTGCTACCAACTTATCCTAATTTAATTTTATCTAACTTAATTAAGCGTTCCTAATTTAGTTAGATGGTACCACTCGAATAGGTTTTACAAATGCTATGACTCTCTAAATATATTTTGGACAATTCCTAATTTTAGAAATTAACCAACCGAATTGCCACCAATATCTTTATAAATTAGAGCCTATATGTTATTCTGATGTATAAGCTATATTATTGTTATGTTTAATTAAAATCCATTCAGTATTTTTGCGTGAAAGAGTAACAAACATACATACAAACTTTCGCGTTTATAATATAGTAAGGAAAGGATATTCCGACTTTCGTAAATCTAAACCTATGGAGGACTACCCGTTTTATTTCGCGTTATCAGCGCGCTAACGGAAGCTCAATATTAAACAAATATTAATGTAAGTCTATTTACAGTTATCCTATTGTTAAATGCCAACGAAGATTGCAAAAAAGAAAGAGGTAATCAAATAAGAAGTCGTCAGAAAAGATCGAAAGCAATTTTAGACGAATCTATTTTAGACAAATTCGGTATCGATAAAAATCGAATCTTCATGAATGGGAAATTGCTGTTTTCTACTGTTATTATATATTACTATAATAAGTTGTATATTAAAACTCATTCAAGTAAATTGGAGGCAATTTGAAGGTTTCCTGAATTATAAAAATAATAATAATAATCCCGGACATTTCACACAACATCATCTGGCTCAGAGCTTGTGTTACGGGTACCACATGATTGATATACTACTTATATATACTTTTTTTTGTAAATACATACATATTATACATTGGAAATACCCAGACCCGAGACAAATACTTACAGATCATACAAACAATTGTGTCCGCGGCAGGAATCGAACCCACAACCTTCTGCGTCTGTCGGACCTTAGCCCATTGCGCCACAGAGGATGTCAATGCTAAAATATATTTTTGTATTAAGAATAATTATACGTCTGTTAATATTGTTAACCTACGCTAGGATTCACGAATAATCATCCACGAAATTAACCTAAGAAAAGGCGATGACTGTTGTTTGTTAAATGTTTCTTTGTCGGCAGATGGGTTGGAAGTACACAAACGAGTGGCTAGCGGGGAACGCGCTCTGCAAGCTGCTGCAGGCTATGCGAGCGTTCGGCCTTTACCTCTCTTCCAACGTGCTGGTCTGCATATCTATAGATAGGCAAGTCTTTATTTTGCCTGTTGATATTTTATGAATCAGCCCGCGACCGCGGTTGTCCAGGAGGGCGATCGCGCTATTTGTCAACGTATTTACTGTTGAACGGAAATATATTGGCAGCGATTCTGATGAGGTTCTGATTTGGTAAATCTTGATGTCAAAATGGTATCGCGCTATTTTTTATAAACGGTTGAATTTTCAGAAATAGAACCAAACATAAAACGTTAGAGTTTACAACGAAATAAATCCTATTAAACTTTTTGTTCTTTTTGGTTATGGCATCTGTGATCCTCTTGTTATCGTTGATCGATTGAGTGTGATTATTTTTAATATTTACACTATAATAAAAAACGGTTAGGTTTGTTTGTGTGTATGTTTTAACGGTTCGATAGCTGTCTATTGTTGATTTGCCCTCTATTAGGGCTTATTTAACTCGCGGCAACTAGTAATATGCACGAATCGCCAAATTTCTGCTATCTAATACAATTTTTATTACGCTGATTTGTCTGCTTTAAGCGTATTTTGACCTGTGAGGCAGCGGCAGCCTGTTTCATAGGCAGCGGCTGGCTTCCATATTGTCAGGTGGAGTGTGTGCCCACTAAATGGTGGCAGAGAACTAGATAATTGAACGTCTGTTGCCCGTTATATGGACCATTAATCAAAATCGTGGTCCTCAAATGGACAGAATTAACACAGGATCGTGGCGCATGGTACCTACAAACGTAGGATGGCCTAAGTTTGTTGATAAAACCCAGGAGGTGAAAATTGCACGGAAAGAGCATCTGAGGCGCCCTTTGCTCCTTTCATCGCACTGGTTCCAAATAACTAGTGAAACGATAAGAAGTCGAAGATGCAGGCTGTAGATGATGAAAAAAATGTTTTTTACATTAAACTAAAACGTGCGGACGAGGTCGCGAGCGAAGCT
Source organism: Lampropteryx suffumata (assembly GCA_948098915.1). NCBI lineage: Eukaryota > Metazoa > Arthropoda > Insecta > Lepidoptera > Geometridae > Lampropteryx > Lampropteryx suffumata. The sequence continues at coordinate 2,556,186 of OX402561.1, read as the reverse complement.
GCTAGTTTTTTGTACTTATGTCAAAATACTGTCAACTTGGATTGTGAACTCTATGATTGTCAAAAACGAAATAGATATTGTTTTAGTAATAAATGGGTTTTTATCGCGTATTAACTTTTAATTAATATTTATTTTAACATAATTGAACTTGAGGCAAGTATTGTTTTTGTTCATATTGGAGATATTAAACAATTAGTAAGTGAAGTTTTTTAAACTTACGCGATCAGAACACATTATTATAAATACTTACGGGTATTTATCGCGTTTATTTACCTATTTTTCCCGACGTTTCGACAGGTTTACACTCTGTCGTGTCACGGGATGACTGGATGACGGGAAGTCATCCCGTGACCACGACAGAGTGTAAACCTGTCGAAACGTCGGGAAAAATAGGTAAATAAACGCGATAAATACCCGTAAGTATTTGTAATAATTAGTAAGTGTACTTATTAGAGAAGAAAACCTAGTGTGCACAAGACCCTGATCGTCCATGATATATATGTAATAATAAGTAATATATTGCCCAGCTTTGTGCTTTTCAGATACAATGGGCGGTGGACGCCGCACCACCACCCTACAGCAGCCGAGGCTGTAGTTGCCGAGGCCAATAAAGATTTAGCCCACGGTAGACTGCGATCTATAGAGGGACGGGCTATGTTGGCCCACCTTTGGCATGAGTGCGCTGACGCACTGGATAAAGAAGGGCCGGTGCGACTGCCCATAGAGTGGACCAAAGTATCTGACTTTAAGGGTATTTATAACTTAAGTTCTTAAACTATTTATCCTCATAAATAATTTAAATTTCCAGATTTGGAATGATCAAATCAGTCGTCATTCAATCAATCAGAGTAGGGCAAGATCAAAATTGACGAGCCTTACTCACTCTCGGCGTCGTACAGGCGGTGGGCCTTTAATACATGCAAAAAAAACTAGTAGTCCGTGAAATACAAAAATACCCCACGAAAGTGTTTGTCTTTTCTATTTCTTGATGAATATTTTTTTCCGACAGCAAGCCGTGGTGAACTCAACGAGAGCCGCAGTGTGATGATGCTCATTGAGGAGATGCTCGCCCACACAGACAACTTGCTTGCTCAGTCTGCGCTGAGACAAGCTGAATCCGCGAAAGCGCAGGCTGAGGCTGATATAATAACACTGCTGGCCGAAACAATGGCAACAGTATGCCAATCTTTTACATCTTTAGTGCCTGCAGTTCGTAATTTCTTAGGATAAAAATAAATAAACTATAATTAACTGTTTCCGGACCTTTTTCTTTTTGTCTTTAGGTACTTCTTTCCAAATTTATCTGACACGGTCAGAACCCAAACCAATTCAACGTCATCTAGTTAGGAGAACTAAAAAATTTTTTACGCTTACGCAGTTTTTTTAAGGTTTACAAATCAGGCTGTTATTCATAATTTAGTAAAACATTATTAGCTTGTGAGATTATAGCTTATACCAGACGGTCATAGAAAAACTTAAGGTTTCTTGTTGGACCTCGGAATGTTAAAAACTACATTGACATTGATTATTTCCCGCATGTCTATAACAATTTCTAGGAAAATACAAATATTAAACAATAATGACTACATTCTGTAAATAATAAATAATAATGTGGTATGACACATCAAGGCACTTGTTTATAAAATATCGTACACACAAAAAATAAAATTTACAGATTATGATACTGCAAAGATACAGAGATTCATTTATAAAAATAATATTTATTCAATAAATTATCTAAATTATGATAATAAATCAAACTCACATAAACGTACTTACTGGAATATTTAAATTCATTCTGAATAAAAGAAAACATTAAACAATGAAAACATTAATTATGTTCATTATATTCATTGAACGTATCAGGAAGAATAATCCTCAGGCGCCAAAGTCGCCGCTGTTACTTCCGTTACAGCCTTGCTTACTTAGTTGATTGGGACACTGGATGGTTCTTATTATCTCCAACCAGCGTCTGGTACGAACCCATCGCGTAAACAGAGCTATCAGGGCCTGAAAGATATATAGTGCGCCAGTAGAGTTAACGCGGGATGATCAACAATCAGTATTTAATGATGATGTGGCTTGGGTTGTAGATACTACTAACACCTACCTTGCGAGCAGTTATTTAAGGTCTTAGCTTTACCATCAATACCGTAAAAAGATCCATAGAAAGACGATACTGTTCCACAAAGTTTTCTTCATATGAGAGTGTGAGAGATCGCCTCATTAATTCATTTTTTCTGCGGGTTGATGTTCGGCTTTCATCCACATCTAGGTACCTCATGCGCACTTTCTAAATGATCAAAGCAAATTCTGAGCATTTTCAGCAATTAAAACGGCTCAGAACAGTAAGGCTGGCAGCATACGTACGTTTTCCGTATACGTTTTCCGAATTCGTTTTCCGTATGCGGAATCCTGAACGCTTCAATTCTATATAAAATGCCTTGACTGCCGCATACGTTCGTTTTATTTCCGAACGGAAAATATTCCGTATGTACGTTTCGAATGCCAACCCGCGCGTTTGTAGAAACCATTCGGAAAAAACCTAATGACGTCACGCGGAACGCAGCGCTTGCATACATTTTGTTCCTGCCGCCGCACACGTTCGGAAGTTTCTATTCAGTATCGCACCGGCGCCAAGCGTGTCGGACGTATTTGTATTTGTTAACGCATAGAACCGTTGAACAACGCGATAATGGTTGGGGCAGAAACATTAATAATGGCTGTTGAAAAATACCCCTGCCTATGGAATATTTATGACAGCGACTACCATAACAGAGGTGTCAAAGATTTGGCTTGGGAGAATGTATTTAAAGAGGTTATAAAGAATTGGGACACGTGCACTATAGTGGACAAAGAAAACAAGGGTAAGATTTCTTATTTTTATTTTTTATTACTGGGCACTGGGCACTGTTGCCCACATTTATTCTTATAAATTAATAATTCTTTCGTTATACTGGTACGATATTTCTTCGCCGGCGTCATAAAGTAATCAGCAAAATTGTCTCTTATGTTTCGACCTCGGTTTGTGGATCTGTGTTGTGGACTGCGAAAAGGTGAATCTTCAAAGTAATGTGTCAGAGTATCTTCAAATTGATAGCCGTCTCGTCTGCGTACGAAATTATGTAATACACAAGCTGTTTTTGTTACTAAAACTGCAAAATCTGGTGGAATCGTCATGCTAGTGTGAAAAATTCTCCATTTATTCGAGAGAATGCCGAAGGTACATTCCATAACACGTCGTGATCTGCTGAGGCGGTAGTTAAAAATTCTGCGTTGGGTATTTAGATTACTTCGAGGATATGGTTTCATAAAATTGTTATTCAGTGGAAACGCTTCATCGCCAAGAAATACAAATGGCAGAGGTGAGTCATTGGTATTCGGCAAAGGTTTTGCTTCAGGCAAATTAAGGCGATTTTGAGTTAGCTTTTTTCCAAAAATCCAGTTGTTGAAAATATTACTATCGCTGTCTCTGCCATAAGCACCGACATCTACAGCTATAAAACGGTAGTCAGAATCTACCACTGCTAATAGGACAACAGAGTAGAACTGTTTATATTTTATAACTAAAAAGCAGATCCACTCTTCAGAGGAGAAATCAAACGAATATGTTTCCCATCCACTGAACCTAAGCAATTAGGAAAATTGGTTCTTTTATAATAATTTTCGGCAATTTCTAACCAACGTTCTTTTGAAGATGGTGGCTTCATTTCCAAAGGTTGAAAAACTTCCCATATTGCTGTACAGGTTTCCTTAACTACGGCTGATACGGTCCTGCTCCCCATCAAATAGTCTAAGTGTAACTCTTCAAAATTTTTTCCAGTTGCCAGGAATCTGAAAAAAAAATATAAAATTATATTAATTTACATTTCAGGTGCAGAGGCCAAGAAAAAATGGACACACATAAGAGACTACTTTCGAAGAGACTATCAAAAAAACAAAAGTGCTCCTACAGGCAGTGCCGCTAAAAAAACTAAACAATATGTATATGCAGATCTATTATATTTTCTTATACCGGTATTCGACAGAAGAAACACCGAAGGAAACTTTCAATCTGATGATTTAAACAATACTTCAAATAATTCCGAAACACAAGAACAACACAACTTGGAACAAGAAGATGACCATACAAATTTATTACTACCTCCATCAACTGTACCATCTGTACTTGCAAATAGTTTAAAACGAAACAAAAAGGATATCCCCACCCAAATACTCAGTATCCTACATCAAAATCAACAGAAAGTCAATCAGAAACGACAAGAAGTAGAAGATACGTATCATCGATACGAAATTTTTTTTGAGCTTTAGAACACATATGAAACATATGAATGAAACCCAAAAAATCGATTTTAAATTGGGAATGCTACAGTTAGTGAAAAAAATCAATATTGAGTACAATTCATCTTCATCTTCTTCACTGAATTATGAAAACTTCAGTCAACGTTCAGTAACGCCATCATCAAGCCATGGGTATTCGCCCTCTTTTATATATATTCCTGTACCAGAAACTTCACCTAATATGGTATATAAAACTCCATCTACATTGCCAACCTTTAGTTTAACTTCTTCGCAAAATAAGACTACTAATTCTGCCCAAAACAATTCTAGAGTGATTATAAACTCTATTTCACATATGAAACCGTTTCAACCACCTATTCAGCATCAGGCACCTCGGTGCGCTGAACATGAGGAAAAAACAATACGTCATCACTACCCATCACCTTCTACATCTGAACATGGTGATAATCTTCAACATGCCGAGGATACCGTAGCTACAACTTTTTTAGTTCTACAATCTCAAGAACAAAAACAGGAAAATAATATTGGCAAATACCTTAATTTTAACTATAGTAAATAATATAGTTTATTTGATTTTTTAACCTTAAAATAAAGAGAACTTACCTCAAAGTTATGGTTAGTTTTTCTTCCGTATTCAAAGATAATCTCATGCAGGTATTTTGCTTTATTATTTTATCACGTTTGCCATTATGAAGTTCATCAAAAGAACTTATTGACATCCTGTAGAAATCAAAGAATTTTTCTGGGTGTGCTCGTAACTTTGCTCTCTTCAGATAAAATGGACTCTCGTAGATTCTTCGAGTATTCAATGGATGTACCCAATACCGACGTTTTTTTTCTTCTTTATCGTCAACAGAAATGCAATTGCTAATAAATCGTCGTCTTCCATCGTCGTGCGTTCACCACGCTATCACTATCCGTACTGACTGTAAACATAGCGAATGAAACAAAAACGAACGTCTGCGCTAGGTTCACGGAATTCCGAATCTAAATTCCGTATTCGAAAAACGTGGACGGAAAACGTACGTATGCTACCAGCCTAAGAAGTCTCTCGACACAAACTGAATTAAAAACGTTAGTTTGAAAGCGCTGTCAAAGATGACGCGATCCGGCAACGTTCGATCAACGTATTTTCCAAAATAGATCTAAATCATTTCCGTTATAGTGATTAGCGCGGTACGAAATATGTCAAAAATAACGTTTTGACTTTGGTTTTGATTTGGATTAGCTTTGGTTCAAACGTTCAAAATTACCGCGATCGCCCCCCAGTATCTTGCAAGACGCTGCTCTTTGACAATGCTCTGGATTTGATGAGTGAACTATCAATATATCGTTTTTAACGGTTCTTATATTTACCGACAACTGTTTCACACACCTTTTTTTTTATATTATGTTTGTTTTTTTGTTTTTAGTCCGTACTGTCCCACTGCTGGGCAAAGGCCTCCCCGCGAGTTTTCCATTGCTTTCGGTCCAACGCCATTGTCTGCCACCGACAGTCGCTAAAGGTGTCTAGCTCGTCACGCCAACGCTTGCGTGGTCTACCGCGCCGTCTCACTGTCTCAGGGCTCCACTCAGTGGTAGCTTTGGCCCACAGTTCGTCCGGCATGCGGCAGACGTGCCCTGCCGTGTACCATTTCAGTTTCGCAACTTTTTCAACCACGTCAAAGACTTTTTTTTTGGAGCGAATCGTAGTATTTTTGATTCGGTCGGTTAGCATAATGCCGAGGAGCTTCGCTCCATTGCCCTTTGAAAAATAAAAAATAATAATATTATAAATAAATAATTAAAATAAATATTGATGAACAATGCAAACACATCAACTAGTCCCAGACTAAGCATAGCTTGTATTATGGTGACCAAATGACTGATATAATACTTATATATTTTTATATACATACTAATGATACGTACTTTACAACACTAGGACACTGAACAAACACATATATTCATCACACAAATATTTATCTTTGGCGGCGAATCGAATCCCTACCCACAGCGAAAAATATTATGATTACTGTTTATCAGCTTCTGCCTGCGTCTCCACATGCGTGGTACCTTCTTAGGAAGCCTTTATCCATCCCCAGCATATATAATCTATCTTTTTACCAAATTATATAAATATCCGTTCAGAGGTTTACTTGTGAACACATAACAAAACTACAGCGACGACACTCTCGAGCTTATATGTGTATATGTATATGTATTAATTAGTATGGATATGAAAATGTACTGTTCTGTAAATAACGTTGATACAAGTATCTTATATGAATATTCCTACTGAATACTTGGCATGTGGAAGCGCGAAATTGTCAAGACAAGGGCATTTAGACTGATTGGGCGATTGTTACTGACACTACTCACTAGATACAATATCTATGTAAGCAGGGCTCAAACATTTTGCAGTGAGCTTGTAAGTTCAGATTAAAAATGGTTATTGGGAATGGTGCGGCTCAACATACTTCAAAAATATCTTGAGAAATAAACGAGCACAGAATAAGGGATAAAATTTTATGGTATGTTTTAATACGAGTATCTCCTTAAATTATCTCCATTATCTCAGTCCCAGATAACATGCGCAAAAAATAATGCGCGAAGCTGCCGCCGTGAGCGATAATTCTAGGGGTGAATGATCGTTTGTTCTATGGTAAATTCATTTCAGGTTTTTCGCTGTGATATATCCACTGCGGCTTCCGGTGGCCCAGCAGAGAAGTAAACAAATGCTGTACTGCGCGTGGACAGCCGCACTGGCTTGTAGCTTGCCGCAGGTAACATGTACATGTAACAACTACGAGTCGATGTTCTCACAGAACTTCACACAAACACTATTAAAATAAATAATAATAAAATCAAAAATAGCATTATTTCCACACTAAAAGACTAATGTTATTACTATAGTTTTATTTAGGTTCTAGTTATGTAGGTACCGCTCTTGGCAGTATAAGTTTCCTCCAACGATTGCCAATCGTCCCTATCTCTTGCTCTTCTGGACCATTATATATTCCGCCACTTTACTAATTACGTCGCTCCACCTTTTAAATAGTCTCTCTTTTTCTTTTTATGTTTACGGGGATCCATTTGAACCATCATCCATCCGTGAGCTAGAGGTGGAAATACGTACTTTTAGACTTTATTAACTTATGTGTTTTTTTATTTTTACGCCATTTTGTTACATTTGCTAATTTACTGTAATTTCAGGTCAAAGTGTTTTTTAAGATTTTTTCATTAAAACAGCAATAATTAAAAACATATCATCTTTTATTTTACTTCAAGATACCTACGCAATAAGACATCATGCAAAGGTATTGACAATTATTTTTTTTTACACTAAACACATAAAAAATCTAAGTGGGCGGTTAATTGTGCCTGTGAGTGTATTTGGCATCATTCTTTGTACGTGTCTTGCCCATTTCCACTTTGGTTTTTGTTTTTTCCATAATTGCAGTATTTCGAACATCAGAGTTATTGCGTTCGGGCTCATTGGAATGGTTTCCACGAATTCATTATAGATGTATTCTTTTGTGTCGGTGGTGTTTTATTTTTATTGTTTAAACTTGTTTATTTATTTCTTGCTAGAGTGTAATATTCCGCGTGATGCCACACCCGCAACTTCGTTTTATACAACGAAGCCGTCAAGCATACGGCCCACCTGATAAGTGGTTACCCTAACCTACGAGCGCTTTCAAAACAAACAAATTGTACCTAACACAGATTTAGTTATTTGCCCAATAATTTCCCTTGCTCTGTTTGGAGGCAGAATATGGAACTGGTGGTATCAAGTCGAGTCAAATAAATTCATTTTTATTCGATACAATCATAAGGATTACTTTGAACTGCAACTTAACGATAAGTTGGAGTGTGGTTAAGACAGGAAGGCACCATATACAAGCTCTATAAGATATTCAGCTTTTAGATTGTCCTACAATAGTGACACGCAGATAATAATTTGTCAGAAAAGTGCGGACATGGTGAGGGCGTGGTGCGCCTGCGTCGCTCGGGGCACAGCGTGCTGGAGGGCGCGCGGCGCCGCACGCTGCGCATGACTGTCACCATCGTCAGCGTGTTCGCTGTCTGCTGGCTGCCCTACGTCACCATGGCTATGTGGTATCCTTTCAACACTTGTTTATTACCTTACAAGAATTGTATACGACTTCTTATCGTGTAACTTATTATTTTGAACCAGAAGTGAAAGGATTAAGGTGCCTCTCAGAGGCTCGTGCATTTGGCACATGATTTCGACTTTTTTAGTTTCCTCGACATGTTACTTTACACATGATGCTTTCCTTTTCCGTTTGGTATCAACTCGGTATAGTACATACATTTTTCGCCCGGAAAAAAACTGGATGCGGCTGGATTTGAACCCACGACGAAAAGAACCACCAACTATTTCATCGTTTTTCTACGAAAACCACGACTATTCACAACTATGCTCAGGGATTGCTGTTTTTTGGAAAAAAATACGTAGAAGTGACCTTCAATGTTGGTTAATACCAGAGTTTATTGAGATTTGACTTCATTTATTTTAATTACATTTATCTCACTTTCTGAGAATAACCGAGATTGAGAACTCTTTCATTTATACAAGACACAAAATGTTGTCAAAACCTTATTCATACAGGAACTTTTATTTGTATTCAAATACAACGATGTGAATGGAAGTAAAAGGTCGATGAGACAGAAAACTAGATACATATTGTGCAACAGCTTCCCTTTATTTTGTTTATTTGGTTTGTAGTCAATTAAAAATTGACTTAAAAATATATCATTTTATCAACTGCGTTTCGTTTTTGCTCGCGAATATAAAATAATTTGCATTTTCTGTAGGTGTTTTTGCCTTAAAAAAGTACGGTATTCATGGTATAAAAATTCTTGTAATTAGCTCCTGCAAAGATGGCTGGCAAATTAATTTTAATTCTTTGGCTAGCTTCATGCTAGCTGCCTGCTTCGTATATTTGTTTTATTTAATTTAAAAAGATATTTGTTATTACGAAATCGTTTTTTATGACCTTTTAAAAATACCTGATGAACACAGATTTTTTTTAAGAATCTACAGAGAATTAAATTACCTTGCTTAGAACGCGTGGAATCTCTGTTCGTAGCGTAGCTACATCAATGGAAACATAAAGCACTAAAGCTGTCTTAAACGATGAAGGAAAACATTGCGAGGAAACCAATTCGTCCAAGAACTTAAATTTCCTATCCAACTATTCGCATTGCATTCGCACAATCTCGCGTATAGTCCAGCAGGACAATTCTATTGTAAAACTTTACACGGGTTGAACCACGATGTTTTTTCTTCTTATCATAAAAATTCTGTTCGTATCGTGGCTGGATCAATAAAATATAATGCATTAGAGCCTTCAAAAATGATTAAAGAATACATTGTGAGAAAGCCAGCATATCGTAGAACCTAAAACGTTCAAAGACATGTGCCAAGAGCACGGAGCCTCTCAGGCACACTTTAATCCTTGCTCCACACTGGTTCTAAATGACTAGTCATACAATAAGAAGAAGAAGAAGCAACAGCTCAGCTTGCGTTACGTTTTCAAAGTCGCTAGCGATCGATCGAATGTGTTTTACAGATACAATAAGAGAACAAATAAGAACTGTTGTATAAAGTAAAAATATAAAAGCAATCGGAACAGAAACGTTAATGGATTAAAATCGAACATATCTGTTGATAAATAAGGAAATTGCGAAACAGGTCCTAGCAGTGAGAGTATTAGTTGATCATGATGCTCCCAGGTACATGATAGACCGGCCGTCAGCCTCGGGCGTGTCTCCCCGTCTCCAGGACTTGCTGTTCGCGATGGCTGTCTCCAACTCGTGCATGAACCCGCTGGTCTACGGATCGTACACACTGAACCTGAAGAATGCGGCCAAGAGGCTCTTCAAGGATATCTGTTGCAAGTCGACAGCTACATCTGACACTATTGGTAAGAACATTCAATTATATGGTCTCTTTTGTTTTTGCATCTCTTTAGTTCATATTGAGAAACACGCGTTTTTGCTTACGTAATATTTTGTTGTTGAACGCACCAACTACGTTTTAATTCAACTAGAGAACCTTCATCGGGTGAATTTGCTCTCACTAGGTATCAGACTGGCCTGTCAGCTCCGTTGGTAGTAGCTCTCCCTTCTGCGCTGTAGGATGATGGTTTGATTCCATCACAGGATAAAAAATTGTGTAATTAATGTAGGTGTTTCTGTGTCTGGGTGTTATAAAGAATATGTATGTATATAAAAATATATAAGTATTCTATCAATCATCTTGTCACCATAATAGAAGCTAGTTTGGGACTAGATGGGGTGGTGTGGATTATCCACCAATATTTATTAATTTATAGAATTTTCTACCTAGAGTCGGCATCCGTAACAAAATTACCAAGGATCTTACAAAAAGTGTTAAGACCATACGAGTTTGTTGCCGGATTCTTCTTGAACTGCTAACCCCAGGAGGAACCGGCACCTGGATTCACTAGCATGTAAGAAGACGATTCATTTCATTTCATTTGATTGATTTACTGTACATTCAGCTTAGGTGTAACAAACAATGATGTGAGTATAGTTAAATTTGTACCCTGTGAAGGCATTGCAGTATAAGTATAATTAGTATGGTAGGTACATCGAGATAAATTCCTAATTAGATAAAGTTACGAAATACGTCAAAACACAATAATTTACGAACAAGTCAATAATAGTTAAAATAAATGTGTATCTGTTTAAATGTTTTATGTACATACTATGTCAATTTATAATAAAATGTCAACGTTACACAGTTTTATATTTCCTACCTAAATTCTTGATACCTTAATTTCATACTGGTAAAAATTAAAAATAAAATAAAATTGCACTGTCATGTAATGTCATTACAATATAATGTCCATTACAAAATTGATTAATAGATAGAAGTTATGTCAAACATTTGTCATTAAGAAATTCCTCAACTGAATAATAAGTTTTTTTCCAATAAAAGATTCTTGAGGTTTCTTGCGAATAGTGCGTATTTTTCTTCTGTTTATAGTCGTTCAAAGTGGTCCTTGTGATTTTATTGTATAAATAATGTTTTGACTATGACTACATATTAGGATAAACACTGGTTTGATTTAATAGTTCACGAATATTTACGAATGTTTTTAAATCTCTTTCGTTTACATGAAATCCTATGTTGTTCCTTTCTTTTACGATAAGCTCGTCACGTCGACGCGGCAGACCCAGGAAAAGATGGCGAGAAGATCTAGATGCATTTGAACCAAATTTGCAAACTGTGGCCTTTGGAGCGCAAAGAATGGAAGGTAAAGAGGAGACCTTTGCCCAGCAGTGGGACACTATAGGTTACAGAAAAAAAAAAACTTAAAGTAGGTAAATCCACAAAAATCTAAACTAAGGTTTTCTGACAGTTCTTAATTAAATACTGTCAATAAATCTATGCTCTATGAGTTTTGCTCTAGGATACGGCCTTTAGATGCTTTACAATAAGTAAAGCATAAAATTGCCAGTCGTTCACTCACTTGAACCAGAACCTTATTCGTTTTACGGAGCAAAATGAGGTTAGCTGCGTTTATCGAAAGAACTTGAAGTAATAAAACGAAGAATATCCCGTTTCAATAAAGAAACAAACATTATGTGAAAGGCTATGATTATTTTTGGTGGGAGTCCTAGGCCTCTTAGCTATTATTGGTTGGTATTTGGTACGGCGACAAAATGAGAAGTCTAAAGTTCACTGTAGATAGTAGTGTATTTCAGCGGACTTCATCATCATCATTGGCCTTTGTATATCTGTTGAAGATGATTTAGGTGGCGTCAGTCAATTAACTGAACAGTTGAACAGCGGACTTCACACAGTACACGAAACTGTTAACAAAATATATTAAACTGGTATTATAGACTATTTTGGTTAATATATTATTTTGGTAATAATTTCATCATCATCATCATCATTTAGCCCGATATACCCACTAGGCCCAATAGGCCTCCTCTTTATTATGCCACTCTTTCCGGTTCCTAGCAAGTCTCATACAGTGGTTCCCGACAACGTCGACTAGTCTCGTCAACGGCCTTCAGTCGTGTCTTCCAGGCAGCGTCCAGGAACAAGCGCACGTAAGCATGAAGGGCAGTGGTACGCCCGGTCTTCCCGTCCCGTCAGAGTTCAGTCTCGTCTTCGTCTTCTCGTCGCAGCTAGGTTAGCTCTTTAAGCTGAGGGGTGTTTCTGGAATTGCTATACTTAGGCATTACGATCACGCAACGAAAGGTGTTTCAGAAGAAAGTCTAGGGATCACACAGTACTCCGCACTACAAATCAGTTATCCCCAAGGCGAAAAGAAATAAAGGCGGCGTTTAACATGCTACTAGCACAGCAATAATTAAAGTCTAAGGTTAAATAAAACTTAAAACACGCAGACAGTTGGCACTGAACATAGTTTGAGAGTTACAATTAACGCGTAACGGTTATTGCGCGGAAAAGTGGCGTGGTGTCAGTTTAAACTCGGTTAGAACACTGGCCCGCTACCTCAATAGACCAGGGTCGATAATTTTTGAAACCAAAAAAAATAAAAAATAAACCAAAAAATAAACTAAAAGTGCTATGGCAAAGTTGTAGGTAATAAAAAGATCTACAATTTTTGTATTCACACTTTTTGTTTGCTGCCCGTGTGGGTTTGTCTGTTCGTAAATAAGTTCCGTTACATAACGCAATCGCATACAATGATCAATATACAAATAATAGCAAAATATTCTTTGTTTGTTTTAATCGATCAATAGATCATTATAAACGGTCCAAATGCTCAACTGTTTGTTATGTTTTTTATATTATTGTATGTAAGATATCGTATTTTCTTATATATAATGTAACGTCGGTAAAATGTTAACATAGATACTGGTTGAGACTTGTTGAAGCTTTGATTCGTAGCCCTTATTTTAGAACAAAACTTCAAGAGATCGAAAGTTTTGAGCTAGAGTTTTGTTTTGTTATGTTCTAAAGTTTTGTTCTAAAACTCTCAGAAAACCTTAACGAAGAGCTTAACTCTGCTAGTTTTGAAATAAATGTCGAAGAATCTACGCTTAGTAATCTGTTTCTTATTTTGAAAGATCGGCACTGATAGTGTTAACATACGGTCCATAAAATAATAAAATTAAAAATAAATATTGGTACGCAATTTACACAATACCATCTAGCCCCAAACTAAGTATAACTTGTAATATGGGAACCTATGTTTGTACCGGGTGGGAATCGAATCTGCAACCTATAGTACAGAAGGCAGAACTATCAACTGAACTCCGGGCCGACGCAGCATAAAAAGCATGTAACCCGCTTCAGTTTCTTGCAATGTCTATAAGTGCCTTTAATCAATAAATAATACTACGTTATTGATAATCCGGCCTACATTTTCAAACTCTGCATCTGTATTTATACGCAATGTCGAATTTACCGAGAAACCTGAACATATTTCTCTAAATTCCAATAACCGTGAAACTCGGGTCGGGCATGATTGATATAAGTTAATGAATAGCGATGTAGTTGTTCAATCAGTTTATATTTGAAGCCCGTGAGAAATCTATGAATATTCCTAATTAAACTACAGCTGATGGATACATTTTTATTTAGAACATAATAAGTTGTACAGATAGAACGATTAGCCTGCAAAAGTACTAAGACTACGTAGCAGCACCAACGCCTGCCTCCTTAATAGAACCGTTCTGTAAATATATAGAACTAAGAAGTAGAGTTTATATAACATAAAACGTAATATACTAAAGGTTTGTAAAAAATTTGATCACATAATATATAATATAATATAGTGTTTCACTCTCTTCATCGTAGTAACGTTGACAAGCGGTATGTGGATATCTTACGGGAATTATTATATAAGAATGCCACTCTGCAAGTCCTTCTTATCCATCTCACCTAAATTATTTACCAGCGTATCGAAGATATTATGAAAACACTCGACTCGACTCGCAGCTGCGATTTGCCGACGATTTAGTCCTCCTAACTGAAAACGTCGACAGCTTACAAAGAATGCTCGTGGGCCTGCAGCAAGCCTCACTGAGAGTGAGCCTGAAGATGAACATGTCCAATGACCAAACTTCCGGGTCCTAAACTTAACACAATCGTAGGTAAATGCCAGATAGAGGCAGTGGACGACTACATATACCTTGGATATTGTTGATCTTTCGGCCCACAGTCCCAATTAAAAGAGATCTCAAGATGAAAGCTAGTATGGGCCGCCTTTATTAAGTTGACGCCTTTAAGTCGAAAATCCCATAGAACCTGAAAACCAAGATACCAACCAATGTGTCCGGCCTATACTAACTTATGGATCCGAGACATGGGCTCTCACAAAGGAATACATGCATAAAATCAGAGTAGCACAACGGGCAATGGAGCGCGCTATGCTGGGAATATCACTTTTGGATCACATACCCAATGTCGAAATTAGACGTCGAAAGAAAGTCGTGAACGTGGGTACACTAATCGCCAGGTTGAAGTGGGAATGTGCACTTGGCACTGTGGGACACTTGGCAAGAATGGATGACGGGAAATGGACAAAGATGGTAACGGAGTAATGGGCAAGGGATGCTGAACGGCCAAGATGCAATCCACCCGCCCGATGGTCAAACGATATAGTCAGGGTTGTCGGGAACCACTGGATGAGACTTGCCCAGCCAGCCTTTACCCAGCAGTGGATGCAATCGAGCTGAATGATGATGATGAATATATGATACCGAATGCAACTGATTTAGCATAAGTATGCTTAATCAGTTGCATTCGGATGTCCAGGATCCATGGTCCATTTTTGCGTTTGATTACTATCAAGCTAATTTTCCGTGAGTAGCTTCATTTTGATGAACGCCCATCAATTTCCTGTACAAACTCTGGGTTGTGGTAGCTAACAGAGGTAGTAAGGATAAAATATGTCGATTTGATGATTCTCAAATATTTATTACTAACAGATATGTTTTGTTAAATCTCAAGATAATTATCTAAATTATTCTAAAAAATATTTGTCCTACAAAATCTATGGTTTGATCAAAGAGTCCCCTCCTTCCAACATGTATCGATAACGAGGTCGAGGTCAGATGTAATATGCTGGCACGCAGGTTTGCTCTTTGCAGTAGGCAAGTGATAGATAGATAGATAGATAGATAAAAACTTTATTTGACACAACATTACACAGACACAATATAAGGTACAAAATTATATACTAAACTTAACTACTAACACTAAAAGAAAAATAAAAATAAAATATGTACACGAGTTATAGCAAACACACAAAGTAGTTAAGAAGCAGGGTAGGTGCAAGAAGGTCTGTGTAGTCGATATGCCAAAAAGGACCAGTCTCAGCTTAGTGTTACTCTGCGCCATTAGGCCTAGGGCAACGCTGGTTTTCTGACTGGGCCTGTGTAGAAGTGACTCCACGAACAGAGAGTGAGAACACAACTGTACCTAATTAAAAGAAAGAAATAACATAAACACATATAATACAGAGTAGTAACTAATTTATAAAATTAACTAAGTAATAATCAGTAGGTACCTATAAGAAGAAAATAGATTCGTGAGCTAGTAAGAAATACCTTATACACATAATATTCGCGTAGTAATATTGCTAGTACATATAGTAAGTAATTAATAAATTTATAAAAGTAAGAAATAAAAACTATTTGAGATTTGTGAGACCGTCCTATGCCAGCAAACCGTGTACGTCTCTGTCAATGTCGTGCACGTCAATGACAATGACAGGCACTCAAAAGTACTGTGCGCACGCACATGGTTTGACTTTTGTATACGTCATCAGTATGGATCAATTTGGAGGTTAATTATTATTTAGTTAATTAATTGTAATGTCATGGCCAAAGAACGACAGGAACCGAAAAAGAAAGTGAGGAGGGATATGGAATATGAATTAGTACAGTGATGGGCACAAGTTTTTTAACACCTTTGCCTGCCTAGCAGTTCCCTTTTAAAGGCATGTCTAAACGCAGAAACTGTTTTTGAAACACGCAAAGGAGGAGGAAGATCGTTCCAACACCGAGTGGCTGCGAAACGAAAAGATCCACGGAAGGCTACGGATTTATGCCTCGGCGCTAAAAAAACTAAGTGAGTACATGCTCGTTTCGGGTAACGTGCATTATCATTGGCCCAATTAAGCTTGGAGTACAGATAGCTAGGTATTTTGCTAAACGTCAGACCAAAGAGAAGCGCAGCAAGGTGTAGTTGCCTGCGAGCTTTCATTTTGAGCATATTAGCGGAGTTAAGGAAAGGAGTGACGTGGGTACGAGGAGGAATTGGGAAACAGAAACGTGCACATGAGTTTTGAACTCGTTGAATGAATTTTTCAGTTCTACTCAGTAGGCAGGGACCATAAACGGTGTCACAGTAATTAAGGCGAGACAGTACAAGGGATTCACATAGGGTGACTCGCACTGCCTCACTTATATAAGGACGGATTTTATATAACTGTTTGAGGCGAAAGAGGGACTGTCGGACGCATTCAGCTACATGTGTTTCAAACCGAAGATGACTATCCATTACTATCCCAAGGTTCTTAGCCTCTGTAACACGTTTAACTATTCCTCCATCTACCTGTATTTGAAATTGTGCGTTAGCCATTCTATTTAGAGTTTTCTTGGTCCCAAACATAACATATTTGGATTTGGCAGGATTAAGGACTAGGGAGTTAGAGATGGACCACTGAGATACTTGTTCTAAGTCCTTATTAATTTCAGATACAGCACTAACATAGTCTGCAGGTAGGAAGGAGTGATATAGCTGCAAGTCATCTGCGTAGAGATGGTATTGGCAAGAAGTTATTTTGCAGACTATATCTGCACTGTACATAATAAAAAGGATCGGACCAAGCACTGATCCCTGAGGAACACCACGAGGAACTGGGCAACGTGAGGATCTAAGTGACTTACCATTAGGCAACTGTAATTCAACACATTGAAATCTATCACTCAAGTAACTAGAAAACCATTTTATTGTTTTCGAGTCAAAACCGTAATAAGCAAGTTTGGATAGCAGTATAGCGATGTTTATTGAGTCGAAGGCCCTGGAAAAGTCTAGTAGAACCAGAATACTACACATACCCTTATCCTGAGCTGCTAGTAAATTATCAACGACATCCATGAGAGCGGTTGATGTGCTATGTCCATTACGAAAGCCAGACTGATATTGGGGAAGTAGCTGATGTTCCTCAAGGAACTTGATCATCTGCATGCAGACAATCTTTTCCAAGACCTTCGATAAAGAAGGGAGTAGGCTTATTGGCCTGAGGTCATTGAGACGAGAGGCTTGGTTATTTTTGGGGATCGGCCAACTTACAACTGCCACCCTCCATGCCTCCGGAAAGGTAGAAGTAGTGATGGATGTGTTGATTATGTTAGTGATTGTGGGTAGGGATTGAGGCAGGGTTAACAGTAACATTTCCAAGGAGACCCCATCTATGCCTAATGGGTTTGATTTAAACCTTTGGATTACTTTTAATATTGTAAAATCACTTACGGGCTGTAGAGAGAATTGATGAGAGCTATGACGATGAAACTCATAATAAGTGAGCTGGGAAATGCTGGGTATGTTAAGAAAGTGTGAACTAATTATATTAGGGTCATTGGATAGAGGAGGAAGTACCAAAGCCTGTGTTTTGAGTTACCAACATTTTCATTTATATACTGAGCAAAGAAAGCACATTTCTCATTGACAATTGCATTTGCTACCAATTGTTTCATATTTTTATAGCATTTATTTATAGGATTTGAATTTAGTTGTTTTAAAATAAATAATGGATAAAAGTATTAAAAGTAGAAACACAGTTGTCCAAAGAAGTTGTTGATAGAAAAAGGTCCCAATTAATATTATTAAGGTCATTATAGAAAAGCTCAGGAAGAATATTTTTTAGAGGCCTATATGTGACAAAACGTGGAGGGGGTTTATCTTTTTTAATGTTAAATTCAACCATGACCATAGCATGCCTACCTAGGTCAGGGTTGTTTTTCATAGACACACTACGAACTGTAGCATCTGTACAAACTAGGTCAATTAGTGTATATTTATTATGCACATTTAGATGTGTTGGCTCGGTGATTACCTGGGTCAGTTTAAGGCAGTGTAGAAGACGTTGTACCAAGGGGAGCTGCCTGTTGTTTGGGTCTTTCATATCAATATTAAGTAGTGTCAATATTAAGTAGTGTCAAGTGTCTTTCGT
The DNA here is from genome assembly GCA_948098915.1 of Lampropteryx suffumata. Lineage (NCBI taxonomy): Eukaryota > Metazoa > Arthropoda > Insecta > Lepidoptera > Geometridae > Lampropteryx > Lampropteryx suffumata. Next base: position 2,537,683 of record OX402561.1, on the reverse strand, counting down.
ATCAATATAAGTGAAAATAACTCTCTTCAAAGCCTACTGCCAATCTTTCTACACGAGCAGCCTGTGATTTAGCTGTACTCAGAAATCGCTTAATGCTCTGCGCGTCCAATATAATAACGGTTTTAGGATGTCGATGGGACTGCCGCGCTTCTGCAGTGCATCCACTATGTTTGCAGAGGCACGGGTCGATGGTTTTCACGCCATTATCCGTAAGAAAACTGCCTCATTGCTTAGCAGAGTGCGAGGCAATTCCAACTGCATCCTGCAGGTCATACCAGATCGCTACGACCTGCCAGTAATGAAGGCCTTTATTCGGGTCCTGATCAAGTAGAAAGTCATGCCGAAGACAACTTGATCGGGGCACGAGTAGAGGCCCTTAAACCTTATTTTTAATTATTTATGTGCATTTCATTGAAAACTAACATAGCTTTTAAGACAACTCACAAAAAAAAAAAAATGGACCTAATATGTTGTCTGATTTAATAAATGAATTTAATTTAATTTGTAAATGATTACTAACCAGCTGTTTTTTTTTATACTTAGTTATTATTTCTATAATTTAACAGTCATATTGTCCTACAAATTGCGTGGTACGTTATCCCGGTCTTACGCTCAGATCCTTGATGTCCAATTTCTGAGCGTAGGACGTCCAATTTCTGTTAAAGTCTGAGAGTCTATATGTTAAAGTCGGTCAAATTGAGAGTAGATTACATAGTATATTATTCGTCTATAGTCTTACTGAATGTCAAACATAACCATAATAAATTTGTGGGCTTCTCCCACACTATGTATATTACTTACATTCACTTAGATACATAACCAACATAAGATTAACATAACATACATAACTAATTAAATATATAGGTAGGTATATTTAGGTACCCTTACACTTTATCGTGTCGTGGAGCGTGTAACCGCTGGTCGTTGTCCATTCGTTCAATGGAACCAAGCTCGTGCGTGACGTCACGAGTGGCACGATAACCTGCTCCAGCGCAAACGCGCCTCTCTGGTCTCGCCAGTCCGATCCTAGCTCTGACGTTGGACGCACGCCGCTCGCGCCTAGCGCCTCTGCCTATCGTTCACGTTACGCGATTACGAACATCCATGATTTATTTCTATCACGCTTCTCATGCTTCTATCTTCTGTTTCTGTGCTCAGTCTTCCTTCTAATCTATCAATCCTGTGGTGCTTTAATAAACAGTGTACCTAATAACATCAAGTGAGTTGAACATTATTTACGGCGATACTTCCCGCTTTTACCCAGCGAAAGGTGCCGTATACCTACATTCCATATTGGTGACCCCGAAGAACACTGGAAATGAGCGATAACAAAGCAGTAAGTGGAAGTGAAAGCAGTGATTCGTTAAAATCCATCGAAAACGAACCTACAGACGGTGTCACTGAGCGTCGTCCGAAGAAAAAGTACAGGCCCATTGTACACGAACGGGAACCGTCCGATTTCCAAATGTTTCATTTGAAGGTGCCACCGTTCTCGCCGGACGATCCAGAAATTTGGTTTGCTATACTGGAGGGACAATTTAACAACTTAACAATGTTATTACAAAGTTGGAAATCGTTCACGCGAAGGCCGTAAAAGATATTATCGTCAGCCCTCCGGCCCAAAACCGATACGACAAAATAAAAAGTGAGCTGATCCGGCGACTAACTGCCTCTCATGAAAATAAGGTCAAGCAACTTCTGACCCACGAGCAGTTGGGAGACAGAAAAGCATCCCAGTTCCTACGTCATCTGCGAGATCTTGCAGGCCCAAGTATTCCGGAAGAATTCCTCCGGACGATCTGGAGCAATCGCTTTCCACGCAGCATTCAAACCGTGTTGGCATCACAGCCTGCTCAATCACTCGAACAACTGGCGGACTTAGCTGACCACATTCAAGAAATCCCTGCACCTGAAAGCGTCGCAGCGGCTTCCGCAGTTACATTGGACATGGACCCGCTAGCAGCGCCTCCGGTGAGATAGCCGAACTCAAGAATATGGTGGAACAACTCGCGCTAAAACTTGACGAACACACTCGCGAATCACGGTCTCGCCGATCCGACCGTCCCCGAACTTCGGGACAACGTTCTACATCACGTAGCACAACCCGTTCAGCATCAAGCTACCGCCAATATCCTATCTGCTGGTACCATAGAATCTTCCGATCACAGGCTCGCAAGTGTCAAAAGCCATGTGACTTTAACAAATCGGAAAATGCCGCGGGCAATCGTCAGTAATGGCGACAGAAGATTGCCCTGATATTCCAGGTCTGTAACCGATCGTGGTGCGAATATCCAGTTTTTCATCTAACCAACAACTACAACAATACCAAACCGATCTATAATTAACTACTGGGTAACTAAGCAACTAGTTTCCACAAAATACGTTCGTCACGACCGAACGCCACGCGCAGAGTGAGTCCGCGCTTTTTTTTTTTTTTTCGGACTTGACTTATGCTGTTAGGTTAGGTTAGTTGTCTGACAACCCGTGACAGCGTTACACGGACTTTTGTCACATTCTGAATATTCGGATTATCAAAGGATTCTTTGAATACGTGTTGAAGAATTAATTAAACAAGATTCTACTAGTACAATAAAATGAATTTTACTCTACGATATTGACTACTTTTTAGGGTTCCAACGTCCAGAATGAACCCTAATAGTATCGCTATGTATCTCTATTACATGTTTTTAGGAGTACCTACCTCCCCTACATGTAAAGTGGAATGCTTTATTTTTATTTTACTACATAAACGACCTCTGTGCGCAATGGGCTAAGGTCCGGCTGAGACGCAGAAGGTTGCGGGTTTGATTCCCGCCGCGGGACAAATGTTTGTAGGATCTGCAGGTATTTGTCTCGGGTCTAGGTGTTTCTATGTATAATATGTATGTATTTACAAAAAAAAAGTATATAAGTAGTATATCAGTCATGTGGTACCCATAACACAAGCTCTGCTTACTTTGATGCTGGGCCAGATGATGCTGTGTGAAATGTCCGGGATTATTTATTTATTTACTTACTTATTTATCGTGTGGCATATTATAAGACATGTCTAACAAATATATCACGAAGTTATTTCAACAGTTTTTGGATACAGATATTCATTTAATAAGTATCCCCCCTGTCCACCTGCCCCCCTACCGGCTAAACCACTGTTTATGGATACAACAAAAGTTTACAAAACAGTAGTCTAATGATGAAATTATAAGTACAACTATCTCGGTTAGTAAGGCTTTACTAAATTATGAGTAACAGCCTGATTTGTAAATTAACATAAAATATTGAAAGCTCCATACATAGTTCCTTTTATTTTGCTACATAGAGTTGACTACATTGGTTTGTGACCTGACCATTCAACATTCTTATTCTTACTGACTACAGAAGCCTTTGCGTGCGTGGACTAAGCGCGTGCCGGACGCGCTTAGTCAATTTATCCTTAGTACTTTTTTTTTTTTTTTGTGTTTTTTTACCGATTACTCGAAAACGGGTGAACCGATTTGGAAAATTCTTTTTTTTGTTTGAATATGGAGATTTATGTGGGACCACCTGTGAAGTATACCTAATACTTCACAGGTGGTCCCACATAACACAGGTCACATATAAATTTTATCAAAATCACTCGAGCTGAAAAAAATCAACGAAAATCTAAAAATTGTATACTTCGATGATGTATTCATGTACTTCGATACCTCGCTGTCTCATTGGAGCGGTGCGTTTATTTGGCCTACCCATATGATATATATACAAAATACATCTACTTTCCACTAAAAATGTATTATAGGCTCAAATTTCATTCAGTGAAGTCGGCTTCTTTTTAGTATTTAAAACGTAATTTTTCTTCCTCAGGTACATCAAGTTCTATAAGGAACAGAAACATGAACGCGGAAACACTTTTATTTTCCACGAAGAAGGCAAGTCACTAAGTTACCCAGCTTATAATTTATTTATTTGATTCGATAATAAAATAATCATATATGACGGTTTAAGTCTATGGCTACGCACTCGCAAGTGAGTCGACATGACGAGACGTCCGCCATTTTAGAATCATTTCTAGAAACAGGTTACAAAAAGTTTTTAATTAATGTAAATCTGCTCCTGCTCCTTATTCCATTTCCCTATTAAGGTACCTATTTTTAACCGACTTTATAAAAAAGGAGGAGGTTCTCAATTCGTCGGAATCTTTTTTATATATTTTTTTTATATGTATGTTCACCGATTACTCGAAAACGGCTGTACCGATTTCGAAAATTCTTTTTTTGTTTGAAAGGGTATACTTCACAGGTGGTCCCATATAAATTTGATCAAAATCGGTCGAGCTGAAAAATCAACGAAAATCTAAAAATTGTATACATCGATGATGCTTTCATGACTTCGACTACCTCGCTGTCTCATTGGAGCGGTGCATTTATTTAGCCTACCCATACTATATATATACAAAATACATCTACTTTCCACTAAAAAAATATTATAGGCTCAAAATTCATTCAATGAAGTCGGTTTCTTTTTAGTTTTTAAAACGTAATTATTTAATTTTCTACTTACTAGTTACCAATGCATCTACCTAATTCTTTTTACCAACACGTCTAACCAGCTACTCATTTTGTTATTTACGCCGATCGAGTTAAATCTCTTATGACACAGTAATGTCAAAACCTCAGTGGTTTATTAGTGTTATGTTAACTACTTCTATTAATTAGGTTTATAATCTCTAATATTATAAATGTGAAAGTAACTCTGTCTGTCTGTCTGTTTGTCACGTTTTCACGGCTAAAACGCGAAACTGATTTTGATGAATTTTGAGACACATGGGACCTTGGAGACGGACATAGGCTACTTTTTATGTTGGTACCACGCGTGAGAAAAATAGTACCACCCTTTAGGTTATCATATCAACCTTGTAGGTTGTTTAACGTAGGTAATGGAGATGGTATATATTTTTTTTTTTGTTATATTAGTGCACAATATTTGTCATACTCTAAATAATATTACAATCTAGCCAAATAAGCTAATAAGTAATTTTGCTTTGACATAGTTTTATAAAATAAATTATACCTAAGAATGTGTCCAATAGCACTTTTCTTACAGTCTCTAGTAAGGGGAAGACACTTTTTTCTTGTGTTTTATATAGTTACTTATCACTTCACTATTGTTAAACTACACTAACTCAAATGGTTTTTTCCGTTTGAGCCTTCTAACAATGTCCGTGATGTCGAGGAGCTGGATTGCCTCGACGTTCACATGGTGATGAAGCCTCTGTTCGTGAGCTTCTACATACTTTTGTATCACCGTATCAACGAACTCTATTCTAAGGTCTCTATGGAGATCGTCATTTTTTATGTACCAGGGGGCATTCACTATTTCCCTTAGAACTTTATTTTGGAATCCTTGGATTATAAGGATATTGCTCTTTTTGGTACAGCCCCACAGCTGTATGCCATAAGTCCATATTGGCATCAGGACTTGCTTGTACAATAATAACTTATTGTGTACTGACAGAGCGGAGTTTCGTCCAAGCAGCCAGTACATTTTTTTTAAGCGTATTTCTAGATCAACTCTTTTCTTCTTGACGTGTGCTTTCCAGCGCAGCTTAGCGTCAAGAGTCATTCCTAAATACTTTGCTGTATTTTCGTAAGGTATAACCTTATTGTTTATATATATTGGACAGTACTTTTCTTTCATATTTGTAAAATTTATATGAACTGATTTTGTTTCATTAGATTGATACGCCATTTCTTTGTCCAGTTATGGATTTTATTGAAAGCTACTTGAACCTTGTCTGCGGCTTCTGCGTGATTGCTTCCAAAAGCCATTATAGCTGTGTCGTCAGCAAAGGTTGCGATGGTGTTGGTTTTTAGTTCAGGAATATCACAGGTATATAGCAAGTACAGGACCGGGCCCAACACACTTCCCTGCGGTACTCCAGCTTTAATTTCTTTTATATCCGAATAGGCATTGTCTTGCCTTACTCTAAATACTCTATTTGTTATATACGATTCAAGTATGTCTGCGTATGATTTTGGTAACATTTGTCTCAGTTTTATTACAAGACCTTCATGCCACACCTTATCAAAAGCCGCACGGGCTTTTGATAAGGTGTGGCATTACATATACATCTAAAAAGATGGTAGAACAGACTTTTTTATCTTCTAGAGCTTTTTCTATCAGATTGGTGATTCGGTGTACTTGGTCTATCGTTGAGTGCTTTTTCCGGAAACCGAACTGATGCTCTGGGATAAGATTATTTGCTTCTATAATAAGTTTGAGCCTTTTTAGTAATAACTTTTCGAACAGTTTGGACATTATTGGTGGCAAAGAAATTGGCCTATATGATGTTGTGTCATGAGGTGGTTTTCCTGGCTTGGCTATCATGATTACTTCCGCAACTTTCCATAAGTCTGGTACGTATTTAAGCCTCAGCGCGGCATTAAGAAGATTGGTAAGCTTAATCAAAGCCTTTCTTGGGAGGTTATGAAGTATTTCTCCTGATATTAGGTAAAATCCAGGGGATTTCTTTGGATTTATATTCCTTCTTATTTCTCGCTCTACTTCTTTTGGTGATACAAGCTTTATATATGTTAATTCATTTAATTCTAAAACTTCGTGTGTTGTTGGCTCGAGTGTTAGTCCTTCGTTTGGTTTAAAAGTATTTTCTAGATGCTCAGCAAACCGTTTGGCTTTTTGTTCATTGGTTACGGCCCATTTTCCGTGTTCTATTTTTATTGGTGGAATTTGGATATTGGGTTGTTTCATATATTTTGTAGCCTTCCAGAGTGAGTAATCTGTACTGTGATCACTGGTTAGCTTCTGAAGATAGGTCTTGGTTGATAAATAATTGTATTCTTGAATTTGCCTTTTCAACTGTTTTGTAAGGTGATTAAGCTTGTTTTTGTCCTGCGGGCTTCTGGATTGATGCCATTTATTTCTCTGTTTTCTTTTCTCGGATATAAGTTGAAGAATACCTTTAGGGTAGTTGGTTCTTCTTATCCTTAGTTTCACATCGGGCGTGTTTTTCCAAGCGGTCTGCTGTATGAGCGTTATAAATTTGTCTACTTCTAAATCCAACTGGTCTGGATTTTTTAACGGTACTTTAAGGTCTATATTGCTATCTAATTCTATTTTAAAACTCTCCCAGTCTGTGTTTTTATTAAATAGGGTTAGAGGGTTTTCCTTAAATAATACTTTCTCACTTATTTCTAAGTATATAGCAGAGTGATCTGAGTTCATACCATAGCTCTGTTCTATTCTAAGGTAGTTATCAGCTATGTTTCTAAATATAAAAAAATCTATCAAGTCTGGGATTTTAGTTAGATCTGTTGGCCAGGAGGTAGGCGGTCTCGTTGATGCAGTATCACAGTCGATCTCTCGTACAGCTTTCATAAGTTCCCTTCCTTTTGTATTTGTTAGTCGGGAACCCCAATACGTATTTTTAGCATTGAAGTCACTTCCTAATATAAATCTCTCTCCAAGTGGTTGCAACAGACTCAAGTACCTGTTTTTCTGTATGCTATGTCGTGGTGGGCAATAAATCGCTGCTACAGTGAGTGGGTAGCGCTTGGTTTCAATGTGGATAGCGACTGACTGAATGTCTGGTTCTTCAAATTTACATTCTTCAAGATGTTTTATATGTTTCTTAACTATTACAGCACTTCCACCTTTTCCTTTGTTGGCTGGGTGTAGTGCATGATAGCATTTGTAACCTTTGAATTTGATGTGGGATTGTTTTGTAAAATGTGTCTCGGATATAAGGCATACATCTATATTTTCTATGTCTAGGACTACTTGTAGCTCATTCTGGTGTTTTTGTAGCCCATTACAGTTCCATGTCATGATTCTAAGATTGTTAATCATTTTTTAGCCTTAGGTTTAGCGGTTTTGGTGCTATTATTTTCAATCATTTTTAGTCGCTCGTCAAAAGATGTCATAAGCTTGAGGATTTCATCCAACTTTTTATCTTTAGAGTGCTCTTCGTGGATATGCTCACTGCGCGGCACAGTTGCTGTATTTTTGGCGGCAGCTTGAGCGTATGAGACATTTTTAGTAGTCGTCGCTCTGGTAGCGTTAGGTTGAATGGAGGTAGTTTGATTACAACTAATGGAATGCTGTTGCTGCATCACCACCGGTTTTTTTGTAGATTTGGTTTTGATTTTTTGCATTTCTTTAGCTATAATGCATCCTCTGTAATTAGCCGGATGCGCTTCACCGCAGTGTACACATTTCGGCTTTTCCTCTTTTGGTTTATTGCAGTCCAGAGTAAGGTGTTTCCCTGCGCATTTGACACATCTTGGTTCTTTGGCGCAGTACTTATGCCTATGCCCATAAGACTGACAACTTTTACACTGAGAAATCAGTTTTGTGGTTCTAAGTTGTTCAACTTCTACCATGCACCCCATTATTGTTTTTATTTTGTAGATGTTGCTTAGCTCTTCTTCATTATTGAAGGTAAGCATGAACATATTAAGTGGTTCTTTGCTTTTCCAGCTTAGTTTGTGGACTGCACCCTCAATCTTGAAGCCCTTGATTTTAAGATCTTCTACAATTCTCTTTGGTTTGCAGGTAGAAGTTAATTTTATAACCATCACTCTTATTGGCCTTTCATAAGAGTGCCAGTGACAGTTATTTTCTGTCAATACTTTTGTCAGCCGCCTGTATGTGTTATCATCAGAAGCATTAATTTTTACGCTTTCACCACTCAACATTCTTATTGAGAAGGTGGTAGCAGTTTGCTTTTCTAACAGAAAGTCATAGAAATGTTGATAATGTTCACCCCGTCCACTATTATGGGCGGTGGTGGGGGAACTCTCTTGGATTTTTCTTTAATTGACGTTTCGTCAGGTTTTTGAGGCGAGAGAGTAGGTGATATGTTCAGTTTCCTTTTTTTCCTTGCTTTAGTTCTGATCCACTCAGTCTCTTTTGCGAGTTCTTCTTCATCAGTGCCATATTCTAGACGCGAAGACGATGTTTCCATATCCTTGGATATGGATGGGATTGAAGAATTTGTTTCCACAACACATTTTAGCTGTTGTTGAAATATTTCTATTTGACTTCTTAGGTCATCAACAAGGCATTGAAGCTTTTCCTGTTCTTGCTTCTCTTCTTTGAAACGGTCATTAGTCTCCTTACAACGCTGGTACAAGGTGTGCTCCAGTTCCGTTTCTAGTATTACTTTTGTTGGTGTATAATTTGCCATTGCAAAGGCAGGTAATAGCGTCGCCTTAACAATATATTTTACCGTTCGCAAACATGCCTTACGCAATGAGTAACTGGGTCATCATCGCGATCCGGCCGTCACTACGGTTTGTTGTGATGCGTTAGCACTTTACACTGTGAGAATGCGCAAACGCGAGACGCAGCTATTCTCAGCGAAAACCGAACGATCACTGAGTGATGGTATATAATTACGTTTACGTTTAACGTAAACTAAAAAGAAAACAGTTTTCATTGAATTCATTTAAGTCGGAGTACAAGAAACCAAAATACGAAATGTCGTTTACTTGGATGACATACTTTTTTTAGCTATTTTAAAATTAAAACTTAAAGACCAAACTAATAAACCGATTTTAATTAAATTTCTATGGAACCAATCGGAAAATATATTCTTTAAAATAAAAATATTTTTTAAAATCGGTTCATAAATGACGGAGTTATGAGGTAACAACTCCGTCATTTATGATAAAAAAAATAAAAACACAGTCGAATTGAGAACCTCCTCCTTTTTTCAAGTCTGTTAAAAAGCTTCATGAAATCAACACTGCCTCAAGACATTTTTGCCATTAACCTAAGCTTGTTACAATTTTAACTGTTTAAGTTTACCCACTCACCTTATTAAATTTGGCGAATAACATTAAAAAGTCGTCGCCTGGGGATTTGATACAAAATCCAATAAAGCTTTTAAAACAAAGTAAATAACTTAGTGACCTGAAACAAGAATAAGAATATTTTTTATTACAAAAAAATATATAATAAGTTCTTATTTAGATAAGAAGCAAGAAGGCTAAGAAGGCTAAGATAAGAAGGCTTCAACAGTTTTCCCATTGCTAGCGTTTTCTATTATAGATAGAAATAGAAATCATTTATTTGCAAGAAATATGGTAGATAATTAATTAAGACGTGACTTTGTTGAATAACATAACATAACATTAAATAGATAGACAAATATTTAGAATCAATCCATGTCTATCTATTTTTAATGAGTTAGACACGATGCAGACGCATGCACCGCATGCATCCCGCAATTAAAATACCATGCAAAGCGTTATAGAGCATTAAGCACTCAACATTTTTCCTAAAAAATATATGGAAATGTGTAAATACTAAAGAATTTAACTTTGTAATCATGTGGTCTATTTGTAGAGATACTTCTGTATCTTTGGTAATTCTTTCGTGGCATATAATATGATGTTGTAGGTATCGCGGATTGAATGCGGAAAAATATTTCAACGTAGCTCTGATATTCCTAGATATGAGTAGAGTCGTGAACAGCTTACATAAATGTTACCCTAGCACTATTCTCTCAGCGACCAGCCTTTAACATTCCCCTATTCTGTTAGAAAGATAGAAGTACAGGGTGCCGATTCTGCGAACCAATCACTTCAGAGTAACAATGGCTACAGTTTTTCAATTACCTCGCAAAAGTAACACATTGAAGTAGCAGGAAACCAAATTGCAAATCGATCAGACCTGTGAAAGTTGCTCAGATCCCTTCGTCTACTAGAAAAAGCGGATGATTTTCAAATAGCTGAACATGTTTATTTATTTAATCAAGCTGATGTAGATTCTCGATCAAGGATGTTTCAAACAAAAGAATCTAATTCCAAATCGATGCACGCATTTGGGAGCCACGAAGCACACATATATCTACAAATATACACGTCAAACTTAAAACACATGTTTCCGTCAGAAGCTGTAAACATGGCCACTTTAATTTATAATGAACGCCATTGTCATTTAGAAACAATGTTTAGTCTCGCCATTGTAATTTATCTAATTCATAGTTACTTTTTCATTTCGCAGAAGGGCCGCCCTCGTCTTCGAGGTACGGTTAGCAGAGACCCGCCTGACATCCCCCCGCGCGGCTCCTCTGTTCCCAACGCGAGCGGAGCCGGGTTCTGCACGAGTTTCATAGGAAGGGAATCGTGCCGATTGCCATTTGAACGGACAAAAGTTAATTATTCGGTTTAAAATGTACAAATAATAATGGTTAATATGTATCCTTAGGACTGCGCCAATTATGATGACTAGAAGAACCAGGCTACAAATTTATCCACAATAAAATAATAATAAACATTAATGTAAGTATCAGATTATTCGGAATTCGGTATCGGATCATTTTAAAGTTCAACCCATGTTACCCTATTACGTGTCACGAGATTAATTTTATGTCAGAATTATATTTTTCATTTCATATAATTACTAAAGTCCGGAACTATGCTCAGTCTCGTCTCACATACTCGTAGTTATAATTCTTGATGTGACCTCGTTCTATATTGTGGTAATAGTGATCGTTTTGTGCACGGTGTGAGACAATATGGAAAAGAAATTTAATTAAATATTTCATCCAGAATTAGGTACTACGTGATTTTTTGTACTTATCTACCTATTACTAAATAAGGTGCGTTAATTGTACTACTGTTTTACTTCCAAAAGCACTCTGCTCCTAAAGATTTAGGTAAGTACAATTAAAGAATGTAACCGTGAATATTTTAAGGTAAACTCAAGACCCAAAAATTTTAATGCTAGAAGCCTATATAAGAACAAAGGAATCTTGATAAGGGAGTACTGCTTATTGTAAACGAATTGAATTTGTTATTCTTAGTGATAATTTAATGTCCAATTTACATATTTCGGACTCTGTTCTAGCTGAATAATGAAAATTATATGCAGATAGTCAGTAACAGTGTTTTATTCATTTTAATAATTAAACGGAAGGTAGTGTAATATAAATATGGCCTCTGGTTTAAGAGTCGTCCATTTTGTAATTTTGTAAATCAATGATTCATAATAGGATGAAGATACTTTGTAGGTAACTATTACTTAAAAATAGTTTTAAGATTGTTTCTTAATAAATAAGGGATAGCTAACGAGTGTTTGATTATAATCATTCAGTTCAGTTCAGTCTACTATCACATAATACCTACATTTGCATACAGTACATTTTACATATGCACATATTTTTGTCAAATTTATAATTTTTTTACAGAAATAGTTACAGAAATGTACAAAATAATATAAAATACACGTTTAAAACGATCTATAGATAGCTCAACTGATCCAGATCACAGCCAGAGGGCAGCGTTCTCAAGATACTGGCGGCATTACCACGTTGAATGGCAATGCTAATACACTGGGCCAGATAGGAGCCAGCTGTAATTTGTAATTACATTTGTCCCGTTTATAATTTTTTAACAATAAATATTGTTAACAACAATTTCAAAGTGAAATAATGTGTTGGACAATAGTATAACCATAAATCTATAAATAGCTTATTAGTAATACAAGAGAGTTTATACATTAACTTTTTTTTAACAAGGTCTCAATCTACTCTGACATGAGCGCATTCAGTTCACGATTCTTTGTGTCAGATATAGACCAGAGTCGATAATTTTTTAAACCAAAAAAAAAACAGTAGGATGAAACCCATTGGAAAAGGAGGAGAATGTTATAAAAATGAAAAGAAAAATAATTTACGGGCGATCTGAAGTCGGGAAGGGAAGGGGGTGAGTTTTTAAGGGTACAAAAGGTTTATTTCGATTTCCGGCAAAACTACAAGTCCTATGGAAAAAAAATTAATTGCAAAGTTGTAGGTAATAAAAAGATCTACAACTTTTGTACATCCACTTTTTTCACATAACTTCAAAATTTATGTGAAAAATTAAAAAAAACAAGTTTTTGGTTTTTATTTGCATATATAACATTTTTTTTTTCACGAAATTTGTTGAAATATTACATTTTTATGTCCCAAATACACTGGAATTTATTTGGTTTTAAATATTTATTTTTTCACCTTATTTTGACTTAATATCGAAAAAGCACCCTAATGCACCCTAAAGCACACTAATTTTCCATCAAAAATTCACCCGTCAAAATATTAGTTTTTTTCAAAAAGTTGGTGTGCTTTCTGGTTATTTATGACATATAAGTATTTGCTAGTTTCTAATAAAAATTTGAATATATGAACCGTACATAATATAATATTAACAACAATAAATATTTATACTTCAATGAACGGTTTACTTGCCTACTCTTAACTTACGTGAAAAAGACCACCTTGTGGTACTTTCTACTAAGTTTACCCAAGGTTCTCCAGAACTGTTTATTCGGGAATAGGTACTTATTTACCTACATAGTTTTTTACCTCCGGCAGGTTTAGACAGGTCTCAGTTTAATTACTACAGTAAATACCCGACGAAAACTGCAAATAAGCTGACTTCAAATGGCGGGAGGCAGTAGTGGGACGCAGAATGCATAACTTATTAAGTACTTAGCTTAGATCTTTTAAGGGTGTACTATTAACTACACCTACTCACTTACAGGTAATTGTTAAGTGAGTAGGTAGAAAAAAACTGTGATAAAGATTAGAAAGTATTGTTGCGCCTGATATATAGCTCCATCTATTGGCAGGTGGACGCGTTAAATATTCACCAACAACGCCATCTGGTATCGAGTAGATGCAAACTACAAAGTACACGTATCGAATGCATAAGAGTAAACGAGATAGCAATATATCTCTATTGCAAGCGAACATTTGAGCGCGTTCCGGTTCGTTCTCGAACGTTCAAGTTGCGTCGCGGTTTTGCGCGACGCACTCGACGCTCGTATAAATACGACGGTGGTTTGCGGATACAGTCAGTCTATTTTCGGCTAAGAAATTGATACAAGTGCGAAAGTTTTGAAGTGTTTTCATTTGAGTTGTAGTGTTGTGGCTCTTATTGTGTTCTATTGAGAAGTTAACTAATAGAATCAGTGGATTAAGTTCAGTGTGTGGTAACTTTGAAATTAAAGTTATTATTTGTTAAAATCAAGCGGTTTCATAATTTATCAGTACCCGGCTCGTAAAAAATTGGTGTCAGAAGCGGAGATAAAGAAATGCCGGTTTTACCAAAGGAAGACACGGACGGTATCCGGACAGGGAGTTAGCGGCAATAGGAAATGGATGAGAGGCGGTTTGGAGGTTCTCCATCACAAGAATCTCGACAGGTTTTTCAGCCAACGATGGAGTTATCTGGTGAGTTATCGGGAGTCCCATCATCAGCTGTGGCTCAGGCTCCTGCTGCAGGGGACCTTGCTGCTTTAATGGCAATGCTTCAGGAACAGGCTCGCCAGCAAGAGGAACAGGCCCGTCATCAAGAAGAACAGGCTCGTCAGCAACGGGAAGAAGAGGCTCACCGGCAGGAAGAACAAAAACGTTGGCAGGAGGAACAGGCCCGTCGTCAAGAAGAACAGGCTCGCCGGCAAGAGGAACAGGCCCGTCGTCAAGAAGAACAGGCTCGTCAGCAACGGGAAGAAGATGCTCGTCGACAGGAGGAAGAAACCCGCCTTATAAAGGACCTTCATGGAGCCATTGGCAAGGAGCTTCAGGATGTTAAGGAGCAAATCCAGCAACATGACAGCAGAATTTCTGAAGCAGAAACCCAGATTGCAAGTGTAAAAAAGCTGTGGATCTGCTAAAATCTGAAGATAGAGATATTGCTCCTGTGGTCTCTTCATCGTCAGCGCGAGGATTTAAGGTGCCACCATTTGATGGAGGTTCTTCGTGATTCGCCTATAAAATTCAGTTGGAAGCTGTCCTAAACGCTAACGGATGGACGAAGTCGCAGGCTATGACTGCACTAAAATTAGCCCAGCGTGACCAAGCACTCACTGTCTTGGAGGCCCTTAGAAGTAACGTGAGTTCTGAGCAGCTGCTGGCGGCACTAGAATCTCGATATGGCGCACATCTAGAACATGTTTTCCGCGCTCAATTAAAGGACAGGACTCAGCGCTATTCGGAGAACTTGCAGCAGTGGGCCCTAGAAATAGAAAAGCTGGTTCGGAAGGCTTTCCGATCATCACCTGCACTTATTGATGGGAACTTGGTTCAGGCATTCGTCGATGGGATACGTGACTTAGAAGTCAGAGCTACTGTGAGACTTGGCCATCACGAGTCTTTGAAGAACGCCTTGGCCCATGCTTTGGAGGTGGAAGTTGTACGGATGGACACTCGAGCACATCACATCAGAGAAGTGGTGGAGTCCAGCTGCGACGGTCGTCCAAAGTTCAGTCCGAAATGTTATGGGTGTGGAGAAAAGGATCATCTGAGGTCCAGTTGCCCAAAACGAAACAAAAAGAGTAACGACAGATCTCAAGGACAGGTGGTGAGCACTTCCGCTCCCCAGCAGCAGGGAAACGTCAGGACTGCGTGGCGGGTGCTAGCGGATATTGACAAAGCACCAAGAGTTTCGATTTCACAAGCCCACGATGGGAACAGCCTGATCATCAAAGGCCAAATTAATGGAACGACCTGTAAAATGACTTTGGATACTGGTGCTTCTCGTACAGTAGTGAGTTCCCAACTTGCGAATTGCTTTCTTGGGGACTTTTCCCGCAAATGTAACAGAGTTCAGCTCGTGACAGCAACCGGCCAGCACATATTCGTTCAAGGCGAGATGCAGGTGGAGATGAAATTAGGGGAGACCACTTACCATCACAACGTCATCATTGCCAACATAGTTGACGAGTGCATTCTGGGTCTGGATTTCTTGCGAGAACACCACGCGGAGATCGACGTAAAGCAAGGGATTTTAAAATGCGGTACAGAAGAAGTCTTTATGGAAGGAGGATCCTCGGGAAAAGTCTACTGCCTGAAGGAAATTATGCTTCCTCCAAGGTCAGAAACCATGGTACAAGTACGCCTATTGCAAACATCAGAGAGAAATCGATGTGTATTGATAGAAAGGTTAGACAGTGACCTACCATGGATTATGGCACGAACTCTAGTAAAGGCAACCACCATCTCAGCAGTGCGAATACTGAACCCGAGTAATGAGGAACATCTCATTAAGAAGGGAATGTTAATGGGCAATTGTGAAGAAGTTACCTGGATGCGAAGATGTCAAGAATTATCCAGTGACAATAAATTAGAATTTAATTACAATGTGTCATCATTGCTGAAAGATTGTCGCAAAGATCTTTCTGAAGAGGAAGTTGCAATGGCTGAGAAGATGTTACATCGATATGCTGATATTTTCTCTTCGAATGATGCTGACATTGGAAGGACTGGGCTGGTTCAGCACACCATAAACACCGGTAACGAGTCACCGATTCGTCAACGACCAAGAAGATTACCTGTCGCAAGAGAAAAGGAAGTGGAGGCTATGATTGAAGGAGTGGTAAAAGACGGCGTGATAGAACCTTCTTCCAGTCCCTGGTGCTCTCCTGTGGTATTAGTCAAGAAGAAGGACGGAAGCTTGCGTTTTTGTGTGGATTATCGTCGACTTAATGACGTAACGAAGAAAGATAGTTATCCACTTCCAAGGATTGACGACACACTGGACACATTGACAGGGATGAAGTGGTTCACAACCCTAGACTTAAAAAGCGGCTACTGGCAGGTTGAAATAGACCCGAAAGATAAGGAGAAAACGGCGTTTTCTACGGGAAAGGGTCTGTGGCAATTTAATGTAATGCCGTTTGGGTTGTGCAATGCCCCTGCAACTTTTGAAAGGTTGATGGGAATGGTACTAGCTGGATTAATTGGAGACGCCTGCCTTGTCTACTTAGATGACATTGTTATAGTGGGGCGTACGTTTGAAGACCAGCTACAAAATCTGGAACAAGTACTAGCTAAAATTCGTGCAGCCAATCTAAAATTGAGTCTGAAGAAGTGCTCATTTTTCAGACGACAAGTAAGCTTCTTAGAGCACGTTATTTCAGAAGATGGTGTGCAAACTGATCCAGAGAAAATCGTCGCTGTTATGGATTGGCCGATCCCAAAGGATAAAACACAAGTCCGAGTGTTTCTAGGATTGTGTTCCTATTACCGGCGGTTTGTGAGAAACTTTGCTGATGTTGCTAAGCCCTTGCATAAACCGAAGAGAAACGAGTGTTCAGCTGGGACGAAGAATGTGATATTGCCTTCCAAGAGTTAAAGCGACGTCTGTGTGATATACCTATTCTTGGTTTCCCTGACACCGAGAATAGTTTCATCGTAGACACAGATGCAAGTAATACTGGTATTGGTGGCGTATTGTCCCAGCGCAAAGGAGATCAAGAGATCGTGATAGCTTACTTCAGCAAAGCTTTATCTAAACCGGAAAGAAACTACTGTGTCACTATAAGAGAACTATTAACAGTAGTAAAAACTTTGCAGCATTTCAGTAAATACCTGCTGGGGCGTAAATTTCACCTACGCACGGACCATGCTGCATTGAAATGGCTGCTACAGTTCAAAAATCCTGAAGGACAAGTGGCAAGGTGGATTGAACAGCTACAGGAGTTTGACTATGAAACTGAGCATCGCAGTGGAAAATCTCACGGTAATGCTGATGCCTTGTCAAGGAGACCTTGTCCAGAAGAATGTAAGCATTGTGTAAAACAAGAGTCCAAAGAAGTGGTACCCGTCAGAATGTTGAGCACGGATCTAAGTGATGAGTGGAAGGAAACTCTGCAGAAAGCGCAGACAGATGACTCAGATATTACGGCAATCATCGAATGGATAAGGGCTGGAACTTCTAAACCTGTAGGAGTGATGTGGCTGGAATGAGCACAACAATAAAAAGCTACTGGGCACAATGGGACAGTCTGGTTATCCACGATTGAGTATTGTGCCGTAAATGGGAAAATGCTCGCGGAGATCACTGTCATCTGCAAATGGTTGTTCCAAAGGCTAAAGTATCTGAAGTGCTTAAACTCTACCATGAAGGATGCTCCGGGGGGCATATGGGGTAAAGAGAACTCTGTTGAAGATACGTGAGCGATTTTACTGGATCCATTGCAGAGATGATGTGGAAGACTGGTGCCGAAAATGCACGAGTTGCGCAGCAGTGAAAGGACCCCATACACGCAGCAGAGGTGCATTAAAGATTTATAACGTGGGAGCGTCATAGGAGCGGATAGATTTGGACATTGCGGGACCATTCCCTGTTACAGAAAATGGAAACAAGTATTTCATGGTTGTTTCACAAAGTGGCCGGAGGTCTTTGCCATCCCAAACCAAGAAGCGTCAACAGTAGCCGATAAGTTAGTTCATGAGGTCTTTTGTCGTTTTGGAGTACCCTTGGAAATTCACAGCGATCAAGGGAGGAATTTCGAGTCCCAAATATTTCAGGAAACATGTCGAGTGATGGGCACTTATAAGACAAGAACCACCTCTTATCGGCCACAATCCGATGGAATGGTTGAAAGGTTCAATCAAACGTTGGAAAGATATCTAGCAAAAGTAGTGGGAAACAAGCAGACCGATTGGGACAAGCACATTCAACCATTTTTACTGTCATATCGAAGTGCAGTTCACGAAAGTACAAGTGTCACTCTAGCTTCGGCGAGCTTTGAACGAGAACTACGGTTGCCAGCAGACCTTATAACAGGTATTCCTCCCCAGTCTCCGCGCAATATAACAGAGTACGCGAGTGACCTTCGCAACAAATTGAACGATGTACACGAACACGTTCGCCAATCCAGCCAACAAATATCTGAAAAGATGAAGACTCGATATGACCGAAAATTAAACCACTTGGGCTTTAGTGAAGGATCACTGGTGTGGTTACATAACCCTGTACGCAGTAAAGGAAAGTGTCCTAAACTGCAGGCGAAATGGGACGGGCCATATCGAATTGTGAACAGGATCAACGATGTCACGTACCGGATTAAAAAGGGGCTACGAGGCAAGCCTAAGATTGTCCATGTGGATCGACTAGCGCAATATTACGGGTCTAACGATGCTCGGAACGAGCATGTCTTAGGAGGGGAAAGTGTTGCGCCTGATATATAGCTCCATCTATTGGCAGGCGGACGCGTTAAATATTCACCTACAACGCCATCTGGTATCGAGTAGATGCAAACTACAAAGTACACGTATCGAATGCATAAGAGTAAACGAGATAGCAATATCCCTCTATTGCAAGCGAACATTTGAGCGTGTTCCGGTTCGTTCTCGAACGTTCGAGTTGCGTCGCGGTTTTGCGCGACGCACTCGACGCTCGTATAAATACGACGGTGGTTTGCGGATACAGTCAGTCTATTTTCGGCTAAGAAATTGATACAAGTGCGAAAGTTTTGAAGTGTTATCAGTTGTGTTGTAGTGTTGTGGCTCTTATTGTGTTCTATTGAGAAGTTAACTAATAGAATCAGTGGATTAAGTTCAGTATGTGGTAACTTTGAAATTAAAGTTATTATTTGTTAAAATCAAGCGGTTTCATAATTTATCAGTACCCGGCTCGTAACAATATGGTATTAGTTTTTAGCATTTTTTTAAATTTTTAATTGAATATATTTTCGAGATTCTTGATATGTCACAGTTTATTGATTATAATAGTTCTTAAGTGGTAGCCAATCCAGTGAACTCATAAAATATAAACGTCCATTATTTTAAAAAACTCCTAACAATGATGTATAAACTACAAACTTTTTCTTTAGCAACTCTAAAAGTACTTAACGTGTGCGAATTACACTCCTCCACAGCATATTTTGCCATTTTATTAAAAAAAAAAATTGTACGACGTCATTGTGACTAATTTAAAGATAGAAATGAGTAGGTGTTAGACCCCGTAAGGACCCATCGTAAGGGATACCTTACGATGCCGTAACCTCCTGCTAGTCTTTTCATATAAATCTATGCTTTCAGCGCAATTACCAAGCTTTTAAATTCTCATATGACCACGTTGTATAAATAGTTTAGATACATGCGAAAGGCTGTTAATTTTTTTATCTTTAATTTTATTAATGACCATGACGATGGCCTTTGGGGCCAGCCTAATAAAAAATTATAATAAATAAATATAGAAAGACTGTGCACACTATCTAGCTCCAAACTAAGCAAAGCTTGTACTATGGGAAACAGATGACTGATAGAATACTTAAATATTTAATACATACGTAGGATACCTTATTTATAACAGCCAGCCCCAGAACAAACATCTATGTTCATCACACAAATGCTTGTCTTGGTAAGGAATCGAACCCTCAACCTATAGCGCAGAAGGCGGAGCTACTACCACCTGAGCTGATTACTACTAATTCCTACCTGAGTAGTAATTACCTAATCTACGTACCATCTAGTTCAATGACATTATATAACGCGGTTTACGGGCACCGCGGGTGGGTTTGTGTGAGAGATGAAGAATACGATATTTTTATGGAAAATGTTTACATTGGATACACGGTCCAACGCATGTATTATGATGGCTCAAGATACCCAAAACACAAGAAATCCTAATGTAGGATCAGGGTTAATTATGTTGCCTTAATAAAGCTTAGATAATAGAGATTAAATCCTCGCACATGCCTGCGGTATTTACTCTGGGACCCGATTAGATACGATGATTTCCTTCGCGAGTAGTAATACGCAATGAAGTATTCCATGAACACAAGTTATCTTATTAATTAATCTCCTCAATTGGTAAATCTTAGTACTTACAAACATATCTCAATTCCACCTTTGAACTGGAAGCACCCGAAGCCTTTGTTATTCGCAGTGGAAATGCCCGGGGCCCCAGTTTGAACGGCCAACAGTTTGAACAATTTAATTAACAGAAGTTAATCTAGACACACGGCTGTGTCAGCCAGGAAATAAAACGGGTGCGTCTCCCGTTTCATTTCCAAACATGGCTGACAGTATGTATAATATGTACACGAACCATTTTGAGCTACTTTTGATAACCCCATAACTCAAAAACTAGGAAGCAATTTGCAAATTTTCTTGCTTCCTTTTCTTATTGGATCTTACAAAAATAGAATCCAATATGTAGTAAAAATGCTATAGGTTTTCAGTTGTTATAATTTGAAAACTGTAATTTTTTTAATTTTTATAATTTTTTATTGGCTGCCTGAAATTTGGCATGAAGGTAGATTATAAAGGAAACAATCTGATGATTGGTGTAGTTGTTTGTGGGTAGATTCCTATCTATTTAAGTTAGGTAATTAATATGGCTGTTAACGTTCAGTTACGCTTCAGTAACTAAACCTATTTAAGTTCATGAAATTAGGAATAACAAGGCATATACCGTGACATAGAATAGCATATATAAACCACTTTTGCCTGTTCATTAAATACCTACTCAAAGATAACAAAATAGTTTTATTTTGTATTATTAGTAGTAAGCCTATGAGGCGCACATTAATCCTTTCACCACACTGGTTCGAAAGTTCTAGTATGGCACTATAAGAAAATGAAAAAGTATGTAGGTTAAATGAATACTTTAAAAAAAATATGATAAATATTCCAACAAAAACATAAATGTGATAAAGGGGCCAAGTTTGGTACAAACTTTAACAATATTTGGCAAGGTAAGGAAATCTCTTTGCATATCAGTCAAATCATGAGGCAACCATTTTCAAGTTTTTTATTTTACCGTAAAAAGACGTACGTTTGACAACGATCTCGCCAGGTGGTAAGCGACGATATTCGATATTGATAGCTAAATATTTCGATATTCGATACTTTCGAGATTCTTGATGACATATTTTTATGAAGTGTCGTAGCTTTTGATTTTATTTTAAAAGCATTTAAGTAGTAGCCAATCGAGTGAACTCATATAACATTAACGTCTATTAGTATAAAAAATTCCCATGAAAATTTTTAAAAAAATTTTTGAATGAAAAACAATTTTAATATAAATTAAGATCATTCTCTCATGTTTTAAAGAATGACGAACAATAAATATGTAAGTTTACTTGCAAAAAGTAACTCCGCTTGCTTTTTTAAGTGTTGCGTGCTCGAAATACACACTAACCTCATTAGTTGACCTTATGTTGCTGCGACCTACTGCTGATCTTTTTATATAAATCTATGCGCTGTGCGGATGTTATAAAACTAGGTATTGACTCCAATGAGTATACGTTTGTAAGTGATGCTCATGGTTCACAACGTTGGTTGGATCACTGTGTCGTGACGCAGTCTGCCTGGGAGACAGTTAGAGACATTATGGTTTGTCATGACGTTATGTGGTCAGACCACTTTCCAGTGACTATATTTTGTGACTTAAATTTAGTTCATAAGAAAGTATTTCCAGTTAATAATAAAAATGTTTCTAGTCTAGTAATTTTCCAAATGAGTTTGTATTATGTGCAAATAACCACTGCAATGACATTTCACACAAATCTATTATTGATAATATGTATCACAACATTATTAAAATCTTGAGGGAGGGAGCTACTTTGACTAGACTCAAATTAAATTTATGGTTTTTATATGGAAAGCCAAAAAATGGGGTAGTATATGATGATATGTGTAAGAGTCGCAAGGTATTTAAGGCAAAATTGAAGTGGTGTCAAAATAACCAGGAGCAAATAAAAATGGACATAATTGCTAACCATAAAGAGGATAAAAATTTCCCTAAGTATTGGAAAAATAATAAAAAATTTGACATTAAACCAGGCCTCCCTGCGAGCGTAGGAGTTATCTCTGAACCTGTACAGATAGCAAATTTATTCAAATATCAATTCAATGTAAGGTCCCCCTTAGGGCAATCAGCTGTGCCGCAGATGATTGACGCTGAGACCGACCATTGTTCCGATGCCATAGTAAGAGTTACTGCTAAAGAAGTGAGAACAGTCATTCAAACTATGAGTACGGGTAAATCACCGGAACATGACGATCTTGGTATCGAGAACCTGCGGTATGCGGGGGTGCACCTGCCTAGAGTACTGGCTTTGTTTTACTCCCTATGTATTAGCCACACGTACTTGCCACTCGACTGTATGAAAACTATTGTCGTGCCAATAGCCAAAAACAGAGCAGGGGACGTAGCAGATATAAATAACTATAGGCCAATATCTCTCGCCACTATAGTTGCCAAAGTGCTGGACCGAATTCTGAATAAACACCTGGACCGACACATTCAACTGCATGATGGACAGTTTGGGTTTAGGCCTGGATTGTCCACTGAGAGTGCAATACTTAGCCTCAAGTACACGGTTCAGTACTATGTGGATAGAAGGACGCCGGTCTATGCATGCTTCCTCGATCTGTCAAAGGCTTTTGACACGGTGTGTTACGACATACTATGGCAAATGGCTATGACTATGGCTTCGTGATACAAAACTACCAGGGAAACTTTGTTCTGTTTTTGAGTATTGGTACTCGCATCAAATCAACCATGTCAAATGGGCTGGTGCTCTGTCTGATGCGTATGGGATGGAGTGTGGGGTGAGGCAGGGGGGGGGTGACATCATCGAAGTTGTTTAACCTCTACGTTGATAACCTGATATGTGGCCTCAGCAGTTTGCCAGTCGGTTGCTCTATTGACGGTATTAGTGGCAATAACATAAGTTACGCAGATGACATGGTACTGCTGGCGCCATCTGTTAGGGCCTTGAGAGGATTGCTAACTTATTGTGAGACTTACGCAGCAAGCGATGGCCTGCAGTATAATGCCAAGAAATGCGAGATCATGGTTTTTGGACCAGGTAGTAAGAGTCCGGACTTAGTACCGCCTATTATTTTAAATGGAGATGTACTGCATAGAGTAACAACTTTTAGATATTTAGGACATTTAGTTACGGAAAACCTGAGAGATCAGCCGGATATTGAGATGGAGCGAAGGGCGTTGATGGTGAGAGCTAATATGTTGGTCCGCAGGTTCGCTCGCTGCTCAAAAGAGGAAAAATAAGTCTATTCAAGTCGTTTTGCCAAACATTTTACACGAGCAGCCTGTGTTCAATACAATAATGCCTTCAGGATGTTGTTGGGGCTACCGAGGTTCTGCAGCATCCGGCATGTTCTTAGAGGCGCGCACGGTTGGGTTCGCCGCCTGCATGCGGAAAAAGGCAGCTTCTCTGCTGCGCAGAGTTCGCGGGAGTACCAACACTATCCTGATGGCAATAGCGAACAAGTGCGATGGTCCTCTATTCACGCGCTGTATTGTGGTACTGAATAATTAATAATGTATGTATATAAATATAATTAACTATAATAAAGTGAAGTTGACTGTTGACTAACTTAGCCCTAAGATTTTACTAACCCATTATGGATCTAGCTATCTGAATGAATAAATGAATTATTATTATTATTATTATTATTATGGCTGCAGGTAAATAATATTTAGTATACCACACATACCTCGAGTCTATATATATGCCTCTGTCTGTGGTTGGAAACCGCTATTACGACATCGCTAGAAATTGTATCTATTAAGTTCCGGTCGGTTATATAGGGCTGCTCATTCTGTCCGTATCTCTCTAACCTTAAAATCTTGTTGCTCACAATATTTGTGTTGATTTTATACTAATATCACCATTGCTTTTATACTTCGACAGCCTTAGTCAAATCAAATACGTACGATGCGTGCGTATTTGATTCGCGCGCCGGCATAAATGTTCATTTAATTAAATATCAATATCGGTTGTAAGTACCGGTGGTGGTGTCTATATCGTTAGCAGTGAGTGATAATGGCAAAGTGGTTTCCCCGCATTTCGATCCTACGATCATGGATTGAAATCTGGTGCACCAATTAATGTTCTATACGAAATATGTACTTATATAATAGTGAAGTACATATTTCAGTACATATTTCACTGTAGTGAAGGATTAAATCGTGAAGAAAATGCTGTATGTTGTAGAACCCAAAAGATTTGAAGATATGTGCCAAGTGCACGAAAGGAGACTTTGAGACGCCTTTTAATCATTTTATTATACTTGTTCGACATAATAAACCAGTGACACGTTAAAATAATTTGTATTTTCGTTCATGTCCAGTCCATCATGTGGAAGCCCTACGAGAGGTGCTATAAGTAACTGTCCGCCCACAGGTTGTCTCGGCCGCGTGGCTAGTGATAATTAAAACATCAGTTTCCCTCCGCAAATTGTTGCTATACTGACACCAAACTAGTAGACGGATGGCATTTTTTGGCCGATTTACTATGTCACCAGATTTGGCTGCTGCATATATTTCAGTTCAATTTCATTCAAATGATATTTTTTTATATTTTATATTTTGATATTTCTACAAATTTTTATTTGTAGATCATACCAACATTAGTTTGCTTCAGCACGAAAATTAAATTAATATCAGATCGCGGTCAGCCGAAAAAGCGTTGGAGGGACGATCTTGACAACTTTGAGAGAGGATGGCGGGCGATCTCGAAAGATAGAACTTTTGAAAGGATTTGAGGGAGACCTTTGCCTAGCTGTGGAACAATCTCTATCTAAGAGAAAAAAAAAAACTAAGAAGAGCTACGGTCCCTTGAGGCTGTAAAAAATTGATTTTTATGTCATTATCCAAAAACTCGGAAGTAAAAAATAAAATGGGGTTCGGAAGGTGCCCCTGGGGTTTGACTTGTAGCCAAGTCTCACAGCACAAGTAAAAGTAAAAGAAAAAACCCAACTCCAAATTTTACTTACGTATTAATTAATCGACGAAAGCACCGACACTGTTTCGATTCATCTAGAAAATTCTTATCAGGAGGAGTTTGATAAATAAATAAATAATCCCGGACATTTTACACAGCATCATCTGGCCCCAGAGTAAGCAGAGCTTGTGTTATGGGTACCACATGACTGATATACTACTTATATACTTGTTTTTTTTTGTAAATACATACATAGAAACACCCAGACCCGAAACAAATACTTGCAGATCATACAAACATTTGTCCCGCGGCGGGAATCGAACCCGCAACCTTCTGCGTCTCGGCCTGAACTTAGCCCACTGCGCCACTGAGGTCGTCTGATAGACTGTTTAGTTAATCGTACTCATTAATTAATATACAGTAATTTTGTATACACACGTCTCTACCTATGACGAAGCGGAGCCGTGAACAATATTATATTAACAGGGTTAAATTACTTTAACGGCCCGTCTCCCTTTGTTCACTAATTTGTAGACTCAGTAGAGGCGGGGGTGTCATAACATTTGATTAGAACATGTTCTAGTTGGAAATGTGATCTTTTGGTCTGTTGCAGTACCTATCGTCCTATAATCAAACTGGGGTTTATTATGTGCCAGCGATGCAGATGATAGCAATTCTCATATTATTTAAATAACAATATCCTGAGTCTGAGTTTGTACAAGGTAGGTTGGCATTACATCCATAGGTAAATAGGTACATACATGTGTTTTTTTCGCAGAGTTTGTCCTGATGATGATGATGAACCTGTATATTACCTACGTGTTGTTAATAAATTGGTTTTCAACAAAGGTGATAATTGCCTACTTAGGCATTTGAGTTCAATTTTTTTTCTTCTCTTCCGATATCAACTTTGCCAATGTCAATAATGTTATAATATCCTCAATGTAATAATGAATCGCTGAATGTGTTGCTAAGCGCAAATCTCGGGAGCAGCTGAACCGATTTCGCTAATTCTTTTTTTAGAATTTTCCTTGAAGTACGAGGATGGTTCGTACGGAGAGAAAATTTTAAAAAATTGCCTGATTAAGTCTAAAATCAACACTTTTCTATACTCCCATACAATCGATTCGTAATAATACTTAAAAGTCAATTTGAACTTTAATACCATACCATAAAGTTTAAGTGTTAGTGGAGAGGTTACAGGAAGGCAAAACAATTGAGTTACGTAAAGTATAGTATAAATATTAATGTAAATTTTTTATATGATGGTAAATATATATCTTCTGTGCGTGTGTTTGTAATTAAACTCCTTCTAAACGGCTGGACCGATTTTGATTAATTTTTTTGTGTGTGTTCAAGTGGTTTCGAGAATGGTTAAGATTTACCATTAGATTTTTTTTAATTTGTATTTTTTTTAAACGACGAAGTCGTGAACGGGATAGCTAGTGATAAATAAAATGCTATGTGAGTTAATTGTAGCATGGTTTTTGCTTCGTGGACATGTTCATATATTACCAACATCTCTCTTTTTTTTTTTATCATCAATAAACCTACGTTTGACCACGATCTCGCCTGATATTAAGCGACGATGTGGCCGACGATGGGGCACGCAGGTCTAGAAGACACCTATTTACTCGAGACTTGAAGAGACCTAGATTGTAGTTTTCAGGAAAGACAGACGACGGCAAAGCATTCCAATCCTTGGCTGTACGCATCGTAAATGTGGAAGGAAAGCGCTTTGTTCGTAAGGGTGGTAGGTTGACAAGGTATGGATGGTATTGAGCGGTACGTCTGCTTGTCCTGTTGTGAAAAGGAGATGGTGGAATCAGATCATGTAATTCCTGGGCACATTCTCCGAAATGTATCCTATAAAATCCTATGAGGTCCTATCTCGGACCTCACTGCAATAAACTTGGTTAAGTTAGTTTCAGACGGCTCTCAGCTCCACTTAGCTACGCGACACAGTTGACCTACTTTGATGATTAGAATATGAGACGTCAGCACATAAATAACGTGATAATGACTGAACCTCATTAATATTTATGTTAATTCTAGTTCGAGTTCCAATCATGCCACAGAAGAATATAACGTCGTTAGTTCTTTTCTAGGTACAAAAAATACTCGTACGTATCAACATTATGATTACTTATAATAATTACATGGTATAAAACAAAGTCGCTTTCCGCCTTCTGTCTGTCCCTATGTATGCTTAGATCTTTAAAATTACGCAACTGATTTTAATTTTTTTAATAGATAGAGTGATTCAAGAGGAAGGTTTATATGTATAATACATGCATAATATAGTAGATAAACACTGATAATTTTAGAGGTTTCCAATGTGGTGAAACTCATATTTTTGCGCTTACATTGCTTACAAACGCTGTCTGAACTTTACGAGATAGATCAAAATAATGTACTACAGTATTGTACACCCTCAAAAGGTCTACAAAAAAGTCCACGATGGTATATGGCTATCTCTTAGGGATAACTATTCTGTAGTATAATTAGTATCAGCATTGCACCCGTGCGAAGCCGGGACGGGTCGCTAGTGTTTGTATAAAGCATAATCCTCATATCCCGTTCAATTATATATAATTTTCCTTAATTATTCCCTTTAAAGTATGTCTTAATGATACAGAGAATTTATTCATTGCGTGCAAATAAAATTGTAATTTTCATTGATTTCGTTTTTAAAGTTTACTAAGTTTTCTGATTCTTCACTATAACTTGGGTTTACCTAGTTTACATTCTATAACTACGCATTTAATTGTTTTCAATATTATAATAAAAAAGTAAGTGATTATATTTAGACCCCATTTAAGCTCTTATCACCTGAAACACAGGATTACCTAGTTCAGGCTCGTGTACCTTTTACCTTTTACCTTTTGCTTTTTACCTTTCTACCTTTTACTCATTTACCTTTGTCTAATTATGATTTTGTTTTGATATATTATTGTACTATTGAATAAATATTTTATTTCACTTTCAAATATTTATTTATTATTATTATATTATTTTTGGAAATATTACAGCTAACACAGAACAGTTACAGAATGAAAAAGTGGTTCCTACAAATCAGAGACATACACTGATGGCCAATTAAAAGTTTTCACAAATAGTAAGAAATATAAGTAAAGAAAAATACAGTAGAATAGACGGCATTATCATTAGAACTTTAATACACCCATAGATATTTAAAAAAAACTAAATAGAATTAAAGAATTACTAATCAGACGCTTAAAAGTAGTAACAGAGGTTTTGCAAAGGTCTCAATCAACATATGCCTTAACCAGAGTGTTAAACAAAGTTAAATAAACCTACTAATATTATAAATGCGAAAGCTTGTGTGTATGATTAAAAGTTTGTAAGTTTATATGTGGCTCTACACTGCTGCAACGGCTGAACAGATTTACAGGAAACTTAGTAAAGTTGTAGTTTATGACCTGGAATGAGTTAAAGGCTAATTTTTACAAGAAGTTCTCGTGTGCGAAGCCGCGTTAGTCTTCTTATCGTATCACTGGCTCATTCAAACAAGCGTGGAGAAGGGATTAAGGTGCCCCCAAGAAGCAGTAATAGTAATAGATTGTTGCACCGAGCGCAACGTGAGTTATTAATGCACGAGTGTTATGGACTGAATTAACACGAGTGCATTAATTACTCTATTTAGCAAGGTGCGTAATTTACTTTTCTTTGAACTACCAATCTACCTACTTTGATAAAATATACCTACACAAACTAAAAATATGAAGAATCAAAGTTCAAAAAGTCGGTTTTATTCAGTCGATTTTTATTATTAGCCAGTATCTTTTTGATCTAATGCAAACATTTTTATTAAATTTAATGTGAGGTATTAAGCCTCTGTGGTCAATTTATATCTAAAAAATGAGTAAAAAAATTTCAGAGATTTCATATAACATTACTGCACTGTTTTGGTTCTAA
Source organism: Lampropteryx suffumata (assembly GCA_948098915.1). Lineage (NCBI taxonomy): Eukaryota > Metazoa > Arthropoda > Insecta > Lepidoptera > Geometridae > Lampropteryx > Lampropteryx suffumata. The sequence goes on along the minus strand of OX402561.1, from coordinate 2,508,268 downwards.
GCAAAAAATACGTCCTTTGTGATCGGTTTTGTAGTGAATAATGATAACATGAATGATACTACGTAGTTGAAAGAAAATAATATAAATAGTGGTAGAATTCTTAGAACCATCTACCAAAAACTAAAGATAGCTTGTATTATGAGACCTAAATGACTGGATACAATTATCTGAATAAGCATTATTAAATGCTAAAATAGCTGCTTAAACGAGTTACTACTACTACTACTCATTGTTTCAACTTAATTGAGGTAACATTAGTATGTATTCCTAGTTTCAGTATTCGGGCGTCTATTTACGAAGACAGTCTCATTTTTGAAGTACCCACATATTGTTTGTATATATTCACATATATTCTACATAGGCAATGGGTATTTTATGAATAGCCCTTACTGAATTTTCCAATGTTGATTAGATATTGGAGATTTATTTATATTGAACTAGCGACCCGCCCCGGCTTCGCACGGGTGCAATGCTGATACTAATTATACTACAGAATAGTTATCCCTAAGAGGTAGCCATATACCATCGCAGACTTTTTTGTAGACCTTTTAAGAGTGTACAATACTGTAGTACATTACTTTGATCTATCTCGTGGTTCATCCAGCGTTTGCAATTTAAGCGCAAAAAAATGTGTTTATTTACGACACCACATTGGAAACCTCTAAAATGATCAGTGTTTCTTTACTATACTATGCATGTTATATAAACCTTCTTCTTGAATTACTATATCTATTTAAAAAAAACGCATCAAAATCTGTTGCATAGTTTTAAAGATCTAAGCATACAACGGGACAGACAGACAGCGGGAGGCGACTTTGTTTTATACTATTTAATGATGTTCGATTTTCACGCGAACTGGAAAAAGATATTAATTCTATTGAATATTGCCACGTTATTATTAAACAAACGTCAGTTAACAATGTGTGCACAGTATAATCAACATGGTATTGATCTGAATAAAACAATAGTCAAAATATATATATAAAAACCAAATTGTATTCAACGCTCATGTTACCACCACCTTTATTACGTAGTAGCAAGCGACACTAGAACCGCAAGGCCCGGGCTCGTAGACATCTCCTCAGCTGTCTAGTTAATTCGGACTTTAAAGATGTCTAAGATGGGTAGCCCGAATATGTATTCCGCGCGTTTCAGGTTGCAAGCCCATCGCTGCTTAAAGGAATAATGATCGATGACACATCTTTTGAATTTAAGGTTTTAAGGTGTGCCAGTTTTTTCATCATGTTTTCTTCAGGTCACTGGCATACAGTTTTCCAAAAGAATAATGAATTGGTTAACCAGGTTCAAGTCCACTAGCTTATGTTCGGAAGGGGTGGTACACCGCTACACTACCAGTAACCAGTAACCAGTCTTCGTTAGCTTAGAGATACTGCTTAAAACGACTAAAAGCCGCAATTAGAGCCTTTAATGGTCAATTAAGTCGCTTCTTAGTATCTTTACTTTCATTGTCTAAACTAAGGAGCGACTTAAGTAACGTTTCAGTCAATTAAGAACCCTGAAAACGGCTATAAGGTCCTCTTATATTATATATTATAATATATAATATGGTTATCCATTTAGAATTATATCTACTGATCTCCACACTAGGCACGCCTATATCGTGGAGATCTCATTTACGATTATACTTAACTGATAAAAATAATGAATCGTCTAAATACGATTTATTTAATACGACAACAAGAAAAGAAAAAAAAAATAATAACACAAAAAATATATATATTAAACCACATAAATAATACACATAATAATTACGTTTTAAAAACTAAAAAGAAACCGACTTCAATTAATGAAATTTGAGCCTATAATACATTTTTAGTGGAAAGTAGATGAATTTTGTTTATATATAATATGGGTAGGCCAAATAAACGCACCGCTCTAATGAGACAGCGAGGTATCGAAGTACATGAAAACATCATCGATGTATACAATTTTTAGATTTTCGTTTTTTCAGCTCGACCGATTTTCATAAAATTTAAAGTATACCCTTTCAAACAAAAAAAGAATTTTCCAAATCGGTTCTGCCGTTTTCGAGTAATCGGTGAACATACATAAAAAAAAAAGATTCTGACGAATTGAGAACCTCCTCCTTTTTAATAAAGTCGGTTAAAAAAAGCTATACAATACGAGCGAGAATGACCTTAGTGTCAGAATACAATAATGACATCAGCCACTTCCTCACTATGAATTTCAGTTCAGAGGGGGATTTATCCTTTATGTCGCAGTACTTAGGTATTACCTTAATCTCAAATTAAAAGTTAAAGTTAAAAATAATAATTTCCACTCAAAACGAGTTTGTGAGTTTTTCTGCTTCCCGATATTTCGACACAGCTGCATGCGCCATGATCACGAGACAAATTGAAGTCTTAGAGGGTGGATGTCACTGGCAGACAAAACGGTCTACCCTCTTTCTCGAGTAGGTACTTACCGTTTTCTCAGTTTTACTGAGAACATTCCTCGTACCACGAGGTGTCCCCTCGTACCGTGGATCTCCCATCACCCATCTCCCACCTCCCATCTCCCATCTCCCATCTCCCATCTCCCATCTCCCATCTCCCATCTCCCATCTCCCATCTCCCATCTCCCATCTCTAGATCATGTTGTACAAAATAACTTTAAAACTTAAGATTTGTATATAAATAGGGTATAATAGTATAATAGTAAAATGACATTCGACGATGACGACCTCTGTGGCGCAGTGGGCGAAAGCCAGCCTGAGACGCAGATGGTTGCGGGTTCGATTCCTGCCGCGGGACAAATGTTTGTATGATCTGCAACTATTTTTCTCGGGTCTGGGTGTTTCTATGTATAATATGTATGTATTGACAATAATAAAAGTATATAAGTAGTATATTAGTCATGTGGTACCCATAACACAAGCTCTGCTTACTTTGGGGCCAGATGATGCTGTGTGAAAAATGTCCGGTATTATTTATTTATTTATTTATTCTGTGACACTTTTTTGTCACGGAATTTGGTAATGTTTTTGTTTTGTAAGATGTTTTCTAGACGATGACATGACAGAAAACTTTATAGTACAAGTATGTTTGCATAAACTAAGTGCGTATACTAAGTAAGAGTAAGGAGCACAGTTTGGGTCGATGTGTATACGTGGGTGCGTGTATTTACATAGAGGAGCATGGTTTTGAGGCTTCATTTTGCTTATTTACGGCCCTCTGCCTTTATATTTATTTGGACTGAGATAGAAACCGAACGTACATAATAGTAATCCATCTTGTCAAAACTGGTTCCAATTAGAATTAAACTAATGATTTAAGTTATGCCGATTGCTAATCGAAACTAATAGACATTGATTGTGTATTATGATTATGATTAGTATTATTTACCACGATTAATTAAACGATTTTATTTAGGTGAGTAAGTACTTTATGTTACGCTTATAAAGATAAGATGAGTTTATTATAAGGTTTTTAGGGTTCCGTACCACAAGAAGAAAAAAAGAACCTTTATAAGATCAATTCAGTATCCGTCTGTTTGTATGTCTGAGTCTTTTTCAAAAATACGTGACGTTAAAATTTAAAGTTGTTACAAAATCATACTTTTAAGTCAACGGAATCAAAAAATACCACCATTTTTGCTGCATATTTCAACGCGGCCAGTACTTATGTCAAAATCTAGGGGTACTTCTCGTTGACCTAGAATTATGAAATTTTGCAAGCATGGTCCGTATGTAGGTTACCCAACGTATGTCTGTATGGTGCAATGATAGAAGATATCATGTTATTCAATAGACAGCGATTAGTTGACAATTACTATGTTTTTTTACATATTTACACTTGCTAACTAGAGATCTGAGGAGATGACAATGATGACAGTGATGACAGACTTGTTAAGAAACAGCAAAGGTGTACTCCGATAACACCGCCAAGAAAGTCAAGTACAAAGACGCCATCAAAAAGATCGGCAATCTCTTGCTCTGCTGGATCACCCACGTGTACCTCCACATCGACTTCATCTTCATACTGTCCTCAATCGGAAGTCAGTTCCAACAGACCGTCGAGACGGTGCATGAGTTTAGGGATATATATAGATAATGTTGTATTATATAATAATGTTTAGATAATGTTTATTTACCAAAATATATTTCAGACAAATGACAAAGTTAATGGTGATCCCCGCACTAGGCCAGGCTAGGCCTGTCTGCTCAGTTTATAGTAGCTCTGCCTTCTGCGCTGTAGGTTGAGGGTTCGATTCCTTCCCAGGATAAACATGTGTGTGTATTAAAACACATTGTGCGTGTCTGGGTATTAAAAAGTACTAGCTTCTGCCCGCGGATTCGCACGCATAGTACATACATAAAAAGTAGTCTATGTCCGATCCTAAGATACAATCTATATCCATACTTGATTATCCAAATTTGATTGATGCAAAAAAGTTCTGTTGATTCGATCGCTACCAAACTTCACAGGATCCTAGCGGGCCTAGCCTAGCGGGTGCTAGGCTTGAAGATTTCCTAAAAATGTCATCTACACATATCGCCTTTTATAGATAAAGATTTAAACACATACTTATAGTATGTGTTTAAAAATATATAAGTATTCTATTAGACATCTTGTCACTATAATACAAGCTATGCTTAGTTTGGGGCTTGATGGTGTTGTGTGCATTTTACACCAGTATATTGTTTTACTTAATATGCATTGATTAAGTATCAATTTGTTTTTAGGGATGATTATACGGCAGAAATAATAAATGTTGACACGAAAACTCGACTAGCGATGTTGAATCTTCTGATCAAAGAAAACAGCAAAGGAGCTATCGACTTGGAGGGGATTCGTGAAGCAGTCAACATTTTTATATTTGAGGTTTTTAAATGATTAAATTATATATTGGTGAACAGTTTCACGCAGCACCAACTAGCCCCAAGTAAGCAAAGCTTGTATTAAGAGAATCTGTTGACTGATATAATACTAATAAAAGTACTTTTAAAATATTCTATTTACATACCTTACAACACTCTAGAGTCCCAGACACAGAGCTAACATATAATTATGTTCATCATCATCATACATGTTTGTCTACTATGGCTCTTGCATTCCTACTGATGCTGCTTGTTGACCATGAAAAAATACAAGGAGGTACCTACTTACTTACTGATATGTTAACAATCTGTATAAAATGCTGATAATACTTTGTAGGTAGATATCGAGTCAGTGATCAACTCTGGTGACCAAAATTACTAAGCTACCACCCATCCATCGTAGTATAACAGCTTTTTCAAAGCTGGGACCGATAGTTTAATGTACCCTTCAAAGCACGAAAGCACTCTGATGAAAATACCACTGCGGTGTCCCATCCAGATCCCAACAGGCACAGCATTGCCTAAATTCGTTGATCTGTTAAGAACAACTAGGTTAGATGTGCCACGAACTCTTTGACGCTCTATCATAAAACCATTCTCTCTGAGTATCTAAGAGTTGTATCATAGGGTTGCTAAAACATGCTATTTGTCGCTGTTTTCTGAAAGTAATTCAACCTTCGTATTCAGTTTCCCGCTGAAACTTATCTAAGGTTGACCTCACAGAAGGTTTAACTTCTAATGTTTCTAATTAAATCTATTATATACGATGTTGGCTTTTATCATATTAAGTCTGCTACTACTTTCGATCTAATATTATAAATAAGATTTGTGAGTACGTCGTAACCACTGAACGGATTTTGATGTATCATGGCAATTGTAGTAACATAGCATAAAGTAACACCTTAAACTACTTATTATTATTATTAGCCCATACTGTCCCACTGCTGGGCAAAGGCCTCTCCCCATTCTCTCCATTCATCCCTCTTCTGCGCTAAGATTGTCCAGTCGGCGCGGAATTTGTTGAAGTCGTCCATCTAAACTACTTATTACCACATAAATCTGACACATGAGGTGTCAAACTTTATATGCATGTGAAGCCGCAAGCAGAGGCTAGTATTATTGTTTTTACTCAACCCTTTCGCTATTTGAAGGTACAATTTGACCAATAATACGACCGCTGTAGACTCGCAACTGGCTCAAAAGTGCCAGCGCGCGAAATGTTACACAATGTAGTTTGTTCAAAATAGTTCATTTTCTGAAAATACATCTTATGCCGCCATTTTGCCGTCACCGCCGCTAGATTTAAGTTCGCCTCTCAAGAGGTTAAACGAACAACACCCACGTTCAATTTGAGTGGCCGCGATCGCTAGTAATACAATAGGCGCGTACGTGAGAGTTAGGTGGGTAAAGTGTTTGTTACGTTCATAGAAGTGGTGACGTGGTTTTCCACCTACCTGCTAAGTTTGCAGGACTAAGGATTCAGTTGATAGGCAACGCTACTAGTTCTAGCAATTTATATTACTCTCTTTCAGGAGCATGAGATGACGGATGCGCGGTAAAATCTCTAACACTGGAGGTCATTAGTTTTATTATATATTTTAGAAACTAAATTATGGTATGACTCTTGTCCCTTGATATATGGGTAGGCCATTAGTGTGGGATGCTACTTCCGTAGATACCCTAGCCGCATCCCATCTGTCGGGGACTTCCGTTAGAGCTGGTGCGGCGGCTGAATGTGCCGAGAACCTCAAAAACCGCAAATATGCTAGTTTGGATAAGGCCTACATATTTGAGCCTTTTGGAGTCGAGACCCTGAGCCCGTGTGGAATAGGAGCTCACCGCGTTTTCAAAATTATTTCACGGCGTCTGGTAGATACATTGCGTGACCCAAAAGCTGGCTCCTATCTGGCTCAGTGTATTAGCATTGCCCTTCAACGTGGCAATGCCACCAGTATCTTGGGAACGCTGCAGTGATCTGGATCAATGGAGCTATCTATAGATCGTTTTAAACGGTCCTTCGATAGCTCAACTGTTTCACGTGTATTTTATATTATTGTATATTATTCTGTACGTTTCTGTAAATTAAATATGTATTTATTAAGAGTGCTTGCAGATAATCGGTGACTTCTACTGCACTCCAAGCATGACTGACATTAACGCTGTGATCAAGGAAACCCTCAGGTTACATCCTAGCGAGCTGTTTATTGCGAGGAAAATCACTGTTGATTTTATGCTGGGCGAGTTATTTACAGAGATTGCACGCTATTTTACTTATTTCTATGGTTTCCTTTCTACCTATTGCAGAAAGATATGGTATTGAAGATTGCAACTTCGTTCAAGTATTGTTAGGGTACGGTTAAGGTAATATATAATATAATAATATGTTTTATTTCCAAAACAAAATCTTTACAAGTTCTTAAGTAACTTAGGTCTAAATACAGACAAAGAAACATTTGTCACCTTAACCTGTAAAGTCTTGCATTGACTCCTCACTCTAACTAACTATTATTTACTTGTAAATAGACGTGAGGGATCTCTGCTTCGGCTTTTAACAAAGTGTAGGAAAACAATTTGTTATGTATGTGTATTCAGACTTATATTTTTATTTTGTAGGGTTTCAACCATGCGAGATTATAATGTCTTATTAGGAGATAGAGGAAAAAAGAGATAAAGAAAAAAATATAAAAATATGCAACTAAAATAATTCATTAAAACTTAATACAGCCAATACTCTTGAAATGGGTGTGTGTGTGTTCGTGTGTGTGAGTAGGTTTACGTGTATGTATGTATGTATATGTTAGTAATTTGGGAGTGTGTGTGTAATATGTTTTGTTTAGCCTGTGGATAGAAGGTCTTCTATTTGTTGGTATTCTAAGCTCTGCAGATAATTGTTATTTTTAATTTTACATTCTCTGTAAGTTGTGTTGTGTAGTGTGGAATGCTTGTTTATTTTATTATACAAATGTGCTGCTAAAAATAGTGTGTGATGCTGTGCAAATGTTGTTTTACATAGTTTTGTGTTGAATATATTATGTTTAAGTCTTCTATTTGTTAGGTTTGAGCCAGCGCGTTTTGTGTGTTGTTTAAGGACAACTTTTTGTATGTTGAGTTTTCTAACAGTTAAGACTTCGCAATCTTTGTAGAGTTCAGTGGTTGGAAACCTATATGGGTGGGAGTAGGCTACCTTGAGCACAGCTCTCTGCGCTCTTTCCAACGGATGTAACGTACGCTTACATTGGCAATTTAAATTGCTCAATCCTGGGCAATACTTGTAAGTTATGACTTCACTACAATATCCAGCAGTTTACAGCAACATGTTAAAAAAAAAATGTACCAGGTTCATCCATAGTAATCCATAGTAGTAGTAAGATCCGGCTGAATCGCAGAAGATTGTGAGTTCGAATCCCGCCGCGGGACAAATGTTTGTATGATCTGTAAGTATTTGTCTCGGGTCTGGGTGTTTCTATGTATAATATGTATGTATTTACAAAAAAAAAGTATATAAGTAGTGTATCAGTCATGTGGTATCCATAACACAAGCTCAAAAAATGTTTGGACTTTTGACTTGTGAGGTGAATTGATTGTTAGTCAGTAAGTCGGTAACGCAAGAGTTTTTTTATACATGATCATGAGAGGGAACAGGTGGCTTCCTTGACGTGTAGAAAGATACTGTCATAATAAACTCGATTTTCCTTTATCGTTTTTAGCTAATAAGCAAAGAAAACAACCGTACGGACCGCAGTTGCTATACAAATAATTCGTCTCTATTTATTTAATTTTCTTTCTGTTATATCATAACAGAGTTACTCGCCTGTTATGATATAACAGGCGAGTAACTCTCGAATGAGGTAGGTATATTATACTTAAATGATAAAAATAAATAATTAATAAATATTGATTGGACAAAGCACACAAAAACACCTAGCCCCAAACTAAGCATAGATCGTGGTATGGTAACCAAATACATACGTATGCTATTTTATAACACCCAGATACAGAACAAACACCCATGTTCATCACACAAATGTTTATCCTGGGAGGGAATCGAACCCTCAACCTACAGCGCAGAAGGCAGTGCTACTACCAACTGTGCTAACAGGCCCAGGTCAAATGATAACACACTATTAATTAATGCTTGTGTGTTATTGTTTGACTTGTATCTGTGCTTAATGTACGCTGACATTAAATAATGAAGCAAAAATTGCTGTAGGAACCGGTTTTTCAAAATGGCTTTAATTCGCAAATCGCTACATTATTCCATTGCTGTAAATTGTTCGATGTCTTTGTGACGTCATAATTGTCATAAATGCCTAGGATTGAGTAATCCTATTATGTTTGTAACCTTTAGAAATAGATCTACAAAAACTCCAAACATTTACATATTTGGCCAGGGTATCAAACATTAACATATTTGGCCAGGGTATCGAACAGGTGGCCGAAGTTAGAAATCTTGGCATATTTTTCGATGGCTTCGTTTCGTTTCGTTTTGAAAATCATATCTCCAGTCTCGTCAAGAACTGTTTTTTTAGATTAAAGGTTTTTTATAAGATAAGAAGCTATCTAAAGGAAGAAATACGCATTAAAACCTGTGAGTCAATTTATTCTGTCTAGGTTGAACTACGGAGATCTAGTATATACTAGTATATAAGTCTAACGTTCTTAGAATTCAAAAACAGCTCATCTTGTCCAAAAAATACAAAATGCGTGTTGTCGTTTTTGCTATAGCATACCACCGCCCCACCGCCGCTTTACCACCGCAAAGTCACATCACATCATATTTGAACAATTCTTCCATATTTCTTCAACTTTATTTATTTAGCCAGAACAGGGCTCGAAATAAAATAGACAGCAATTTATCACTAAGAATAATAAATTCAATTCCTTTTTAAAAAGAATTTTTAATAATTGTAGTGTCTGAAAACAAAGATGGTATTTTTATGATTTCCTCTGACCTCGTTTACTCAAAACAGTCATATTTATTTCTCATGTTTCATACAACTATGTACCAAAACTTGTAGTAAAAAAACATTATGAACGAAGTCTTGTAAAGAGAACTCACTTTTCAATAATCCTTTATTCTAGTGATTTCTATTATTCGTAGCTAATATAAGCTTCTAATATTAAAAGTCGCGAGATTACCCTTAACCCGATTACCCGAGGTCATGTCGGGAATGATATCTACATGAGACGTGACCGAGTAACGGAATGCTACTACAAACATGTACATGTAAATAGATAACATTAAAATCTAACACGACATGGGGTAATACATGTTTATTTGATATGGTCAAGTTTGTTGCTTGATTTTTCTGGTCCATTTTTTATGACATAATTAAAAGTAGATTCCTGGATGGCGTGATTACGTGATAACCCTGCTGAGCTATTATTGGAATTTAAAGAAATAGGTTCAGGTTGTTCGGTAGTTTTGCTTTTGCGATAACATACATGAGCTTCAACATTTATGTTGAATTAACCACATTTACATAAATGTATTGTTTTGATGCTTACACGGCGCACGTAACTGAAGCACATGTTTTTGAAGTGATAACTTATTATGGGAGGGAAAACCGCTTTGTTATGTAACGCGTTACGGCGCCAGTCTGGCTGGCCGCCCTTTCTCTCATGCATATGGCAGCGGTAGGCAGGCTCCTCCTCTCTCACTCTAACCCACAGCACTCGTTAGATTAGTTTAAATTATCACTTCTGTCGGGCGTCCCGAGACGCATATGTATTTTTTTGTGCTGACTGACTTCATGGCTTCATTAGTAGCTTTGCCTTCTATGTTTTAGGTTGTAGTCGAGTTCCTGGAAAGACATTTATGTGATTTACACAATATTAACATAGCAAAACAGTACACATATTTGGTGCAGTGGCTCAAGGCCCGGCTGAGACGCAGAATGTTTCGGGTTCGATTCCTACCTTGCGATAAATATTTGTATGAACTACAACTATTTATCTCGAGTCTGGGTGTTTCAATGCGTAATATGTATGTATTAAAAAAAAGTATATAAGTAGTATATCAGTCATGTGGTACCCATAACACAAGCTCTGCTTACTTTGGGGCCAGATGATGCTGTGTGAAATATCTGTCATTATTTATTTATTACAGTACACCACTGCGCTATAAAATAACAACATTGTAAAAAAATCATTAAACAAAAATTACATAATAAAATATTTTCAATATTGTAACTTATAAAGCCCGTATTTCTGAAATAATCTCAAACCTAAGCAAACTACTATTTTATTACTACTACCTTAACTATTTTTGTATGAGTTAGTGAAGATGACCAACTCATGTCTTGGAGTATGCTGCCCAGTGGTTTCCGTCTAAGCAAAAACCGAGAGTGACCGCTGAAGGATACACAAGTCAGCGGCACAAACTCGTTAGTGGGCGCAGCTAAAATGCATGCTATTTCACCTAGCTTAGTGTGAGAAAAGGATAGACGTGCACCAAGGATAGAGATGAGCAGTAAGGAGATAGCGTGATTATAGTTTCCGTCATATGATCAGATTAATCTATGATTTCTAAATAAAACGATTGCGTAAAAATAATGAATAGACTTTTGGCTCAAGGGTTCTCATGAAAAAACTACTGAATGTATTTATAAAAAAAAAGTTATTTGAGCTCTTGAATAAATAATCTATGCTTCTATCGGAATATTTTTTAGTTTGCGTACTCCGTTTGTTATTTATTCACACCTAAAGTTGCGCTAAAATCAGTGATGGAAAAAGTTTTTTTTTGAGTCTTGTATCTTTCAAACCCAAATTATTTTTACAATTCTATATTGAAACAAGCATAGATTATGACAAGACAAATTTATATCACTTTTAGTTTTGGTTGTTCATCATCAGACGGTAGTGTGATCACCCTTCGACGTTTTTATGGAAAGATAATCGACTTGTTCACTCTTAAGTTGGCATGTTAACATGCCCTTGGAAGCACTTACATGGCAATGCCATATTGGCCTGGTACTGGTCGCGCAGAGTGTAGCTTTTCTGCGTTGATGTGTCAGAGACGACTTATGCCCGTATACTGAAACTCCATTATAAATTTAAAGGCTACTTGTACCCGTAAAAGTGCTTAATGGTTACTTAACTCCTTATTATAATTGTTTTTTTTATAAAACATTCAATAGGTGGATAAATATTTAGTACTATTCCCAATGAGATACCTCAAAAATAAATTTGACACGGGTATCGCCTCTCCACGAGGCATCAGGTTCTGACGTTTGTCGAAGCAACAAGTCTGCAGAGCTGAGTAGTTTTTCGTCAGGATGCGGGTGAGTCAAGTGTTCCTGAGGATGCCTCGTGGAGAGGCGAAACACGTGTTGTATTAATTTTTGAGGTAACTCATTGGGAATAGATTGGCAGAATAGTACTAAATATATATCCATCTATGGAACGTTTTGTTTTTTTTAATAATTATGAAATACGTTATTGAGGGCTCTGAGTGCTGCTACAAAAAACAATTTAGTATCCTGACACCACTTAACTATAACTAAGCAAAGATTCTTTGGCATTTAGTCCATACCCCTTAGAAAACCTATGGGTCAAAAACTCTTGATATATGTTCTAAAATACGAGCTGGGAATCAAATGCTTCAACAAACAGTCTCTATGTTGACATTTTACTGACATGACATTATCTGGTCTAGTGTATGAATTCCACATATTTATTTAATTTATATTTACTTGTGTACTTATAGTTACAAGAAAACCTTAAACTTTAATCATTATTATAAATATTTACGGGTATTTATCGCGTTTAATCAGCTAATCAGTTTAATCAGTTTAGCTAGAGCAATTATATATAGATATATCTATAAGGATTGCTTAAAACTACCATTTTTACATATAACATTATTTTGAGCAGGGTTAGGTACAGTACAATAAGGTCGTAGCTCACTTGTACGACATCGCTCACGCACAGCACCCGTCGAAACCGCAGCGCGCGGTTGCTCGCTTAAAGTTGCGGTAACCAAGACATTAAACAACGTTATTGCAGCTAGATTGCAGCAATATCACTTACCTTACGCCGTTTTTTATTTTACGCTGTCATTGTAATTTGTATCCACTTAATAAGAGCTACAATTTGTTTGCTCGTTTTCCTGATGTGCCGGAGAGAGATTTAATAAAATTTATACATTATTAATTTATGGAGCACGACCTTAACTATTACGCAATTCAAAGGCTTGTACGAAATTCACAAATTTTTCAGCTCACCATACGATTACGATAAATACCCGTAGCATACTCGTAATAAAAATTATACGTAACGTAGCATGCGCGTAGCGTGCTCGTAGCGCCGTAGCACCGTAGCACACTCTAATAATAAAATTGATCCTCGTGTTTGTACGTACTCGTGGCAAATTTGGATTTTTTTTATTTTTATGTTAGAATTTTACAGGCACAAACTAAAAACTTGCTCAAGCAGCTTTCCGCTTGTATTAACAAGTGGAACGTCTGTCATTTCGTTCGAATAATGTTTCTTTATATAAACTTTGTTTACCCGCTGAATTCTGTAGGGGTTGAATATCGGGAATTATTTTTAATTATTCTTTCGAAACTCTACAACCAGTGGATTAGGCTACACGTGTACATGATTTAACATCAGTAAGTCAGTCGCGACTTTGTTTTTTAATGTTACTAGCTACTGCGACTTTCCTACCAGTCGTTATCTACATACAAAGTAGCATGTGTTTATCCCCAAAATACAATCTATCTTTTTACCAAATTTCACCAATATCCGTTTAACTTGATCTTTTAAAACCATTTTGGTTATTTTATTTATTGATTTTTAATTATTATATTTAAATACATACAAATGATATTTTATAACACCCTGACACAGAACCAACACATATGTTCATCACTGAAATGTTTATCCTAGGTTAAATAAACGAACGAACACTCAACCAACAGAGCAGAAGGCAGACCTGCTACCAACTGAACCAACAGGCCAGTCTGTTTCAACCCAGCCAATCAGTTCAGTAAATAGGTGCCTCCTAACCTTTATTTTGTGGCCATCATGAAATCGGGAACATTGCAAAAATAGTTATAATAGGTTGGGGAAAAAGTTTCTTCGCATTTAAAAAAAAATTCAAAACGTTTTTTAATATAGTTCATTTACATTTAACTAAAGTATGTAGGTACCATTTTGTTCGATAACTTTTTGCCATCTTGTAGGTAAGGACATGATCCCATTGCTGTAGAAATTTTGGGACTTCTGATCAAAATACCGTGACAAGTGGTTTTGGCAGTCCTCTCGTGATGTTAACCTGACACTGCCTAAAAAATTCTGAAGAGACCAAAACAGGTGGAAATCTGAAGGTGCAAGGTCAGGACTATACGGCGGATGCATTAACACCTCCCAGCCAAACTCTCTTAATTTTTGCTGAGTGGCTAAGAATGTGTGAGGTCTAGCGTTATCATGATGAAAAACCACACCCCTTCTGTTGATTAATTCCGGCCGCTTTCTCTCAACTTCTTGCTTTGATCTCATCAGTTGTTCGCAGTAGAGTTCAGAATCGATGGTCCTGCCTGGTGGTAACAGCTCATAATGAATAATGCCCTTCCAATCCCACCACACACGCAGCATCACGTTGTTGCGAGTTAAACCGGATTTCACCACAGTCTGTGAAGCCTGACCGGCCTTTGACCACGACCTTTTTCGCACGTTCTTGTCGCACGTGATCCACTTTTCATCACTAGTTATCAGTTTCTTCAAAAATGGTTCGGTTTCATTACGTCGTAATAAAGAATCACAAATGAGTACACGGTTCATTAGGTTTCTTTCAGTCAGCTCGTGAGGTACCCAAATATCGAGCTTTTTTGTGTACCCAGTTTTTTTCAAATGCGCCAAAACTGTTTTGTGGTCGATTCCCAGTTTTTCAGCTACGTCGTAACTACTGATATGCCGATCTTGCTCCTCTTTTAAAAAAATGGCATCCATTTTATCCGTAATAGGGCGACCAGAGCGACGTGCATCTTTGACATCAAAATTTCCGGATTGAAAACGCTTAAACCAAATTTGTGCTACTCTCACAGACACTGCACTAGGACCATAAACATCGCAAATTTTTTTCGAGGCTTGCGTTGCACAAATAAAAATCCCACATTTTCCGAATTAGAATTTGGAATTATGATCTTTAAAATTGAAACTTTTAATGATACCAAAACCAGCCAGATACAAATAGTACAGCCAAAGAGATTTTATTACAAGTTCATACATACCATAATGCGAAAAGACTTTTACCCCAACCTAATATATAATTTAATAGAATTTTTGGGGTTAATTCACAACTTTTCAAATAGGGTAATATGGTCATTTTAAGTATCTTAAGATTGGATCAATCCCAAATTTTACTTCTCTGCTTTGTTTATAATAACGTCTTAAATGTAATAGATATTAATAAATAAATACGACGGCATATTAAGAGCGCTTTTAGGTGCTGTAGAAATGAAGTTTGTGTCGCTACGGCCTAGACAACGAAAGCGTAGATCGGCACCGACACCGCCCAGTAAAAAAAACGGCGCCGTTCCGGTACCGTGCCGTGTCGATGCCGACGGGTGTAAAAACGCTCGATTTTAAGATAAATTTCGATAAATAAGATAAAATAAATAAATAAACAAAGAAAGCAGAGCTTGTATCATGGGTACCACATAACTGATATACTATTTGTACTAATTATACTATTACTTTTTTACTTATTTACAATGTAAACAAACTTACGTAATTTTTCTTCTGCTTCAAAGTGGCTGATTGTGTTTAAAAATGTTTTTTGTTGTCAGCCAGCACGCAAGTCCGCTATTGTTATTTTATCATCAACAACAAAGGTGAAGATTTCTTGATCTATGTGAATATGTACAGCTGAGACTAATGGATATATGGTTTGATTATTTACATAGTTTTAGGAAAAATCTAATTCAATGATTCACGACTCTTCATATTGAACAGACTCTAAGAATGTCTGTGCTACATGGGAAAGTTTTACTTCATTCTTTCCGAGATACCTACCTCGCATTATATAAGCCGCAGAAGAAATAACAAACGTAGAGAGCGTAGATGTTAAAAAGTATTACAGGGTTTCAAAGTTAAACTTATTAAGTTTCTCCAGATTTTAAATAAATAAATAAATAAAAAAAATAATAAGCCCGGACATTTTCACACATAATCATTTGGCCCCAAAGAAAGCGTAGCTTGTGTTATGTGGTACCCCACATGACGTATAAACAAAATAATAAGCCCGGAAATTTTCACACAGAATCATCTGGCCCCAAAGTAAGCGTAGCTTGTGTTATGTGGTACCCCACATATATTATATATGTTCATTTTTTTTTAAATACTTGCAGATCATACAAACAGAAGGTTGCAGAAGGTTGCGGGTTCGAGTCCCGCGGCGGAAATCGAACCCGCAACCTTCTGCGTCTCAACCAGACCTTAGCCCACTGCGTCACAGAGGCAGTCAATCATTTTATTGATTTCAGGTCACTAAGTTACTTGCTTTGTTATAAATCTTCATTGGCTTCTGTATCAAAGCCCCAAGCGACGACGTTTGAAGTTATTCGGCGAACTTAATAAGTCAAGTAGGTAAACAAAAACTTTATAAGCTCAGGTTTATGCCAATGTCTTAAAGAGTGTGAGCTTTGCTTCCACGCTTTTATACTTATGTAAATTAAACTTACAAGAAGTTGACCTGACAGGATACCTACAAGAAATAACAATATACAAACGCGTATCTAAAGTTAATTTATGTTATTTCTACATATAATTGAAATTTTGCACACTTATCAAGGACCAATGACAATGCAATAACTTAAAAAGTAAGTCACATTATCCTGATCAGGACTTTCAGGATTATCGATTTTCCAAATCCGATACCCGGTAGAGTCTTTGTGCCAAGTACGCGTTTAAAACATGAAACTTTGCACTCTTATCAAGGACCGATGACAATTCAATATTTTAAATAGTTAGTCCCATTATCCTGATCAGGACTTTCAGGATTAGCGGTTTTCCAAATCTGAAACCCGGTAGTGGCTTTGTGCCAAGTACGCGTTTAAAACTTGAAATTTGCACACTATCAAGGACCGATGACAATGCAATAATTTAAATAGTTTGTCCCATTATCCTGATCAGGACTTTTAGGATTATCGATTTTCAAAATCCGACAACCGGTAGTGTCTTTGTGTGCGTTTAAACAAAAATAACATTAAAAAAAAAACGAAAAATCGCGCTTTTGTAGATAACACCGAAATAACGAGTAGAAAATAATTAATAGTTTTAAAAAACACGCTCTAATAGAAAAGCAAGTAGAAAATAAATTTCAATTAAGGAGTGTTTTTTTGTTTTTTTTACGTTTATTTATTTAATTTAAAATCAGGCTGTTACTCATAATCCATAGGACCACCTCCGTGGTGAAGTTGGACAAGGTCCGGCTGAGACACAGAAGGTTGCGAGTTAGATTTCCACCACGAGACAAATATTTGAATGATCTGCAAGTATTAGTCTCGGGTTTCTATGTATAATGATGACCTCTGTGGCGCAGTGGGCTAAGGCCCGGCTGAGACGTTGTGGGTTGCGGGTTCGATTCCCGCCGCGGGGCAAATGTTTGTATGATCTGCAAGTATTTGTTTCGGGTCTGGGTGTTCCTATGTATAATATGTATGTATTTACAAAAAAAATAGTATATAAGTAGTATATCAGTCATGTGGTACCCATATCACAAGCTCTGCTTACTTTGGGGCTAGATGATGCTGTGTGGAATGTTCGGGATTATTTATTTATTATATCTAAAACATATTAAACATATTATATAATATGTACATTTTGATAAACACGGGCTTTACTCACGTATTATTTTGTCGATGGAGGCACCGACAATGTTTTGATTCATCTAGAGAATATTCATCAGGGTGAGTTTGATCCGCGGTCCGCTCGTTGCCGCTCGAGTTCACGGTTCGCACTACGGGTGAGGTATCTCACGGCGCGAGTCATGCGTGCAGGTAGAGGGGGAAACGTTGTCACGGCAGGCGATAGCAAATTTGGTGCTAGTACTCTTCCCTTCGACTTCCCCACTCGTGCCCTCAACATTGGGAACCTGTCATCGCCACTCGTGCCCATTGGGGGTGGGAGTTGTGTACAGGGGTGTCGAGAGTTAAAAGCACAAACGAACGCGACCTCACAGTAGCAGTGCTAATTTCGAACTCCCATATATAAGTATTATACCAGTCATGTGATACCCATAACACAAGCTCTGCTTACTTTGGGGCCAGATGATGCTGTGTGAAATGTCCGGCATTATTTATTTATTTTTGTTTTATATAGCAAAGTTTGAAAATATTTTCCACTCAAAACGGGTAATTTTGTAGTTTTTCTGCCTCCCGATATTTCGGCACAGTTTCATGCACCTCACATATTCATTTCCGGTTTGAGTGGAAATTGTTTTAAAACCATGATAGTTTTACAAGTAAAATCTGATAATAGTTTTAAAAGTTAAGTCTGATAATATATTATATAATTTTATAACTTTGCTACTATTTTGAAAATTTTTCAGGTTGTACAAAAAGTGATTTAGCCGGGCACAAGACTGTATCCAATATGACAAATTCAAAGCTTAATATTTAACAAACAAATATCTGTTTCCAAAAACTGTTTAAAAAGCCTCGAGATATATTTAAAAGATTTATCTAACAATGTGCCGAACGATGTAAAAAACACGTGACTCACTTTACGTTTAAGGAAGATACCGAGTACTTACCTAACATACTCATAAAATACATGTTATGTACAAACTTTACGAGTTCCTTGTTTACTTTAAATCCATTAAAATCTGCCAATTTTAACTGATTAAAAGTTACGATTATGAATTAGTTTCACGAAAATAAATAATTCTGTTGTTAGGATATTATAAAAGTCTCAAAACATGAATAATGGATCGCCTTTTTATGTAATAGTACTTGAAACTTGACTTGTTTTGGAATTTCATTAAAATTTAATTCTGAAGTCTTTCACATTTTGAAACATCCAGGAGTTTCTAAATATTTAACTAGTTTTTAGTTTTAGTTTAGTTTATTTAGTTGTTAATAAACTCAATTATTGCTAAAAGTTCAAGTTATATTTTATTAAAGTTAATAGAGTTGCAATTATATAATGTGGAGTGAGTCAGTGCCAATAGCCCTATGGGTGTGGCCACGCGACGCATAACGGGAGCGGACAAGAGTTCTGTTGCAAGTACAAAAGAGAATACAGCACGTTCATAAGTTTCACAAGGATTCTTCGTTTGTCATTTCATGAAGTAACGTAGCTCTGCTTATTTAATATTTTTTACTCGTTTTATTGCATGTTTTCTTCAGTAACCTTAGCGGAATTTTAATGAATAAATTGTGACAACAAGACGGGTATGGACAATTGATTTAAATGTGTATTGTGGTGCAATGTGATTTGAACGGCGAGGAATCCAAAGAAAATTTTAGACGGCCATCCCGCGTGACGTATAGAATTGACAATTGACCATCGACTAAGACTTTAACAAACAAATTGACTATAAACAAAAATAAACACTTGAAACTGGCAAAATTTACATTATTATGTCACATGCCATAAACAAAGAAGAAGAAGAGGAAGAGATTCATAAGTTAAGTAGAATAGAATAGAAAATACTTTATTGCACACCACAAGTACATTGGACTGTTATAAGGAACAACGTACACGGTAGCAGAATGGGCGGTCTTACTGCTAGATCTTTGCCAGACAACCTTGAGATCGAAATCATTATAGCTGAAGATGGGTGATGAAAAGTAATTTATGGTAAAAATAATATGAACATACTCGTACATATTTCCAGGATAACAAAATATGAAATAGATAGATAGATAATACTTTATTGCACACCAAATATACAAGTAGAAACAAAAATAACAATGTTTTGCTAGTCGGTAGTACAATGGGCGGTCTTATCGCTATGTAGCGATCTCTGCCAGACAACCTTAGGATGGATTGAACAGAATGTAGCTTAAAAACAGGTGATGATAACAATATTAAGAGATTTTTAATCAAAATAATGTGTACATACAAATTTACAGGATAGAAAAAGATAGATACTTATACAAAAATATATACAATACATACATTACAGTATATTAAATACAACGTTATAAAATAAACTAAATAAACCAATACATACATAAACAAACCTAAATCTAAAATGACATAAAGAATCAAGCAACTGTTAATGACAGGACAAATAGTGTTCCCTGACCATAGTTTTAAAACAATCAAGTGATTTGGCGCGTCTAATAGCCTCAGGCAGCGCGTTCCATAGTTGAACAGCTTGTACTGTGAAAGAATTAGCATAGTAGGAGGAAGTGTGGACAGGTATTGCGAGAAGAAGAGTGTCAGAAGAGCGTAAGGATCGAGAGTGGGAGAGGTGTAGAAATTGGAATCGTTCTTTGAGATAGTAGGGTGTCGTGGGATTGAAAAGGATATAATATAATAAATTTAGAAAGTGCATATTCCGACGAAGGCGGATTGGCAACCATTTTAGCTTTTTGCGGTCAAGTCCGAGACATGATCGTACTTGCGCAAGCCAAAAACAAATCGAATGGAGAGATTTTGAAGGCCCTCAAGCTTGTCAAATTGCTGTTCAGTTAGGTCTAGATAAGAGGCATCGGCATAGTCAAGTATTGGAAGAAGAAGTGACTGTGCAAGCGAAATTTTAGTGGCAGTTGGAAGGAAGTTGCGCAGCCTCCGAATAGAACCAGCTGATGCAAAAGTTTTACGGCTGACTTCAGTTAGCTGTGGTTCCCATGACAGGTTTCTGTCCATAAGAACACCTAAATTTTTCACCGTCTCACTTTGCTGTATGTAAACTCCATCAAAAATAATGTGTGGAAGGCTAGACCAGTCAATTCTAGACACCATCCGTGAACTCCCAATGACGATTGTTTGCGTTTTCATGGGATTAATCTTAAGCACTACTCCAATCTAAAATACGACCAAGGTCTTGATTGATTATTTTAATAGCACCAGGCAAAAACGCAACAGGAGCCTGCGTGTAGATTTGTAGATCGTCTGCATAGAGGTGGTACGATGAAGTTAAATGTTGGGAGATTGAGTTTATAAAAAATTCGAAAACAAGAGGTGATAAAACGCCGCCCTGAGGAACGCCAGCTGATATATTACACCACGATGAGTAAGTGTCATCAATCCGTATACGTTGCCGACGCCCGTACAGGTAACTACGAAACCATTCAACCACTGTTGGAGATATGTTAAGAGAGCAGAGGATACTTAGGAGAATGTCATAGTCAACATTGTTGAAAGCATTGCTGAAATCTAGCAAAGATAGGACAGTTACTTTCCCATTATCCATGCCATCACGTATATCATCAGTTATCTTAACTAATGCTGAAACAGTACTGTGACCAGAACGGAAACCGGATTGGAAAGGATTAAGAAGATTGTTTCTGGATAGGAATATACTCATTTGCTGATGTACAAGGCGTTCTAGGACTTTGGATAGGAAAGGAAGTATAGAAATTGGACGGAACTCAGAGAATGAAGCTGGGTTAGATTTTTTTGGAAGAGGAGTAACCTGTGCTTCTTTCCAGTAAATAGGGAATACTCCTGTGGAGGTAGAGAAATTAAGAATGTGACAGATCACGGGGACTATTTGGTCGAGGATGAGGACTATTATATTCCGACTTATGCCATCGTTTCCAATAGCTTTAGACGGAATAGATGCTATGCTCTTCTTAACATCATAATCAGTGAATTGATTAAAATGAAATGATGAATAGTCCGGAATTGGAGTTGAGGAAAGATTTTGCAATGTTTTTGATTTGGTGTATCCATCAAAATGTGAACATGAAGTAAAGTGCTGATTTAAAGAATCTATGTTAAAATGTTGTGGGATTTTATCAAGTTGTCGTGATTTTCCAATTCCGAGTGACCTGAGAAATTTCCAAACCTTGGCAGGATCGGAATCCTTAACGGAGTTATGGATATAACGGCGTTGTGCGTCTCGACACGCTCTATTGCAGCGATTTCTACAATCAATGTATTTTTCCTTGTTGTAGTCCGTGTACCTACACTTGAGCTTAGCCTTCGCTACCAACTTTTTATGCATTAAAGTTCTTCAGCTTGATTGGTCTAAGTGGCGCATGTTTGTCAAATAATTGAGTAAGGACAGAGTTGAATATTTCAATTTTTCCATCAACAGAAGATTCTCCTATAAGTTGGGACCAGTCTATTACATTCGCATCATTTTGCAGTTTGTCTAGATCCATGCCGCTAAAATTTCGCTGCAGAATTAATTTGGGCTTGGCTTTAGGAGGGCGAATTTTGTAGGAAAGATAAACTAAGTCATGATAAGAGAAGCTCCCGCCGCACATTGTCCATGCTTGGCTACACGAGTAGGAGAAGAAACAAGAATCAGATCTAGAAGAGATGAATTAGGGTAGAAGTGAGTAGCAGATAAAGGAAGGATTGATAGGTTGCAAGCCCTGACGAGGGATTCAAGTGAAGCTGACCGCGAATCCCGCTTAAGCAGGCATGTATTAAAATCACCCAACACAATGGTGTGATCATATGAAGCGACTAAGTTTTCTAGAAGTGTTTCTAAGGACAAGAAGTAATTAATGCGACAGGAAGAAGAGTAATAAACTCCTAATAAAAGCTTAGTGTGAATAAGATTAACTTCAATAAAGAGGTGCTCACCCGCATTGGGCGGTGGAGGTTGTGCCGACATACTGATTATGGTATAGGATAAGTGTGAACGTAGGTATATGGTGACACCACCGCCGACCGCACCAGTGCGATCATTGCGAATAATATTAAAGCCAGGAAGAGAATATGAAGTAGAAGAGAGACATGGTTTCAACCAGGATTCGGAAATTAGAACAGCATGTATATTTTTAAAATAAATATATAAATAATATATAATACAATCTGATGAATTACATAAACTGTTGTGTATAAACTGTTGGTGCTTGTGAAACCTCTTTTATATAATAAGGTTGGTTACCGATGCGAAGGTCAGCACGGTGGTGAATTCCGTTTCATAAACGCGGTGTGCCTTTTCTGTCAGAAAAAGGTACACATTGAGTTTTATTTTTCTTAACCTATAGTGTCCCACTGCTGGGCATAGGTCTCCTCCTTTACCTACCACTCTTTGCGTTCCAAGGCCACAGTTTGCCAATTTGGCTCGAATGCATCTAGATCGTCTCGCCATCTTTTCCTGGGTCTGCCGCGTCGTCTCCGACTATCGGGCACCCACTGAGTGACGAGCTTTGCCCAACGTTCTGAATGCATTCGAGTCTCATGACCTGCCCAGTCCCATTTCAAACATGCAGTCCTCGTACCTAAAATTTACACCGGTAAAATAAAAAGCAGTTCTAGAAAATTGAACTACTCCGATGGCATGTGATTTGGCGCGTCTAATAGCATCTGGCAGTGCCTTCCATTGTTGAGCAGCCTGTACTGTGAAAGAATTGACATAGTATGAGGACGTGTGGTAATAACTACAAAAAAAATATTTAAGGTCAAAACCGCATTTCTATCCGTGGGTCAATAAATGCGTCTGTCTTAAAATTACTTTAACTTAAACCCAGAGTTCTAAACCTCTGTAATAATCAACTTCTATATATTTATATTTGATTGAAACTGGTAAAAACTCGTGAGCAATACAACCTTTAGGTAAGACAAGTAATCCTATCGGTTGCAGCTGATAGATAAACTCAAGAGCCGCTATACTAATTTTTGACGGACTTCAAATAAAGACTGGTAGAAATATAATATAAGAGATGTATATATTGCCCAAACAGACTAAACAACAATAAGCAAATACCTGCTAAAAGCACTACAATCACTATTCAATTATGTACAAGTACTTACATCGATCATGCTCGACCCCAATTCCACGATTGGAGATTGGATATTGGAAATTTAGGAAATATGTTAAGGTTTGTCGGTGGTTTCTAAAACCTTGTCTTTGGGCTAGATATGCAATACGTCACTAAGTACCTTTGCTTGGGCCAGATAGTCTCTGTTCGAGCCCCGCCAAGAGCAGGAAATTGCAAAGCGGACAAAAAACGCAAGAGGTGCTACTGGTCTATGAAATATCTTATATATCATCTCTTCCGTTAACACTGAATGGGATGCGAACCCGATGGAGCGCAGCATTCTCGGTTTTAAACGTACAGATCGCATATGCAATATAATTACAGAACTAAAATTGATAAAGTTGCTCCAAACGTTGCAAAACATAAGTAGAACTGGGCTCATGGATCATGTCTGTCGCTTGCCGGATGAGCTGTAGGCCAAAATCACTACTCAGTGGAGCCCTGAGACAGCGAGACGATGCCGTGTCAGACCCAAGAAGAAATGGCGAGATGATTTCGACACCTTTGACAGAGGTTGGGTCCAATTGGCTCAAAACCAAGATGAGAAGAGATCAAAGAGAGACATTGGCCTAGCAGTGAAATACAATGGGCTAACAGTTATCGTAATAATAATATAAACACCATTAGAGCTAACTAACAAACATCGAAATCGGCTGTGCTTACAGCGTCACTAAGTAGCATACAAACATCAATGATGATATCACCACACGCGATGAGGTTGAAGTGAGGTTAATCTGCGAATAAACTCCTTTGAATTTGTGACGTGAACAGTTTTAGACTTTATAACCGTTTACTAAGGTTCACTATACCTAGGTATTTCCCTCAATTTTGGAAAGCTCTGTAGACAGTTCGAGTTGAGAGTTGATCGAGTGCCGATATTGCTTGCACCGATGTGTACTTGAGTAGTACACAAGCTTAAGTACTTAAGCATTTAACGTAATGTGAAAGTGGATATTTCGGAATCTAAAAACTGCTATTACTACTCGGCGGTCACTCTCTGCGGCATCTGATTGGATCTGACTGATCCGCGACCACGGTTATTATATTATAACTGAAACGTCAGGAATATATTAAGAGTTTATACGAGATATACAACCGTTTTCTACTAAAACAGTACGCTACAAATGTACTCTAATACAGTATATTTTATAGTTTTTTCTACAGTGACTTTGAAGTGCGTAAAATATACTGTTATCATCATCATATACTGTCATCATATGATGACGATGACAGTATATTTTACAAAACCCACAGATTTATCAGTTGACCATAATATGATTGCGTATACATTCTCGAAAATTCATGCGTAGCATACACGTGTTGTAAATTAATAATATTGTTAATTTACTAGTAGTTTATCAATATTCAATGTATTTAATATACAACAAAAACACTGCTTTAGTATTTGTTAAAAGCAGTGTTTTGACTTCGATGGTTTAGCAGATCCGCTGTACTTGACTCGACTAATCAAAGACCGGCGCCATTATCGCCTGTTTTGATTGGGAGGGGAACATTAACAAAAAGAGCACCTGACAGCCAATCTTGGCAGTCGAGCGAGAATTATCGAAGGATGAAGTACTATCTCCAATGGTTAAAGTTTTGTATCTGAATACTGTGTTTTAATATGGTAATTGCAGTGTTTATTGATATAAATGAGTATGGTTTGAATGTGAGTACTATGTGGTTTTATTTTTCTCATAACTAACCGCTTATCTCTTATTCTAGTTAGCGCAACTTTTATTATCTGAAATATTTAAGACATAGTCAACATTTCAGAAGTGGGATTCGAACATTGTAACTTGCGTTAATCAGAAATTTGGATTTTTTTCTTTTCTTTTATTGACATAATTAATGCATGTATCATCCGTATTTTAATGAAGATAATAAACTAATTAACCTACGTATATATTGAATGCCTAATTATAACTTCCCTAAAGATAAAGACCATAGACTAGCATAGCGTAATGCTACAAATATAAACGTACTAGACCTATTATATTATTATAAATCATTGTTGCATGCCCACATAAATTTTATATCCTGCTTTAATTAAACTAATCAATGAGTTTTAGTTATACTTTATATAATTAGTACGTTTGGGCCTTGTAGTCTTGTTAACACAAATACTTTTGCGAGTTTTTATCTCTTTCAGCACTACCTCATGGAAAGAACACCCAGTTCTGAAGAACGCGCAGTGGCCATGCCGACAATAAGCCCAAAGCGCCTGGGATCAAGTTTAATTCGGCAGCCAACTGACAACCAACGCGCCACCCTGCGTTCAGGTAGCCCAGCCTAACAACGGAGCAGCCAGCGCACCAACATCATTCGCCAGCGTGCTACATAGCGCTCAAGCAGACCTGCGAGTCGACGTAGGACTCACAGCAGTCAGCGCACCAGCAGCCGCACTTGCCAGCGAGACAACAGATGCAACAACCAACAACGCCTTGCCAGGCGGCGCAGCAGGAGTCGCAACAGCCAGCGCGCCAGTAGCAGCGTCGGGAATACCCCGCGTTTAGGAAGCCGTGCCAATCGGTACAGCAGAAGCCGCAGCCGACTTCGCGACCACCAGCACGCCAACAGCCCCAGAAGCCTACAAGCCAGCAGACCCAACGATCACAGTGTCTGCAGCCATTCCAACGAGCAGCATGCGGCACACCAGCAGCTGCACCTGCCAACAAGCCGCCGAAAGCAGCGGGACTGCAAACAACCATAGGTCGCGCAGTCTACATCAACGGAGCAACGAAGGTCAGTGCCCTACTGCTAGTAATATACAAGGTAGAACACTACGATTAACTAGCCCTACGAATCCTCGATCATTAGTTCACAATGAAACTCCTACTCAGCCACAAGGTACAAACCAATATCTTGCTGATCTTGTGACAATTATAAAATCGATGTCTAGTAGCAACTTAGACAGGTTTGATTCTTTGAAAATACGGTTTTCGAATTCGACCCATATAAAAAGGTACAGATGATGACCATGTGGATTCACAAGCCAATGAATGTGCAACTATTTATGGCTGGGCAGAAAAACAAATCGTTCATTTTGTACTCCCTAAACTGAAAGGTGTTACTCAGAGATGGTATGAGGGTCTCTCGTCTGTCTTATTTACATGGGTTGAATGGAAGGAGAAGCTTTTAGCTGCATTTCGTTCAGAGGAAAATTATGGGCAAATGTTAAGTGACAATTTAGCTAAGCGGGCTCGTTTCACTTATTTCACTAGAGGAACACTACGAAAAACCGTCTCTTGTAAATAGGTGTAGTATTTTTGGAGCTGTTCAATGTATCTTGCATGGCATTGACGACCGCTCAGTTAGATTAGGCGCTGAAGCCGCACAATTTACCGATCCCAATAAATCATTGACATTTTACGAAATGCCCGAAATATAAAAGCAAACATGTATCACAGACCTGTTAGAGGGTTGCCCCTTAAACCGCAAATAAACCCTCCATCAGCTAAGTCTTCCCGTTGTTCAAATTGTAAGAAAGACTGTCATTATACCTCACAGTGCGCACAGCCTTTTAAGAAATGTACGCGATGTAATAGATTCGGTCATGAAACCAAGCAATGTTATGCCAAAATTCATACAAATGAAAAGGCTGTTATGCGTATAGATTTTGAAGATGCACTTTATAGTACACCGTTGCCTCTTTCACCTAACACAAAGATTTCTCCAGCTGGTTTAGGAGTGGAACAAAACTGCAGTCGTTAATGGGTACCAAACCATTTATTGATTTTGGCAGTGAATGCTCGATGATGCGCGTTACTGAGTTCAAAAATGTCTGGACCAGTTTCAGGGTCGATGACCTTTCAACGCTTCCGGGTTTTGGTAACGATATTGTAAGTTGTATAGGAAAACAACGAGTTCAAGTTGCTATTGACGATGTCGAAGCCGATTTGGACTTACTGATTGTCCCAGATGAGGCTATGCATGTTACTTTACTAATAGGACAGACGTTTACCGAGCAACAACATATAGTAGCACGGAAGACTAGCAATAGTTAAGAGACCACACGGCTTAACCATTTAGATTTCATTGTTAGCAATAAAGTCGGCATCTACTGCAGCGACAAAATTGAGGTCACTGGAATCACTGTAGTAGATGTTCACTCCGATAAAACCTCTAGTGGAGAAGTTTATGTAGAAGGTGGGGCTAGGTTTTTCAAGGGTATTCGCTACTTTGTTTTATCAGGCTATATAACTTTGGGGATGATGGATGATGATGTAGTTCTTAATAATACTTCTACAACACCAATAGTGTTACCCAATAACCTCTTGATCGCTCGCGGTCTCCTAGCTCAGGTCGAAAATCTCTCTCAAATCATGGCCGTTACTGAACACATTTCCGCTGAAAAGCAAATTGACCAAATCTGATGTCAGCATTGGCAATGGCTTAAATTCCACCCAGAGGGGTAAACTACTGAATTTGCTCAATTCAATTCAATTTCATTTATCTCAGCCTTCATAAGTATATGTACAAATTAGAGCCATATTTATCATAATAATAATTTAAACATATAGAACATAAATAAAACACCGTAATGAACACCGTAATTGTTTAGTTTTTTTCAGAACTAGACCTTACAAAAGTTAGTAACATGACTATAAACCTCCATGATAGTGAACCTGTTGTTTATAGGCCCTACAGACTAGCTTTTAGTGAAAAGGGGAAATTAAAAGAGATGATATCTGAGCTATTAGAAAATAACATAGTCCGTTCATCGACTTCTCCGTATGCTAGTCCCATTGTCTCATTTCGTCAGCTTCAAAAGTTACTTTGTCAAAGACCAACTTTAGCATTATACCTACGTTTCTCAGGCTTATACCGAACTCTACACTGACGCATGCAAGGTTGGAATTGCTGGTATATTGTTACAAAAGAATATATAAAATGTTTTTAAGCCTGTAGCCTATTTCAGTAGACACTACCCCGAAGAGCAGAATTATACATCCTATGACCTAGAAACTCTTGCTGTGGTGGCGTCGTTACATAAATTCTGTGTATCTTATTGGGGTTCCTTTCAAAGTTGTTACAGGCTGTAATTCCTCACGCGCTACTTTCCAAAAGAGGGACATGATTCCTCGCATAGCTCGGTGGTGGGAGCAAATGCAGGAATTAAATTTTGGCATTCAATACAGGGCAGGCCAGCGCATGGCTCTTGTCGATGCGCTAAGCCGTAACCCTATCCAAGATACCCGTATGGTGCTTTCTGCCAATGATTCTGATTGGCTTTGTACTGTTCAAAGCGCCGACGATGAGATACAAAGAAATAAAGGAATCTTGAAAAACCCTGACATGGACAATGTGGTCGAAATAAAATCGAACTTCAAGGTAAAAAAATAATAAACTGTTTAAAATCACTTCCGACGGAGACAGATGGGTTGTACCCAAAGGTGTTCGCTGGCAAATTTTTATGGCTAAAATCATGATAACATTGGTAATTTTGCCATTGATAAATCTTTAGATCGAACTAAAGCCACTTTTGGTTTTCAAAAATGGGTAAATTTGTAAAAAAAGTGTATTAATTCTTGCCTTGAATGCGCTTATTCAAAATCTGTGGAAAGAAACCAGGTATGCTACATTTAATGAAAAAAATTGACATTCCGTTCGATACTATACATTCTGACAACATTGGCCCTTTCGTCCGCAGCACAAGAGGTAATATGGATGTCGTTGTTCTTATAGATACATTTACTCGTTACATATTTCTGAAACCAGTTAAAATCTCAAACCACCGTCTGAGTTTTTAGGGAATATTTTTGGTATATTTGTAGGGTCATAACGGACCGTGGTCCGATTAGCTAAGCGACTCGCTTAGTAATTATACGCGTCTTGTACTAAGCGAGTTAATAAATTTGTTACTGAACGAAATATTATGTTCCATATGTTACATCAGATCATGGTTTACCCAAATTGAGAGAACAGATAAATGATCACGCTAAATTCTATCAAGAGGCCCAGAAAAAGGCTTACGATGACAAACATCGCCAGTCTCCGATATATGCTTTAGGGGATCTAGTTAGAGTCGAACGTCAAATTCCCTCTACAGACAGTAGTAGAAAACTTATTCCTAAATATCAGAGCCCTTTTAGAATAACGAAAGTGTCTGGCTTAGATAGATATCAAATCGATAATACACCGATAACAAAAAGGGGTAATAGGTTGTACTTCACTGTTGTGGCTGTAGACAAAATCAAGCCTTGGCTTACCTTTAAGGGCCACACTATGACTCTACTAGTAGTGAAAGTGAATAGAGCACATTTATATCATGAGCTGTATATATATATATATACCTCCTCGTACTATGTATATATTATGTTGATTATGATGATTACTGTAAAATAATTTTAAGGTATATTTTACCCTCTGGACTATTTTACCCTCTGGATTATTGTCCGGCGTTGGTATAATAGTCCCACGATACCCTCTGGACCAAAAATGTCCAGCGTTGGTATGATTTAACAAAATACCCTCTGGATGATTGTCCGGCGTTGGTATAATAGCCCCACGATACCCTCTGGACCAAAAATGTCCAGCGTTGGTATGATTTAACAAAATACCCTCTGGATTGTTGTCCGGCGTTGGTATAATAGTCCCACGATACCCTCTGGATCAAAGATGTCCAGCGTTGGTATGTTTTAACAAAATACCCTCTGGACTATTTTACCCTCTGGATTATTATCCGGCGTTGGTATAATAGTCCCACGATACCCTCTGGACCAAAAATGTCTGGCGTTGGTATGATTTAACAAAATACCCTCTGGATTATTGTCCGGCGTTGGTATATTCTAATAAAACCTTCTAAAATATGTAGTCCATTCTTTATGATTATTGTACAATAATGAAATGATTGCGGTACTAAGTAGTTGATGCACTTACAAACTGTTACAAAATGTATTGTTAATTTTATTAATACTTATCCAGTTAATAATTAATAAGTATGAGGTCATACTTTTGATCTTTGGATGGCCGACTGTTGTAAATTAATAATATTGTTAATTTACTAGTAGTTTATCAATATTCAATGTATTTAATTTACAACAAAAACACTGCTTTAGTATTTGTTAAAAGCAGTGTTTTGACTTCGATGGTTTAGCAGATCCGCTGTACTTGACTCGACTAATCAAAGACCGGCGCCATTATCGCCTGTTTTGATTGGGAGGGGAACATTAACAAAAAGAGCACCTGACAGCCAATCTTGGCAGTCGAGCGAGAATTATCGAAGGATGAAGTACTATCTCCAATGGTTAAAGTTTTGTATCTGAATACTGTGTTTTAATATGGTAATTGCAGTGTTTATTGATATAAATGAGTATGGTTTGAATGTGAGTACTATGTGGTTTTATTTTTCTCATAACTAACCGCTTATCTCTTATTCTAGTTAGCGCAACTTTTATTATCTGAAATATTTAAGACATAGTCAACACACGTAGCATGATAATCGTACGAAACATGCGCGTAGCTAGCTCGTAGTGCCGTAGCACGTCCGTAGCACCGTAGCGCACAAGTAATAAATTGATCCTCGTGTTTGTACTTAGCAAAATTGGTAAAAAGATTTTATTTCTTTCTCGTAACCCAATTAAATAAAATGATATAAAAACAAATATACATGAATTAATTAGAGATTAATTAATTAGTTAGAATTTTACGGAAACAAATCAAAAGAACTGCCCGAGTAGTCTTCGTCTCATATTAACAAATAGAGCACCCTGTTATTTTTTTCGAATAATGTATTTCTTTTATAAAAACATTGCCAAACCGCCGAATTCTTTAGGAGTTGAATATCGGGAATTATTTTGTTAATGCGTGTCTACACACTGTTCAAATTTGAAAACTGTGTCGATACCTACATCGACAAAATGATACGTAAATAAAAAGTCTTACTTCTCAATATGAACAAATGAGATGCACATACTCGTATAACTGAATGTTCTTACCAATAGTGTCAGGTGTAACTGTCGACCTGCAGCCCTATGTCCAGCATTGCTTATGTTCAATATGTGGGATCCGTGATTAGCAGGTTCATGCACGAGTTGGTGACAGCCATCGAGCTAGCGACTTCGTAAACGGACCGTAAGCTGAGCCGTTGCTCCATAAAAGGATACGGAAATACCAAAAAGTTATGGAAAAACAAAAAAATTGTGGACAGGGGCTAGGAGGACCTGGCACATACTAGTAAAAATTCATTAAACTGATCTTATTCATATTCGTTAATTCATTGATGATAAGTCTGTCTGTCTATCTGTCCCATGTTTGACCCTATACAAAGATTCCACCTAGTATAGGTAGGTTTTTAGACGAAATGATAGCGGCCATTTACTGCATACAAAAGCATGAAAATCATGAAAGTTATATTTAAAACTACCTTCTAAAATTAACTAAAATTGCTTAGTTTTCTTATCTTTACAGACATCGATCAAAAAATAAACAAATAAAAAACATAAAACTCCTTTCCACGTTGTTTTAAAACAAAAGTACAAAAAAGTCTAGGTACTTATCTGTCCTGTTAAGAAAGAAACAGAGTAATATTAGACGGTGATTCTCATGTGTTTGTTTATAAACTAAGCAGCCACAGTATTCCTTCAACTGTGTACAAGGTATAAGGTAGAGGACTCAACGTTGGTGTCATGGCTGGTGCGCCGTATTTCGCAGAAGATGCACACATAGTGATGAAGACCAACGGCACGAAGTGCATCGCACAATTACAGAACACGTTGTATGTCACCTCTTGGCGCACTGAGCTGAGCCACGCACTGCTCGAATCCAGTCAGTTGCGGGTGTAGCATCACGCGGAACTTACACTCTAGCGACAAATATAGTCTGAATATAGTAAAGTCGTAGGCTTATATTTATGTTAATTATTAATGGTACAAAATGCAATGGTTTTTCTTACTCATATTTAACAGACAAAAATTTCTTACTAGGCTCGGTACCTGCTTTTTCTTCTAACAATCAATGATACAATGATACCTTACAAAGGTATCAAAGGTATCACCTTTGATACCTTTGTTTTGTACCCCACTCAATCCATCCATGGGTTGCATGATGATACTACAAGTGTGCCTTAATTTTTCAGGGTGTGTATAATTTTTACCTTTACTATATAGATGTTTTAACGAATGGTTTTCACTAAAATATTTGTGTTTGTCCTGAACCTTGACCTGTAGTCGATCGGTTTACTTCAAACTCAGATACCTGCTGCAAGCTACAAGCCAGTTACAAGCTACAAGCCAAGCAAGCGGTCCACGTGCATTAGAGCATCTGTTTATTTCTCCGCTACCACCAAAAGCCGCAGCGAAAAACCTGAAATGGTTTTACTATAAAACAAACGTTTATTCGAGAAAATAATTCACCCACAGCGGTAGCGCTGCGCATTATTTCTCGCGCATGTTAAATCGAGAAAATTTAAAGCATCACCCACACATGCGCGACCAAAACGACTGCGAAGCGGAGGTGTCTGCCGCGCGGCGTACGCTCCCTATACTACATACTTTATCTATGGCGCTTTGCACACCTACGCGACCACGTCGCCAAAAACTCCACTTGGCTTGTCTCCTTTTGATGTTATTCAGACGAAGGCACCCAAATATATATATGATAGGGTTATTTGGACGTCAAATAGTCTTACGAGCAGGGTTAGGCAGTACGCTTCTCCACTATGCACATATTGTCACAAAACAGCTATATTCCGGGGCAGTTTCCGATACCCAGCAACGTGCAAGTGTTGGAATAATATCCCTCCACTGATCAGAAACCTGACTAACATTTGCACTTTTAGAATTAAACTTAAGCGTTTCTTAATAGACGAATAAAGGAAGTGGGAGGGCATCAATATTGATGCATTTATTATTTAATGGTGATCTAGGTCACCTAATTTCCTCTGATACCAGCACACAAAGAAAATAATAATATGGTCATGAATCTCGGTTTTCAGTTTTATGGTACCTACCTACCTACAGTACCTACATGTGTTATTTTCCGACAGTGTTATATTTTCCACGTAGGAATTCTTGTCAGTTTCATAATATTATTATTATTCATATATTTTATATTTATGTACTTACTCATGTATTTTTAAAACTATCATGGTTTTGCACATAATTTTCACTCAAAACGGGATATTTACCATGATATATGAGTTTTTCTGCTTCTCGATATTTCGGCACAGTTGCATGCGCCATGATCACGAGATAAACTGAGATAACTGAGATAACTGAGTCAGTTTATCTCGTGATCATGGCGCATGCAACTGTGCCGAAATATCGAGAAGCAGAAAAACTCATATATCATGGTAAATATCCCGTTTTGAGTGAAAATTATTATTACTCATGTATTATTAATATTTAAACGCATGAATAACCGAACTAGAGATATTTTATATTTTAATTTTACTAATCGAAAGCACAATATCAATATCTATATTTATTTATATTCGTTTTTATAAATTTTTAATTTTGAACGAGAGAAGGGCGAGCCTCTGACGTCGTGA
The DNA here is from genome assembly GCA_948098915.1 of Lampropteryx suffumata. Classification (NCBI taxonomy): domain Eukaryota; kingdom Metazoa; phylum Arthropoda; class Insecta; order Lepidoptera; family Geometridae; genus Lampropteryx; species Lampropteryx suffumata. Next base: position 2,474,034 of record OX402561.1, on the reverse strand, counting down.
CGTTACTGCACGGGGTTAGCATAACACCAGCGCTAAGTAGGTAGGTTCACACTTCCTAATTGGCATTATGCTGAGCTGACCCTTTTTGGCGCGACATGATGATTTTTACCATACTCTGCAGGTGCGTAATCTTTATATCTTCATAAATGGCGACCATTTTATATTGGTACTAATTGCAAATAGGTACCTAATATTGGTCGGTCACCTACCAAGCTTTGTAGCGTACATACCTACTCGTTTTTTTTTTTAGTTTTAATAATGTTTGTATCATTTACCACCTTAACCTTTAAGTCTTTTTTGTGTTGTGTCGTGTCAAATAAATATTTTCATTTCATTTTTTCATTTCATTTCGTTTTCGTTTCATTTCATTTCACGTTGCACGTGGCATTGCAGACGCTCCCGCATCGCGTCCCGCTTCCCGCGTTACTGACGCGAAGGCTTGGCCGAACCTTAAAGAGGTTTTAAAACATACTATACATTTTTATCCCTTATTCTGTGCGACTGCTTTATACTCTTCTCGTATCTCGTATATAAGGTCCTATTTACTTAGATAAACATTATGTTTCAGAGTAATCCGTATCCATAATCATTGGCCTTAGTTCATCTGTTGAAGATGATTTAGGTGGCGTCAATAAAGTTACAGAGCAGTTATTTGTAATTGAAAACTTCCGTTCATGGATCCACTCCAGCAAGCTGAGTAAGTTTCCTCTCCACTAACGGCACTCTGCCTGGGATTTTGTTTGATAGTGCAGGCCTTTCCAGGTACCCACAATAACCTTTCGACCTTGCAGACAGGACCCGCAGGAAAGACGAGTCAGTACATGCGGTGTCCGTTCGGTTGCAGGTGCATAACGGCTGGCAACGAGCCGGGGTTGTTTAAAACTTCCTTCTCTGTTGCTAGCTTTTCTGTTAGTCAGCAGGGGGACTAACCCCTAATAATTTTAAGACTACCGCAGTCGTCTCCATCATCAGTCTCTAAGCAGCACTCATCTGGGATCTGGGAAGTGTTATTTAGTTCAACGAAAAATAACAACCCGATTTTACAGTCAGATCCGGGTGCTGAGCCATTTTTGATGATCCTCAGCTGATCGTAATGGAGTACAGTGGATGGTAAAAGTAAAAAACTTATAAAGCAAAATGTATTTTTTTTAATCCTATCCATACCTTATCATATAAATTCGAATGTGTCTCAATCTGTTTTTTACGTTTTCATGGCTGAAAGGGTCTTGATGAAATTGGGTAGGGAGATATATTTTATTTTGGGGAAAATTACGAATATTGTATTGTTTAATGTTAGTTTTGTTAATTTCAAGTCTTCTGTTTTGTGAGTATATATAAAAAAAAATATTATTACTAGCTGACCCGGCAAACTTACGACTTACGACGTTTTTAGTGATTTCGATTGAGTATTTGATTTTTGGGACACCTTCTTACCATGGTTACATTTAAATTTACATTTAAATGAGTTACATACACAGTAAAAATAGACTGTGTATGTAACACAGTAGACAATAGACAAAATACTTCGTTATTATGTATAAGTAGGTAGGTATAGGTACTTTAGTACCGTATTCAAACATGAAAGTACCGACATTTAAAATGAACTTTATGTTATGTAAATGTGTAATGTAAACTGGCGGGTTGATTACTATTGCCAATGACAATCATGTCCGGTTTTTAGACAAAGCGTTCAGTATAAAAATAAGTACGTTTGGGTAAACTACATTGAAGCACCTAACGCCAGTTTTTCAACATTTTCAGTATACTTGAATGAAAGTGGCTGTTCAATAGTGTGGTAGTGGAAAATAGTGGAAGTTTCCGATTTCCTAGCAAACTATTTGTGACGACTTCTTTAAATTGTTCGATTTCCTCGTTATATTTGCAATCTTCGCTGACATTTAGAAATATGATTACTATAAATAGACGAGTACCTATTTGAATATTTATTCCGGTAAATACGGCAAATAAATATTAAGCTTCCGCTAGCACGGCGGTGACGCGAAATAAAAATAAATAGCCAGCGCGCAGTGAAGGTTTTCGAAGACAGTAAGAATGAAATTTCTCAGTGGTTAGGTCCTAACCAATTCAACACCTTCTACTTATAAATATAAAATAATTATTTAGAATAGAACATAAAATACTGTATTGCACGCCATATATACATTGGACAAGTATAATAAAAAGTACAATGGGCGGTTACAATAACAAACTAACGAACTAGGTACCGTCCGATATCTCAAACAACCAATTTAGTTTTAGATGGGAGATGGGAGATTGACTGTTCTTGTAATCTTCGTGACATTGAACTGTACATTCGAAAACAACTAGTCGAGTTGTTACAACTTAATTACAGAAATTGGCAAACTTTAATTGGATATATAACATGACACTATTTACAAAATATGTTTAAAACCTTTGAGTTCAAATAACAAATATCTGAAGTTGGCAGTGTAAGGTAGCACTTGAATGTTGCCACTTAAAAGTTAAATAAGGAATATTGAATAGTTTGCACAGTATCGGGCTCGATGTTAGTTTGAGTTACAAAATTCTCCTAAATGCTTCTGCAAACTGCATCGTACTGTTATAGGCGAATTGCTTAGGGTCTTTTTAAAAAAAGGACTTTATTACTAAAACCTATTTATTCGGATATAGACATAGGTTTGACAAAAATATGACCCAGAGACAACCGCTCGCGAAGAAGTAAAAGTCAAGACTGAGGAAAGGAGGGATAGACGGTTATTTAGATTAGAGGATAGCGCTGACATCGGCAAGATGTCATCGTTTTTATAAACAGAGTATAGGTATAACACCTCCCCGTTAAGAGGATACTTAGGGGTAGTTTTGTTACCTAAGTTCCAAGATTAAGTTTGGGTTCTAATTGTGGCAATAGGGCTCAATTCAAAATCGGGATGTTGTGTGTCCGTACAGTCAGTATTTCTAGGGGTTGACTGAAGGGGTGAATTGGGTTTAAAGTTAAATTTAAGGATTCGGTTGTCATTGGGTTTACAAAACCGTTTAAACAGTACATAAAACAAATACAATAAGATTACACATAAAATGACGATAATTAGAGTAGAATAATGTGTTCCATATCTTACAATGTGAGGGCTGTCATTAATTTCTTTTACATTATTTAGTAATGAGTTTAGTGCAATTTTACTTGTTTTAAGTTCATCCAAATCAATATTTTGTAAGTGAATAGGAGACACATTATCTTCGATAAGGTCATTAAATTTTACAATGTTGCAGCAAGAGTCATTAATTAGATTGAAGTTTGGTACATGATTGACAGGTGACGTAATATTAAGAGTATATTTAGGTATGAGTGTAGTACTTCTACAACGTCCAATACAATCATTAGGTATGGTTATAATTCCAGTAGCTAAAATACTAGTTTCATATAATTTGGATTTAGTACAATGTATAGAAATTTTATTAGGTTCCGACTGAACATAAATCCATTTATTATTAATCAAAGGTTTCCAGATATCTAATTTTCCATAAATAAATTTAGTGTCGCACTGTGTAGGTATGTTTCTGATCACTTTAGACAGGAGTTCACTCTCACAGGTAGGTAACGCGTCTGTTGTATAAACATTCGTGACGTCACAGATAAGAGTTCCTGGGCTTACACTCCTACAATCACTCAAGTCGTCGAAATTACAATATTTTGATTTGTCTTTGGTCATTGCGATGTACTTACTGTTAGGTATAATTAAACTGAATTTATTTGGTTCTAAAGAACTGTAGGGTGTAGGTAGAGCGATAGTATGAAACAATGTATATTCCTCAACACTAACTAATGGAACTTGTAAGACAAACACAATCTTATAATCTACATAATAACAAACTAATTTAGAGATATTTAAAATGTAATGAATATTATTTAAATCTAAAACAATAGGTAATTGTAAATCCCTAGATAAGTGTCTGTAGTTATTGGCCAGTTCTCGATATAGTTGCGATGTTGTCATAATTGCTGGATGCAGGATGTTTAGACTACTGAACAGTATCGCGTTAGTTATATCTTCTAGTTGAAAAGATAGGGTAAGGATTGATGTTTCTAAGTTGTTAAAGATTTGATTTACTTTAAAAAGTATATGCAATCCGTTTGTTTGTTGAGATATATTCTTTAAGTTAAACGAGAGATGGTCAATAGCTTCGTTTAGATTGATTTCGTTATCCTTGACTTTGCTCAATGTTTTGTTATAAAAAGTTATAATTGAAGTGGTTACTAAAATATTTTCCTGCATTAATGCGGTTAGACGTTTTTCGTTATTTTGTAAGGACTCTATTGCGTCGTTATATTTTATTGCGTCGTTTTCATCTAAAGTACCAAAAACTTGTTTTAATACAGATCCTATACCCCCGATCCAGGCACGTTTGGTACGGCTATCTATCAAGTGTGAAATAGAATTGAATTCATTACTTAAATCGTGGTATCGTGCTATCAAAGGTTGTAACCTATTATGGCATAATGAATCTATTTCGATTATATGAGTTTGGTTGCACAAGTACCTGGTGGTTTCGAGTGCTGTTTCGATATTTTGTATATGAGGATCAAAATGTGATATATCTAATGGTATCAAGATTTTGAGATAGCCGTTACTAGCTTTTAGGGTACCTAAGTAGTCAAAATACAGGCCTGGGCTTGATGTTATGGGTTGAAGGTATTCCGTACTGAATTGCCCTCGTGCTAAACCCCTGTAAATTAACAATAAAAATGTGTTTAACTAAAATGGATTTGAATAAAAAGCATAGAAATAAAATGTAAGTACCTATAACTAGTATTTAATAATATGTGTAAAAGTAAAAGTATACCTAGATCTATATCTACTTACTAACTATTTTCCTTTTACAGGTTCCTGACGTCGGCAGGTTTTACCTGGTCATAGTGGTGAGTTACATGTCGTCGGTTAATCAACAAGGTAAGTGTGTTGTTACCGTTTGTCTTTACTACTTTATAGGGACCTTTCCAGATGGGAGAGAGGGCCTTGCGTAGTCTGAGATGATTTTTGAGGTAGACGTAATCACCAACCTTGTACGACATAGGTCGAGTGTGGGAATCATAGTACGTTTTAGATGATTCTTTGGATTTCCTAATGAGTTCCATAGCTTTCTCTCGCGAATATTTCAGTCGGTTTTGAAGCATCTGAACGTAGTCCGGGTACGTGGTTCCTAAAGAATCATCGTAAATGGAATTTGGTATAAATGGTTTATTACCAAACATTAATTCGTAAGGCGCATAGTGCGTTGTTGTATGAACGGAAGTATTATACGCTAGCATGGCTGTATATACATAACGCGGCCAGTTAGTTTGTTCCGCATTTATGTAGGATTTGAGATACTCTTTCAGGGTGGAGTGGCTTCTCTCCAGAGCTCCTTGAGTTTGTGGATGGTAAGGAGAAGACCAGAGGTTTTTAATTTTGAGGAAAGAGCATGTCTTTTTGAACAGATCTGATGTAAAGTTGGTGCCTTGATCGGTGAGGATTATTTTAGGTATTCCAAATATGGATATATAATGGAGGAGGTATACCGATTTCGGTTATGTCTCCGATGGATACTAATTCATTTCTTATAATTTTTAGGGTCTCGAAGATTTCGGGATACCTTGTTTGATCGAAATGATGGACTCTAAAGTATAGTAGGTAATATATTTTATTACCTGTAATAAGTTTTTCAAATAAGAAGAATTCTTTTTCAGTGTCGCGTATTTTTGCGTAAATTTCAGGATCACTCAGGATTTCCTGGAGGTATGGATTGGATTCATCTAAATCAATAGACGTAGGAACTAGTAAAACCTTTGCAGGACACTTCATAAGACTCTCATTATGTTCTATAATTTCGGTGTTAAATGTTTTTTCTGACATTGTTTTCAGAAAGGTATGATAATCGTCGACTAGTGTATCTGGATTTGCACTTGTTGATGGTGTCGGATCAAACTGAGATTGAGGAGTAGGTAAGGATGGTATTTCCTGAACCGGATCAGGTAAGGATGGCAGTTCCTGGATAGGGCCAGGGAAATTTACCTCATTCTCAATTTGTTGCCTAAGAGGATCAGGGATGTTATCAGGCAAGTCGATATCTGGTAAGGGAAGGATATCTTCGTAAGGATCGACGAACTCAGGATTTTGGACGATAGTTTCGTCGGGATTAAACGAAGGTGGGGATCTAAAGAGATCCATTAAATCAGCATCTAATTCTCGATGAGATTCGGCTTCGTTATTGGGATTAGACGGTACGGGTTCCCCAGGTTGGACAGGATTAACTGGGAACCGGGAGAGAGCATCAGCGTTAGTATTGATTTTTCCCTTTTTATGTTGGATGTTATACTCGAATTCTTCGAGTTTTAGGCGCCACCTAATAAGTCTCGAACCTGGATCTTTGCAATTGAATAGCCATTGCAATGGTCTGTGATCTGATAGTATCACAATTTTGTGACCATAGAGATAAGGTCTGAACATTTTAGTTCCGAAGACAATGGCGAGGCATTCTTTCTCAGTTACGCTATAGTTGCACTCAGCCTTATTTAGCGTGCGGGACGCGTAAGCAATTGGACGATCCTGGCCTACTGGTCCTTGCGATAGTATCGCGGAAATGGCATAGTTTGACGCGTCACACGTCATATTAAATGGTTGTGAAAAATCAGGATAGGCGAGAACTGGAGCGGATACTAGTTTTCCTTTCAGGGTTTCGAAAGCGAGTTGTTGTTCGTTCTGCCATATGAAAGAAACATCTTTCTTCAAAAGACTCGTAAGAGGTTTTGCTAATTTTGCAAAATCAGGTATGAAACGTCTGTAATACGATATTAAACCTAGAAATGACTTTATGTCTTTTGGAGATTTAGGAACGGGATATTCAGCTACGGCTTTTGTCTTGTCAGGGTTTGTTCTAACACCTTCTTCACTGATGATGTGGCCTAAATAGGCAACTTCTTTTCTAAGAAACTCACACTTCTCAGGTTGTAGTTTGAGATGGAAGTTGCGAAGTCTGTTAAAGACGGCCTTTAAGTTGGACATGTGCGAATTGAGGTCGAACGAATAGATTACTATGTCGTCGAGATAGACAAAACACCTGGTTCCTTGAAGACCTGTAAGACAGGTGTTCATAAGTCTTTGGAAGGTGGAAGGGGCGTTCTTTAAGCCGAAAGGCATCCTTGTAAATTGGAAATGTCCTTGAGGAACGGAAAATGCTGTCTTGGGTGCGTCATCGGGTGAAATGAGGATCTGGTGGAAACCAGACGCAAGATCTAGAGTTGTAAAGTACTTGCTTTTGCCCAATTGGTCTAGGATTTCGGATATTTGTGGGATAGGATATACTTCCCCAATAGTGATATCATTCAATTTTCGGTAGTCAATGACTATCCGCCATTTTCGTTGACCCTGTGAGTCGAGTTTTTTAGGGACTATCCATATGGGGGAACTCCATGGAGAGGATGAGGGTTTGATGATCTTATCATCTATCATTTTGTGAATTTGAGTTTCAACCTCTTTTTTGTGGAATTCTGGGAATCGATACGATTTGGTATGGATGGGGACATCATTGGATGTTTTGATTTCGTGTTTTAGGACATCGGTGAAGGATAATTGGTCGTTGGATAAATGGAAGATATCAGAATATAGAGAACAAAGTTCTAAGAGGGCGTCAGACTCCTCTCGGTTGAGATGATCGACTCTTAATGATTTAATAACCTCAGCAGTACGTTCAGATGTATTGCGTACTTTGGTGCTTAATGGGATGGCACAAGAAACTAAAGGTTCAAGCTTAAGATTTAGATTCGAATTGATGTTCACGGGCGATTCGGATGTGTTGACAATCGTCAGATTTACCCGTTTATTTTCTTTCACTTTAACGATACAGTTGGATATCAACAGGCTACTAGAAAGGTGTTGGTTCAGAATGATGCCTTCATTAATCTCAGGATTTTGAACTGAACATTCAACAACAGTTTCCATGCGAGGTGGAATTTCGTAAAAAGGATTGAAGAAGTGTAGCTTGATACTGAGTTTATTGATTTTCAGGACGTCAGTCGTGTAGTCGATATTGCAACCGAAGGCTGTAAGGAAGTCCGACCCTATAATACCGTCGTAAGGTAAGCTAATGTCTTTGAGGACATGGAATTTATAGGATACAACTTTGTTCTCCGGTATTTTAAGTTTGAGTTGGAAGTAACCCTCTGTTGGGGTCGGTTCATCACCGGGATCTATGCCCTTGATCTTGATGGATTCTCTAATCAGTTTTTGATTGGTCTGGATACAGGATTGTTTGATTATGCATATAGCGGATCCAGAATCTACTAAAAGTGTCAGAGGAATCTCGGATATTTGAGAGTCCAGGAGTACATGTGGTAACAACCTTTTGGTTGTATCTAAATTCACTTCGTAGACCTTGGTTAAGGATTCGTTAGGATTGGAACTGTCGGTTTGGGGCTGGCTACCCTGTTGGTTAGTTCTTTGGACACGTCGACTGTCAGTTTGGGGCTGGTTACCCTGTCGGTAAGTCAATGTTTTATTGGATAGACCGTCAGTTTGGGGCTGGTTACCCTGTTGGTTGGTCTGGATACGTCGACTGTCAGTTTGGGGCTGGTTACCCTGTTGGTAAGTCGATGTTTTATTGGATAGACCGTCAGTTTGGGGCTGGTTACCCTGTTGGTTGGTCTGGATACGTCGACTGTCAGTTTGGGGCTGGTTACCCTGTTGGTAAGTCGATGTTTTATTGGATAGACCGTCAGTTTGGGGCTGGTTACCCTGTTGGTTGGTCTGGATACGTTTTGAAATATTTATTTGGGGCTTCTTTTCCAAGGAGCCTTTAGTAACAAAGGCATGGGCACTTATTTGGGGCTGGTTACCCGTGTGGTCCCATTTAGGATTTGGATGATGGGTGTCGACTTTTGTGGGTGGTCTCGAGCGACACTGTGGCGAGACTCTTATTCGTTTAAAGTACAGTCATCGACATTGGGGGAAGCTTCGTCGTCATAGGCAAAGGAATCAACGACATCGGTTCCTTCTTGTTCGGATACGAAGTTGACTCGAGGTTTATACGACTCTCGATTGGTTGTCACATTCTGTGGGGACTTGAAGCGATTATTATTATATTCCCTCTTTTTGCAAGCCGAAATATCATGCCCAGGGACTTTGCAATAGCGGCAAAACGCCGAAGATGACCCCGAAGTTGGTTGAGGTTGATTAGAATTGAATGTTGGTTTTTGTGGTGCCCTAAATGAACTGAATTGGTTTGACTTCTGTGGGTTAAGATTTTGTGGTTTAGGTCTCGAATTGTTTTCAGCCCTCCTATAGATGCTTTGTTGTATTCTCTCTTCTGATATTGCCATATTAATGGCTTCATTTAACGATTTGGGAGACCTACATCTCACGATGTTCGACACCCTAGGATGAAGACCCATGAGAAAATGGTGGAGGGCGAGATCTTCCATCGCCGCACACCGACCGGGCAATTCTTTGATTTTTGAATTTGATAAGGTGATTTCCGTGAGTAATTGTGAGAGGTGGGTTTCGACACGGAGTGAAAATTGGCTCACGTTATCTTGCGGGCCTTGCCTGCTCTCTTGTAAGTCGGTCAAGAGGTGAGCGTAATGTTTACGCTCACTAAATTGAGTTTTAAGGAACTCTTTGAGTTGAACCCAGGATGTGAACTCTTTAATAGAGCAAGCAAGTTCCGCCTTGCCAGTCAATTGGCTAAGGATGTATTTGAACAGAATAGGTTTCTGCGTTTCCGAGGCCAATTCGCAAGCATTGTTGCAATTGATTATAAAAGAATTTACAGTTTCCCGACTGCCGTCGTAGGATTTTACAAACTTAAAGAGTGTACTTAGGGGAAGCTCGACTTCCGCCATTGCTGCAGCCGCGACTGCGGACCTTGTGAGTCGCGGAGAGCCAAGGGGTGATTTAACTTCGGGGGTATCTTGGACTTCCACAGCGAGTTTACCGTCGTCTGCCTTTTTTGGCATTACAGATTTTAGTAAGGAAAATTAAATTAGTTAACGGATACGAATTAGCTAATACGATTTACACTTATTAATAAAGAATAGATTTTATATTTCTACCCACTGAACCCTAATAATATTAAACACAATGACCAAAGACTCACAGTATAAACAACGCGTATGCGGCGGCGACCAATTCGACGAACTGGAGCATTCCGGGTGATAAGGCGATGCAGTCCGACGAGAGGACGGCTAATTCACACTCGATGATCGCGATCAATAAATTAAATTATTGGTCGTTGTAGGATGTCGCGTCGTAACACAGGATACAGGGTGCACGGCGTAGATGATATCTTCTGGGGTCGTTCCCTGCCGTCGCAGCAGCTTGATTCACCGTCAGCCGGGTATGGATGTCTTCGGTCCCGGATGAGGTTGGTTCTTACTTCACGATTCGGGGGTCAGAATTGATTTCTGGACGATAGTGATGATGAGTCTTGACTTGGATAATTATACCGCGTTCCGCAGGATATCCAGGATGCGGTAGCGAGTATACGTATACACTATCACTAGAGGAGCACCGTCACAGGATATTTAGATAAGGCCCTTTTACTAGGACACACACTTTTGCTAGTTCACTAGACACTGGGGATTTTCGTATCCCACCGCTGCCACCAAATGTTATAGGCGAATTGCTTAGGGTCTTTTTAAAAAAAGGACTTTATTACTAAAACCTATTTATTCGGATATAGACATAGGTTTGACAAAAATATGACCCAGAGACAACCGCTCGCGAAGAAGTAAAAGTCAAGACTGAGGAAAGGAGGGATAGACGGTTATTTAGATTAGAGGATAGCGCTGACATCGGCAAGATGTCATCGTTTTTATAAACAGAGTATAGGTATAACAGTACAAAACGATTTCTACGATATTAACTTTGGATATAACTTTTGAAACTATCATAATTTTATAAGACAATTTTCACTCAAAACGTGATGTTTATTTGATATATCCTAGTTATGCGTCCAGGTTCCGTGACTGTTGTGTGACGTAATCGTGATAGAGTTGTTAGTGACAATGAATCCAGTGGTTCGAGTAATGTTCGCAGTAAAAGACTGAGTAAGAGGGTAGACCGTTTTGTCTGCCAATAACATTTACCCGCAAAACTTAAGTTTATCTCGTGATCATGGTGCATGCAACTCTTTTGAAATATCGGGAGCAAAAAATCTCACTTAGCCGTAGCCGTTATGAGTTAAAGTTATTAGTTTTTAACCTTTACTTTGAGCTCAGTAGTACTCGTACCAGTGCTGCGACATAAGGGATAAATCCCACTCTGAACTAAAATTCATTGTGAGGACATGGCTGTTGTCATTATCATATTCTGACACTGAGGTTATTCTCGCTCGTATTGTATAGCTTTTCTTTATGTCTATTATTTTTAATATTTTTTTGCTTCCGTCATTATTATTTAATTAAAGTTAGATAAATTAACTATCTTCTGCTTACAACCTATTACCTAAAAAAAATACTAACATAGGCAGGTGTTTTATGGATTATATAGTGCGTAAAATATGAGAAAACAAATACGTAAATTATAAAGAGGACTTATAGCCGTATTCGAAGTCCTTAATGGTTGCCTAGGTCGCTCCTAAGTTTAGACAATGAAAGGTACTAAGAAGCGACTTAATTGACCATTAAAAGGCTCTAATGCGGCTATTAGCCGATTTAAGCAGTATCTAGCTAACGAAGAGTACCTTCTGGTGGTGTAGCGGTGTACCACACCTTCCGATCATAAGCTTGTGGGTTTGAACCTTTTCGTACACCAATTAATTATTCCTTTAGAAAAATGTATGCCAGTGACCTGAAATAAAACACGTAGAAGAAACTGGTACACCTTAAAACCTTAATTTCAAAGAATGTGTCATCGATCAGTATTCTTTTAAGCAGCGATGGGCTTCCAATCTGAGGTCCGGCGGTATATAACCGTCTTCCTGACACCATCACAAATGCTCCGTCAACGCAATCCTTTAAATTAAAATTCAAAAAGTGGCTCATTGATCAATCGCATTATAGGGTTGATTAATTTTTCAGCTAGACATCACATTGTTATATAACTACTATTATATTGACAAATTAATATTAATAATATTGTATTCATTGAATCAATCGATCATTAAAATTTATTATCTACTTTAAATTAATATACATTACATTTTTATATTGTAAATTTGAACGATGTATGTTTGGTGTATTTACACACAATTATTTACGAACCTATCTATTATTGTGAAGAAACTGACAAGTAACCTTATTTTGTTACCAATACATAACTTGAACTTGAATATTTACTCGGGCTATCTTAGACATTTTCAAAGTATACGAGCTCGGGGATTGCGGTTCTAGTGTCGCTCGCTACTAGATTATAATACTGTTAGTGACACAAGCGTTGAATACAATTTGTTTTCACATATATTTTTTGACTATTGTTTTATGCCAATCAATACCTTGTTGATTATACTGTGCACACATTGTTAACTGATGTTTGTTTAATAATAACGTGTGGCAATGTTTAACCGAATGAATATATATTTTTCCAATACGCGTGTAAAACGAACATCTATACCTATAAAAGAGCTTAACCTGACTGACTGACTGACTGATTCATCATCGCCGAGCTGAAACCGCTAAAGCTAGAAAGCTGAAATTTCGAAGGTAGCTTCCTTTTATAGCAAAACCTCCAACTAAGGCGGGGTTTTTTGAAATTCAATCCCTAAGAGTGTGAAAAGGGGTGAAAACGAATGTATGAAACTTTTTACGCGTGGTGCGATTTGCTTGAAACTTGATTTGAATAATTAAAATGCAAAATAAATGGACACGTGTTTCAGGATTTTTCAAAATAACCCTAACAAAGGGGTAAAATGGGGTGTCAAAGTTTGTATGGGAACTTTGTAACAGGTGGTGTGATTGCTTTGAAACTTGGTTTGGATACTTGAAATGCAAAATAAATGGACATGTGTTACAGGATTTTTCAAAATAACTCTCATAAAGGAGTAAAATGGAGTGTGAATGTTTGTATGGAAACTTTTTAACCGCAAAAAAAAACGCGGATGAAGTCGCGAGCAACAGCTAGTTCAATATAAAAAATCTCTAATATCTAATCAACATTGGATAATTCAGTTTTTAAAACATTACAAAAAAAAACTTTACATTTATTTATTCGTAAAATACCCATTGCCTATGTAGGTACAAACAATACCTATGTGGGTACTTCAAAAATGAGACTTTTTCGTAAATAGAAGCCCGAATACTGAAACTACGAATCTAATACCTTTAAACGAGCAATTCTTGTTTTAATGTAGAAATATTATATAATCTGTATCTCGTAAACGGCTCCAACGATTTTCATGAAATTTAGTATGCAGGTGGTCTCGGGGGCGATAAATCGATCTCGCTAGGTTTCATTTTTAGAAAAGTCGTTTTATCCGTGTTTTATACCGAGCAAAGCTTGGTCATCCATGTACAACATACTAATGTTACCACAATTAAGTTGAAACAATGAGTAGGTACCTCGTTTAAACCGCTATTTTAGCGTGTTATAATGCTTATTTCATCCAGTCATTTAGGTCTGAAAAGTTGTTGACCACGACGGCCTTCATCGCCAGTTGGTCCCTGACTCGTACAAAAGAACATTGTAGAGCTATTTCGCCCTATTTATTATTAATTATTAAGAGAGTATTAGAATTAGTAGAGAAAGGCTGGAAGACAAGTCGGTAAATCAACAATTTCGAATACTACGGTACTCATTTAGCGCTGTTAATTGATTTCGCTGGAGCAGTATTTATTTACGTAGGTAAACGAAACATTAATCAAACACTGGAATCGAATGGAATAATTGATAAGTGGTGTATTCGATTTATTTCTATAGCATTATAATGCTGAAAATGTTTATGCCAGGTGGATATTGAACCGATTTCTGAGAACCTTTTTTCTAAGTATGTAGGTTTGTAGTTTATCAGAGCCCGGAAGAGAAACCTGAACCTATCACAAGTCAAAGCACTTCATTATGTTTCTATGTGTTCTTTTGTAACGAAATGTTATCGTGTGAAAATGTGTCTGGTGCAACGTCGTTGCCTAAAACATTGAAGAAGTTGAAGAAACACGAGAAACTCATTGTGACTTCACACTGAAAGATTATAAAGGTAAGTTTACGCTAAAAGTTATATATTTTTGTTGAATTGCGCGACTCGCTAGTACATTCGTAAAAAAATACTAAAACACAAACCACGCTTCGTCATTTTATTCTTTCAGCGTATTATTGTAGCATTGTATAACGGTATTCACTGCCTATGTATCTAAGTACGTGAATACTTTCTTAGCAATGAAAATAGAATGTTTTTTTTGTGTCAATTCACAGAAGCGTTTCATCGCTCTTTTTGTCCTGTTGTTAACTCTTGCTTGATTCATTATGTAATTTTGAATTTAGGTATGTTTATGTATGTATTGGTTTATTTAGTTTATCTTATAAGGTTGTATTTAATACATAGTAATGTATGTATTGTATTTATATTTTTGTATTAGTATCGACGTATCTATCTTTTTCTTATCCTGTAAATTTGTATGTACACATTATTTTCATTATTAATCACTTATTATTATCATCGCCCTTTTTTCAGCTACATTTAGTTTAATCCATTCCAAAGTTGTCTGGCAGAGATCGCTACATAGCGATAAAACCGACCAAGGTACTACCGACTAGCAAAACATTGTAAACGTTGTGATGTGGGTAGGACAAATAAACGCACTGCTCCAATTAGTCAGCGAGGTATCGGAGTAAACGCAAATGTCATCGATGTATAAAATTTATATATTTTTGATGATTTTTCAGCTCGACCGATTTCGATAAAATTTAACTGGGACCACATGACCACATCCTTCAAACAAAAAAACAGTTTTTTAAATCGGTTCAGGCGTTATCGAGTAATCGGTGATAATATATAAAAAAAAAGATTCCGACAGATTGAGAACCTCCTCCTTTTTGATGAAGTCGGTTAACAAATAAAGGGTTTTTTAGAGGGTTTGGTTCTAGACCGTCAACAGACGTTTCCGTTACCGTTCGTTGACGTTGTTTCTACAGACTGTCAATTTGATAGTTGACAGTTGATTTGTACTCAGGTCAGCACGTTGAACTGACTTCAGAACAGAATTCACCATGAACAGACTGACATTAGGACAACGCTTGCAGGTTGTGCAAATATATTTTGAAAATCATGGTTCGGTCATGGTTACCTGGACGCCTATACTATACTACAACTTCTGCGGTAGCGGCCAAATCTGGTGACGAAGTATATATCACCCAACAAAAATGTTACCTGTCTATTAGTTTGGTGTCAGAATAGCAGCACTTTGCGGAATTAATTATTACTTGCCACGCCGCCGGCGTGACAACCTGTGGGTGGACGTTTACTTATAGCACCTCTCATAGGGCTTCCTTCCACATGACGGACCGGACAAGAACAAAAAATACATAATATTTTTATATATTATTTTAAACTGTATAAAAACCAGTGTGGTAAAATGATAAAAAGGCATCTTAAAGTCTCCTTGAGTGAGTCTCCTAAAGTGAAGATATGTGCACTTGGCACATATCTTCAAATCTCTTGGGTTCTACGACATACCGCATTTTTCTCACGATGTAATCCTTCACTGTGTGGCAGTACATATTTCATACAGAAATTCCATTGGTGCCTGACCAGATATGAGCCTACGATCGTAGGATCGAAAGGCAGGACTACCACTAGACCATTAGCACTCACTGCAAACAATGTAGACAGTAGTAGTAGTACTTAGTAGTAGTACTTAAAATTGAAACATTTATGCCGTCAAGCAATTCAAATACGCACCCATCGTGACGCAGCCAACCCATTGCCTCACAAAGGCCGTCGAAGTATAAAAGCAATGGTGATATTAGTATAAAAGCAACAAAATATTGAAAAGAACATGATATTAAGGTTAAAGAGATACGGACAGAAGGAGCAGCCCTATATAACCGACCGGAACTTAATAGATACAATTTATAGCGATGTCGTAATAGCGGTTTCCAACCACAGACAGAGGCAGACACATATACTCGGGGTATTGTGTGGTTTACTAAATATGATTTACCTCAAGCCATAGATTTATATGTCGCGTCAGACATGACAGGGTGCGACATCAGGTGGCTATTTTCTTCACCTTCCATTATTATGGGCGCTAATAGGTTCTCCAGGCAAAGAAGTAAACGAAACACGTAACGCTCATAGTTTTATTCGAATTTATTTATTTATTATATGAGTTCACTGGATTGGCTACCACTTAAAATAGATTAAAATCAAAAGCTTCAAAAGCACTACATAAACATAATGTTATCAAGAATCTCGATAATATCAAATATCAAAAATTATCGATAAAAACTGTAATTATATATTATAATCTTTATAGGTTGTTTGCTACCTACTGTTAACATTTAGAATATTAGTTATATTAAATATTCGTAAACAAAATTGATTTTTAAATCAATTTTACTATGTTTATTACTATGTTAGGTACTTATGTTAATTTACTATAAAAATAGTACATCTATTGTGAACTTACTTGTTGGCGCCATTCTGACGTCAGTGTTCGACGAAGACGTACGTATTTACGATTGTCATTTATTTGAATTAAAACTAGAATTGTAATATCTACTACAAGTATTATATCAGTTTGTATCATTTAGATTGTAATACTACTTAACGATTAATTTTAAGTGAGTAGGTGTAGAACATCCAAAAGTTCTAACCTAAGTACTAATTAAGTTTCGCAGTCTGTGTCCCATTACTACCTGCTACCATTTGAACACAGGTTATTTTCAATTAGTTAAATATTCACTTACTGCACGGTTTTTTCCCATAATTCATAATTCTTTGTGATAATATTCTAAAGATTGGCATTGGCTGGCATTGCCAAGCTGACAATTGAAGCTGTATTACTATCTCTAATGGCATCGCGTTGCATGAAATCGTAGACAACGATTACTTCGCTGCGAGAACAGGTGAAAATTACATTTTCTGACGATAAATTATAAATGTTTCATGTTTTAATTATTGTTTTATAATTGTTATTTGTAATGTCTGTATTGTGTGGAATTAAAGGCGAAACTATTTTCACACGAGAACTATAGTATTCTACAACGTCATCGCACGCAGAATCGAAGGAATTTACACTCTGCTTAGGGAAGCTAGCTGAGGGGTGGTAACTCCAATGAGAGTTAAATGACAGAATCCGTTGCAAGTTAGGCTAATTTATATATAAAACTAGTGACCGCCCGGCTTCGCACGGGTGCAATGCCGATACTAAATATACTACAGAATGTCTTTATATACAACGTTATCTAAGAAAATAACATGGACTAAGAGATAGACATATATCATCGCGGATTTTTGTGTAGACCTTT
Organism: Lampropteryx suffumata; assembly: GCA_948098915.1. Lineage (NCBI taxonomy): Eukaryota > Metazoa > Arthropoda > Insecta > Lepidoptera > Geometridae > Lampropteryx > Lampropteryx suffumata. Next base: position 2,456,623 of record OX402561.1, on the reverse strand, counting down.
TTAAGATGTACAATACTGTAGTACATTATTTCGATCTATCTCGCAGGGTTCAGCCAGCGTTTGCAATGTATGCGCAAAAAAAGTGTTTATTTACGACACGACATAAGAAACCTCTAAAATTATCAGTGTTTCTCTACTATATTATGCACGTTTTATAAATATAAACCTTCCTCTTGAATAACTCTATTTATTAAAAAAACCGCATCAAAATCCGTTGCATAGTTTTAAAGATCTAAGCATACATCGGGACAGACAGACAGCGGGAGGCGACTTTGTTTTATACTCTGTAATGATAATCTATTACTAAAAATTAATTGTACATGAATGCGTTAGCTCGTACACATATGATAGCTACTTTTATGAAACTTTAGATTCTTAAGATCCAAGATCCAATAGGACACTTTTTAAATAATGATAATTGCAGGTATGTAGGCTTTCTAGTTTTTGAATTATGGGGGTGGCAAAAGTAGCTCGAAATGTTTCGTGTACACTGTATACACTGCCGGGTTTTTTTCTTTTTCGAACTTGTCTAACATACTGCCGTGTGTCTAGATTTACTTCTATTAACATTAAATTATTCAAACTTGGGCCTCGGGCATGTGAACTGCGAATGACAAGGGCTCCGAGTGCTTCTAGTTCAATGGCGGAATAAAAATCTGTTTGTAAGCAAACTGATTTAACAATTGATGAGTTAAATTAATGAGATAACTTGTATTCATAGAATACGTAATTGCGAATTACTACTCGCTATGTTTTCCATCGCCATCGTTTTTCATCCATAAATACCGCAGACACGTGCGAAAGTTTAATCTCTGTTATCTAAGCTTTATTTAGGCAACATAATTAACCCTGATCCTACATTAGGATTTCTTGTGTTTAAGGTAGCCATCGTAATTCATTTGCCTTTGCATTTGCGTAAACATTTGCCTAAAACAAATTCGTATTCTTCATGTCTCACACAAACCCACCGCGGAGCCCGTGAACCGCGTTATATAATGTCATTGAACTAGATGGTACATAGATTAGGTAATTACTACTATTTTGGTATGCGTTAATACTGGCATTTCAGCTCAGGTGGTAATAGCTCCGCCTTCTGCGCTATAGGTTGAAGGTTCGATTCTCTACCAGGATAAGTTATAAGTTCGATACCAGTCTTGCATGTTTTAAGGCTAAGTTAAAAATGTGGCTTATCGAAAAGGCGTTCTATAATGTAGAAGATTTCATATATTAAAATGATACATTAATAAATAAGCATTTATGTGATGACATACGTGGGTATGTATTAAAAAATATATAAGTATTCTATCAGTCATCTGTTTCCCATAGTAAAAGCTATGCTTAGTTTGGGGCTAGATGGCGTTCACAGTCCATCAATATTCATTTATATATTTATTTATTAGGCTGGCTGAATGCCATCGTCGTGGTAATTAATAAAATATAAGATAAAAGAACAGGCCTTTGCATGTATCTAAACGATTTATACACCGTCTTCGTATGGAAATTATACTCATTTGACTGAACTGTCAGCTCAGCTTGGTATTATAATAAGTATAATAAATAATAGCGCTGTAAGCAAAGATAATAGCGCTGTAAGCAAAGATAATAGCGCTGTAAGCAAAGATAATAGCGCTGTAAGCAAAGATTTATATAAAAAGACTAGCAGTAGGTCGCGGCAATGTCAGGTATCCCTAAAACCTACTCATTTTTATCATTCAATCAGTCACAATCTTGAGCCAATCCAGTTCACTGGATGGAAAAACCTAAGTTGAAATATAAGAACTTATTCCCGAGTGAACGGTTCTGGAGAACTTTGGGTTAAGTTAGTAGAAAGTACCACAAGGAGGTTCCCTTCACGTAAGTTAAGGGTAGGAAAGTAAACCGTTCATTAAAGTGTAAATAGATAGATAGATAGAAGATAGAAAACACTTTATTGACTTTATTACAGAATATTACAATAACAAAAAACTAAACTTATTTAAGGCAATACAATGGGCGGCCTTAACGCTAATAGCGATCTCTACCGGGCAACCGTTGGATGGACTGGACTATAAATAAACAGAGAAGGGGCATGTTGGTGTGGTATTTATATAATTACATACTTACATATATGTATAAACTAAACCAATACTGATATAAATATATGCATACATATGAACTCATAGCTATATATATACATAGAGATAAACAGTATAAAAAATCAACAATATAGAAATGACTACGTATAACAGCACGACAATAATGTTTCATGACCATGTTTTTGAAGATAGAATGAGTCTTGGCCTTTCTGATATCTACAGGCAACGCGTTCCACAAGCCGACAGCCTGCACTGTAAATGACTTTCCATAGAAGGTAGAGGAGTGAACAGGAATTTTGAGTTGATTGGTATCTGAGGAGCGTAAGGGTCAAAGGTTAGAGAGATAGAGAATCTCAAACCGTTCCTTGAGATAAAAGGGAGTTGAAGAAGAGAACAGAATATTATAGAGAAGATTGAGAATGTGAGAATTCCGGCGAAAACGGATTGGCAACCACGTGAGTTTATTGCGAAATTCAGAAATGTGGTCATATTTGCGTAAACCAAATATAACCACATTAACCACACCAAACATATTTATTGTTTTATACATTATATTAAGTACGGTTCTTATATTAAAAGTTTGATTAAAAACTAGCAAATATTTATATGTCATATATTACACAATTACATTTGTAATAAGCTATTTATAGATTTATGGTTATACTATTGTTCAACACATTATTTAACTTGGTTATTGTTATTAACAATATTTTGGTGTAAAAATTATAAACAGAATAAAATATAATATTTGTCATAAATATATGCATATGTAAAATGTGCTGTAGGCACCTATAATATGATAGTAGACTGAATTGAACTGATTGAACTGACTAAAGTATCTTTTTCCTATTATGAATCATTGATTTATGAAAAATAGATTTATATTACAAAATGGACGACTCCCGCTCATACCATATTTATATCACACTACCTTTCGTTTAATTATTTTAATGAATAAAGCACAAATCAAAATAATAATATTTTAATATTTTTATTCTGACTATCTGCATATAACTTTCATTATTCAGCTAGAACAGGGCTCAAAATAAATTCGACATTTAATTTTCACTAAGAATAACAAATTCAATTCGTTTACAATACCCCTTTTCAAGATTCCTTTATTCTTATATAGGCTAACATTATAATTTAAACGTCGAGACGTTTAAAATTTTTTTACCTTAAAATATTCGAGGTGTCACATTCTTTAATTGTGCCTAAATCTTTTGGAGCAAAGTGCTTTTAGAGGGTTAACACGGTAGTATAAATAACGTATATTGTTTGTAATAGGTAGATAAGTACAAAAAATCACGTAGGTACCTACTTCTGGATGAAATATTTACATCAAAATTTCTGGGGTAAAATAGAGCAACTCTTTCTCACATACTCACTATAAACCCTATACATTTATGACAATTAACAACATACATAGAACATTCAGTTTACTCTAGGCACTGCAGTTCAGACACTTCTGGTCATACACATTATTGTACACTTTCACTGTGTCCACATAATTGTCTCACACTGAGCACAAAACTATCATTTTTACCACAAATGCATGATAACCATTGTTATTTGTATTTTATATATGGTGGTCCTTGTGATTTTATTGAATACCTTTGACATTAACTTTTGTCGATTCAAATTGCAACCGGCGCGACTCGCTCTTTATGAAACTCGTGCAGCACCCGGCTCCGCTCGCGTTGGGAACAGAAGAGCCGCGCGGGGGGGTGTCAGGCGGGGCCGCGGGACACGCGCGGTGTCTCCAGCTTATCCGGTATCGAAAGCGACGTCTCTGCGAACCTTACCTCAAGACGAGTGCGGCCCTTCTGCGAAATCAAAAAGTAACCATGCAGTACATAAATTACGTTGGCGAGACTAAACATTGCTTCTTAATGACAATGGCGTCTATTTTAAATTAAAGTAGCTATGTTTTTAACTTCCAACGCAAACACGTGTGTTTTAAGTTTGACGTGTATATGTATGCATCGTAGCTCCCTAATGCATGTACCGATTTGGAATTCGTTTCTTTTATTTGAAACGTCACTTTGAAAATCTACAATGATTTTCAAAGTGATGCAATTAGCATTGATTTAAAAAAAATATGTTCTGTCATTTGAAAATCATTAGCTTATTATAGTAGACGAAGGGATCTGAGCAACTTCCACGGCTCTGATCAATTCGAAACTTTGTATCCTGCTACTTCAATGTGCTACTTTTGTGAGGTAATCGAAAAACCGTAGCCATTGTCACTCTAAAGCGATTGGTTAGCAGAATCGACACCCTGTACTTCTAAGTTTCCAATAGAATAGGGGAATGTTAAAGGCTGGTCACTAAGAGAATAGGCCTAGGGCAACATTTATGTAAGCTGTTCACGACTCTACTCATATTAAACATTGTAGCGTTACAATTCCTTTCTATATAAAAAAAAAGGATTGTAAGCTGCAATTATTTTAGAAATTTAAATAGAAATCGAGAGAAACTATCTGTTTTTTTAAGTAAAATAAGAAAATTATAATCAGATAAATATTATATTTTATTATAAATACACTCAGTAAAAAAAAAACTTTAATATTTTATAGTTCAGTTAGTTTAAATGTTTATATGTTTCTTTCATTTGGCTTTTTTTTAAAAGATGTTAGAGTTACACTAACCGGAGAGGTCCACACATAGTTTCATGATTCAGATTATTTCCGTCTCTGGTATTTTTATTTGGTTAGATGGGGACTTCCTCTTTTCATCAATCTAAGGTCTTCGGGTCCTTGTCACCATTGGTCCTGTAATTCATATGGGCCCGTAGCGTTTCTCTGGCTCAGCTCAGACCTCCATTTTCTCTCCACTAGTAGATAATATTTTTTATCCATTCAGTCTCAAAACTCCGATCTGAATGACATCTTTCAGTCCTCCCTTCATTTTCCTGCGCAAATCGCGCATATCAAATCCATCACGGATTTTGAATTTCAAGTTTCAGCCAGACAGTGTTATGAAAGTTTTCATTGTAATATTAGCAGACCTCTCGCTAATTTGAGAATTATGAAATATATTGACAGCTTCCTTCACCTTTCAATTTTGATTAATTAAAATGTAAACAAATATTTTACAATGAAAAGTTATGAATATAAATAAACATCGTAAAATGTGGTAGATATTTGTGATGGTGTTCAGATTAAACTGCTCGGAAACTCCGTATGAAGTCAAGGATACGAAAGTAAAATGGAATCCCATAAATATGGTTAAAGACGCAGCTTGTTTATGTTGAGCAGTATAATCCGTTACATATCTTCACGTAAGTAAAATAATATAATATGTACATAAAGAGCGTTTACGAGCTAAGTAGAAAAGAAAGATATTACAACATACACTAGGAATATCTGAGCTACGTTGGAATATTTTTCCGCATTCTTTCCGCGATACCTACAACGTAATATATATGGCACAGAAGAAATAACAAAGATACAGAAGTATCTCTAGAAATAGGCTACCTCTTAGGTGATAGTCAAAGAGTATTACATGATTACAAAGTTAATTATTTTATTGTATTTACATTATCATATATATTTGTGAGGATTTTTTTTAATGCATAACGCTTTATGTAATTCTTTGCATGGTATTTCAATAAGGAATAAGGAAGGTGCATGCGTCTGCATCGTGTCTAACTCATTAAAAATGGATTGGCATAGATTGGTTCTAAAGATTTGTCTATCTTCTTAACGCTATGTAATGTTATTCCACTAATTCATGCCTCAATCAATTATCTACCATATTTCTTGAAAATAAATGATATCTATTTCTGTTTCTATCTATAGTATTGTACGCCTGAAATGGGTAAAAATGTTGAAGCTTTACTGCTTCTTACATTTAAAACAGTTTTTGGCAATTATAATATTCTTATTTCAGGTCACTTACGTTACTTGCTTTGTTTTAAAGCTTCATTGGCTTCTGTATCAAAGCCCCATGCAACGACGTTTTGATGGTATATGCCAAATTGAATAAGGTGGGCAGGTGAACTTTAACTAAAACATTCCTAATAAGCTTGGTTTATTAGCAAAAAGGCCTTAGGGAAATGCTTTTACACAGCTTTCAAACTGACCAAAAAAAAGGAGGTTATTAATTGTTCTTTGTTATCTCATAACTCCGTTATTAACTGACTTCATCAAAAATGAGGAGGTTCTCAATTCGTTTATGTATGTTCACCGATTACTCGAAAACGCCTGGACTGATTTGAGAAATTCTTTTTTTGTTTTAAAGGGTATACTTCCTAGGTGGTCTCATTTAAATTTTATCGCAATCGGTCGAGCTGAAAAATCAACGAAAATCAAAAAATTGAATACATCGATGATATATTCGTTTACTCCGATACCTCGCTGTCTCATTGGAGCGGTGCGTTTGGCCTACCCATATTATATATACAAAATACGTCTACTTTCCACTAAAAATGTATTATAGGCTCAAATTTCATTCAATGAAGTCGGTTTTCTTTTTAGTTTATTAAACGTAATTATTTATGAACTGATTTGAAAAATATTTATGTGAAAGGATATGCTTTCCGATTGGTTTCATAGAAATTTCACACAAGGCATTGTGCGAGTGAGTAGCCATGACTACAACCGTAATTTATGATTAGTTTACTATTGTATTAAGTTAGGTATAACTTATTAACTTGCCTTCTTCGCAGGAAATAAAGGTGTTTCCGCGTTCATGTTTCTGTTCCTCATAGAACTTGATGTACCTGACGAATAAAAATAAACCACATACAAATATATGTATTCTTTCGATTTCAGTTGACGAAAACGAATTACCACTAAAACAGAGAAGGCTACACACAATAGGACAAACAATGAGTAGAAGAAAACAAACATAAATAAATAAATAATGATACCATACGAAAATAGACTTAAAGAAATGGCTTAATATTTTTATGCGTTCTCTTTTCGCCTCCTATATGGCGATCTCAGTGGGCAGTGGCAGTGGGTCTAGGCCTACGGCGAGACGCAGGAGGTTGCGGGTTTGATTCCCGCCACGGGACAGATGTTTGTATGATCTGCAAGTAGTTGTCTCGTGTCTGGGTGTTTCTATGTAATATGTATGTATTTACAAAAAAATATTGTGTATCAGTCATGTGGTACCCATAACACAAGCTCTGCTTACTTTGGGGCCAGATGATGCTGTGTGAAATGTCCGGCATTATTTATTTATTTATAAGGAAGACGTTTGCTATCCCCAGTTAAACCCTAACTTATTAATTAATCCTCCTCCTCCTTGTGTCGTGTTCCTCATTGCTGAGGGTCGAGACCTCCGCGAATCATTCTTTGGACGATCGCTTTCCACTTGCTTCGGTCTTCGGCAGTGTGTAGGCTTTCGTGGACGTTCTTGTTGGTGGTGTCCCGGATCTGGTCTGTCCATCGCATCGGTCTGTCCTTCCCCTTGGTCGCCTATCTTTCCTGTCACCAGGAGCTTTTCTAGGCTTTTCTAGCTTTTCTAACCTATTAATTATTAATTAATAGCTAACATCATATATTGATATTAGCTCTAACCTTAATGGGAACCAGTTAACTCAATGAAGTTAAAATATAATACAACATACCTACCTACGTGATTGTTGGTATTGCTCCTAAATACCATTTAAACTAATAAAGATCAGGCTCAAAAAAGAGATAAATTGGCTAAGCGCGTGTCGGACCACGCCCAGTGAAGGCTTCCGTAGCCTGTAAAAATAAGAATGAATGGTCAGGTCACAAACCAATGTAGTCAACTCTATGTAGTTGGCAAAATAAATAGAACTATGTATGGAGCTTTCAATTTTTTATTTTGATTAACAAATCAGGCTGTTCCTCATAATCTAGTAAAGCCTTACTAACCGAGATAGTTGTACTTATAATTTCATCATTAGACTACTGTTTTGTAAACTTTTATTGTATCCATAAACTGTGATTTAACCGGTAGGAGTGCAGAGGGACGGGGGGGATATTTATTAAATGAATATCTGTATCCAAAAAAAAATAGGTATACCTACAATGGCGATACTATAAAGGTTCATTCTGGACGTTCAAACCTTAAAAAGTAACCAATATCTTTAAATAAAATCTATTCTATCGATTGATATCGAACCTGCGATTTGAATGATTTCTTCAACTCCAATTCAAAGAACTCCTTTGTTAGGATACTCAGAATGTCTCGAAACATGAACAATGAACAATGTTTATATAAAAGCACTTGAAACAAGAAATATCTCATATGAATTTCATTCTCAATAGTCATATATTTAGTCTTTTACATACATGCGGGAGTTTCTAAATAGGTGCCTGAAATGTTTTGAATATTCCATTGAAGATAAGAGTTCAAGCATATCTAACAAAATAACTACTGAACTCGCATTCGTTCCTATTCACCCTACTGTAGGTATTTTATTAAAGTTTGTAGCTATGAAATTCTGTAATTTTGGGCGAGTCAGTACTCATAACTATTGAGGTATGGCCACGTGCGACGCATAATCGGATACAGTAGCGGGTAACAGATTTACAATACATATGACGATTATGATTTTCACGAAGTTTCATGCAATTACCTATGCAATACCTTATTTTGTGTCTGTGTAATGTTATGTTAACTTTTTTTTTATCTATCCATCTAACCTTCAGCCCTAGTCCACACTAGTGAATTAATCCGAGTGGTATACCTGCGTTATTCTCAAGTACCCATGTCCGTTTCAACGATGTTTTTTCTTTAAGTGCGCCTACTTATGATTTTATGTTCCACAGAACTGCGTTGTAATTCGCCGCGAATTATTACGCTATGCGTGCTATGCCGTACGAAATGCATTCATGCAATTGAGTCAAAAATTCTAAAACCATTCATTATCCGTAGCTGGCTGGCTGGAATCATTGAAATATGTTTTCTATATTCTAAACATTAAATTTAGTTAAAACCTGTATGCTGATTTGTTTGCTGATTACAAGAAGTATGCATACTTATATTTAATAAGTTATATTCTGTTTCTAATTGAAACTGGTAAGAATTCGGCAAACAGCGTTATATCATATACATATTATATCATTTAATTTTTTACAAACTTTGGTATTACGTTTTGTGTTAAAATAAACAAATAGTTTTTTAGTTCTTTAGTTCTATTTATATTCAGAACTTATTTTAAGGAGGCAGCCATTGATACTGCTACACAAATCAAATCGATACAACTTATAAAAATCATCTATCAGCTGCAGTTTTCAGTCAAAAGCTTCCTTTGATTAACTCCAGCTGATAATCCCAAAAATCGTTACATGCATAGATTTCTCACGGTCTTCAAATAGAAACTGATTGAACAACTACTATCACACGCTATTCAATCGTGGCCGTATATCGAACATGCTCGACCCGAACTCTCGACGGTTATTGGAATTAAGAGAAATATGTTCAGGTTTGTCGGTGAATTTGAATTTGAGTATAAATACCGATGCAGAGTTAGTAAACCAATACTGGATTCGCATTAACGTTGTATTAACTGAGCTGACTGGCCTGTCAGCTTAGTTGGTAGTAGCTCTGCCTTCTGCGCCGTAGGTTGAGGGTTCGATTCCCTCCCAGGATAAACATTTGTGTGAAAAGCATAGGTGTTTGTTTTGTGTCTGCGTGTTATAACGTATCATAAGTATGTGTTTAAAAATATATAAGTATTCTATCAGTCACCTAGTTACCATACTACAAGCTATGCTTAGTTTGGGACTAGATGATGTTGTGTGTATTGTCCAGAAATATTTATTTATTTATTGATTAAAAGCACTTATACACATTGCAAGAAACTGAATAAATTTATAAAAGATTGTGTTAATATAAGTATACATACTTTGATACTGATTGTGTTAATATAGCGTATTTATAAGTATACCAAAAGTGATTTGGGTCCCATAGTACAAGTTATACTTAGCTTGGGGCTAGATGGTGTTGTGTGAGTTGACTACCAATATTTATTATTATATTATAATAAAATATATATGAATTCTACGATCGCAAAGTAAGAGCTACTAAAACAGTTTTCCGGTTATGTTAACAAGAAGAGCACTCCACGATTTAATTTGAATAATGTTACTTTTATACAAACTTTGACCCCTTGGGGGTTAAATTTCAAGAACTATTTTTTTCACTATCTCTAAGACCAGATGTTAATGGTGCGGATAGTGAGTCAGTGAATCAGATAGGAGTTACTACAATACGTAATGTATATTGTTAAATTTCTTATACATAATAATCAGTTTGTAATTTTTTTTATGGAATTAGATATATTATGTTCTGGGAAAATGAGGATTTCTCCGCCTTGTCTGCGAAGGCCTTAAGCGCGATCCACATTCCTGCCAAAACAATACTCAATAGAATAGTCAAATACGGGAGTATAGAGGCCCTATTCGGCAAGTCTAGCTCACGTTCGTGAGGTATCCATTTTGTTTTGGTATTTCGTGATCGAAATAGGCTTCCGCGTAGATTAGTGTTTGCGGGAGATACTCCCTCCAAATGTTCATTGCCGCCAGTCTGCCACAGTCTGTCGATTTCATCAACGAAAGGTAAAAGTACCAAATAGAAGACTGCGTGAGCGAGAACGCGGAGAGCCGCTCTTGATCTCGCCCATTCAAGGCGGGACTAGAGATTCTCGATGAGGATGTGGAACGCGCTTTAGCATCGCTGTGATTTTACTAAAACATCTAAAATCTAAAACTAAAAAATCTTTAATTTTCTTCTGCTTTAGGTCTAAAATAGTGGTTTTATTATCACTGTCCACCATTTCCATAGTCCACAAGGATCCCTTATGGTTTCGCGATGTCCCTCTGTTTGTCTATATCTCTGGCCGCACTTAATCTTGCTTTTGTTCGCAGACTATTTTAACTTTATCGTTATAAAATTAGCACGGAAATATTAGTGATCCCTACAAAGTTATGAAATGAAAACATAAAAATATTGATTTTTAGGGATACCTCCTCTACGTGTAAAGTGGGGTTGATTTTTTCAATATTTGACTAACCCACCGTTTGGCATATCGTTGGATAGGTCTTTTAAAGATACTCTTAGGTCTCGTAAACAGTTTTTCGATACAAACATTCGTTTGATAAATATTAAGCTTATAAGTGGCTATTTTGAATACAGGTCAGTGTCATCGTCCCCCAATGGGCTAAACTGTTCTTTGGAGAAGAAAAATGATCACGGATAGTAAGGCTTAACAAAATTTTGTAATGATTTGTAAACCTCAAAAATAACAACAAAGTGTTGAATTGGTTTAGGAGCATTGGTCATTCATAACCTTTACTGACTACAAAAGCCTTCACTGTGCATGCTCACATGCGCAAGGCTAATTTATTATTTTAACATCATCATTACATAGTATAAAACAAAGTCGCTGCTGTGTCTGTCTGTGCCTATGTATGCTTAGATCTTTAAAACTACGCAACAGATTTTGATGCGGTTTTTTTTTATAGATAGAGTGATTCAAGAGGAAGGTTTATATGTATAATACATGCATAATATAGCAGAGAAACACTGATCATTTTAGAGGTTTCTAATGTGATGTTGTAAATAAACACTCGTGCGAAGCCGGGGAGGGTCGCTAGTTAACCATATAGGAGAAATAGTGTTATTTTTTAATAAAATATGCTAAGTCTTGCCTTGTCATGACTAAAACACCAATTTAGTATTTGTTTCTTTATTGAAACTGGTTGTACTTCGGTGTATTACTTCAAGTTCTTTGTGTAAACGCAGCTACCCTCATTTTGCTCCGTAAAACGAATAAGGTTCTGGTTCAAGTAGTGAACGAGTGGCAATTTTAAGCTTTACTTATTCTAGAGAATCTAAGGGTACGGCCTGTCAGCCTGAACTGTCAGAAAACCAATGCTTAGACTAGATTTTTATGGATTTACTTACCTTAAAATGAGGATTAACTACTTTATCGTAAAAGAAAGAAATAACCTAGGATTTTATGTAAACAAAAGAGTTTTAAAAACATTTGTAAATATTCAAACCAGTGTTTATCAAAATATGTAGTCATATTCAAAACATTCTTTATTCAATAAAATCACAAGGATCACTTTGAATCGTCTTCTTACATGCTAGTGAATCTAGGTGCCGGTTCCTCCTAACCCCAGTTCAAGAAGAATCTGGTAAGAAACGCGTCTGGTCTTAACACTTTTTTGTATGATCCTGGCCAATTTTGTTACGGATTCCGACTCTAGATAGATACCTTATTCACCCTGATGAAGGTTCTCAAGTTGAATTAAAACATAGTCGGTGCGTTCAACGACAAAATAATACGTGAGTAAAAACATTCAATTTCTGTTCCTCAAAATAAACAAAGAAGATGGACATATAAGTGATTGTTCTTACCAATAGTGTCAGATGTAGCTGTCGACTTGCAGCAGATATCCTTGAAGAGCCTCTTGGCCGCGTTCCTTAGGTTCAGTGTGTAGGATCCGTAGACCAGCGGGTTCATACACGAGTTGGAGACAGCCATCGCGAACAGCAAGTCCTGGAGACGGGGAGGCACGTCCGAGGCAGACGGCCGGTCTATCATGTACCTGGGAGCATCATGATCAACTAATACTCTCACTATTAGGAGCCTGTTTCTCAATTGCCTTATTTATCAACAGATATGTTCGATTTTAATCCATCAACGTTTCTGTTTCGATTGCTTTTATATTTTTACCTTTTACAACAGTTCTTATTAGTTTTCTTATTGTATCTATAAAACACATTTCATCGATTGCTAGCGACTTCAAAAATGTAATGCAAGATGATTTTTGCTTCTTCTTCTTCTTAATGTGTGACTAGTCATTTAGAACCAGTGTGGTAAAGGATTAAAGTGCGCCTGAGAGGCTCCGTGCTCTCGGCACATGTCTTTGAACGTTTTAGGTTCTACGACATGCTAGCTTCCTCACGATGTATTCCTCTATCGTTTTCGACGGCTCTGTGCATTATATTTTATTGATCCAGCCACGATACGAACAGGGATTATTTCCATGATAAGAATAAATTCAAGCGCAGTTCAGTCCCGTGAAAAGTTTTACAGTCGAATTGTTCTGCTGAATTCGCGGGAGAATGTGCGGTTGTAATACGAATAGTTGGGTAGGGAATTTAAGTTCTTGGACGAATTAGTTTCCTCGCAATGTTTTTTTTATTTTTTTTGTGGGCTCTAGTGCTCGTAAATATTTTCATATATTTAGCCCCGCTAAGACCAGGTATTGTTTTTCACGACTCTATTGGCAAGGTAATTTAAGTATCTGCTGATACTTATGAAAAATCTGTATTCATTAGGTAATTTTAAAATCTAGTAAAAATCTTATAAAAATGCAATCTACTAATAACAGATACCTTTTTAAATTAAATAAGACATATAAACGAAGCATGGCTAGTCAAAGAAATAAAATGGCTGGCTAATTGCCATCTTTGCAGGAAATAATTATAAGGATTTTAATATTATAACTTCCGTTCTTTTTTGAACCGAAGCAAAAACACCTACAGAAAAATGCAAATTATTTTATATTCGCGAGCAAAAATAAATGCTGTCATAAAATGTCATATTTTTATGTAAATTTTTAATTGACTACAAACAAAATAACGAGCAGCTATTGATGTCATATTGACCAACAGTTACATGGAACTCAAAAATAATGTTTGGAGATTTAGTATGACTCTAGACAGCAGACAGCAGAGCAAAAAGATAATATTATTCTGATAATAAATGACGTTTTTATTTTACTTTGCTATCTGTACGGAATAAAACAATGTGACCGGGCGATTGACCTAATACAGTCTTATCTATCCAATAGAGTCCAGAAAGTAGACGTGGGTGGTGAGATGTCTTTGGGATCAATTATTGATATAGGGGTACCTCAGGGATCGATACTAGGCCCTTTTTTATTCCTAGTATACGTTAATGATTTACCTTTCTTTGTAAAAAAATATTTGTGATATAGTTTTTATTGCAGACGATACGTCTTTAATTTTTAAAGTTGATAGAGGTAAAACCAGTATATGCGATAACGTAAATGAATCCTTATCGTTAGTTCTTAACTGGTTCACTGTAAATAATCTTTTGCTTAATTTCAAAAAACTAAATGTATCAAATTCACTTTGCCAAATGTTATTCATAGCCCGTCCAACATTGAAATAAATGGAGAGGCAATGAATCTTGTAAATTCCACGATCTTCCTAGGTCTTAATATTGTTGCAAAACTACAGTGGGGACCACAAATTGAAACGCTTGCTGGTAGGCTTAGTTCCGCTGCATATGCAGTTCGTGCGATACGGTGGCTTACTGATGAAGCTACAGCTAGACTAGTTTATTTCAGTTACTTCCATAGTGTTATGTCATACGGCATCATTCTCTAGGGAAAAGCAGCTGATATTGGTAAACAATTTGTAATTCAAAAAAGGGCAATACGTGCCGTTTATAAAATGAAACCACAAGAATCTTTGAGAGACATATTCAAAGAAATTAATATTCTCACAATAGCTTCACAATATATATATGAAAATTTGTTATGTACACATAAAAATAGAGATGGGATTCAGCAAAATAGTGACCTTCATAAAATCAACACTAGGAATAAACATAAATTATACATCCCTAGGTTTCGACTAGAAAAAATTAATAAGTCATTTATGGGGAACACGGTGCGATTCTATAGTAGCATTTTCAGGAAGCTTATCCTGAAAATGCTACTAAACTACCTATTAAGAAATTTAAAGCATACATTAAAGGTAGTCTTTTGAAGAAAGCTTATTATAATATAGATGACTATATTATTGATAAGAATGCATGGCCTCATGTCGCTCTGCCGTCAGACAGTTAACCGACACACTTGAAATGTATAAACTCTCTTGTATTAGTATTTCGTAGTTAAGGTAGTTATAAGATGGATCATATAAAAAGCGCTAGGACCAAGACGAGTTTCTTGCCAATTCTTCTCGAGCTTGGGTTAGGATGAATTGGCAACTAAATTCACCTCGTATGTAAGACGTTTCAAAGTGATCCTTGTGATTGTATTGAATAAATCATCTTTTGACTTTGACTTTGACTTGACGAATTTACAATAATAAAATTAAAATGTGACGAATTTACTACATAAAAATAGAACTGCGGCAAATTTACACATAATTTTTTTCGTGACGAATTTACTTTGTGGCAAATGTACAACAACCCCACAAAATGTATCGAAGTTTTCTGTCTCATTAGGCTTTTCCTTACCTTTCATATCGTTGCCTTTGAATATAAATAAAAAGTTCTTGATGAATAAGGTCTTGACAACATTTTGTGTCTTGTATAAATGAAAGAGTTCTCAATCTCGATTATGCTCAGAAAGTGAGATGAATGTCATTAAAATAAATGAAGTGAAATCTCGCTAAACTCTGGTTTTAACCAACATTGGGGGTCACTTTTACGTACGTGCTCCCAATAACATCAATCTCTGATCATAGTTGTCGTTGTTATCATAGAAAAATGATGAAAATTTTGTGGTTTAATAGTTTAGTGATAGTGGAGCCTTCCGATCCTTTTAATCGCGAGTTCAAATAGAAAAATGTATGTACTATACCGAATTGATACACTCAAACGGAGAAGGAAAGTATCGTGTGAAAACTGGCATGTCAAGGGACCTAAAAAGTTCGAAGTAATTTGCCAAGTGCACGAAACGAGCCTCTGAGAGGCACCTTAATCTTTTCACCTCTGGTTCGAATTATTTAGTAACACAGTAAGGGTTCAAAGGTTACCACATAGCCATGGTGACGTAGGGCAGCCAGCAGACAGCGAACACGCTGACGATGGTGACAGTCATGCGCAGCGTGCGGCGCCGCGCGCGCTCCAGCACGCTGTGCCCCGAGCGGCGCAGGCGCACCTCACCATGTACGCACTTTTCTGACAAATTATTATGTGCGTGTCACTATTGAAGGACAATCTACAAGCTGAATATCTTATTGAGCTTGTATATGGTGCCTGTCTTGTCTTAACCACACTCCAACTTAACGATTCGAAGTTATCCTTTAAAGTTACAGAAAGGCACTTATAATATAGTGTTAAGGTTCGAAGGGCACTGGAGCAAAGGAAATTATTGACCAAATAACTGTAAATAACATAACTATGTTAGGGACGGTTTGTTTGTTTTGAAAGCGCTCATAGGTAATCACTTATCAGGTAGGCCGTGTGCATTACGGCTTGGTTGTATATAAACAGCTGAGAGCTTGTTTATGGAGTTACGATGCAGCATGTTGTGTTCTCAATCTAACTTTGCCAGTTTATGCGGTGTGCAGTGTGCGGCAGTTTATGCGTCTCGATAAGACTGCACACTTCATATGAATTAGGCTGAAGCTGTCCGTAACAAAATTAACAAGAAATAAATAAAAAAATAAAATGGTTGAACTGCCTTTTCAGAGATCTTGTAAGCAAAAGAAAAAACATTATCCGGGCATAACACTCCTCGTTAATTGTTTTTGATAAAAAAAACAAGGGAGTACGAGACAGTGATTCTTTTGCGTTATTACGGACAAATCTAAACACCATAATACTTCGATTTGGTATCAGGTGTAAAGTAAAGGACTCACCATTTGCGTCGTGGCTGGTGCGCCGTATCTTGCAGAAGATGCACACATAGCACACAGTGATGACGACCAGCGGCACGAAGTACATCGCACACATACAGAACACATTGTACGCAACCTCCTGGCGCGCTGAGCTGAACGCGTCGAACGCCACGCACTGTTCGAACCCGGCCAGGTGCGGGTGTGGCATCACGCGGAATATTACACTCTAGCAAGAAATAAATAAACGAGTTTAGATATAAAAATTTAACACCACCGACACAAAAAAATATATCAATCTTTAATCTATTCATGGAAACCATTCCAATGAGGCCAAACACGAAAACTCTGCTGCTATTAAGGAGTTGGGTACTCTGCAGATGCCAGGTGATATGTAGCATCAGGTCACGGTTCTCATGTTCTTGCAATTATGATTCAAGTAACAGGATACGAAATTTCTAATAATGTTAGTACAATGTTCTGTAGGAACATCGACTCGTAGTTGTTACATGTACATGTTACCTGGGGCAAGCTGCAAGCCAGTGCGGCTGTCCACGCGCAGTACAGCATTTGTTTACTTCTCCGCCGGGCCACCGGAAGCCGCAGTGGATATATCACAGCGAAAAACCTGCAATGAATTTACTATAAAACAAACTATCATTCACCCCTAGAAAGATCGCCCACGGCGGACGCTTCGCGCATTATTTTTTGCGCATGTTATCTTGGACTGAGATAATCGAGATAATTTAAGGAGGTATTAAAACATACCATAAACTTTTATACCTTATTCTGTGCTCGTTTATTTCTCACGATATGTTGAGTCGCATTATCCCCAAAAACCATTTTTAATAAGTTCCTTACCATGTACCAAGCTGTTTAAAGCTTAACAGAACTTACAAACTCACTGCAAAATGTTTGTGCCCTGCTTACATCGATATAGTTTCTAGTGAGTAGCGTCAGTAACAATCGCTCTAAACAATCGCCCAATCAGTGTAATGGAACTTGGCTTCACAATATGGATTATAATTCAATTTTTGCTCTTCTACATGCCAAGTATCAATACATATAAGATATTTGTTATTTGTATTTTTCATATCTATGTATAATAAAGCATATTATAAATTACGAAGGATCGCTGTCTTCATGTTACGTTTTCACGAGTAAACATCTGAACTGGTCTGAAATTTATTAAAAATATAGATTATATGCTGACAATGGATAAAGGCTACATTTTATGTAGGTACCACGCGTGTGGAGACGCAGGCAGGAGTTGGTAAACAGTAATCATAATATTTTGCGCTGTAGGTGTTCGATTCGCTCTAAAGATAAAATATTTTTGTGATGAAAATAGGTGTTTGTTCAGTGTCTAAGTGTTATTAAGTCTCGTAAGTATTTATTTAAAAATATATAAGTATTATGTCAGTCATTTGGTCAGCATAATACAAGTTATGCTTAGTCTGGGACTAGTTGGTGTGTGTGCATTGTCCATCAATATTAGTAATAGCAAAAAAAAGATGTGTGAAACAGTTGTCAGTAAATTTAAGAACCGCTAAAAACGATATTGATAGTTCCCTCAACAAATCCATAGCATTGTCAAAGAGCAGCGTCTCGCAAGACACTGAACAACCGCGGTCGCGGTCTGATTCATAAAATATCAACTGGCAAAATGAAGACTTACCTATCTATAGATATGCAGACCAGCACGTTGGAAGAGAGGTAAAGGCCGAACGCTCGCATCGCCTGCAGCAGCTTGCAGAGCGCGTTCCCCGCTAGCCACTCGTTCGTGTACTTCCAACCCATCTGCCGATAAACGAACATTTAATACACAAAAGTCTGAGTTTTTTCATGGGTGAGTTTCTTTTATTCGTAAAGCCAATGTTTTTTGTTTATTATCTTATACCATTAACAGACGCAAAATTATAGCTAATACAAAAGTCAAGCTAGCATATTTATAATACAGAAAAATACTGATTTGCTTACAATTGGTTAAACGCAAAACCAAGTTAGTAAATTTACATTGTACTAATGTGAAAATGTTTCAAGTTCCAAGTCCAAGTTGTTTTAAATTATGGAAGTAGCTGTCTAAAAAATTTTGTTAAGTTTTTTTGGAAATAAAAAAAACCCATATTAACCCAAAACTTTCATGATTAGGCATATCATTTCCACTCAAAGCGGGATGAATGAATGTATGTAACATGACTGTGAGTTTTTCTACTTTCCGATATTTCGGCACAGTTGACTGCGCCAGCTAAACTGAATTCTTTGCGGAATGTTATTGGCAGACAACGATACACCCTATTTCTAAGTTCACTGTCACTAACAACTCGATCACGCTTACGACACACAACACTAACGGTATCTGGACGCATTACTGGTGCCTCGCTTTTTCGGTTTCCACACAACCTCACCACATGACAGACTGATAGAGATATTATGTAACTGGAATGCTGTTTCTATTTTGGATAGCGAATCAGCATTGCCCTAGAACCTCCAGTGTTCTAGGGCGTTAACATCCTGTTGTAAAAGAGCACCACCTTTTAGTGGGTCTTTATCAGCTGCTACAAAGTACGTAGCATCCGTGAATTGATGAAAACTGCAGGAGTTAATGCAGTTGCTTATTTCATTAACAAACGACAGGTAATGAACGGGACCTAATTTAGAACCTTGGGCTGTGTCCTCAGTTTCTGTAATAGGTCCACTGTAAATTATATCTAATTGTCAAAACTTTCGTAAGTTGTATTCTACATTTTGAAACAGTTTCGGTGCCTCCAACGATAAAATAATACGTAAATAGAACCCGTATTCATCATTATGTTATCTTTTTTAACTTTTAACGCTTAATTCAATAGTTTTCAAACCATTTAGGTAAACGACCTCGTACTCTGCAACTATCTAACTTACTACCGAATTGCTTAATAGTAATAATAATAATATATTTATTGAATAAGACAACAAGGTCCAGATGGTTAGTAAAACTTAAAGTTAGGGGTTAGTACTTAATGACTAAATGAGATTTTGTCCTCTGGGTGAGCTTCCACATCAGAGGACATTCAAAATTGTTTGCAATAACTTTCTGAATGCCGTTGCTGCTCCTGCGCACTCGATTGAACAGTTAGGCAGTCTTTTTCCACCAGATGGCGTCAAATGTGTCTGTTCGTGCATCGGCAAACATGCCTTATGCACTGCAGAAGCCGCAACAGCGTTCTGAAAGCATTATTATATTGGACTCGCAGAGCATTGTAAGCCTTTTACGTATGCTGAAAACACACACTAGCCGTGTACATGGATGTACATTACGCCTTAAACAGAGTTATTTTAACTGCGTCTGTGCATCGTGCGAATCTTCGGGCCAGCATATTAGTCCTTACTGTCAATGCTCTGCGTTCCCTTTCCCTTTCCTTAAGCTAAAGAGTGTTAAACGCACGTGAAAAGTCAATGAGCAAAGCCAACACTTGTGTCCTATCATTTAACTGCTTATTAATTTCTCTAGAAAGTCTTTATTAGTAGTCTTTTAGTTATTTTATACCTAGATAAGATTACAATAATCTCTGACGACCTCTGTAGAGGTTAGATTATTAGATTATTGAATATTGATATATTGATTTTGAGATTATTGAGGCTAGAGGCTAGGTCCTAGCCTCAGAGGGCTAGGACCCGGTTGAGACGCAGAAGGTTGAGGGGTCGATTCCCGCCGCGGGATAAATGTTTGTATGATCTGCAAGTATTTGTCTCGGCTCTGGGTGTTTCTATGTATAATATGTATGTACAAAAAAAGTATACAGGTAATATCAGTCATGACGTACCCATAATAGAAGCTCTGGTTACTTTGGGGCCAGATGATGTTGTGTGAAAATAACAGACATTATTTATTATTATATTTATTTATTAAATGGTAAAATGTTTGCTTTTTTAAACTTCATTCAATATTTAAGTGCCATAAACTCTGTACCTACATATATCGTAGGTATATAGTCAATAAACTGGTGGGTTGATTACAGTTGACTGGGCATAGAGATACTCGTGTTTTCTGGTTTCCATAAAAAGCTATCCTAATTCCAATAGGTATGTTTAGGTAAACTACATTACTTTAGCGCCGGCTTTTTAACATCAAAATTTCCTCCAATTTACTTGAATGAATTTTCTTTTACATTAACTTCTTCCTAGAGTAATATCAGTGGAAAACAGCAATTTCCCATTCAAGAGATTTCGATTTTTATAGATACCGAAGTTCTCAAAATCGATGTAATGTGAGTTTTCCATCTTTTTCTGACGATTTATTAATTTCCTCTTTATTTTCTTCAATCTTCGTTGGCATTTAGAAATAGGATAACAGTAAATAGACTTAAATGAATATTTGTTTATTATTGAGCTTCCGTTAGCGCGCTGATAACGCAAAATACAACGGAAAGTTCTAAATAGGTTTCGATTTACGAGTGTCGGAATATCCAGCATAAATAAATATTTTAAGTTAATATTGAAGGACTAAGCACACAACACTATCTAGCCCCAAACTAAGGATAGTTTGTATTATTGTGACCAGATGACTGATAGAATACTTATATATTTGTCCTGAGAAGGAATCGAACCTTCAATCTATAACGCAGAAGGCAGATATACTAGAAACTGAGCTGACAGGCAATTTAGGACTGTATTAATTAATTTAAAGAAATATTTACAGAAATGTACAAAATAATATACAATAATATAAAATACACGTGAAACGGTTGTGCTATTTCTCTATCTGAGCTATTTTTAGTACTACTTATTAATTGCATAGACTGATTTTCCTGTAAATCGATATGCCACGCGATGGGGTAGTAAAATATTTAAAAATCAACGAGTTATGAGCTTATGAGTCATGAGTGTTGTAAATAGAAGCCAAAGTTAACCAATTAATCTCATCCTAGTTGGATGCGAAGTCACAGTCACAAATGTTCAATTTATACAACTCCTGCTTTATTCATATTTAGTACAATATTTAATCTGATGTTATCAATTCGTACAAAAACGAAGCGAATGCCTTCATTTGTCAAGTTCAAACAATTTATTATATCGTATATAATCTGGAAAGTGTACTCCTAATAATATGTGCCATATTCTTAGCAATTTCTTTGGTTCCTTTCTGTGATTGTTCCTGATAAGAATGAACATGAATTAACCATTCCGTTTATTTATAATTTGATACAGTATTGAAAACAAATCCAGTCAACCAATCCTTAATTGTACAAACTGGTAATTAGTGTAAACAGATAGATAATTGATTCAGGCGTGACTACGTAAATCCATTACAGGTAAACTAATATTTAGTACTATTCCGAGCAAATAGTATTAAATACGAAAATGTAATAGTACTAATAGTACTTCGCTCGAAGCAACAAGTTTTGGTGTTTTTAGGGTTGCGTACCTCGAATGTAAAAAACGGAACTCTCATAGGATCATTTTGTTTTCCGTCCGTCCGTCCGTCCGTCTGTCTGTCTACCTGTCTATCAAGACCCTTTATCTCAAGTACGCGTTGAGGTATCAAGCTGAAATTTATATCAAATACTCAGGTCTACTGTCCCTTAAAGCTGTGAAATAATCAAACTTCTAAGCCAACGCAATCAAAAGATACAGCCGCTTATGCCAAAAATTTTCGACACTCGCAAGGGAATCAAAACCTACAGGGTACTTCCCGTGAACTCAGAATCTTGAAATTTGGTACGAAGCAACGCTAGCACAGATCAAGGAAAAATTGCGAAAACCGTATATTTTTAGTTACATAATCCAACTATGACTCTGTTGTAGTGATGGGTGAACTTTTACTTATATACCAACAGGTTTGTACGGAACCCTCGGTGCGCGAGTCCGACTCGTACTGGTTCCTGAGGATGTCTCGTGGAGGCGAAACACTTGTCGAGTTATTGAGGTTGCATGTGTGGATAACAGAAGGTGTTAATTGAATTAAATTAACCCTTTGTGCTAAAGCTTTCCATGGCTTTTTAATTGCGGGCGAGCGAGCGGTGCATGCGTTTGCATGCAACGAGTCTAACTCTTTCGTAATAAAAAAATGTTTCATAATAATATATATAAGAATTGATATTCTAAATAAACCTGCATACTTATATAATGTTGATATTTTTTAGATTTTTCCTTTTAATTAATATTCAATTTATCTCATAGTTACCATGTTGATGTTTGCATGTCGGTCAACGACGAAGTGTGTGAGACTATTATTAAGAACCGTATTATTTAATATACTTCGAGCAAATAAATTAATTTCATTTCGTTTCATTTCATTTTGGAATAAATTGGTGGAATACTGCTAAATATTTGTCCATTTGTTCAATGTTTTGTGTAAACAGAGAATCGTACGAATTGAGCATTTGTACAAATGGCGCTGCCTTCGGTAAAGAACCTTAATCCTTGGTAATGTTTCTAAACAGTGATTCCTTTGTATTACTCTTGGTAAAGTTGTATAATTACATAAGTAACGTAGATATATATACGATATGTAGTTACTATTGTCGTGAATCATTGCTATTTGTATCCTATGTCTTTGACATAAATGACACCGTAACAGTCTACTTAAAAAAGATTGTTTTTGAAAAGCATTAAGCTAAGTAGCATTAGGCTGAGTGTACACGCACTCTTAGGGAATGACTGATAATGCTAATGGTAGGTATTAGCGTTGCCTTATTTATCTTTTTTAAGTAAATGTGTATATATTTATTTCTCTTTAGATAGATAAATAGATAAAATATTTATTTATTCTTTTGGCGTGTGTCATAAAGTCTTGAGCAAATAGACTCTTGCATAAAATTAAGACCAATAACTTAAACAAAACAATCCGTCGTTTTTATAACTTTTGTTACATAGTACATGTACTATGTTCTCAAGACATGTCTTACGTGCCTAGATGAGCTTACTCTACATATTGTAAGGAACCATTTGATAAGCAAAGAATGTTAATAGCTTATCGATTCCATAGATAACAGATACGTGACCTCAACATCGAACAGAGGTTTCATAAAGGAAGAGAGAAACAGGAAAGGACATCAGTTCTAACTTCGGACTCGTCAACTAGATTAGTTAGTTAGTAAGATTTTATATTAATTCTGTAACTATTGAAGTTCATATTAAAGTAATTTAATTCATCTTGATTTCTTACTTTTGAACCCTAGGCGTCGTTTATAATTCTTTTTAATTTTATTGTTTGTTCAACTTGAATAATAAAACACACTCGCGGTGTCTTTTACCGCATACGAGTGATTTCTACTTTGGAAATGGTTGTTTTATGATGATCTATATACCATTTATAGGCAACAAACATTTGTGGTGAAGTGGGGGCACTTCTGCATTTTTATACTTTCGTGGTTTCGAGTCGGACTTATAAAAAAACTCTGACGCTTTTTCAAGTCTTTATGTGCACGCAAAGATTTGCTGGAAGAAAAATCTTATTAGGGTTCAGCTCGCTTTTGGACATGTATTCTGTTAAATTTTGTTTGTATAGGTACTTATTTTATGTACTGTAAATAATAGAGGTAAGGCTAATAAAAAGTAGCAATAGTTATAGAACCTTTTGATTTAAACATTATACTTCAGAATAGCGCGGTTTGGATTGCGCTAATTACGGCTTTTGAAGGCTACTGTCATACCGACCAGCCAAGGCCCTACGTACACTATTAAAGTATCGTCGTAAGATTTCAGATTGCATCTGAATAATATTAACCAGTATCTACTAGTATTATTATAAGTATTTACAAATCTGTAACCACAATTGTATGGCTATGGAAGAGCGGGATCTTCTAACAAAAGTATTCTTTACTTAAAATTAATTAAAATAATTTATATTGTAAACCTGTTGCAGAAATAAATTATTTTCTATCAACAACGAGACAACGACGCGGGTAACAGCTAGATTATTATAAGTTTCAAAAGTTTACTTGAGATTCTCTGATATAATTCCAACAACTTCTCAAGCTGTATAGAGACTGTCAGAAGTTAAACTCGTAGACTGGACTTTCAACTCAGTTGGTTGGTAGTAGCTCTACTTTCTGCACTGTAGGCTGTGGATTCTATTCACTCCCAGGAGAAATATTTGTGTGACAAACTGGATGTTTGTTCAGTGTCTGGGTGTTATTTCATAAGTCTGTATTTTAAAATATATATCTGGTTCATTCCTCAAGCCATGCTTGGTTTAGAGTTGTTGTTGTTGTTGTGTGTAAATTAAACACTAATATCATTATAATTATTTTAAAATAATTAAATTAACAGACTCTGTGGTGCAGTGGGCTAAGGTCTGGCTGAGCCGCAGAAGGTTGCGGGTTCGATTCCCGCCCCGGGACAAATGTTTGTATGATCTGCAAGTATTTGTCTTAGGTCTGGGTGTTTCTAAAACTCTGAAAAAGAATTTTAAGAAAAGAAAAATTGAAAAGAAATTTAAAGCATACATATATTGAAAAGAAATTTAAAGCATACATTAAAGGTAGTCTTTTGAAGAAAGCTTATTATAATATAGATGACTATATTATTGATAAGAATGCATGGCCTCATGTCGCTCTGCCGTCAGACAGTTAACCGACACACTTGAAATGTATAAACTCTCTTGTATTTGTATTTCGTAGTTAAGGTAGTTATAAGATGGATCATATAAAAAAGCGCTAGGACCAAGACGAGTTTCTTGCCAATTCTTCTCGAGCTTGGGTTAGGATGAATTGGCACCTAAATTCACCTAGTATGTAAGACGTTTCAAAGTGATCCTTGTGATTGTATTGAATAAATCATCTTTTGACTTTGACTTTGACTTTGACTCTGTTTTAAAAAAGTATATAAGTAGTATATCAGTCATGTGGTACCCATAACACAAGCTCTGCTTACTTTGGGGCCAAATGATGTTGTGTGAAATGTCCAGGATTATTTATTTATTTATTATTTAAATTACAGAAATGTACAGAATAATATATAATAATATAGAATACATGTGAAACAGTTAAACTATCTAAGGACTGATAGGCCAGATAGGAGCCAGCTCTTGGGTCACACAATGTTTCTACCAGACGCCGTGAAATAGTTTAATAAACGCGATGGGCTTCTGTTCTTCACGGACCGAGAGTATCGACTCTTAAAGGCTCAAATATGTAGGCCCTATCAAGACCGGCATATTTGCACCTTTTAAAGGTCCTCACCGCACCAGCTCTAACAGAAACCCCAACAGACGGAATCCGGTTAGGGTGTCTACGCAAGTAGCATATAATACCATAATAACAAACATAATTATAATTGCTATACCTCTAACGGGATGACACCACAAGTGACTGCGACATCGGCCAGCGCGAGATGTGTCATGAGAAGGTCCACCCGCGACCGGCGGCGTCTTTGCCGCGTCAGCGCCGCTAGCACTGCCACGTTACCCACACCCCCCACCACCAGCAGAGCGCCATACGTCAACAACACCGCCCGCTGGTCCCTTCGCCCGAGGCAGGCCGCCGCCGTGCCGTTCAGCGCTGGCACACTCGCATCCAAATAATCCCAGAACTCTCTGTCGTCCTGCGAAGTCGACGATTCCACTTGGTATATGAAATCGTCGTCGTACGCACTCAACATTGTTGATGCACAATTTTTATGAAATACTTTTAAGATATAAAATGAATACACTCACTTATCGTCCGTTAATTTTATCAAAAGCATAATTTTCTTTGCATAATTTTAATCACTGTGTATCACAGGCAGTCACGCAATCACACATTATATTTAATAATTTGCATGCATGAATAATTATGATTACCATCGTTATTTTAAATAAAAAGTAGCATTGAAAGTTTACGATATCGCAATAATTTGCGAGAGTTTTGAGCGTTGCGTAGCACACAGTCTACGCCGCCGAGCCGTAGAGCCAACTGAGCTACGACGCTACGGCGGCGTTGCATGGAAATCGCCTGTCTCATTTTGTAAAACTCAGGGAAATACGTATTAAGGCGCCAGAGTATTGCGTAGACTTGATTACCGACGCGCTAGGAGACATAATAAGTCGAAGATATTTGCGTAATAGATATTTGTTCAATTCATCGCACCTTGACAACTACATCGCAACACAGCTACGCCGATAAAACCTCCATCGGCTTTGCGCTGTGATTTGCAAGCGCCAGACACCGAAACCAGTACACATATTGTTAAAGTTCTTTTTGCTCTAACTGAAATTTTATTATTCGACTAAACTCTATGTCAAACATAGCTATAGATTGTGCTGGATGTAGGAATCGTATAAAAACAGGCTGTTGAAATGTTGAGCGTGATAGTAATTTAAAATTTTTCAGGATATATTTTATTGTGATTAAATACTATCACAAATAAGTAAGCATCAGAATAACAACTGAAAACCCAATCTTTATTTGACCTTATAGATATCCGTCTGTTAGTAATCAAAATTAAGTGGATAAGTTATTGGCAGATATTGTAGTTACAGATTCTGACTCACCTTGGAGTGCACCAATTATCAACGCCTAAATGAAATCACATGTGATGATGAGAAGCCACATCATGATTATCTGTTATCTGTGAATATTCTTTGGTATAAGTCTATTCAGACATAGAGCAGTAACTAAGCGACCAAAACGCGTGGCGTTTGAGGACACAATTTCGCTCTTCATTTCCAGGTCTTAACGTCTTACAGGTATTGGTTGGTGCCATGGCATGATAAATGTCAACTTTAAAAATCTGGGATATGATCTTCGAAGCATGAGAGCAATAACGAGTAGATGAAAATGTCACTGTTCAACTTCAAATCACACATCCAAAGAATGACCTCGCAGAAGGTTGTTTAACTTAGTTGATCTGTTTTTAACAGTTTACACTCGTTTGATGTTAATGTTTTTCTATAGTAAGCACGATCTATATTTATTATTTTGTTGTTCTACATTTGGAAGCACCAAGAATTTCCTACGCAGTATTTACTGTACTTATCTATTCTGATTATACTGAGATAATCAAAAACACGCAGAGAGTATTACATTACATTGTAAATTTGGTTCCAATAAATTATTATTGAAATGTAATTTTTTTCAATACGGATTGTTTTCCCTTCAATGTTTTTGTTTGCTCTATATTAGACAGGTAACTGGTTTTCCTCATAAATTAGAAGAATATTGATGATTTTCCTTTCAGAATCCAGTCGTTTACTCGTATCTTTCAAGTACAAAATGTTTTGTTTGTATGTAGAACTTTAGCAATGGAGGTAACATCCATTAATCTTTGAATGTTCTGTGTATGGGTGTTATAAAGTGTCATATGTATGTATTTCAAAATATCTGAGTATTCTATCAATCAACTAGTCACTATAATACAAGTTATGCTTAGTTTGGGGCTAGAAGGTGTTGTGTGCATTGTCCACCAATATTTATTATTACTACTATTAGTGTTTTCGCTGTCAGATACAAAATTGAAAGGCCACCCTCCTGCCAATGTCCAAGCCAATTTCAACTGCATATTCAATCATAATTAATAGTATCGATTGAAATGGTTCGTGATTAAAATGCTCGAGTAGATATAGATAGCTACTCAAAAACTGACACTTCTAAGAAGATTTTAGGATATTACCATGGTATGATAAGTACTTTACACAACTGAAAACCCAAATCTGCTAATATTATTTGCTGATAATATTAAATATTTATTTACAGAAATAATTACAGAAATGTACAAAATAATATACAATAATACGTGAAACAGTTGAGCTATCTAAGGACCGTTTAAAACGATCTATAGATAGCTCAACTGATCCAAATCACTGCCAAAGGGCAGCGTTCCCAAGATACTGGCGGCATTACCACGTTTAATGGCAATGCTAATACGCTGAGCCAGATAGGAGCCAGCTCTTGGGTCATGCAATGTATCTACCAGACGACGAGAAATAATTTTGAAAACGCGATGGGCTCCTGTTCTCCACGGGCCCAGGGTCTCGACTCCAAAAGGCTCAAATATCCTTATCCAAACTAGCATATTTGCGGTTTTTGAGGTCCTCGGCACATTCAGCCGCCGCACCGGCCCTAACGGAAGTCCCCAACAGATGGGATGCGGCCAGGGTGTCTACGCAAGTAGCATCCCACACTAATGGCCTACCCATCTCCCAAGCGACAAGAGAATATAATTTGCTGTTTATATTATTTGTAGATCATGCAATCATCCTGTCACAGGCATCGAACCTGCAATCTCTCGTATCTCAGCCGAGAACTTGCCCCAGTACCACAGACACAGTATTCGTAAATATTTCGATTATATTTTTACTCTTCGTTTAGTATAAAGCTTTTCAACTTGACAGGATATATAATTGCTCAGTGAACCATATTATTGAAGAAGTTAACTGAAGCCGCCAATCCAAATATCTCTTTTGAATTGACTCTCAGACTTTTAATCTTATGTTTTCTAATTGAGAGGGAATAAGGAATAATATAATATAAGTAATGTTGTTTATGAATATTTATGTATTACTTGATCTTTTAGCTATGTAGATTTGGTGGTCTACTTAATTGGATGAGTGGTGTGGATTACTGTGGTGTGGATTACCTTTGAAAAACTGTGGGATGCTCCTTTCATCCCACTGTTTATATATGTGAAAGGTTAATCCTCATTTTTTTACCGACTTCAAATAGGGAGAAAGTGCGGTTGTATTTTTTATGTTTGTTATCTTATCAATTCGTCATTTATGAACCGATTTGTTTAAAAAAAAATTTTTGTGAAAGTATATATCCGATTGGCCCCGTAGAAATGTAATTAAAATCGGTTCAGTAGTTTAGTTTTAAAATCATAATGGCTGGAATAAATATGTCATCCAAGTAGACGAAATTTCGTATTTTTATGTATATGTAGTCAGTTTTCTTTTTAGTTTTTGAAATGTAATTATTTAATAATAGAAACTTTAGAGCTATTCGAGAGTTAGTTAGAGGTTCATTTAAATAAGTAGGTACGTATATAAATACTTACTGACATTGAGCGTGGAACACTGCTGTAAGCATGCAAAGATTCTATGAAGAATTGAATTCAAAATTCATTCTAAGATTGAATGATCATTGTATGACAGCTGTATCGATGTGTATAGTAGCTGCGTACTTTTGAAGCTTTACCGTAGCATGAATAGTGACAATACAGTTGCAGCATCCGAAGAAACGAACATCCACATATGCATACCTATCATCTATTTGCAACAAAACTGATTTCAGGGTATTTTCTGTTCAAGAGAAATAATGCCCTATATAAACAGAATGTGTGCGAGACTTTGAGCTTTATGCTTTTATAACCTTCAACTCATTTGTTCGAGACAGGCTTGTTTGCTAGAGCTTTTAATCTGAAGATGTCTGTATGTGACTGTTTACTTCGGTAATGGCTGTTAAGTCAAAACAACTTTTATAGTTTGAGATTAGAAGCCAGCCAGCCTCTAGTGAAGTCAGTTTAGGCGTGTGTGGTAGACAAGGAGATGTATTACATGATGTAATGGAATGAGTAAGAAACAAATAGGTCAAGTGGCTTTACAGAATAAATTTACATTAGGACCACAACAGAACGTTCTTTCTGTTCTGTGATCAAGATAATGGGATTATGCAATTCTTATTAAGCGTTTCCTTAAAAAGGCAAAAATTACATCTGACAGAGTCAGTATTCTGAATTAATTACTAAATAACTTTTAATTTTGTTCGTTGAAGAACAAATAAGTACCGTTTTCGTTTTGCTGAACACAAGCTGAATTTTTGAGTTTTTATTTAACTTCTTCCTATATATTTAATAATGTTCTTTACCACAAGTCCGCATTGGTCTGGCAAATATGCTTTAGCGATGATTTTAAATAAAGTCAGTTTATGTTTTCATTCCCAATATTCCCGAAGTTCAACCCCAAGCCCTCCCTAGGCTACAGGAAAATGTGTGTGAAAATTAAATTTATTATACTTATCAGATACAAAGTTGCGGGTAACTCCATTATTAGGTAAGTGCCTATTATTATCATTATTTTCAGGGACACCATACCATTATTTAGCTAAGAACTCTATAGCTTAGCTTAGGTATATTATTTTGTGCATTTCACGAAGACTTTATTGTTATGGTTATAAATAGCAACATTCCAAGATTCATGCGTTTTCGCGAAATTAAAAACTACCTCCTTACTAGGATAACGAAAACTCGTGATTGTGATTGTAATGATATTTTTTTGCTTCAAAAGAAAATTCTGTCACTCACCAGTTCAAAACCGAGCGCAGTACTTCAAAAGTAATTTTTTTTGATTTTTCTAAAGTATGGATATCGACAATAGTAAGTGTTTGTCGCAAACTCTTGATGACGCTAATTGGTTTCCAGAATCGAGTATTCAAAGAGGGTCAGATATTCGGCGATTTGACCCGCATTCGGCCAGCATAATGGATCTGGCCGAGCTAAGGTATCTGGAAGCCGTCATCAAGGAAACTCCGCGCATGTACCTCAGTGTTCTCTTCGTTAGACGTTTTATTGCAGACTTTCAGATGAGTAAGTCATCTAGATTAGCTAATCTGCCTTCATTTATTAGTTAACCCATTTTCTTTATAAAAAAAGTGTGTCGTTTTAAAGTGACCGACAGCTTAACGTGTCCTTCATAGCACGGTAACGCTCGTGTAATATGCTTTAGTGCTGAACATCTAAGCCACGTGGGGGGGGGGGCGGACACCTGCAATAAAATAACATAGCAAGTCACCAACACATCTAACGGTACTGCACGTCGCAATAAGACGAGCAGAGACGACGCAGGAGCAACGCAGCTGGCCCCGATTGAAGAACATGGCCCGAACTCAAGCTGCACAGATACGGTTGAAAAGGAAAACGAAACCCAGTCAGCTACATCCTCACCAAAATCTCTCTTTTCTTCTATCCCGTCTTCTCCCTCTTACGATCAAGATCGGTTCTACGGTAGCCCTACTTCTTCTATTTCCACACGGACAACTTCTTGTCCACCAGCCGAGGATGTTGTGCAGGAGGCACGTTGTGCGCCGATATTCCTGCACCCACCAAAGCTTCTTCTCGTGCACGTAAGAAATGGTCAGAAGAAATGAATTAATTTATCTTACGCACATACTTTATTCTTACTACTTTCAAGAGTAGTAAGAATAAAGTATATGCGTAAGATAAATGAATTCATTTCTTCTAACAAACACTAAAACACACCTATCGAACCTACACTTAAAATTTACCGAAAAATTCCCAGAAATGAAGGTTATTCGCCAACGAGTAGGTGTCCAGCGGCGAGCGATAGTGCTAAGAAAATTACTCTCTCAAGACAAGATCAACGAGTTAAGAAAAGAGGCACATACATTCTTAACCCGGCGAGGATGTGGCAGGGTCAATTTGACCCTGCACATTTTGTTTCATGTACAGTTTTTTTTCTTGCAATCACAAGCGGTCGAGGTTTTCAGTAGCTATAGTCATTGAAGTACCCTTCACTCTACGCACCTCCACTTAGTCGGGCGCCGCATGCGCAAGGAGGTAGACGTCGTCGAACGCAATTAGGGTAATTGTGACTCTTCCACAACCGCGACGTAGTACTTTTATGCCATTTTTCTATTTATTATTTTATTGAATGTTATGTGATTTTAGGTGTTTTAAGTCAACATGAACAACGAAGAGTGGGAGGCTAAGCGTAAACGTTGTTAGTATTGTCATAGTATTGTCTTGACATATTCAAATTTGCAAATTACAGAAAGAAAAGCAGCTTGTCAAGTAGTTGCAAATTACTATTTCATGAAAAAAATGAGCACGTGTGAATTGAAGGCTTTTATAGGCTTGTTGTACACCACTGGATTTTACCGATCAGGGAGGCAGAACACAGCTGATTTTTGGGCTTCAGACTGAATAGGCGTTGAAAGTTTTTGGTTGTCAGTGGCACGCCAGCGTTCATTTTGCTCAAAGCTGTCTTCATGTCAACGAAAGGTGGAGTAGACGATGCAGATGAGTTGTTTGCGGCATATAATGTTAGCCGCAATTTGAAAAAATGACCTCTGACAGTGTTCTATGCTATACTGAATATGAATGGCATAAACACTGATATAGTTCACCGAGCAAATACTAATAAAACCCAAAAACAACGTAATTTTATCAAAACATTGGGCTGTACGCTCATCAGCGAACACTTTGAGTGTCCGAAAAGATATACCTACTAACTACCTACCTAAAAGATATACTTCACGTATAAGACAGCTCATGTTTGCGAAGGATGTCATAGGTACATTTGTCAAGAACACCTTGTTCCGTTCAGTCAACAATGTGCTGCGGCGAGAGATGATTAGTAGCTTATTAGACTGATTAATAACTGATTTTGTGATAACACATGGTAGATCATATAAATACCTTCCAATAATGACTAATTACTTATCATTATATTTGTAAGTGTTTTTTTTTTATATGTAACACAGAGGTCCTGCTGAAGTTTATTAATATTAGACTTTCTGTTTAATTGCAATAATAAAATATTTATACGCATAATGATGTTTTTTTTCATGAAATTCTTTAAATAAATAACGAATTCGTAAGTAAACTTTCTATTCTTTGTTAAAAAATGGCAATTAATACTCTAAAAATAATAATTAAATACAGGGTCATCAGGACCTTCCACATCCTCGATGTATCCTTTTTATACCACATCCTCGCCGGGATAAATAACGCAAATAACCAAGACTACACTACAATAACCACACCTACTACACAAAACAAAGGACAGAGAACGAAATGGCCCAATGAGATCAACGAAACCATCGTCGATCACTACTTCAGAATTACGAACATGGAAACCAACAGCACAGCGTAGGCTGCCACTACACCAGTCAATTATTGCAGAGTTCCCACAATTTTCTCACGTATCTGAACAGCGAATATCGGACCAACAACGAGCAATTATTAATAACAAACTAATTTCAGATGAAAGGAATACATATACAAATAAAAGAAAATATCTCTATGCATTTAATTCAACAACACACGTCATTAAATATATTAAGTCACGAAACCAATGAAGATGGTACACCCTACACACTAACACCTACAATCGATCAGCATGCAAGTCAATGGATAAACACAAGTGAACTCACCTTTGAAGAGATCAGTATCCCACAACAAATAATTACAGAGCACAACCCCACAGAGACTGACGCACAAACACGATCCACACAAGACATACTGAAACAGATAGAAGGGGTGTTCCTAAAAAATTAGAAACATAAAAACACTGACCCGCTCTTAAGACCTTTCTTACCGAAACAAAACCGTCGAGAAAATTTGCTACTATAGTACACTGCATTAATTCTGAAATTCTTCCGAAGCACATCCAAGTGGATGCGGGTTTTGAATCAACACAAACTGCTATTTACTGCGCCGCGTACACAGCTATCATACATGCAGGGGGTAAAGTGCAAGAAAACACTCTTTTCAATTCTAGGAATTCTAGGAATCGAACCCCACAGTGGCAAAAACGATTAGAAAATAGGGTTGCAGATCTCAGAGTCAAAATCGGGAAACTTAGAGTTCATTAGGGGTAACCGAAGTATTCGATTGAAAAAGTTTGTGGACAATATACAATCCCAATATAACTTTCACTCACAACACGAGCCAGAGAACACAAACTTATCCCATTTTCTAGATACACTCAAACGAAAACTAAATGCACTTGCTAGTCGACTGCATAGATAAAAACTCAACACTAAACGTAAAACTCAGAATAATACTTTTAACAACAACGAGAAACTATTCTACAGATCGCTAAACAACGAAAACTCGAAACCCCCAACCCCAAGCAGTTACAGGATTTCTGGTCTGATATTTGGTCCACTCCTGTTGAACATAACACCCAAGCTGAATGGATACATCAAGATGCAACATGAAGAAGTAAACTTAAACACCTTAAAACAACTGATAGGAAAATTACACAATTGGAAGGCTACTGAATCAGACAAAATTC
Source organism: Lampropteryx suffumata (assembly GCA_948098915.1). NCBI lineage: Eukaryota > Metazoa > Arthropoda > Insecta > Lepidoptera > Geometridae > Lampropteryx > Lampropteryx suffumata. Next base: position 2,422,072 of record OX402561.1, on the reverse strand, counting down.
ACAACTACTAGTACAAGAAGCGCACATATTTACATCCAATATTACTAAACCATATTAATTCGTTCATCATGGTACCCGAATCCATGCCTCATTATCTTACGTTAGGCACAACATACATGCTACCTCAAGACAATACTGATCTTAAAAACCCAGCCAAATATATACCCATTACCTGTTTGCAAAATATTTACAAAATAATCACATCTTGTATCACGGAGCTTCTCTACACGCACTCTGAAAACAATAATTTGTTAGCTGAACAGCAGAAAAGGTGTCGTAGACGTAGCCAAGGCTGTAAGGAGCAACTCACTATTGATGCGGTCGTCTCAAAACAGGCCTTCTTAGAGAAACGAAACATTTTTACGATGTATATCGATTATAAGAAAGCGTTTGACTTCGTACCTCACAGTTGGCTTTTGTACATCCTGCAGCATTATAAAGTTCATCCATTAATTATCAAATTCCTAAAACACTATGCAAAACTGGAAAACCGTCCTTAAATTAAATACCAGCGACAATGCTTTAGAAACAAAACCAATATCTATACATAGAGGAATATTTCAAGGCGACTCTTTAAGCCCTCTGTGGTTTTGTCTCGCTATCAACCCTTTATCTAACCTACTGAATGATAGCAACAATGGATTCAAGCTTAAATACGGTAACACGAGTCATAACTTGTCACATTTATTGTATATGGACGATATTAAATTGTACGGTAGCACTCTAGAAGAATTACATCTATCGGCAGACATAACTCAATCATTTTCATCAGACATACACATGCACTTCGGAATCGACAAGTGTAAAATACTATCTGTGCGGCGGGGAAAAATTGAGCAAAACCAATTCCAGCTTGATAATGGGGAACAAATCGATTCCTTAAAAGTAGATTCCGGATATAAATACCTTGGCTATCAACAGACACAGCAAATTCATCAAAAACAAACTAAACTCAAGTTAGAACAAGAGTTCAAAACAAGGTTACACAAAATTTTGAATACGGTGAGTATTAATGCTAGGAACACCACCAAAGCTATAAACACATTTGCCATCCCTATTCTCACGTATTCGTTTGGAATAATTCATTGGTCTAAGTCAAGTCTGCAAAAACGGCAACGTACAATTAATACTCACCTAACAAAATATAGGAAACACCATCCACGCGCCTGCATTGGACGACTTACACTGCCAAAAATAGAAAGAGGACGAGATTGATATCCAAAATTTGCACAATTCTCAAATTACCTCGCGCTCCGTATTTTTTTCCACCATCACGCTAACAGATCCTCGCTTCATGAAGCAACAGTGCAAGCAGATATCAAATTCACACCACTCAATCTTAATGACCACAATACACAGAGAAACGAAACCATAACATTACCATCACAAAAACTTCACACGTGGCTACAAAAGTCATTACACGGAAGACATCGTCATGACTTGTTAGACCCAAATGTCGATAAAACTTCGTCGAACATGTGGCTCAAGCAAGGCAAATTGTTTCCGGAAACAGAAGGTTTTATGATAGCAATACAAGATCAAATCATAGATACGCGTAACTATAGGAAATACATAATCCGAGACAGCACTCTAGAAACCGACCTCTGTCGTCACTGGCGTAGTAGTTCTGAAACCATTCAACATATTACTGGCTCATGTAAATCGATAGCACAAACAGATTACAAACACCGACACGATCAAGTAGCTTCCATAATTCACCAATATCTAGCGCTTAAATACAAATTGATCAGTGATAAAACTGCTTATTATAAGTACGTGTTAGAAATCGTCCTTGACTCCACCAATTATAAGCTATACTGGGACAGAACAATCATAACGGACAAAACCATTCATTATAATAGACCCGACATAACTTTCCATGACAAAAAGAACAAATTAGTTTACCTTGTAGATATTGCTGTACCCAACACCCATAATCTTGCTAAAGCACCCACTGAAAAACTTGCTACCTAGCAATAGAACCAGTGGAGGGTAGATACTGTCAAAACTATACCTATTGTAATTTCATCTATAGGCGTCATCCCATACACCTTACATAATAGTTTAGAAGCCCTCGATATCCACCAACTCACTTTCATACAACTCCAAAAAGCGGTCATCCTAAACACTTGTCGCATTGTCCGCAAGTTCTTATCCATCAACCAATAAAATCATCAACGATTTTTTGTTTGGCCAAAAGCCCGCGAAAAACGAAATTCCTCGCCTTACGAGAGACAACAAATAAAAAAAATAATAATACCGGACATTTCACACAGCATCATCTGGCCCCAAAGTAAGCAAAGCTTGTGTTATGGGTACCACATGACTGATATACTACTTATATACTTTTTTTTTGTAAATACATACATATTATACATAAAAACACCCAGACTCGAGACAAATACTTGCAGATCATACAAACATTTGTCCCGCGGCGGAAATCGAACCCGCAACCTTTTGCGTCTCAGCCGGACCTAAGCCCAGTCGTCAAATAAAGGTATATAAATCCTCCTTAGATTTATTACGCTTTTAGATTCATTGCATCCAGAGTTTAATTCATCTCTGTATGTGTCTGAAACCTATTTCTAGAAGTATAGGAAAAATTGTTTAATTTATATGTGTTTGTCCTGTTGATAGTGTACCTGATACTTGTCGAATTTTGTCAAAATAATTTAATTAACTTTACCTACCAATTGGGTACTAAAACATTCAACTGATTAGAAAGAAACAAGTACCTTCTTAGAAAATAACATAATTTATGCGGGACTTAAGAAAATAGAGTCTTCAAAAGTTGTTTTTCTGGAGTAAATAAACAGCTGTGTTTTGAGAACAAGTTTGAAATATTAGGAATCGCAAACGGAATCAAAATATATTGTTACATGGTAACTGTCAATGTAGCTCAATCTCCCTAAGCAATGTCTAATATATTTATTTATTTATTTACACAATAAGCTCATAGCATTACAGTAGGTACACTAAGGCGCTATGAAAAAACAGTTTAACAGAAAATTTAACACAATAAAATATTTTTACCAAATAATTAATAATAAAAAATTTTATAAATAAAATTTCTAAAAAAAAAAAAAAATTAACAGATTGAATTAATTCTACTATGATAGTATCGTCGATCGATATATCGATCGTCTCACAATACCTCAGACATTCTCTGCACACATTCGTCCATCGGTCAGCAAACAGATCACAAGAAAGTGTTGATGCCAGAAGCGCATTTAATAATTTTAGAGCCCGAACAAGAGGCGAGTTCTCGTGCACGACTAACCGCGCCCACGGTGCAGCCAGTAAGTCGTGACTACGGGGCCTCAGCGAGTATTTAGGCACTTCGGGAACGGACAGTCTTACAACTCTAGCCACTAATTCTGGGCAGTCTGAAGTACCGCGCAGTATCTGACAAGCAGTGACCAGAAGATTGTAGTGACGCCTAGCTTCCAGAGAGTTGAAGCCTAGCGCACCAAGTAAAAATATTGAGGGGTAAAGGAAAGGATAATATCCATAGATCTTTTTGTACAAGAATCACAAAAAGAACACAAATTGCTGCCTGTCACGCATATAACTTAAGTAATTTTGTTGAAAAACCAATATTACAAAGTTTTTTCAGCAGAACATCATTTTCAACTCTGTCGAAAGCCTTTTTAAAATCGAAGTATATAACATCGACCTGCTTACTCTTGTCCAAGTGCTGAGATATAAAATCAACAAGAGTCAACAAATTCGTATTTACAGAACGCTTAACTCTAAATCCATGCTGCGAGTCGCATAAAAAAGGTTTTATCTGAGGGCATATTAGACTATGCAATATTGATTCAAAAAGCTTGGCAAACGCGGAAAGTACTGCAATAGGTCGATAATTGTCAACCTCAGTTGTATCTATAGCTTTAGGAATCGGTCTAACTCTCGTAATTTTGCACTGGCGTGGATAATCACCGGTAGTAAGGGCAAGGTACAGGATATAACAAAGAGGTCGTTTTAAGTAGTCACTGCAGCCCTTCAAAATAAAAGTAGGAATGTTGTCAGGCCCAGCAGAACTGGTTGGTTTCATGCGGTTTATGGCCAACTCTACCTCCTTTAGCGTAATTTTATGAATATGAACGTAGTTTGCAGAGTTACTCTTGTTCTCAGCCTCAACAGAATAAGGATCGAGCAATAATATAATATTACCCTATACACGAATACTGAAACGCCTCAAAGAGTATCAGCCATAAATATTCGCTTATAAAATGCAATAATACCATAAGTCCTTGTAAACACTTATTTATGCAAATAAATATCTTGAACCCTCTCAAATATTTGCGACCTCGTTATCCTTGAAATTTAGCTTTATCTGAAACATAATATAAAAAATCTATTAGTGTTTCGTGCGATTCGCAAAATACGAACTTCCAAGCCAAAGTTAATGCCTTGTCGTTATCCATCTAGCACTGACCACGTTGAGTGCGTTCTTTACTAGGAATCTGGAATAAACCCTAGTGGAATACACTTACTTAGGACTTAGGACAGGTGGGTTTATACTAAAGGTAATTTAAGCTGACGGATTTAAACCTTGACACGTAGAGCGCCAAGAGCCACGATTCTGTTGTTTTGCTAGATCAGCGAAAATTTTGTTTTTATATTGTTTGCAACAAAGTCTAAGTAAGCGTTACATTTTAAATGACATTTCTTAAATTTACTTAACTGCTGTGTGTTTGATGTGGTCTACTTATTCATTACACAAAATAAAGTTTTGAACCTTGTTAAGAACTGTCATTTAAAGATACTTAATTAGTTGTCTTAACTTAATTACTTAAAATATATTTCATACGTAATTGGTAAAAATAATTTTGATTAAAATTGAATATAAGATTGTTTTTATTTAACGGAATTTTAACTGGTCCGGCTAAACAACATAATCATCACCAATGAGGACGAGGAAAAGAGGTATATTTCATATTTCTGTGTATTGTCCTAAACCTAAACAGATGCTAGGTAGAAATATAAAACATGCTTTGTTTTAGTTAGTTATTTGAATATTTTTTTTCAACAAAAACCTTAAGCATTATCTAATATCTTTAAACAAGCAATTCTTGTATATATATATAAGTATATATATAATCTAAATCTCGGAAACAGCTCCAACGATTTTCATGAAATTTAGTAAGCAGGGGGTTTCGGGAGCGATAAATCGATCTAGCTAGGTTTCATTTTTGGAAAACGTCGTTTTATCCGTGTTTTATACCGAGCAAAGCTCAATCATCTAGGTACTAGTACATTATACATTATAATTAATTAATACACACAAATGACATAAAGGACCCTGGACAAGTCTTAATTAGCGATTCTACCCTTACAAAAATCAGTGGACGGCCAAAGGGCGATGATTTAAGTTAATTAAGGTAAAATAATTACTCACTAAAGCTCTAAGTCTATGAATGTTATTATTGGAATCCTTTCAGACAAAGTCTAGAATAATTAATGATTAAGCAAACTTACCTGTAAGTGATGTTCTATCGTAATTTGTAGAAGGCTTTATAGGTGAATAACTCAGTAGAAATATACTCTTTTACATAACTACGAATGTGTGTGTGTGAATAATTATTGTCGTAAATATGTATAAATGACGACCTCTTTGGCGCAGTGGGCTAAGGTCCGGCTGAGACGCAGAATGCTGAGGGTTCGATTCCCGCCGCGAGATAAATGTTTGTATGATCTGCAAGTATTTATTTCGGGTATGTGTGTTTCTATGTATGTATTTACAAAAAAAACGTATATAAGTAGTATATCAGTCATGTGGTACCAACGAAAGCTCTGCTTAATTTTGGGCTAGATGATTTTTTGTGAAATGTCCGGCATTATTTATTTAAACTTTTAAATTTAATTATTCAAAAGCGACTAGATACTATATAATTAATACTACTATTATTTAACTAACATTTTATAGCCAGCTTTAGGTAATTAGGTTAAAAAAATTGGTTGTCTGTAAAGTCGGTTTACGGACGATAGTTAAACGTGACAACAAGCCGAACGCTCAAGCCGATCGTGCCTTTCGCTCGTTACAATGAGCGTAACGTTACAATGAGCGTAACGGGACAATGAGTGTAACGGGATAATGAGTCATGCTTTTTTGTGCGTGCAGCCGGCGTTCATTATTAGACGTTGTCACGTCAATAAATCAAAGTTAAATTTTGTACGTTTAAGGTTATTTGCTATAAGTATACAAACTTCTATTCCCCCCATCTAAGCTAGGTATACAAATTATAAAGAGGTACTCTGTCTGTCTTTACTAAATAAATTAATCTGTCTGAAACTTGACTTATCTACTTAAGAAGCATTTTCCAGTCTGGTTGCTATTTTAATTATTTAAACTCTAGTAAGTATTTATTTAATTACATTACGACAAAATTTGTAACTGTGCACCTAGTTAATATATTTTTATTGTTTCTTATTTGTCTGCATTGGATTATGACGGTAAAGAAAAATTACTGTTTGTATCTTCAGTTTTAAATATATATTTATATATATTATACTATATTTTATACCACTACTAGCTGTCCCGTTCGCGACTTCGACGGCGCGTTTTAAAAAGAAAACAATATATCTAATTGTACCGACTGCAGCGCCATCTGCCGGGCTGATTTGTGAATCTAAACCATCACGCGCCACCCAGACGCATACAAAAAAAATCATTTAAATCGGTCCAGCCGTTTAGGAGGAGTTCAGAGACATACACACGTACACACCATATTATTATATGGTATGGTACATATTATCATATTATTATATATTATAGTTACTTGCTACTTTCCAGGTAATGTTATTTGCGAGTGGGTACATTAGGTACCTACGTATCTATACATAGAATGTTATTATTCCAACTAGGACCGTAATCGAAATAATTAGTTACCAATATTTTATGTAAATTTGATTATCTTACTTTGTTTTATTTTGCCTTGTTTTTATTTTTGTGTCTAGTAATAATTTCAAAATTTAACTTTACCTACTTGATACTTATCTAGATACCTATTAATTAGTACTGTACATTTACCTATGTGATATATTGTTTAGCTTGCAGGAACCTTTTTTATTTATGTATCATCTAATAGTTGATAAGATTAAGTACATGTATCCAGTTTAGTGGTGTTTGAAGTGTAAAGGAAGTATAGCAACTGTAACACAGGTTTACCTAGTACAGCTGCTAATGAACTTGTGTAACGATTAATTTACAGATATAATTACAGATATGTACAAAATAATATACATTAATATAAAATACACGTGAAACAATTGAGCTATCTAAGGACCGTTTAAAACGATCTATAGATAGCTCAACTGATCCAGATCAATGCCAGATTGAATAGATATATTTTTCATCACTTATTACACTAACTTGTGTAGCTAGTTATAATTAGATTTAAGTACATCCATTGTTTTTTTAACTTGTTTTTTCACTGTTTTTTCTTTGTTGGATGCTCAATAAATGTTATTATTATTATATTTTAATCCCTTGTACCTCAAGTGGGTGGGTACTTACTTATTTCACATATATTCATAGTTGCCTCAAGCAATAAAGTGCTCGCCTTATTTGACGACCTCTGTGGCACAGTGTGCTAAAGCCCACCTGAAACGCAGAAGGTTACGGCTTCATTTCCCGCAGCTGGTCAATTTTTTGTATAATCAGCAAGTATTTGTCCCAAGTCTGGGTGTTTCTATGTTTAATATGTATGTAAAAAATGTTTGTCTGTAAAGTCGGTTTACGGAAGATAATTTTACGTGATAACGTCATAAGAACACATTAATGAAAAATTGCATGCTTTTAACGTATTAAGATGCGTCACAAGCCGAAAACTTAGGCCGATCGTGCCTCTCTATCGCTTGTCCCGCACTCTCGCTTGCACGCTCGGCTCAGGCGGAACGTGAAAATGTTTCGTGCGTGCAGCCGGCGTTCATCGACTTATAAGACATTATCACGTCAAAAAGTATATAAGTTTTATATCAGTCATGGTACCCATAACACAAGCTCCGCTTACTTCAGGACGAGATGATGCTGTGTGATATGTACGGGGTTATATCAGCTAGATATGTTTATTTATTTATATATGTTAAAAATATTAGTATCGCTTTTATAAAGAACTCAACAACTAGTGGACCCGCAACAGCTTCTTACTAAATACGAATTTCTATATTAGTCTAACTTAAGTAGCATTAATCAATGATGTTTGGTATGAAAATAGTCACTCACAGTTCTCATATCGACGAGAAGTTAAAGACAGTTAACTACAAAGATAATTTGTTTTTGGAACGAAGTTCCTTATCGCGAATTGGTGAGGGGACTTACCTGTGAAAAAATGTAACGCGTAACGTTACGAAAACGCGTTAACCCGATACATATATATAGTTATTTATTGCGTCAATAATCAAAACTAAAGGGAGGGGTGGGTAGAGATAATGAGAGCCTGGCACGTTAATGATTTTATTATACCAACCCTGCATACAAAAGGGACTTCGTTTCATATGCGGTCCTGCGACAGGTTATTTTTTTTAGGAACTAAGTAGGGTCGGCACAACAGGTTAATTTCTTCCATTCCAGTTATCAGTCACGACAGCATTTGTGGTCTAGCGGTAGTGGATCCGATCCTAAGGTCGTAAGTTCGAATCCAATTGATTTTTCTGACAGAAAATGTATATGCACAACGAAACGGCATGTCGAAGAACCTAAAAAATTCTAATACATGTGCCAAGTGCATCAACAGTAGCCTGTGAGGCGCACTTTAATCCATTCACCACACTGGTTTGAAATAACTACGATAAGAAGAAGATCAGTCATGTCAGTTGTTTATTTGTTCCGTTGCATCATCTTTCACGCAATCTATTACGATCTCTATGACGCAGTAAAGGCCCTCTTGGGACGCAGAAGGTCGATTCCCGCCGCGGGAAAAAAGTTTGTGTGATCTGCAAGTAATTGTCTCGGGTCTAGGTGTTTCTATGTATAATATGTATGTATTTACAAAAAAAGTATCTAGGTAGTATATCAGTCCTGTGGTACCCAAAATGCAAGCTCTGCTTGGGGCCAGATGATGCTGTGTGACATGACCGGAATTATTTATTATTAAGTATTATTAATATTCTTCTTGGGTGTAGAATTGTAAATACGACATCATATTCATACACATTAAAATCCATCTCTTCTTGTAAAACACCATTACCTACATTTTTTGGTAATGTTCGAATCGATGGCGGTATCTTATTGTATATACTTGGTGCCATGCAAAATACACTAGTACTTAGCAGATGTGTCCTGCATGCCACATTGTGCATTTTACCTTCTAGTCGGCTTCCAACTGCAAACCATTCAAACTGGTCTGGGTATGTTTTAATAAAAACAGCAACTTCGCTTATATATAATGAAGCTAAGGTTAATATTTTTAAATCTGTAAAGTGTGGCTTGCACGAGTCTCTCTTTTTTAAATTACATATGGCCCTAATACAGCGCTTTTGAGCTCTAAAAAGCTTAAACTTATTTGTTGAGTTGCCCCAGAATATTATGCCATATCGCCGAGTCGAAGCAACCTGGCCATGGTAGGCTGTTAATACGGCTGATTTGTTTGAAACTCTACCGAGTTTAAAAAGAGCGTAAGCGAACTGGTGCAGCTTGCTACATATATTGTCGATGTGAAGTTTCCAGTTTAATTTATTGTCAATAGTTAGTCCCAAGAACTTAATGTTATTGACCTCATTTACCTTAGTACCCAAGTAATTAATATTGGGACACTATATTGGTAGTCCGTAGCTACTACGTGAGCCAGCTTCGGTAGGGAGCCGGTTTAAGTCCTCATCATCAAATATATTGAAGCACCGCTCGCAATCATTATTACCTATAGTAAAAATAAATAATGATGATTACTAACATGATTTGGTTTATTTTATATTTATACTAGCTGCTGCCCGCAGCTTCGCGCGCGTGGTACCTACATAAAATGTAGACAATGTCCTTCTCTAAGGTCCCATCTATCTCTATAACAAAATTCATCAAAATCGGTTTAGCGGTTTAGGCGTTAACACGTAACAAACAGACAGACAGAGTTACTTTCGCATTTATAATATTAGTAGGGATATGACTGGCCTGTAGCTCAGTTGGTAGTAGCCCTGCCTTCTGAGCTGTGGTTGAGGGTTCGATTCCCTCCCAGGATAAACATTTTGTGTGATGAGCATAGGTGTTTGTTCTGTGTCTGGATGTTTTATTTGGTTTGGTTTAATACATTTACCCATAAAAAGACAATTACATGTCTCTTACTTTTGAATAACATGATCATAAGATTAAAATAGACATCGTGGATGTCGTCGACTTAACTTATAGATATGTACCTACTTAACGCAGTCATTTCCCAAGTAAAGAGTGGTCTTGCATTACGTGTTTTAGAGAGTTTATATTTGAATGCGTTAAATAGGTGTACATTTTTAGGGTTCCGTACCTCAAAAGGAAAAAACGGAACCCTTATAGGATCACTTTGTTGTCCGACCGTCTGTCCGTCTATCTGTCAAGAAACTTTTTCTTAAGAACGCGTGGAGGTATCAAGCTGAAATTTATATAAAATACTCAAGTCAACTGTCCCTTAAAGCTGTGAAAAAATCTAACTTCTAAGCCAACGCAATCAAAAGATACAGCCGTTTATGCCGCAAATTTCCGCAAATTTTCGACACTCGCAAGAAAATCAAAACCTACAGGGTACTTCCCGTGAACTCAGAATCTTGAAATTTGGTACAAAGCAATATCTTATAGCACAGATAAAGGACAAATTGCGATAAACGTACATTTTTAGTTACATCATATAATAAAAATATTTTTAATAATTTTAAACTTACTACCTCTTTTCTCATGAACGCGTAAAGGTATTAAATTTAAATTCATATAAAATACTTAGGTCTACAATACCTTTAAGCTGTAACAAAATCAAACTTCTATGTCAACGCAATCAAGAGAAACAGCAATTTAAGTCGCAAATATTCAAACTCGCAACTCGCAAGAGAATCAAAACCTACAGGGTACTTCCCGTGAACTCAGAATCTTGAAATTTGGTACGAAGCAAACGTCTTATAGCACAGATAAAGAAAAAATTGCGAAAACTGTAAATTTTTAGTTACATCACCCAACTATGACTCGATTGTCGTGATGGGTGAAATTTTACTTATATACATATAGGTTTGTACGGAACCCTCGGAGCGCGAGTCCGACTCGCACTTGGCCGGTTTTTTTATTATAAGTAAAGCTTTGCGCCTTCGAAAGTCATAATTTGTTTGCCATAGTTTGCCCGCGGTCTAGGTAAAAAAAGATAGCTGGCTCTTCGATTTGTTGTTTCAGTTTTTTTTTTAATTATATTTTACTATGTGTTGTTTTATGAAATTACTAGCTGTTACCCGCGTCTTCGTACGCGTATGCTTAGAATAAATATATTTTTTATCTTTCGTTATAATATATCTTTTTTCAGTATCTTATGTTAGTTCTAATACCTCCAAGAATATGTGTACAAAGTTTCATGATGATCGGTTAAGTAGTTTTCGCGTGAAAGCGTAACAAACAAACATACATTTACAATATTAGTATGATTTTTAGGGTTCCGTACCTCGAAAGGAAAAAATGGAAACCTTATGGGATCACTTTGTTGTCCGTCCGTCCGTCCGTCTGTCTGTCAAGACACTTTTTCTGAGGAACGCGTAAAGGTATCAAGCTGAAATTTATATCAAATACTCAAGTCTATTGTCTCTTAAAGCTGTGAAAAAATCAAATTTCTAAGCCAACACACTCAAAAGATACAGCCGTTTATGCCGCAAACTTTCGACACTCGCAAGGGAATCAAAACCTACAGGGTACTTCCCGTGAACTCAGAATCTTGAAATTTGGTACGAAGCAACGTCTTATAGCACAGATAAAGGATAAATTGCGATAAACGTACATTTTTAGTTACATCATATCATAAAAATATTTTTAATAATTTAAAACTTACTACCCCCTTTCTCATGAACGCGTTGAGTTATTAAATTGAAATTCATATAAAATACTCAGGTCTATAATACCTTTAGGCTGTAACAAAATCAAACTTCTATGTCAACGCAATCAAGAGAAACAGCAATTTAAGTCGTATATATTCAAACTCGCAACTCGCAAGGGAATCAAAACCTACAGGGTACTTCCCGTGAACTCAGAATCTTGAAATTTGGTACGAAGCAACGTCTTATAGCACAGATAAAGGAATAACTGCGAAAACTGTAAATTTTTTGTTACATCATCCAACTATGACTCGATTGTCGTGATGGGTGAAATTGTACTTAAATACCTATAGGTTTGTACGGTACCCTCGGAGCGCAAGTCCGACTCGCACTTGGCCGGTTTTTTTATTCTAACTAATTTGCATGTATTGTATTTGTACAGCTGGTATAACCTCATTTGTTTCGTATCTTTATATATTTTAGAAGTTGATGTTAAGTACTTGAAAAGGTATTTGAAAAGTAGTTTAATGTTTTTATTTTGTAATACTTGAAGATGATATAATTTAGTTTAAACGGCGTTGCCCCAGATTTCTATCAAGTAAAGTAAATACGGTTTTACTAGAGAATAATAAATGATGTAGCATATTTGCCGTGGAACGCAATGGACTATACTGCGAAGTGATCCTGTGAGTGATGAGAGTTTGTTTTTAATGCTTTTAATGTGTTTATTGTTTATTGCTTTTAATGTGTTCGATGTGTGTGCTCCAGGACAAACCACTATCCATGTGTAAACTTAAATATTTCTTACTTATTTTCTCCTTTAAGACTACATTATTAATTTTAGGAGGTCAATTATCATATTATACGTATGTTTAATTATACTTGCTTACCTACTTGTTACATAATTAAGTCGTACGCGCAAGTATTTACGTTTCAAATGGTGGCAATTCGGTTGGTTCATTTCTAAAATTAGGAATTGTCTAAAATATATTTAGTTAGTCATAGCATTTGTAAAACCTATTCGGTTGGTACCATCTAACTAAACTAGGAACGCTTAATTGAGTTAGGTAAAATTAAATTGGGATAAGTTGGTAGCAGCAGAATACCAAAGGTTAATTTGACAGTTCAAAACCTAATTTTAGCTTAAATTAGTTAGGTTAGTGCCAACAGAATTGAGGCTATTGAGTTAAAAACCCGTTATTTTGTTAGATTTCAGTGATTATAATGTGTTTTATGTGTAATTGTAAAATAAAAACCGTTTTAAAAACTAAAAATAAAACCGACTTCATAATATATTTGAGCTCATCGAAATTCAACCGAATTAAGAACCTCTTCTTTTTTAAGTCGGTTAAATTAAAACGCTAATGACTTGTCCCCGGGCTCGGTAGACACCTCCTCAGGTGTCTAGTCACGTAGTTCTATATATTTATGTAGCTAAATGATTTTTATTTTTTAATTTTTAATTTTATTCGTTTTAGGAAAACTTACAGCTATGTAGATACATTGTTAATTATGAAATACATAATATATGCAAGGCATATATTTTACAGAGAGCCAATTAAAAGTTTCCACTTGTAGTTTAAAAAAAAGAATATAAGTAAGTAGAAATACAGTAGCAGACGACGGATTCTAGAAAATCATTGAATGCAAGAGATTTTGAAAAACAAAAAAATAAATAAAACAAAACAATTACATAATGAGTAAACTACGATTGATTTACCAAGAAGAATTTATCATTGAGTATGCGCTTTAACTTACTTATTGGAGTGTTGAAAATGTCAATGTCAATGTTTGCCTTTGCCAAAGAGTTGAACGAAGAGCATGCTCTAATTATGAAAGCATTTTGCCTATAATTCGTTTTGGCATGCTGAACGTGTAGAGTTATAGTATTTCTTAACCCAATCACAGTGCGCAGTTCCAATAGTTCTAGCAACTCCGGACAGTCAACTGTACCATTCGCTATGCCCATGAGGTATGACAAATCGGAGATACATCTACGTTCAAAAATTAATAAAGCGTTTATAAAGCATATTATAAAATATCAGATTATTCAGATGACAAATAAGCTTGGGATGAGTCGGCTTTAACTCGTCTCGGCATCCGTAAAAAAGTTGGCAAGGATCATATAAAAAGTGTTAAAACCAGAAGAGTTTCTTGCCGTATTCTTGTTGAACTGGAGTTTAGAGGAACCGGTACTTAGATTCACTAGCATGTTAGAAGACGATTCAAAGTTGTCCTTGTGATTTTATTGAATAAAGAATGTCTTGATTTGATTTGATTCAGAGGGACGTCCCAACAAAAAAATGCCACATGCTCACGCTTTGCATCGACGTAAGTATTCCTTACGTGACAGGTTGCAAGCCCATCTCTGGAGGAATACTAAACAATGACCTTAAAATGTTTTCTAGTTTCTTAGATGTGCCAGCTTCTTGACTATTTTTTCCATCAACGTTTGAGAGCACTAGCATTGCGCACATACATTTTTCGAAAGAAAAAACTGGTGCATAACGAGGTTTGAACGCACGACCTTATGATCGAAAGGCAAAGATGCTACAACTACACAATCCATGATCTGTTTTTGAATAATGATGTAGGTAATTAAAAAAGAACGAAAAAACGTCGTTTCGGGACGACAGAAGATAACTAACGCTTAAACTAATCTAACTAGCGCTGTGAGTTAAGGTGAGAGAGGAGGAGCCTGCCTACCGCTGCCATTTGCGTGAGAGGAAGGGAAGCCAGACAGACTTGCTCCGTAACGCGTTGCGTAACGAAGGGGTTTACCCTCCAATATGAAGTTATCACTTCAAAATATCTTGATGTATGTACACATTCGGGTATCAACGTTAAAAATAAACTTTTGTGACATCATCATTTTTTAATTCCAACTAGTTAGCCTTGGATTGATCTAATGGAAGGACTTTGCACCTCACCATAAACTGAATCGTGCCTTTTATCTCACGCACCAACTGTAGCGCAGGCAAGAGAGAGAGAAAACATACTGATCAACGGACTTGGACTTTGGAAGCTAAACTGGTTATGACTCTGGACTTTAGCACTGTTTTTGTTTGCAAATGATGAAATGTTGTGAGAATTTGCTCAGAGTTTCCTAGTATTTATCATCATGCATAACGGTTGTAGCTTGTGCAATATAAGTGACTAATGGTGCAAGTCCAAGTCAAAAAGTCATAAGATACATTATTCAATACAATCACAAGGATCACTTTAAAACGTCTTTCATACTAGATGAATTTAGGTGCTAATTCATTCTAACCCAAGCCCGAGAAGAACTGGCAAGAAACTCGTCTTGGTCCAAGCGCTTTTTTACATGATCCATTTTATAACTACCTTAACTACGAAATACTAATAAGAGAGTTTATACATTTCGTGCTTTTAGCCAAGATCTCAACCTACAATTGGTATCGGAATACAAGAGTTATTGCACTACACCACAACATATTTACCCGGTCCCTTAACTACTGACAAAAATGTAGAGTTTGGAGTAATTTTAAACACATGTAAAACTGTTGAGCTACCTAAGAACCATTTAAAATAATGTATAAAAAAAAATATTGCCGGACATTTCACACAGCATTATCTGACCTCAAAGTAAGCAGAGCTTGTGTTATGTGTACCACATGACTGATATACTACTTACATACTTTTTTTGTTAATACTTACATCTTATACATAGAAACACCCAGACCCAAGACAAATTCTTGCAGATCATACAAACATTTGTCCCGCGGTGGGAATCGTACCCGCAACCTTTCGCGTCTGACCGCAACCGGACCTAAGCCCACTGCGGCACAGAGGTAAATAGCTCAATGATTTAGATTACTGCCAGAGGGCAGTGTCTCCTAGATACTGGCGGTATTGCCATAAGTAGTAAGATCAAGTAACTTTTAAAACATTTATGGTATTTCACATAACTTTTATTGTAAACGATATTAACCATGATTTGCGTGTGTTTTCCCGATTTTCTTATCTTTCTGTATAAAATTTTACGGTACGTGTGTATGTCACTAAACTCCTCCTAAACGGCTTGACCGATTTGAATAATTTTTTTGTATGCTATTGGGTGGCGCCCTGAATGGTTTAGATTCACAAATCAGCCCGGCAGATGGCGCTGCAGTCGGTACAATTAGCAAGCCTCATAATCTCCAAAGATCCTTTGCTCAAAGCATTTCCTAAGAAGTGTCTGAAGATATCATGTTGAAGCTACGTGACAAATACAAAGATCGTGAAGTCTTGCTTGAGGCTTCTTTTAGATAATCGAGTTACAAAGCTAAACTTCAGTGAAATTGAAAAGTGAAAAACATGAAATAAAATAAAATTTAAGTTTACCTACTATACTAATTTACTTTGACTACCTGTCAGCTCAGTTGGTAGCAGCTCTGCCTTCTGCGCTGTAGGTTAAATAAACATTTGTGTGATGAACTTAGGTATTTGTTTTGTGTCTGGGTGTTATAAAGTATCATGAGTATGAATTTAAAAATATCTAAGTATTTATCAGTCATCTTGTCACCATAATACAAGCTATGCTTAGTTTGGGGCTAGATGGTGTTGTGTGCATTGTCCACCAATGTTTATTTATTATTATTATAAAACAAAATGATGTTAAATACACTATTAATAACTTGAGACCGGCTAGACCCGTTTTCATGATTTCCAATTGTTGGATTTATCTCCGTTTCAAATAGCAGAATAACTATTAAAATATTTAAAAAAATGCGCGGACGAAGTTGCGAACGAGACAGTTATTTATAAAATAAATTAATGTGTTGTTGTTTTGGGTAACACGAATAACATGCTCACAACTAATCATAGGCGGGGCATCTCCTTAGATCTAGTTACTGAGTTTTTGAGGATGTTTAAGGAAGTAGTCAGTTGCACGTCCAAACATTATATTTGGTAATTCCTGTTAGTATCACGAACGGGTAACAGATCAGTACTTTCTTGCATTCTTTCTTCTTTCTTCCTTCTTTGTTAGAGTAAGAACCGAAGCGGGGATGAGAAGAGATTAATACCTAATTATTAACTACATCCAACAGTATCATGGACGGTAATTTTGGGATTTTTTTAGCGTCTACTCACGTGCTGTTGTTTTTTTTTTATTGTCATAGATGGACTTATGTTAGACCACGATCTCGCCTGATGGTAAGCGATGATGCGACGATAGGGCACGTAGGTCTAGAATACACCTATTTAACTATTTGAACCTATTTAAGACACCTATTTGACTTGAAGAGACCCAGATCCCACGATACCCACGATATACGAAGATTCGGGTAAAATCTGATCAATGGCTCTCCTTAACATAACAACAGTTGTTATCTATAATTTATCAAGGTATATACTTGAGCAATAAGCACTTATCTTGTCCGAGCGTATAATGTTTTGTCTGGCTGTCTTAATTTAATTACATCGAACACATTACGCGCTCGCTGCGCGTCCAGATACACTATGCTACTCATAATCTTCAATGGATTCAGCGCAATTAAAGCATAACAGAGAACCGGTTTTACACAAGTGGTTAGTAACTTGATACAAATATAGAACTCATCCATTCAGAATGCAGTGGCAGTACTCATTGCGATCTCGTCAAAGAGTTATCTATCATTGTGAATAAATGTTGAATTTTGAGACTTGTAATGATTTTTGACTGAAAGTGTTTGGTATTGGTAAAATTATACTGAGTGATATTCGTATTTTTTTTGTTGCCAGAATCGGAGAGAATTTTGAACTGGTATGTAATTATTATATACCCGGTGTTTACTTAATCAAGGGGTAACTGTCACTATTTATTAAATTGATATTTATTATACCAAAGATAAGAGATGTATTTTTACATCCCACTTTAGAATACAAAACATCTTAACATAAGCATCTTTGATGAATACATTTTTGATGTCTGTTAATTCAATAAACGAATAAAAAACCGATGAAGTGCGAAAGTCGCACCTGAGTGGGTGGTTAACGTACCTACCTATCTACTATTTTCACCATCGATCGGTACAACAAAAAACATAATTATAATAATAATGCCGGATATTTCATACAGCATTCTTTGGTCCCAAATACAAATATACAAATACAAATACAAAACTTTCTTTATTCAATAAAATCACAAGGACCACTTTGAATCGTCTTCTTACATGCTAGTGAATCTAGGTGTCGGTTCCTCCTAAGCTCAAGACCCCAGTTCAAGAAGAATCCAGCAAGAAACTCGTCTGGTCTTAACACTTTTTTGTATCCTTGCTAATTTTGTTACGGATGCCAAAGTAAGCAGAGTTTGTGTTAGACTGACTGATATACTACTTACATACTTTTTTTGTGTTAATACACACATTATTATACATAGAAACACCCTGGTCAGAATTCTGGGCAACTGTAATGTTACAAACTATTATAGCAGCAATGCTTTATTACATTGCTCTAACGAAAAGATGAGTTGGACAATTCACTACATGGAGCGTTCAGAGGTACGAGAAGGTTCTAGTATTATAGGTATTTCTATTACATTATGGTAAATTATTTTCACTTGTATTTTTTCTTTTTTTTTCTTTGTTTATGAATGTCAGTTTGCTCAGTATTTATTTAACAGTATTTCGAAAAATCTAATAAAAAAGTAGCCTATGTCACCCGGGGATAGCGTAGCTTTCCAACGGTAAAATAATTTTTGAAATCGGTCCAGTAGTTTTTAAGTTTATTCGTTACATACAAAAATACAAATCTTTCCTCTTTATAATGTTAGTGTAGATTTAACAATTTCCAGCTATTTCTAAACAATTGAGAGATGTACATTATTTTCCACAAAAAGTCTTATATTCTCTATCTATTTAGTACCACAATGTTTTTACACGGTAATACATAGTATACATTTAACCCGTTGACTCGTTAGGTACTGGTACAATTTACCCGATAGTGAAAACTTCGTTGACTCGCAACTGGCCCGAAAGTTCTAGCACGGGAATTGTATTTAAAAGTCTAAATTTAGACTCGCCACTCAAAGGGTTAATAGATAAGTACTAATACTGTATGTTAGGTTCTTAGATTTTAAATAAGTATGTACACCCATAATCCAGGAGCCTTGCTTGAGTAAGTTAGGAGTTAGAAGTAATTTCAAATGTAGTATATAAAATATACAAGGATGTGCATAGGTACTGATAAAACAGATAAAAGAGTGTTTTTGGATCTTAGCTTAGCTTTTAAAACAAAGGACTCGTGTTAAATGAACAGAACAGAACAGAATATAACTTTATTGTCCTTATGAAATATAAATACAAAATTACAATTTAAACATGATCTTCTTATCGTGTCACTAGTTATTTCTAACCAGTGTGTTGAAAGGATTAAAGTGCCCCTCAGAGGCTACTTTCGTGCACTAAACATGATAAGATCATTAAATGACGCATTAAGTGACGCAGTGGGCAAAAGCAAGCTGAGAGTGCGGGTCCGATTCCCGCCGCGGGATAAATAATTGATCTGCAAGTATTTGCCTCGGGTCTGGGTGTTTCTATATATAATATGTACTTATGTATTTTAAAAAAGTATATAAGTTGTATCAGTCATGTATACTTTGGGGCTAGAGGACGCTATGTGAAATGTTCGGCATTATTTATTTATTTAAGATATAGGTATAATGTACCAGGATAAGACAATTATTACAAAACTAATGAAATATATTTTTTTAGTTATTTATCAAAAAACTACACACACTAACTAATGGGTTGTACAAATATGTTTCCATCTGTTTATTGGCATTAGAATTACAAAGACAAACTGTACTAAAAGGCTACGCTACCGAATTATGTTATTAGGAAATAAAGGATACTCGCAGCTGCCCACGGCTTCGCACGCGTGGTACCTACATAAAATGTAGCCTATGTACTTCTTCACGGTCCCATCTATCTATAACAAAATTCATCAAAATCGGTTCAGCGATTTAGGCGTGACAACGTAACAAACAGATAGACAGAGACACAGACAGAGTTACTTCCACATTTATAATACTAGTAGGGATAACTTTAACAATATTTTACTCATTACCAACGTATTCTTAATGTATATTTTGTAACCCCTTTCAGCTTTGTAATCCAGAGGCTCTTACAATGTTCTGGACAATAATACTGGCCGGTATCCTCGGCTTCCTCTTCTGGAAGCTGGTCGTGCAAGATGATGAGAACCCTCTTGACCAGGTGCCTGGTCCTCGGAGGAGGCCGATCATCGGCTGCTCCTTAGAGTTCTTTAATATGGATTCGCGTAAGTACACAGCTATGCGTTGCTTTGAAAGAACTGTCAGGGGCCATAGACAAAATCAACTTTTTATTGATAACAACAGTCGCGCTTCAATCACGTGGATAATTATTTCACTATCACTCGACAACATTCTGTAGAATTAATAAAATAACCAAACCCAAATTCAAATTTCGAAGAAATTCCCGCGCCTTTATTTCTTTGGTTCTTTTTTCAAAATATTATTCGGAAATCGGAAAAGAAATAAATCATTTGGCGGACTTGGTTTAAAAACTTTTTGTCGTTTAACCTATAATGAAAATAACCGGCTACCGGCTGATCTATGAAGAAATAAAAAAAACACGTTAGAAATGGATTTCCATACACTTTTAACTCTCGCTTAACGCGTTAGAAATGAAATTCCATAGACTTTTTCGTCCCTCATTTTAGTAGGCCTGAAATTATGTACTTTCTATTTGGAATTGGAAAAATTATGTACTTTTATTTGGAAAAGGAATGGGCAAGTTTCTCAGTAGGTGTGGTATAAAAAATATAATGGAGTCTCGACCCTTAACAAGCTTATGCAGCAAATAAATTAGTCTTAACATTTATTTTAGTTTACTAAGTTTATAAGTGCTTTTTATTCCTTAGCAAATTGAGTTTAATTTTCGCTACTTAATTTTATTTAACTTTCCACTGAATTTTCAGGTAATCTTTTCCTTCTAATGCGACAGTGCGCAAAGGAATATGGTGATCGCTACCTCATAAAAATATTTAAGCGGAGGATCTTACATGTCAATAGCCCTAAGGACATAGAGGTAAGCGAGTGTAAATGGTACCTAGTAAATAGCCGCAAAAATAAACAATAGAGGAGTGTCAAAACAGCGTGACGTCATCATTCTTTGGTGAGGATTTTACATGAGTCTCTGCTCCACTTTGCTTCAGAACAAAATTTAAACCCAGTTTGAGGCTAATTTCGGTAGTTTTCATGACGAAATGAAAGTGTAAAAAAATGTACTTACACTCAGTTATTTAAGTTTCAATATTGTTCTGATATATGGTCCTGTAGCCACCTCTATGGCACTGAACGACTGGCTATGATGTGCAGTTAAGGATATGAACCAATTTTAAATTCAATTTAATTCAATATCAAAAGAATCACTTCGAATCGTCTCACCTGCTGTGTGAATTTAGGTATCGATTTATCCTTAGCCATTTCGCACTTAGGAAAAGAAGACGTAGGTATACTAGTGAATAAACCATTTAAACAACATAGGTACTAGAAATAAATAAATAATCCTTAGTTGTAATTATATATATCATTACATAGTATAAAACAAAGTCGCTTCCCGCTGTCTGTCTGTCTCTATGTATGCTTAGATCTTCAAAACTGCGCAACGGATTTTGATGCGGTTATTTTAATAGATTCAAGAAGTGCGATTCAAGAGGAAGGTTTATATGTATAATACATATATAATATAGTAGGGAAACACTGATAATTTTAGAGGTTAGCGTATATGGGTTCAACGTATTAGAACTACTGAGCTACAGCAACGCGTGGCCGGGTCAGCTAGTAATATTATAAACGCGAAAGTTTGTATGTATGTTTGTTACTCTTTCACGCAAAAACTACTGAGTGGATATTAATGAAACTTTACAAAAGTATAGGTTATACATCAAAATAACACATAGGCTATAATTTATAGCGATATTGTATAAATTGTCCAAAATATAACGATAAGTGTAAGGTAAGTAGGAAAAAAATCCTGCCATCTGCGAGCTACTCTGGCGGGCGCTGCAAAAACAGTTAGAATTACACGAAGTACTATTCCTGCGCAGACGAAATCGCAGGCAACAGCTAGTAAATAATAATAATGAATTAATTTTAATTCAATTCTATTATTTCGGACAAGGTAAATACCATAATACCGGACCATATAAATATTGGTGGTGCATAACACCATGTAGCCCCAAACAAAGCTTGTATAGCTTGTTCTATGGAAATCAGACGATTGTTAAAATACTTTTATATATTTCAATTTAAAATTAGAATATTTCATAACACAGGATGAATTGGCACCTAAATTCACTTAGTATGTAAGAAGTTTCAAAGTGATCCTTGTGATTGTATTGAATGAATCATCTTTTGACTTTGACTTTGACTTTGACACCCAGACACAGAACAAATAAATGAATAATAAATAATCTCGGACATTTCACACAGCATCATCTGGCCCCAAAGTAAGCAGAGCTTGTGTCATGGGTACCACATGACTGATATACTACTTATATACTTTTTTTTTTGTAAATACATACTTATAGAAATATCCAGACCCGAGACACATACTTGAAAATCGTACAAACATTTGTCCCGCGGCGGGAGTCGAACCCGCAACCTTCTGCGTCTCAGCCGGACCTTAGATGACTGCGCCACAGAGGTTGTCAAACTTCTATGTTCATCACACAAATGTTTGTTTTAGGATGGAGTCGAATCCCACAATCACAAAAGCAGGCCTTCTACCTATTGAGCGGAGGCCAGTCAAAATTACACCTTCCTCCTTTATTTATTTAAAAGTAATAAAAATTTTGCTCAACAACTTTATAAGCTATTAGTTGACATCAATTTGTTATAGATCGTGCTGACCCATTCGAAGAACATCACAAAAAGCAAAGCTTACACCTTTATGGAGCCGTGGCTCGGCACTGGACTATTGTTGAGCACAGGTGACTCCTAGGGTTTTATCACTACATAGTATAAAATAAAGTATCTTTCCGCTGCCTGTCCCTATGAACGCCCTGATTCTTTAAAACTAGGCAAGGGATTTTGATGCGGTTTATTTTATTAGATAGAGTGATTCAAGAGGAAGGTTTATATGTATAATACATGCATAATATTGTTGAGAAACACTGATACTTTTAGAGGTTTCTAATGTGATGTCGTAAATAAACACATTTTTTTGTGCTTACATTGCAAACGCTGGCTGAACCCTACGAGATACATCAAAATAATGTACTACAGTATTGTACACTTTTAAAAGTACTACAAAAATTTCCGCGATGGTATATGTTTATCTCTTAGGTTATGTTATTTTCTTTGATAACGTTGTATATAAAGACATTCTGTAGTATATTTAGTATCAGCATTGCACCCGTGCGAAGCCGGGGCGGGTCGCTAGTCTATCCTATACGACATTTACTAATGTGTTTTTAAATCTGTGACCATTTGTATTTATTGACACGCTAACGTAACACTAACGAATTATGGGATAATAAGATACAATAATATCTATACCTATGAAATGGTAAACAGACTGACAAACGAACAGATACACATTAAAGTTTCTAATATATGTTCGAATCTATCGAATCTGTAGAAGACAAAGCTTTGCTGCGCCTGCGCTAATGCAACGGTCGTAAAGAGGATGCAGAAGCCCAACCAGCATTAATCCGGATCCGGTGCATTAATCATTTGACTTGAAAAACTGTTTTAACTGAACAAATCTTGTATATTGATCTTTTAACCACACCAATACACTCCACGAAAGTAACCAAGGCGCTCGTTTTGTAACCAAAGCCAAAGCTAAACTACTCCAAGTAACGTTATGTTAAACACATGTCGTATCATTTTAACCGCTTAATTTTATGGCAGCTCTGTCAAACGATTTTTATTTGTCCGAACCGACACAAACGTTTCCGTTTCAATGGTAAACACATTGACAAATAGCGCTATTGCCCTGCGATCTTTCAGTACCTACACTGTTTATTATTTACTATATAGTTACATTGCCTGAACCAATTAACCGATCCATATTTATAGCCAACTAAGCACTTAAAATGTTTGTTTCCAACTAATGCTTACGCATGGTCGCCGGCCCAGACGGCTGATGTAGCAAAACCTACCACACGTAAGATAAACCACAGATTGTCATTCTGTCTTTGACCACTCCATGTATGGTTTCGTTAATATTAAATAATCTTAATTCAATTATTTTATATTTTTTAAAAACATTTCCTCGCTTTCCCCGAACAAGTCTTTATATTATAAATGTTATAGTGTCAATTTATGTTACAGTTAAAACAGTTTATTTTTTATTTTAAACTAGATGTTTATCACCCATGATTTATAATTACACAAGTAAATGTGTTGTTTAAATCAGTTACTGTCTACCATCTGTCTGAACACAGAACAGAGAGAAGCATCTTGATAGAATATGACAATAAACTTGCGGATAAAAGTATTCAAAAGCTTCTCATCATCCTAACACCTGAAGAAAATTACATACTTAAGTATTTACTTAATATTGACGTATGACTCGGTTTTTTTGTTCCGTGGTCAATGCTTAAAATCTCATCAGAATAGATGGTGTTTAAAGTTACGCGATTTTTTAATGAAGCTCTTACCATCAGCCATCTCGATTACGGATCATAAAACTGAACAGTGTACTACAGTTAACTATCATCAAACCACAAATATTGCTCCAAAACTCAATATTTATTAATCAAAAACATTCGTTTTAGATTTTCCATAAATAAAATAAAATGAGCCTTTATTTGTAATACAGGCTTTCTGTTCTTTCTGTTATGTGTGTCTGAACCTGTCTGACAGACAGACCATACTTTAATAACACGTGAGATAATTATGTTATTACTAGTATATGGGTTTTATTGTTTAACGATATTTTCTGCGCCAATTTTCTCATAAACCCTCGTTAGTCTACCACCCTTACGAACAAAGCGCTTTGCTTCTACGTTTATAATGCGTACAGCCAAGGATTGAAATACTTTGCCATCGTCTGTCTTTCCTTAAAACTACAATCTGGTTCTTTTCAAGTCAAGAGTATGGCCATTATATCAAAATCTATGGTGTACTCTCCGTTGACCTAGAATCATGCAGTTTGGCAAGATGCAAGGCCTCATATCACAAATAAAGGGATAAATCAGAAACCTTTAAATAGTAATTATTCACCTAAAAATATGCTGTGATTCGTCAGACGGAACATTTTTTAATTAATTTTGTAATTATATGTAACCGATGTTATAAGAACCGTGATGATCCGAAAGAACCGAACCGAAATTGGACCATCTATGTCTATAAAGGCAATGTGTGTATGTATGTATGTTCGCTCCTATAAATTGGTTTAATCCAAAAACCAGCGCTACTTCCGTGCCTGGAAGTAGCACATGCTGAGATTAAACCTTTTTAGCCACACTAAAATGTTGATTGGTTTGCGGGAAGGGCTAATTTCTCACGCATACTTAGTTGATTTTTGTTTGTTTATGTGTTTTGTATAAATGTGTATGTGTTTGTTTAGGATTCCCCTTGGGGCCTATTTTTAGTCTGTTTCCGCTCATGTGTTCTCTTTTGTTTTGTGTGTGCTAAATAAATGTTTTTCTTTCTTCTTTCTTTCTTTCCCTATAGACTCCAAAACGGTTAAACCGATTTCGATGAAATTATTAGGAAATCTTCATATTGGCCTGGCAGGTGATCCTGTGAAGTTTGGAAACGATCGGATCAACAGAACTTTTTTTATTTGCGTCAATCAAATTTGGTATGGATATACGAGTAGATTGTATCTTAGGAACGGACATTAGCTACTTTTTATGTATTATGCGTGCGAAGCCGCGGGCAGAAGCTAGATTTTTTATAAAGCCAAGCCGGCGAATAAGCATAATGGTAAGTGGTTACCGTTACCCATGGCACTTGCAATCACAAAGGTAGACTGCTCATTTAGTCTATTCAGCCAATAATTTAACATACTCAGTGCTCTTTAAACCAAGTCACTGCGCTGCTATTTAATATTGATACTTATATTATAATTAACTAGGTTCAAAATGGCACAAGCGCCGCAAGATCCTGACCCCCACTTTCCATTTCAACATCCTGAAGAACTTCACCAGCATCATGGAGGAGAAAAGCCGAAACCTGGTGGATAAGCTCAAGGAGCAGAATGGAGGAAAAGTGAATTTGTTGCCAGTTATGAGCGATTTTACCTTATTCACTATCTGTGGTAAGTACTCTTTCCTGGTCGAAAATCACTCATAATTAAATTAAATATAAAAAAAATTGCATTCTACACTCCTCTATATATCACACTTATATTATAAAGGCGAAAGTTTGTGAGTGTGTGAGTGTGTATGTTCGTTACTTCTTCACCTCTAAACGGCTGGAGCAATTTTAATAAAATTTTGTATGGAGTTAGCTGACACCCTGGATATCACATAGGCTACTTTTTACTGCGGGACAATATCTTTTTTTTTGTTTGTTACCGCAGGTAATACCGCGGGGCACAGCTAGTATACTATAAGTGTGCGAAATTTCATACTCCTCCGTCCGCGCAATTTTCGTCCAAAGTGGTACAAAGTTTTTGCTTCACGTATAAATATATAGTTTATAAATTTTCTTCATGGTATGTATACGAATCGGTTCCCTTGTAGTCAATACCGCGGGGCACAGCTAGTATACTATAAGTGTGCGAAATTTCATACTCCTCCGTCCGCGCAATTTTCGTCAAAAGTGGTACAAAGTTTTTGCTTCACGTATTAATATATAGTTTATAAATTTTCTTCATGGTAAGTATACGAATCGGTTCCCTTGTAGTCAAAAACTCGGAATACCGTGGTACAGCTGATTTTTATATTGGGTCAAAACCCAATTTATAAATCACACAAGACCTCAGTTTTATAAATGTGGTTATTACTCTAAAATATATAGAAAAAGCATAATTTGGATTTTTGAAAATAGAAATTAGTCGGTTTCAACTGTAATCCATGTAACTTCTGTCTTGGTTGAGTCGAACTAACACAACACCCCAAATGACAGAAACAACGCACGTGTATATAGTGCAGTGGTAGTAGATACTACTAAAAAAAGTAAATTTAAGTGTTACGTTTGTAAACTGCCGCACCATGTCTTGCTGCATAAAGTAAGCCGAGCAATATTGGAGCAATATAGTATTGGACATTTCACACGCCATCATCTAGCCCCAAAGTAAGCGGCGCTTGTGTCATGGAAACCACATAGCTAATATACTTAAACACTTTTTTTGTAAATATTTACATACTGTACATAGAAAAAACCCAAATCCAGACCAGAGTGGTGCAGTAGACACAAATAGATGCAGTAGAAAGGGAAGTGTTGGAAATTACTATGGTTTTTATTCACACTTATTAACTAAGTAACTTGAGATCTGAGGAGGTGTCTACCAAACCTGGGGAAGAAGTCGTAAGCAAGTTTTATATTTTTACAGAAACGGCAATGGGCACGCAGCTAGACTCCGACAATTCCACCAGGACAGTCAAGTACAAAGAGGCCATCAAAGAGATCGGCAATCTTTTGCTCTACCGGCTCACCCACGTGTACCTACACAGCGACTTCACCTTCAACCTGTCTTCTATCGGAAAACAGTTCCAACAATCTCTGGAGACGGTTCATGGGTTTGCAGATGACGTGATACTGGAGAAGAAGAAGCAGAGGTAACTTCTCCATGAATCTTACGCTTACAAGGGTAACTGGTATTGCTCCATCAATGCCAATTTTGACGTCACGGCAACAATAATTTAGGGTGTTTTCTAATAGCAATATGTTGCTACTAGAGCAATATAGAGCCACACAATACCTATGTAGCAATTAAGAATAAATAGTTGGTTCAGACTGATCATACTAGTTGCCGAGGAACTGTTGCTCAAAAAATGCCCGTGTAACATGACTAGACGTGTCACTTGATATTTCGAACTGGTCTCCTGAAAGATTCAAGTGCACCTTCAGGCTAAGATTCAGAGACAAAAAGACGGTTATGCCCATTTATACTGATACTAAAAATACCTAATTCGGACTTCAAATTTAGTATAGGTAACCAATACTTTTCAAACGTTAGGTGTTATCTAAAGTTACAACACTTAATTAACAGGGCGTAATATAAAACAAAATTTAATACTTCACATAACAATGTGAAGTATTAAATTTTGTTTTAGATCAAAGCTGTTGGATCTTGTTGCAAAATCCACGATCCTATTTTAATAATTACCTGAGTAATTTTGTACATAAAATAATAAAAAAATAATTTGTCTGGAGTATGACGAGTTTGTCGCATGTTACATGTTTGGTATTTTTTATTCAATTATCACTTTATTTACTTGTACAAAGTGTAAGGGTACTTATAATGTCTGTAAATATATAATTATTTCAAGTTTAACGCGTGTATTTGTGTACGTGTGACTTTATCGACCGTATTCTCAGATTCTGTTCAGCCATTTTAAGATCATCAGCTGTTTTGTAGACGAAGGGATCGAAATTTGGTATCCTGTTGCTCTAATGATCGATGCAAGAACATTAGTTACCTTAACCTATGCTACCTGGAAATGCAAGATATCTTTCTCCTCACTAATTTATAGGAGACGTTTCATGTTTAGGCTCATTGGAGTCATCTCAATGAAAAGGTTATTAATACATTTATTGTTTCGGTTTTATTGTTTCGGTTAATATTGGCTTGCAACCTTTTATGCACGTAATATTGGAACTGCGTAAAAATGTATTGTTTGGACATGTCAATGAGTAGCCTGAATATTTCATGCGCATTTTTTTGTGTATTGTATTAGGTAAGTACTAATTAAATACACATTTTTTTTTTTCTTTTTTTTTTTTTCATACAGCATTATCTGGCCCCAAAGTAAGCAGAGCTTGTGTTATGGGTACCACATAACTGATATCCTACTTAAATACTTTTTTTTTCTGTATATACATACATATTATACATATAATCACCCAGACCCGAGACAAATACTTGCAGATCATACAAACATTTGTCCCGCGGCGGGAATCGAACCCGCAACCTTTTGCGTCTCAGCCGGACCTAAGCCCACTGCGCCACAGAGGTCGTCAAACAATAAATATTAATATAGCAATTTGTTTCTAGGGCTGATAATGTGATAGAAATTACAAATGAGACCAGTGATGTTGGCACGAAGAAACGACTGGCGATGTTGGATCTTCTGCTGGAAGAAGAAAGCAAAGGAGCCATCGATCTGGAAGGGATCCGTGAAGAAGTCAACACTTTTATGTTTGAGGTTAGTTAACAATTGAAATACATATTGCTGGACAATTTAACACAGACCTCCTAAACCCATAGAAAACAAACCTTGTACTATGTGAATCTCTTAACTGATAAAATACTTTTATATCTATTTCTTTAATATACAATACTTTATAACACCCAAAGTCCCAGACAGAACAGACATATATGTTCATCACAATTGTTTCATTCTGCGTAGCAAAGTAAACAATCCGGCTATATTGTGCAGCATACAGACGGCGTCGAAACCTGTTGTTTGCCCGACACTATCACGTAACACACACGCATCACGCTAAGAATGCGCCAACATCAAGAGCGCTTAATTTGTTAAACGCATTCCTACACGAGTTCCAACATGTAGACTTGTTTGATGACAGCCTTTATATTATATGTAATAATTTAAGAATATTTTTATGTTTTAATTAAGACGTTAATTAAGACGCGTTTTGGTGAATACTGTAAGTTATCTGTTGTTCTGAAATAAATAAATTCTAAATTCTAAATCACTCATGATTGTCCGCAAACCGCAACCGTAATCCGCAACCTTCAAAACAGACTCTAACTGCTAGTTTTTGTTTCAGGGTCACGACACCACTGCTATGGCTCTCACATTTGCGCTGATGCTGCTTGCTGACCATGAAGAAATACAAGTTAGTGTCTACTTACTAATATGTTAAGCTATGTAAAATGCTGTTAATACTACTACTTTGAAGGTAGCTATCAGAGTCAGTGACCAACTCTAGTGATGAAGGTACTAGATCACTAGGTACTTTTGCTGGGAAAAGTCAGGACCGATAGTTTAATGTGCCCTCCGAAGCACGAAAGCGCTTTGATGAAAATACCACTGTGGCGTTCCACCCAGGTACCAACTCGCAGAGCGATGCCTAACATCGTTGATCTGTTAAGCATGCACTACACGGTTTGAAACCGCAGTTTCTACATGGTGACCTTGGTAGATCGTTTTCTGTCTACACGGTTTTAAACAAACCCCAAACTTCAGTGTGTTTAAAACGCTCGTGCTGAATTGACGTGTGCAGAATGCTTGTAATGCACTATAACAATTTACAAAGAGGCCATGGCTCCTTATTTATCAAAATTTCTAATGTTTGGAGTTTGTATGACACTTTTATGTGCATTTGAAGAAAAAAAAACAGTTTTTTTGGGTAGTCTTTGTACTCCTTAGGCATTAAGTCCCTGAGACAGGGTAGGTCTCTAAATAACTCGATGAATTCAGTGATAACCTCACGTTCTTCATAATACCGTGCGTGCGCGCAATACGTCCGCACTCGATGCGTGCAGCGGCGCGACTGTGGTACGCGTTGTTTACAAGCGGCTAGACGGTTTGAAACCACCGTTTCTGCCAGTGGTTTGCTGGGCAAGCCTTTCTACCAAGGGAGTTTAAAGGTCGTGCGAAATTTGGTTTGAAACCACTATCTACACGGTTTGAAACCGCAGTTTCTACCAAGGTGATCTTGGTAGAAACTGCGGTTTCAAACCATGTAGCACATGCTTTAAGAACAACTAGGTTAGCTGTGCCATAATCTTTGACGCTCTGTCATAAAACGATTCTGTCTGAGTACCTAAAAGTTCTAGGACATAGGAATGCTAAACATGCTAGTTGTAGCTGTATTCTGAAAGTAATTCAACCTTCTTATCTCATTTCCCGCTGTAACTCATATAAAGATTGAACTAACCGAAAGTTATTTAACTTTTATTATTTCTAATTAGTTCCATTAGATACCATGTTGGCTTTTATCATATTAAGACTGCTCCGACTTTCGATCTAATATTATAAATCCTATAAAATTATAAATAAAGCCTGAGACACAGGTTCTCCTAGTTCAGGCATATTGTAAGCAGTTACCTAAGTATGGTTACATAATAGTATTACAGTGTAATGATAAATATATTTTTTCCTGCTGTAACCCTTGCCCTTGCTGCCTACTCGAAGATAATGAATAAAAATTTATTATTGCGATATTATTATAAAATGCGAAGATTTCTGAAAACGTTATAACCACTAAGCGGATTTTGATGTATCATGGCAAGTGAAACATAGCTTAAAGTAACTCCATAAACTACTTATTACCACATATATCTGACACATAAGGAGTTTCAAACATTATACTCAAATGAAGCCACAAGCGGCAGCTTGTATTGTTGTTCTTACCAAAGCGAACAACACCGAATGGCCGTGGTCGCTAGTAATTCAATAGGCTCCCGCCCACGTGAGAGTTAGGTAGGTAAAGTATTTGTTTCTTACATAGAAGTCTTGACGTGATATTTCACCTTCCTGCTAAAGTTGCATAACTGAGGCTTCAGTCCAAATTCAGTCTCTATTTAGATGGGTAATACTAGGTACTGGCAGTTATATTTGACGTCCTTTTAGGAGGATACGACAGGTGCCAGATACGTGTAACAATCTCTAACACTGGAGATATTTATGTTTTTTCTAGAACCGAGTTTATGAAGAGTGCCTTCAGATATTTGGAAACTCCGACCGCACCCCAAGCATGGCCGACATGGCCGAGATGAAGTACCTGGACGCTGTGATCAAGGAAACCCTCAGGTTATACCCTAGCGTCCCGTTTATTGCGAGGAAAATCACTGAAGATTTTATAATGGGTGAGATTTTAGAGAATCACTGAAGATTTTATCCTACTTTCTCGTATCAAATTGTTTATAAAGTAACTGTTTGTTTTATAATTTTATTATGAAAATGTTTAATAATCATCATCACCTTCTTCTAAAATTAAAAGACTTTAATTTTAGAAAATGGAACTTACACTAATAGGCTAAAAGTAAGCTCATTCAAACGTTACCCATTAAACAATTTAAAGCATCTCCTATCTGGCTCAGCGTATTAGCATTGCAATTCAACGTGGCAATGCCGCCAGTATCTTGGGATACTGATCTGATCGCTGCCAGATCGCTGCCCTCTGGCAGTGATCTGAATCAGTTGAGCTATTTATAGATCGTTTTAAACGGTCCTTAGATAGCTCAACTGTTTTACTTGTATTTTGTATTATTTATAGGTTAAGGTTATAGGTTACAGGTTATTGCAGCACACAAATTGTTTCGAGTGTATCTATCTACTGAAGTGTAATTACCTACCTACTGGTTGCGTTATGGTCTCTTTAAATCATACTTTCATCACCTACTCACCGCACTACACACACTATTCACACACACTTCTCACATACACTTCGCAAAAACACATCCATATAATGCGATTGGTATCTAATTAACTTAAAACATATTTTAAAACATTTTTTTGCTAAAAAAATATTTTTGCTTTTGCTCTACTTTTGTTTTTGGTTTTTTGCAATTATTGTAATACTTAGTTTTAATTGCTGGTTTTTGTTTTGTTTATTAATTTACCTATTCATACCATTCATACTATTACTTACCTATTCATACTATCCATGAGTTGTAAGCGTGTTGAATACAAAATGTATATTCAGATTGGTTAATGTTTGGCATATCTACACTTTATTAGATTTAACTAAATTAATAACTGAGAATTCTAGATTACGATAAATAAATAAATAAAAAAGTATATTATTCTGTACATTACATGAAAAACACTACTTATTTGAATGCTTTCAATTTCAATTGCAATTTCAATTTCAATTAGTCATGTAAGCGTGCCCATGTAAGCGTTAATTTAATTTAAATGCTCTTGCAGGAGACTTGAAAATCAAGAAAGGCTCCGAAGTAGCGGTCCATATCTTCGACCTGCATCGTCGCCCAGAACTTTTCCCGGACCCTGAGGCTTTTAAGCCTGAGAGGTTCCTCAGTGGGGAAACCAGACATCCATACGCATACGTGCCGTTCAGTGCTGGTGCAAGGAATTGTATAGGTACTTTTGCTTATTGTTTTGACTTTTGAATAGATTTTAATCAACTACAATAAATAATTCTTCAAAAGATAAGGACATTATGGACCATAAATTAATCGATTTTAACTTTTTACTTAATTGTTATTTAAACCATGTTTTTTAATTGCAATTCGTATAGGTTTTTTTTTATTGCAAATTCCGCTTTAAAATAAACAAAACGTGATTCTAGGTCAACGCTTCGCCATCCTGGAAATGAAATGCGTGCTGAGCGAGATCACCCGTGCCTTCCGCCTGCGGGCCGCGGCGCCAGGCGCGCGACCACCCCTGCTTGCTGACATGGTGCTGCGACCCGCGGATCCCATTTACGTCACCTTTGTACCACGTTAACTTTTATGCGATAATCGATATTTTTTGTCGACAAACCTTTTCCGTAATTTTTCGTCTAATTCAGTGGCCAACTCTATTGTTAGTCAACCAAAGTTAACCAAAATGTATTTGTCTCGGGTCTGAGTGTTTATATGTATGTATTTACAAAAAAAAATTATAAGTAGTATATCAGTCACGTGGTACCCAAAACACAAGCTCTGCTTACTTTGGGGCCAGATGATGCTGTGTGACATGTCCAGGAATATTTATTTATCTAAATATTACGCTAGGTGATATTTTTCACTTACGATTTGGTCGAGTTAAACAACACCTTTAGGTATCTGTATTCAAAGATACCATATTATCAGAATAGAATAGAATAGAACAGAATGGTTTATTAATTATAAAAAACACAAACTTACATATTGAAAAAAATATTGATTAAAGTCAAGTAGGTAGGTAGATTGAATAATGTTGTCAATATTTACATTATGTATGTTCTCAAAAACATTTTAATATAAGGAATAACTAACTGATATTATGTATCTGTAGTAGAATCGTCTAATAACATTTTATTTGTATTGTATAGAAAGAAAGAAAAAAGAAAGAAAATGTTTTTATTTGACCCAGCTTCTAGGGAACTTACATAGTAATAAAAAACAAAATATATATAATAATAAAAAAAATAAAAACGAAGTACATAGGTACTTAGATTGATATGTGGGGCAAATAGGTCACCGTCTCAGCATGATGCTGTACCAAACCAATGGAGGATCGGGGCAGCGCTGATTTTCAGACGGAGCCTTAAGTGATGTGTGACGTAACGAGTACCAATCAAACCACATATTACATATACATAATAAATAATATAGTAAGTACATGCATACATAATGAAGGTGGAATATAATACAGTATTGTTAGCCGAGTCCTCCAGCGACGAATGATAGAGAATAGCACGCCTATAAAAGCAAGCGCAAGCGGGCGACAGTGTCATTTGCTCGCTGGCGCTCGATGCGAGAACATCAACTGAAACTAGTTTTCGTGGTAGAAACGTGTAGGGACACGTGAGCAATTTTCTTGTCGTAGTCTTGTTATTTTCATAATGTGTTTTATGTAAAATTGTGGTGAAGTTGCTTTGTTTCTTATTGGTTATTTTTAGTTAATTTTAAAGATTATCATTGTGAGTTAAATAAAGTAAAGTTTTTTGTTTAGTATTTTTTTATCTTTAAACCACTCCTGGTCCTGAAGAGTATATAAAAAGTTAACTTATGCACTAAATAAGTCATGATTTAAGGACGTAGAATAAAAAATGAACTTTAACTAAGTACATAAATACATATATAGAAATGAATGAAAAGCTGCTGGATTTATTTTGTTTGGCGAATTATTGCGGACACACAATAAATTAAAAAATTGTTAACTGTTATGTGTGTGAAGTGTCCAGAAGTATTTTTTTTTCCTTCTCTAAGCTCATAGAGAACGAGTGTGAGTCAAACTCAGGATTTTGCTTTTGTGACTAGTGTAAGGTGCCTATAAATAGGTACATTACATCATGCTATAATGGAGCTATAATGAAGCGCGGCCCACCTCGTGAGGGTCGCGCTCTAAGATGCATTGCTAGACATATTCTCCAGTAACTGCTTCCTATCCACTACTCTGAAAGCATTCACTGATTTCAGGGCGCGCAACGGAGGGGGCAGATCGTTCCAACACCGAGAGGCAGCAAATCTAAAAGAACCACGAAATGCCACACATTTATGCTTTTGTGTGACAAAGACATAGCTACACTACATAGCTACAGATAAACACCTAAATAGACATTGGTGTAGAAGATGGTATGTACTATGGCAGATTAAGTACTTGTTAATTTCGTCGGTACTACTTTACAAAAAACATAATATCTTAACTTTACCTTAAATTATAAGAAGTAAAATTTTTGTTTTTGTTTTTCAGGAATAACCATCGTATCAGGGTGGCTACAAGTATCCCAACTACCAGTTGATGACTGCTCCCGACCGTTCGCTCAACACCAGGGTGACCACCTCTCCTCCGTCAATAAATTGACCGCCTCAGACAGTGCCATCACCGCAATCATCGCTACCGCTAATTTACTTCTCAACAGCGGCACCAGAGGGCACGGAAGGAGAGTCCAAACTCCATTTGAGCAAGCAACGAGTGATTTCGTGGAGTCCGCCTTCAGTTAAAGGAGAAGCGGGAGAGAAACGAGGCGCGGAGGATAGAGGTGTGGCAAGAGCGGAACAATCTGTTGAACCGGTTCGGAGATATCGCTCAAGCCACGGTACAGAGATATCTCAGTGATAGCAATTTATAGTATGGTAGTAGTAGTAGAATAGTATATTAATTATTATTATATTTTTATAAATAAAACGTGCTATGTTACATTTACTCTTTTAGTTCTTTTAAAATACAAATGCTCATTGTCCACTGAAACTGAAACTAGAGTTAGGATTCCCACGAACTTACAACACGGAGATGCAATGTTAGATTATTTACAATTTCAAAAGGGCGTTCGTATGCCTACCGCTCTTGTCAAGTGTGAGAACTATTTTGCAGAAACAGTTATTCAAAATACATCCGATGTGAAAGCTGTTATCACGTTCAAGGAACCATTCAATGTTACAACATTTGAAAATGAGGAATGTAAGGTAAATTTTGTCAAAGACGAATATATGATTAGACAACCAATTGATTACCATGTGTAAGGTTCTCCGTGGTAAGATCGATGCTCCCAATCTCCATGATGACTTGGCGAGGTTCTACGTCCCCAACAATTATTGCAGTATCAGAAAGCACCGAATGTTCCAGGAACCTTCTTCTCAAACGGTTGCGTACGCACAGTCTCCCATTGCACGTACTCTTTCTGCACTTAATGCCCTCTTGAATGAGAACCCAGAATGTGATATGTTTTGCGGACGGATGGAAGGTGATTCTATCTGAATGTCTGAGGTTCTGTGAGAAGTCTGTTTGAGTGTGTAGATAGATGCTTACTTTACAACCAGTTAATATTTTTATTTGTATATTTATTTAAGGTTTCTAGTATTGTTCTTTTTAATTAGTGTTATTGACATAATGGTACTAATTAATAAATAAATAAAAAAATAAATAAGTAAATGATTGATGAAGTATTTAGAAAGAAAATTTGTGAAGCATAACATTCGAACGACCAACGAAGACCCGATCTATATACGGCCTTATCGACATCCGCCTGTTATGAATCAAGTTATTTAAAATCAAGTAGATAAACTTTTAGCTGACAACATAATTGCAGATTCCCACTCACCATGGAGTGCACCAGTTCACCTGGTACCAAAAAAAATGACCCATCTGGTGAAAAGAAATTTAGAATGGTGATCGATTATCGACGCCTAAATGAAATCACAGTCGACGATAAGTACCCGTTGCCTAATATTACCGATCTGTTTGATAAAATAGGCAGATCTCAGTATTTTAGCACAATAGGTCTTGCTAGCGGATATCACCAAATTGAGGTAAATGAGGCAGATACATCCAAAACTGCCTTTACGACACAATCAGGCCATTATGAGTTTAAACGGATGCCGTTTGGCTTAAAGACGGCCCCTGCAACGTTTCAAAGGGCCATGGATAATATGCTACGAGGTCTTCAGGGTATCCATTGCTTAGTTTATCTTAACAACATCATAGTATTTTCATGTACCTTAGAGGAACACGTTGAGAATCTACGTAAAATATTTGATCGGCTCAGAGAAACTAATTTAAAAGTAACACTAGACAAATGTGAATTTTTAAAAAAGGAAGTCCTTTATCTTGGTCATAACATCACCAAAAATGGCCTTATGCCTAATAACGACAAGATTAAAGCAGTTCAGAACTTTCCATTACCGAAAACGTCTACTGAAATAAAGAGTTTTCTTGGTTTAGTAGGTTATTACCGGAAATTCATTAATGATTTTGCATAACTTACACAACCATTAACTTCATGACTAAAAAATTAACATAAAATGGATAACACTAAACAAGAATACATAAACGCATTTGAAAAGTTTAAAGAGCTTTTGACTAATGCATCGCTCTTACAGTTAACCCAAGCCCGAGAAGAATTGGCAAGAAACTCGTCTTGGTCCTAGCGCTTTTTTATATGATCCATCTTATAACTACCTTAACTACGAAACACTAATACAAGAGAGTTTATACATTTCAAGTGTCGGTTAACTGTCTGACGGCAGAGCGACATGAGGCGACAGATGCATTCTTATCAATAATATAGTCATCTATAGTATAATAAGCTTTCTTCAACAGACTACGTTTTATGTATGCTTTAAATTTCTTAATAGGTAGTTTAGTAAGATAAGCCAATAGCATACGCAAGTCGTACTTTAAACGACGCAGAAACGCGATACAGTACGATAGAAAAAGAGTTTCTAGCCATAGTATGGGCTACAAAACATTTTCGAGCGTATTTGTATGGCCGGAAGTTCTTAATTTACACGGACCATAGACCACTAACTTGGATTAAATCTATAACTGAACCTAACAGTAAATTAACACGATGTAAATTACGTTTGTCCGAATTCGATTACGATATTAAACATAAAGCAGGAAAGCAAAATTGCAACGCTGAAGCCTCGTCACGGGTTAGAATTAACGCATTAGGAGATAACGACGATATTTCAATGAAGGTTAATTTGAATAAGAAAGAACAAAAATTAGAACGTCATAATTATTATAGATTTAACTGAGGAAATTACACGATTGAGTAAAGAACTTAACAGCACCTCTCGCGCCTCTTCGCCACGTGAGCGAACGCCACCTACGAAAGTAATCTCATCCGGTTCAGAGAATAGTAATACATCAATAGCTGGTAACTGTAGACGATCGCCCTACTCATTCCCATTCTTAGGTAGTACCACTGCATTTACGTCCGAAGGAAGAAACGACAGCATAGGCACGGTCCATTCAGCTCGTGATCTGGATACAGATGGTATGCTTATTCTTCAAGAAGCCGTAGATAGTAAGCCAAACCAGATCCTCGTTCATAGCTGGAACAGAGACGAGTTATCGGTTAAAGATTTATCAAGGAACAAACAAAAGGTATTAGAGATCTACTTACCTTTAAACAACCCAGACCTTATTAAAAGGATCCTGAAAGGATATATTAGGCCTAAAATAAATAAGGTATAGAAATAAAGTATAGAATATATAGAAATAAAGTATTTCTTTTATTTTGAAGACCCTTTATATCGCAAACAGTTTTCAGAGGCCTCCATATTTCTATTTTAGAAAGAAACTGTGAAATTTTACGAGTGTACCAAGAGAGTAATTTATGTAGATAGTGAAGCTGAGCAGCGAGACATTGTACTTAAATACCATGTAGGAAAAAATAGTCACAGGGGAATCAAAGAAACGCTAGTACATTTAAGACGTACCTTTTATTGGAATAATATGGACCAGACGGTGGCAAGCATCTTAAATGCGTGCGAATTCTGTAAAAAAATTAAGTATGATTGTAAACCATTAAAACCTGAATTACAACTATCACAGACTCAAATTAAACCATTCCAAGAGATATTCATGAAAACTTTCTCAATTGATGGAAAACATTATCTCACAATAGTTGACGCCTTAAGCATGTTAGGTCAAGCATTTGAGATCAGCACTAAGTCTACCCCTGAAGCTGTTCGGGCTCTGATAAAAAATACTTCTGCTTATATGGAACTCCTAGTAGAATCAGTTCAGACCCTGGTACTGAATTCAACAACACTCTCATCAAAGAAATGTTATCATTTATAAGATCGAACTTCATATTGGTACTCCTCATAATCCCAACTCTATGGGAATAGTTGAAAGATTACACTCTACTATTATAGAGATATATTGAATCGCCAAATATGAACAAAAGATAACTGACGCTGCATCATTGCTACGGTTCATTGATCAAGACAATCACAGGTAATCTTGACAATGTCGACGCTGTGATGTACGAAAAGTTAATTCATGAAGTAAAAACAAAACAAGATGCGATAAACAAGAAAATTACAATCGTTACTGAAATGATGGGTACGTTCACAAAAATAGCGAACTCTACTAAAAACAATTTCATTCAGATTGAAGAGAGTATTGAAGATATTAAACGCAGTTTAAAGAATCAAAGTTATCTTAAACTAGTCATAAAACTATTCACATCTATAACGTTTTTATACATAACTTTCAGACACTCTACATAAGGCTGAATGAGATTGAAACGGCTATTGCTTTTGCTAAAATTAAATTGTTACATCAATCAATCGTAGAGACAGATGAATTAGTTTTATTATTAAAGGAAATTGAGAAAACTAATAGATTAGTGTTTCCAGTTAAGACTGAAAACGTTGTAAAAATAGAGCAGTGTATAAAAAAGAAAGCGTACATAAAACAAAATCAGATAAGACTCATAATGCATATTCCTTTAATTAGAAATGAGGAATTTAACTACATTAAATTGATTCCCTTACCTATCTATGATATAATCAATGACCTTACCTCTCTTATCCTGCCTAAATGCCTTACGTATTGGTGAAAGTGTTGAAAATAACGCCGCTCTCCCAGCCTTGCCGCGAAGTAGATGAATCCCGCTTCTTATGTTTCGAGAACGATGCATTACCGCTAATCGAAGACGATTGTATTACCGAGCTTATGAAATTTTCTACAAATATCTCGAGTTGTCATCCGGTTCCTGTTACAATCAATGATGTAAAAGCAGAACTTATACAGCCAAATCGTTGGATCATCTACGTGAATACTGAAACATTACATACTAGATACTGCGAAGACGAGATAACACAAGAACCCGTAAGTGGAACTCATCTGTTAACTTTAGATGATGATAGTCAAATCAATATAAAGAAAATAAAGCTTAAAAGAAACCAACGCCAAGGAAAAGATAAAGCATATACAAAACTTCCAGTTGTCAACTTGCCCAAAATATTGATCAGCCCATCTGACATGCAGAGGAAACCTATCGATCTCAACGGTATCGACCTTACTGATGTCCAGTTCCTGAATTACTTATTAAAGAACAGTGGAAGTGAAAAAAAGCGGCCAAGAGCGAGTCGGACTCGCCCATGAAGGGTTTCATTGATCAATGTTTTAATAATAGTGTATTTTTATATTAAGTTATTGATATTTACTATTTATGACGTATTAAAAAAAAACTACTTACTAGATCTCGTTCAAACCAATTTTCGATGGAAGTTTGCATGGTAATGTTGCATGGAAGTCAAAGTCAAAGTCAAAAGATGATTTATTCAATACAATCACAAGGATCACTTTGAAACGTCTTACATACTAGGTGAATTTAGGTGCCGACTCCTTAGGACGCGATTTTGACCCACTTTGAACAGCCAGATTTCATTCAAATTTTGCACACCTGTCAAAGACCGATGACAATGCAATAATTCGAAAAAAAAAATAAAAAAAAAAAAAAAAGGACGCGATTTTGACCCACTTTAAACGGCCAGATTTCATTTAAATTTTGCACACCTGTCAAAGACTGATGACAATGCAATAATTCGAAAAAAAAAATATAAAAAATACTAAACTAAACTAAATACCGATTATCCTAAAACTAAAAAGTAGAAAATAAAAAATAGTTTAAAAAAACTAAAAAACACGCTTTATATAGAAAACCAAACTAAAAATATAGAAAATAATTTTAATAAATGTAGGTAAGAAAAAAATTTTGTATTAAAAAAAAGCGTGGGGTGCTTTTTAAGATATTATCGAAATGATATTCCTTTTTCTCATATCTGTCAATGAAATATTTATAACTATGCAACCCACGCTTTTTTTTTAAATAAAACATTTTTTTCTTACCTACATTTATTAAAATTATTTTCTATTTTTTTAGTTTGGTTTTCTATATAAAGCGTGTTTTTTAGTTTTTTTAAACTATTATTTATTAATTTATCATTCTCTTATTTTAGAAGTTACAGTTACACATTTTACAACTTTTGAAGTGTCTCTCGCACAAACTATTCAGCTTAGAAAATAATGACATTAAAAACCTCAATATCATTTTTGAAGACCTATCCATAAATATCCCACACGTATGGGTTTGATGAAAAAATAAATTTTATGTTTCAGTAGTAAGTATGGGGAACCCCAAAAATGTATTGTTTTT
This sequence comes from Lampropteryx suffumata, assembly GCA_948098915.1. NCBI lineage: Eukaryota > Metazoa > Arthropoda > Insecta > Lepidoptera > Geometridae > Lampropteryx > Lampropteryx suffumata. The sequence goes on along the minus strand of OX402561.1, from coordinate 2,380,431 downwards.
TTTTTATTTTTGTGTGAAAATCTTAATGCGGTTTACAGAATACATCTTCTTACCAAGTTTCAACAGCATAGTTCTTATAGTTTCGGAAAAAAGTGGATGTGACATACGGACGGACGGACAGACAGACATACAGGCATGACGAATCTATAAGGGTTCCGTTTTTTTCCATTTGGCTACGGAACCCTAATTACCAGTGATAATAAAAATCACGATAGTGCTCTAGATTATAAGAGTGTTAGCATAGGAAATTTTGTGTTATGCGTTTTATTATTTATATGTCTTTTATTGTTTGCATTTAAAAATAAGATTAGAAACTTTTGTTTAGGGAAAAGACTCGAGATAATCCTCATCCTTCGGATAGTCTCGAACTTACGGAGGGAGGAGTTACATTGCCTGAACCAATTAACCGATTCATATATATAGCTAACTAAGCACTTACAATGTTTGTTTCCCACTAATGCTTACGCATGGTCGCCGGCCCAGACGGCTGATGTAGCAAAACATACAGTAAGATAAACTAGAGATTGTCTGTAGGGCGATTATGGAACTCTAATTACAATCAATGTCTATCAGAAATCTATGAAAACTGATAGAAATTGATTGTAATGAGAGTTCCATAATCGCCCTACTGGTCATTCTGTCTTTGACCACTTCATGTAACGTTCGTTAAATAATTTTAATTCAATTTTTATATGTTTTTAAAACGTTTCCTCCCATTCCCCGAACAAGTCTAGATAGATAGGTAACCAAATAGGTAAAAAGTAAACAAGACAATTCAGCAGAGTTGTGTTGGGCTCAACACAACTCTGCTGATTTCTACTACATAAAGCTGATTAAAAATCGCCATTTTGCTTCGTTTTCTAAAGGGTTTTGGCATTCGCTAGGTTTTCCATCAGAAGAATCGAAAACTAAGCGAGCGATAGCGATTGTCAAAAGCGATACTTGGCTACGCATTTGTATGGAAATCAATTTTCGTTATTGTCGATTCGTTTCATGGAATTGAAAGGATACATTGTCCACCAATTTTCTATTCGATAACAATAGATCACGTGACATTTCAATAGCTTATGTCAATCCCATACATTATTGTACTTTTCTACTAGCGACATCGTTAATAGAATGTTACTTTGTCTAGGCCTGCTGACTAGAAAAACGTACTGTTTTAATCTTTCTATCTATATAGAGAGTTATCAAAGAACGGCAAAAGTTTTTAGCTACATCGTAGATAATGCTTAACCAATCTTTCTTTCATCGGGTCTTTACTGTAAGTAATTAGACTGAGACCTGTCTAAACCAGGATGTAAAAAACTAAGTAAGTAAATAAGTACATATTCCCGAGTGAATGGTTCTGGACAGCTTTTGGTTAAGTTAGTAGAAAGTACAAGGTTCACGTAGGTTACGAGTAGGGAAGAAAACCGTTCATCAAAGGGTATATTTGTTGTTGTCAATATTATATTTCGTACTGTTCATAGTTCAATATAAAATTTTTACATGTTACATTTGTAATAAGTTATTTACAGATATATAAATCAATAAATAAATACTCCGGGACATTTCACACAACATCGTCTGGCCACAAAGTAAGCAGAGCTTGTGTAATGGGTACCACATGACTGATATACTTATATACTTTGTTTTTCGTAAATACATACTTATTATACATAGAAACATATTTATATTATATATCTACATATGCTAATGTCAAACATTCATCATACATACATCGTAATACATTATCTCACTTTGACATTGTTAAAAAGTTCTATACAGACGATAGAAAGTAAAATTTGTCATCCGTGTGTGCGTTATGTAAAATCAGCTGTAATTAAAATAATAATCGAAACTGAACAAAATTATTATAATCTAACACACGGGATTTTATTTCAATGCAATGTTCAAAACTACTATAAATTTGTAGCCTTACAAAGTACCTTCAGACTATTCCGAATCATCGATTTACGAATGATTTTAAACTAAAAAATAAGACGTCTCTCTCTCAAACAACCGGCCATTTTTAATAACACCATCTTCAGTGTCATTATTATAATTAAATAAACACTTATGTAGTTTCATTATTTAGCTAGACCAGGGCTCAAAATAAAATCGACATCAGCTTATCACTAAGAATAACAAATTAAATTCGTTTACAATAAGCAAATTTATGAATTGCGTGCATTAAAACAAAAAAGCGTTCAGACAATTCGAGCCAGCCGGATTCTTCTTGAACTGGATTTATGAGAAACCGGCACCTAGATTCAATTTAGAAGACAATTCAAAGTGCTCCTTGTGAATTTATTGAATAAAGAGCATTTTGATTTATTGATTGATTAAACAAGGCTCGCTTCGACTTCCAAGGTAAAAAAAAACAGTTGCCTTTTGATGACATAGTAAGGTCCGGCGTATGAAGATTCAAGTGATCCGCGTATGTGACCTTCGCGCAGAAATACGTGAGTTTGCAAGTCACGTGGCATGTAGAATGGTGAAGACGTATACCATGCAGTAGGTAGGTCAAGGTGACAGCTTCTGAAAGGCGCTCGAAGACGAGTTGCGTATTGTGGCCCAGATTGTGGCCTTGCGTATTGTGAGCTAGAGTCGGCAGACTCCAGCTCTACCACAGTGAGCGCAAAGGCTCACCGTAGATAATTTCAGGTGCTGTCGTCTGAGGATCGATCGATCGAGCAAGAGATCGACTTCTCTGGCGCTGCCCATGCCCAAGTAGCACAAGCGAGAGTGCTTCCGTTCTTAGTGTGGCATCTGATCGCTGCTGTGAGCAGCCTGTAGAGACGTTTGATGATGCCGTTAACCGATGGATGATAAGCAGTAGTGCAGAAGTGGCACGTGCCCGTAATGCGGTGAGAGACTTGAATAGTTGGCTCTGAAACTGACGGCCTTGTTATGTGGTCACGTGAGCAAGGCATCTTTATCTAATGGATCAAGGTGGATACCAGGGTAGCTGCGCATGTCTCCGCAATGATGTCTGTAAGTGGGATTGCTTTAGGTGATGCATTTATTGTGTGAATCTATTGACGATGTTAAGGCAGAACCTGTAACAAGAAAACAAAGATCCCACTAGGTCGAGGTATATGTAAAAAACCCTTGCGGAAAGGGTTAGGAAGGAGGAAAGTGGTGCTCTACGAATCCCTGGCCAGACGAATCTTTACGAGAGTAGTCGTACTGTAGATAAAGTATAAGTAGTTCATGGATCATGCTGCAGACATTTTTTGTGGAGATGTGTTGGGATGTATGGACGAGGCTGTCCACTGACATTACAGAAGATATGTACGTCACTGTCTATAGATATGACTTTTTGAAACCATAGACTAGAGCTATTAGTAACCTTGGTTACTAATCCGCATTATTGGTTAATAATGTCTAATAATGAGACAAGACAGTTATAATGCAAGACTGAGCATCCGCGCTGTTTTCCTTTCCAGGTATGTACCCTATGTCAGTCGTGTATTTAAAGATGAAATCTAAGTAACAAAACTGACGCGAGGAACAACTTTCTTTCCAAAAGTGAATGTTGATCGGTGAAATATGTAAAAGTACGCGCCTCGACCATATATGTCAGAAGTATTTGATGGCTTTATTAATTCATGGTGGTTCCTTGAGATGTGAGCGATCACGGTTGTTTTTGCTTCGCTTGTTCCAGTACTGTCGCACGTCCCGTACGTTGTTCATCTGCTTTCCCAGCTTCGCTACCTCCCGGCATCAGTGTGGTATACCTACCGGAGCTTATCGCCGAGGCGCTGAGTCTAACATGTCTTAAAACTAGTTTAAAATCGTGGCTTATCGAAAAGGTGTTCTACAATGTAAATAATTTTATATAATAAAATGGGCTACTTAATAAACTTAAATTAATGACGTTAATCAATGGAGATGATAATGAAGGTGCCACTTTTGACGTACTTGCCACTTGAGGTACTCCTAAGGTTCTTAGGCGCATTACCTGCCAGAACATCTCCGTGTAATAACATCATTAATTTATGTTTATTAAGTAGGTCATTTTATTTAACAGGATTCTGTTCTTGGATCTTGTTCTTCCGGTGATTCTAATGTAATGTTTGCACTGCCGTCACAATCTGTTGCAATCACAACACAGCACAATCAGTTTACCATCACTATCTTCTAAAATAAGTAATTTAATTCAAAAATCTTGTGTCTTTGAGCGACAGCGTGTTTGGTATTAGTTTTTTCTCCTTGATTCTACGTGATGCTATCTATTTTTTTTGCTGTTTCTACGGTTATTCTATAGAGTTTCTTTTTCAGCAAATCCACTTTCTGTTCTTTTCAGCAAGGTGCAAGGTGCAAGGTACGCCGTCGTTGTTCCTAATTTAGGAACTATGACGCGATGTCCCCACATAATGCATCCCGCCTCGGTATAAATCTCCGTCTGTTCCATTAGGGGCGTAGATTTTCCAACTTGACATTCTAAGACCAACCATTTTTGATATAATTCAAAGTCCTACTTATGGTTGTATCATGTAATGATTGCTTTTTGATTTCTTTGCAGTATAAAAAAAGCGCAGTAAACGTGTAGTTCAAATAAGATTGTTCTGATGGGTTTAGTTCTCTCGCCGGCCCGTCTATGGTTTAGCGATAGGAGATAGATAGGAGCGAGCGCTATGGAACGCGTTGGCATTGCTATCATTTGATTTCACGTATGATATCTCGTAATTATACGTAGATAAAATAATGCAATCTATTAGTGGCCATACAAGGAATTCCTTTTGCGGCCCAAAAATACTGACCAATGGTTTATAGTCAGTCCTCAGTCCTCGACCGTACGAGTATTGGTGACATTCCTTAACGCAGTATACTATGGCGAGTGCCTCCCTGTATATCTGAAAATATGATTTTTCCGCGCTGTTGAGTTTGCGAAATACGTAGCCGCTCTAGCGGGCGTGCAGCATCCAGTTACGACAGCAGGCGGCCGGTAGGCGCCGCGTGAACCGCGGCGTCGAGTGTCAGCGCCGCACTAGCGACTGTTAAGGTTTGTAATGAGCCAGAACAATACTGAAAGACCGTAAATGATATGATTGTTATAAAACAGGCCGCTGTGCGTGTATATAACCGAATATGGTTTCAAATCTTCCAACAAAAAAGATATATTATAAAAAAATTAAAAATGTAACTTAGAGAATCTAACCCCCTAGCCAAATAAGCGAAAACTTCTTGTATCATCGGCGATGGGTATCTGTTGACCAACAAATCCAGGTTCAAGGTTACCTTGAAATTGGCGCATACCCGTAGGCATCATTTTTATGGACCGGCACTAGGGGCATCGCCCAACCGGACCAGATCGATGACAGTCTCCCTTAACATTGCATCAAGTTCAGATTTGACGCTTTCCCGCAGCGCGAACAGCAAAGGTCGCGCTCGGTAGAACATGGGCTGCGCGTCCGGCCGCGCCCGTAGCCGCGCCGTACCGCCCGTGAACCGCCCAAGACCATTTTCAAATATGTATAGCATTGTACCTGCCGAATAACGCAACCAATATTATACTGCGTGGTATATTACTAGATACAATACTGTTTCTTATATTATTATTTTGGACTTTGGAAAACAATTCTTTATCTTTTCAATAGGTAAATCACTAAACATAGCTTCAAACGTAGATCTACTTATACAACACGCATCGCGGTATCCATTTCCATGACCAAGGGTATCCTGTTCAGTAGCAGCGTGATTCTTACTGGTCTATATTCACTTAGAGTCATTTGCCATTTTGCCTATTCCTCTTCTTCTTCAGGTCCGGATTGGGCTTCCTCGAACATTTTGCTTGCGAAGAAATTGCGCTGATTGCTCCCCCAATCACGCTCCCTAGAGCTGGACCTTGAAAATGTTTTCGTACAGACGCACCTCAAATGACCTTTCACCTTCACTTTGCAATTATCGCAAACAAAATTACGATACGATACGATGCATTTAGAGGCGTCATGCATCTGGTACCCACACGGTGTGCACGACTTTTTGGATGCCTTCGCCCTGCGGCCTTCGCCCTGGCGCTAAAGGCCCCGTACCGCTATCCAAGCCCTGACTTTATCATATCGTTTTCCCCGTTTCTTTGATGGCCGATGACTCGTCCGACGCGGCGTCAAAGCTGCGGCAACAGCTGCTAAAGAGCAGCATCTAAAGGAACACACTTTATGTAAAGAAAATTGTATGCCATACTAGCACATTTTGTTTTTGACCATATAAAATATAATCTTCCTACGTGTTGGGTATATTTTAGTGTAGCTCTCACTATGCGGTGATCACTGTTGGATGATCTGTTGGATGATCACTGTTCAAACGGGCTGATAACGTTAACATCAGTGTTGCTGTTCTTCTTACGAAAAATATTTTTTTTTTCGGGGTTGCGATAAGTACAAGTTATGTTATTACAAGTGTTATAGACAGCTTACCTGCACTTTCCCCCGTGGGTTTTGACTTCCTATACTATATTTTCCAACTGAGTGTACATACATCTTCTTGTAGTGGAACGATTTTGGCATTTATATCTTCAATTTAATATCCTATTTTGCATTAAGTTTTAGTGCGAGATAACAAATGTGATGATGATGATTCGTCAAATTAGTGGCCACAAACTGGTCTTGTGAGTTCTTCTCTATTTCGTCTCTTATATCAAGATACTTGATTCAGGTGCTACTTTGCGGAAATCAATTACAAAAAAATAAACAGATGGATAAATATTTAGTACTATTTTGCCAAGCTATTTTTTTCACAAAACGAAATACGACACGGTTTCGCCTCTCCACGAGGCATCTTTAGGACCACCTTACTCGCTCCGCATCTTACTAGAGAAACTAAGACTAGAATGTTATTCAAAGTTTTAGCCAATTTGGTACCTTGTATAATACAGGAGTTTTAATTAATTCAGAAGGTGCACTGTCCTCGATGACGAGTCGGCGCCTGTGCCCATCCCTGGTACCCTACCCTGGTAGCTACAAGCTTACGTAGGCTCTGCGTGCCTTCGTGCAACAACAAGCACGCGCTCGTGAACCAAACCACCTGTCGCTAGTGGAATGACCTCGCGCTATATGCGATGGAAAACTCACTAAACCATGGAAATAGCCGAGTTGATTAAACCACTCCACTCGGGACTAAAATATCGAAATATTATAAGTCTTGGCTGATGTTATATGTTTTAGTGACGATTATATTTAGATCCAAGCAGACTCAAGGTAAATTGCTAATGTGTTCCTATCTTTGCATCTATATATATATTATCTACTAGCTGTCCCGATCGCGACTTCATCCGCGTGTTTTAAAAAGAAAAAAAATCCAATTGTACATCTAAACCATTCTCAAACACACACAAAAAAAATCAACACAATCGGTCCAGCCGTTTAGGAGGAGTTTAATTACAAACATATGCACAGAAATGTATAGATCAATATAGATCGTGTGCAATTGGCTCACAATTTAGGGATACGTATGGTCATGGAATTAAACTTCCGAAGTCATGTGCTCCGAAGGACAATTGCAAGAAAGCGTTCCGTAACCTTGGCTTTACATTACGCCAGAATAGTAATTTTAACAATATCTACACCAATAACCTTAATGGTGTGGATATTGTTAAAGCACCTGCATTATAATGCTCTTGTGACAAGCAGGCTAGAAGCCGGGCCACGGCTAGTAGTCCTCATGAGAAAAAGTACATGTAAATAGTTCAAAAGTACTTGTTTGACAAAATGCTAAATAAGTTTACGAGTTTTTGTATTTAAAACTATAAGGGGTCTATCCATTTTACCCATTAATGTACCCTCTCTTGGTAGGTTATCTTAAATTGGAAGTGAGGCGGGAAATTATGTTAAAAATATATATTTTGCGATCACACAGAGGTAATGGTGCACAATCCGTGAGTGCTGATGAGTATCGGTTTGTGCGTGCCGTACAACTATGTGGGCGCGCGGCATCGGCCTAGGCTGCTAGCAAACCTTTGTGCGAGGACTAACTTCCTGAGTGAGGCGCCATTCACACGAACCCTTTGTATAATCAATAGCCTGTGCAAATCTGCGGATATAGATATTATATATATGGCAACATTCACAGATTCTGCTACACAGTATATTTGTTTATTATGTACTTAGACTTGTTCGGGGTAAGCGAGGAAATGTTTTAAAAAAATTTAAAATAATTGAATTAAGATTATTTACTATTAACGAAACGATACATGGAGTGGTCAAAGACAGAATGACAATCTGTGGTTTATCTTACGTGTGGTAGGTTTTGCTACATCAGCCGTCTGGGCCGGCGACCATGCATTAGTTGGAAACAAACATTTTAAGTGCTTAGTTGGCTATAAATATGGATCGGTTAATTGGTTCAGGCAATGTAACTCCTCCCTCCGTAAGTTCGAGATTATCCGAAGGATGAGGATTATCTCGAGTCTTTTCCCTAATACAAAAGTTTCTAATCCTATTTTTAAATGCAAACAATAAAAGACATATAACTAATAAAACGCAAAACACAAAATTTCCTATGCTAACACTCTTATAATCTAAAGTACTATCGTGATTTTTATTATCACTGATAATTTCACTTTCACTGTTCTTTAATAAGTAATTCAGGAACTGGACATCAGTAAGGTCGATACCGTTGAGATCGACAGGTTTCTTCTGCATGTCAGATGGGCTGACCAATATTTTAAGCAAGTTGACAACTGGAAGTTTTGTATATGCTATATCTTTTCCTTGGCGTTGGTGTCTTTTAAGCTTTATTTCCTTTATATTGATTTGAAAATCATCATCTAAAGTTAACAGATGAGTTCCACTTATGGGTTCTTGTATAATCTCGTCTTCAAAGTATCCAGCGATTTGGCTTTATGAGTTCTGCTTTTACATCATTGATTGTAACAGGAACCGGATGACAACTCGAGATATTTGTAGAAAATTTCATAAGCATGGTAATACAATCGTCTTCGATTAGCGGTAATGCGTCGTTCTCGAAACATAAGAAGCGGGATTCATCAACTTCGCGGCAAGGCTGGGAGAGCGGCGTTATTTTCAACCCTTTCATCAGTACGTAAGGATATTTGGGCAGGATAAGAGAGGTAAGGTCATTGATTGTGTCATGAATGAATCAATTTAATGTAATTAAATTCCTCATTTCTAATCAAAGAATATGCATAATGAGTTTTATCTGATTTTGTTTTATGTACGCTTTCATCTCTATACACTGCTCTATTTTTACAACGTTTTCAGTCTTAACTAGAAACACTAATCTATTAGTTTTCTCAATTTCCTTTAATAATAATACTAATTCATCTGTGTCTACGATTGATTGATGTAACAATTTAATTTTAGCAAAAGCAATAGCCGTTTCAATCTCATTCAGCCTTATGTAGAGTGTCTGAAAGTATTGTATAAAAACGTTATAGATGTGAATAGTTTTATGACTAGTTTGAGATAACTTTGATTCTTTAAACTGCGTTTAATATCTTCAATACTCTCTTCAATCTGAATGAAATTGTTTTTAGTAGAGTTCGCTATTTTCGTGAACGTACCCCTCATTTCAGTAACGATTGTAATTTTCTTGTTTATTGCGTCTTGTTTTGTCTTTACTTCATGAATTAACTTTTCGTACATCACAGCGTCGTCATTGTCAAGATTACCTGTGATCGTCTTGATCAATGAACCGATAGGGTTTATAAAACCACGCTTAGTTCTTACCGATGGAATCAATTGTTTATACTTATCTATAGTTATATTCATAATGTAATCTGTTTGTGACTGTACTTCGATAAAGTCTATATCAAAAGCTTTGGTCTCGAAACAGCTTTGTACTTGTCCTTTAAGTCTTACATAGCTACCTATATTTAACTAGTTCTTGGTGAAGAAACCTTATATCTAAAATCTTAATAACAATCCATGTATCATGGCTAACGACAGCTTGACCTTCCTTTACAGGTAGCAGTCCCGGGTTCTTGTCAATCGGCTGCAGATGAAGGGCCTGGCTTCGGATCACTTGGACCACCATAAGAATTAACCTGTGGAGGGCGCTTTATGTCTTTAATGGGAACTTTAGTATTCCGGTTAAGTGTTATAACTGGTACAACGTTCTTTTCTATAGCTCCGGTAACCTGAGCTTTCTGAAATCGCGGTTTATCTTTGCTGCGTCTAGTATTGACTCCTTTAATGAATACTGTATCGTCTATATCTATGTCGAAATCTTTTTCTCCACCACGTTTCTCTATAACGGCTTTCTTTTTATCGATTATTCTATCTGTTAAATACTCATACAAATGCTTAGTTCTTCTTACGTGTTCTTTTACCAATTGTTGAGTAAACTGTTTATTAAAATCTACATAAAACGCGCTATTAGATTCGGTATGGCCGAAAACTACTTCAAATGGAGTGAGACCTGTGGTAGAGTGGATCGTATGGTTATATGACATTACTGCATAACTCATGACTGATGCAGCGTCAGTTATCTTTTGTTCATATTTGGCGATTCGATATATCTCTATAATAGTAGAGTGGAATCTTTCAACTATTCCCATAGAGTTGGGATTATGAGGAGTACCAATATGAAGTTCGATCTTATAACATTTATTTGATGAGAATGTTGTTGAATTCAGTACCAGGGTCTGAACTGATTCTACTAGGAGTTTCATATAAGGAGAAGTATTTTATCAGAGCCCGAACAGCTTCAGGGGTAGACTTAGTGCTGATCTCAAATGCTTGACCTAGTTTGCTGAAGGCGTCAACTATTGTGAGATAATGTTTTCCATCAATTGAGAAAGTGTCCATGAATAACTTTTGGAATTGTTTAATATGAGTCTGTGATAGTTGTAATTCAGGTTTTAATGGTTTACGATCATACTTCATTTTTTTACAGAGTTCGCACGCATTTAAGATGCTGGCCACCGTCTGATCCATATTATTCCAATAAAATGTACGTCTTAAATGTACTAGCGTTTCTTTAATTCCCCTGTGACTATTTTTTCCTACATGGTATTTAAGTACAATGTCTCGCTGCTCAGCTTCACTATCTACATAAATTACTCTCTTGGTACACTCGTAAAATTTCACAGCTTCTTTCTAAAATAGAAATATGGAGGCCTCTGAAAACTGTTTGCGATATAAAGGGTCTTCAAAATAAAAGAAATACTTTATTTCTATATATTCTATACTTTATTTCTATACCTTATTTATTTTAGGCCTAATATATCCTTTTAGGATCCTTTTAATAAGGTCTGGGTTGTTTAAAGGTAAGTAGATCTCTAATACCTTTTGTTTGTTCCTTGATAAATCTTTAACCGATAACTCGTCTCTGTTCCAGCTATGAACGAGGATCTGGTTTGGCTTACTATCTACGGCTTCTTGAAGAATAAGCATACCATCTGTATCCAGATCACGAGCTGAATGGACCGTGCCTATGCTGTCGTTTCTTCCTTCGGACGCAGATGCAGTGGTACTACCTAAGAATGGGAATGAGTAGGGCGATCGTCTACCGTTACCAGCTATTGATGTATTACTATTCTCTGAACCGGATGAGATTACTTTCGTAGGTGGCGTTCGCTCACGTGGCGAAGAGGCGCGAGAGGTGCTGTTAAGTTCTTTACTCAATCGTGTAATTTCCTCAGTTAAATCTATAATAATTATGACGTTCTAATTTTTGTTCTTTCTTATTCAAATTAACCTTCATTGAAATATCGTCGTTATCTCCTAATGCGTTAATTCTAACCCGTGACGAGGCTTCAGCGTTGCAATTTTGCTTTCCTGCTTTATGTTTAATATCGTAATCGAATTCGGACAAACGTAATTTACATCGTGTTAATTTACTGTTAGGTTCAGTTATAGATTTAATCCAAGTTAGTGGTCTATGGTCCGTGTAAATAAAGAACTTCCTGCCATACAAATACGCTCGGAAATGTTTTGTAGCCCATACTATGGCTAGAAGCTCTTTTTCTATCGTACTGTACCGCGTTTCTGCGTCGTTTAAAGTACGACTTGCGTATGCTACCTATAGGTCCCTGTGATAAGACAGCTCCGATCGCAAAGTTAGATGCGTCCGTTGTAAGGACGAATGGTTTGGTAAAATCGGGAAACTGTAAGAGCGGTGCATTGGTCAAAAGCTCTTTGCATTTTTCAAATGCGTTTATGTATTCTTGTTTAGTGCTATCAATTTTATTTTCTTTTTTAGACATGAAGTTAATGGTTGTGTAAGTTTAGCAAAATCCTTAATAAATTTCCGGTAATAACCTATTAAACCAAGAAAACTCTTTATTTCAGTATACGTTTTTGGCAATGGAAAGTTCTAAACTGCTTTAATCTTGTCGTTATTAGGCATAAGGCCATTTTTGGTGATGTTATGACCAAGATAAAGGACTTCCTTTCTTAAAAATTCGCATTTGTCTAGTGTTACTTTTAAATTAGTTTCTCTGAGTCGATTAAATATTTTACGTAGTTTCTCAACGTGTTCCTTTAAGCAAGATGAAAATACTATGATGTAGTCAAGATAAACTAAGCAATGAATACCCTGAAGACCTCGTAGCACATTATCCATGGCCCTTTGAAACGTTGCAGGGGCCGTCTTTAAGCCAAACGGCATCCGTTTAAACTCATAATGGCCTGATTGTGTCGTAAAGGCAGTTTTAGATCTATCTGCCTCATTTACCTCAATTTGGTGATAACCGCTAGCAAGATCTATTGTGCTAAAATACTGAGATCTGCCTATTTTATCAAACAGATCGATAATATTAGGCAACGGGTACTTATCGTCGACTGTGATTTCATTTAGGCGACGATAATCGATCACCATTCTAAATTTATTTTCACCAGATGCGTCTTTTTTTTTGATACCAGGTGAACTGGTGCATTCCAAGGTGAGTGAGAATCTGCAATTACGTTGTCTGCTAAAAGTTTATCTACTTGATTTTGAATTTTTTGATTAATAACAGGCGGATGTCGATAAGGCCGTATATAGATCGGGTCTTTTTGGTCGTTCTAATATTATGTTTCACTTGGTTCGTGAAGGACAATGGTATTTTATCGCTATAAAATATATCACGATATTCTTGACACAACCTGAAAATACTTTCACGCTCCTCTTTATTCATGTGTTCTAAACGCAATTTTTTTAAATTTTCTTTCAATACTTCATCAATCATACATTCGTCTTTCACAAAATTTACCTTACATTCCTCATTTTCAAATATCGTAACATCGAAAGGTTCCTTGAACGTGATAACAGCTTTCACATCGGATGTATTATGAATAACTGTTTCTGCAAAATAGGTCTCACACTTGACAAGAGCGGTAGGCATACGAACGCCTTTTTGGAATTGTAAATAATCTAAAATCGCATCTCCGTGTTGTAAGTTCGTGGGAATCCTAACTCTAGTTTCAGATCGTGGTGCTACATAGATTTCATACGGTGGATTGTAAATAATCGGTGTGCTCGCGTTGTGAGTTAGTAACACTTAGTTACGCATATCGATATTTGCTCGTAACTTCGATAAAAGATCAGATCCTATTAAACCGTCATAGCGTCCGTCAACATCATAAACGTAAAATTTATGAGCCAGTGCGCTCCTAAAAGTTTTTAACAATAGTATGTGTATTACTTCATTGTGCATGCTCTGGGCATGTGTGCTGATTACTGTGAATGGCTCGTAGTATTTGAATTCGCTAAAAAATTCGTTGGCTTTAACGGGGCTTATAAAAGATCTACTACTACCAGTATCAATGAGAAACTTTGATCTTATTTCTGGTATAACGACGTGAGGTAGTTTTAAAATACTATCGCAATAATTTAAACTAATTACCTCACCGCATCCTTCGAGGCTATCTCCTGAAAAATCGGACTTATGGTTTCAGAACTGATGTTTACCGGGTTGATGTTTTCCGGCTGTACGGAATTGTTTTCATCGTGATTGGCCATGTAATAGCACTCGTCAGAAGGGTACTCTACATTATCGTTTACATAGTCATACACGTTTGTATAGTCGGGGTTATAGTCTTCGCAAAATGGAGGATCATTTACAAAATATAAATCATCCGCTACCATATTTTGTCTTATCGGCGCTGTGCGCATTATAACGTCAGAATCTTGTAACCTAGGTTCCTGTACCTGCTGTTTCGGTACACCAAATTTATTTTGGTTGAAAGGTTGGTTCTGAATACCGAACTTATAACCTTGCTGTTGGGGTATGCCAAATTTATAACCTTGGTGTTGTGGAATACCAAACTTATAACCGCCGTGCTGGAATGGGGCGCGTTGCGTAATAGGCTGGCCGAAAGTACGCTGGGGCTGTGTCCCGTATCTAAAACTTTGCGTGGGCGGTGCGTACTTCAATTGTTGTATAAAGTTTGGACGGAATCCATTCGGATTTTGTGGAATACCGTAATTTAAAATTATTTGGCACAGAGTCGAGCGCTGGTTTAAAACCTTGAGCGACAGGTATAAGTTTCTGTGTAATCTGTGTATTTTGATAGTTTGATGAACTATGAGTTTGTTTCAATAATTAATTTTTAGCATCGTATTGGAACTTGAAATTAACCTCCTCGGTTACTATGCTTAAGGCGTGTTCCAAGGTAGAGCAACTTTTAAGGCGTACGATTCGAATCATATCCTCTGGTAAGTTATACAAAAACACGTTTAACGCAGTGTTATTATAAACTATCATTTTCGCTGTTTTAATTCCTTCATCGGTAAGTCTATTCACTTAAGCAAATAATGAACTACGGACGTTCTGAATTCTATGACAAAACTGGATGCTATACATTCTTCCGATCGAGGGTCACCAAAATGTTGGGTAAGTAAATCTTTTAATGCGGCGTATGTGCAGATATCCGGATGGTCACTTAGTAGAGTCACGGCTCTACCAGTAAGTCTGCTAGAAATAGCATAAAATAGACATAAACTTTGCGCTGCGTTTCCACTAATTACGCTTCCACTTATCACATACTCGCATTTGTTTATAAATAAATTCAATAAATTTTCGTCCCCGTCATATTTAGGGATAAGGTTTCCTTAGGAATAGCCTTAATTTCCATTTTTTTAATATTAATTTTACTTTTACTATACTGATTTACCAATATAAGTGTAAACTAGTTTGCCTATTTAAGTGCAACTTAATATTACTTATGACTAATACGAATTAATTACGATTAACAGATCTGCCTATTTAAGTGCAAATCAATTTGCCAATTTTAATGCAAACAAAATCAGATAAACGCAACTAATAAGCTCGACAATTTAAGTTCGAGAAAGGAAGGTGGAAAAGACACAGGAATATACAATACAGGAAGTGAAAAGGTTTACTCACAAGCTGCTCGATCCCATGTCCTCCTGAAACCGCACTTTGACACTTTACTTCTTTCACACGCTTTTACCGTTCGAGAGTCGTAATTTATTTGGTTCGTTTATTTCCACGTCCGCGTATAGTCGGTTTTCATACGGATTTCAATTTTCGCGACACCGATTTTGGGGTTTTCACGAGCGAAGAAAATCTGGGAAAATCGTGGAAAATCCACAAGGCTGCGCCAGGCTTGTTCGGGGAAAGCGAGGAAATGTTTTTAAAAAATATAAAATAATTGAATTAAGATTATTTAATATTAACGAAACGATACATGGAGTGGTCAAAGACAGAATGACAATCTGTGGTTTATCTTACGTGTGGTAGGTTTTGCTACATCAGCCGTCTGGGCCGGTGACCATGCGTAAGCATTAGTTGGAAACAAACATTTTAAGTGCTTAGTTGGCTATAAATATGGATCAGTTAATTGGTTCAGGCAATGTAACTACTTTGTCATTCCATTGTCGCTTTGGTTCCTCTTACTGTTAAGAGTGAAATAGTCAACTATGTTTCCATACAAACGTCGAAGGATGATCACTCCATCGTCTGATGTTAAGCAATCAAAACATAGAGTGATTTTTATTTGTCTTGCCATACTCTACTATTGGTTAGCAACAGAATTGCAAAAATAATATGGGTTTAAAGATACAAGCCTCGAACAAAATCGTATTTTAACACAGATTTTAGCGCAACTTTAGGTGTCAATAAATATTATACCGACTACGCAAACAAAATGATTCCGATACAAGCATAGTTTATTTTTTTGTTTATATTATTTTGTGTGTGCATTGTCCAGCAATATTTATTTATTTATTTATTCAAGAGCTCAAATTACTTTATTTTGATTAAAAACGACCCATGGTTTTTTTATGAGGACCCTTCAGTCAAAAACCTTGATTGTCTTGATGATTTTTAAGCGGCTGTTTTACGTAGAAATCAGACTAATAAAATCATATCATAATCATCTCATCATAAGAATCATTAGAAATCATTTCCTTCATCAACCAATCTGCTCACTATTCATCCTGCACGTCTATTCTTTTCTCACACTGCTTTTACCTACGCCCACTGACTAATTTGTGTCGCTGACTAGTGTATCCTTAAGACAATGTAATAGCTATTTGAAATATAATAAAATAAAAGAAGTCCAAATTTTAATTACAGTTTCATGTCTGTATTCATCGGTCAAAATCTAGTATAATCTAGTATAATGGCCAAAATTGATTATGTGAGCATTGTATTCTACCATTTACTTATTAAATTTGAATTACAGTTTCATGTCTGTATTCATCGGTCAAAATCTACATAGTTTAATCTAGTATAATGGCCAAAACTGATTATGTGAGCATTGTATTCTACCATTTACTTATTTACCTATCAGGAGAAAACATTTCGTTGTACAAAATTAAGACAAAATTAAAGTTTCAACGATCTCATCTTTATTTATATTTCTTACTGTATAATAGTATTTACAAGTGAGGCAGTAACAGTGAAAACCAAACTTACATTACTCTGAACCGCTGCTTGCTGGTTAGCGGTAGAGCGAGCGCGCGAAGTGCCGGTCTACCCCTCTCGCTCTAACACAGCGCAGAGCGTTCACTAGCTATGGCGCGGCATAGTGGTGCCTACGATTAACAGTAGAGATAGAGGCCTACGCAACGTCTGCACTCTTAACTCTTTGGAGTCACAGATCGAACGTATGTGATTTATTTAGAGAGGTGCTGATTAAATAATAGAAGATACGAGTACGTCATTGGTACTCGTAAATCGGGTTATTTTAATGTTGAGGGTGCATTAAAGCGTTGCCACGAGCATTGAGCTATCCTTGTTTATTGCTATTGTTGTGTTGCAGCCAATGACCAGCAGCATTACGTAGGGCAATAGTATGGTAAATGACTCGCGGCCGATTTTGCGATACGTAGGCCTCTCCTCTTGCTGTACGAGTGTGTAGCACTTCACGATCTGCGTAAATCATATTCTTTACACTCATTGAGCAAACAAATTTGGTATTCAATTAGTACAATTTTCCGCATGACTGACTGCGGATGTATCACGTTGTTTATGTACATATTTGTTTGGATACAACATAAATAAGATATAATTCATTCTTATTGTTATCATCAAATCCAAGATCAAATCCACGATATGAATTAAATAACTCTTTCACGGGCGCCGCAGCCTCGGCTCGTGGCGCCGACAATCACATTTTATCGGTGAAGATGAACTAGTAATGGACAGTTTGGTCCGCGTCAGCGTGACGCGAGCGGTTCAACTTCGATGTCGCACCTAACATTAATTTAGTAGTCAATCGTATCGATCGTAAGTAAATTATGTAATAATTTATAATAATATTATGTACAACTTTACAAAGGAGAGAGAGGCGCGAATCAGCGCGTCCCCGTATGTAGGTTCTATATACAATGTGTACAGGCCGGCTCTCGCGTTCTCCGCTATCACACGAGCCGGCCGATACTCGATAATATCCAAGATATTACAATAAGCTATAATATAATGTAGGTATCGCACGCACTATGCATCGGATGCGTAGTGTCCGCTGGACGTCACAGAGTGCGCAAGTGCGGCTATTGTCTCGGCTCCTCGTCATGGCACGTCAACCTGGAAATGGATAAGCCAACGTCACACACCGTCATAGATAAATATCTGCTTAGAGTTAACAACCCCTAATTTTTGCCTTCCAATCCCAGGTTGCAGGGTCGATTACGGTAACAAGCTGCGTGAAGTAGGTATGGATTATTCCCATTCAAAAATCCATCTACCAAAAACCAGCATGCATGTAAATCGTAACTATCGAGGAAAACGTAAAAAAATATATACAAGTCCAGGGAACCGATCACTCTCTAGGCAACTGTCCCAGTCGACATCCGTGTACAAATGAAAGGTCAAGAAAATAAGGTTCCACGTAACGCTAATGGTCAGAGTTTATATCGATCGGAGATCACGGTTTGTTCCAATATAGAATCGCTTGCGATAATTGTACCTAGATTCAATGAAAGCGGTAATGTGGTCGATGAATACTAACAAGTAGAGCAGCGCGAGGGCCACGAGCAGAGGTAGCCTGGGCGGAGGGGGGAGGGGCGGACCCCCCCGCGCACACAGTGCCACCAGTGCGCCCAGCGCGGGCAGCAAGGGGGGGAGGGGCGTGCGTGCCACAGCCGCCGCGTTGCCGTGCTGCATGGCTGCCGGCTGCTCGCCTGCAACACAAGTGCACGTCAGCCACACCGCCTATTGCCTGTCGACTGTTGCTTGTCGCCTGCCGCCTGCACTAACCGCTGAGCACGTGCAGCACCACGGAGGCAGAGTCTAGGTTGGAGGGCGAACACGAGTAGTTGCCGGAGTCCTCGCGCCTCGGGCTGTAGATGATCAGGTTGCCCACCTGGAACAGAGGAGATGCGTAGCGTTGTAGCACAGGATCGGAGACTGGCGTTAGGGAAGGAGGTCGGGGTGCTATGTTACCGTGGTGTCGGGCGCCAGGCGCTCCATGCGAATCTCGACCAGGCTGCGGTCGTAGTTGAGCACGCGTTCCTCATTGTGGTACCAGAAAATGTAGGCGGGTTCTTCCAGCGCCTGCGTGATGACGCACTTGAGGCTCACGGTGCTACCGGCCTTAACGTACAGGTCCGCCTCGCCAACTATCTCGATTTTCGGCACTGCAACGCATAATAACACACGGTTCAGAAATCAAATTAAATTACCGTGCTGATAAAAAGTTGTGGGATATCACTGTCTACCAATAGAATGTTATTTATTTCAATGGATTTCAGGCAAGTATGACATTCATTAGGGTTTTCTGATCTTAGCTAAAGCCAACGTTCACAATGTCATCACCGATGAATCAATCCCTACTAATATTATAAATGTGAATGTAACTCTGTACGTCTGTCACGTTTTTACGCCTAAACCGCTGAACCGACTTCAATGAATTTTAGTATAGAGATAGATGTGACCTTGGAGAAGAGCATAGGCTACTTTTTATGTATGTACCACGCGTGCAAAACCGCAGGCAGCAGCTAGTTAAGTAGATATGATTTTTTAAAGATTTTTAAAGTGTGTTAGCTGCTTCATCCAAACTACGCGTGCTGTCAAGGCAACTGTGATGACGGAGTCAATAGGCTGTCAAAAGGCCTCCATCGTGGCATAGCAATTTTTGAAAAACTCAACGTGTGGAAGCGCTCAGACGAAAACGCCACTACGGTCACCCATTCAGGTACGCAAATGGAAGCTTAATTTTGTCGATCCGAAAGAAACGACCATGCATGCTATATTAAGAACGCTTGCAGAATAGATCGATCGTCGAATGTTTTTTTTTAAAGGTATGTATCGCATGTGAGGTACTGACCGACCACGTTGAGCTGCACAAAGTGACTCATCTTGGGCTCCGTGCCCACCTGGCACTCGTACACGCCGGCATCCCGTGCCTGCACGTACTTCACCTGTAACAAAACGTACGCTTCACTCGCCCGCTCTAAACGTACGGTTTCGTTATCTTTTCAATACCTTTCTAACAGCACGTATGCTTCGCGTGAGGTGCCTCACCTGCAGGGTCCAGGTGTCAGTGGCTTCCACGAGGAAGGCCTGGAAGCGCTCGTCCGCGATGAACGTGAAGCGATCCACCGTGAGGATGTGCGCGTCGCGTCGCCGGATCCACGACACGGACTTGTTGCTCAGTTGACGGACCTGGAAACGATAAACGGAAAAATACATCACAGGTTCCATAGTTTTATCGAAGGAGTTGTAAGTACGGTGAGGTACCTTGCAAGGCAGGTAGGCGTGCGTGCCGAGCTGTGTGGTGATGTTGTTTGGCGCGGAGGGGTCGAAGTAGGGCCCCGTGTAAAGGCCCACGTAGCGCTTGGCGAGCCGTGAGCCGCGCGCCGCTCCCGCCTCGCCGCACGACAACACTGCAACACGCAACACAACTCGCGTTACTCCGAGCACTCGTAGCAGTTTGACCACTCTCACGAGTCAAGCGGCTCATACCGTGTGTACACAAAATATTTTTTAGATAAGCTATGAGATCATTCGATTCAAAACAAATGAAAACTGGCTGATAGGGTGAGCCATGCAAACGGTTGCTGGGCACCGGAGTGCTGAACGAATCGGATGGTGGACGGAAGACGTAGGTCGTCGATTCGGGATTTCATTTCCATTCCCGATATCCGCCCTATAGGGGGTACCACCGATAAAAACTAAATTTATTCCGGCGTCCGCCTTCCGACCTCACTTGCCCCGCCGGGGGCTGACCTCGTCGCCTGACCGTTGACTTCGATTCGACTACGATCCGCACTTGATTATTTTAGTATTTATCAAACAATTTTACACTCGGCGTCCTATCAAATACCCCACCGCATTATCTAAGGAAGGTGAAATCGTAATAACCTTGACAACCAAGGCTTTGACGTACCTCCCGCCTCGTAATTATCCACCCAGAGATTACGGAGGCAAGTTTTCTGTTTGATATCTGTGCGAGCGTACGATCATTAAGATGATTGAAGTCGGAGCGTTATTATACCGATGCAAGTAATCTGTCTGCGATGAGACGCGTCGCGTCCGACGCGACACGCTCTGACACTATCTATTAGTAGCTTTTATTTAATTTGTTCGGTTGAAAATAAAAGACATGAAACATGTACCATCTCGTGTTCTCCGTCCTGTAATTAATTAGAGGTGGAGAGGAGGACAGGGTTCCGAATGAAGAGGAGCCACATAAATCTCGTTTTTATGATGTCCGCGCGGATATCGGGCATGGAAATGAAGGCAACCAAATGCGCCCCGCATCGCCTAGAGTTATTCTACGACGATCGTAGAGCAAGAGACATTTTATTGTATCAGCGGTCGTCTACCTACATGATATAAAGTGGAGCCTGAAAGCCGGGCCTTCTGTTACCGATACATACATACTAAGGAAAATGGAGACCGCGCGCGAATCGCACTTGGCCCATCGCCAGCGTACAGTCCTGAGTTCTGGGCCAGCGCGGACCTGATCTTTACAGTAATCTTCATAGAACATTTTTATTTGATGGAAAATCAATTCTACAATTTATTGTTACTGTTATAAATAGTAGGTATGAAAATTAATATGATGTTGAGTGACGCGGTGACAGGTTGGCAGATGGTAGTTTGCTTAGGCAATCCCTTCTTAATATTATAAATGCGAAAGTAACTCTGTCTGTCTGTCTGTCTGTCACGTTTTCACGCCTAAGCCTCTTTCAATGAATTTTTGTATAGAGATAGATTCGACCTTGTAGAAGGGCATTGGCTACTTTTTATGTAGGTACTACGCGTGCAATGCCGCGGGTAGCAGCTAGTTGTACATATTTGCTTGTAAGTCAAAAATTCTTTGGCGTAAACTCCACATTGGTTTGTTGATAGATTTTAGGTAAGGAGAAAAAAGTTATTCTGTTATAAATTAGTTATAATAAAAGTCACTTACTCTACACTTACTTACAATTTAGTAACATTATTTGATATAATGTTACAATTTAGTAACATTATAACAAATAATGTTACTAAATTGTACAACTGGTGGTAAGGTGATGAAAATGGTATAGTTATTAGCCCGCGATGTCTCTAATACGTTTTGGAATCGCCAGCGAATGTGTATGATTGCATGCGTTGCAAAAGTGTATAGATATTTACTGCGTGTTCGGTTTTAACTCGAAGCTATTAGAAAGGCTTTCAGCAATCACACAGATTTTTATAATAAACATCACTCAGCGGTATCGCAATTGTTGGCTGCTCCATCCATCGATGGTCCTCGTAAATTTCACAAGGTCTATTAATTGTCATCAGTAGCTCTAATTAGGTACTTGTCTAGTTCGTTATATTCATTAGGTATCCTGTAGGTAGTTGTAACAAAAGGTAACGGAAAGTGTTTCGATGCCAATAAGCCGAACAAAACATAGTTTCCCGGATTGGATTCAGCGGAGCGGAAGTTAACCAAAGCAGTTGTATGAAGCTCTGGGCTCGGCAGTTACCCCGAGTGTTCGAGTGCGCGACTACCTACCTACTCCTGCCTACCTACCTACCCACCTACCTAGCCGGGAGTTTGCACAGCTGATTGCGTGTACCTATGCCATTACCTGTAATATTTTGTTATAGGTAGGTACGCTTATTTTAAGTATGTATCCTACTCTTATATGTAATAACTACGAAAGCTATATGAATGTATAAATGTTTGTAGCTCATTCACGTCGCAACTTATTTCTCAGAAATACCTACGTAGGTATTTAATAATGTTTAAGCTGACAGAGTCGTAACATGCATTCAGTTTCGAGGGGACAAACGCCACAAACGAGTTATTCAAATACTCGTGTCGTGGGCGACCGCGTAGTCACTGCCGGCTGGGGGCTCCTTCAGCAGTGTCCAGTGGCCAGTGTGCAGCGGGCACAAGGCGCAATCGTTCTCACGGGGTTAACCACCCAAGATAATGTAGCCGATTTCAAAATACTCAATTGATTTCATCCAATGTTTATGCACCGGTATATTGCAGTAGATAGAAGTGCTAGATGGAAAATTTGTCTATTCATAAAATGATTGTATTGGAATTTATGTATGCGGATAATGTATCATGTTGTGTCGCGCGCGAGGGAGAATATATCAGGGCAAAGAGGAACAGTTCGCGTGAGGAGGTATTTCGGGGGAAGGAGCGTGACATGAAGAATGGGGCACCAACCGCGATGAGGCTCTCAGGTCGAGTCAGACCTAGCTCGCCGGTCGCCGGTAAATGCGACATCTTTGAATGGGTCGTGTTAAACGGTGATTTCTCACATCGAAAATTTTTAGGTACAAAGTAATACCTACCTACTTGTCTGACGATGTGAACCCATTGCTTTTTGTAAGCCTAGCGACCTGGATACTTAATATATTTACAAATTATGTAGCTATTTACTCGTACTATGGCAACAAACATGATTTTTGCAATTCACGCAAAAATTTGAGCGTTCGGCTCTGCGATGCCCTTGAGATATTATGCTATTTTTATTTAGCCATTATCACCATTATTAATGATCACTTACTGTGACCATTAGTAATGCAAGTGATAATTGAACTTAACTTTTTACGTACTTCTTAACTAATCACGTTTTCTTTTAAAAAAAACCTTATTTTTTTAAACATTTTTTATTAATAATAATGCTGGACATTTAACGCACGCATTATTTGGCGCTGCATAGTTGCATTAATATCGGCATTCTTCTACACAATACAAGTTAAAAATAGAGAGAATATTATTAAAATATGAACTAATTTTCAGGTGCACGAAGGCACGTACAAACTACGGCAAAAAAAAATCTAAACTAAAATTTTTACTTCCGAAGGCGAACAGCTTTATAACTAAATACCGTTTATAAAAAAAATTTTGCTCATTCAGTGCATTTAAAACTAAACATTCCCAGCATATTGTTGATACTTATTTCTAAGATTTCGTGATGCGTTGGATGGATAAATACTAATCCAACTTACCTATACGGTATTCCAGGTGCTCAAACGACCTACATATTTTCTAAGTTGTACTCGTACCAGACGTCAGAGACAAGACCGCGAAATTAAAATGGAGTTGGGCGGGGCACGTCAGCCGTATGAGTGAAGACAGGTGGTCTGAGGTCGTCACACAATGGGTGCCTGCAGATGGGTGACGTAGCCGGGGTAGGCCGAAGAAACGTTGGCGTGACGATATCGATGCCTTCGAGAAAGACTGGTGGGAAGTGGCGGGGGACAGGGACAAATGGGAAAGTATAGGTTAACAAAAAAAAAAACCTCGTACTAACTTTATGTAAAACTTTTTCTCATGTAAGTGGCAATACTTGTTTGTTTGAGAATATATTTCTTTAAACCTTTATGTGCAACTTTTTTAAAGTAAGGTATCGGTTTTATTCCAATTAAAGTAAACCGCAAGTAATACGATTTTATGTCTTATACTAGCAATGTAAAGTAGAACCATCTTATACTAGTGGCTCGTGAGCTGTAGACCTCGCGAACATTTTTCAAAACGACTGAAATATAACTTTTTTTACGTTTTCAACCCCCATACAAAAAAAAACGAAATAGTTATAGAACCTGCTCACAAAATTTCACGAGATTCGGTTGAGAAATGCGACCTGTAGAGCAGAACATCCGAACAGACGCCGGCCGGACAGACAGACATACGAAAGCATTTTTGCCTAAGCTGAAACGGAGACACTCGCTTTTCATTATAAAGCGCTATTACCTAAAACCACAGCGATTAGAAGCGAGGCAGATAAATCAATAATAATAAACAAACAACATCTTTTTCCGGTTGCGGCGAGGCGAGGGTGGGACGGTGGGAACACAAAGCGGGGCTTAATCATAGGGAAATGTATGAAACCATAATGCGCGAATGGCACGCGCTGCTTTCATTAACTCCCATATATTTCGTAGCTACGAGCTACAGCGTAGCACTACGCACATTACTATCGTAGCGACGACCTACGAGATATGACGTCATGTTAATCAGTATGATTTATTAGTTAGTCCCCCGATGGATCTAATATGCAATTTAGTACATTAGCTAATTCAAATAATAAAAGTTTGACTTCGCTGAACTATGAATCATCGTAAGGTAGATGAGTTACAGGTTAGGGACTTAACCTAGATTGTATCTGTATGTAGTTTCCGATCGAAGATAACTCGTGGAACGGAATAGGACATTATCTCAAAACAGGTAAATAGATAGATAGTTATTACTCTGAGTTCTGTCGGCATTAATGGTATGCGCGAGCGGATTCCGTAAACAAACAATTACACAGACGCTGGTGTGTGCCTAACGTTGCCGGATGTGTATCGATACAGGACGTGACATCACGCTACCAAGGCGGCACGCACTTCAAACTTCTGCATTTAATACAATCTGCATTCTAATGTGGCTTAATCCCATCCAACATAAAGTTTAATGTTTTTCTAGAAATCATTTTGTTAATCGTCGCAAGGAACATTTACGAGCAATGTATTCAAGCTGGAAAATGTATCTGGTGTTAATATTATACCTAATTGTATCTAATCAAAGTGATGTTTAATTAAACCAACTGACAAGCCCCTCCCGCACTCTTCGCCGCCCCTGGGTGCTCCCTCGGGTTCGGCCGTTTCCTGGGGCGTCGCGGTTTTTGCCTCGCTTCCCAGATGAACCTCATTTCACTTTATGACTCAAAAAAGCTCATAAAACTGCTGAATAATCACCACTCATTATTTACTTCCAAATGAAAGAAACGAGCGAGATATAAGTACCTACTTCACGAGTTCTTACATCTCTTGGTTAGAGCTATATCTACTACATCATACTACATACTACAGCTATATCTGCGCCGAACATCAGGTCAAAAAACGGCTTTAACTGCGTACCATGGTTATGTTGCTTCAGTATTGAGGTATGGTTTGCTACTTTGGGGTAATTCGACTCAAATCAATAGGGCCTTCATTGTCCAAAAAAAATGCATTAGAGCTGTGTGTGGTGCTGGTCCACTCGACTTATACAAACCATTATTTATAAAATTAAAGTTGCTTACGTTGCCCAGTCTATATATATTTCAGGTATGCTGTTTTGTTGTTGAGCACAAGAAATTCTTTGACAAATATGAGGATCAAATGAAGGACCCCACTAGACTATTAGTTCCAGTTCAAAAAACAACTTTTAAGTCATAAGAATAGCTACATAATGTGTATAATAATATTTAATAGAATAAGAGAATTACCATACAATAAATTTAAAACAAAAATGCTTACCTGGCTTGTTGACAAATGTTTTTATAGTGTCCAAGAATTTCTTAATTAACGTTCCATTTGCTATGGTAAAAACAATTATGTAATTAATACCTAAATTTAATTATTCGAGATTGTAATAATTATTGTTATGTTTATTTAATTGGTTTGAAAATGTAGTCTTTAATTTTATTATCATATATGAAACTTCTTAATTTTTGCATGCTGGGTTTCCTAGCGAAATGTGTGAATCTAATTATGTATTTAAGTTGTCTGTGTACCACATTTCACGCAAATAAATCATTTCATTTCATATTACTTTATGAACAACGTTCAAGATGATCCGAGTGACGTCATGCGGAGAGTGTTCTTAGCAGGCGGGTCTCGCCGGCCTGACATCGGCAGGGAAAGCTCTAATGATTGTTATGGAACAAAATATTTCAGATATAACTTTTAATCATGATTATTCACATATTAACATTTGCAGTGTCTCCAACATGAAACTGTGCCGAATTATCGAAAAAAAGTTAATCTTACAAATAACGATAAATGTTGCGTTAATAGGGAAAATTAAAACATGTAAGCTGAGTTACATTGATGCTAGATTCTTACATAAATATAAAAAGTTCAGTAAAAGCTCCATTTCTTTAATCACATAATTAAGTAGCATGGCGTTAAAGTTAGGTTTGTCTTTATTCTAATAATAATGAAAAGAAATGAGAACAGATTTGGCTTGACGTCTTTTCACTGTCGGGCCGTATTGCACAAAATGGCGTAACAGTTGTGAGGCTGAGTGCGATGTTGCGCAAAAAAAAAACTTATAAAAGTATTTATGGCTATCTACAATTATATAATTAAATATTGTTGGACAATGCACAACACCATCTAGCCAGACTAAGCCTAGCTTATACTATGGTGACCACTATGGTGATTATGGAACTTTTGATACAATCAATGTCTATCAGTTTCATTAGGCAATATTTAATGGATTGGAATTACGTGTGTTTCATTTATACCTCAGTTTCTATTCATACGACAACATGTGTTACAATCCACATCAAACTTCTGTTATACCAATTCATAAATAGTCACTGAAGCTTCTGAACGCTTTTAGTAATCAATGTTTTGATAGTATCAGGGTTCCATAATCGCCCGGCAGATTTACTGGTAGAATACTTATATATTTTTAAATATATACTTAAAATACTTTGTATCACCCAGTCACAGAATAAACAATTATGTTAATCACACTAATATTTATCCTAGGAGAGAATCGAACTCTCAATCTACGGCCCAGAAGATAGATCTACTACCAATTAAGCTGACAGGCCAGTCTGTATATATTGTTATAAATTAATCGTTATAAACTACGGTTTATCGATAAATAAATACAGGTCTACCCTTATTATAATTGTAAATTTTAGGTAGAAAGTTTGAGTTGTTTTTTTCTAGTTTTTCCAGACAAAAGGATTTAAATATTTATAAAAAAAAAATTGTTTCTGAAAGTATTTATTTCATCCCCTTTAAAACAATATTAATCATAATACTCGGTAAAATAACACATTTCCCCATAACATTTTTAAACTACAAGCATTACAAATAACATGCATCATTTTTAAGCGCTGGCTAAAAATTGGGTAGGTTTACTCTTCTAGAAGAGCTAAGCAAGTACGTAGCTAAGTTTGGGCATGACAGCTAGCGACACTAGATGAATTTACCTATTTCAGACCACAATCTTTATCCATTAATTATATTAATAATTACTATTAATATGTTTTTTAGGGTTCCGTACCTCGAAAGGAAAAAACGGAACTCTTATAGGATCACTTTGTTGTCCGTCCGTCTGTCCGTCTGTCTGTCAAGACACTTTTTCTCAGGAACGCGTGGAGGTATCAAGCTGAAATTTATATCAAACACTCAAGTCTACTGTCTCTTAAAGCTGTGAAAAAATCAAACTTCAAAGCCAACGCAATCAAAAGATACAACCGTTTATGCCGCAAATTTTCGACACTCGCAAGGGAATCAAAACCTACAGGGTACTTCCCGTGAACTCAGAATCTTGAAATTTGGTACGAAGTAACGTCTTATAGCACATATAAAGGAAAAATTGCGAAAACTGTAAATTTTTTGTTACATCATCCAACCATATACTTATAGGTTATTACGGAACCCTCGGAGCGCGAGTCTGACTCGCACTTGGCCGGTTTTTTTTTTACTTTGTATTTTTTATATCATTATATTACTAACTCTCTTTTGTCATATTAATATGTGCTACTAACTATGGATCTAAGTTGTCCGAAATAAAAAGATTTGAACTTGAATTACACAATTTATAAAAATACAGCTGAGGACATGCTTTTGAGGCAAAACACACTTAATAACAATAATAATAACACTTGATACCCGACACTAAATGACTAAAAAATTCCACCGCCCTTTCTGTTTGAGTCCGCAAAAAACCGATATATTTTTTTAAGTTAGTTGCCATCCTTGTTCTATTCACGATACTTTAGTAAGTTAGAGAAATATAGATATCATTCACAGATACAATAAAACAGGCCGGGCTACCGACATTTGTGAAACAATAAGAAGAGCCTCCTAGAGCCTCCTCCGCTTCGACATTGAAGCGGACTCTTAGAGCCCTACATCACCGGGACGCCATGGCGATGTTGCTGGCAACGTAGGGTTGGCTACCTTTGGCAACCGAAGGTCGACAGATAGACTAGCCAATGGCTACTGTGACTACAGTGACTGCTTCATCTCATTCAGTTCCTTTACTTCTATGGAAATAATAAAATTAGGAATTTTATTATTTCTTCATTCAACAAACTTACATTTAAGTTTAAAATTACGGTTGGAATCATCTTTCGACGCACCATCCCAGAAACATGAACGATTTTAGATTTCATCAATATATACTTGTATCGAATCTTCTGTTTTTTTTTCAGAAAAATCACAGTCTTGCCATATAATATTGTGATAAAATTAAGCGAGCGCCCTATATGGCATCCCAGAAAGGCAGAAAGGCACGGCTTTCACGTATACATTTATTGACAACGTCGCATGCGCTCTAGTGTCTAAATAACAGTGAGCTGTTAGTCGCGGCCACGCACCCAAATTGGCGACGTCACCAAACAGCAGCGAAGTGAGTTAGCTGCCATACAATACACAATTAATAATTTGAATACGTTGCCAGCGACGTCGCCGTGGCGTGGCGTCCCGGTGACGTAGGCCCCTTAGTTTACCTACACTTGATAGCTAATGTGTTTTATCGGAGCAGTAAGGTGATTTATTGTTTTATCGTTTATGCCAGCGGTAGATCAGAGTATCGTTATCGAGGTACAAAGGCCTATTACTTACAGCATAATCAGCGGTGGAGGTCTGTATACATTACCGCCTTTGAGTCAAAGCTTCGGAGAAGACAGACTTTACAAATGGTTTCTTGTTACATTCCCGGCCTAGATCTGCGACGTCTAGCAAATGCCTAGTTTTCATTACACTGTCCCGTCCCCCCTTGCTCCCCACCCCTTGTTTTCTGTCACTTAATGATGTCAAATCATATTGTGTTAGTAAAAACTGATTTAGTAATGTAAAGAAATAGATACATATTGGGTTGGCGCTGGTATATAATTAAAATTAATTATTTCGAAATCATTATTTTTGTAAAACTTATTCATAAGTATATATCATAAGTCCTGATGCGTCTGTTTCTCTGTCTGAATACGATAAACTCAAAAACTAACAAACGATTTTCATACTGGCCTGTCAGCTCAGTTGGTAGAAGCTTTGCCTTCTGCGCTGTAGGTCGAGGGTTCGATTCCCTCCCAGGATAAACATTTGTGTGATGAACACAGATGTTTGTTATGTGTGTTAAAGTATCATAAGTATGTATATAAAAATATATAAGTATTCTACAGTCATCTAGTCACCATAATACAAGCTATGCTTAGTTTGGGGCTAGATGGTGTTGTGTGCATTGTCCACCAATATTTATTTATTTATTTATATACGTTTTCCACCAACGGACGGAGTGATTCATCACCCGTGCGAAGGCGGGGCGGGTTGATAGTATTACTATATTATGTTATCTTTGGTATAACATATTTAAGTCGTGTGAGTGGGGTAGCTACCTGTTTTTTATTTATCACTGTTCTATACCTAAAATGCAAATTTTTATCTAAACTACAAGTGAAAACTGTCAAAAATACAGGCACTTAAAATACCTACTGTTAAATTGAAACTAAACAAAAAAGACATTACGATAGAATACCAAATTCAGATTTTGTTTGTTGGTAGGTACGTGCAACATAGAACAACTTGTAAAAAGCATTTACTTATATTGGCAAGGCTATGGTAGGTACCTGATTCAAAGAAAATATTACTCCGTATTATTAAAGATTCATAACCTTGCGGGGAGGGGATATCTTGAGGCAGACTGCGCTGCGCAGTCGACAGCCTATCGCCAATAATAACAGGTACCTATACAAGTGGCGTCATAAATCAACAAGGACAAAAAACGAGGTCACCTAAATATGGAATATGAAAGGTGCCTTGCTTAGTGCCTACGACGACTCCGACTATACACTACTAACTTCCTAACTACTGTATCGATACTCGGTTTGCTTCACCGTGAATCCTGATATTATCGTGTACTGAGTGACGACCAGGGCGTCTACTCTGCGATCCGACTTCAATATATCGAAACGATAAAGTCGTTGAAATGCACGTATGATTTTATCACAAGCAATCATATAACGCAAAATCAGCATTGGGAGGACGGAAAACGCTCACGACGATATGCCACTCCAGCTCGACACACGATACCTCAATAGTTCTTTCAATAGAAAGATTTCTAATATCCTTACGCTCCTTGCATTTAAGTAATTTTTTACAACAATTAACGAGCCACCACGTATTGCGCTCTTGCGTTTATGTAGTGTAAGTTAAATAAGTTTTGATCGTTCGGGATTGAACCCGCACTGCGACCGATATCCCGCCGTCAGACAACCGCGCCTCGAATTTGCAAGAAAACGATTGTCTATAGAAAACAATGCGTTTATCAAAGCAATGGGAATAAATGCGATTATTAATTTATTTGCATTTTTAAGTCTTTCCATGTTTTGTAGAAAACCAACGAACTCGTAGTCTGTAGATCTTCCATTTTTAACAAACTTTGAAAAAAATATAGATAGGTTTAGCATATAGGTACCTAAGTAACCCTATAAAAGAGGTTAATTAAAGAGTAAAACAATTATTTTAGACCACCTGTTGCTAATTATTTTTTTTGCCAGTTATCGTCTGTAATCGGTACAAAAACAAGAATTTAGTCGAATAGACAGTTATTTCGTTGTCAAATTCAAGTTATCAAATCGTCTGTTGTGGAGGATTACGACATCGATTGTCAAAAGTAATCGATGTCGTTCTATTGCTCAAAACGAGTCGAAACGATGTAGCTCAGAGTAGGGGTTTGCACGATTATTGACCCGATATATCGTTAATCGATTTCAAGAGTAGACTCCCTGGACTTTTTGAAAGTGTCGAAGCTTATAATAGATCGCGCTCTAACGAGAGTCAACTCGATACTCACAAGAAACTTGCTACTTGTTTTGTTCGGAGCGGATCCTTTGTAAGTAGCTATTAGGTACGTAAAATAAGATAGTGTGGTATGTTATAATTAGGTATTAGTATCTTTATCGTTCGTTTATATTTCTCTTAGGTTAGTTTATCTAACTACTACTGACAGGTTTAGGTAGGATCGAATCGGGCGAATTATTATTATCTTGATTCGTCTTATCTTCTTGCCTTGTAGGCAGTATGTATGTGTATGTCTGCCATGTGTTTAGTTGAGTGCAGGCGCGAGTAAATGAGTGAATGGCCTCTCCATTAGAGCGGGGCACCAGGTGTTTGTTATCACCCCTTCTCACCCCTGTGTCCCGTGACGTCACGCAGCCTGTACAACAAAGCTACCCTAATGACACCGCACGAGCGGATACGAGAGGTGCGGAGTCTACTGGACTACTGGATACGGCTACCTTTGGCTTTTTGATTAAATTTTCATTCTTACAGATGAAACGAAAATATAGGTCGCTCAAAGGATTCTATCACATCCGGAATCACAGATTAGTTCAACCTAACAAATATATTTTTTGACAGCGTTTTGACCATCGTCCATTCAAAGTGATGATTTGACTTCCTTAAATAATCCGTATAAAAATCTTATATGAAAGACACCATTATAAATAAAATAACAAATTACGAAAGACAAGATACGACTTTATGACATCATACTATAAACAATATAAACACTTGACACTGGGAAAATTGACATTATAATGACACATGCCATTAACTAAGAAGAAGAAGAAGAAGAAGACTACCTATGTAATCGTTCAAATAAAACGTTAAATTATTTACCAAGAAAAGAAAAAACAATGCTTACAATAATTACTGGTGATCCCTGTATTAGCCATGGTAAAAAATAAAGGATTTCCACAAATTAAAAATATAAACAATAACACAGTTACAAGGCTTAAAGAGGAGAAATCAAAAGATATATAGAAATACGAAAACAAAAGAGCAAATAGCTCGGAGCAAGTATTTAGGTATCAAATCACCTCATTTTGTTTATTACAATGAAATAAGAAAGTACATTATATCTAAAAGAGCGCCAGCGCTGTCACGGACTACTAATCTAATGTTTGCGGCTGACCTGTGTAACTTTACCTATAAAAGAGCTGACTGACTGACTGATTCATCATCGCCGAGCCGAAACCGCTGAAGCTAGAAAGCTGAAATTTGGAAGGTAGCATCCTTTTACAGCAAAGGCATCCTAAGGCGGATTTTTTTGAAATTCAACCCCTAAGAGGGTGAAAAGGGGTGAAAACGAATGTATGAAATTTTTAACGCGTGGTCCAATTTGCTTGTAATTTGATATGAATAAATAAAATGCAAAATAAATGGACACGTGTTTCAGGATTTTTCAAAATAACCCTAACGAAGGAGTAAAATGGGATGTCAAAGTTTGTATGGGAACTTTTTAACGGGCGGGTGGTGTGATTTGAAACTTGGTTTGGATACTTAAAATGCAAAATAAATGGACACGTGTTTCAGGATTTTTCAAAATAACCCTCATAAATATGTAAAATGTGGAGTGAATGTTTTAATGGAAACTTTTTAATAGGTGGTCAGGTGATTGGTTTGAAACTTATCAATAAAATTTGGCTTCAATTCCTTTCAAAAAAAATGCGGACGAAGTCGTGAGCAACAGCTAGTCTTAAATAAATAAGATGTATGTACTAACTACAGGTCTTACAATGGGTGACGGAGAAAGGCGCTGGGTTTGTTTAGCAGACCAGACGACAACGACGAGAGCTGACACGCGCCGCGTCGAGGACCCTGTTTGAATTAAACCCTACCACCACTTGCTATATTTATTGGATGCAGTATTTTGAAGTGGCTACTTCAGTTACAGGAATTCAGATAGACGATAAAAGTGACGGAATGGATTTTGGGAGGGTATTAAGGCATAAAACCGAGCAAACTGGATGAGACAAGCGATAGATAGAGATATCTATGGAAAGATATGGGGTGGGCCTACCTACGCCAAAGAGGAGACAACTGCAATACAAACCAATTTATACCTAAGCATGATATTAATTGTTAGGATGAAATGATTAAATTGGAAGCAGATAAATGTTGAAATAATAATAATAATAATGCCGGACAATTTAAACAACATCATCTGGCCCCTTTTTTGTATCTGGTCTATTTTGTAAATACATACATATTATACATAGAAACACCCAGACCCGAGACAAATACTTGCAGATCATACAAACATTTGTCTCGCGGCGCGAATCGAACCCGCAACCTTTTGCGTCTCAGCTGGGCTTTGGCCCACTGCGTCACAGACGTCGTCAATTTATTTATAAATTTTGTAATTGAACAGTCATATAATTTAATAGAATAAATGGCTATTTTATTTTATTACTTCAGTAACACTGGGTTGTTTCACACGTTGCACTTTCAGTATAAGTACCTAACATAACAGATATTCCAACTCTTAGGCAAACAATGTGGACTGTGGATCGATTAAATACCTATGTTCTAGCTATCCCGCCACGACTTCGTTAGCTCGTTTTAAAAAGAAATGTAGTTTACATTAAAACACAACTGAAACTAAGGAAAATCTAATTGAATTTCTAATTAAGGCATATATTTTTTAAATTAATTTTGTAGTTACAGCAACTCCTTGATCAAATGATTTTGTCGCTTTTTAAAAGTTTTTTTTATTAGAAACATTTAAATAAAGAATTCTGAAAAAAGTTTTATGGGTAATGTTTTAGTTAGATTACAATTCATCTTTATGTTTAAACAGCAAGTTAAAGCGAAATCAACTTTAGGAGAAGATGATGATGAATATTTTAGACATTATTTCATAAATAAATTATAAAACTAATAATTTCTTTAAACGAGGAAGTAGGGGGTCAAATACGTCTATTCCCACTAGTTCAGTTGTCCAGTTCAGTTGACTGAACTAGTGAGATTTATTTTCTCGTTTGTTCAGTCGACTAGATTAGTGAGATTTGGACTTTTCTCGTTTGTTCAGTTCAGAAATAGAAAAAAATATTAGGTAGGTACCTAGGTTACCTACATATACTCAAACTAGCACCTATGACAATTCAGCTAGTCTTTTACATGTATTACAGTTTGTTCAATGTGCTAAGATGAATAAACTATATTCTTTTCTATACTCTAACATAACCTAACCAACTGGTTTCGATTATATTTCAATAATAATAAATGTAACAAGGTGCAAAAGCTAATCTTATTTTCAATTGAGCAAATGAGAAAAGAAATCTCACTAGTTCAGTTAACTGAACTGGACAACTGAACTAGTGGGAATAGACTTAAAATACTGAATACATACCATAATTACATACTATTAATTCTTCAGTTAACGAGCAGATACCTACTAAATAGCAGTAAAAATACTATTTTCCTATACAAAAGTTAATTTGCTGTGCGCACCGTTCTAAAATAACTCTCTTCACCCATAATAAAAAAAACCACAAACACTTTACTTCTTAAAAATGTAAAATTCAAACTTTACTTCTATAAAATGTAGTATAGTCCGTCGCGTTTGACCATCACTCCTTAGAGTGCTTATACCATGTCTGAAAAGTAACTATAATGCTTATTGTTATTATTATTCCTATGACTATTAAGTATTTTTTGTACACAGTTTGAATTCCAGTTTAGTCCGGTTACCTATTAATTA
The DNA here is from genome assembly GCA_948098915.1 of Lampropteryx suffumata. Lineage (NCBI taxonomy): Eukaryota > Metazoa > Arthropoda > Insecta > Lepidoptera > Geometridae > Lampropteryx > Lampropteryx suffumata. Next base: position 2,345,113 of record OX402561.1, on the reverse strand, counting down.
TAGTTAATAATGATCCGGATTCAAAGATTGTAATGATCCGTAAATTAGACGTCGGCAATAAGTTCCACTGCTTAGCATAATTTTTATATTGTATCTGAAAAGTTAGGAATTTCCTGTTGTCCCGTTGCTTTTTATGCATAAGTAGATTGTAATATTTCATACTATAATATTATAGAGATTAAAAACAGCTGACAGCAATCAGTTCCACCCACTCCCTAATACAGTGCTGATATCACATTTCTTAAAAGTGTGTATACCTACAGGGTTTGCGACCCTTTTTCCCGTTGCTTATTTTGTTTAGTTTATAATGATTCTGAAACCCAGAGTGGGTTTATAATGATAGGGAAAAACAGTCGCCACCAATAGTTCCATCCACTCAATAGTAGAGTGCTTAGATCCTGTCTGAAAAGTAAGTGTTTTCCACACAGGCCTTGATACCACGTTATCCCAGTGCTTATAATGGCATCAGTAACATATAATTGTTCAGATTTAAAAAAAAAATGGTCATGATAAACAGACACCAGCACTCAGTTCCACTACATGTAATCTAATCCTCGCGGTTGTATTGATTCAAAACATATTTGAATTGAAATTAGTAAAAAGTTTACATCCCTTTAATGTTTATATAAAAATATGTATTTTGCGTCTTTTTATTAATTTAATTTTATTTAAATTTCAACACCCCTCAACAACTTCTTCAAGAGGTCGATTTTAAAACTTGTGAAATACGTCCTTCTTTATTTCTATTAAGAAAGTTCACTCAGGTTTGGGATCAGCGCGTTACGCGTTAAAAATTATAATTGTAAATTCAAACAGAAACTGTTTGGAACAGGATTACTAGTATTCCAATCTATTCAAATTTCTAGTCCACATAAATTATGTGTTTATTCCTCTGCTTATAAATCGGCACGAGTTATTTGTGTATATACAAAAATCAAACCTAGGTCTGTGGTCCTGCAATCGAGATTATTATTTCTTATGACTTTTTTACATACAAAGTTTATTTTAAATGTAGTATATAGTAGGTAACTCAATCCAGCCGCCTGACTATGCCGTGCCACGTGTAGCGCGGCGGCGTTTCATTGTCGCCATTTCAAAGGGGGAACTTTTACAGGAATCACTGATTGCCTGATTGCTTTGGAGCGCGTTCCAGAAGGTCCGGAAAGGGGCGAGAGTCAGGGAGAGGGAGACAGGACATCCCGCGGATCAAAGCGCAAGTGTCGAGCAATAAAACTACGTGCAATACCTAGAATTGCGCGCCGCGCTATTGGCTGCCAATTGGAGCGCAGCGACGAGACTACGCGACGTAGAGGTTCCTCGGCGTATCCTAGATAACCTAGCAAAGAAATCTTACTCTAGATTCTTGTTTGCTTCTTGTTGTATGTAATATTCAATAGCAAAACAAAGTGTGAAATGTTTGCAAAAGTTTATTATTGCTGTAACCTGTTACGAGTATATTGTAACTTTACGATGCTTTGTTTATGATTTACCTGAAGCATTGCATAACAGTAGGTAGTATAATAAAGCGTTAAGTGCCGAGGTGAAGAAGTGAGATGCGGAGCGGAACGGCTGGGAGTTATTAGTACCGACTAAGGTAGGTACTATTCGTAAGCTTTTCTATACCTGTACTTAAATAAGTCAACTGTCGTTTGGTTTGCGACAAAAGCTGTAGCAATTTGTAACACAAATACAATTTGAAAACATCAATAATGCTACGTCCAATCGAGGTCAGAGTGGATGCATAGTAACGTAACTTGTGATGTGTTTTAATATTTATCGACAAATAGTGCTCAGCTAGGCACGGGAAGTACCTGACAGTAACCTAGCCACTGATTGGGGCTGGCGTGGCCGCAGTCGGTGCCTGTCGCAACACTACCTGCCCAAGCGAATCGTGTAAGTGACACAATATAACTGAACTTTACTGAACCGTGTCGTTGTGCCGAGTTGGAATGGGTGGTTGAAACTCAAAATCAAAATAGTTTGGATGGATTGACCTCAAAGAAACATTTCGACATTTGCTTGCAGCGCCCGAAGTCCGGGCGCGTTTCAATTGAATATGAACTGTTTGTCTGTAAGAATTACATTAGGAGCGTGTTACAAACAAATTTCGAACAAAAAGTCCTATTTAAACCTATTTGTCTATTTAAACAAAATTTACCTACGTAAGAGTACCTGGTGGTACCCATAACATAAGCTTTGCTTACTTTGGGGCCAGATGATATTGTGTGAAATGTCCGGCATTATTATTATTATTGACAATTAGGATTGGTGAATACAAATCTATTAATCGGCTGATATCATTCTTTTATATTAATATAGTGATTATTTTGATGTGTAACATCTTTTTTCTCGATGTGGAGTGGGAGTGATTTCTTAAAAATGGATAGAAGTGTATTACAGGAAGACGGGGAAGCGCGCGCTGTTTGATTTAAGTAATGAGTGCGCGCGGTGTTTGGTTTTGACCAATGAGCGCTCGCGGTGTTAGAGTTGGGCGTCAGATGGTACCAACCCATTTTACAAGAGGTTGGTACTGTCAGCCAACAGAGCATCCATTTATGTGACGAGAAAGGAAGGGAAATAGAGATGGAGAACGCATTAGTTGTGCGCTTAATCTACAATGTTGTAAAGTGTGCTGATATAATAACGAATTCAGAATATAATGTTAATGCTGCTTATTACCAAGGTGAGAGGTTACACATCATAATTATGTAACTACTGTAAAGCTCGCTCGTCCTATTTTATAAAAATCATGGAACCCATGAAATAATGAGATATAAGATATATATAAAACGACGGAGGAACTGAGTAGTTTCACCACGTGGAGCGATTGAACTGATGCTGATCATGCGGACATTTTCGCGGCTTTACGATATTTTCTGGCGTGCCAGAAACGAAACGGACTCGTATTTTAATGAATTTGAATTTAGGGCTAGCCTTCCTTTTGAGTTTATAACTTTAATTAAACTATTTTCCTTTATGCATCTACGGAGTGCTTGTGTATAATATTGTTATGTTATATGTTTGTCTGTCTGTCGACTCTAATCAGAGCTCTTAGTCGCAGTATTATTGTGAAAGTTTGCACTGTAATACGTGTTGTTTTACCTATTCTTACTGACTTTCAAATCTTTCACTGTGCGTCGTCCGACACATTTTTATCCAGTAGCGGATAAACGGAGAGAGACTCACTTATATTATACGAGGCGTGCCTAATACAATAATGTCACATTACATACCGACCGGCTTCTTATGAACATTGATTTGTGAAGTTCTTGTTAGATGGGACTCCGTAGGTATGTACCTGGAACAAAACATTTGATTGAGGTTCTCATTTGGCAGATATCAGAAGATATTTATTCGCATTATCTCCAACATAAGCCTTCGTTTCCTTTCAGTAGCACGTGACAGAATAATTGAAATTATACTCGTAAGAATTCAATAAAAATCCACCTGTCATTCAATTAGTTCACAGCTAAAAACACAGATGGTGTTTTGATAAACAGTTAAACAGTTTTATACTTATATTATTATTTTATAGTTGGTTTAAATTAACATATGCTTTAATAAATATTATTGTAATAAAAATGATTATACCATCACACACATTTGAGAACGAAATTAGGATTTCAGAACGAAAGTATCCAATGATTGTTATATATTGTAAATTTAATTGTTCGATACATACTTTCTTACTATTTTTCAGTTATTAATTAGTTTGGATTTATTAACGAATGTTTCACTTTATTATTTTCTGTTCTCATTATTCTGATATTTACAAGTCCTTCATTTGATTGTTTACTAAATCGGTAAATTCGTTATAATTCTTTTATTAAGACATATATAGCAAAACTATGAATCCATTGTTTCATGAATTATATTTTAACATCTTTTTATTGTTATTAAGTAAATAACTTTTATTATTATACTTAGATTCTTAATAGGCTTCTGTGATTGGTTGAATAATGAATATGGTGTGATGTTTTGTATATATTTCAAAAATGTATAAAAGGCGAGGTTAAAGCCTAAGACGGGTAGATTGGGAGTGACCACCGAACTAGAAAGATAAGTGCCTTGCAATAATATTGTACTAAAATATATTTGTGTGTATTTAATATGTGTACCGTTGACTTTTTGTGTTATTCTCTGTTTGGTTATTTGGTAACTTTAAAACTATATTATCTTTGTGAACTACATACATTTGTATCAGTTAATTATTCTGTCATTGTTTCCTTATATTCCTTATGGTGTTTATTTTGTAGGAGGGTACTTGTGTTGTGTAAAATTGTAAAGGATCATACAAAAAAGTGTTAGGACCAGACAAGTTTCTTGCCGGATTCTTCTTGAACTGGGGTTAGGAGGAACCGGCACCTAGATTCACTAGCATGTAAGAAGACGATTCTAAGTGGTCCTTGTAATTTTATTGAATAAAGAAAATTGAATATACTATGGTAAATTTGTTATTCTCTCTTCTTATTGAATTTATCCATGCTTACATTTAGCTTTAATTCCTCATGTGAGAAGTAGATATTTAACTTCAGTAATTTTACTAACTTTCATTATAAACTTCTAAATCTTGATATTAGGTGTAATATATTATACTAATTAGAGCAGGTATTTATATGAATCTGACACACGCATACGGACTATTCTTTAATCTGTGGCGCAGGTGACAGATCTATTTGCGCATGGTATCTTGTGGCGTGGCATGTCACTTGACGTGTTCGCTACACGTGATCATATAACAACGTAACCTAGGTAACGTGAAAGACAATATATCGCGCGAATAGTTATATGATGTATACCTATAATCTATACTAATATTATGAATGTGAAAGTAACTCTGTCTGTCTGTTTGTCACGTTTTCAAGCCTAAACCGCTGAACTGATTTTGATGAATTTTGGTATAGAGATAGATACATCTCTATACCAAAATTCATCAACATAGGTGGTTTTACATAGAGGACATAGGTTAATTTTTATGTAGGTACCACGCGTGCAAAGCCGCGGGCAGCAGCTTGGACAATATATTTACCATGATATGTGAGTTTTTCAGCTTCCTGATATTTCGGCACAGTTGCATGCTCACGAGATAAATTATCATATATGTAACATAATTTTTACTCAAAACGGATCACCAGATTATCTGTTGATGGCGCATGCAACTGTGCCAAGGCATCTGAAAGAAGAAAAACTCACACATCATTGTAAATATTCCGTTTCGAGTGAAAATTACTTTGAAAACCGTGATCGTTTTAGTTATATACCTAACTATAGTTAAACTGAACTTCTTACTTTATCATAAATCCCAAAACCCTAGGGATTACCCAGAAGTTGCATCTTCTACAAACTCTAAATTGTGTGTAGTTTGTGTTAGGAGTATATTATGTGTGGTTTATATAACACACGGGTTTTAACAATGGTTCGCTAAGTGCTACGATAAACGAAACAATTTGCTTATTTATCTTTGAGGTAATCTTAGTATTTAACTATAGTTGACCAGTTCTATAGGAATGTCTATCAAGCACACGTCAAGGACATCCAAACAGCAGCTGTAACTCCTTAGTTTTTCCCAGCAATAATGTTTCTAACGCTGAAGAGGCTCTTGCGACGTTTCACAAAAGGTCATAAAAGGTTCAAAGAGTCGTATCTGTAACAATATCTTCCCTCAAACTTCGGAGTGCCTCCTGTTAAAAAGATTCTCATTCAATTTGCCTCACAAAGGGAGTTCTGAGTTTATTATGTGACGGCGTTAAAGTCGGAGCTTCCGAATAAAATCACAAGTAAGCGTTAGAACAAAAAGATACGACATCCGTTAGCAAACAATAGGGTTCGAACTGTAGACCTCTTGGGTGACGCCGCCGGCCGCGGGTACCATGCGGGGGTATTGGGGGCGTATCTGCCCCCCTCATCAGCGCCGCAGACTCTTACCCGCTGACAGCACTGTGAGCACGCTCTCACTGCCCAATAGTTTCCTGTTTTAATTGTAGTGCGATCAATATCTTAGTAACTACGATGTGATCTCCTGATTTAATCGAACATTCACATCAATATTTATTATAAGACTGAAATTAATCACATACAACGCAGAGTCCGGATGAAGTCAATTCGTCAATCATCTATTCAGCGCGAGTTGTGTCATGGCGCGACAGACGCGGCAATTGGCGCTGTGGTCGTGCTCATCTATCTACTGGTGCATGCGGAATGTCAGAATATACGGAAATGTCAAGATCTACAACACTACTATATTTTTAGGAGCAGCGTGTGGGCAATAATATAAAAATATAAGTGTAATGCATGTAATAGCATGAAGATGTGTTGATTGCTGGCTAGCCGATTCACCGCCGGGTGTGCGTTAAGCCAGTAAGGCGGTATCTTATCCTCGATTCGTGTTTATTCAATGTGGCTCGACACCACTTGACGAGCTTTCGACAGAGGGCGTTCGCTGACTGCCGGTAATGTTAAAATGTTACATCTGTTGTTTTGATAACAAAGATGACTGACACCAGGATACCAGCTTTTGACAAAAATTTGCTGTGAGAGTAGTAGAAAATTCCAAAGTTGCAAGCGGTATCAAGCCATTAAGTCTGAGGAGAGACTGCCTCTATGTGTGTTCTACCCCTTATATAACGGGTTGTGTTTCTTGGAGTATGATGCTACAGGTGTTGCTGTCGTCCATGTGTTTTTGTGACCGCTTACCATAAGTGATCAAAAATCAAAATATATTTATTTGGTAGCATAAACAAGAATATACAAAAACATGGAAAGAACGATAAAATTACGCAGAAGTTAAATTGTTAACTGTGTCGCAAATTTTAACGCCCACCTCCGAACGTAATAAAACAGAAGCAAAATTAGATACTTTAACAAAATAGGGGAATTGCAGACCTCTACTCAAAAAATAATTAAATAAGAAATAGCAAGTGTATAGTGTGTAAAATGGGTGTGTGTATGTAAAGTGTGTGTGTGTTCGTATCTGTGTGTTTGTGTGTTTGAGAGTGATTGTATGTGCCTGTATATGTGTGTAAAGTGAGGGTTAGTTAAAAGGTGTATAACAAAAGTAAATGAGTTAGTAATAGGTAAAAGGGGCACGGTGAAATGTGATAACCAGATGATGTGTGAAATGACCGGGATTATTATTATTATTATGATTATTATAACTCATTTGATGAGAGCAACTAGTTTTATTCCGAGATCTTGAGAAAATTTTCAGTGCTATCACAAGACAGGGACATATACCATTTATCTATCTATCTATCTATATATCTATATACCACTGCAGACATTTTTGTTTACAGTTATATCGAAGAAGGAGATAAATGTTAATTTCTTTATTAACTTTGTTATTGTGTTGTGCTTAGAAAGTAAAAATGGCGACTGGCCGTTGTAATGCCGTGTTTCGCAAACTATATCAGATCTACGTTTGGCATACACAACAGTAGGGTCAAAGACTTATTGGGAATGTTTTCTTATGATCGTATACAAAACAAAAAGTTGACGAACTATGCGAAGTTGAGGGCGAGAATAAATTTCATAGCTAGGAAACCAGATAGGTTTGTTTATTAAAACTTTAAGGACAGTCCTAAAGGCTTGTTTAAGTCTTAGAATTTGAGTTTTGACACAGCCGACCCTGTTACAGATACAGTGATGCTATTAAACGTACTTTTTTAAAGATTTATGAATCAACAAGGTTAAGTTGCGAGTGATACAGAGACCGCGCGGCGTGTTAGTGTTTTATTCATTTTACAATAAAACCCTGTCCTGGCCCGTTCCGTCTACTAACCAATATTCAGTGCGCTGATTATGCCTGTGTCCGAACCCACAATAGGTATGCAAGACAATGTCTTATGCAAAACGAAAGAAGGAAGATGAATACACTTTAGTAAGTGGTAAAACTAGCAAATTCCAAAACTGTTGAACTATTTCTTTCGTAATTAGTAAGAACATTCATTATTGTTTTTTTATATTTAAGTTATAAGATGATTTCAAAATGTACATTATTCTTGGGATCTTGTGCTTACTTATAGAAGGACGTAAGTACACCGTTTATAAATTTTAGTTATATATAGTGAATTTGCGTAATAACAACCGATACATATATTATCTGCGACTGTAGTTTGACCGTTATGGATAAAAATCAATACAATACAAAGAGCCACTTAAAATAGCATGAACGAGCTGTTGCCGCGAAGAGTGTGTCGATGTCGGTGGAACAATTTGCAAGCGTCCGCTCACTGCGCTGTGCCATTGCGCCGCGGAATTAAACATCAATCACACGCTCACATTAGCCGAGCGAGCCAAGCGCACCTAGTGCACCGAGCGCGGCGACCAACATATTAGTTAATCAACTTGTCTATTCAGCAGCATCAGCTCAACCGACAAGTATCTACTGGGGATGAGCCGAGCGTGCTCTAATTTGCCCGTACGCTACGGTCATTCATTAATAACATTAAACTTAAAGCGATTAAAAAAATTGGTTGGTTTCGGTGATATTGCTAGACCAAGGTTTGTAATGTTATTTTATAGTAGCACTGATAATTGTGTTCCCTCCTCTCTCCACCCCGCGCCCCACTCTCACCGCGAAGCCCACACACACGTCCCACAACACAAAATATCTACATGATACCAATCCAATTAAACTCAAATCAGATATAAATTGAATCGATGAAAACTATAAATTCTTAAGATTATATTCTAAAGATTAAGACGTTTGATACTACAAAATGCGACGCGGTTTGGCGTAGTGTGGCGTAGCATGGCATGACGAGGCGTAGCTCAATGTGGCGTGATGTGGTGTAGCGCAGCTCCTGTCTCCTTGTAATTATTTCAACGTTATGTAAATCGGATCCTACTTGTATTTAGTTCAGCTGCTTAGCATTTGAATGCTGTAATTTTCCAATTATGTAAATTAATCACTTGTGATAACCATTCATTAGATGAATTGAGGAGCCCTTTACTTCGCGAGTCGAACATTACAAAATGTTTTGCGTTGATTGCCATCACCGTCGAGAAATCTAAGAGTCCTCTGACCCGTCGTCGCTCATCGTAATTGCCTTTTGGAACGCATAAGCGTTCCAAATTCCAACTGTTTGAACCATCATACAATTTCTTATCGACATTATTGTAGGAACAGCGTAGAAGCTCTACGGCGTAGAGGATCTACAACAGTAATATTCGATAATATTCGCTGTATAGGTGATCGCGAATGATCGCAGGTGGAGAATAGAATATAGTAATAACTGCTGTAGCTTATCGAAGAGGGCAACATCCATGCTCAATTTTGTCTGTGTCCCTCATTCAATATCTGCACTTTTATATGAAACTCACGGATGGATGACGTTCAAATTAAATGCCTAAGCGTATTATATAGCAAACATTTCAGAAATAAGTGAAGCTTTAAAATAGTTTATGACTGCGCAGCAATGAGGTCGCGCAAGTTTGTTTAATAATAGCCACCGATAAAATCGCGTTCTGCAGCCTAGTTACTGTCAAGGCAGCTAGATCGGTCCACAGCGAGTGCATCTAAGGCTGCGGCCTAGTTGACAGTGCATGCTGGGTGCCTGCTGAGAATGTGAGACTGTGGCGTCGGGTCGTGACGCAACAATGTAGAGCGCATACACTTCATATCACTCGTGAACTGAAAGTTTCTCAATTTCCTCTCTTTGCATCACCGCGCGACTAGTCGAGACGAGGCGAGACGAGACGATATCAGCTCGGAAAGGGTTCAGCCGGACGCGTCCCATTCCAAACTGTTCTCTGGGAAATGAGCTCGTATAGAACCATTCTTTATTTTTCAAATTAAGCAATAGTTATGATACTGGACTCTCATGGGAAGACATTAAAGAAGTTCACAGCTCGTGTCCCAACTTATTATCAAAATATGCAATCAGTTCTGTACGTTGTATACCTATTATGTACATTATGACTTCGCGGTGGACGGAACGTAAACAAGGCGTTAATGAATATGAATAAGTAATTTACATTGCTTTTCATAATAACAAATGTTGTGTAGTCCGGCACTGTAGCTTCTCATCTATTTCAATCTCAAACGCAATGATTTACAGCTAAATATCTATTTACGCGAGATTTGCTCTTTTGTGACGAATTTCTAAAAAAAAAACTTGACATGATGAGCATCTAAAAAAATTAAAGATTTCTGAAGATTAAAATAACCACGAGTCCCATATCAAATAGGGACCTTTACTGCCCTCTCAGTGATGTCGTGATTTTTGACAACTTAATCTGCATACAAGATAACGCACGCCATGTCACTGATCACAGTGTACATATTCTGTGTATTACATATCTGGCCTATCAGCTCAGTTAGTAGCAGCTCTGTCTTCTGTGCTGTAGGTTTAGGATTGGATTCCCTCCCGTATAAACATTTGTGTGATGAACATAGGTATTTGATCTGTGTTTGGATGTTATAAAGTATCATAAGTATTTTAAAATGTACAACTATTCTTTCAGTCATCAGGTCATCATAATATAAACTATGCTTAGTTTGGGATTAAATGGTGTCGTGTGCAAAGTCCTCCAATATTTATTTATTTATCTCATTAAAAAGCTACTTAGACATTTATAATATGTAGTAGACAAGACAAAAGTGTCCCACTCGTAACTGTTGTACAACGCGACGCATCACCTGCAGCGTTATCCCCTCCTCTCCCCACGAACCCCTTTGCTCCCCCCGTTGCTATCACAATAGCTAGGGTGCTGGCTGCAGTGACACACCAATGTTATCGGGCAGAATACTCTTATTCTTCGTATAGGTAACGTTGGCATGGTAAATAATGAACAATCCAAGAAGCTTTATTGTAATTAAAACTCAAAAAAAAATAACATAGCCACAGGGCCGGCTGCCAGAGTAGGTAATTGTAAATGTCTGTATATTATAAATATTAATGTCTGTCGCGAATCTAAACAATGTGCAGACGTACAAACGTCAACTTAATTAAAATATATTTTTGACAGCCGATGTCAAAGTGACAGATCGTTAACCGCTTCAACCTTATACACGCATCAAAATCTCTGTAATTTATATTTATTCATATTTTACGCTAATCTACCAAATCCAGGCTTGCAAATTTTTGCAAATTATTTACAACAACCCGAGAGGAACCCCTGTGTCGGCAAACACAATGTCTCATTCTATATGTATATATTTACTTTATTTCACTATATTCTTGGAGGATATATGAATTATACCACAATGTCCAGGCACGAATATAAATCGCTTTTATTCAGTAATATTACATTCGTAACGTTGGCTAATCAACAGGCACCACACACGACTGACTGTCCTCCCCGAGGGGCGCGGAAAAAAACAGCGTCGTACAATCCGTTCTATCAGATTACATTAATGTGTCCCTACAGTAATCTTAGCTACACTATAGTCCTCAATAGATACATTAATTTTCATGTCGTGTATCTGGTTATTTTGAACGTGTGGTGAAAGGATTGAAAATGCGGCTCTAAGACTCCTTCGTGTACTTAACACAAGTCTTGAAACTTTTTTAGGTACTACGTCTTGCCGTTTTTCTCACGATGTTTTCCTACATCGTATCGAGTCATCGAGAGTACAGGTATATCGTACATACGTAGAATACTCAGAAAGTAAAAAAACTAATTTATATGGATAAAATATTTAAATTAAATTTTTCAAAGAACTCTTCACCAGCCCCTATACAAAGTTTCATGCGTCTGAACCTATTTTTGGAATAATTTTTCCAGTCCGCCACCACTTCTACAGCCTTCGCGAACGCTGATATCACATCTTCCGGCTATAAAAACTGTATCCCTTTCAGTAGATTTCTTTTTTAGAAAATCAAAAGAAGTCACACAGTGACAGATCAGGACTGTACGGAGGGTGACCCAAGACTTTGACCGGTGTGGTGTCCAGGAAGTCCCTTGTTTCGAGCGTTAAGTGCGCGGGCAGTTGTCGTGGTGAAACAGTAGCCTGTAGAGCCCAGTGTTCGGTCGATTGTTGCTCATTTCAGTGAAAACTTCTGGCAGGCATTTTGTAGAACACCATTCGGCGTTGATGATGCTTTGATTTTAAAATGGAATCGACCCCAGGTACCCTGTCAAAGTAAAGAAACTAACGATTAAAACTTTGGTAGGCGTTGGTTCATTTTAAAACAGCCAAACTGTCGACTGATGCTTTGTTTCTGAATAATATTGATAAATCCAAGATTCGTCACCTATCTCAATGTCGTAAACGCGCAGATACTTCTGCTTCAAATTTATTAATCATGTCACGGCTCCATTCCATACGAGCCTACTTCTGAGCTTCGGTGAGGTTGTGCGGCACCCAGCGCGACACTATTCTTTTCACGCGAAGATCGAACATCTTCGCGTGTAGAATGTTATGAACGCTTCCCGATCCAATATGAAATATGTGCTAAATCTCTTTGTACGTAGTTCACATGTTTTCTACAATTACATTTTTCACTGCTAGCACGTTTTCCTCGGTAACAGCCGTCGAAAGACAACCACTTTTTTCTTAATCCCTCAAAGTTAGACGACCGCGCTAAAATTCGTTTTGCCAACGGGAGATGGTGGCTTTAGAAAGGCTTCTTTCCATAAATGCCATTTGAAAACGATCAACCGACTCATCGGGTTTTAGGCCACATTTGAAATTGTAAAAAATCATCGCATGAAAATGTTCCCAACGCAGATTCAATTTTTAATAAAACACGACAATTCAATTTAGCTCTAAAAAAATGGGGAGGGAAATTCAGTATTCACACGATGATTTTTTTACTTGTAAACTAGCTAACCCGTTAGCGACTTTGTCCACGGGTTTAAAAAAATATATCTAATTGTAAATCTAAACTATTCTCGAATCCACTTGAACACACACAAAAAAAATCATCAAAATCTATATTTTAATAAGATTTATATTTATAAAGATAATTACATTTTTTTTATAATTATAATCAGCCAGGGCTTAATACATAAAAACTTTTTTCACAATACATTCCGAGTGGCCTGGTACATTCAACCAACTCGTGACCTTGAAATCGGAAGGTAGGGTCACTACAACTATATCACTGGTACTCTCAACAGAACAGACAGTGAAATGTGGTAGCCACCATCACACGCTGACAGGACATCACGTGTTGTCAGCATTCTGATAGTATGGACAGTCAATCCAATGGGAGCATTGCACTCACTATTCCAGCTAGTGCCAACCAAATTCTGATACTAACAGCTTTCACTTACCATTGATAAATGTGTATTACAGAAGGTTGATGTTGGTTTGATGTTGGTCAGACATGCTGCCATATACCAAATAACTATGTAGAAGGAGTACCGCGATCCAAAGTAGCTTTATGCTGAGTTCAGGATCTGTTTGGTGCACACTGAGTGGGACTAGTTGGTGTTTATGTTTGGCCTACCAATGGGGTGCCTAGTACCTACCTACTTGGTCTGGCATGATAGGTACCTAATTAGCTACACAATGTAGACTGTATTATATAGGTTCTTGCTTTTATTTTTTTATCTTTTGTTTTATTTTTGTTTCTATATTGTTACCTTATTTTTATTTATTTTTATTGATCCGCTCTGTAATGTGGTGTCAAATAAACAAATTTTCTTTCTTTCTTTCTTTATTTCTTTCAAATTGAAGGCTCAAAACCGTGCTCTATTGTACTTATATACGCATCCACATACATACACCCAAGTCATACACTTTGTACATGTCATTTAGTCGTCCAGTAAACATTCTACAAAAACCTCGCGCCTAGGTCAAGTGCGTTTGAAAAAGCTATTTCAAGTGAAAAGTAACTAGGCGACTCTATTTTGCTTTTTTTTGCTGCAATTCGACCCGTTTTCACCACACAGTAATGTATAAAGTTTTAGTACGATGTTTTGTTTTAAGTACTGGACGTGACATGTATTTAGAGCAAGGAGCATGGTTGGGTATGTAAGTGCACTCCGTCCTTATTTTATTTGGTGTGAGATAGAATCAGAACGCACGTAATATCAATCCATCTTATCAAAATGAATTGAAATAACGGTTAAATGCTAATGATAGGTTGATTGATTGTTTGATTCATAGATTGTGTCAAAAGTTCCATAATCATTGTACAAATTTTGTGTTTCCATTCCATTTCCATAAAAGTAGTTTTTCCGGATAAAAATAATCAGTCCCATTCGAGGAATGTCTGTGAGGAACGCCAAGAAATAAGGAAATAAAACCTGCCAAAAACAGTCGCTTATGTGGACCGCGGATGCAAATGAAGCGGTGCTTGTCGGAGGTACTCTTTGTGGCGTATCGCCGGGACCGAGACGAGGGACGTGACGGGCTGGGGTTGGGGCGAGCTCACTTGCCGGTTGTTAGCATTCTACTACATTCCTTCTTTGACGAACCGCTTTGCAGCACGGAATTGAAGTAACAAGCGCAAATAACGTAGACGAGTTACTACCTTACACATACGTTATAGAGTGTATGTTTGTGTAAATGAATAATTCGGTGTAAAATCGCAATGATCGCATGCTTGTAGCGCATTCGTCGTGGCGCTGTTCGCTTTAATTTGCAACATGCCGACATACGTCATATGTTGCTCGCGAGGTATTAACGGCGGGTGAACATTATACGAAAACAAATATGGTCGTTTCGCTCTATGTTAGGGCTTTATTACGACAATCGGAACAGGCGGAACACGGTTTGAGAGCTGCTTACTGCGAAGGTTAGAGCTCGACTATTCATATTTATGTTGTAATCCCACAGTGCGATAAACGATACACTTACCTAGGGAGATATGATATCTGTAATAACGCTTAATAATGGGGAACGCCTCGGTCCTTAGGCGTTGTTTAACAAATTTTCTTATTAAGTACCTTGTAGTATAATTTTTATTTTTAATGATAACAGAACTGAGGGACCAAACATTTTTTTACTATTAAATATAACGTTTTATCAATATCTGTAATATTCTTTAATAATAATAATATCAGCTGTCCCGCTAGCTACTTCGTCGGCGCTTTTAAAAAAATAATATGCAAAACTAAAACAAAACAACTTACACTGTTTGATTTACCGAAGTCCCGTTGCTTATTTGGTTAATATTATATATTATATAAGTTTTTAATAATGATCAAGACTCCGAAATTATAAACAATGATTTTCACCTTTAGCAAAGTGCTTACTTTGTAAACTAAAAGCTAGTATTTTCCCGTTGTCGCATTGCATATTATGCATAAATAGTATTGAACGTCCGAAACTCCGGACTAAAGTCCGCTAGCAATCAGTTTATCTTACAGTAGTTTACAGTTTATCTTAGTTGTCTAATACGTATGTATTTTCTATAAATATATGTATATAAAAATGTAATTTTAATTTTGTATATATTCAAAATATTAACATTACATCATATAGTTAATACTTACTTCGTTGTATGGTATTCGTGGACCTGCCCTGAAAAATGTACTTCGCCAATCAACTACAATGTTCGACACATTGTAGTTGATTGGCGAGTACATTTTACCGATCCGATATAATAAAGAATAACCGATCTGAATAAAGATAATGACTTAGCATCTTTCCGCTCTACCTATAGACCTAACAAAATTGGAGTACCTCAGGGAAATGTCTTGGGACCTCTTATTTTTCTTCTTTATATTAACGATCACCCTGCCATCACTTATCACATCACATATCACATGCCATGTATATTATTTGCTGATGTTATTCTTTTATATTTACATCTAATCGCAACACTGACATTTATAATTACATAATTGACATAAATAATACTATTGAATGCATAATTAAATGGCTTGACATTAGATACTTGAATGTAAACTTGACAAAGACAAATTATATACAGTTTGGAACCTATGCACGTATAAACCAGCCTCTGTAAAATATTTCATTTGGAAATATCAACATTTCAGAGTCGATAGTACAACGTTTCTAGGAATAAATAATCTTAGTCTTAGTCTTATTTAAATTTTAAAATGCAGGTCGACAAAGTATGCTCCAAAGCAAACGGAGCATAAAAATTTGTTTATGCTCTGCGGATATTGAAAAAAACGTCGTCCTTAGCCACAGTACTTCAGGCATATCATGGTTATGTAGCATCGGTGCTCACTCATTGTTTAATTTTTTGGGGAAACTCAACAGATGTAAAATGAGCATTTATCGCACAAAAAAAATGTGTGTATGTGCCATTGGTGAGATACCGTCCTGGGAATCATGCAAACCACTCTTTAAACAATTAAATATTCTCACAATACCTTGTATGTATATCCTGGAGTCTGCCTTGTTTGTTAGAAAGCGCAATCAACTGTTTGTTAAGGCTAGTGAGGTGTATCATAGAAGCACAAAAACCCAGGACAGAATTGTGTTAACTAAAGTACCAAAGACGTGCATGTATATAAATAGTAGCAATGCAATATGCGGGAAAGTATATAATTCCATACCTGAGTATATAAAAAATTACCATTAAATAAATTTATTAAGGAATTCAAAACCTGGTTACAATCTAAATGTTTTTATAACATATATGAATTATTAAAATGACATAAATTTAATTAATTAATATTCATAAGTGAAGTTTATATTGAATTATTATTCTACTATTACATGTTACCTTACTTTTTAACCGACTTCATCAAAAAGGAGGAGGTTCTCAATTAGTCGAAATCTTTTTTTTTTTTATGTATGTGATTACTCGAAAACGCCTGAACCGATACTTCGATACCTCGCTGTCTCTTTGGAGCAGTGCGTTTATTTGGCCTACCCATAGTATATGTATAAAAATACATCTACTTTCCACTGAAAATATTTTATAGGCTCAAACTTCATTCAATGAAGTCGGTTTTCTTTTTAGTTTTTAAAACGTATTTATTTATAAATATTGTACACATTTTTCCAAATGTTAGCATAGCGAACTTAGCAACTAAATAAAACCTATAATTAACCTATGTTCCACAATAAATGAATTATGAATTATGGGACCAGGCCACGTACCTCTTACCTTGCATGTTGTACTCGAACTCGCATAAATCATTCAGCTAGACGTTCCATACAAAAGCATTAACGCACGATGAAAGGATGTAATTATAATTCGTACGTAATTATAGTCCAAAGCATTGTTTACGAGATATTAAAGTCCAAACCAATGTTAACGCCGAAAGCAAATATTATTTAATTTAATCTGCGAAAATAATGTTTGTTATTATTAATTAATATGTAACATTTGATACATAATTAACTTGTGCGTGTGTATGCACATAATATATAATTCTTGTGTTGGTACACAAACAATCACTTTCCTTTAGATATAGGGTAGCCTGTAAGGTTTTTTCTGCGTGAAGATAATAGTAATAATATATATTTTTTATTAATGCCGGACATTTCACACAACATCATCTGGTCTCAAAGTAAGCAGAGCTTGTGTTATGTTGCGTTACCACATGACTATGACCACATGATATACTACTTAAATACGTTTTTTTGGGAATACACACATATTATACATAGAAACACCCAGACCTCAGACAAATACTCGCATAAGATCTATAGATACTTCAATTATTGAGACATATGTAATGAAAAACAAGTGTTTTACCTGACTTTTTATCACATATCGATTCAGTTCTTTTAAATTGCAAGTGTGTAGGCCAGCCACTGCCACTGACTGTCTGCCACGCCCTCGGCGTCGTTCCGCAGCCGTTACGTAAACGCCACGCGACCACACCGTAGTAGGCTATGTTACTTTTTGCTGCTGAGAGTCAAATTAAAATATTTTTAATCACTTTAAACCGTCTAAAATACTAGGTGAGACCGAGAAGAATTGGCAAGATACTGAAAAAATACATTCAAACCTGACTAACAGACTCGTGTTTAAAATACGAGTCAAGGTACCAGTTTATATTGTACCTACTTGCGAAATAATCTCTAGTGCACTCAAGCTAAGTATTAAATCCTTCAATAACCAAGCGTTGATCTAATAACTAACGACAAAGCCTTTATAACATCAGTCTGTTCCATAAATATAAAACTCGTAATACAAAAGAACATTATACATAAATTACACATGAGAACTCCAGTTTGCAGTAATATCTATAGCAGTTTAACTTTTAAAATAACGAATTTCTGCTCTCTCTGCATCTGACTAAGCAGAAACTCTATGAAAATTGTGGCAAAACATTTAAAACTTTGTGTGCATTTAATTAAACGTAAATCATACAAATAAGCATTTATTTTCGCTTTTGCGTAAGTTTGTATGAAGTGGCGAAGTATATGAATCTTCAAGCGATCATCGAACTAAGCGACCTAATACTTAATAAGATTTCAGTATCGTTAAAAACTTTTTGTACATCATCTGAAAATTTTTACCTCGCAGTGGTGTGCATCAAACCGCACCGCGCCATAATAAAGTGCATGATCAACTAAAGCCGTGCACACACGGGGTGGTCGCAGTTCTCCACAACGTCTTAATAGGCCGAGCGCAAACACTCGCCCTTCCTCCCTGCCCCCTCAGCTTCCCTGCGGGGTGCCATTAACGGAGGCTACATACTGGATTACTGCTAAGCAGACCGTTTACTTTACATGAATTATGTAGGTACCTACTGCTTTTAGTTAAGAGAAACTAGATTCATTACAAGAACAATGACTAAGCCTTCACTGTAAAGCACGATAGCTTAAAATTTAGAGTAAGTGTTTGAAGTTGTTTTATTTCTAGTGAGGTGTTTTAAGAATGGAGAAATTAAGTTTCGTAGTACACAATACGAATCGACAAGGCGACCCATTTGTGTCATAAAACAAAGCAAAAACAAAGCATTTAAATTTATTTAAATAACTAAATATTAAACACCTACCCATGACCAAACCCTTGAGTATAATATCCTCATAGCTAGATAATGTTATTTTGTCTCAAACTACTAGAACGTATCACGAAATTAATGCAAGAAGACCCTTCCAAATAACTAGTTACGCACATAATGAGCTGTAACTCACACTCACTAAGTATAAGCTCTCTCGTTGGAAACTTATCTCGTTGGGGAAGTGTTGTCGTATCCATGGTATGGGCCGTAACGCGAGCACGTCGCGTTAGCGCGCGCCTGTGCCGGCCGGTCGCTATCTGTCCTAATATGTGCCCTTAATTCGCAACGATCAAATTAGCGCCCAGCTTATATTTTGCTTATGTAAGTTCGTGAGGGTTTCTGCTAGACAATCTCTAGAATGTAACTGTTTGAAGAACTTTCTTATTATAAGTGGTGAACGGAATAGCTAAGATACTTCTTGCGACGACAACAATAGGTTTTATTATAGATCGAATAGCACTCCAGTAAAAAAGGGTGGGAAAAATATTTATTAACAGCAAACACATATAAGATAACACAACTTTCTGGGAAAGACAACGAAATGAACGAAAACGAGACCTAACTTTATATTGTTAGATATTAGAGTAGTCTGTCTTTGAGTAGTAGAAGTTTTTGAAATTCAATAATATTAACGGCCCAGATCTACTAAGTAAAATTAAATTATATGCACCATCCAAATCAAAAAGATTTAACCCCTTATCTATATCCCTGTAGTCGGTACTAACTACAGACAAAATACGTTCCTGTGGCGAGCAAGCGACAATTTCAATAAGTTGAGTAAGTGTTTTGACTTAGATCTGTTCTGCACTAGTGTAGGCTCAGGTAGACAACGGCTGAATAGGGAATTCTTTTGCGACAAGTCGAGTTCACAAAGTTAGACACTTACTTAGTTACTTAAGCTTATTTACTTTTACCTTATACTTAAATACTTATAGGAAGATACTTCTATACTTCTATTAATATTACTTTATACTTAGATACTCTCTAGTAGTTCTTAGCTGTATCTTTTTATATTGTGATATTTATACGTGAAAACATGTAATTGGCTTTCTTATTATATGCAATTGTTATATTCTGTTTTAACAAGCTGTTGGTTTTCCAATAAATAAATATTCTTACATCTGTGTGCACAACAACAGCGACAATTTCCTTCTCAGCGTATTCCGAAAGCCGTCCGCGTCGTGCCTGGTTCGCGAGGAGAGCCAGTCTGCCAGTCCCGTCGCGTGCTGCCTGTATATGTTCTCCCTTCTATCATGTTATGTCTACTATCGATAGACAGTATGTTATATTATATAGGTATAATAATGTATTCAGGCACTATTGACCTTCAAGAGCATGACACTTTACCACGAAATGCTTTCGCTAGTATGCTGTAACACAGTTTTCAACTAGCACAGAAGGAAGTACATTACCATATACCTTTATACAACACATACTGAGAAACTTGCCCATTCCTTTTCCAAATATAACTTAGAAAGTACATCATTTCAAGCCTACTAAATTGCGGGACGGAAAAGTCTATGAAATTTCATTTCTAACGCGTTTAGCGGGAGAGAAAAGTGTATGGAAATCCATTTCTACCGTGTTATTTTTGAAGTGAAAACATCTTTTAGCGCGGTACGCATATTTTTAGATGAGGTAAAACCTCTGGATTCGCGACACGGTTACCGTCTGGGGCGAGACGCAGGGCTGCCGCGCTCGCCCCATTTGATTATAAAACTTAATTCACATGTTTACAGTCTACTTTTGTATGGAGAAGTTTACTGAATTAGGTTCTTTGATATATTATCTACATTCTGAACAAAAACATAAGAGACTATTAAATGTATTTTAAAGTTTTTAATCTAATAACTAATAAAATGCAATTCATAACCCAATAACCCTAGTACCCATCTAAAAAATGTCTAACGCGCCAAAATAAGTTTTCACTTCTGTCGGCACTCCCGGAGTGCAACTGTTTTTTTTTATTACTTCATAGATCAGCCGGTAGCTTGGTTATTTCATTATAGGTCAAACGACAAAAAGTAAAAACTCCAAGTCTGCCAAATGATTTATTCCTCTTCCGATTTTCGAACAATATTTTGAAAACAGAACTCGATTATTAAAGGCATGCGTGTGAATTTCTTCGAAATTTTAATTTGGGTTTTTGTAATTTTATTTTTATATTCCTCGTAGGCGTAGTAAAAAGCACTATGTATAATTTGGGAGAAAGTGCAATTCCTACCTCGTGTGTTTGAAGGCTCAAATGACACACTCGATAGAAAATGAGCACTTTCTCGCCTAGGTGTACAGTGTACTATTTTTTTTAAGATTTTTTTTAAATTTTAATTAATTATGGTCGAATTTCGACCAGGGGGCGAACACTAGCCTTCATCGATGCGAAGCTACAAAAATCAAAAAGAAGTGCTCAAAACGTTACGAAGTCTTGACGTGAACAAAACTAGTGGTCCGGACGGCATTTCGGCTGTAGTGTTGAAAACTTGTGCCCCTGAGTTGTCTCCCATACTCACAAAACTTTTTCGCCTATCTCTGAAAACTGGAATAGTCCCAAAATCCTGGAAGCTTGCTAATGTGCAACCAGTGCCCAAAAAAGGTAGTCACGCTGACCCATCAAATGATCGCCCAATTTCGGTCACCTCCCTACTTTGCAAATGTATGGAACGTGTCCTGAATACGAAACTCCTTACATACCTTGAAGACAATGACCTCCTTAGTGATCGACAATATGGTTTTCGCCGAAAGCGATCTACTGGGGATCTTCTTGCGTATGTCACGCACATTTGGAGTGAGGCCATAGAGAAACATGGTGAAGCATTAGCTGTTTCACTTGACATCTCAAAGGCCTTTGACAGGG
This sequence comes from Lampropteryx suffumata, assembly GCA_948098915.1. Taxonomy (NCBI): domain Eukaryota; kingdom Metazoa; phylum Arthropoda; class Insecta; order Lepidoptera; family Geometridae; genus Lampropteryx; species Lampropteryx suffumata. The sequence continues at coordinate 2,323,425 of OX402561.1, read as the reverse complement.
TCTGGCACGCTAGCCTTATTGGTAAGTTTCCAGCTTACGGATTGCCAGTTCAGTTCTGCTCATGGCTTGCTGACTTCTTGAGGGAAAGATCCATTCGAGTGGTTGTTGACGGATGCTCGTCTGATCGATTGGCAATTAATGCCGGGGTACCTCAAGGGTCAATGCTCTCTGCCACACTGTTTTTACTGCACATTAACGATCTGCTTATGCCCGGAATCATTGGGTATGCAGACGACAGTACTGTTGTGCAAACACACGAGCCAGTTAAACTGAAATTCAGAAACTCAGAGACGAGATGCTTATGCGTCTGAATTAGACTTTTCGGCGAAAAAAAGTGAGTTTCTCCAAGTCCCGGTTTTCCGAAATGTACCGGGAACTATAGAAGATCATCTCGAACTCTTGTGAGTTTCACTTACACGGACTCTCAATTTTGGCTCCTATATCGACTTCAAGGCCAAAACTGCTGCCATGAAGCTTGGCATCCTCAACAAGGTGAGGCGATACTTCACACCTGGACAGCTTTACACCTTATACAAAGCTCAAGTCCGGTCGGGTATGGAGTATTGCTGTCATCTATGGGATGGTTCAGCACCGTCGAGCACCGTCGTAAAGTTGTTTGCCTTTCGATCTTTTATTGGATACATTTCGGAGATTGTGCCCAGGAATTACATGATCTGATTCCACCATCTCCTTTTCACAACAGGACAAGCAGACGTACCGCTCAATACCATCCATACCTTGTCAACCTACCACCCTTACGAACAAAGCGCTTTGCTTCCACATTTATAATGCGTACAGCCAAGGATTGGAATGCTTTACCGTCGTTTGTCCTTCCTGAAAACTACAATCTAGGTCTCTTCAAGTCTCGAGTAAATAGGTGTCTTCTAGACCTGCGTGCCTCATCGTCGGCCACATCGTCGCTTAACATCAGGCGAGATCGTGGTCAAACGTAGGTTTATTAAAGATTTAAAAAAAACTAGTTTCAATAAATTCTTCTTATTTTTATTCCTAAATGGCGCAAGCTTTCGAAGACATAATAAATAAATAAAAATAAAAAGCCTTTTAATTCTTGCTTTTCTTAAGAAAGTTTTCATAACAATATACATGCAAAATTATTCAAATTATAAATTTATTTTCCAACCATGGTGCATTTAAAAATATCAATAAAAATAGTTTTTGATTTCAACCTTGATTCTTTACATTTTTAGTAAATACTTGTAGTTAGTATAATTATAGTAGATATAGAAATAACATGATTAAAAATATAGGTACCTAATTAAGATTTATAACACAATCATAATAAACAAGAACTCATAACAAGACATTTCGAAGACATATCAATATAATAATATAATAAAAAAGCACAACCGAGTTTTCTGAGCTGTGTCGCACTAACAACATTACCAGGGACTAGACAGACAAAGCCGATTACTAGACAGTGTTGTTTTAATAAAATAGTATAACCATACAATAATACTAGTTATAACTAATATTATACCGAACTAAAATGTACCTACCTGATTATTTTACAAGGTGTCGCAAGTTTCATTTCCTTCCACTGTCTAATAGCAGGTAAGCTGCTGACCTAGCATACCTCATAAACATCTGCAATGGCAACGTAGACTGTCCTGAGCTGCTTGAGCAGTTAGGGTTACGTACAAATACTGCTGCATTGAGAAAACCGAGTATTCTTTACGTTCCTATGGTAAAAAACAATTATAGGCAAAACGCCTTCTTGATACGAGCTAGCAAATCGTTCAACTCATTGGTTAACAAAAACATTGATGTTGACTTTTTTAACACATCTGCAAGTAAGCTTAAACGCTTGCTTAGTGTTGAATTCTTTTTAAAATAACTACCTTTACGTTTATTTTTATTTATATAATTTCTATTCTTTGTTCTCATTTTGTGTTGTGTATTTCAAGTCGTCTACTATTACTGTACATTTTTTTTTAAAACTATGTAAAAAAAAAAAAAAAAACTGGTTTTTGTGGCGATATATTATTTCAATGGAACACTAAAAACCACGTAAAAACAACGTTCGATCTAAAACTTCATCAAATAAGAACAAAGTTGTTAATCGGTTTAAGTGTACACATAGTTCAAACAAACTCGGAAATAGCCGAGTAAGCAATCTTGTTCATGTTGGAAATAGCAAAAGTAATTGGAAGTGACCACAATCTATTCATTAGGATACATTCGTAATTTAAATTCCAAAGCCGTCCGCCCATAGCATCGCGTCACTGACTCCATCCTCACATATAATTTCTTCGCAAGAACATATCCACGATATTGGATCTATAAGTAGATTCCATTTTCTTATTTAAAAGCACAATTACCTTTTTATTGCTACCGATATCGTTTTATTAAATAAATCAATTGCCGCTATCTTGAATTTTCAAACGCATATCTATAACTTTCTAAAATTATTATTTAAAAAGTGTCAGAGTGACTTTATCAACCTTTACACTTATTGAAGTGAAAACTTCTTTTAGCGCGGTTCGCATATTTTTAGATGAGGTAAAACCTCTGGATTCGCGACACCGTTACCGTCTGGGGCGAGACGCAGCCGGCTGCCGCACTCGCCCCATTTGATCATAAACCTTAATTCACATGTTTACAGTCTACTTTTGTAAGGAGAAGTTGGGTTACTGAGTTAGGTTCTTTGATATAGACGCAGCCGGCTGCCGCGCTCGCCCCATTTTTTTATAAACCCTAATTCACATGTTTACAGTCTACTTTTGAATGAAGATTACTGAGTTAGGTTCTTTGATATATTATCTACATTCTGAACAAAAAATGTTGCATCATCTGTGTTCGTTCAGTATTTGATTGGCACTCGCCATAATTACTGATGTTGAAATGATTTATTACTAAACTCTAACGCGCCAAAATAAGTTTTCACTTCTGTCGGCACTCCCGGAGTGCAACCCGATTTTTTTTTATATAAAAACATCTGGCAGCCACCTGTGCAACACTGGTAAAATTTGGCTGTTATAAAGTATCAAATCAAAAAAACATAGCCGAACGTTTTAATCTCAGCTTCGAGACTTCAGCAGAAATTAAACTTATCCAAACCCAATTCCAACTGCATAATACTGAATTTTAAAATAAGGTTGATTTGTGAAACCTTTTTGCATCGAAAACCAAACCTCCTGTCCTTGTCTAAAAAGTCTGCATATCAGTTTGATCCTACTATCTACTACTATCTACTATATTAAACCTATTTTTATGCGGCTTATTTAGTTTCGGAATGTCTTCACTCGAACATCTTTCTGGTTATCACGGCAACCTACATTATTGACAACAATGAACGAACGTCTACAAGCATTTCGTATTGGAAAACATGTATTTTTGGAAGGAGGAATATTTTTGTTCGTCTTGCGAAGCAAACATTGTGCTCCTATTTATTAATTAATAATAAATTACCTATTTATTTTTCTTGAGTTATTTCCAGTTTTTTTTCATTTAAATAAAACTAGAGTTATTGTCTCGGGTCGGAATAATTGGAACAAAAGATTTGTGATGCGTTAGTATCCTATAGTTTGTGGATTAGTGTTTCTTTGTGATTCGAGAAAAAATATTTTATATTTGTCAATCACTCATTCATCACGAAATCTCAGAAACCACCAAACGGATTAGAATCAAATTTGGCATGCAGCTTCCTCTAAGGCCGCAGGTGCTCGCCGAAAAAGGTTTTAAAAAAGTTCACTCGGGATCATGGTCAAACCACGAAAATCGCAATTATGCTTTGTAACTTTTCCGAATCATTAATTCGTTCAATTGCTATTTTTATCTTCCACGCGGGCAAAGCCGCGGGAAACAGCTGGTATCATTTAAAAAGCACCATTTTATAAAAAATATAACTAATGACGAACGACAAGATACGACTTTGTAACATACTTTAAAATACTTGACACCGGCAAAATTTACATTATTATGACACATGCCATTAACGAAGAAGAAGTTGGAAAAGTGGCATTCACAAAACAATGTCGAAGAAGATGAAGTTTTAGGGTAAAAACAATCATTGCTGCCATTGCTCCTGGTATCAGAGTAAACAATTAGAGAAAATACTATTCAGCCAGTGGTATCATGCAAACATTTTGTATGAAAAAAAAAACATTTTTCTATATTAATCTAGTAATCAATATAAATGTTTTAGAAAAGTAGGAATATTGTTTTTTTTCTCCTACTCCCAGATGGTTAAACTTTAGAATATAACCTTTAACCGCCCTCAATTTACTACGTACTGGTAGAGCAATGATGTCAATTAAATTAAATTAAAATTATTTGTTACAGAAAAGTACACAGGACAAGTTACAAAAATATCGAAAAGAACTGCAAAATTTTAAAAACTGTGGAGCAGTCTCAACGAGACCTCCTTGACGTTACATAGTTCTGAGTGAAAAACTTACTAAGTATCAAACAATATACTTAAACTTAAAATATTTTAAACAAAGCAAATATTATAACTATTTAAAGGATAGTACTGCGAGTCGTTTTGGGGATGTTTGCAAGAGTGTGTGTGTGTGTGTTAGTGTGTGAGTGCGTGTGTGCGTGAGTAGATGCATTCGTGTGTTTTCTGGTTTCTTCTAATACTACCAGTCTCTTAGGAGTCCGGGTATCTCAGAAGAAAACCATATTTATGTATGTATGTTATGTATTGTAATACCGGTCAATGTTAGTTTGGTTTTTCTTGAGTTTTCAATATGCTTTCTGTTTCCTCGTATGAGAGAGTAAGTAGCCATTTCAGGCATTTTACTTTACACTGATCATTTGGGAGGGGGTATATATTTAAAATTTTGTTGACTTTATTATAAAGCGTAGGACTTAGATAGTAAAAGTTACGGCCTGCACAGTTGTTCTACGTGGTTCTATTTCACATACTAAGTCAGAGTGTTTTATTCTTACGGGGTTCAAATCGAAATGGAGTTGGACGTATATGAATTCGGAAATAAACATTTTTTCATTTTTTCATTTGCAGAAAATAACGACATGAAATGGTGGGAAGCATTTTCCAGTAGTCGGTTGCAGAAATCTAAACATAATAGGTAGATAGACTGAGGAACTTTTATAGATGTACTTTCCACTATTTCACTTGTATACGAAGAACAGTCGTCAAGACAAACAATGGTCTTACTTTCATGACCTCACAAAGAGAGTACAGTAAGCTAACAGTAGTACAGTAAGGGAAAACGCCTTGGTTTAGAAGTCATTACTTTAAGAATGGCTCTCTGAGCTCGCTCTATTCTCAGCATTCGGCCTTTAGAGGATCCACCTCATGCTGTTATGCAGTATGACAGTATGGATTGTGCTAATGCAAAGTAAACAGTTTCAATGAGTCAGTGAATAAGTCAGCGTACCACCGAGCGTTAATATAAAAAAAACGTGTGCGTCTCGGGATGCCGACAGAAGTTATAACTTAAACTGAAAAATATATTTATTAAAGTAAAACATACAAAAGCTTAACTAAAACTAACATTTTATCTAAGAATAATTAATATTAACTCAAAAAAAACCCATGTAGTTTGCAGATAAATCGATACAGTTTTTGATGTATCTGGTGATTTCCTCACTAGGCGACGCCTGTATCGAGAAAACCAAAGTACGAGTTTACATAATAAAATTTTTTGGATGTCGGGATGAGTTAACAATGTATAGGAATAATATAATAGTAATGCAATAAATATTTATTAAATTGAAAAGAGGGAATTTAAAACAAAATAAAATGAAATAAAAAAATAAATAAATGAATCAATGTATAGGTACCTACGTATAATAGTGATGTAATATATGAATCATTATATAATGGTGTGTAGTATGTCTTCTGTAGCATTGTAAGATAATGTAGAAAGCCATTTACGAATACTAAGCTTGGCCTTCATAAGGTTTAGGTTTTTGATGTCGCAATATTTCACAACCTGATTATAAACATGTATTTTTATGAAGTTACCTACGCGTTGTGTCTTAACAGTAGGAGTATTTAGTCTGTAGACTCTACGACCGCACAGTCAGTCAAAGTAGGAGTTCGCGTAAGTGACTCACACATGCAACTGTTTAGGCATGGGCTAGCATTGTTGTGAACCTTAATGTTTGCATTAGTATCTGGGGCTGAAGCCGTGGTCTTATGAAAGCTCAAGTACATGGTTTTTTTAGTGTTGAAGATTCTGCTGGAGCCATGTACTAATGAGTGTCATTCCACGTTCGGCAAGTGAATTCACTTTAGGTCATGAGGGTCCATGAAAAATCACTGTAGTATCATCTGCGTAGCACACTATGTCTGCATTAAGAATTGGAACATCATTCATCGTCATTTCTGTATAGCAGAAATAATGTGGGGCCTAGAATACTGCTCTGTGGTACGCCGAAATGAATTGACTGCAATTTACTTGTCATCCGGCTAATCCTTACGCACTGTCTGCAATCCGACAAGTAACTTCGAAACCAGTTTAAGGCAACACCCCGAACTCCTAGGCCTTCCAATTTTCGAAAAAGTATAGGAACGGAAACAGTGTCAAAGGCCTTGGCCAGGTCCAGAAAAATACCAACACTGCACCTCCCGCAATCAAGGTGTGATGACACTGCATTAGTCAAGAACGTAACCGCATCTTCCGTGTTTTTACCTTTACGAAAACCATATTGTTTGGGATAAAGTAGATTATTGGATTCTAGGAATTTAATCAAACTTTTAATTACCAAGCTCTCGAGTAGTTTTAAAAAGGTTCCTAAAAAGGAGATCGGTCTGTAATTGTCGACTAAATCTTTTGATCCACTTTTATATATAAGTGTTACTAATGCGATTTTTCAGTCATGAGGGAAAATGCCACAAGAAAGACTCAGGTTTAGTACGTGCGAAAGCGGCAGGATGATTTCATTCTTTATAAATTTGATGAAGGCGTTGCCAAAGCCATCCATTCCTGGAGCTTTATCATTTTTCAAATTGATAATAAGTTTATCAATTTCTTCATAATCTGTAGGACTTATAAAAAAGGAATTAGCGGGGGAATTATGGACACGAACGGCATTTGCTAGGTCATCTTCACAAGTCTTTGTCCTTGAGAGAATTTGGTCTGCAAGCCGTTGACCAATCGTAGCAAAGTGATTGTTAGCTGAGTCTATGGATTATTGTGCGTCCATACAATCCTGTGATGTTAATATTTCAGTAGGTTCTTTTTTATACTCTGTTAAGTTGCAGATGTTTTTAATTGATTGCCAAAGTTTTTTTGGATTGTTTTTATTTGCTTTTAGTTCACTATTTTCATAATCATATTTAAGTTTTCTCAAAATTTCCCTAAAGTTATTTTGATAGCGTGTGTAGGTTTTTCTTAATATCAAATTTTCCGGATCGCTCCAAGGTCGTATATGTAGCCTATCATGATTTTGCATGCATCTCATAAGCCCTGGAGTAATCCAGGGCTTTAAATTATATCTGGATCTACTTACCTTGACCTCTTTTGAGTGTTTATTTTCGGTTTTAATAAAGATCTCAATAAAAACTTCATTAGCTTTATTTCAATCATTGGTATTTGTTACAATGGACCAATTGACATCTTTAAGATCATTTTGAATGGAGCTGAAGTCTCTTTTTGTAATAAAGCGATTTGGACGTATTGTAATTTTTTTAGAAATATTAATTCCAAGTAATACCGGGTAATGATCATTTTTTGCCATTTGGTATACCGCGTCAACAGAAGTTATAATGCTGCTCAAACTTTTCACATATATATGGTCAAGACATGCAGTCCCTCTAATCTAATAATCTAATCTAACTAGCTCTGTGGGTTACAGTGAGAGAGGAGGAACCTGCCTACCGCTGCCGTATGCGTGAGAGAAAGGGAATCTAGACAGACTGGCGCCGTAACGCGTTATCACTTCAATATAACTATTAATTGATTACACCTTAGATTTATTAAACCATAAAAACGAAGATTCATAAAGTTACGGGTCAAGACTGAGTGTAAATAATATCGGCTCAATAAAGGAAATTAAATGAAGTCGTGAAAACGTCGCGGTCATTTCGCGTCTCACTTTACGAATGTCATTTCCCGACTCAACCGGCCTGGACTCGGTATCGGGTGACGAATAGCACTTTTTATACCTACATATATAGTAGTGAATGTTTCAAGCTCAATAAAAATCTCATCAACTACTAACGAACACTGTCAGTTAACAAAACGGAGCTCTTGGAAGGCATATTTTTATTATTTGTACGTATATATGTATATGTATTTGCCTACCGCACCTTATGAAGCGTACAAACCACGCGATGTCACTTGAATAAAGATACAAAATGATAAAACTATAACATGATCAAACAGCCAATGTACGCTTGGATCTGGTGACTGGCCTACTAGTTCCATTGGTAGTTGCTCTAACTTCTGCGCTGTAGGTTGAGGGTTCGATTCCTTCCCAGGACAAACAATTGCCGATTTTTGCCGATCAGTGGAAGAAGATTAAGGCTCGGCGCAAATGGACTACCGACCACAGCCGCTAGTGGCCAGCGACCGCGACTTAACACATTTTTTCACATATTTTGTATAGACGCGGCGCACATTTTGTATAGCCGGTGGCGGCCACTCGTCGCTACGGGCCACACAAGACTCCGACCTCACCGGTGGTTTTCGCTAACTTCTGACACTGTTATAAATGTAGCAGTAACGCGCGACAGCCACCGGTGACTGGTCGGTGGCCCGTTTGCGCTGAGCCTATGTTGATATGCCTGAAATTCTACGAGACTGATGAATGAGATTGCAATTATATTCAATTATGCATTACTATTTATAAATAGATTAAATAATACATTTTGATGTTGATATTTATATGATTTGTTTTCATTTTGTTATTATTAAGTACTTTGTAATTACGATTTCAAAAATCAAAATAATCATTTAGTGTAACTGGTGTTTAACTGCTGACTAACAGAAGAGCTGGCAATAGAGAAGGAAAACTTGAAACAAGCCTGGCTCGGTGCCAGCCGTTATGCACCTGCAACCGAACCGACACCGCATGTACTGATTCGTCTTTCCTGCGGATCCTATCGGCAAGGTCGAGAGGTTATTGTGGGTACCTGGGAAGGCCTGCGCTATCAAACAGAATCCCAGGCAGAGTGACGTCAGTGGAAAGGAAACTTCACCCACCTCAGTTTGCTGGAGTGGATCCATGAACGAAAATTTTCAATTACAATTAACTGCTCTGTAACTTTACTGACGCCACCTAAACCATCTTCAACAGATGAAGGAATGCCAATGATGATGATGATGTTTAACCGTGCAGATTAATAAAAAAAAAGATGAACATAGGTGTTGGTTCTGTATCAGGGTGTTATAATGTATCATATAATAATGTATTTAAAAATATATACCAGATGACTGATATAGTATTATATCAGTCATCTGGTCACTATGATACAAGCCATGCTTAGTTTGGGGCTAGATGGTGATGTGGGCATTATTCACCATTAATTACTTAATTAGTTATATCTGACTATGTTTTGCTATTTTCATAATCTTAAACCTAATCCCATTCTGTAAGCCATACCTAAAATTATGTTAAATTAAAATCTGTTGCTATCTCCTTCTTCTTTGTTTAGGGCATGTGACATAATAATGCCAATTTTGCCAGTGTCAAGTGTTTATGTTTGTTTATAGTCAATTTGCTTGTTAAAGTCTTAGTCGATGGTCAATTGTCAATTCTAGAAGTCATGCGGAAAGGCCGTCTGAAATTTTCTTGGGATTCCTCGTCGTTCAAATCACCTTGCACCATAATACACAGTTAATTAAATTGTTCATACTTGTCCCATGTAGTCCCAACTTATTCATTAAAATTCCGCTAAGATTACTGAATAAAACATGCAATAAAACGAGTAAAAATATTAAATTAGCAGAGCTATGTTACTTCATGAAATGACAAACGAAGAATCTTTGCTATCTTTATTCAATGACATTTAAATGACCAGGTCAGGCCGTACTCATTTTAAAATGGCAAGTGATTTTGAATAAAGGGGTAAGTTTATTTTATTAATATTAATAAAAAGATATGTTGGTTACTTGAGTTAATGATCACTCCTGTTAGAGTATTTTTAGTTTTAGTTTCTCCATCTTGGTGGCGCAACGAGACTGAATAAAATGTATATAAAGTGAGTTCGCTGCCAGCGTCGGCAGTGTGACGGGAAATGAGAGAGTTCTGTACCCATGTGTCTGTTACTGAACATATCTACATATATAAATCTCCTGGCCGAAACACAAGGCTGATTAATCACTATCTTTATACATAAATAAAAAAAAATATATATATTTTGTATAAACTCACACCAAAAGAGCGAATTTGCATTGTTTTTTTCGAGTATGTGATTTGTATAGCATTACTCTTTTGTATGGCATTGCTCATACTCAACTAAGTTACTAAAACAATCATTAATAAATTAATTATAACATGTACACCCCAATGGCCAACAAAAGCCATCCGCTGTGGGTTGGGGGTTCGATTCCCTCCAAGGACAAACATCTGTGCGACGATCCTAGATCCTTGTTTTGTGTCTAAGTGTTAAAAAGTATAATAAATATGTATTTAAGAATAAATAAGTATTCTATCAGTACTCATGTCACCGTAATATAATCTATGCTTAGTTTAGGGCCAATTGTCTACCAATTTTTTATTTCTATCCTTCACTGTTATGTTCGGAGCACTAGCTCGCCGGTCAGGCAGTTATTTTGCATTGAGCTTTGTTAATACCAGCCCTACAGTTTGAAGGCATTCGAAATAGCGATGCGAATTTATATTTTAAGGTCAGTGTAGAGAGCCGCAATACATAAGCATGCATTCTGTAGATATAAGGCCTGCTGCACACGGTTTAATGCGTCACACCGAAGTTTAATTTCTCAAAACGTAAAGCACATTATAATTTAAGTTGCAAGTACTGCGAGCGTTGAGCAGATACAAATAAAATTTATTTCCGTCACATTGTTGAAGTTTGCACACGGTGTGTGTACTGCTGCGGCCTTGCGTAACCCCCGCTATACTCACACGCTCCCACCGCTGCCGGCGCCCACACAAGCGAACCATATCCCGCTAACTATAGGGGTGATATTCTATCGCTGGCAAGCCACCGCGGGGCCTCAGGGAGGCAACGGTGCTCTAAAACGGATTCTTTTTACAATATTTCTTTTCCAGTTGGAATGAGAGTTTCCCGCGCTCGAGCCGTGATGCGAACTATTCATGCCCCGAAGAGGAAAGTTTATCGCAAGATATGTTTTAGTAGATTTCAAATCGAAGTTTAAATATTAAAAATGATATGTTTGGGCGCGACGCCAGCGCTAGCGGCGTTAAGGCGGGCAGCATGAAGATGGCGAACTTACATTCCATTTGAATTCAAAAACTATTATATTACTAAACTATTTATATATGTTATATTCATGGTCTCGCTTGGAAAAGATGAAAATATATTTATACAATACGAACAAAACTTTCTTTATTCAATAAAATCAAAAGGACCACTTTTAATAGTCTTCATACATGCTAGTGAATCTAGGTGCCGGTTCCTCCTAACCCCTGTTCAAGAAGAATCCGGCAAGAAACTCGTCTGGCCTTAATACTTTTTTGTGTGATCCTTGCCTATTTTGTATATCATACAAAATTAAGCCATTAAAATATGAATCGAGTGGCTGATTTTCGTTAGAGATAGCTTAACCTGATCAGTTTACAGGTTTTCACGATACAATCTTTCATATTGTGAAGACCACTGGGTAACTGCACGGCGTCTATAATTATGTTAAACAAAGCAATCAGTATTTATCTTTAAAAGTTTAACCTGTGCATTTAAACCAGTATTTATTTTTTTACATTTCATTTTCATTCATAAAAGATATATTAATAATATTGATGAAAACATAAAATAAAGTTTTACGATTCATATAAATAATCCACAGCTCTTATAGTATACACAAAACTTGAATTTATAACCGACAGCTAATAACGGATTTACTATTAATTAACCAAATAAACAGTAATCAAGGTGTGATGCTGGATTTTCACAATGTGTGTATTTGTGTGTGTGTGTTGTTTGTTTGTGTCAAAAATAAAGAAAATTATAGTCTATGTAAGACACATTATTATGTTATATTATATAAACATAAATACTAGATATTTACTCAATACGTATTGAAATATATATGCGTACTTATATTAAACGTTATATTGACCCCAGTAAACATATTTTAGCACACTACCTACCTCACGCTTAAAAACATTGTTACTGTGAAAAATATCGACAGACTAATGCTTATGTTACAGGTTTTATGCATCATCTAGTTACAAGTAAACGTTGAGCATAATTGGTACGAGAACGCAAATCTGCAAAGAAATTAATGTGTGTTGTTCTAATTCTAGCAAAAGGGTAAGGTTTTGTATATATGTTCTGAGCAGTCAATGTATCCATTGCATATGCTAAGCAGGAGCGACATATCAGTCAGTTTGCGACAATCCTCTAAGGTTGCAAAATATAAATATAAAAGAGAAAAAATAATAGAAGCACACCGTGTTCCCCATGAAGGTCTTACTTATTTTTTCTAGTCAAAACCTAGGGATGGATAATTTTCCTCTGTCCCTAGTTTTAATTTTACAAAGATTACTATTTTGCTTATACCTATCTCTATTTTTATGAGTGTATAACTTATTTTCATATACATAGTTTTTTGCTATTGAGAGAATATTAATTTAATTGAATATTTCTCTCAAAAGCGAAAAATAAACGACGAAAAGGCGTTGGAGGAACGATCTTGACAACTTTGAGAGATGACGGTGGGTAATCTCGAAAGATAGAGCTAATTAGAAGGATTTAGGGGAGACCATTGCCTAGCAGAGGGACATTATAGGTTAAATAAAAAAAAGTATCTCAAAGACTCTCGCTGTTTTTATTTGATAGATTGCACGTATTGTAATTTTATGAAAAACAAATATCACTTAAATATCAGCTGCTTTCCCTCAGAGAATGATCCCACATGAAATAACACTATGGAAGTAACTGAAATAAATTATTCTAGCTGTAGCTTAATCAGTAAGCCAATATATAGTATGAACTGCATATGCAGCGGAACTAAGCCAACCAGCAAGTGTTCCAATTGTGGTCCCCACTGTAGTTACGCATCAGTATCAATAACCTAGGAAGATCGCGGAATGTACAAGATTCGTTGCCTCTCCATCCATTTCAATATTGGTCGGGCTAATAATACCATTTGGCAAAGTGCATTTGATACATCTCGTTTTTTTAGCATTTAGTAAAATATTATAGTAAACCAGATAAGAACCAACATTTACAATATATATATTTATAAATATATATACCACCTCGCGCTCGCTCCTACAACTATCTTACATGCTTGTCTGGCAAGAGTTTGGAACTATCAAAAATGTCTGGCTAATGAAGAAACATCATCTAATTATTACCCAAGTATTATGTATAAAAATCAGCTTTTATACAATAACGTAGAGTTATAATTAAATGAACATGAAGGGTGTCTGGCAAGGGGTTGCCACGATGTTAAGTGTCTGGCAATTCATAACGTGATTTTTAATAATATTCTGAAGGTAATACCAACAAATCACACTTTATTATTTGATGAATTTAGAACGGTATTTTACAAACCTTTAGTGCCGGTTACCTGCCAAAACCACTGTAACCCAAACATCATAATTGTCCATTGTTCTTACCTGTGTTGCGAGCATGCGCTGACAAACTTTCAGCTTTTATAAAATAACGAAGGTCTGGGGCTCACGGGCTCTTAGACTATAAGAATGGATACAGAAATATTGTTATCGGCAAGATGGGTCCACTATTTAGTCAATCTTTGACTATATCGCGACTTTTACTGTCAAAGTCGCGGATGGATTGATCGTACAGTGGGTGAAGTCACATTGTGGAGAATCTACACAAGTCTACAGAGAGCGCACACAGTATACTTAACAGTGTAGCTAGGCTAGACAAAAACATTTATAAAGAGAATAAAGGGCTTCGTAAGATTCAGCCCGAGAGAGCGTGAGAGGTTTACGTAAACCTATCACGCTTGACGCTCTCTGATTCGCATCCCGCTCGCGGCAGCGTGCCTACAGGCTACACTTTACTTTTTCTCGTATAACATTATAATAATAAAATAATATTGTAGTGTGTTAATAAATGAATTTTAATAATTGAGTGTGTAGACGGATCCAAACGCGCACCGGTGCCTCGTGAGTATTGATAGGGGATCTATTTTTGGATCCCAATTTCAATATTGCGTAAACGTGTTATTATGACACAAATTGCTCTTTTACTACGTACTTTATAGGCTGCGAAGCAAATAATGATGAGAAAATTTGCTATATTTTGTGAGCGAAGGTTTTCAAGTATTTTAATGTACTCTGTGTCTAGTTGTTGTACTCACTCGTCACTCGTACATACAAAGAAATGCCGTTATTTTATTATACAGGAATCAAATAAACTCACAACAATCAATTCAGGAATTCAACGATCAATTCAATTGTCAGACATTACTCTTGTTATTAAATGCAACATGAAACCACCTTAAATATAAATATTATATAAATAAAAAAATAATGTTGGACATTTTATACGGCGTTATCAAGCCCCAAATTAAGCAGAGCATGTGTTTTAAGAACCACATGACTAAAATACTACTTTTCATACGTTTTTAGGGTTCCGTACCTCGAAAGGAAACAACGGAAATCTTATAGGATCACTTTGTTGTCCGTCCGTCCGTCTGTCTGTCAAGACCCTTTTTCTCAGGAACGCATAAATTTCAGCTTGATACCTCCAAGCTGAAATTTATATCAAATACTCAAGTCTACTGTCCCTTAAAGCTGTGAAAAAATCAAACTTCTAAGACAACGCAATCAAAAGACACAGCCGTTTATGCCGCAAATTTCCGCATATTTTCAACACTCGCAAGGGAATCAAAACCTACAGGGTAATTCCCGTGAAATCAGAATCTTGAAATTTGGTACGAAACAACGTCTTATAGCACAGATAAAGGAAAAGTTGCGAAAAACGTAAATTTTTAGATGGATTGAAGAAATAGTAAAAATCTGAATAAAATAATTAGTAAAATGTTGTATACATGTCAATATTAATAATATAATGTCAGATTCCAATCATCCGTCATTCTCACAATAATTCAAGCATACCAACACTAGTCTCTTCCATTCATCCGCAAACACATCACATTCTGGGTTGGCAGCTAGTAGCTCATTGAGGGCGATGAGCGTACGAGGCAGAGGTGAGCTAGAACGCGCGACAGTACGGGCACGAGGGACAGCAAACAGTTCATGTCTCCTGCCTCTAAGATAAGATCTATCCGGGACGTAGAGGCGAAGTGACTCGTTAAACAAATCGGGTACGTCTATTGTGTAGCGGAATCATCTGATCATCCGCTCTTCTAGTCTTAAGGGAGTTATATCCTAAATATCCTAAAAGATATTTTGTTGGGTACATATAAGGGTAGTATCCTGCAACACGCTTAAAAAGGTATCTAAGGAACGCCTTTTGTACCTTCTCTAGGAGAAGAGCGTATGTCACCTCGTGCGGGTTCCATACACAAGAGCCAAACTCAAGCTTGCTCCGTACCAAAGCACTGAATAACAGCCGTATGACATGCCCACTCTGGAAGTCTTTCGCATTCCTAAGCACAAAGCCCAGTCTTCTGAATGACTCCCTGGCGATGGTCGCGATATGATCATGGAAAGTAAGACCCCGGTCAAATGTAACTCCCAAATCTTTAATTAATATTGATCTAGCAAACGTGGTGCCGTTGATCGTGTAGTTGTATGATATTGGATACCAGATTCTTCCGAAAGTCATTACTGAGCACTTGGAGGGACTAAATTCCAATTTGTTATCTATGCTCCACTGATACAATGCATCAATGTCCCGCTGAAGCGCCAAGCAATCATCCTGAGATCCAACAACAGTGAAAAGCTTCAAATCATCCGCGTAAAGAAGACATTCTGCATGTCGAAGATAAGCCGGTATGTCGTTCACCATAAGTAAAAATAACAAAGGCCCCAAGACTGAGCCCCGGCTGACTCCGGATCGCGTAAGATAGGGCAAAGTTTCTTAGATTCCAAGCCTGACATACTGTTGGCGATCGCGGAGATAGTCTGCTAGTAGCTGTAGGATATTAGGCGCAAAGCCTATAGCGCTAAGTTTCGCCAGCAATATTTCATTATTCACCCTATCAAGCGCTTTCCGAAAGTCAAAGTAGAGCACGTCCACTTGCCACCCCTGGTCAAGTTTCGCAAAGATGTACTCAACCAGTGTCAACAAGTTAGTATTGACCGATCTTTTACTGCGGAAGCCATGTTGTGCATTACATAGAAATTTATCTACCTGCGGGAAAATGCATGCATTGCCTGCCCATGCAGTACGTTCTCAAATATTTTAGCAGGTGAAGACATAATGGCGATAGGACGGTATTGTTCCACCATTTGTTTTTTCGAGGTCTTAGGTATAGGGGTCACTCTTGAGACCTTCCACTGAGCATGTGTCACACAATTTTACTTTGAACATGTGGACAAAAACGATATTATCAAGGCATTCAAAATGATTAATGTAAAAAAGACCACTGATCTCTGGGGCATTTCTGTCAGTGTTATAAAACCACTAATTGACATTATTGCACCAGATCTAGCTTACATATTTAATCAATGTATTGACAGTGGAGTATTTCCACTGTCAATACATGATTGACAGTGATGAAACATAGCAAGATCATACCTTTATTCAAATCAGGTAGTCATTCCGATCCTAGTAACTTTAGGCCTATATCAGTACTTCCTACATTTAGTAAAATATTTGAAAAACTTATACTAAACCAATTACAACGGCATTTTAATACCAACAATTTACTAGACAGTAAACAATTCGGTTTTACAAAGGGACGCTCAACGACTGATGCCGGTGTTGAGTTAATATCACATAATTTTGATATCTGGGAGGAATCACGCGATGCCTTAGGTATTTTTTGTGATCTGTCGAAAGCTTTTGATTGCGTTCACCATGAAACTCTAATCAGCAAACTACACCACTATGGTGTTAAGGGAGTTTCACTTAAGCTTCTCACATCCTGCTTAACTGACCGAACACAACGAGTAGATGTAAATGGAAAGCGTTCTCCGGGGTCAATGGTAAAAATGGGTGTACCACAAGGATCAATACTCGGGGCATTCTTGTTTTTAATTTATATAAATGATCTACCTAAACTTGTAAAGGATGATCACGAGATTGTACTGTTTGCTGATGACACGTCACTTTTATTTAAATTAAAGCGACGACTTACTAATCTTGACGATGTAAACAATGCAATCTCTAAAGTTGTAACATGGTTTAATGTAAACAACTTATTACTTAAAATGAGAAAAAAACGAAATGCATTCGTTTTATACTGCCCAACGTTAAACAGGTGAAAGCTAATGTAAAAATTAATAACGAAAAGATAGATCTCGTCGACACCACAGTGTTCCTAGGCATACTTTAGATAATAAGCTGCAATGGGGCCCGCACATAGATAAATTGTCGAAGAGACTCAGCTCTGCCGCATACGCTGTCAAAAAGATCCGTCATTTTACCGACATAGATACCGCTAGACTCGTTTACTTCAGCTACTTTCATAGCATTATGTCTTATGGCATTTTGTTGTGGGGGAGTGCTGCTGATATTAACACCATATTTGTGTTGCAGAAGAGGGCTGTTCGTGCAATTTATAACATGGGCCCCAGAGAATCACTTAGAGATAAGTTTAAAGAAATTAATATTATGACAGTGCCTTGTCAGTATATATACGAAAATTTAATGTATGTGCACAAAAATGTTCATTTATTCAAAAAAAATTGCGATAATCATAGTATTAACACTAGAAATAAAGATAAACTCGCTGTTCCCACTGTTAGGCTCGCTAAAGTTAATAAGTCTTTTATAGGGCAATGTGTATCCTTCTATAACAAAGTCCCAAGCGACGTGTTAGATTTGTCGATTGGCAAATTTAAAAACGTAATTAAACATAAACTGTCTATTAAAGCATATTATAAAATATCTGATTATTTAGAAGACAAAAAAGCTTGGGATGAATCTGCTCCAACTCGACTCGGCATCCGTAACAAAATTGTCAAGGATCATACAAAAAAGTGTTAAGACCAGACAAGTTTCTTGCCGGATTCTACTTGAACTGGGGTTAGGAGGAACTGGCACCTAGATTCACTAGCATGTAAGAAGACGATTCAAAGTGGTCCTTGTGATTGTAATGAATAAAGTTATTTTGAATTTTGAATTTTGAATTTTAGGGTACACGCCCGACCCCAGAGCTAAATTAAAAATATGACATAGTGGAATAACAATGTTCTTCTTTACCCGTTTAATAATTACAGAAGGTATACCATCAGGGCCTTGGCATGGATTTGCCATGCTTTAGTTTGTTGATCCCCCTAGTGTTGAGTAAACTTTTACTTGTATACCTACAGGTTTGTACGGAACCAGACCAGAGACAAGCATTTCCAGATCATACAAACATTTGCCTTGCGGCGGGAATCGCAGCTTCAATCATTTACGACTCAGGCGGGCCTTCGCCCTCTAAGCCACAGAGGTCATATTGCCGAATTACAATGCTGAATTGAACCTTGTTATGTAGTTCAACATTTGGAGTGAGTATATTTTGCATTCAAATACAATTTAGTAGTGTTCAACGAGTCTATATACGTGAACGCGCTCTAGCCAGATTTAACTACCCATCATAAGAAGATGCAAATCAATAGCTCAATTAGTCAAACTCAAATAGAAGTTACCGTCCGTACTCGCCAGCTACATGATAGCCTCAAAATTTGGTGC
The DNA here is from genome assembly GCA_948098915.1 of Lampropteryx suffumata. NCBI lineage: Eukaryota > Metazoa > Arthropoda > Insecta > Lepidoptera > Geometridae > Lampropteryx > Lampropteryx suffumata. The sequence goes on along the minus strand of OX402561.1, from coordinate 2,304,557 downwards.
TAAAGTATTGTATATCCACATACAATTGAGATCGTTTTCACCCCACACTTGCCTAAACAACGCATCGTTTTATTCAAATTTGTCGCGTATTTGCAACAAAAATATACTAAAACTTAAAGGAAGTTGAAACGGAATGTCGAAAAAAGTAAAAGCATTTCGTCTGTAAAGTTTCGCGAATAGGAAGGCAATGGGCGTGCTGCTACAAGTTCTACCTATTTATTCCAGCAGAAATATAATACAACAGACGTAAAATGTAGCGTCGAGGTAACAAAACAAAATGTGGGTCGGACTATAAAAAGTTTCATTCAGCGAGTAGGTACCCGTAACCGTGGCGCGCCGGCCGGGACCCAGCAAGGGATCTAGCTCTTTGAGGCATGACCTTTTTCTATCGCGCAGCCAGTTTATGGTCGCGAACGGTCATTCGCCGGCAACCCACAGCCGCCACGCAACCGTCACGCAACCGTCACGCCACGAGCCCAACTCCGCGTTGAAGTATACAACACAAGTGCGTATGAAAGTCGTTGGCATTGATTCAATGCTGGAAGAAAATTGTCGGCGGTCAGCGCGGCCTGATCGTTAGGCCTAATTGCTGTAATTATTCATAGTTTGTAATACCCCCCTCACCTCCTCGAAGCCCCCTCCCACCCCCGAATATAAAATGAGTGGTAGGAGCGATCTCGAGCGAGCGATTAGCGGCGCCTCATTTGGAACATTCATTACGCGGCTAATGAATAATGTCGAGAGCGTTATGAATGAGAGTGTTATTAATGGTCGACTCCGCGGATTCTATTGCCTGGTATTTGTGAACTAAATAAAGCGCTCTCACAAATAACATAATGTTATCTGATTCCGTAAACATTTCAATGAACTAGTTTAATAAAACTTAGTAGCTAGCGGAGGTTGGATCGAAATATATTAACTTGAAGAGAAAGACAGCGCTTTATTCAGAACATATATTTTGTTCTCTTTGTTGTATTGTATCTGGTTCTTCCAATTATAGTCTGTGATAGCTTTGGTGGACTCGTGGTGGTGGCCGCCCGCCTTCCTCTTCTAAGTTAGTGGGTTCGAATCCGATAATGCACTATTGAATTTTTCTGCTCGAAAAATGTATGCGTGCTGTACTCGCAAAGGTGATGGAAAACATAAAATTTTTTAGGCATGTCGCAGAATCTCAATGTTTGGGAACAATGTACCAAGCGCACAAAAGAAGCCTCTGAGGCACATTTTAATCCCTTCACCACACTGGTTCGAAATAAATACTAACACGATTAGAAGAAGAATTACGTTCTGATTTAAATACACATGATTTGATTTTAAAATAGACAGTTTACTGTATCGAATGTCGGTACATGTGGCTTTATGTTGGGCATTCAAAAACATTAGACGCGGACCACAGAGAAATACTACATGGTACGTGGACTGATTGAAAACGATTCTGGGCACGGCGGTACCTTGGCCGCGGTTGTTCTACGGGGGGCTGGAGGGTAGGGGAGAGGAAGGGTCATAAATATAAAAAACTGAGCCGTAAATCCCGCGATTCGCCATATTCTACAAACAAGGATAACTTGTTTTTTTTCATGGGCTGTAAAAATACCTATACTGTAAATTGGACGTGAAACGAGACCCACCCGGCCGCCGGCACCAACGCCCTGTACCAGAATCACGTTTATATTCATACCAGGATAAAACGTTTTCCTAGATTTTAAATTAGGATTAAATGGAACCTTGCATCCTTTGGAATACATAACACTCGGCGTGGGCACAATAACACGCAATAACAATCTCGAACATTGAACAAGCTCTGGGTCTAACTTGTTACGAACTAAATAAAACGTATTCGTGTTTTTTTACTCTCGTAATTACTGCGAAAGTTGCACTGCGGCGACTCTACGTAGCTACGAAGCTCTACGACTTGTATCCGGTAAGAGAAGTTACATTGACCGCTACAACGCCTCTACGAGCTAAGGTGCTACGATAAATACGTTAGTATTCAATTAAATGCAACTAATGCAGTGAAGATTAGAATTTATTTGGATCCAAGACTGCATTTCTATGTAAAAGTTTAGTCTGTATGGCCACAATAATTTACAGTAAAATAATAAAGTTTTAAAAACTAAAAAGAAAACCGACTTCATTAAATGAAATTGAGCCTATAATACATTTTTAGTGGAAAGTAGATGTGTTTTATAGGTGATTCTATCTGAATGTCTGAGATTCTGTGAGAAGTCTGTGAGTGTGTAGATAGATGCTTACCTTACAACCAGTTAATATTTTTATTTGTATTTTCATGTAAAGTTTCTAATATTGTTCTTTTTTAATTATTGTTATTGACATGTTCGTACTAATTAATAAATAATAAATAAATAAAATAAATTTTGTATATATATGATATGGGAAGGCCAAATTAACGCACTGCTCCAATGAGACAGCGAGGTATCGGAGTAAACGAAAATATGATCGATGTATAAAATTTTTAGATTTTTGTTGATTTTTCAGCTCGACCGATTTCGATAAAGTTTAAATGGGACCACCTGGGAAGTATACCTTTTCAAGCTGTTTTAGAGTAATCGGTGAACAAAACTACCAATTTAGATATGTTGTTTCAAAATTATTGACAATGTACATTTTCTTTGTAATTTTATAATATAATTTATTTTTTTGACATTATCCTAATATTAATTTTGTTTACACTTGAACATGCTATTCTTTTTGTTTGGGAAAAATCGGGAAAACATATTGTGACATACCTAAACATAATAATGATCCTTATCCTTTTGCTGTCCTAGAATTAGAACAAAACACACTAATTTGTTTCCAGTTTCGCATTTTCTTACCAATTATGCTAAACATTTATTTCTTATTTGCATGCATATGACCTATAACAAAAGCTTCAGCTCTGTCGATATTTTTGTACAGTAGTAAGAATGTTTTTAGGCGTGAGGTAGGTAGTATGCTGAATGATGTTAACTCATATCATATTAAATAAAACTCTTTACCGATATACCACTTATATACTTGATGCAGATAGATACATAGATAAATAAACACCTTATTGTACACAAAAAGATCACGAACACTAGAAGAATTGAAAACAAAAAATAGAGTATACTAAAATAAATCTAACAAAATTTAATAGAAATAAAACTGTACAATGGGCGGTCTTATCTCAAAAGCGATCTATTCCAGGCAACCGTTGTATGGACAAGACAAGACAAGCAAAACAGAAAGACGGTGGTGTACAAAAAGTTACTTATTATACTAATACAAAAATATAAAAATAAAAATTATTATTGCAATGATGCTAATCGACATACACGATAGAAATTACGAGTAACACATACAAACCCTTTTATACATGAATGATATAATACATTTTTTTTGTAAATACTTACATTTATACATAGAAACACCGAGACCCGAGGCAAATACTTGTAGATCAAACAAACGTTTGTGTTTAAGCAGGAATCAAATCCTCAACCTTTAGCGTTTCAGCTGGACCTTGGCCCACTAAGCCACAGAGGTCGTCGATTCGTGATGTGTGTATGTAGCTACAACATAGCTTGTTAAATACACTTAATTTGGGTAAAAATATATATTCAAGGTTTTCCCAGGGGAATACAACATGGGGGTACTTCAAGAGGGGAGTTAATAGGTTTCTTTAAGGTCAGCAACGCGCATGTGGTGTTCCTGGTGTCACAGCGTACATAGGCTTCGGTGACCGCTTACCATCAGTTGGGCCGTAAGCTTATTTGCCACCATTGTGGTATAAAAAAAAACCTATAATTCACAATATAAAAAAATATGGGAAAATACATTGATCCCCATCAGTGATAAGGGTTTCATTGATAATCTGACAAGACTGTAAGTCCTACAGTGTAAGTTCAACATTACCCTGCAACCACCTTCAACATACGGTGGATGGTAAAAGTGTTAATACCTTGCTTCAATCTACTGAGCATACAAATCATTGCATTTGTATAGTAAATTATAAAATGTGTTTATAAAATACAATTGCGTGCTTTTATATGATCGTTCAGGCGCACAGCGAGGCGACATGCGACATGCGCCGTGAGCACAGCGAACTAAACATTTCAAGGTAAGCTTACTTTCACCGCTAAATCAAAGCCTTCGTACCTATCTGTGGCAGTAGGACAAATCGAAACACGCACGGTACTAAAAAGTGAGTTGACTTTGCCATAAATATAGGTATGACATCCGGTGTCGCGCGACATCGGGAGTCGAGACCGAGTATGTACCAATGTTATGTAAAGAATACATAAAAAGCATCAGTGTTATACTAGTTAGATGTCAGGAATACGTACTTTTATATAGTACACCAGCTGTTGCCCGCGACTTCCGCGACTTAAATCCTTCCCCAGCGGGCCTAGCACGGCACGAAGAGAAATAGTCTTTCCACCTTTTTATCCACCTGTCAGTGGAAATACACCACCTGTCCACCACAAGTGGATAAAAACGGGGGAAAGACTATTTCTCCTCGTGCCGTGCTAGGCCCGCAGGATGCAATTTATCTCCTTGCCAAATTTTTTAGATAAGTTTTAAACCAATCACATACCATTTTTCTTCTTTCTTTATGGGTTATTTTGAAAAATCCTAAAACACGTGACCATTTTGCATTTTAATTATTCAAATCAAGTTTTAAGCAAATCGCACCACGCGTTAAAAAGTATCATACATAAACTTTTAACCCTTTTCACTCTTTTAGGGGTTGAATGAATGAAAATTCTGCCTTTGTGGGTGGTTTTGCTATAAAAGGAAGTAATCTTCCTAATTTCAGCTTTCTAACTTCAGCGATTTCGGCTCGGCGATGATAAATCAGTCAGTCAGGTTAATCTCTTTTATATGTTTAGATATACCCTATATACACATAATGTATGTAGGTACATTTACCTTATTGTATTAGATATCTTACCTAAGGGTCCTTAGGTAAGATACCTAGTGTATTGATATTGCTTTTGTAAATATTATAAAAATGTATAATATTTGCTACCGAAAGATTGTATTGGGTATGTGCGCGATAGGTTTTCGGTTGTTTGTGCTGTAGTCTTAAACACACGTTCCTATAATAAGTACGTTATATATAATTATAACTTAGCACAAAGCGAACGGCTGATACTATCCAGGTGTCTGTGTCGGCAGCAGACATATTTCTGCCGAGAGGCTAAAAACAAATGTGGCTGAGCCCTCGTCCTTTTAAGTTCACCACTTATGAGAATATATATTGATCATATTATGTTATATTTGACATACTGCTATAATCATAGCAATGTACTGCTTTGCTCCATTATTACTGCCTGATATACATGTTGCTAAGTGTGTGTTCTAAATGAATCCCTTATGATTATTACTAGTGGTCGCCCACAGGTCGAAATTCGACCGTAATTCATTAATAATTAATGTATTTGTATTTTGTATTGTATAAGTGTATTTTTTATGCATAATTAAAAAAAATGCATTCTGCACTCCTTCTCTATATAAACTATAAGTGTGCGTAATTTCATACTCCTCCGTCCGCGCAATTTTCGTAAAAAGGGGTACAAAGTTTATGCTTCACGTATTAATATATAGATGACTAGAATTATTACTCGGCACAACGTGCTTCGGTTCGATTGTTTCAAAAGTAGGTAGCTCGATACATTCACCGAAATAATAATTAAAGTAAACAGAGTTTTGTTAATCAAAATAATTACGGAGTAACGAAGCAATTTTAAGAACCGTTTTGAATAACTAAATGAATTTACGATTAAAGCTACTTAAAATGATTATTTCTAAATAATTTGATACTTAATACATACCAACAACCACAATTACTTTCCCGTATTTAAACGTAAGTTAAACATATTTGAAAAGTAATAGAAGAGATGTATAGCAAGGACGTTATACACTAGCTGGGCCGGCGTAGAGAAGCTCACAGAGAGGCTCACAATGGGGCGTCAAATAATATCCTCCTGCGAGAGATCCCGATATATTCCTAAACTCAACATTATTTCCTTCGCGGAGATAAATCAATCGTAATGTGTTATTTTGACAGCGAGAAAATATGATTCTGTGGTGTAATGTTATATTCATCTCGGCGGAAGAGGCGAATGAATATTCAGTGGTCCGAGGGCGCAAGCGCGGACTCGGGCTTGACACAGGAACCAGGCGCCTACTGGGGCTGGGTGACTCTATGCCAGGGGTAGGGCACAGGGACAGACCAGGCGCCCACTGGTGCTGGGTAACGCCTTACCAGGAGTAGAACCCAGGGACGGACCAGGCGCTCATTAAGGTTGGGTGACATGGCAAGCCAGGGATCAAACTGGACGGGGCAACACGGTCGAATGATCACAGAGACAACATTTCTGTCGTGACAGAACAAAGGCCCTAAAGTATGGGTCAGTAGGGTATAAACCGATAGCTCATTAGTAACGTTCTCGTTGAAAGAGGTTGCTTCTAGTATAGTAGTATTGCAGAAACTGCTGAATTACATCTGGATCACCAGCTCCTGGGTCGAAGTAATGGAAATAATTATAACTCTCGGCCGTCCGGCGCAAAACGAGCCGCTTACGTGGTACTGAAACCTTTTAGATCCGTTTAGAATATAAATAATTATATCTTATGAGAAACCATAAACAGATGTGTACTTCGTTGTCTTATTTATACTTAAAAAAGTTTCGATACCCATCAATAGAATCATATACAGAAATAAATAAAGATTTTGTATTTTTTGTATTTGTTTTCAGGATCGCCAAAGATCAAGCAGGACAAAATAAATTTCTTACTAAACTTTAATACTGATATTTAAAAAAAAACTCAGTTAATAAGCAGCTATAATTCTATGAGCGTATTGTGGGTTAGTTCACACGCAGGTATCGTAAGTACAGTACAGTGTACCGTGTACGAATACAGTAAGCACACACGCGCCGCACGTAATTGCTTCAGGATTACTCGCTCGAGGCCGACATGTCAATATTGTTCGCGGATTGCCATGTGTACTTGTCAGTATAGTATCTACCCACAATGTACGTATAATATGTAAATCCAATATTGTGAATCCGTGCTTTACTGTTAAGGTAAGATCAATCAATTCATCATCATTCAGACATCAATTTATTGTAAATGAGAATTCAAAATTCGAATGTCATGTACCTATAATAACTGCATAATAAAAAATATATAGGTGGCTACAAGAAGGTTATTGGTGACGCAACTAACCTCCTTGTGGTATATAAAACCACAAGGAGTTTTATAACGACAATGAGGTTGGTAACCAAGACCACTAAAATTTGCCAAGTGCATGTGACCCCGCACAATCATGGCTTTCAAAGTCAGTAAGAAAAAGAAGAATGAATGCTTAGGTTATTAATATTATAATAATAAATATAAGATATTTATAATAATTATAATTTTTTGGTCGTCTTGCGAAGCTAACATTATGCTCTTGTTTTATTTATTTTACTCGAGTTATTTCTGGTTTTATTTGTATTTAGGTAATTGACTCGGGTGTGAATAATTGGAATAAAAGCTCTGTGTTTTTTTGTGATTCGAGCAACGTGACAACGTCATAACAAAACATTAATGAAATGAAGTGGAAGAGAGATAGATGCGTCGCAAGCCGAACGCTCAAGTCGATCGTGAATTTCGCTCGCTCGTGCAGCGCTCTTGCTCCGATCGTAACGTTACAATGAGTCATCCTTTTTCATGCGTGCAGCCGACGTTGATCAATTTATTTGACGCTGTCACGTCAATAACATAAAAAAAAAAAAAAAAAAAAAACGCGCAGACAACGTCGCGCACCGACAGCTAGTTTTATATATAGTAAAATAACAGACGAACGACAAGATACGATTTTGTGTCATACTATAAACAATATAAACACTTGATGCTATTTACGAAGAAGAAAAAAAAAGTAAGTTATTCAAAAATAACGTCTCAGGATTGGGTCTTTTTTACGAATAATATGTATGTATTTACAAAAAAGTATTTAAATATTAAATCATTCATGTTGATCCTATAACTCAAGCTGTGCTTACTTTTGGTTTGATAATGTTGTGTTAAATGCTCAGCATTATTTATTTATATAGAGGATATATATTATATGTATATAGAAAGTCGTTTTGGGCAGGTTTTAAGAAACTCGCGTCTACGGTATGTTCTCCTATCCCATCTTATAAAACCAGTCTTTCATCTTGGATAAATGTAATAAATTATACCAATATCAGTTTAAAATAATTAAAATAATTCATTTTTTTTATCTGAATAGGAATGTCAAATATATATTTATATGGAATTATAAATTCAAAAGAAAAAAAACTTATCTGAAGGTTTTCATCTTCGCTTTGTCGTCAGCAGAATTAAACTTATTCAAACCCAATTCAAACTTCTCAGTATTTAATTTTAAAATAAGCTTGTATTGTGAAAGGATTTAATCCATTCGGTTGCAATTTGGTTGCGTTGTAAAATTTCTTTGCATCGAAAATTAAAGCTCTTTGTACTTGTATTAAATGTCTGCATTTCGGTCTGATTCGGTCTGATCCTAGTGTCATAATATATAACCTATTTTGGAGCGGCCTATTTAGTTTCGTAACTACTTCACTCGAAATGACATCTGTCTGGTTACCATAGCAACCTTCATTGATGAACGTCTACAAGCATTTATGTAAATCTTTTCTAATGGTAATGTCTTTTTGAATTTCATCATAATAGGCGTGACGAAAGATTTTGAAATCCTCTTCCGTAATATGGATACACATTTACTTTTAACGAAAAAACCTTTATTTCAGTAATAAACTTTAGTTTAACGAAGTTTAAAGCCATTTTTATATCATTGACAGTATTGACAACGGAGTTTACATATGGGTGACGTCATGCGCTGTGATTGGTGTTTCAGTCAAAATGGCTGATTGCAGTGTTTTAATGTTTTATTTTAATGAAAATCTTTTAATCAGATTTTTTAAATAAAACTAATCCAGTGTTTTAAATTGATTAAGAAATTGAAAATTGATTTGATTTAAGTTTGTTTAAGTTTCCCCTTAAAACATTAAATCGACCATTTTAAGACACTGTCGTCATGCCTATTAAAAATAATTCATTGAAACCTTTAATTTCTCACGGATAATATATATAACTCAAATAAAAATACAATACAAACATTCTTCCCCAATCTTTTCACCCCTTGGCCTGTCACTAAGGTAAATAACGTTGGTTCGGTTAAGACAAAAGAAAAAATACTTTCCATGCTTCCCCATTTTTCTTTTATGTATTAACCGATTTAACTAGGTACGGTAAGTATCAACGCACGCTTCTCTCTGCAGATCAGTCAAATCATGAAGCATCCATTTTTTTATTTTTTTTATTTTACCTATTTGGTGCAATTGGGTCATATTGTGGGTAAGTTAACCTTAAACCATGCCGCTAATTATTTTGCAGTTTGCTATAGATCGACTTTCACACTATCACTTTTAATTCAACGCTATTTACGTTAGGGGATGGCAAAATTTTTAGATTAAACAAAAAAAATCACAGTGCGTTGATTAGCAGTGTCCTCTTAAAACACATAATTGAACATCCTTTTTTTATACGCTTTACATTAGCTTCACTTGTATGTGTGTTTGTATGTTTGTAACCGACTCCTTAGGACGCGATTTTGACCCATTTTAAACGGCCAAATTTCATTAAAATTTTGCACACTTGTCAAAGACCGATGACAATGCAATAATATGAATAAAAATTTTAAAAAAATATATTCCATTATCCTGAACCTAAGAAGTAGAAAATAAATTAATAGTTTAAAAAAACTAAAAAACAAGTTTTATTTAGAAAACCAAACTAAAAAATAGTAAATAAGTTTTAATAAATGTATGTAAGAAATAAATGTTTTATTTAAAAAAAGCGTGGGGTGCTTTTTAAAATATTATCGAAATGATAATCTTTCTTCTCATATCTGTCCATGAAATATTTATAACTATTGACACCATGCACCCCACGCTTTTTTTTATATAAAACATTTTTTACTTACTTACATTTATTAAAATTTATTTTCTATTTTTTAGTTTGGTTTTCTATATAAAGCGTGTTTTTTAGTTTTTTTTAACTATTATTTATTTTGATTGACCACCTCTGTGACTGTGTATTGTTATGAGTGCAATTATTAAATTTGAATTCTAATATAATACACAGAAACAGCTGAGCCATGTCCAAACATCGAGCTAGCATGTCACCATAATGGGCGCACGTTAATTTCATTTGCGTTACGTTCACCGCGCGCGACACGTTCACTCACGATTTGCGGCTGCGTTTTGTTGACATTGACTAAATACTAATTTCGACCTAAATTACCTGCAAATCTTTTGACTAAAATAAAGCGTGTGTTCACAGGTGACTCTGAAATAATTCAACACTGAATTAGATTTGCTCGCTGGCTCATCAGAATCAAAATAATAATAAAAAATATATAAAACAAAAACATTCAGTAAGAACTTGACATGTACAAGACAAGAAGAAACAGTAGAAAAGTTGGCGACATCTCTTGGGATAAGATCACGTCTCGAATATATACAAAAACAAGAAAGAAGTTGCGCCAGCTGTGTGAGCCGGATGTTGGTTATATATTACATTGACATTGACTAAATACTAATTTCGACCTAAATTACCTGCAAATCTTTTGACTAAAACAAAGCGTGTGTTCACAGGTGACTCTGAAATAATTCAACACTGAATTAGATTTGCTCGCTGGCTCATCAGAATCAAAATAATAATAAAAAATATATAAAACAAAAACATTCAGTAAGAACTTGACATGTACAAGACAAGAAGAAACAGTAGAAAAGTCGGCGACATCTCTTGGGATAAGATCACGTCTCGAATATATACAAAAACAAGAAAGAAGTTGGGCCAGCTGTGTGAGCCGGATGTTGGTTATATATTAAAATTCAATAAAATATGACATTGCAAGCGCGGTTCAGGTGGTGCGCATGGTTGTTTACAAAAATACAAAATGTTTTTATTTATTTAACAGTTTTTAAATATTTCATAAGTGATGAGAACAATTTTTAAGTAGAAGTACCTATACATGTATTAGATGGTCTCACTCTTCCATATCTTATGTTAGGTACAGTTACAGTTTAGGTACGTAGGCATTTACAAATTACAAAGTAGATACGTACATGCTTAGTGCCTTTAAACAGAATTATGAATTAAAAAAAAAAATTATAGATAAGTATTGCATTATGGACATCCTAGAATTATAGAAATGGCATCAAGGAATCATTAGGTAACTAGGTCAAGTGCAACGAACCAACATAAGAATATTATAAATACCCACTTACAAAAAAAACATTAAAAATTATTTTATGTAATTACATGTCTACAACCACGTTTACTAGTAGATTTTCTTTCAAGCTGTGTGTACTAAAAGGTCTACAATTGATTTAAAACAGGAACATAATAATATTTGGGCAACCTCAATGCATCTAGTTCTCATGTGACTGGAAGATTTGATTGTCCTCTCCCCCCGCGGGAGAGGCACGCGACGCCGTCGACTACTCCGACACGGCGGTATTATGATGGTTGTTTGGTGTCGTTTACACACTTGTTGCTTTCAATTGCTTTAGTTTTACTGTGTTGATGCCGTTTACGTCTTGCATCCATTAAAATTGAAACATTAAACTAGGAAATAGAAACAAAACGATACGTCAGCGATACAAACTTGAAAAGACCTGTAACTACTTAGCATATTTTTGTGTTAGTAGTTAACAGATATTATCGCGTATGAAAAGGAAAATAAAGCTAATTTATATATATAAACATGAATCCCTTTTAAAATATAAAAATTAATCCCTATTTTTCTTGGTTCCACGGCATCACGCGTGAACGGCTAGATCGATTTCGCTAGTTATATTTTTGCTATTTTTGTTATTGTCAGGAGAAAAAAAGAAAAAAATGAGAAAGTTGTGTGGGAAAATTAGAAAATTTAAGAAAACTTAACGACGATATTAAATTTTCTAATGTAGCCTTATGGCGTTTGACATGTTTGGCAGTTATACCAACTTGAGTCGGGTAAGCTAGTATGCAATAAAAACAATCGGAACTAATTATCATAACTACTGACTCGAAATAATTATTTTGCACGTGACCGTAAATTACAAAACTATAATAACTTTTTTCCGACATTCAAACGGTTAGAACTAGTTGTAGAATTTAATTGTATTTGCGAAAACGGTATTTATCCAAGCAAGGCATCTGTCATACCTAGTGCTTATGTTTATGAGGAAGGCTAAATAAAAATAAAAATGCTTATTAAGGAAAAAGTAAAATGCAGTTTCAATAAACTGCACTGAAGTAAGTCCATCTCGCACCTGCGTTTACATAGAATTATGAGTTCTAACTAACGGAAAAAGGTAAGTACATGTACTAATTATATAATATTAGGTAGGTAGTAACTATATTAATACTAGCTGTCCCGTTCGCAACTTCGTTCGCGCGTTTAAAAAGAAAAAAATATATCTAATTGTACCGACTGCAACGCCATCTGCCCGCCACCCAAACGCCTACAAAAAAATTCAAATCGGTCCAGCCGTTTAGGAGGAGTTCAGTGACATACACACGTACAGTAGAATTATCTATATACAGATTGTAAAGAGGAAAAATTTTAACGTTCGTAAGTTTGTAAGTAAAATTGTTTGTAATGGATAAACTCAAAAACTACTAAGCCGATTTATAAAATTCTTTCATCTATGGAAAAGTACATTATTCAGAAGTTACATGATTTATTGTAATTAAGAAAGATATTGTAATCTAAAAAATATGTGGGCAAAATGTAATTCGGAGGGACAGATAGTAATCACTATAGTGACAAAATATTTTTTTATTGTTTAATAGGTTGGTTCGTGAGTGTGATTTGTGTGTGTGCGTACGTAGATGTGTGCGTACGTGTGTGTGTGTGTGAAAGAGAGATTGTGACTGAGTGTTTGGGTGTGTATGTATGTTTGTTCTATGTTAACCAAAGACTCTGATGAGTCTGGTTTTTAAAATACGTGTATAGGTGTGAAAATGTGAGCGTGTGTAAGTATAGTTCTGTATTTTGGAAATGAGAGAGATAGTTTGTTAAGAAACACTTAATAGTTACCTACTTAATGTCGTCATAGAAATTGTTTTTAATTTTGTATAAGGCAAGGGGTAAATGTTTAAAAGCAAATAAACATTATATTACATTAATTAGAGTTAACTAAATTGAGAGAAATGACGACTTGAAACAGACGTACGGTGCGATAAGGTTTTGCTAATTTTGACAGATCTTTGATTGGAATAACTTACGTTGAGATCATGAAACCGCTGTTCCATAAACAATTAACGCTAGCGATCTTCAAAATATTGTTTCTAAACACCGTCACTATAATACCGGAGGACAGACGACTGTCGTTGCGTCGTGTTGAATCTAGGTTATCCTCGGTTGCTCTGAACTGCAGTTCACAAATTATTAACGGAATACTTGTTTAGTATAACAAAGTGGAGCATGACTCAAAACGCTGTCTGTAAATTTTATAACTTGTAACAGCTCTAAATGGTAGAGTTAGCCTATTTTCTGACTAGCGAGTAGGGAGAGAGTTTGCTCGTATTTACTGGTGGCGGGTGGTGATCAACGTGTCAGCTGCACTGCAGTGAACTTAATTAAAATAACTTGTCAATGATCGTCGGTGCCGTTACCTTCGCGCTATCTGCAGATCGAAATAGCGCAGCGTACGTTCCACAACTGGACACCAAAATGAGAATCATGTTTATTAATGATGGTTTAACATTGGATCGGGGTGCAACTTTATATATTTCTACACAATTAATTTTGATATTTTAGAGTATATCTTATTAACACACATTGCTGTCCTATCCTTAGGTACTTAAAAGGCCAGCTAGCCAGTTATGTAAGATAGAAAGTTAGAAGTTAACGGGGTTTATAGCTTAGCTATAACTTTTTGAGTTTTTTGGTTTGGACATATCGGTTATGTTGCAATAACCGGTAACCTAGGGAGTTGCCGCCGAAAAGCAATCAGTTTTTAGAAATCACAGAATTTTAGATTTAAACATGTCTGCGTTCACATTACGACTCACCACACTAACATCATATACTTATATGATGTAACACGACACCCACACCTACTAACAATAATTGCAATTTAAAAAATATATATATTTAAGTAGTATATCAGTCATGTGGTGGTACCCATAACACAACCTCTGCTGACTTTAGGGCCAGATGATGCTGTGTGAAATGTCCGGGATTATTATTTTTATTATTATTACTACTAACTAATACATTAGAATACCCCGTAAGAGCATTATTAAAGCTTGGTCTCATTAATCTGGCTTCAGTTGGCACGGTACGCTGGGTACAGCGAGTGCAGTAGTTTATCGCGTCCAGTTACTATACAGTCTCTGGTCCGGCAGTATAGAGAGCGGGACTCATTTAGTTTTTGCTGCGGTCACTCGTCCCGCCCAACGCCACCCGACGCCCGCCCATCGCTCTTCCTGAACTACGGCCGATGCAGCGATAACACTGATTGCAAGAACACTCTTAATGGCGAAAAAAAGATTAAGTAGTGTTAGCTTTAATAGTCATCGCTTTCTAAGATTGTGCAGTAGGTACCTTGAGGTTGCAGTGAAATAGTTTTGTTAGTTCATAAAGTACCTGCCGCTACCTGTTTACATCTCGTTGTCTCTAAACGAAATCTTAAAGAAACATCGAACAACTTCAGTTAAGTAATCCACTTAAAGTGAAAGTGTTAGGTAACTTTTGGTGAAAGTATATAAATGGAAATGTGTGCGATGTGTCGCGCGGTGGCTGCTGAATATTTGATGAACATGATTTCACTCATACATTATTTGAATGTGATATACTCTTATCTGGTTTGTGCTACAGCACCGTTCTAAAACTTCTTCTTATCGTGCCACTAGTTATTTTTAAAAGGAAAGGTTTAAAGTGCGCCTCAGAGGCTTCTTTTGTGCACTTAGGTAAGCCTTAATGTAAGTTCTTGACCTTGCCGACAGGACCCGCAGGAAAGACGAATCAGTACATGCGGTGTCGGTTCGGTTGCAGGTGCATAACGGCTGGCACCGAGTCGGGCTTATTTCAAGTTTTCCTTCTCTTTTGCTAGCTCTTTTGTTAGTCAGTAGGGGACTAATCCCCAATAATTTGAAGACTATCACAGTCGTCTCCATCATCAGTCTCCAAGCAGCATTCATCTGGGATTAGTTCCACGTAGGAATCCTCACTCGAAGTGTTATATAATTCAGTGAAATTACCAACCCGAATTTACAGTCAGATGCGGGTGCTGAGCCATTTTTGATGCTCCTCAGCTGATCGGTGTATAGTACAGTGGATGGTAATAGTAAAATAATTATAAAATATATTTTTTTTGTAAAAAATCATCTGAAATGATGACATGTGTCAACCCTTGACGTACTGAAACGGAATAGCATGATCCTAAAATTATGCAGGCAAAGTCAACTCAACGACTGTAGGTTTTCAACAATTAATTCAACAAAGTAATAAAGTTAATACTCCAAGTAAGCCTTTTCCGATGCTCGATTTTGCACTTCAGAGCTGGCAAAAGTAGAACGTGTGTAGTTGTTTATTTTAAACATTAGTGCGTCTGGCACGAAACGGCGGCGGCGTGGCGGCGACGCGACGTGCCTCGGGGCTCTAGTGACAACTACAGGACAAAGAAAACACGCCTGAGTGAGGAAATTGCCTCCTTCTAAAACTAACAGAAGAGAGGCGAGGGTGGAGGCTAGACACCTAATAAAATAAATTCGGAAAAAGATGAACTGAAAAATTGAACACGATTTTTGTAGAATATTGATAAAAGCCGGAGAGCCGTGTCTGACAACTTGATAAGGAGATATGTAATTGAATTTAATATTTTGTTGGCCAGGTATCTCCCGACACTTCTCATGGGAAATTATAAAGTGGTAAACAATGGTTAAGCACAGAAACTACGCTATTATCACGTAAGCAAAGCAGCACTTGAGTAAACATCGCCTTAGGCCAACTAGCAAGAATACTGCGCAGTTGGGGTATAATTATAATTAGTTAAATTATGTTTATTTGTCAAACATCATTATATACACTAAAATTGGATTTGAATTAAAAAACATTAAAGTTCTTAATAAGTCTAATGAATGAATGAATAAACAAATGAAAGTCTCGTGTGAATTTAACATTATTTAGAACCGATGCAGGGGCACGGGCGTGACTCGCTCTGACTGCCGTACTGTGTCGCCGTGAGAAATGCATTTTGTGCGGACAAGCTTTCAACATGATCGCATACTTTCCGGAATGTGAGAGGGATTTATGCAGTTGTACTTTATGCATCGCTTTACCGGACAAGCACGAACCAGCGTTTTTACTGCTAACGTAATAAAGGATATTAAATCTGAAGCAGCTAGCAACCTGCCCCGGCTTCGCACGGGTGCAAGTTAGAATTCCAGTTTTATCGTGAAATATTGTTTATGTCAACGGATAATGGATACAACAAATTTTCGTATTTGAAGTTGTTTGGGCAGCGGCACGGCTATCGATAAACACAGCGGCCGCTGTATTTTTTTTTAGTGTTTACAATTTTAGCTTTTAATAAAAAATATAATAAAAATTACTACTATTCAATTTCGAAACTTTCGTGAGTACTGGATAAAACTCGTGTTTATCAATATGTATCACATATTGATAAACACTGGTTTTATCCACGTATTATTTAGTCGATGGAGGCACCGACACTGTTTACATTTCATCTAGAGAATCTTCATCAGGGTGAGTTTGATCCATGGTGCGCTCGTTGACGTTCGTATTCACGGTTCGCACTGGGGGTGACGTAACGATCGTAGCGAGTTGCCGTAAAACCCGTGTTTATCAAAATGTTTCAATTGTTTCTAGTTTATCTATACCTATAAAAGAGCTAAACCTGACTGACTGACTGACTGATTCATCATCACCGAGCCGAAACCGCTGAAGCTAGAAAGCTGAAAATTGGAAGGTAGCTTCCTTTTACAGCAAAACCATCTATTAAGACGGGTCATTTTGAAATTCAACCCCTAAGAAGGTGAAAAAGGGTAAAAACGAATGTATAAAACTTTTTAACGCGTGGTGAAATTTGCTTGAAACTTATGCAAAAATATGCAAAATTAATGGAAACGTGTTTCAGGATTTTTCAAAATAACTCTCATAAAGGAGTAAAATGGGATGTGAATGTTTATATGGAAACTTTTTAATGGGTGGTGGGTGAGATTAGGTTGCAACTTATCAATAAAATTTAGCAAGGATATAAATTGCATCCTGGGGAAGGATTTAAGCTGCAATTCCTTTCAAAAAAATGCGGACGAAGTCGCGAGCAACAGCTAGTATAAAATAAAATAAATAAATGTAACAAATAGCCTTAGCATAGGGCTGTTCGCTCACACCGCTGTATTTCTTTTTCTTTTAGCATTTTTATACCCGTCGTAAGTTCTAAGCGAAAGGTCTAATTCAAATAGTTTACGGAGGAATTTGCATGCACATAATTGGATAATGCGAATGTCTTTCGTTTCCATCCGTGTTTTGATTAATTAATTTTAACAAAAAGTGATTAATATGACTTAACTATGTATAATAGTATAGCCTCGCGGACTTTACGAATAGCCTCGCGGACTTTTTTGTTGGTAATGCAGGTGGTACTATAAACTCGTAGAACATTATTTTATGTATCGTCAATATTTGATTACCTTTGTGGAGTAGAACTAAGGTCCGGCTCAGACTTAGAAGGTTGCGGGTTCGATTCCTGCCGCGCCACAAATGTTTTTATGATCTGCCAGTATTTATCTCGGGTCTGGGTGTTTCTATGTATAATATGTATGTATTTACACAAAAAAAAGTATATAAGTAGTATATCAGTCATGCGGTGTGTTTTCAGTCACCCATTACACAGCCTAAGCTTATTTTGGGGCCAGATGATGCTGTGTGAAATGTCCGGCATTATTTATAAAAAGAAAAATAACAATAATAGTTTTCGCAGCCACTGCATATAATGATTTTTATAGGCAATATTTTGATAACTTGGGTTTACAATATATAGATAACCGCTTTGACGTGAAAAAAAAGTCATAATACAAGATCTGCTGTGGGGTCAGTTGATGCTGTGAGAAATATATGCCATCCTACTATATTAATATTATAAAATAATGTGAATTTAAGTTTGCTTGTTACGCTTTCACGCGAAAACTATGTATAACTACTTAACCGATCATCATGAAACTTTGTACACATATTCTTGGAGGTATTAGAAGTAACATGAGATTTTTATGAAAAAAAAAATGTATGTAGGTACCACGCGTGCGAAGCCGCGGGCAACAGCTTATTATTTATAAATATTATTGCAATTTTCGTATGGTTCCCTTACTTTTTTGAAAATAATACAGCCTTTGTTAATCGCTGATAGTGTAGCTAGGTGAATACATTTTTGATTCGGTTAAGTAATTTTTGAGTTTATCCATTACAAACAAACATACAAACATACAAAATATACTTTCTCTTTATAATAATAGTTAAAGTTTAGACTACTTACAACGCTGCCGGCACTGAGGCCTTAGGGCAGTTGAAGCGCTGTCGTCGCCCTCCCCGCCTCGCTGTGGAACAATGACTACGTACTTCTCTCGAAGCACTGAAAGAATGACTGATTAAGTAATTTTGAAATGCCAAGGGCATGGTGTATCATCATTATAACTGGGTCTAAATAATGAATATAGATGAATCTTTTGGGTCCCCAATGAACAAAGCACAGATAGAAACCTGACTTTTTATGGCATAAAAAGGCAAAGGTAGAATTAGGATTACTCTCTGTTATTAAAATAATACCTGTGCTTCCTATTACGATCTTAGAGAAAGTTCTCGTTTATGTACTAAATATAAATGTTTTTATCTTACGGAAGACGTAAAAGTATTCAGTGATGAGTAAAGTTTACGACTTCAGACTTTCTTATTACAGAGTGTAATCAATTGAGATACGCATCTCTCGGGATCAATGGCATATCACCGGCATAAAAGGCACATAATCGGCATAAAAGGAGCATATCCTGGCATCACCTAGTGAGGTAAACAATCCAACGACCTAGTTACGGTAGCTTTACGAGCGCATCGATTGGCAGTAGGCATCAGCTGCGGGCGACGACTGTCTTCAGGACACACTATAAAAATATCTTTCTCTTTTTCTTCAACGCAACAATTTTATTATTTACCAACCACTTTGACGCTTCAACTATTTATTTAACGAATATCTGTATCGAAACTATTCACAATACCTTTGAAACTCCTATCCAACGACTAATAGTTTGTAAGCAAGGGCTCAAAAACGATTAGAGAGACAGGTAGATACTACTTCGAAACCCTAAAAACGAACAAGTACTAGTCTAAGTCTTTGTACTCTAGGTAAAAGCATCATGTTCTCGCCTTATTTGTCTTGAAATAACAAATCCACAGTGGTGTTCCTGAGATCCGCGTGATATATCCGAGACTGTTTATTTGACATCGCTCCGACCAGCCGCCAGACCGACCGACGGACCGACGATTCCGACGTAGCGTTTATTTCTCTCGCGCTCGTTACAATTCCTTATTCATTCGGTCGGACCGAGAGTACTAAATTATATGAATAAAACAGCGCTTCCCTTGCAAGAACAGTACCTCTATAAGGCCCGCGACTGACCCGACAGAGGCTGAAATCTCCCAAAGGCCGACTCTTAGCAGAAGACATTCTTGAGTTCTAATAAACTCGTATATATAAATTATCATCTCTGTTTTTTTTCATTTTTAATAACGTCTCAAGTATTTTGTGCATTCCGGGCGCTTGCGAGCCCGGCCGACCTGGTTTCCGAGCGCTAGTGCTGAGTTCCAGACTGACAAAATTGAGCCGATGAATAATAAGTTAATAAAATTTCGGGTCACGAACCCGAATGTCGCTCTGTTAGGGTTCCGCAGATATATTGCTCTTAATAGCCCATTAATTTCAGTTGCCGTCTGCGATGCACACTTGTATTATATTTTATTCAGGTGTGGAATCACCTTAATGTGTTTTTAACCCTTCGGAGTCGTTTCACGGCAGGTTCGGGAACATACCTTCAACAAATGGAGAATTGTTTTAAATGTTTGTTGGAAGAAATACGCGGAACTGGTCACACAGCCAGAATTAGGAGAACATCGCATAGCCCTGGACGTCGTGCACTGGAATACCAATTGCCATACATGAACGTGACCTTCATAGAGACCGGAAAATGATAGGTCGATGGATGTAGCTTACTGACTACTTTTCTTAAAGGTACTAAATAATATACTTACTTACATAAATTGTACGAGACTTCATTTTATTAGTTAAATCTATATTTATAAATGAAAGTCGTGTTAGTTACACCACTTATAACTCAAAAACCGCTGGACCAATTTGGATGAAACTTAAAATGAATATAGCTAGTAATTAGGATTAGGATACAGGCTATTTTTGTCCCCGAAAAACAATGGGAACGGGAACGAGGCGGTCGAAGGCCCGGGTGGCCGCTAGCGTCATATATCAATTATATTTATCCGTAACTTTGTTAATCTCTGTAATTATTACAATAATTAAAATAGCTATCTATTTTTTAATAGCGATATTAGAACTTTAATATTTTTTGTTAAGTTGTAACCGCCCAACAAGGGACGGGTCAGTTAGTATTTATTTATTTAATCCTTTATTGCACAAAGAAATATAAATGTACAATAAGGGGGCTTAATGCTTAGAGCATTCTCTACCAGCCAACCAAACAATTTAGTTATAAATAAAAATAATTTCGCTACCATCTATGTATTCGCTTATAATTGTATTTTAAAATTATTTATACTAGATTTAGCTCAGTCTGTATAATATTAGGTACTTATGAGTAAACTACATACCTAATTAGACAAATGTTTAGAGTTTTGTAATTTGAAGCCAGTACGAGGCAAAAGATAAGTAGGTAGATCACGTGTTGGCTTCCAGTCTTCTCATGAGCTCCCTCCTAATTACCCGCTGACTATTGATGCTGACTAACTGTATTGCAGTCGAAAACTTACAGTAAGTAACTCTAAACCTGTTATAACTTTTAAAACTATCATGGTTTTGCACATAATTTTCACTCAAAACGGGATATTTACCATGATATATGAGTTTTTCCCCGTAATATCCGGTTTTGAGTGAAAATTATCTAAATCTGTTTTTTTTTTTTCGAAAAAATTGTGCTACTAAACGCAATGCTGATTGTCTGCAATTCATTAAGCGCGGAACGCTTCATTGAATTAAGAAGATAAAAGACGGTTTTAAGTAATAAAATAAGAAACCATAAATAAATATTATGTAATGCAATGTAATATAACAAATATTTATTTACTTATATGAAGACACTAAATTAGAAACCGTGTGAGAATGAAAATAAGTGGCATGGGCTCGCTTAGGAGGGCAAGGCTTTCTTTGTGTGAGTTAAAATGGGTAAGAAGGAATTAATTAATGGAATAAAGAATAAAAATTTAAAAAAAAACCATATACCATTACTAAATAGAAACCACAGGTTTAGTTTGTTACTTAATAAAAAAACGGAAGACAAAGCTAACAATTACTTAATAGGGTATTCCAATTATAATAATTAATTAATTAGCTTTAATTTTCCATTGTCTGCATTAGTGTGTGCAACAGTATGAGCATTCAGTTAGACAGGTTAATCAATAGGTACAATAGAACTGAATGTATATTGATACTAAACATGGTATTGATTTACAATGACAGTAGACTCGTAAGCGCTCTTACTGGCCAATTTACATAATAGGGAATCCTTAGACTATAATTAAGGAATCACAAAGCATAATTATTCAATTATGTTATTGAATATTTCAAGCACACTTAAAAAATTGTGCGATGAGATAATAAAGATAAGGAGTGCCTCTCAGACAAGCAGTGATTGCTCGACCTGCGAGGGCAGGGTGTGTTTGTGTGGATGTCAATAAACTGGTATTGTTTGTAAACGATGCTTTGTTTCTATAGATGTCGAGTCGTGCCAGTTGACCGAGGAGGCGCGAGGGGAGTAGAGATTGCTGTTGTGTCGGGATTTTATTGGAACTGTGGCTCAGTTAAGTATTCGTCCAGGTGTTTATTATTGATTGCGAAGTGAACATTTTTATTCACATGAATCTTTTGGTTAATGATAATTACTGTTTCTTTGTTTTAATGTTCCAAGAAGACCTAAAATACCAATAACATGTCTGCGGAACATGAGCAAATGTATAGTAGCAGGAGTTGAGCCCGCATATTAGTTGTTTAGTTATCCGTGGCCTTGCGCGCTATTTCTTTACCGAGGCTTTGTACATTTTGCGATTTTTTCGATCACTTGTTATTCACATCACGTCGACGTTGACGGATTCGTTTCGAGTGGCCTTTTATAATTTAATCTCACGCCTTGTTGCAATCAAAATGATAAAAGGGCTGTGACGAGCGGCGCGGCGGCGGCGGCTGCCGAATATTTATAAGCTACAAAAAAGGGTGTCTACTTTGTTGTGAATTGTGAGTTCCGTCTGTTATTACTGCTCTCGTCTTTCAATAAGACGGCGAGTATACACCAACGCTTCAATTATGTTATATTTTAAAATACATTTTATTCAGACCTCTTTGCAGTAGCTTATAATAGAGCAGACACAAGAGTGCTGTAACATTGAGTTTCAATTGGTTGCTTACACAAGTAGGCTCACATAAATTTACTGTGAAATATACCAGCAATTTTTAGCCTAACAGTGTTGTCATGTGTCAGGGCTCTTTTTTATCCACATGCGTTCATCCCCGGCTATATCCACACGAAATTCATTTAAATATTTTAACCTGCGCAATTTATTTCTGTTGTGTTGTTTGTACTAATCAGGGATTACACGGAAACAAACAATAACATTGTTTGGTGTCGTTCTGTACAGGCGCAATATTTTATGTAAAACTCGAGCTTGTTTTAAAACCATTTCAGTGTTTTGACGTGAAAGAGTCACAACAACCAAACTTGTGATTCACATCAAACTGTTTGATGTGAACGTCCTCAAACAAACAAACAGCAAAATTTAATTATTACAACAGTTTCATAGGTGTTACATTATGCATATTCATTTCCATTGCTATACAGAATGTATGAAATAATAATTATTAATCGAGCTTCATCCAACATGAACTACCAGTCACCATTCACGCGTCAGACGTCAGAGCTGCAATTTGCGTCAGCTCGTTTGCAGTTAAAATATTATCCTACAAAACGACAACGCATAGTTGTTAAAAAGCTTAAACATTTTCCGGCCATTATTACCGAAAAGCACTCAGCAACTGGAAAATTGAAGGATAGTTGCACATCGGTGAATTGTTCGCAAATAACCGACGTGGCCCGCACGCTTACACGCGACAACACGCTATAGTAGTCCGATTCACTGCGCGCCCTTTCATTTCATTGCGAGTAGTTGCACTCACACCTATGGACTAACTACACTTGCTCATGTGGACTTATACAGTTATTGACACAGTATTTTTTTAGGCAGCAATCAGATACTTCAATAAATCATTTAATTAACAAATCACTGAACCCTACAACGTACGCGGGTTGTGTGTTGTTGTTGTGAATCTAGGTTGCAACAATCAATTATACTAAATTTTGCCAAACAAACGTTTCAAGTCATTGTTAAGGTCGCCTCATAAAATGTTCATAGCCTTTCATTTATTCCCCTACTTAGTATTCATTTAGGTGGAAGCCTTTCAGAACTGAAACAATGGCACGACCGATAAAAATGAGTTTCCCTCTGAATAGCCGCTCACCGCAGCGGTGCCTCGAGACCCTCAAGGTCGCGAGCACAGAATCTCGTTTGTCGGCATTAGCAGAACCCTTGTTCGGTAACAAGGGTCAAATGTTTAAGTAATGCGTGGCTTACTTGATTTACTGGCTTTCCCTTTGTCTACCTGAGGTCTAGGCTGGAACGTTTACCACATTTCAATACGACGGAACCCGCTGGAATAAATTAGTAAGCGATGCGACGTTCCGCACCAATAATAATAATAATAATAAATAATAAAACCTTTATTTCCGAAATTTTTACAAGAATATTTTAAATTAATACTAAAAGAAACATTGTTACAATAAAATGTCTCTTGTTTCGGTGTGCCTTACGGCAAAGGCCTCCTCCAACTCCTTCCATTGTTGTCTGTCTGACGCGACTCTAGTCCATAGGGGTCCTAATGTCATTTTTAGGTCATCCTCCCATCTTCTTGCTTTACGACCTCGAGTTCTAGCTCCATCCCTAGGGTACCAGATTGTCACCTGTTTACTCCATTTCTCCTTTTTGCAACGGAGCATATGTCCAGTCCACCTCCATTTAAGTTGGTCAATACGCGACAGTATGTCCGTTACTTTGGTTTTGTTTCTGATGTCTGTACTTCTTACTTTGTCCATTAGTTTCAAACCTAGCATGCTCCTCTCCATGCCTCTCTGGCACCCTGCTAGTTTGTCCCTATGTCGCTTTGTCAAAGCCCATGTTTCACAGCCATATGTGATGCATGGCAGTATACAGGTGTCAAAAGTCTTTTTCTTGATCTTCATGGATAGTTTCTTGCTTTTCGTGATTTCTTTCAAAGCCCAATAATTTTTCCATCCTGTTGCAATTCTTTTGTCTATTTCTTTGGATGTCTGGTCATTTGGCGATATTATCTGACCCAGATACACATATTCTTCCACATATTCAAGTTTCTGTCCGTTGATGGTTATGTCTACGGGAACTGCGTTTGTCATCATTTTAGTTTTACTTATGTTAATTTCTAGACCTACTTCTCTGCTTCTCTCTACTAGGGATTGTGTCATAGATTCCAGTAGTAGTGGGTCTTCTTCCATTATAACCAGGTCGTCTGCAAATCTTAAATGGCTTAATCTCGCTCCATTTATGATTAGTCCAAGATGTTCCCATTTAAGTTTTCTGAACATTTGTTCCAGCACTGCTGTAAATAGCTTTGGTGAGAGTGGGTCACCTTGCCTGACTCCCCTGTTGATTGGAAAAACATCTCCTGTAGACTCAAGCCTGATACAAGCTTTGCTCCCTCTGTAGATGTTTTTGATGATGTTTATGTAAGTGTTTTGAATTCCTTGTTCTTTAAGACTTTGCCATACGGATTCATGTTTTAGGCTGTCAAAGGCCTTGGAATAATCTATAAAGGCCAGGTAAATGGTTTTGTTGTATTCGTTGTATTTTTGTAAGAGCTGTTTTATTGTATGTATGTGATCAATCGTACTGAAGTCTTTTCGGAATCCTGCTTGCTCCACTGGTTGATTTTCTTCGAGCCTGACTGATATTCTGTCCAAAATTACTTTTGCAAAAACTTTATATACATTTGAAATGAGGGATATGGGTCTGTAATTTCCTATATCATCTTTTGGGCCTTTCTTGTGTAGGAGTATTATGTGTGATTCTGCCCATTGGCTTGGGATGATGCTAGTATTTAAAGTCTCATTAAAGATTTTCGTTAATATTGGACTTAGTTCTTTGATTGTTCCTCTCATTAGTTCGTTTGTTATTCTATCTGGGCCGGGGGCTTTTTCCGTCTTTTGACTTCTTATAGCTTTTTCCACTTCTGGTATTAGTATTTCTGGTATATCTTCATTGTCTTCAGTTGTCGAAAGACATTCCGTTGTCGTTTGATTTGGTTCGTGATACAGTAAGCGATAATAGTCTGTTGCTATATTTTGGATTTTGCTGCGAGAAGTTGTTGTAAGGTTTTTGTCTCTTAACTTTGGTATCCATTCTTTCCCTTTTTCTCGAAGTTCCTTTAGCGCTTTTCTTGTGCCTCCCGTTCTGTTGATGTGATTTTCTAGAGTTTTGGTTTTTCTTTTTTCTTTGTCCTTTCTCATATTTTCGCGAATATCTTTGCTAAGTTTAGAGATTTCTTTTTGGTTTTCTTTTTTATTCTTTTTTACTATTAGATTTCTTCTGTCTTCAATTTGTTTTAAAGTTTTTTCGCTAAGATAGGGTTCGTTTTTCTTACTTATTTGTTTTCTTGCATGTTCTTTGAGTTTGTTTTCTATTCTTTTGTACTTTTCATTTATATTCATATCTGAGGTGATAACTTCCATCAGGTCTTCTGTGTTTTCGTTTATGGGTAGGTAGTTTATTTGAACTGCTTTTGGTCTAGGATTTTTTGTTACGTTTTCGTTTAGGCAGCTACGAACCATACGATGGTTAGTATTGAAGTTTAGGTTTTGTATAATATTCGTATCCTTGAATGATTTAGCTTTGTTGGTTATTATGTAGTCAATTTCGTTTCTAGTGTTGCCATCTGGAGAAATCCAGGTCCATTTGTTTTTGGGTTTTTTTCGGAAAACAGTGTTTAGAGGTGTCAAGTTGTTCTCGAGCAGAAATTCTACTAATTTTTCTCCATTTTTGCTTCTTTTTCCTCTTCCGTATTTTCCTATAATGTGTTCTTCCCCAGGTAGTTGAACGCCTACTTGAGCATTAAAATCACCCATGAGCACAATATTGTTTTCCGAATATTTTTCAACAACGTCACTTAGTTTGTCGTAAAAAGTATCTAAGTCCGTTTTTGTTGCTTTTTCTGTTGGGGAGTAGACTTGAATGATTGTCCAGGTCTTCGAATATTTTGGTAATTTTATATGAATGACTGCTAATCTATCTGTTATTCCTTCAAACCCAATGATCTGATTTTTGAGTCTTGGTTTTACCAAAAATCCTACACCTCGTTGTCCAGCAATTTCTCCTTTGTAGTACATGATAAAATTTCTTCTCTCTTCTATCCCTTCCCCTAATCTTCGCATCTCGCTTATGCCCAAAATGTCCCACTTGATGTTTTTGATAGCTAATTCTAATTCTAACAAACTTTCTGATGTTCTTAAGGTTCGTGTGTTTAGTGTACATACATATAGAATCTCTTGTTTTCTCTTTTTCGTGTTGGATTTAGTTGGCAGATTTTTTGGAGGGTTTTGGTCGACTTCCCCCACGGTGACCAGCCGGCTTGGGGGTTGATTTTTTGAAGTTACGTTTATATTTATTGTTGTGTCTGTTGGTGGTTTCCGGTTGAAGAAGGCCTTTGTTTGTTTTTTGGCAGCTCTGACATGGAAACAGATCTTTCTCGTGTTACATATGTAAGGATACTTGGTTTAATGACTTCCCTGGTAAAACTTTGGGATGTCTTCGTGTTTTCAGTACTCTTCGAATTCGGTTTTTTCTGGCATGGAGTGGTTGGCGATCCTGAGACCTCTCTCTTCCGTTTTTCGCGGCTGTTCTCTGGTTTTTTCACAATAAGCTTATCGTATTTTATAAATGCTACATTCCCATTTGCTCTTTCTGTTTGCATTTGTGTTTGTAACTGTTTTCGTATTTCGAGAACTTCTTTGGGGAAGTCCTCTTTGACATAAACATTTGTGGGAAGGTTACGCTTGTTCTTCAAGATAAGATGTTTTTTCCACGATGTTGTAAGACATATTTTTACTGGCCGGTTTTTATCATATTGTGCTCCAATTCGTTTGATATAACTTATTTCTTCATTGTCTATTTTCGTTCCTGATTTTAATATAATATCTTTTACATATTCAATTAGTTCTATTTCCGACTTTCCCTTTTCCTCGATGCCAAATATAATCAAATTATTCGTGCGTTTTTCCCTTTCTAAAAATGTTATTTTTTGTTCCAAGTTTGTGACTTTTGTTTTTAGGTTGTTATTTTCTTCTTTCAATGTTTTCAATTTTTCATCTAAAGCTTCCATAACATTTTTCGTAATTTCTGTTGATAGTATTGTTGTTTGTTCATTAAACTTTTCATTTATTTTTGCAAGTAAGATTTCCATTTGTTTTTCCATTTTTGATGTTGGGTAATTTATACTTGTGTAGTGGTATCACTTTTATATTATTGGTAGAAATTGTTCCTTTTCTTATGGCAACACTTGTCGTGCTCTGACTGTCAGTGTCAATTGTCTATGTCCAATATCACTGACAATTAGGTTGGTTTGGTTGACACTATTAGTTATGGAATATGTTGCATTTTGAGGTTATAATGATCGCCAATTGTTTTGGAATAATTACGACTTATATGGATGTTTCACTGGATTTTCTCTGCAGCCCTGTGTTTTGTTCGGCTTCGCGTAAACTTGTGCGTGGTTTTTGTGTTCAATGTCACTTTTTGCAGTAGAACTGTGATAATTTTTACGGAGCTCACTTTTATGCGTTGTTTACACTTTCGCTACCGGATCCGCACCAAGTAAAGAAGAAATAAATCACGAAAATCGTTCCAAGAGCTCGGATGTACAGAATACAAAACACTTCGCAAAATAGAGATTTTCCTGTAAACAGAAAGCGGCCGTTGATTGCGCAACCGTTCCAATTCCCACTAGTTACGGAGTGCGAGCTCGCACAAAGGGCAGCGGAGTGATAGTTATCTCAGTGGGCGTTATTTAATGTCCGGAAATATATAAAAAGTTTCTTCAAAGAGGGCAAAAAGGGCAAAAAGGTACAAATTAGGCGTTGTCAGTGAAATAGGCCGGGGTGCGCCTGTTATTGGTACAGAATAGGGTAGTTATTGGTGAGATTGGCATGAATCGGGCACGGAATAAGGCACGCTTTACAGATGTGGCATGTATGTACCTCCGCGCTTAGGCACCCTTCACGCGATACTCTACAATAATGTGCTGCACACCCAGGGTATTTACTTTTATTAGAATCAATGATTATATAACCAAAATATTTTTGTTTTTATGGGCACTATCAACTAGATACACAAATACGCAACTCGAGAGAGAAACCTCGATGTTGATTATTGGATCGCTCGTTACGGACTTGGCAAATGGGGGCTAGGTGAAAAAAAGTGTTTCCATCACGAAATTCCGTCACGACCCTTTCTTCAGTGTAGACGATTATCCATAGGGTGACACGAATGAATTAATTAGATGAACGAATGAATTAGATGTATTGAATGTATTGATGTACAATAAAATGTTTATTAAAAAAAATGTATACCATAAAAAATGTTAACTCGAAAATATATTAATAACGAAATTTCCTACCATTCCTTCAATTCATTTCTTTTATACAATCCCACGACACTCACGTATTTTTTATAATACTTTAGTACACTAAAGTACACTTTAACTAATATTTCGTGTTTCGTGTTTAAGACAAAATTAAATAAATAAATGACAAACTGTAACTAACCGACGAGTAGAGTACTTGTTTATTTGAACATTCACAAACGTGTAACTAAAATGTAATAAGCAATTTAATTTCATATCTGTATGAACACATCACATTATCGCAGAGCTAATGGCTCCTAAATCATAATAACGTCTTCTTTTCGTAGCATCGTTGCGTAACATTGTTTGATGTTATACTCATACCTACACATTAATATCCCTACGAGTTTCTACATACTTAATTACGAATATGAAATCCCTATGTTTTCTACCCTACGCGTCAGCCATTCGGAATTTATGTAATTACTACAGAATTTTTTTTTTATTCGAGTTAATTTTCTTGTTTTGTTATTATGTTCTACTCATTTTAAAACGTGATAGACTCAATTTTGTAGAGCAAAGTATTTACAACTAAATGCAAGGTATTATTGATGACACAGTGAGCCCGGGGACTGCACTCGGCGAGCGCTCTGCATTTTTATTCTAAGATTTTAAGGCACGTTCTGAAGACTAGTGAAATTGCTTTCTGTATTTATAGCTCAATATAAGCTCGTAGACGCTCTACGCTGCTCCGTAGCCTTACTGCTACGGCATAGTGCTACATCGTAGCGCGTTCGAGTTCTAAACCTAATGGAGTGATAAAAGCTTTAATCCGAAACTGCAATTTGGAAACTTACATTTAACTAATTGCAATGCATTTCTTGATCAGATTGATCAGAGCGCAAAATCCAATGAAAATCTAAAATTAAATACAAAATTTCACCAATAAACAATGACGTGCATACTATTTTGGATGTGTTATTTGAAAAAACTTTTACTTTTGAAATATTACACTTTAGTCAACATCGAGACACTAAGCGTTCTCGAAAAATATTCATTTGATCCCTCTCGTGATCCCTACTCCTTCAAATATTCACTAAACCTCTCTCGGGAGAATATATCAGCACCCAAATATGACACCTGCAACCCAAACCGAGAGAGGCTGGGCCTAGGTACTCGTACCTACTTTTTTTTTACGCACAGTGAATGTTTCAGTTCTCAGCTCTATATATAGTAGGTAGTGTGCACTACCTACTATATATAGAGCTGATATAGAACTGATATGTAAGTATTTTACTAACGTGTCTCTGTCTCTTTTGACCCAGCGTAAAAAGTGTGCCTTTTCATCTACTTGACGCGAGTCTTCGAACTTCTTCGAAGGCCACTACCACAAAACCACCTATTCTAAAGACATAAAGCAACTACAATGGACCATTTAGATTAGATCATAGAACCAAGTACCGATTTGCTGCATTTCTTAGTAACGTGAACGCGTCGTTACATTACGCGTCTTCTATTATTTGCTTTTAGTTTCGGTGTTTAAATAATTTGTTTCTTATAAAGACATAACTTAGTCATTTGCCAAATATCACCAGAGTTAAGTAATTAGGTGTAGGTGTCGTTTTTGTCAGGTCACTTACATGTAAATACAAAATATTACTCAACTCAATTAATCTAGAATTCATTTTCGGCAACATGTTGGGCTAATTTAGATTTATTTTATACACAATTACATTGATTCTAAATAATAACTAAACAATATCACATACATGTGAAACAGTTAAGTTATCTAAGGTCCATTTAAAACGATAGATAGCTCAACTGATCCAGATCACTGCCACAGGGCAGGGTTTTGGCGGCGCTGCACAGGGCCAAATAGGAACCAGCCCTTGGGTCACATGATGTTTCTACCGTAAATTATTTGTGGTGGTGGTGGTGGTACACGCCACAATTTA
This sequence comes from Lampropteryx suffumata, assembly GCA_948098915.1. NCBI lineage: Eukaryota > Metazoa > Arthropoda > Insecta > Lepidoptera > Geometridae > Lampropteryx > Lampropteryx suffumata. Next base: position 2,273,566 of record OX402561.1, on the reverse strand, counting down.
CACAACTCAGTTTCACAAGTAAAATCGCGTTAAAAATCTATAAATGGCTATCAATAAAGCGGCACGTCACGCGCGCCCCCACCCTACCTTGTCTCGTCGGAACCAATCGGCGCCGTAATGATGTCAGTACCTGACCTCCAGGGCATGCCCTAAGTCTGGGCGACGAGCTTTTTACCTCTGAGTCGTGCGCTGAACTGGTGACCACTCTCCGTCCCATGAGTAATTAAAGATGTCTTGTAATACATATCTTTGAGATATCTTTGAAAATGTCAGAGGCATGTCCAAACATTAACAGCCCTTACTTATAAACGCCTTTCAACTTGAAAAGTGCCTAGACACTGCATAAGATTCGCCCTGTCACGATTTGTGTTTTATAACGACCTTTAAAAAAGTTACAGCAATATTTTAAACAGTGATTAACTTATGACAAGATTTCTGCGTTTGCCATTTAATGAAGTAACATAGGATTCTTCGTTTGTCATTTCACGAAGGAACATAGCTCTGCCAATTTCATATTTTTTACTCGTTTTATTGCATGTTTTATTCAATAATCTTAGCGGAATTTTAATGAATAAATTGTGACAACAAGACGGGTATGGGCAATTGAATTAAATGTGTATTGTGGTGCAATGTGATTTGAACGATGAGGAATTCCAAGAAAATGGTTGACGGCCATTCCGCATGACGTCTAGAATTGACAATTGACCATCGACTAAGACTTTAACAAACAAACATAAACACTTGACACTGGCAAAATTGGCATTATTATGTCACATGCCATATGTCATTAACGAAGAAGAAGAACTTTTGGCAAGTTGAGAAACGCACTTAACTAAGGTCGTATATCAGTAAAAGTCAGTATTCTGTATGTAAAAGGATGCAAGCTCATAGACGCTTATTAGAATACTTATTTTTTTCACTGTGCCCCGGTTTCTTCACTATGTTTTTTCACCGTTTGGAAACACCGGCTAGTGCACATATTTTTTTTCGAATCGAAATATACATTGGTAGATGACTTGGTTCGAACCCCGACCCCGTGACCGGAAAATAAGGGTGCGACCATTACACCACAAGTGCTCACTTTTAATACCATCCCTAATAAAGGTAAATAGCTTGCGCTTTAAGATAACCGGAAACAGAGAAGCGTAATGCAATAGTCCATTTAAGATCCTTATAGAAGACTACAAAGTAGATCGTCTCCAAAAAAATATGTCCCTACTTTTTATCGTTACAATTTGGAAGGAGGATAATAAGTTGAGGCTGTCTCGTTCCGTTGGAAATGTTTCTGGCGGCATGACGTCTACGTAATGAATGCGAGCAAAATATAATGATATTTTGTACGAAAAAAATTGAAAAGCTATTTAGAGTGTAATTTATTGTAGCCTTAGGTATACCGAGAGCCCGGGACTGTCTGATCGCTCAGATTGTAATCGAAATACAATAAATGTTTTAAATAATATATGAACCTACTTACATTATTATTTTTGTGGATGCTTACTAAAGTGTAAGAGTTCCCCGGTTAATATATTTTACGGACGGTAGCTCGAGCTAACTTCCCCATCCCACGTGTTCTTACCGCGCTTAACGCTCTTTTAGACATAAACCCTCACTGTGACCTTTTTGCTGATAGGTGATAGCTGGTCTAAAGTATTCACTGATTGTTTGTGTTTTTGTGAGCGTTCTTCTTAATTTCTTCTTAATTTGTATGTGTATTTTATTATATTGCTCCCGACATTTTGTATTTTGTAAAATTTTTATATATTTTAGATTATTAATTGTAAATTGTGTTTAATTTATTTTGTCTCGATTTGACCATTTTTAGTATTATTACTGTTTTAATTGACTGTTTTTAAAACTTGCTTTTTTATTTGTTTGTGATTTTTTATTTTTTCATTCTCTTGAATATTATTATGTTTAATTAATGTAATTGGTATTGTGCCGTGTTAATTAAAGTAAATAAAAAAAATAAAAAAAAAAAATTGAGCCAGTAAACAAGTGTGTAGCCCACCTCATGGTATGTTGTTCTCTTAACCTATATCGCTTGCAATACTAAGGGGCCGACCGCGGTAATTGAACGTCTGAACCAAAGCTATACCAAAGTCAAAACGATATTTTTGTCATATTTTATACCACGATAATCACTATAACGGAAACAATTTAGCACGTATTTGGATAATTCGTTGATGAAACGTTGCGGAATCGCGTTATTTTTGACAGTGCTTTTAAACGAACGTTTTTGATTTAGTACATCCTGGTAGATTGTACATAGAGTAATACTAGGTAGTTTTAAATATAAATTTGTTCGATTGGTAAAATCAATGATTAAATCGGTCCAGGAAGAATAACTCGGTTATTCTTCGTGGGCCGATTACCCATTTTGACATTCAGATTAGCGAAATCCAAGCCATATCCAAAACCAATACGTTCAATGGCAATTACGTTGACAAATAGCGCGATCGGCCTACAGGACCTATTACACGCACGTTACCAGCCCTAGACATAAGATTATTTGTCTGTTTACTCAGTAATTTCACTTGCTCCGGTGACCCTCAAAACTATAATTACGTTTTGAAAACTAAAAAGAAAACCGACTTCATTGAATGAAATTTGAGCCTATAAATTTTTTTAAGTGAAAAGTAGATGTATTTTGTATATATAAAATATGGGTAAGCCAAATAAACGCACCGCTCCAATGAGACAGCGAGGTTTAGAATTACACGAAAACATCATCGATGTATACAATTTTTGGATTTTCGTTGATTTTTCAGCTCGACCGATTTTGATAAAATTTATATGGGACCACCTGTGATGTATATACCCTTTCAAACAGAAAAGTTTTCGAGTAATCGGTGAAAATACATTAAAATAAATTGAGAACCTCCTCCTTTTTGATGAAGTCGGCTAAAAATGCCAAAATGCTTACACTGTGCAAGGCAGACTATTTGTTCCTATGCTGGTTCCTATACCTACGAATACCAAGATGGACAGAGAGGTACCTTTCCCTCTTGCTAGAGAGTCCTACTGTAGAGTGGTTTGTATTCATACAATCTGACAACTATTTGCAGGTAGAGTGTGCGTGCACGCGGTTCACTCGTCTTATAATTGTAATCGGGGTCTGAGACTAAATTCAATTTGAAAACTTGCTGTTTGCCAAAGTTGTGTTTAATTAAATTGCAGAAGGACCTATCTATTCGAACCGCTTGACAAAGGACGATCGTGATATCTTACAGCTCATTGCGAATAGCTGGTTAATATCATAGTTATCAGGCTCGTCCCGAGATTGATAACAAGACATCTTAATATCATAATATTAAGATATCTTGAAATGACGTCACAGAAATCCAGTCACAAACATATCTAAACAAAGTACCTATGAGTTCAAATTATTTATTCTAGAGTTTCATACCTCAAAAAGTAAAAAAAAACAATTATTTAGGATAGTTTCGCTGTCTGTTTGTTTGTCTTTTTTTATGAAGAACTTGTGGAGATATCAAAGTGAAATACTAAGGCTTGAGCGGTCCCTTAAAGCGCTTCTAATAAAACCATCTAAGTAAATATAATCTGAAAAAACGGCCTTATTACGGTTATTTATGCCGCATATTTCTAACTAGCTAGTAAAACAAAATCAACGGAGTAATTCGTTAATTCGCTTAAAAAATTAGCGAAAACCAAGATCTCGCAGCACAAGTTAATTAATTTTAAATTTATTAGTTTATTTCAACGAGTACATATATCACATATATCACATAATTTTTATTTTGTGAGTACAAACATTAAAACATTGTTTCGTGGTTTTATAAACTAAAAAGCTCCGAACAATGTTTTGACGGCCTAATTGGACTAGTAACAGCAAGCGATGATGACTAAAAAAATAACCGATAAAGGTGTAAAAGTAACTGCAATTTATTTTTATATCACTACACTAGAATTAATACCAACTGACAATTCATTTGATTGATTTCAATGTTAAACAGGTTAGAAGCCTTGAATAATGTCAATCACTAAGTATACCGGTAGAATTCAATGTTTGATAGAAAGTAATTATCATTCAAGATACGAATGTAGACCACTAAGAAGTGCAACACAAATGGTAAATCCCGGTAATACGTGAAACGCCAGGGCCGGGGCTGACCTACGCGTGGCGATATCGAAACCTCGCGTAGATACTGGTGGTAATTCGGTTGGTTCATTTCTAAAATTAAGAATTCTCCAAAATATATATAGAATTGTCATAGCATTTGTAAAACCCATTCGGGTGGTTTCCGCCGCCGGCGCGCCCGCGTACCCCCGTTGCACAAGGACCTCGCAAGTGGACGGACTTGAATGTAAGGACGGCGCCACACCATCTAACTAAATTAGAAACGCTGAATTAAATTAGGATAAGTTGGTAACAGCAGAAAACCAAAGTTTCATTTGATAGTTCTAAACCTAATTTTAGCTAAAATTCGTTAGGTTGGTGCCAACAGAATTGAGGCCACTGACTCTCTATAGTAACATTAGCTATCGTGACGCTTAAGTATAATAATAATAATTTATTTTCTTAACAGATAGCTGGTACATTAAAAATCTTATGTAACATCATATATTTCCTATGTATGAAAAGGTACTACCGCTAAGTGACTCTATTCCCCACACTAGGTCTAAAAAGCCTGTGTAGTTGGGTCACAAGGACTCGCTAGGGACTCTTCATGATTTACGAGTTGTACAATGAGTATCTTAAGAAATAAAAGAACAAAAAAAACTAATAATGTTGGTACATGTGAAAGAGAAAAAAGAAAACCTTTCCTTTTATTGCCAAGTATGTTGATAGTTGCATGTTTGCGTTTGTATGCATGTGATGTAAGTGTGTGTTTCTAGGTATATGCTCTGCCTTGTCGTTCTAATTAATGTCAATGAATAGAGATGGCAACAGATTTAATAATTAATTGGCTAGTGTGTGTATATAAATAGACCCAAAACCCTTAAATTGTTTATTTTATGAAAGAGTACGCACATAGCACATCTACGTCAATCATTATATGAAACTGCTAGACTCGTTTGTTTCAACACAGTAATTTTAAGGTTATTACAAACACATTATTCTTTGAAATATATTTATCAAATTATCGAAACTTATTAGTAATGTATTTACTAATACTAGTGGTCGCCCATTGGTCGAAACTCGACCATAATTAAATATAAAATTTACTATATTTTTATGCATAAATTTAAAAAAATATTAGCATTCTACAATCCTTCTCTATATAAACTAAACGTGTGCGAAATTTCATAATCCTCCGTCCGCGCCATTTTCGTAAAAAGGGGTACAAAGTTTTTGCTTCACGTATTAATATAATACTAGTGGTCGCCCACTGGTCGAATTTCTACCATAATTAATTAATAATTATCGTATTTTTTATGCATTAATAAAAAAAAAATAGCATTCTGCACTCCTTCTTTATATAAATTATAAGTGTGCGAATTTCATACTCCGCTGTCCGCGCAATTTTCGTAAAAAGGGGTACAAAATTTTTGCTTCACGTATTAATATGATATAGATACTAGATTACAGTTGGTAATATTTTTTTTGAATTAAAACGCTCCTCAGAGGCTCCTTTCTTGGCACATGTCAAAGTTTATAGGTATGCCATATCGGTTTCCTGACAATGTTATCCTCCAGCGCTTAAGAGTACTAATATAGCACATATTAATATTTCAAAAAGAAAAGCCCATTGCTAATATTATTGAGTACTTAGAACCAGGCCACTCAGAAAGTGATGCAAAAAAAAGTTCTTATGATGAAGCCCTAGCTAATTATAACTATTTAAAAGTATGAGATTATTTTGAAGTGAAAATACCATCGTTCGAATTTTGCATTTCCCTCCACATTTTTTTAAGAGCTAAATTGAACTGTCGTGTTTCATTGAAAAATGGATCTGCGTCAGGAACATTTTCGCGCGATGATGGTGCCGTAGCATGATTGACGAATCCTGGATTTATCAATATGGTCCAGAAACAAAGCGTCAGTCGACAGTTGATTGGTTGGATTGGATTGGTCGACAATGTCTACCAAAGCAAAGGGAAAATTTTAGTCGCTAGTTTCTACACTTTGACGGAGTATATGGTGTTAATTCCATTACAAAATCAAAGCAGCATCAACGCCGAAGTGTATACTACGAGAAGTATTCCCTGAAATGAGCAACAAGCGACCGAACACCGGGCTTCGCGAGCTACTGCTCCACCCCGACAACGCGTCCTCGGCTCAGCGCTTTAAACGAGGGACTTTCTAGACACTATACCAGCCAAAGTCTTAGGCCCCCTTCTTACAGTCCTGATCTGGCACCGTGTGACTTCTTTTTATTCCCTTAAATAAAAAAACAACTGACAGGGATACAGTTTTCATCGCCGGAAAATGCATTAACAGCGTTCGAGAAGGCCTTAGAAGAAGTGTCCGCGGCGGACCGGAAAAAATGTATCGAAAATTGGTTCAGACGCATGAAACTTTGTATAGAGGCTGGTGGAGAGTTTTTTCAAAAGATTTATTAAAAATATTTTATCCATACATGTATGTTGGCTTTCCCACAAGTGTCCCATGTATTTTGCAATGATACCAAACTAAAACTATTAAATGTAATTTGGGAGGATATGCACCTAGGTACTGAAGTCTATGCGCACTGCCGTAGCCAGAAACCAATCTGCTATAACGTTCTATGTATTTCAATAAAAATATTGCGAGGATAAAATTTAACGACTAAGTAAATCAAATGAAATACAACTGCATAAGCCGCATACACTACTGACATCGCAGAATAATGGCAACGTACCCAAACTAGCAATTCAGTTCATAAAATGATTTGGCAAATAAATATTTAATGCTTTAACCATTTACATTGTATTTTTATTCAAACAGGGGTACTGATTAGTCGAATTCAATCAGTCATCTTACACGAGAGCTTACTTTTTATTCGGACACACAGTTGTAATGGAACGATTGCGCAGCAGAAGCTAATGGGCAGCGCCAGGGGCGTGCGAGCCAGGGTCGCATAACGAAATAAACGGTATTATCTAATCGTCAATATGAAGGCTAATTTGGACCCGCGGTAATGAGTTATAGTATGTAAATGTGTGCTACGCGACAAGCACAACATAACAGTGACAACAAAATAGCTAGCTCACATCGCGCTCTATGCTTGCTGTATGAAAAGTATACATCTAAGGCGGTTTCTAAAATGTAGTTTTAAACGTGGCACGATCAGTAAGCTAGTGAATCGTGTTAGTGAACTCGCTATTCGCAAGGGACTATGTCCTGTCCTACATGCTTGTGTATTCTGGTCACGTGCCCCTATTCGGGAGTTTAGGCCGCCGGCCGAGGGGCACGGCGCCAGCTGAGCGCTCTAATGTAGTGGCACTGCTTGGTACGGCCGCGGCGGTGGGATAATAGAATTCGGAGCTTGTCTTGACACGGCTACTGATTTACTTCATGTTTCGAAAATGTTATTTTAATGTACGCATATCCCACGGGCTATTACAATATAATGAAGCTAGTATCTGTGATATTACCTACTCCAGATTAAGGTTATTGTAAAACAGCTCATGCAATCATAATTTTTCAAAACGCGTTTCCAAAGTTAATTCGGGCCTCTAGTAGAAATTTCGGGTGACCCTAGAGCTGGCTTTATCTGGCCTAGATTATTAGCATTATCATTCATAGTGACAACGCCAATGCCTTGGAGACGCAGCTTTCATGTAATGATCTTGGTCAGTTAAGCCGTCTTTAAATATTTTTAAACAGTCATAAGATAACTCAATTGTTTCACATATCACATTATTATTTATTATTCTATAATTTTTGTAAACAAAACTATGTAACAACAAAAAAACAATATTAAGTAAATTTTGAAGTCAGTACAAAATATCAAAGATCAAATATAAATTTATGAATTCAGTAAAACGGCTTTTTTAACTGTTTCTAAGAAGTGTTTAAATTAAATTATTATTTCAAAACGAAGTAATTGTGAGAATAAACAGTTGTTGGAGGTATAGGGTTCGGCACAGTGACCACATGAATGGCTACCGTGAATAGACAGATTTGACAAAAATAGCCTGTTTTAATCGAACGAACGAGCCTACAGTTATCTCATATGTTATATAAAAGTTAGTCACTGCTTAAAATAGTGCCATCTCTTTTTGAAAGATGCAAACTGGGCAAATTTATTCATATTCATATTCATCTATTGTTTGTGAATTCAGGTGTTACAAAAGACAGGTGTTTCTTAAAATTAGGTATCTCTGAATCCTGCATACACCATACACACATTTAGTAGGTAGGTAGGTAGCTAAAACATTATCAAAATAATTTAAACAAAAATATAAATATTACATAGTCCAAACTATACAAATATTGTCACAAAGTTAAATATAACATAATTAAATAATATACGTACGCTTTTCTCAAAAGTATTTAATTTAGCTCCCTTTTAAAAGCATTTTTTGGTAATTATCGAATCGATGGCGGTATCTTATTGTTTATAATAATAATAATAATTCATTTATTCATTCAGATAGCTAGATCCATAATGGGTTAGTAAAATCTTAGGGCTAAGTTAGTCAACAGTCAAATTCACTTAATATATAATATAGATAATTATATTTATATACATACATTATTAATTATTCATGCCAATACAGCGCCTGAATAAAGGACCATCGAACTTGTTCGCTATTGCCATCAGGATAGTGTTGGTACTCCCGCGAACTCTGCGCAGCAGAGAGGCTGCCTTTTTCGGCATGCAGGCAGCGAACCCATCCGTGCGCGCCTCTAAGAACCTCTTAGCCTCTACCTCGTTAGTCCCAACAACATCCTGAAGGCATTATTGTATTGAACGCGAAGGGTGTTGACCGACTTTTTAGTGTATGTGGACCACAGGCTGCTCATGTAAAATGTTTGACAAAACGACTTAAACAGACTTATTTTTACCTCTTTTGAGCAGCGAGCAAACCTGCGGACCAACATATTAGCTCTCACCATCAACGCCCTTCGCTCCCTCTCAATATCCGGCTCATCTCTCAGGTTTTCCGTAACTAAATGTCCTAAATATCTAAAAGTTGTTACTCTATGTAGTACATCTCCATTTAAAATAATAGGCGGTACTAAGTCCGGACTCTTACGATTTTCATTACGATTACGATTTTCATGGTTTTTGGACCAGGTGGGTCCAAAAACCATGAACTCGCATTTCTTGGCATTATACTGCAAGCCGTGGCTTGCTGCATACGTCTCGCAATAAGTTAGCAATCCTCTCAAGGCCTTAATAGATGGCGCCAGCAGTACCATGTCATCTGCGTAACTTATGTTATTGACACTAATACCGTCAATAGAGCAACCGGCAAACTGCTGAGGCCATCTATCAGGTTATCAACGTAGAGGTTAAACAATTTCGATGATGTCACCCCCCCTTGCCTCACCCCACACTCCATCCCATACGCATCAGACAGAGCACCAGCCCATTTGACATGGTTGATTTGATGCGAGTACCAATACTCAAAAACAGAACAAAGTTCCCCTGGTAGTTTTGTATGACGAAGCTTTTGCCATAGTATGTCGTAACACACCGTGTCAAAAGCCTTTGACAGATCGAGGAAGCATGCATAGACCGGCGTCCTTCTATCCACATAGTACTGAACCGTGTACTTGAGGCTAAGTATTGCACTCTCAGTGGACAATCCAGGCCTAAACCCGAACTGACCATCATGCAGTTGAATGTGTCGGTCCAGGTGTTTATTCAGAATTCGGTCCAGCACTTTGGCAACTATAGTGGCGAGAGATATTGGCCTATAGTTATTTATATCTGCTACGTCCCCTGTTCTGTTTTTGACTATTGGCACGACAATAGTTTTCATACAGTCGAGTGGCAAATACGTGTGGCTAATACATAGGGAGTAAAACAAAGCCAGTACTCTAGGCAGGTGCACCCCCGCATACCGCAGATGCTCGATACCAAGATCGTCGTGTCCCGGTGATTTGCCCGTACTCATTGTTTGAATGACTGTTCTCACTTCTTTAGCAGTAACTCTTACTATGGCATCGGAACAATGGTCGGTCTCAGCGTCAATCATCTGCGGCCCAGCTGATTGCCTTACATTGAATTGATCTTTAAACAAATTTGCTATCTCTACAGGTTCAGAGATAGCTCCTACTGGAGCTGGTTTGGTGTCTAATTTTTGCAACTGCAAACCATTCAAACTGGTCTGGGTATGTTTTAACAAAAACAGCAATTTCGCTTTTGTATAATGATGCTAAGGTTAGTATTTTTAAATCTGTAAAGTCTGATTGTACGAGTTTCTCTTTTTTAAATTACATATGGCCCTAATACAGCGCTTATGAGCTCTAAAAAGCTTAAACATATTTGTTGAGTTGCCCCAGAATATTATGCCATATCGCAGAGTCGAAGCAACCTGGCCATGGTAGGCTGTTAATACCGCTTCATTTACCTTAGTACCCAAGTATCTAAAGCAGTGTTTAGGCAGTGTTCAAGTTTAGAGGTGTTTATAAGTATGGCCAAAGATGTGTAACATCTGGCAACTCATCTTGGTAATAAGCTCATTGGTTAAAACAAATAGTTCGCGCTTCGCCAGCTTCTTTCAGACTTACACACTTCTGTCCCTTTTGACGAAATCACTGCCACTGATTGCAGGAAAGCGAGAGGAAAGATGTTACACATAAAAAACGTGTGCGTCTGGGGATCTCCGACAGAAGTGATAACTAAAACTACTCTAACTAGTGCTGTGGGTTAGAGTGAGGAGCCTGCCGACCGCTGCCGTATGCGTGAGAGAAAGAGAAGCCAGACAGACTGGCGCCGTAACGCGTTACGTAACGAAGCGGTTTACCCTCCCATAAGAAGTTAGAACTTCAAAAAACAGGTTTACGATTGTGATCCCTAGCTTAGGTAGTATCCCGCGTAGGTTTTGCGGTTCGCATCGCCACTCAGTCGTCGTGTGTCGAGTCGTTACTCCCCGCTCACTGGGCCATAACAAACATCATAGTGAACATATAGAGTCAGATTTAAGAACAATAAAGGTAATCATTTATGACTTCCTCCGTTACGCAGAATATTGAAGGACACATGGAAATAAACGAGAAACCAAGATTATATCATACTCCCACACACACGTCTTTAGGTCTTTAGTCAGAGGCACGTTCGAGTATTATATTTGGCACATGCTTTAATTATGCACAAAAGTTAGTATTTCGTGCGTCACATGTTGTCGGAACCACTTCTTGAAAATTTCAATAAATAGTTCACTAAACCTAAGCCTGTACAATGTTTACATTCTCAGCCAAGAAGCAATACAATAAATTTGTGTAAAATTTTAGCACATACATGTTTGAACAGAATACGAGTAGGTAAGTATACATCTCTAAAGCATTTAAAAATGGTGATATTAAATTTTAATATTCCAATTTTGTCAGCACCTGTCATAAGGCGCACACACTGGACTTTACCGGTTTTTATATTTTATTAAAACCGGCTACACCTGCTCCTAGCGTCACCCTTTCCAACCCTCTCCCACCTCGTACCCCTCTCTCCCCTTGCAAATAAAAACGCAAGCACTTCCTTCCGCTACACGTTTTACAGTTACTCCTAACGTTTGTTTTGAGCACTCTCGGAGGGAAATAATATTATTATGAACTTAATCGGGATTTCTTTGGCTAGAGATTTGGTGCCGGAGTGAACGTATAAAAGGTTCTCGACGATTCTTTATTTTCTTGACGTGAAAAGGCTTCCGGATAAGGTCCTTATTTTTCGTATTCAGCTGCTGATGAATACGATTGCGATTCGTTTCTCAATACGATTAATTTACTAAATAGAAAATTTTGTTTGGTTATTTTATTTTTATCTGCTTCTAGATACTTGTACTAGTTTTATTTTCTTATCTAGTTCATTGATGCGCTCCGAAATTGTTTACGCTAGGTTTTAAATTGCAGTTGTGTTGTGAGCATCCATGAAAGGTACGTGTGAACAGGACGAGAGATGATAGAAGTCTAGAAACACATTAAAGTTGTCAGTTTCTCCGTGAGGCACAGCACATAGAGACGTGAGGTGCCTGAGAATCACACTTGTCAGAGCATACATTACTCATGCTCACAAGTCAGTATTAGTAATGTATTATTATATGATGGATAATCCACTCGTAAGTTCTAAATCACAAGATAATTCTCCACATGAGGTTGCTCGCGATTTGTAAAATCCAACAACAATCCAACAAAAAGATTAAATTTAGAATGTGAGTTATGTGCTTTGAAAACGAAATTTATTAAAAACAATAAAAATATCGTCGCCTGCTATAAACGATGTGTCTCATATCAAAGTAACGGAATTCGGATTTATTGCTCTCAAGTGTGTTTTATGTAGACGAGATCGAGCTATTAAAAATGTTGTAAGGCAATATCTCCACGATGCGTTCAAAAACATTCTTGTAAATTTTTTGATTTTTACTGACCTAATTATAAATAACAAAATATGATTGTAAATTATAAGCTATTCCTTACTATAATAAGTACCTCAAAGGATGTGGCGAGTAGCTCATCAAATATGGCATATAAGTTTCGTAAACTCACTTAATCAATCTCAATTTCGAACGAATGAGAGGAACGTACTATAACAAAAGTACTTGCATATGAGTTAGTAACTAACTTTGGTGACGGAAATTAATAATAATAATCCCGGACATTTCATCATGCATGCATCATGCATGATGATGACATGCATCATCTGGCCCCAAAGTAAGCAGAGCTTGTGTTATGGCTACCACTATGACTGATGGCTATGACTGATATACTACTTATATACTTTTTTTTTGTCAATACATACATATAATACATAGGAAATACCTAGACCCGAGATAAATACTTGCAGATCATTACAAACATTTGTCCCGCGGCGGGAATCAAACCCGCAAACTTTTGCGTCTCAGTCGGACTAAGCCCATTGCGCCACTGAGGTCGTAAAAGGTCAAAAAATTAAGGGCTGTCCGACGGCCTCTATCACGATTTAACAACATAAAGCCGGGAGCGACTGCTTAATGTGCCCTAACCACTTAAGTGTTCAAATAAGATAGCTACTGTAGGCGCCAATCCAGGTACGGCTACGGAGCGTTGCCTAACTTCATTGATCTGATGTGAAGAACTAAGAAGGAAGAGTAACATGAGGCCATGCAATCATTCTTACCAACAATATAGTCATTTATAATATAATACGCTTTCTTCTCAAAACTACCCTATATTTTCTGTGTCTGGGTGTTATAAAGTATCATAAGTATGTATTTAAAAATATATACATATATTCTATCAGTCATCTAGTCACCATAATACAAGCTATGCTTAGTTTGGGGCTAGATGGTGTTGTGTGCATTGTCCATCAATTTTATTTATTTGTAAGCTTTAAATCACTTATTAGGCAGTATAGTTGCATTTTCAGGATATTTATTAATATCTTTATAAGGCGTTGTGTGTATGTATGTTTGTTCCCCATAGACTCCGAAACGGCTAGACTGATTTCGATGAAATTTTTAGGAAATCTTCAAATTGGCCTAATGTAACCCTGTGAAGTTTGGTAGCGATCGGATCAACATAAATCAATTTTGGTATGGATATAGATTGTATTCGTATCTTAGGGACGGACATTTTATGTGTGAACTATGCGTGCGAAGCCGTGGTCAGAAGCTAGTTTATTATTAAAGCTATGTTCCCCATAAAGGATCTATTTACTTTTTCTAGTCGAAACTTAGGAATGTAAATTTCTGTTTTCTGTAAATTAGTTTCTGTTTTTAGTATTAATTTTCTGGATATAACTATTTTATTTTATTTATTCAAAATCCACAGCTCTTAAATAATATACACAAAACTTAAGTATACAACCGACAGCCAATAACGGATTTACATTATAACTAACAAAAACACCGACAGTAATTAGGGTATGATACTTGTATGTAATTATGTGAATGTGTGTGTGTGTATTTTACCCATTCACCCTCTGATTGATTACAAACTGATTTGCAATGTATAACCTACTGTTATCTGAATTAGTTATTTCTAGTTAAGCTAGTTATAAGAAGGATCATACAAAAAAGCACTTAGACCAGGCAAGTTTTGCATTGCATAAAAAAATATTTGAATTAGAATTTGAATTAGGTATACGACATCTAATTATATACATTCATCTTATTTTGTGAAAACAATCACGTACGAAATAACCTTGTCAAATGAATATGCCGCAAGCTATGACCGGCGGTGATATACACAATCCAAACCAGATTACAGCACAGATCGAATATAACAGGACTCCATTGCGCAAATTGTATTATTAAATTTGTATGTAACATGCAAACTGTTTGCAAACAATATCCAACAAATTCAATTAAAATCGCTAGCAATATTTTTTTCAATTTTCAAACAAAATATCAATGATTGTGTGCTACAATCACCAACCCTTTTTTGTATTGTGGTATATATATTTCAAAATGCATGCTTATTTGAAAACGTGCCACGTTTATGATGGGCCAATCGTACTGGAATCGAAAATATACAACAATTTTCTTGTACTTATACAAAAATGTGTTTATTTTTTATGATAGCACGCAGCAGCCGGGTCGTTTGTAGGAAAAGTGTTCACGTATAAGGGTTGCTGCAATTTGTAAAGTGGGTTTACTGTAATGTGCTAGGACTGTGGTCATAACTGTTAATCTTTACCATTTGTCAGCGGTGCGTGGTGCGTGCCCTCCGTACAAACGGCCGGTATCCTTTTTTAGAGTTTTTGCAAACTTTGTATCTACCTTGTATCTATATGTTTAGATTTGTACCCACATAGGTATGTAATTGTTATGGTTTTGTTGTTTATAAGGTTTTGATACTTTTTGTTTGTACATATCCCTATCACTAAACCAGTCCACACACCAAGTACCAAGTAAGTTCCCTATCACTATACGGTATAAGCAAAACGTATTCCTATTATGTCTTGTTCGGCGCAGAGACGTAGATCGCAAAACAATTATTTTATTGAGATGCTGACTTACCTACTTAAATAATGTTTTCGTTTTAAATAAGATCCACAGGTAGAGCTTATCTTGAGTTGGTCTCATTCTGATTAATTTTAAAAGGATGTATTAAGCAAGAAGCTTAAGAGAAATTATAACAAAAACCCAGCTACCGAGAAAATTTGATTTCAAATGACCTTAGCTAGAACTCAAAATATAAACAAAGCTTTTAAAAAGCAATTTAAAATCAGGCAATTCGATGCAGAGTTTCAATTCGCTCTATTATTAGAGCCCCGACTGCGGCACCGTCGACTGTGACGTCACGTCAGTGACAATCTATATAGAAGTTCTTTGTGTGTTTCATTTAATTTGTCCAACGAGCCTACCCCGCCTGGCGACCGTGTAACAAGCCTACCCCGCGCCCCGCAACCGCGGCGCTGCCGGCAGCGGGACATGTTCCGGTTTTTTGCTCCATTTCCTGCAACGTCAACTAAATGGTCGTTACATTGTCATGAAAGGAGTTTGAAAGAGTCTCAACGTTTCGAAAAATATTTATAATAGAAAGTAGAATTATAAGCTTTAGAGAGTTTTAATAGAAGAAGCCAACGAGTATGCAAGAGCATGTTGAAGTTAATAATATGCTTTACTCACTTTTTAAAACATAACAAATAAGTATTTGGGTAACATTGTTTTGACGTGACAACGTCTAATACATCGATGAACGCCGGCTGCACGCACGAAAAAGGATGACTCATTGTCCCGTTATGCTCATTGTCCCGTTACGCTCATTGTCCCGTTACGCTCATATTAACGTTATGATCGAAGCGAGAGCGCGAACAGATAGATAGAGAGCGCTAAACGATCGTCTGTAAACCGACTTTACAGACAACCAATTATTTTTTAAATATAAATTACCGTGTTATACAAAAATTTGCTAGGGTTTGAGTAAAAAAACAATTACCCAAGTAACAATTCAATGACTCAAACATAGTTTCAGTGGGACTTAACCCGCTACTTGAGACATGACATTGTGTTCACATGCGGACCACGTCTCCCGCGCGGCGGTGGCTTCGGTAAAGGGATTATGACGCGTGCCGGCCAGAGACTAGACCAAAACTGGATAGAAAATTCAATTTATAGGATTTTTCTTGAAACCAATAAACAAACAGCTCTTTCATGATACTTAATACAATAGTTTAAAGTTAGAAAACAAAAACAGTATAATATTATAAATAGTAGGTACCTACCTACACCTACCTAGTGTAGTGAATTATTTGTACCACAAGTTTTGGACAAGCGTTAGACATTAACTGCACTAAGACCAGCCAGCAATCCTTCTCCTTGTATAAAAGTATGAAATAACATGAAACCGACTGCCAATCAAATACTGAACGAACACAGATGATTATACAAATAATTTAACTCAGTAAACTTCTCCATACAAAAGTAGACTGTAAACATGTGAATTAAGGTTCACGGGGCGAGCGCGGCAGCCGGCTGCCGGTTCTGCGTCTCGTAACGGTGTCGCGAGTCCAGAGGTTTTACGTCATCTAAAAATATGCGTACCGCGCTAAAAGAAGTTTTCACTTAAAAAAATAAACATAAATTTTTACTCAATACAATCACAAGGATCACTTTGAATCGTTTTAAAAATCTTAGACATTCCTACACCTATTTACTCGTGACTTGAAGAGATTTAGGTTTTCAGGAAAGAGTGTTTTCGGCAAAGTGTTGCAATCCTTTACTTTACACATTATAAATGTGAAAACAAAGCGCTTGTGATAGACTAACATGGTATGAAAGGTACTGAGCGGTACGTCTTCATGTCCTTGTTACTCCTAATCCAAGCCCGAGAAGAAAAATAACAGTAATTTAAACTAAAGATCAATTAAAATTAAAAAAGCACAGCAACATATTATTGACCTTCAACGTATTGTCTGCTTGTGGTAGTCATGACAAGCGCACTAGAAATGCATTGCTGAATCGTGCTCATTACTGCCGCGCCGCCTGCGCCCGTCCGCACCGCACTGGTCCCGCGCCGCTCAGTAAGCGTTGTTTATTTAAACAATTACACAGCCGTAGTTCACGCCCGTTATTCACCTTCACGAGGACCATTAATAAGGAGTTTGGAGCTTCACAAGTTGAATAACTTTACAATTAGTCTGAAAATTATTGTTTTGTTGCCCTTGTTGTGTATGCTTAACTTGAGCTGACCTACAGTCACTTGCGCGGTAGGAGAAGTGCTATCTCAGTTCTCAGCATGTTTAGATTGTTTGTGGACTAGCCACATCAATACTTAAAGTAATAAATTATTCATATAACGACGAGCTAACGAGAGTGCTACCTGACTATGTAGTTAGATAGCAAATTAACGTTTGCATTGTGTTTGTTGAAATAGATATATTCATATTGTGAAGATGGTAGGTTGACTTGCCCTGTGACTGCCGTTTATTACTGTGCACCTACATAATGTTGTACTCGTATGTCTGCTATAATAATTATTATTGTTATTTCATATTTACGACGAATGTGAGTGCCAAGACTAACCTTCTCAGGCTGAAAGGTACAACACCTACTGAAATATTTGTATTTTTTATTTTGCTTTAAATAAAAAAAAATGTCTTGCCAAGCTACCTGTTACAAAATTTCAAGGTAACAGTCATTTGCTGCTCCAAGTCATTAAATTTGCACGGCTAATTCTACTTATCCTTTAATTTAAGCACACAGAAAGTGCACATATAAAGTGTACACTTTATCGAAAAACTGTCGGCAAAGGGCAGCACTCGCTAATGAACAAATTAAAAGTTAATTAAACGCCGGCACGCGACCCGGCCCGAAGATAACGGTGGCGTACAAACTCACACGTAGTCTGTACACTGTAACAGCTGGCTGCTGAATCACACCAACACGCCTACATTCTCACTGCTTTGTTACTTCGAGAGGTACAATTCAGGAGTAATTAGAGGAAATTCTGATTTGATAAAAACTTTTGGCAGTTTTGCAGCTAGCGTTCGTGTCAGAATCGTCGCCCATCGTTGTCCTCTAAAGTAACTACTCATCTTGTCTACGTGAAATCTACATAAAAAAGCTTCATACGTCACTGTTTGTACTCGTGCAAACTGCCTCAGTAATAGCTTTTCAAAACAGAGCGCAAAATTCCAGAACCCTGCATTCCTGGATCCCGTCCCTTTCTAGCCAAGTTAATCTCGGGTTTTCAAAGATACTTTCTAATGTAAAGTAAAAAAATGTAAGTAGGAAAACTAACAGTACTAACGTTCGTACACGTCTGTAATGTCGAACTCTGTAATTGTTTTAAAATGGCTCAGAGCTAACATTACGTTATGCAAGTGGTTAATAATAAATACAACAGCCAGTACGTGACAACCGCTGTTGAGCCTTTATTCCCTAAAAAACGGCACCCGTCATGTGACATTAACTCAAACGTCATTACCAGGCGTCGTTTGATACGACAGTAATCTGACGGTCTCAACAATCCGTAGAATACTGCATTGAGCACGCGCCAACACACTAAGTTTATAAAGCGCAACTTCACTTGAGTTGTTGCCTTCCACATTCGTATTTCCAAACTTATCCTCGCAAACTCTTGCTTTGCCACCGCAGCATTTGACATAAACCACTACAAACAGTTATAAGCTCTGTTGCACTCAGATTAGAGTGGACCATTGGTTGTAGCAATATTAGTTGAAAAGGCGGTGTATAATGTATGGTTTGCCGGCAGTTTATGACCACAGGCGAAGCTCCGTGGGGCGCTATCGTCAACACTTAGCATATTTCAACGATAAACGCTGAGATATCTGATATAACATATAACCACCTTAGTACCCTTAACATAGAGTTGTATTTAGATAGTCGTTGTATGCAAAGGCAATATTGCTTGATTTAAGTTAGAACTAATATAAAAGCAAGAAACATGATGACGTTTATTCTAACTTACAAAGATAGTGTCGGACGTCGGGTATGCAATGCACAATGGGAAACTTACGATCTGCGGTCTTAGGTTATGACACGATGAACACGTCGCGTCGTTCGCTGATGTTATCCTGCAACACACTCGTTACGACATTAAGACGATCTTGACGTGATAACGTCTTATAAATCGATGAACGCCGGCTGCACGCACGAAAAATTGTCACGTTCCACCTGAACCAAGCGTGCAAGCGAGAGCGCGGAACAAGCGATAGATAGGCACGATCGGCTCATGCGTTCGGCTTGTGGCGCATCTTAATAGGTTAAAAATATTTTTTTCATCAATGTTTTCTTATAACATTGCCTCGTAAAATTATCGTCCGTAAACCGACTTTGCAGACAACCACATTTTTGAAGTGAAAACTTCTTTTAACGCGATACGCATATTTTTAGATGAGGTAAAACCTCTGGATTCGCGATACCGTTACCGTCTGGGGCGAGACGCAGCCGGCTGCCGCGCTCGCCCCATTTGATTATAAACCTTAATTCACATGTTTACAGTCTACTTTTGTGTGGAGAAGTTTACTGAGTTAGGTTCTTTGATATATTATCTACATTCTGAATAAAAAAAGTATTCAGTATTTAATTGGCAGTCGCCATAATTACTGATTTTGAAATGATTTATTACTAAACTCTAACGCGCCAAAATAATATTTCACTTCTGTCGCCACTCCTGGAGTGCAACCCGATTTTTTTTTAAATAATATTAATCTACGGACTACGGACATAACGTAATGTCTAGTATTAGTCTAGTTTGATTTTTTGTCGGTAGTACGAGTACACGTTTTTGAATGAAGTCGATTCTATTCTAGTCGAGTCGATTCTAGTCGATCTTTTATACATTGATAAAAAAGGGACACATATCTGCATACTGCTGGTTTTAGTTTTTTAAAGTTTCCGTGCGCTGCAGGAATGGAAACGAAGGTAAATAAAGTTTTCGTAAACAATCAATACTCGTACTAGACAGTTTATTTCAGGTTTATAAAAGTTGAACTTTCAATATATAATCATACTATAATATTATAATTGTGAATGTAAGTTTGTTTGTTACGCTTTCACGCAAAAACTACTTAACCGGTCATCATGAAACTTTGTACACATATTCTTGGAGGTATTAGAAGTAACGTAGGATACAAAAAAAAAAATACGAAAGATATTTATATGGCAAAACAACGTTTGCTGGGTCAGCTAGTTCATTATATTTGAATATATATTTCAGGTTTAAGAAAAAAATCACTTGCATGAGAACACAAAAAACAGGCTAAATTATTATATATATTATATTATTATTAATATATTATTAACTTATAATATTATTTAATTATTATAATTATAGTTACGTTAAGTAAGTACACAGATATTACAAAATATCACAATAAATTGCTACATTAAAAAAAATATAAAAAAAACATAGTCGAAACATAAAGTATCTCTTGACTTTGATTTTTTTTCAATACAAGGATCACAAGGTCTTACATACTAGGTGAATTTAGGTGCAAATTCATCCTAGCCCAAGCCCGAGAAGAATTGGCAAGAAACTCGTCCTGGTCCTAGCGCTTTTTTGCATGATCCATCTTATAACTACCTTAACTACGAAATACTAATACAAGAGAGTTTATACATATCAGGTAAGTCGGTTAATTGTCTGTGGGCAGAGCGACATGAGGCCATTTATTCTTATCAATAATATAGTAATTCATATTATAATAAGCTTTCTTCAAAAGACTACCTTTTATGTAAGCTTTAAATTTCCTAATAGGTAGTTTAGTTGCATTTTCAGGAAGCTTATTATAAGAAGCGCATCGTGGACCGTGGATAAAAGACTTATTTACTTTTTCTAGTCGAAACCTAGGGATGTTTAATTTGTGTCTATGCGAGAATAGAAATTAAACACATAAGCAGCAATCAAATAAGATACACAGAGTCAGTGTAACTGGAAGTGTAGAACAAGGCGTCATGGATGCATATTATTACTTATTCATAATATAATATTTGAGATGTTTTTGGAAAGTAAGCAGTGATTTCGCTTGTTTAATATAATTCAGTAACCTGTTATATAGCTGCGCTCTATTTGAAATATAATACAAGTTATATTACAATTAAGTACTAACAATTTGTATATAAAGTTTGCACTGTTTAACAGTTTGTGATCAAGTTCAAACATATTTGAAGTAGTTTTTCTTGTGTGAAATAAATATCTGTAAGAAACAAAAAAATATTGTTCAGTTTTCAAAATTACCTACTGTATATTGGCTATACTAAGCTAAATCTCACAGCTACGCTTAGTGGGCTTGCGTAGAGTATATGCACGCTGTGCTCAGATTATAGAGTTGTTAATGTTATGAATAATTGCCTTGCAGCATAGAACCGATACTGTACGTACCTACGAGTACATACACAATGCAATGAACATAGCTAACTCTTGTTTCATAACAAGACGGACTAGTTGACCTACTGCAAGTGACTACACTGTGTTCAATTTAGGGTTGTCAATGTTGTCATACAGTTACGGAGAGAGTAATCAGCGCTGTGTGCGGAACTAATTGCCAGCCCTAGGTCTTGGCACTTCTGTTTAATACTGTGGCTTCAACTAAGATACACTCTGGCACCTAGAAGTGAACTTCAAACTTCACATGGAAAATAAAAACTTGAAGTTTGATGCACCTTGCTTGCCAGAATTATGTAATGTATCATAGACGTTATTACGGATAATTTAAGCTAAACGGATGCAAATAAATGTTGCAGACTTGAAAAAAGTGATGCGTTTCTATGTGTAAGGAATCACTGTACATGTAATCGCTTTGTAGTCAAGCGGATTGATTCATAGAACGCTGTCTGACAGCAACAACCGCTGTAGCAATTATAGAGCTAAATTAATCCCCTTGAGTGACCAGTAAGCGCTTAAAAAGGTGTTATTAAAGCTGCCAATAACCTGCTTACAAGTAGGTCAGTAGGTTGTGTCTATTATAAAAAATATTGGCAAACAGCCAGTCAAGTTCTATCATAATAGGTACGTATACCTAATATACCTAACTTTTCTATAGTGTCTTCTATTGATGACATGACGTGACATTTACGAATAAATTCAAACATAAGCGGGATATAGCTGGCCTGTCAGCTCAGTTGGTAGTAGCTCTGCCTTCTGCGCTGTAGGTTAAGGGTTCGATTCCCTCCCAGGATAAATATTTGTGTGAAAAACATAGGTGTTTGCTGTGTCTGGGTGTTATAAAGTATCATAAGTATGTATTTAAAAATATATATGTATCAGTCTTCTAAGTTACCATAACACAAGCTTGGCTTAGTTTGGGACTAGATGGTGTTGAGTGCATTGTTCAGCAATATTTGTCATATTTAAAATTATTATCTAAATAAAACACCTTATAAAAGCATTTAATAGCACACAGTTTAATTCCACCCCATTTAACCCACACAATTTCACACAAATCACTAACATAATGAAGATATCAAAGAACGTGGCAAGCGACAATCAGCTTTATTACTAAAGCGATAAAGTTAATGTAAAAGAGTTGATGAAAAATGTTTAAATGCTGTGTAATCTCTATCCGGCGATAGCAAAAGGCTTCGAGCGATTTCGAAGAAGATATCGCGCTTAATGTGTTTATTTCAAACTTTTATTTACTAGACAAGAGAATGCTTTTTGCAAGCTACCTTTTAATTTATTAGTTCTTTTAGTCGAGTGTATTTTGAAACGGGCTAGTATGACACAACCGTTATAAGGGCGTTGGTTGGAAACTAAACGTTGGTAATCGAGAATAAATAAAACCCTGAAATATAATATGTGATAAACTAAATAAATAATAACGTAGTTATTGACAAACAAATGCCTTGTAATTTTGTTCAATGACCGTCTTTTAACCCACGGCTACTCAATAAAAAAATGGTTATCTGTAAAGTCGGTTTACGGACGATAATTTTACGTGATAATGTTATAAGAAAACCGTCGTCACAAGCAGAATGATCAGGCCGATCGTGCCTCTCTATCGCTTGTTCCACGCTCTCGCTTGCACGCTCGGCTCAGGCGGAACGTGACAATGAGACATGCTTTTTCATGCGTGCAGCCGGCGTTCATCGATTTGTAAGACGTTATCACGTCAAAATCTAAAATTTGAGAGGCGACCTCTGTGACGCAGTGGGCTATGGCTCTACTGAGAAGCAGAAGGTTATGGATTGGAGTCCCGCCGCTGAAAAAATGTGTGTATGATCTGCAAGTATTTGTCTTGGGTTTGGGTGTTGCTTTGTATATGTATGTATTTACAAAATAATGAAAATGTGTAGATAGTAAATCAATCATGTGGGATAACAAACTCTGCTTACTTTGGGGTCAGGTGATGCTATGTGAAATATCCAGCATTATTTTTATTATACATATCATCATTTTCTGCTATTATTTATTCAAGCTTTAAGTTTTATTACATTACATGCTAAGCGGTTCCTAATACAAGTTTTATCTGTATTAAACGAATCGAAGGTAATATTCGAGTCGACCCACAAGATATATCTATCAGCCCCAGGTGGTCGCTACAACGGTAAGATACATATCACAGTGTGCTTATAATATCAGTAGGTTCCTACTTAATGTGCTGTACTCTCGGCAACAGTGCAGCTTACATTCCACAGCCCTCAGCACACTGCCTGTAGTCTACAGTACACAAGCCACAATTCACACCTTGTGCAAACATACACGAACACACCCATGCTATCTTACTGGAATATACTCATTCAAAGTTATTCAATTATTTGGAAACAGAGATACGTAAAGCTAGTAAGTGCTCGAACGGTGACATACCTCAAGGACAACATGAAGGTATTGTTATAGGTACTGGATCAAAGAGGTAAATAAGTCTTTTATGAGGAACACGGTGCGCTTTTATGATAAGCTTCCTGAAAATGCAACTAAACAAGCAATTAAGAAATTCAAAGCTTACATGAAAGGTAGTCTAGTGAAGAAAGCCTATCACCAAAATTTACCTAGAATAAAATGTTTTACAGTGATTGTATTGAATAAAAACCTTTAAATTAGAACTTGAATTTTTGTGATGGTAAAGATCGACTTCATAATATCTCTTTGTTTTTACATTACTAGTAGGGGTAGACAAAACTGGTTCTTTACCTCTACTTTGGCCATGAATTATCTCAGTAGTCACCTATTTAATTCACATCATCTTTCACGAAATAAAAACTTATTGTTATCAAATTTAATTCCCTGATTATATATCTAATCTAACTCTCGCGAGCATTAAAATTCCCATCTGAAGGTGGTATTTTTCTTCCACTTCGCTTTATCGAACGAGTCGTCTTGGGAAACATTGAATTTAATTTAGTAATTTTGAATCACGTCAGTCCATTTATTAATGGCTCTTGCTCTCCGCCTGGGCCCTGGAATGCTCAGCTTTATCATTTTCTGGGTTATTTGGATTCTTCTTTAAATAATAATAATAATAATAAATATTTATCAAAAATCCAATAGTCCAATAATATAACAAAGAATTAGAATTAGAAAATCTTAATTAGACAAATGTAAATGCCAAACACGAGCCTGAACTAGGTAATCCTGTGTTTCAGGTGATAAGAGCTTAAATAGGATCTAAAAATAATATCTATAGTAATAACAAATCACTACATAGTATAAAACAAAGTCGCTTCCCGCTGTCTGTCTATCCTTATGTATGCTTAGATCTTTAAAACTACGCAACGGATTTATTGCGGTTTTTTTAATAGATAGATTTATTCAAGAGAAAGGTTTATATGTATAATACATGCATAATATAGGAGAGAAACACTGATAATTTTAGAGGTTGCTGATCACATTAGACATTCTGTAGTATATTTAGTATCAGCATTGCACCCGTGCGAAGCCGGGGCGGGTCGCTAGTGAAATATAAATTACTTATTTAAATGTTTTGGAAAATCATTTAACAAAGATTAAGTAAGTTAAATCTATATGAAGAGCTTATGTCATGATCACGTCTATAAATAATGACTGTTCTGTTTACGGGCTGTGGCCGAATTAGAAAAGGGTCCGCAATGGGATTTTACGGTAAAATAACATCATAAATAGCCTCCACAACAAATCCTACACAAACACACTGCGAGTAGAAAAGGAACTCGCCGCTAAGTACGGGCCCTGATTAATTAGAAACAATGCAAGTAGGTACCTGCCTTGCCCACTGCCCATAGCGAGCTGCGTAGAGTAGCGAGGCTGGCAGTTAGATATCTTACTCGCTTGCACTCACTAGTAGGGTAATTTCAATCACATCAGTTTTAAAATAGGTTTTGTAACGTACCTACATATGTCTGCTTTTGTATGTTTTTTGGGGATTCAAAAAATTACCACTTCGCCACGAGTATTTAATACAATCACAAGGATCACGTTGAATCGTCGTACCGGCTAGTTGAGTTTAGGTGCCAATTCCTTACATCGAAAGTCTGAGAAGAATTGACAAGAAGCTCGCCTTGCTCCTAGCTTTTTTCGTTTGATCCTTTTTTTAATAAGACCTTTGTAGCGTAGTCAACAAAGGTACGCACAAGATTTTGTGTTCGATTACCGTAGGACAAATAAATGTTAATATGATCTTTAAATATGTGACTCGGGTCTGGATGTATTTCTATATATAATATCATAGAATAAAATCTTAATTTAATGTTTGTAATATGATTTTGTTGAGCTTATCATACAAGTAGTATAATAGTCATGTGGTTTTTAAGACACAAGCATTGCTTACCTAAATTTGTGTGACAAAATATTATCAGGCCAATATGCTAATGAACTGAATTGCAATTCTATTACCCATCAAACAGTCCGATCCTTGTTATCACTAATGTAAATAGAGGCTTGTCTAAATTAAATAAATAATGCCGGACATTTCACACAGCTTCATCTAGCTTCGAAGTAAGCAGTTCTTATGTTATGGGAACCACATGACTGATATACAACTATATTCTTATTTTTTGTACATTCATACCTACTAATCATAAAAAACATCCAGACACGAGACCAATACTTTCAAAATATACAAACATTTGTCTTGAGTTAGGAATCGAACCCACAATCATCCACGTCTTGGCCTACTGCGGCACAGATGTCTTAAAGTTTACACGAGTCATATGTTAGAAGCAGTCTCTATGTACTACCCACAAACCAGTTCAGTAAGTAACCGTGGTCAGGTTTCTTTACCCTGTGGCCGGCGAGTCCAGCCCCTCTCCCCCCTACCCCAGCGCCCTCTCCCCGCCACGCCGCAAACAACGCGGCCGCAACCGAACACTTTTTGTTCCACTTGTATAGAAGTACGCGAAACCGATTAGAAAGGACGCAGTACATACATTGTTTGTATTTTATAACAAAACCGTAATAAATTACATATTGTAGTTTATGAATACATGTTTTGGGCCTGCAAATAAATTTCTTCTTTCACGGGCATATACAAAATACAATATTATATATCATAATGGCGCAGTGGACAAAGTCCTGCCTGAGACGCAGAAGGTAGCGAGTTCGATTCCCGCTGCAGGACAAGTGTTTGTATGGTCTGCAAATATTTGTCGGGTGTATTTTTATGTGTATATAAAAAAATATAAAAAAAACATTAAATTAATATAAGTATGGATCCAGTGACATTTAAATATAATAAGTATATATTTTTTTTAAATAAACATAACACTTCTAATGAATAAAACATCTTTTATTATCATCTCGTAGCATGTCTACGTTAAAAGCTGTAGCACTTTCCCCCCGTATACCTCGTCTCTGCCGCGTAGCAGCCCCGCTACGGTAGGGCCCGCGTAAGGGATAGGGCCCGCGTAAGGGATAGTTGACATTTTGTTTTTTATTGAATCATGTCGAGGCCCTTACCTAAATCCAAGAAGGGAAGGTTTAGATGACAAGAGAAGTACATGTTTATTGAATCATTTTATTTGTTTGAACATATTTAAATTTCAGAACTAATGATTGGTCTTCAACTATTCGTTTTTCTTTAAATGACCACTGCTAAGTGTGTGTCGTTATTTCAAGACTTCTAGTTCCACTTTGTATTTTGTTCATGGTATGAGTCAGTGCCCAACCCTGACCTCCATAGCCTCTAAATAGTAAGTCAGAACGTTAAAAATCTATACTTTACTTAACCTGTAAATAAGGGATGAAGTAAGTTTATAGAATTCGTCTTTGATCGACAAACAATTTCTCAAATGTCGAAACAACCAATATTAACCGGTGCTATTTCCGAACTTCCGCGAAATTATATTTACAGAGCAAATATTTCACAACAAAAGTTTAATTTCTTACTGCTTTTGTCGTTCAATTATTAAAGGAAATGGTTTTCGTACAAGAAGTTGTTTTATATTTGGAGCTGCCTCTCCGGCCATTGCTGTATAGGTAGCTATATGATTATAGGTAGCTTGTAGCTAGCGTGCGATGTATCAGTAACCCGCTAATGTCTCGCCGTATTTCAGCGGGAAGTGGCCGCGCCGGCGATTTTTCCGTCGATTTACATAGCATTACCGCACGGCACGCCTCACGTGCCTTGTGGATACTACTGCGGCTTGGGTCGGCTGGAACCTGCCTCTATCATACTCTAAGTGGTGTTACTCATAGTCATTGCTACAATAACGTGAAAATTGTTATACTTATTAAATTAATGAAGTTGCGTGACGGGGGACTTTTAAAACCATTTGTTTGGCATATTAGCTGTTTTTATGTTACAATCACTTAGATAGGTCAAGTTTAAAGCTCTACTATGTTATAGTATATGCTCTTTATTCAAAGGTCACTTGTATTTTAAAGAACAAACAATGTTATTTGAGATAGAAATGCAAAAATGTCGCTATCCAAAATAAATTCATTCGCAAAACTTACCACACAATTTAAACTCTGACAAATTAACTATTTCAAAACCTAGTTAAAGTTTTTGCGGTGGCAACTCGTAAATTCCCGCTAAATGTAGCATGCGCGGAGTATTTTAATTTAAAAATGAAATGAGCACGAAAAAGAAAATGTGACGCTATAAATACAAAGACTTTTTTTATAGCACGACACGAACCAGTAACT
The DNA here is from genome assembly GCA_948098915.1 of Lampropteryx suffumata. Classification (NCBI taxonomy): domain Eukaryota; kingdom Metazoa; phylum Arthropoda; class Insecta; order Lepidoptera; family Geometridae; genus Lampropteryx; species Lampropteryx suffumata. Next base: position 2,245,506 of record OX402561.1, on the reverse strand, counting down.
GTGTACCTTATCGACACAAATTATGGAATATCGCGCTCACGTTACAACCAGCACTTAGAATGGGAGAAATAGAGGCATTTGCAGTACGGATTGTTATAAAATAACGTTGTGTTGTGTACAGGTGCTGCCAACTGCCTGGAATACATATTTATCAATTATTAAAGATATTGAAAAATTATCACTTGTTATTGAAAATGACTACCGATCTTCTAAACGTATATCATTCACACCGAAGATACTATCTACTGTTAACTGTTTTTGGTGTGAAACACGGTCAAGTAATCTATTGCCCATAAGTAGGTAACACTGTAACAGTATCACGATTAGTTGCGACATAAATAGCAGAGGACAAGATTTGTGCCTTCGCACTTAGCATGGCCGCCGTCTTTGTTATACATTATATATACATTGTTAACTGCGACACTACTAATATATATGGTTTTATCCTGCGTATGCAGTATTAAATAAAGAACCTGGATGACCGAGCTTTGCTCGGATAAAACGACGTTTTCTAAAAATGAAACCTAGCTAGATCGATTTATCGCCCCTGAAACCCCCTGCAGACCAAATTTTATGAAAATCATTGGAGCCGTTTTCGAGATTCAAAATATATATATACGACCGAAGACCTCTGTGGCGCAGTGGGCTTAGGTCCGATTCTCGCCGCGGGACAAATGTTTGTATGATCTGCAAGTATTTGTCGCGGGTCTGGGTGTTTCTATGAAAAAAAAGTATATCAGTCATATGGTACTCATAACACAAGCTCTGCTTACTTTGGGGCCAGATGATGCTGTGTGAAAGGTCCGGTAGTATTATTATATATATATATTATTATTATATATGTCGGCGCGAGAACTAACAGTTAAATGATTGAACTGTTAAGTTAATGTTTAAACCAATAGATACTGATTTGTATAACCTAAGTAATTGTAAAAAACGAGCTAAGATGCAAAGCGCTGGTTCAAAACAACATTCCGTGCAAATCTTGTTTTGAACAGGTAAACAAGGCCTTGATTTTCGTATAAATACGGCCGGCCGACAGCGCACAGCTCAGTCGAGTGCGAACTGTTGGAGCGGTCGGATCTCTTGAACATTGTGAGAAGTGAATAAACGGCTACGGTGAACAAGGTTGTTTTACTTCGTCAAGCATGAGCGACCACCCTGATGATGAGAGTAGTGACGTCAGCACTGACGTCACGCTTTTTAAAATAATCAGGGCATCGGTCCTCCGTCATCAGAAGTGGGATTGGGACGACTCTCAATCCCAACCACTTCCCCATCAGCTCATCCACCACCTGATGATCAGCAAGAACCAATCGCTGTACATATACCGCTATCTACTACGTCATTGACTGCTGCGGTGGGATCTACAATACAACAAAGCATACTTCAAAGTATGCAGTCAAGCATGCCGGTACCTTATTCAACCACGGGTGGGGTACCACCACAATTTTTGTTACAGATGATGGAAATGATGCAGACAATGCGGAGCTTTTGTGTGCTCCACCTACCGAGTCTAGAATGATGATAAAGGACGTTTACTTTCGTCGTTCGATCCTGATACCAACATTGGTGTACGCGAATGATGCCAGCATATAGACAAGGCAATCAAAGCATACGGACTTAATGATTTCGATGTTCGCATGAAGGTTTGCAGCTTATTGAAAGGACGAGCATAAATGTGGGTCGACGACTGGATGGTGACCACATCTTCATGGAATGAACTGCGTGAGAATCTAGACACCACCTTCGAGCCCGAAAACAGGTACTCCCGTGATATCATCCGTTTCCAGGAACATGTTTATGACTCTTCAAAAGATATTGCAGAGTTCCTGTCACGTGCCTTGGTTTTGTGGAGAAGGGTGACTAAGGACAATCTTGACAACGAACATACTGTTGAAGCTGTGATTGGATGCTTCAATGATGAACGTTTACGTATCGAACTATTGAACGCTAGTGCAACTTCCGTTCCCGAACTTATTTCGGTCGCAGCTTTAATTTGTAAAAAGCGACCTCATTAAGGTACGAGCTCTGCTCTTTCCAATAAACGTCCAAGAGGGTTTGACAGTTTTCGCATCTGAAAGAAGGCCAACCATTCTACAGACAACTGTAGGTTTAGAACAGCAAGGACCGGAACTGAATCTAGCAACAAGGATGCTAAAGTACCTAGCTTGCCAGAAATTCCACGGCAACAGACTTGCACGTAATAACGTATTGTCAAACCTCGAGCAGATTCTCATAGCCCTTCAAGATTCGGTCTTTTCTATCAACGCTGACAAATGCAGTTTCTTCAAACGATCCATTGAATATTTAGGAAACGTGGTATCTGATGGACAAGTAAGAGCAAGTCCACGGAAAGTCGAGGCTCTCGTCAAGCGCCAGTTCCAAAAACTGTCAAACAAGTGCGACAGTTCAACGGCTTGGCGGGATACTTCAGAAAGTAAATTCCAGACTTCTCCCGAATCATGGTGCCTTTATATGAGTTAACAAAGCAAGGTGTCAAATGGCAATGGGAAGACAAACATGACAGAGCACGAAACACGATCATAGAATGTCTGACATCTGCTCCAGTGTTTATTTATTTATTATTAATTTATTATTTGTTAACTCTGTTTCAAGAAGAAGCACCTATACAGCTATATATCGATGCAAGTAGCCTTGGATTTGGTGGTGCAGTACTGGTTCAGGTAATCAAGGGACGTCAACATGCAGTAGCGTTTATGAGTATGAGAACCACCGATGCAGAAAGCCGTTATCATTCATATGAATTAGAGACATTGGCGGGGGTAGTACGCGCCATAAAGCACTTTCGACAATATCTTTACGGTCGTAAATTCACTGTGATAACGGACTGCAATGCACTCGGAAGCATCTAAGCACAAGAAGGACCTGTTACCAAGGATTCACCGCTGGTGGGCATTCCTACAAAATTATGATTTTGAAGTGGAATACCGTATAGGTGAGAGACTACAACATGCTGATTTCTTCAGTCGCAATCCAAGGAAACTAGCCGTCAACGTCATGAACAAAGATTTCGATTGGCTCAAAGTTGAACAGCAGAGAAATGAAGAACTAAGACCAATAATGGATACCTTAAGAGAAGATAACCCAGTTGAAGGGTACGTCTTAGAAAATGATGTCCTGAGCGTTCAAGACTCTGTCTCCGGTCTTCAGCTCCGCACGGTGGTACCAAAATCCTTTCAATGGAGCATCATCAACTCTTTTCACACCGCACTTGAACACCCTGGCAAAACAACAAGACAAGATACTGCAGAAAATCAAGGAAACCTACTGGTTCAATAAAGTGAGTTCTACAATTCGAAGATTTGTCGACAACTGCGTGGTATGTAGGACATCAAAAGGGACGTCAGGTGTGGTTCAAGCACAGTTGCATCCCATACAGAAACCAACAGCTGCTTTTCAAGTTATTCATATGGATATAACAGGGAAACTGGGAACTCCAAATGATCAACAGTATGTCATCGTAACTATTGACGCCTTCACGAAATATGTTTTATTCTATTTCGCTACAAACAAAAATCCACATAGCACACTTGCCGCCTTGAAACGTACTGTGCAACTATTTGGGACCCCGGTGCAAATCATCGTCGATGGAGGAAGAGAGTTCCTGGGCGAGTTCAAAGACTACTGTGAAGGTACAGGAATAAATATGCACGCTATAGCACCAGGAGTTAGCCGAGCGAACGGTCAAGTAGAAAGAGTAGTGGCAACTCTGAAGAACGCATTGATAATGATCAAAAACTATGAACCAGAACCATGGCACACTCCCCTTGAAGAACTCCAACTGGCTGGCTCCAATTGTACACCACATCGTGTTACTGGAGTAGCCCCGCTAACACTCATCACTCAGCGGAAACATTGTGTACCTCCTGAACTCCTAAACCTGGTGGATATTGATACTCAAACTATCAATATCGAAGCTCTCACTCAGCATATACAACAAAGGATGTCTCAATATAGTGAACAGGACAAACAACGCTTTAACCTACGCAAAGCCAAGATTCGTCACTTTGGGAGAGGAGACTATGTCTTAATTAAAAACAATCCTCGTATCCAAACTTCTTTGGACCTGAAATTCAGCGAACCATTTGAGATTTGCAGGCTATTGGACAATGACCGCTATTTGGTGAAAAGAGTCGTCGGCAGAGGGCGCCCTAGGAAAGTCGCTCACGATCAACTCCGTCGTGCTCCACAACCTGGTGATCAAGAAACCGTGTCGGCGCGGGATGAGTCACCAGCTCCACGAGAAACCACTGCGGCATCACTTCACTCCGGGCCTTCTGCGTCACGTGCAGGGTTACCACCACCACCGAACTAAACAACTAAGAACCACGGGCACTTCATCTGATTAAAACTGTGAGTATCTGAATTGATTACATACTCATAACAATTAAACTTCCATTAAACATACTTTAAGAGACTCTTCGAGAACTTCTCCGAGACTCTCCGAGAACCTCCGAGAACCTCCGAGAACCTCCGAGAACCTCCGAGACCCTCCGAGAACCTCCGAGAACTTCCGAGACCCTCCGAGACCCTCCGAGACCCTCCGAGACCCTCCGAGACTCACCGAGACCCCCCGAGACCCTTCGAGACCCTCCGAGACTCTCCGAGACTCTCCGAGACCCTCCGAGACCCTCCGAGACCCTCCGAGACCCTCCGAGACCCTCCGAGACCCACCGAGAACCGCCGAGACCCGCCGAGAATCACCACACACGCCAAATTTGTCGTTTATTATTAAGCAATGTCTATTGCTTACAAATACCAAACTCAGAGCAAATAACTCTCATTTTTCAGACAAACACAAGAAGGCTGGTGCAGAGCACGCACCGCCTGTCAGTATGGCCGTGTCGGCGCGAGAACTAACAGTTAAATGATTGAACTGTTAAGTTAATGTTTAAACCAATAGATACTGATTTGTATAACCTAAGTAATTGTAAAAAACGAGCTAAGATGCAAAGCGCTGGTTCAAAACAACATTCCGTGCAAATCTTGTTTTGAACAGGTAAACAAGGCCTTGATTTTCGTATAAATACGGCCGGCCGACAGCGCACAGCTCAGTCGAGTGCGAACTGTTGGAGCGGTCGGATCTCTTGAACATTGTGAGAAGTGAATAAACGGCTACGGTGAACAAGGTTGTTTTACTTCGTCAAGCATGAGCGACCACCCTGATGATGAGAGTAGTGACGTCAGCACTGACGTCACGCTTTTTAAAATAATCAGGGCATCGGTCCTCCGTCATATATATAGACAAAATTGCTCGTTTAAAGGTATTAGATTCGTATGAGCGAGTGCCGGGCGCTTAAAGTCCTTGTTTTCTATAAGCTAATCTATGGCTTTTGTAGTGAATGTTATATTATAATCGACATTATAATTGGCTATTCATTTTGGTAAACACGGGTTTTGCTCACGTATTATTTTGTCGATGGAGTGCAAACCGTGAACTCGAGCGGCAACGAGCGGACTAACTCATCCTGATGTATCGAAACAGTGTCTCGGTGCCTCCATCGATAAAGTATTACGTGAGTGAAACCACTAAAGTTTTTATTGATTTATTTTTGTTTCGCTTTCTACAAAGAAATAGCTCCATTTTGATTTAAAAATCCAAATAATACTTATTGTTGCATAAACATAATTGACCAACATGCCACAAGTGTTATATTTGCAGCAGTGCATAGCTTTACTACACTGTGCTGTAGCATATGTGTGAAAAGGTGCTAAGGAAGTGATGTGTTGGGAGGCGCGAGTCGCTCGAGCGATGCAAATGTGACGGCGCATGACTAATAGGTGCAGCGCACGCTGATGGATAATGTAACTACTTTATAACCTTTGCATCCCGTGATATCTTTTAGGGATAGCGACAATTGTAAAATGTAAGATTTTTACGCGAGTTTATAAATGCCACAGTAATAAAAGGGAGTAGTGAATCAACTGCTATTGATTTTCATAATGTTATGGTTTGGCTAAAAGCGCTGAATATCAATGTAAGCGGTTATTACGAACGCCTCAGTAATGCGAAATCCTTGATTTGATTCGATCGCTGCCATCGAGTAAGGCTTTCTTCTTTTACGATAGCCTTATCTACATTATGACATCGAACAGATTCAACCCTTCGGAACGGCTCGTAGTCGGCGGGCATTAGGGGTTCCGCTTAAATAAAGCGAATGCCAAGTCCGGCCGGGCGCGCGAGCCAAGCGAGCATTGTGCGGATCCGGGGCGGGTCGTTAGGCACGTCATAAAAACGTAATTTGCATACAAAACGACCGATACAGCCGGAAGCGAGTGTGTTGTGTGGAGAGAGCGGAGCCTCGCCGGCCGCGGAGCCGGCCCGCTGCGCTCCCCGGCCGCTACGTTTGCGCACCACAACGCATTCAATTATAGATAATTGCTGATGATTCGACTGTGTTTAATTAAAGCTAATAGCTTATTGCAAAACGGTGTTATTTCGCAATTCAATTAAAACTTTTAAATTAGGAGGATAAATCCGTGAGATACATTCGGTCACGAATTAAAAGTAATTTATCGGTTTGAGCTCCGCATGATCACTTCAGTGTACGCTCGGACTCATCTCCCCTACCCCCGCGGTTCATCCCAAAGCGGATGTGCGGACAAAAAGAGAGAAATTGCCGAGTTTCCGTTTCGGCAAACTTTTACAAATCACATCTAAAAATTTGAAACAAAAGAATTCTCGAAATATTAAAAGTTTTTGAGAGTCGCGTTGGCGAGGGTTCAATTCCAGCGATACGTACCTACGTACGGGGAAGTCACTCATAAACTTTTTATTTGACAAAGGCGTGACGTGGGTGGGGAAGAGGGGCTAGGGGCATGACCCTCCAAGGGGCGAATAGACCTTCTAAAAGAACATCAGTTAGAATGAAGATCAAAAGATTCGTGTTTGGGTCAGAGCCACAGAGATTATAACGGTTGGGAAGACACTATGAACCATGCCTCCCGCTCGCGCACAAGCCCTGGCGGCTTGTGGAGTCCACAAGTAAAGGAATGTACTAAAGAGGTGTGTTTCAGATTACCGCAGATCTTAAGTTCCGATAACATATTAATAAATTCATCAACGTGCAAAATATCGTTGAAGCAACCAATCGTCCTTCGTGTAAATAAATGACTCACCTACATTAATAGCTAAACATTATTGTTTAATTCGTAAATGTTTGTGTATAATGTACGAGTATCTCGCAACAAAAGAGCTGGGCCCAAGGACACACTGATGCGGCATTCAAGCCCGAAATGGAATTAGGGATTGCCCAACAGCCGTATAAATTACACGAACAATCGAAAAACTTCAACTCTCCGTAATTCTTCCAAATTGACGGCGGCGCTTATGAAGAAAACTTTCTGAATTGATATTGTTGCGATTACTTCTTTGTAGCATGATGCTTATAAGCGAAGGGTTCCGGATTTGTTTAATGGAGTTTAGGGTTCAGTACACATCGGGGCGAGCTTTCACTGCGACGCGAACGATCTCATGACCAGGACTGGGCCGGGCTGCGCAAAGGTAGCTAACAAATATAAATATATTTTTTTTAAATTGGTCTTTTTATAATTCATTGTGTTTGGATTATGTGTGATGCTCACATGAAATAAATAAACGTTTAAAATAAAAGTTCAAGGTCGTCGGAATTTTTACACTTAATGATAAAATGATTGATAAAAATTCTTACTCAAAAATATATAACGACAAAGCAAAACAATTTGTGGAGTTTATTTAAGCATCAATGGTTATCATAAAGTCGGTTAGATTAGCAGAAGTTTGGTGGGTTGTCAAATAAACTGTCTGCTGTCGAGCTAGCAGCTCTCCCCCCCTCACCCCTCTCCCGCTTCCCTCGCTAGAGGGGTTGCAAAGGGCTGTTTATTCCAAACTTGCTGGTAAGCAAATAACGAAAGTTCTCACAAGGCGTTCACAAAACAAGATATGATTTTAGTGAAGATGCTGTGATATTTTTTCCCGGAAGGCGGCTGAGGCTTTTGATGTTTTTGATTTAATTATTTTCAAAATACTTTTTGTTTCAGCTTGTTTTGTTATTGCTTGTTATTGTATATCAAAACGTTAATAATCACGTTTTTAAAACTAAAAAAGCAACCGACTTCATGTAAATACCGACACAACTACTGTAAAACGTTGAGGAGTTCCCTTGACTGTCCTTCGTCTTCAACATCAGACCTCTAATGACAGTGACAACCCATCTAGGTTTGAAGTTCTCATCAATACAAATTTATAAAGCCCAAACACCAGGTAATTGCTGTAAATCGTTGGGAGTTCCCTCGACTGTCTTTCGGATCCATCATCAGATCGACTCCAGACCTTCATTAAATAGTAGTGCTCAAACGCACTAGTCGCCACAAGGATTTTCGAAGGTTCCTCTCGATTTCTCTGGGACGCCATCATCAGATCCTGGCCTTATCATGGTATGGTACCCTTGGGATATTTTCTTAACAACACAAAAATAATCATCAAAATTGGTTTATAAACGACGAAAATATCCGCGAACACACATAAATAAAATATACAGTCGAATTGAGAAACCTCCTTTTTTTGAAGTCGGTTAAAAATAAAAAAAATTTACAGGAAAACGGATCAAAGAAAAGGGTTTCTGACTATTGGCATCGTATAAACGACATCAGTCAAATGTAGTTTGAATCTCCTAGGATAATATTCGCTGGATTAATGGAACTGCTTTGCAATTAAAATAGAAATATTTCGTTTTCATATCGTACCTAGATGGAGTAACCTTAGGCACGAGCCTGTCGAGTGCCTCGCACGCACTGTAAGATAACGGAGGTGCGCAGATATTAAAATTGAGCACTCTCGGAGCCGCTTGACCCAAATACCGCACTACAGTGAACCCACAGTAAGATTATCGGACGAGACTTTTGGTCGCGATTACAAACTATGTGTTTTCTCGGGCTTGGGTTTGGGGGAATTGACACCTAAATTCACCTAGTATATAAAACGTTTCAAAGTGATCCTTGTGATTGTATTAAATAAAATATTTTGACTTGACTTGGTTTTATTGGTCGTCCTATTTTAATCTGTGTTAATTAATCGAGCGAGCGCAAAGCGTGAGCTTAGTGTCTACGTTTCAGCTTAGACAATTTCGTATGTCTGTCCGGCCGGCGTCTGCCTGGATGTTCTCCTCTACAGGTCGCATTGAACTCGAAATTTTGTCGAAATTTTGTGAGCTAGTTCTATAACTATATAACTTTTTTTTGTCGAGTCAGTTTTTCGAAATTCTTCAAAATGACGGAAATATGGGGGTTGAAAACGTAAAAAAAGTTATTTTTCAGTCATTTCGAAAAAATTTTAGATCTAAGCGTACATAGGGACAGACAGACAGCGAGAAGCGACTTTGTTTTATAATATGTAGTGATGTGAATGTGCGGTAATAAATAAATACAAGTACACACAAGTAGTTGGCTCGAGATTTCTTGATTTGAATCTGGATTTCTTTATGAGCCACTTTTTGTACAGTCTGTTGGTCTGCTCATTATAACTTATTTGTTATATCTAACTTCAGACTTATCTATACAGTGCTGCCAATGCTCTAGTTTCATAAAATTGCAGCCTGAACATTAATTTTATCTCATTTTTACCCAAGATAATGTTATGCAAAGCGCACTACGGACATTACAGCTGGCCATATTCAAGAACTTCGCTTTCAGTTTAAGCATCAAATGTCTAAAGTATTTTTTTCTGAGTAACGAGCAAAACTGTATGAGTTTTATAGTACAGTACCGCAAGGATCATTCTTCATTGTCTCACATATCGTGTAATGTAAATGATAGGTGTTGTATGTAACCGTATAACACAATGCATGTTACAGCGCAGTGCATTACCGGTGCGGCCGCAACCTGCAACATGCTCGTAAATATATCGTCCCAACACATTACTGCACCGCGCTTGATTTGTAGTTGCGCCCCCGCTGGATATTCATAGTAATAACACTTCAAATAAATTTAACAAATACATAAGTTAGAGCTAGTGAAATGCAAAAATTATATTGTAAAGAAATAAAAGTTATATTAGCGTCGGAGAACAAGAGCGCCAGTAAATCTACCTACGTCCGAGCGAGTTCCAGATCCGGGATGGCTTGGCTAGTAGCCTGCACGTCCCGTGGGACGCACTCCGTAATTCTACTAACTTCTTTCGAAGCTACGTTCCTATCGGGCGCTACCTCCCCTACCCTACACTTCCAAGTATACTTTACGAAAGTTTAGAGAACATCATTGTGCGAGTTTGCGAGACTGTAATAGTTGCAGTCAAACACAAATTTCATTAACATTCACTCACGGAGGCAAACTTTTAAGTTTGAAAAGCGCGATGCAGGACCGATTTTGTTTACTCGCGCGATGACGTTAATGTAACGTCACGGAAGAAAAACTTTTAATTTTATTTCTATTAAAAACTGTTATGATAGCAGCGACAAGTTACCGAATAAATACAAAGTTTATGAGAATGACGCGACCGGCATCGGTGCTGGGGAATACATTTAAATATTCATTAAAACTAGCGCGTCGCCGTCGCGCGGTAGTCTATTCAAACTGTTGTCAGAGGGCGTCGGTGGCTCACTTGACGAAACATCCATTAGCCTCTAACAAGTTGAGCAAACTCGATCACACGTCGATAGTTGTTGTACTGTGTGCAAGCCCCCTTCCCCACTCGCTTCCTATTTGTTTGTTCAGCGGTCGTAGCACGTCGCGGCACGTCGTGCAACATACCATGTAAACACACACTATAAAAGCCAGAAGCATACTATTTGATATTTGTTTCCGGACAAAACTACCAAACATGCATAAAATATTTTAACAAAACTCCAAGCAGCGTACTTTTGTAAAAATTGCAATGTTGAATAAAGGGTTTCTACGATTTTTAAAGTCGCGCTGTTGTAAAAGCTGTTGTACTGTCCCGAAATATTGCCTGATTTGGTATTCAATTTCCGGGGATAATAAAGTATTAATAATAATGCGGGTCAGCGTCGCATCGCGCACAACATGGCCCAACACTGCCGGCAGCGTGCCAGCTGGCAGCAGCCTCTTCGCTTCCTGCGCTGCGGTGGCGATGTGCCTTTTTGTGGACACCACTCGAGCGATGCCTCTTCATTGTCCTATTGAGATAGGTAACACAATAGACAGCCCATATGTAAAATCTTTCCTTTGAGTCCACTTAAACATTGTTTGCCTCTATGAAAACGAAGATAATGTAAACTAGACCGTAGTGGCTTTGTATCTTCACATAAATAGGTCGTTAATAGATCTTGTATAAACTGAAGCTTTGAGAGCTGTAAAGTGAGTTCATTTACCTTAAGCTACATACACACTGATGAACATGTTGCTATTGCTAAGCGTTTATGGCAACCAAAGACCGAGACTAAATTTAACATGATTTAGTAAAAACATTAAGTGATTATTGTGTCTTCTTTGATAATAAGGCACAGATATTTAGATCCTGTATACATTTTATTGTTGATATTAGATAATTATTGAACTTTTATGTATAAATAAGCCAGCAATTAAACACACGACACAATGTTCAGCAGTCTAATCTAAGGCACGATTAATGTTAAGCAATTGCCGTAACTTATGACGCTTCTAATACCAGGAGGTGTCACACATACTGTGCTGGTCCTAGAAATAAGTTGTTTTATATATTAATTTGACCCCAAAAAAATATTTTCTTACTCAATTTCATGTCATTATTGTTTCGTGTGTATCCGCCAAACAAAACAAATAAAATATTTATTAAACGCCACATAACAAACACTGCAAATATAACACAAGTTTACAGTTTTTTTGTTTATTTACATACCTATAAGTTAATATTGTTAGTCCTATCCAGCCCGAGACACAGGTTTTCCTAGTTCGGGCATATTGTAATCTGTTACCTAAGTTTAGTTACATAATAAGTATTATACTGTAATAATAAATATTATTTTACCTGTTGTAACCCTTAGCTCTTAGATAATGAATAAAGATTTATTTATTTATTTAACATAAAGTAGTCTATATACAGTGATGAAAAAAGGCTACCACTCAGCATATAATACAGAAATGTATCGTTCGTATTCAGTGGCATCATAGCCATAGCAAAGAAAGAAGAGTATATATTGTGCTAACTATAATTGGCAAGATTAAACAGGTAAAACTCTTAGAGAACTAAAGAATTAATAAAAATATATATATTTTTTTGTTAAATAGGTATTATCGAAAACAAATATGTATAGTACAAAATTATGTTACCAGTCAAACATTGTGATAAATAAATTAAAAAAAAAAAAAAAAAATTAAACCTTTGACGACCTCATAAAGAGCAGACTTTTATGCATTTAACAGATACTTATTCCAGGAATATTTGAAGGACCAAATGATAATCGAACTTCTAAAGATAGGTGGAATATTGTTCAAGTATTTCGTGGCAGCATACCGGAAACTGCTATGTAATGCGGTCATTTTATGGGTTCGGAAAATTAAACGATTTACTAAGCGAATATTACAAGCACAACATTTTTGTTTGTTATACAAATATATTGGTACCTGGCTTTTTATAATTTTAAAAAGTGGAGTTTAAATATAAGTATACGACGTGATGGCATGTGTAAAATACAGTGACTATTGATGTATAGAGCAATGTGATTCAGTATAGGCATACAAAATAGCTCACAAAAAAACACTTTCAGCCGTCAGTTTACTTCTTATTTTTGTATGTATATAGTTCATATCCATTTTGTTATATGTCCTTATGTAATTTTAAATGTAACTTCATTAAAAATGTATATCATTGACTGGCCTGTCAGCTCAGTTGGTAGTAGATCTGCCTTCTGCGCTGTAGGTTGAGGGTTCGATTCCCTCCCAGGATAAAAATTTGTGTGAAGAACATAGGTTTTGTTCTGTGTCTGGGTGTTACATAGTATCATAATTATGTATGTATTTAAAAATATATAATAAGTATTCTATCAGTCATCTAGTCACCATAATACAAGCTATGCTTAGTTTGGGACTAGATGGTGTTGTGTGCATTGTCCATTAATATTTATTATTATATTATTTATATATATTATGTATGCACGTACTTACTACATTATTTATTATGATTTGTAACGTCACATATCACGTTAGGTTCTGTCAGAAAATCAGCACTGCCCTAATCCTCCATTGCTTTGGTACAACGTAATGGTGAGACGGGGACCTATTTGCCCCACACAATAATCTAGGTACTTAGTTCTTTTCTAAATTAAGTTCTAAAACTTGAACATAATTTTCACTCAAAACAGTATATTTGCCATGATATATGAGTTTTTCTGCTCCCCGTTTTGTCTCGTGATCATGTAACTGTGCTATAATATCGGGAAGCAAAAAAACAACTCATATAATGGTTAAATATCCCGTTTTCAATGCAAATTACTTAGTGTTATAGTTATTAATTTTTGTTTTTTCAAAATATCATAAATATGATACTGGGTTAAATAAACATATTTTCATTCTATCTTTCTGTTCATAAAGCCTTAAATACTTCGTAAACACAATTCTTATAAAACATTTGGTTCAATGCGTTCGTATCTAGTTCGTATTAAGTAGCTCTTCAAGTCTACATACCATAGCATATGGTCCACGTAGTTGTGTATAGCACTGACCTTTAATAAGATGCGCGGCGAGCACGAGTGCGACGGCGAGCACGTGCACGCGCCACGCGCAGCCACACATCCTGCGCCGCCCCCGCTCCCGCTCCCACTCCCGCCACCCGCTCTCTGCAACACACACACACAGTCTTAGCATCTCTCTATCAACACCAGCACATTACACTTACCTACTTTCTACTATCAGATAAGTACCTACTTCAATTGTTATACTTTTTTGATGTGTAACATATATCTTCTTGCTTTTCTGTAGGAGTGATTTCGTGAAAAGGATCTATCCTCTTTTCACGAAGGGACAGTGTGTTACAGGAAGCCTAGAAAGCGCGCGCGATTTGATTTGACCAATAAGCGCGTAGTTTTTGATTTGACAAATGTGCGCGCGCTGTGGCCGAGTGGGCTGTCAGATGGTATTTCGAATGGTAACCGTCGAGAGGTTGGTACTGTCAGCCAACAATGCGCATTTGCGTGACGTGGAAGAGAAAAGGAAATGGAGAAAGAGAACGCATCCGCTATGCGCTTAAGTTACTGTTGTTTGTATAAAGTGTGCTGTTTTAACTAATTCAAGATATGATGTTAACGTTGCTTATTACCAAGGTGAGATGTCAGTATGCGAATACTGTTTTATTATTATAATTGCTTACATGGTACCTTCTCAACCACTAAGTATATTCTATTCTTATCTACACAAATATAACACCTGGTCAGTGGTGGTCAGTCCACTGAAAAAGGGGACTCTTCTAACACAGGGTACGTCAACTTGTCGAAAAAAATCCTGACCGTAATCTATCCATCATTCTTGGCCTTTAGGCGGCCAATGAACTCCGTCACCAGAGGTGACCACTGAAGCGTACGCAACTAGTAGGTAATAGTGTATTTTAATTTTACTATTTTTTTTATCATCATTCAGCCCGTTTTGTATCCACTACTGGGTGCCTCCTCTTTATTACGCCACTCTTTCAGGTTCCTAGCAAGTCTCATCCAGTGGTTCCAGACAACGCTGACTATATCGTTCGACTATCGGGCGGGTAGTCTGCCTCTTGGCCATTGAGCATCCCTTGGCCACCACTCCGTTACTGCCTTTGTCATCTACCGTTGTTCATTCTTGCTCAGTGTCCGCCCAATACCACTTCAACCTGGCGATTATCATACCCACATCCACGACTTTGGTTCGACGTTTAATTTTGACATTGGGTATATGATCCAAAAGATATATTCCTAGCAAGGCGCGCTCCATTGTCCGTTATGCTACTCTGATCTTATGCACGTTATGTATTCTTTTGTGAGCGCCCATGTCTCGGATAAGTTAGTATAGGCAGGACACATTTGTTGAACACCTTGGTTTTCAGGCTCTGAGGGACTTTCAACTTACTAACGGCGGGCTGCCTTTAGTAAGTTGGAGGACGAAAGTCCCAATCCTAGCTGGGTTCGTCTTAAGATCTCTTTTAATTGGGACTGTGGGCCAAATGATAAACAATGTCTAAGGTCCGCCGTAATATTCATCTTACAAGATTTTTTTTGATTTTTTTTTAATATTATAAAAAGCGGGATTGCAGACGTCGGAGACAAGACCGCCAAATGCGACGTAGCTGGGGCAGGCCGAAGAAACGTTGGCGTGACGATCTCGATGCCTTCGAGAAAGGCTAGTGGGAAGTGGCGGGGGACAGGGAAAAATTGAAGAAAATGAGGGATACCTTTGCCCAGCAGTAGGACAGTATAGGTTAATAATATATTTATATATATATACTTATATATGAATAACGTTTTATATTTCACACAAAATCATCTGGCCCTGAAGTAAGCAGAGCTTGTGTTATGGGAACCACGTAACCGATATATTTCTTTTGTAGTTTATTTTTTGTAAATACATACCTAAAAAACAAGTCAACAAGTTATAGCGTTCGATATCTAATAGGTTTCCCTCTAACGATTTCCGTTTTTACTGTAATGTGTTTTTGATCGGCAACCAATACACTTTAATGCAAATTAAATTATTTCACGGAGTTCGGTAGAAACATTAGGTACGTTACCCAAGAGCTGGCTCCTACCTGGTTCAGGGTATTAGCATTGTCACTCAACATGACAATGCCGCCGGTGTTTTGAGAACGCTGCCTTCTGACAGTGACTTGGATCAGTTGAGTTATCTATAGATCGTTTTAAACATTCCTTAGATAGCTCAACTGTTTTACTTGTATTTTTATTATTGTATATTAAACTGTACATTTCTATAACTAAATGCTAGTCGATCTTTAGTGCAGCAATAATTAGATAACTCTGTAATTATCATTTAAAATGTAATATTTCAAGTTTGGTCAACGAGCCAATGATATTTCTAGAAGAGACTCAGAGTAAATTACAACTCCACAAACTTTATAACTATGACAGACGGCGACTTTGATTCTCGTAAAAATTAAACTCAACTTCAACTTTGGCCAATCACTGCAACTTTAAAACGCCTTTGATTTCACACCACAAGCAACTTCTTAATGAAAGTAACTTGATAGAATATTATGAATTTTATCAAACTTGGTAATTACAAAATGTATGAATAGAATAGAATAGAATATAAATTGTTTATTTGACACACAATACACAGAGAACACTAAACACTAGACTCAACAAAAATAACATTGTAGGTAAAGTCAGAAACATCAGACAACAGAAACATAACAGGAGAAAAAAAAAATCGGGTTGCACTCCGGGAGTGCCGACAGAAGTAAAAACTTATTTTGGCTCGTTAAAGTTTAGTAATAAATCACTTCAAAATCAGTAATTATGGCGACTGCCAATCAAATAGTGATTTGATTAATACTGAACGAACACAGATGATGCAATATTTTTTGTTCAGAATGTATATAATATATTAAAGAACTCAACTCAGTAAACTTCTCCATACAAAAGTAGACTGTCAACATGTGAATTAAGGTTTATAATCAAATGGGGCGAGCGCGGCAGCCCTGCGTCTCGCCCGCTAACGACAACGGTAACGGTGTCGTGAATCCAGAGGTTTTACCTCATCTAAAAATATGCGTACCGCGCTAAAAGAAGTTATCCCTACAAAAATATAAAAAATAATAATAATAAAAACAGTAGGTAATAAATTGCTTTAGTTTTTGTTAAAGTGTACAGTATAATATATAATAATATAAAAAACATGTATAACAGTTGAGCTATCTATGGACAATTTAAAACGGTCTACAGATAGCTAAACTGATCCAGATCACTGCCAGAGAGCACTGTCCCAAAACACTTTGGCATTACTATGTTGAATAGCAATGCTAATATGCTCGCCAACTCTTGGGGTACGCGATGTTGCGACTAGACGCCATGAAATAATTTTGAAAACGCGATGGACTCCTGTTGCTTCTCCAGCTCTATCAAACTATTCTTAGGTCAACACAATTAAAAGGTCAACTATTTTCAAATGAATTACATAGGTAGCTACTAGGTACAGTAAAAAGTAACAAGCGATGTCGGTACAAATTCCTTGAATATTAAAAATATTCAATAAGCTCAAGATATTCCATAAGCAAAGTAAAATCATTTCTCGCTTTCCAAATATTTGAGCGTGCCGTGATTCGGAGCAATAAAACCGAGATTAATATCAAAATACCCACAGAAATGTCTACTCACTGAAACGCTCCAATAAATAACAGCGAAGGGGTAACATTTATAGCTAATTTGAGTATATCTAATTGCCGAACTAAAGCACTGTATGAAATATTCAAGCGGTCATTCCAGTAATGACTGCTGCGGCGGCTACCTACCTACCGCTCTGACTCCGATGACGTCTAATGCTAGCTCTACCTTCTACAAATGATAGTTCACACTTTTGAGTAGTTTTATAATGCGATTTAATCTCTGTAACTTTTATTGTTAGATTTTATTTGTAAAGTTTCAAACGATACGCAAGGTAGCACTTTACTGTAATTCATATTTGCTAGTCCGTTAGCATGCGACGTAGCATTCTGATTGTATATCAAGTACTACGCTGGCTACGAGTACAATTAGTTACGTAGCTACATCTACGCCGTAGCACATAGCACGTGTTACGGCGTAGATGTAAGTACGCGCAAGTATCGGAAGTGCTTTTATGGTTCCCCACTTTATTTAACATACTGTTATTGCTCCTGTATTTTTAATAACCTGTACTTTTTGATAAAATATAATTAAAAAAAAACAAGCAAGCCTTACAAAAGTCGCATATGACGTCTAACATCTGATATCCCATCATGGTAATAAGCAATATTAACATTATATCCTGAATAATTTTATATAACAGCACTTTTTATACACAACACTGTTAAGCGCACAGCTGATGCGTTCACCTTCTCTATTTACCATTTTCTTTCTCGACACACACACGCACACATTGTTGGCTGACAGTACCAACCTCTAGGAAAATGAGTTGGTACCATCTGACGACGTGCAAAACTACCACGCGTGTGCACATATATGTATCTCAAATCAAGAACCGCGCGCGCTCATTGGCTAAATCTAATAATTTTGGTGTTTGGTTGTCATAAAGTATCATAATATATGTATTTAAAAATATATAAGTATTCTATCAATATTTGGTTCTTATGGCACAAGCTCAGCTTACTTTGGAGCAGGATGACGCTAGCTGGACATCATGACTGATACACTACTTATAAAGATTCCCGCCCCGGGACAGATATTTGTATGATCTGCAAATATTTGTCTTGGGTCTGGGTGTTTCTATGCATAATATGTATGTATTTACAAAGAAATGTATATAAGTTGTATATCATTCATGTGGTGCCCATAACACAAACTCTGCTTACTTTGAGGCCAGATGACGCTGTGTTAAATGTCCGGGATTATTTATTATTTATTTATTTTATACTTTTTTTGTAGGTACATATTATGTACATAAATTATACAAGTAAAAGTACATTAGGTATATCAGTCATGTAGGGTACTACATATTACTATGATATACCTAATGTACATACTACATATGATATACCTAATGTACTTATTTTTAAATACATTTTTAGATTTTTCTGAACCCACCTTCTGCGTCTCAGACAGACTTTCACTCACTGCACTACAGAGGTCGTCAAATAAGTATTTAATTTAATGCATTTTGTTACCCTTAAGTGAGCACAGTTAATTTTTACAAAACGGCACGTATACTATTGCACCGCGGGTAATCACTTTTACCATTCTTGTCGCATACAATTAGTAATTTAGATAATTGATATTATAATAGGTAGCCAGTAAAAGAAAAGTTCAAGTAAACGAATAATTTACGACGACCTCTGTGGCGCAGTGGGCCTAAGACTACCTAAGAAGCAAAAGGTGACGGGATCGATTCCCGCTCTCTTAGTTTAGGGCCAGATGATGCTGTGCGAAATGTTTTTTTTTTCTTTTTTTAATATATATGAATATAAACAATATACAAAATAAATCAATAAATAAATCCTAAACCTAATGATTAAAATTCTCTATTTTATAATTTTCAAGCCGTAATTTGACAGTTAAATAACGATAGAAAACATTTATTTCAATTTGGTACGATTCTCGCCGCGGGACATATTTTTCTATGATATGCAGGTATTAACCTCTGGTCTGGTTGGTTTTTTATGTATAATATGTATGGATATATAAATGAAATGAAAATTACATATAAGTAGTATATAAGTCATGTGATTAGACATTGCGGAAGCTGTTATAATGCAGCGTTTGTTTTGCTGTTACGACTACAATTAGCTTCCTGTGTCCCACTGCTAGGCTAAAACCTCCCCTTGATCTCTCCAGTCGGTTTTGAGCTAATTTAACCCAAGTTCTGTCAAAGGTGTTGAGATTCTGTCGCAATTTCTTTTGTTAGTTATACATTTTGAATTTAGTAAAATGTACATATGTTTCAGTTTAAATGTATTCATAGGTTTAGATTAGACCAGATTAAGGATCAATTCCACCACAGGACAAATGTTAGACGAGACGAATATTTGTCTCAAATCTGGGCGTTTTCTATGTACGTATTAACAAAAGAAAAATATATATACAAGTAGTATATCAGTCATGTGGTACCCACAACACAAACTCTGCTTAATTTGGAGCCAAATGATGCTGTGTGATATGTCCGGCATTATTTATTTATTGAGATTGGAATCCTATGTATATGTAATGAAGCGTGTAGCAGATAGTCAGTAACTGTGAGTGTTGTCGTCGAATGCGAGTGCGAGGTCGAGTGCGACAAGCTAGTCCAATCAACATTACGCGCAATCAGGTGGTTACCGCGCTATTAAATCGGCTTAATCACTACCGATACAGCTCTCGAAACACGGCTGGATCACATGTACTTTAATAGATTATGTTAAGGAGAAGGTTGTCCATGGTGGTTTGTGGTGTAGATGCAATAAGTATTTAAAAATAATGTAATTATCAGCTGGCTTTTATATGGAACAGTGAGTGGCAGAATAAGTTTGTAAAAAATAGGATTATTGTATGCTTCTCAGTAAAATTCATTTGAATTTCGAATAAACAGGTGAATTTGTTTCTTGCAAAATATGTTTCATTATCTACTAGTGGCTCTATGAGCTGTACACCTCGCGAACATTTTTAGAAATTACTGAAATATAACTTTTTTTACGTTTCCCCATATCTCTGCCATTTTGAATCGACAACAAAATTCTATATTACCTGCTCACAAAATTTCACGAGAATCGGTTGAGAAATGCGACCTGTAGAGGGGAACATCCTGACAGACGTCGGCCGGACGCCGGTCAGACAGACATACGAAAGCATTTTCGCCTAAGCTGAAACACAGACACTCGCTCGCGCTTCGCGCTCGCTCTGTTAATTATGACCTAGCACGCACTAGCAAATTAATTTGCGTGTTTTAAACCGCACTGTATTAAAATATTAGATTTTCTACCCAGTTTTTTTCTGCTAATGCGTGCGTCTATCATTTGGTTATAGAAAAGTCATTTGAACATTTTAAATTTGAGTCTTTTTGAATATAATGTTTGATAAGTTTAAATCAACCATCTGTTTCTATTTTGCTGTACGACAACCGTCGCAAATAATACAGCTTTTATAGCCCTTAACATAGGCGCTGTAAAATTTTATACGGCCATTTTTGAGGGCGCAATAAAGGGAATTTAATTTGGAGCGAACCGACCCCGAGGACCGGGAACCGCGCCACGCGACTGGCGTCTGATAACAAAGTAATGAAAGATCGACGATAAATACCCTTGTTATTGAAGTGTCAGCAGAGGTAGCAGAGGTGTTATACTCGGACGAGGTGCCTGCGCAGGTGCCTACTACACGAGAGGCGGCTTGCCTTCTCATCGTGTCTAGTTAGTTAGTTACTAACAAGTCTAGTAACAAGTTATTTCGAATCAGGTATTGAAAGGATTAAAGTGTGCATCAGAGGCTCTTTTTGCACTTGGCAAATGTCTTCGAACTTTTTACAGAAAACTTTGACTCTTACATAGTTTTTGAACACAAAAATCCATTTGTGCACGGCAGGATTCAAACCCAGTACCACGATCTTAGTATCGGAATGTAAGGCCTACTACTAGACCACATGTGCTCTGGAATTTTTAATAATTTCAGGTAATATTTTTTCATTTTATTTTTACATTTCCAAAACTTTCAGCGTACCAAATAAAACTATTAAATTGTAGTTTTATTTGGTTTTATACCTCATTGGCCTATGTAGGCTCATAAAACCCGTATTTGCCTCAATAAAAACGCTTCTACACGAACGATTGAAATAACTTCATTCATGGCAACAACAAGACGTTTAAGCATCACCACTTCAAGCGATAATAATTTACTGCAATGTGATGGCATGCTATTATATTAATTATCCGAATAGTGAGCTTACTTTACGTCTAGAGTAAGATAATGGGAGATGAATTGTGTTCTATGTGAGCTTGTTAAGTTTCTATGTGAGCTAACTGCTAACCTATAACTATAATTTGTTGAACGCTATGCCTCAGCGGACAGTTCGGGCGTAAAACCTATTGTCCGCTGTATGTCAGCCTGCAAATACTCAGTATATTTATGAGTGCTGTGCGTCGAGAGAGCGGACGCATTGTTCCGCGAGATGCCGCCGGAGAATACACGCAACTCGGGTAGCTAGATTTTTAAATATACTGTCATTTACTGTGAATTGTCGTCCATAAAGATCAAAATGTAGGAGATATGTTTTCGGAAAATAATCCAATTATAACATCCATGCTTGATACATAGATCTCAAAAACAAGTCCAACGTTTACGTTAATGTTATCGATCGTGATCGGCGCAAAAACATAAATTTTTATTAATGAATAAACATGAAAACCGAGTACAATCTAATAAACCAAGAAACCGTGAACCCCAGACTTTCATTTTATAAAAGCTAAAATTTGTCAGCGCATGCTCCAAACACAGGTAAGAACGAAGAACCATTATGAAGTTTGGGTTACAGTGGCTTTAGCAGGTAACTGGTACTGGATGCTGATAGGCACTGGGAACATTGAGATACGCAGACCTCACAAATATATATACTGCCTCGCGCTCGCTCCTACACCTACCTTACATGCTTGTCTGGCAAGGGGTTGGAACTATCAAAAATGTCTGGCTAATGAGGAAACATCATCTAATTATTAACCAAGTATTATATATAAAAATCAGCTTTTATACCATAACGTAAGTAGAATTATAATTTTATGAACATCAAGTGTGTCTGGCAAGGAGTTGCCACGATGTTAAGTGTCTGACAATTTATAACGTGATTTTTAATAATGTTCTAAAGGTAATACCAAAAAATCACACTTTATTATATTATGAATTTAGAACGGTATTTTACAAACCTTTAGTACCGATTACCTGCCAAAGCCACTGTAATCCAAACTTCATAATGGTCCATCGTTCTTACCTGTGTTGGGAGCAGGCGCTGACAAACTTTTAGCTTTTATAAAATAAGGTCTGGGGTTCACGAGCTCTTAGACAATAATTCAAAATGATTTTTAACAAAATATGGCATCAATATTACCATTCAAACTTTTGTGAGTTGTACTATACATTTTGATAAACAGAGGTTTCACTCACGTATTATTTTGTCGATGCGAACCGTGAACTCGAGCGGCAACGAGCGACCTTGATGAAAATTCTCTACATGAATCGAAACAGTGCCGATGTCACTATCGACAAAATAAAACGTGATTAAAACCCGTGTCTATCAAAATATACTATAAAACCTACATTGATTTTTTAGTTTCATAATCGCACTAAACAATCATAAAGGCTACATTGTAAAATAAAAGGGTACACTTAAAAGTACGTATGTAGAGTGGCTGTTGAATTCATATCAAAGGATGTTAAACAGATACTTATACGATCAGTAAATCACAGATTCATGAAGCAATAGCTGCTCCAGCGAGCTGGAACAAGTGCTCTTTATCGACGATGTTATGGCGATATTTATACATAACATTAACACAACTGACTCACCAGTATACTGAGTTGTGAAGTGTGAACGAGGTTTTACTTTGTAACGTTATATTACCAAAATAATAAATTAATAGGAACAAATAGAAAGTCAGCGTTACACTGGAGCTATTCTCAGCTAATAAAGCCATATGAGTAGATAATGTCTGCTTCACAACATGGAAACCGTGCCAGCATGTTCCGGCCTTTACCCCGAGTTCTTTTCACTCGTTCTAAATTAAATTGAAAACTAGTTATAACGAAAGACTCAAGTAGTTAGAGGCGGGAGTATCGAAGCGGCTCTGGAACATTCCGGAATATTCCGCACGTTCCAGAACACACCAACTTTTCTCCCACTACGTGCTTCCAGAAGAAACATGCCGGCAACGCAATATAAACTTTATTGCTTTCATACATGGTATATTATCCACGGTTTGTCGGCTGTCTGCCGATGCAAATACAGTGAGGCGAAACAACGATTTTTCTGTGTGGAAGAAACGTGCGCTCGAGCGCTCCGATCTGGAAAATACAGCTCAAATATTAGCTTAGAACAAAAACATTAACCTAACTCGCCTCTGCATGAACAACGTTTTTGATATATACCTAGCCTTCGAATACTAGCATTTTTAATGTCATGCGGAATATTTCCTAATAGTTTTCCAATATATCTTTTAAATACAATACCCTGGCCACAGCAATATTCTTTTCCTATTACGGCGGAAAAGGGATTGTTTCAGAATCGTTTTATATCTCCATTGCGCTATCCTATTTAGTTTAGCTGTCGACGGAGACAGAAATCTTTTACGAAGTATATTTTTTCAAGTGAAATTAAATCGTTCCTGGAGTGAGCATCAATCAATCAATTTACCTACATTCGAGTCTCCATTTCCCGTGGATTAGATGCCTCACTGGGGATTTTAATGGAACTGGCAGGAGTAAAGGGAACGCAGGAAAACACTGTTTCTCATACTTAATTGTTCGATTTGTGATTTGCAGAAAGAGTGCTTACATTACTTCAAATACTTAATTCAGTTGTGGTCTCCAACCCAACATGTGGGTTAAAGCTATTTCAATTTTCCTAAATCAGATCACCCCTCACATAGTTGTAGTGTAGAAGACGACAAGGGTCGCCACCGCGCTCTCATTCGAAGTACCCGAGACGACGATACTCATTACGAATGTACCATGAGCAGGTGCGAAGGACCACATTCCCGCAATGGCTCGCATGGCAGAGGGTCAGTTCAATTAACTTCTGAACTTCGGGACAAACTTCGGGATAAATGTTCTTGGGACCAAAGAGAGTCTTCATTCGATCGAACTTCGGATATTAGCTGGCACAGTGTTCAATGAGAGGAAAATGTTATTTCATTTCTAAAGATTGAGAATTTCGCAATGAGTATAACTTCAACTTGAACAAATCCAGAGTTGAACCCCTCAAGTGCCGCGTGACTTCAGAGACCCGCAGCGCTATCTATCATACTCGCAGTAAAACAATACAATTCATCGCGATTACCGGAGCCGGCTCCGTGCCAACATCAATGAGACAACTGGAGATTGCGGGCCCCTTATCTACAGGCGAACTTGCTGATAACTTGGCACGAGCCACGGATTAGATCATACTTACTACTAAAACAAAACACTCCTACTTGGAGAACAGATTAGATAATTCCTAGAACAGATCAGACACGTTACAGAGAGGTTCCTCAGCGGTGGGTGCCTACGGAAGGCTCGCTGCTAAAAGTTATAATCAAAATTGAATCTTGAATCTGTGAGAGAGCGCCCGTATTCGATGTTCTGGGAACTCAACCAGCAGACATTAATGAATTCAAACCATAATGAATATTGATACGTCGTGATAAAGCTCATAACCACTGAATCCGACTTGCGTATAGTTAGTATTGTTAAACTGATATAAGGACTGATTGGAGATTACGAGTTCAACAGGAAATTGATCTCGAGCTGAACATAGAGCCTACGGATTTGTACCATTAGTCACGGCTCTGTGCAAACTATTTATCAGATGAGTTCACTCTAAAACAGTCCATGCTGAGCTGCTTTAGAGTACTTTTTGAAATAAATTAACGGCGTGGGTTGCGTTCTATGGCGTTTCTTTTTTAAAGTTGACTTAATCGCTGTAGTAAAAGTAAAAGTAGAAGAACGTGTTTGTTGACGAACTTATTTAATTATTTTACTGTAACAAGTACATGCTAAGATTCAAAAACCAAATATTTATGGAAACCAATGGACGTAACTTTTAGAAAAGATTCACTTTATGAGATATAACACTTCTTGAGTTATTCCAAAGTATGTAAGTTTATGTGTATTATTATTGTTTCGTATCCCTTACAAAACTATTGATCTCAGGGGTTCGGCAACTGACCCTGACCACCCTGACGGCATATCCGGTCCCAACCGCCATTTGTTCTGTTGCGCAAACTTTGTGACTCGCAGAACTCGCTCAGCTTTGCTCATTTTAGATCGGTTTAGAGTAAAATCTGTTTTACAGCGCTGTTTTTTGGAATCAAAATAATTCGTAGATTTAATTATTATTTATGTTTGCCTTTCATTGTTCCAATTAGCCTTCTCTATCAATCTTGTAGCGTACTAACAGTTCTTCAGTTATTTATAATGAGCATAGTACTAAATCAGCACACAGCCCTTCCATATAGCACTGCACTTACTAACTAAATACGGAAAGATATAGTTTGCCCTCAACAAACAGTCTCTAAATATGCTTTTACATCTAAATTTTATAAGTTCATTGGTCCGCTTCTTTATAATAGACTGAATGCGTTGGTCAATATCTATGCTCTAAACTACAGTAATTGTAGGACAATCCTTAAAGATTCCCGTCAAAGTATGTCTTACGATGATGCGAGAAGTTGTTAATTGTGGGTAAATACATTTTAATTGAAATTAATTTAGTTTATAAAGTTGGTAATTTTTTTTTATTTTTCACAATAACTTAAGTCCTCTAACCTTGTTTACTATGCATTTAGTTGTTTTCAATATTTTAATATATAAGTATAATTTTTAGATCCTATTTAAGCTCTTATCACCTGAAACACAGGATTACCTAGTTCAGGCTCGAGTTACACATTTACCTTTGTCTTATTAAGATTTTGTTTTGTTATATTATTGTACAATTGTAATTTTTAATAAATATTTTATTTAAAAAGTATTTGTTATTATTATTTTTTATAAAACTACTCTTCGAATACCGTTATCAGTTTTGTTATATTGATATAAAGCGTCATAGGATGGACCATTGTGTTATATAGTTAATTAAAAATATTTAGGTATTTTATCACAATATTACAAATTATGCTTAGTTTAAGGCTATATGGTGTTGTGTGCACACTAATATTTATTTATTTATTTATTTATTACAAACTGTCCCGTTCACAACTTCGTCCTCACGTTTTAAAAAGAAAAATATATTAGCATAAAACATTTTGCTGGACTTTGCAAAATGACACAATTATTGATGCGCGCACAATGGCAACTGTCATAACCTAACAAACCGAACATCGTCAAACTGAACTCACCTCTTTATTATATAACCTCTCTATAACTACCTAGTAATGTTATCATTAATCACTACAGAACCGATCACAAAGGACGTATTTTTTGCTTAGAACCAAAACAGTGCAGTATCTAATGTTATATGAAATCTCATTATTGCACTGTGTTTTTTACTTTTTATTTAAATATAAATTTACCTCAGAGGTTTAATATCACCCATTTTTATTATTTATTATTAAACTTATTAATATAAAATGTTTGCATTAGATCAAAAAGATACTGGCTGATAATAAAAATCGGCTGAATAAAAACGACTTGGTGAAAATGGCGCGCATTTTTTACCATTGTAAAACTTTGATCACTATCACAGTAGGTAGATTGGTAGTTAAAAAAAAAGTAAATTACTAAGAGAATTAAATTAATAAAAGAGTAAGAATAATAATAATAATAAAAACTTTATTGAGAACACTACAAAAAGATATATGAAATTTAAGCCTTAGTGCATATACATATATAAAATAATAGTGCCCTGCAATCGGCGGTCTGATCGTGGTTACAATTTCTACCAGACAACCGTAATTAATGCACTCGTGTTAATTCAAAGCCCTCGCTTGCGCTCGGGCACCAACATAACACTCGTGCATTAATAACTCACTTTGCGCTCGGTGCAACAATCTACTATTATTTTACAACTTTTAAATCTTTTAGTAATTATGCTATTCAAGTCAGAGCAAATGCAACAAATCAAAATTCATGATTATTATTTTTTTATTCTATACCTTTCATAACTATACTGTCATTTACACTTTAGTTGGTTAGTTCGTCACAGACTCATTCGAGCTTTGCTAATCGTAACTGTCTTTCCCACGAGTAAAATGACACCCAAAGGACGCGCAGTACTGTCCTTATAATACGTATAATATTTGCTTTGTTTAGTGATGATTAATTGATGATTTATTTACGTTTAGATTAAGATAGATAGATGGATAGATACAACATGTATTTGATAAACCAGCACACACGTACAATAATGGTACCATTGTACATAATGGTAAATACATAAAACTTTAGGTTAGATACTAGGTACTTAGAAACTAAAAGTGCGTGTGTGTTGCAATATCAAAAGAGTCATAGATTAGCGATAATATTGCTTAAGAAGCAAACACTGATTTTCAGCTTTACCCTCGAGATGACGAGCCGAAAACGAACGCAATACAACATTCAGTGTACTGTTCGAGTGTATATGAGTGAAAAGAGGCTTTAAGTTAGCTCAATATTGTTAGATACCTAGTAAGTTTTTTCTCTCAACACTATGTTATGTCAAGGAGATGGCGTTGAGACTGCTTCTTCAGTTTTTCTCATCGTTCTCTTGTCGTCAATTTCCTGTGTACTTTCACTGACCAGCCAGCTCAGTTGGTAGTAGCTCTGCCTTCTACGCTGTGCGTTTCTTTTGTCGTCAGTTTCCTTTGTACTTTCACTGACCAGTCAGCTCAGTTGGTAGTAGCGCTGTCTTCTGCGCTGTAGGTTGAGGGTACAATTCCCTCCCAGGATAAAAATTTGTGTGATGAACATAGTAGTTTGTTCTGTGTCTGGGTGTTATAAAGTATATTATGTATGTATTTATACATATATTAGTATTCTATCAGTCATCAGCGGGCCGATTATGGAATTCCGATACTATCAAAACTTTGATACTAATCGCTTTCAGTTACTATTGATATATTGGTATTACGGAATGTTATTGTTGATTGTCATACATGCTGTCATATGAATAGAATCCGAACGTACGTAATAGTAATCCATCTTGTCAAAATTGTTTCTAATTACAATCAAACTAATAATTGATATTATGCCGATTACTAATCGAAACTGATAGACATTGGTTGTGTCAAAAGTTCCATAATCGCCATACTGGTTCTCATCGTACAAGCTATGCTTAGTTTGGTGGACAATGCACACAACATCTAGCCCTATGATGTTGTTTGCATTGTCCACCATTGTTTTATTTATTACTAGCTGACCCGACAAACGTTGTTTTCTCATAATTTTCGTAAGTTTTTTTTTCATATATAGTATCCTATATTACTTCTAATACCTCCAAGAATATGTGTACAAAGTTTCATGATGATCGGTTAAGTAGTTTTCGCGTGAAAGCGTAACAAACAAACTTACATTCACATTTATAATATTATAGTATGATATTAGGATTATTTATTTGTGCTGATTAAATTAATTTTAATTTTTAATTTTGAATGTGATGGATTACCTACAAATTGTTCATTTCTATGTCGAAGTACACATTCTGTATGTAAGTCTCCACTGTGCTCAAACTTTAACTCACAGTCAGCTCCATAAAATGAACATAAATTGGAACATGTCTCGTGGATTGACTGCTGAGGAGTGCTTATGTTATGGTTTAACGGGATGCTTAGAATGCTGTTTTAATGGGCTGGGGCGAACAAGGGCTTACGAAGGGTTTATTACTTCTTGAAGGGCCTCAAAAGTAAAGTACCTAATAGTTTTCCAATTTGTCCCTTTCAAGACTCAAGTAAATCATTTTGAGTTAGGTGATACCGTCCCTTAGATAAAATAATAATAAATAAATATTTGTGGACAAAACGACACAACACCATTTAGCCCTAACTAAGCATAGCTTGTATTATGGTGACCAGAAGGGCGATCGCGCTATTTTTCAACGTAATTGCCATAGAACGGATTGGTTTTGACAAAGGTTTAAATATTGCTAATCTAAATGTGAAAATGGTACCGCACTATTCTTCTTGAACGATATAATTGCTGATTTTACCAATCAAGCCAATTTATATATAGAGCTGCCTAGTATTACTCTTTGCACATACTATAAAAATGTAGGTACAAAATAAAAAAACGTTTGTTTGAAAGCACTGTCAATAAAAACGCGATCCCGATAACGTTTGATCAACGTATAATCTAAATTAGAGCTAAATCGTTTTTGTTTTAGTGATTAGCGCGGTACAAAATATATAAAAAATAACGTTTTTCTTTGGTTTAGCTTTGGTTCAGACGTACAAAAACCTTTATATTTTTATGCATTTAAAATATATGACTTTAAAATATATGATTTTAAATATATGATAATATCAGTAACTGGTGATACTTTATAACACCCAGACACATAAAACCTGAGTTCATCACACAAATGCCTGTCTTGTACAACCTGTAGTGCAGAATGCAGAGCTTCACTACAATCTGAACTGACAGGCTAGTCAGAATCCAAAGACAAATACATTTCAGAAAACAACGTACCTACATCATTACAAATTTAATCATGTTAATGTTGCACAAATAATACAATGCACAATGTACTGATTTGTCCGATGCAGGCTCACTAGCTTCTCCAAGGGTTGTTTACACTCAAATACAAATTAAATTAAACCTGATTATGTACCGTATAATGGTTACTGAATCTGCGTGTACAATACCAAGAGCTGCCACATGATATTGCTGATGCACAATGTAATATAATGGCTGGCTTTTAGCAAAAAAGCTACATACATCACTTCTACATCAGTAGTGGTTTATAACTAACAAAACGATCGTTACGAATGAAAAGAATTCACATTCTGAACAATATCAATAATTCTTCGCACAGTGCTACGTACAGCCTCCGGTCTAGTTACAAATGAAATATTCAGCTACAGCCGTTAAGCCGAGCTCGTAAATTATGTGCCAAATAAAAGGTTCTAAACGTCAGTCAGTTAAAAACAATACAACGGAAACAAAGAGCTCTGTAGAACCGTTGTAAATGTTGTGAATCGACGACATGCGTGCTCTAGGGGAGACAGTGATGCTCAAACTTCCAGCCCCGAGAGGGCAAGTTAACCGTCACAAAGCGTCAAAGTTTATGAGGCTGAGCATAAACTGCTTACTTAAATCTGGTCATGTTCGTATTATGTTTGAACCATTTAAGAGTTGATGACCTCGTGGCGTAGCTTGTTTGTTTAATAGATCAACTAAATTGGGACCAGAGACGTTAAATGCGATTAACATTTGTATGAGAAACTATTACTCAGCTCCTGCGAAAAACTAGTAGATAATATAATGATATTATTACCAGTTTTTGTCAAATAAAATATATAATTTTGAAACTATCATGGTTTTGAACCACATTTTTACTCAAAACGGAATATTTATCATGATAATATGTGAGTTTTTTTGTTTCCTGATATTTCGGCACAGTTGTATGAGCAGGAGATAAACTGAAATAAATAACTGAAACTGAAATAAATAATTATAATAAAAGCGTTAGCGCCTTCGTTCTAGAGTTTTAAAAAGAAAAAAAAATTCTAATTGTAAATCTATACCATTCTCGAATCCACATAAACACACACAAAAAATTTAAAAGAAGTTTAATTACAAACACACGCACAGAAGATATATCTATATTATACAAAGATTAGGCGCTATAACGGAAGCTATCAGCAAACAATTCATTACAATTCGTAGCTCATGCAATAATACACAAGCATGAGATATTTTTTTTGAATTTTATGAATAGCCTGCTATGCCTATTAACATTGTTTTATTCCTAACACTTGTAAAGGCATTATTAAATTAATAAAAAATGCGTGAGTGTCGTGGAACACTCGGTTGGAACGAAGTTCCTATCGTAGTATATTATTATTGACAAACCTTTCTTTTTTGCCCGCGACTTCGTCTGCGCAGGATTAGTACTTCGTGTAATACTAACGGTTTTTGCAGCGCACGGCAGAATAGCTCGCTGATGGCTATTTTTTTTCATACTTACTTGACACTTAAGCGTTTTATTTCGGACAATTCACATTATATCTTTATAAATTAAAGCTTATGTGTTATTCTGATGTATAAGCTATATTATTGTAAAGTTTCATTAAAATCAATTCAGTAGTTTTTGCGTGAAAGAGTGACAAACATACATACAAACTATCGCATTTATAATATTATAGTAGGAAGTATGATTATAATTATATAAATGTACAAAATAATATAAAATACATGTGAAACAGTTGAGCTATCTAAGGACCGTTTCAAACGATCTATAGATAGTTCAACTAATCCTCATATATATTATTGATTAACACATACAAATGAATGAATTACTAGCGTCTGAGAGCAATTAAATGAAACGCAGAAAACACAAATTATTGAAGTAGTGTTAGAAAATTTCGTAATTAATATGTTTTTTCGAGTATTATCAAAAATAAACATGTTATTATACATCATTCAAATTATCTTATTAATTCGTTAATTCGTTCTTCTTATTAATGCATTCGTGTCACCCAATGAATAACCGTCTACACTAAAGAAAGTGTCGTGATGGAACTTCGTGATGGAAAATTTTACACATTTTTTCGCCTAGCCCCCATCCGCCAACTCCGTACCTTGCGATAAGGAACTTCGTTCAAAAAAACACATCAGTACATTTACTGTTTACAAAGACGCTTAATACAATTTGTAAAAAATATTGTCGTAAAATAATAATTTATCAAAGTGACGACCGAAATATATAAAAATATTTCCATTCCTGTTACCCTTTCTCAACACAGACTAAATGTCCCCCTAATCGCATCATTAAACGTTGAGATCCGCTCTCATTCTCCCGTAAGAGCCGGGGCAGGGGCAGGGACGGGAGCAGGGGAGGTTGTCAGCGTGATTTAAGGTGGCGTCTCCGCGCAATCATGGTGCTTGAAAAAAAGAGATAATTGCGCAATATTTCAACGAGCGCGAGTGCGATGCCATTTTACGGTTCATTACAGCGATGGCACAGATCAGAATGCAGGCAACTCGCGACGAATGGACGCTTCAATTAACGCACTCCATACATAGTTCACTCTGCAACTGTTCTACGAAGCCTCCTGATAGACAACAAGCGCGTTTAACAAAATAAATAGATATATTTAATATGAAATATACGCTTCCCCCACATAGGTAGAATAAGCACTTCTTGAAATGCCTCATAAATAAATAAATAAAATAATAAATATTGCTGGACAATGCACACAACACCATCTAGCCCCAAACAAAACATAACTTGTATTATGGTGACTAGATGACTGATATAATACTTATATATTTTTAAATACAAACTTATGATACTATATAACACCCAGACACAGAGCAAAATCCTATGTTCTTCACACTAATGTTTATCCTGGGAGAGATTCGAACCCTCGACCTACAGCGCAGAAGGCAGAGCTACTACCAATTGAGCGGACAGGCCAGTAATAAAGCATGGAAGCACTCAAATCTAAATGCCACTAACGGTCACTCATCTATAAACGTTTCATTCATTAATTCCCTCATTTAAACTATGATAGATATAAAAAGTCAGTTGATGTAAAAAAAATTATAAACTTAGGACTAATGCAAAAATCACAAAACCAAAGTTCTAGCGAGCCAGCTCTACGAAGTGGCAGAAGTAAGTATACGAGATAGTTCATACGAGTACGTTGGTGGTAAGGACATACCTATGTGCTCCCACATAAGAGAAGGCAGTGCACGTGAAAGGTCTGGCACATAAATAATTTTCCGTCTGAGAGCGCTTCATAAGGAGTTTATTACAATACAACAAAGGGCATTGTGCGTTATCCATCCAAGTTACGGAGACTCGGAGCTCCTGGAGGATAACTAGTGCATTGTGCACTATATAAATTTGCCTTTAACGTCACGCAAAATTATAAAGAATTAGAAACACGTCAATTTGACGACCTCTGTCACGCAGTGGGCCAAGGCCTGGCTGAGGCGTAACCTAGGCGGTTGCGGGTTTGATTCCCACCGCGGGACAAATGTTTGTATTTATCTCGGGTCTGGGTATTTCTATGTATACAATGTATGTATTTAAAAAAAGTATATAAATAGTATATCAGTCTTGTGGCTCTGCTTTCCTTGGGGCCAGAAGAGGTTGTGTGAAATGTCCTGCATTATTCTTATTATTAATTTCAATAGGCAGTAGTTTTGGCATGCCATAAAATTATTTAGGTTTTGTTTGCTACCGAAAACATTGAGCAACACCTTTATAATATTATGTTAGAGAACTGTTTAACATTCGCAAGTAGAACTCTGTTGTTGCAACATGACCGATACGTCATATTTTTGTATCTTTGTATAAATAAATGAAGTTTTCTTTTACTTTTAAATCGTAGTTATAAATAAAATGTTTTGCTGGTTACATATTAAAAATAATAGTAATTTGTTGTTTAAGCCTACTTCTTACTTTTATAAATATGTGGAATGCCACGGCTGTGTTGCGTACGCTGTGTCCTGTGCGTGGGTAGAGCGACTCTTACTTTCGGTCGGGTAAACACTTTTATTGAGTCTGAGGTGTAAGTTTCTTCAGTTCCTCTGCAAAGCTCCATTGTACGGGATTTATAAAGTGCTTGTTTACTTGTGTTTGATCAAAGAGATTGTTTCTTTGTTTGAGCGGTTTTATTGTTGCTACTTTTAATTTTATTTTATTGTTTTACTAATCCAAAGTTAGTAAGTACTTTATTTCTTATTCGACATGCTCGAGATATATAACAAAAAGTCGAGCCTTCTTTTGTAGGCACCACGTGACTTATGCAACTGACTTATTAAAGGGTTGTAAATACTTTTATTTTATACATATTTATATATTATTTTATTAGGTTTTTAAAGTAAGTAAGTTAGTAAAGTAATTAGGTAAGTTTGTTAAATGTTATAAAACTTTTTTTCTTGTAAAACTTGTTAAATAACAATTTTGATCTAATAAAGAGTATGTACAATATTTTTTAGGTAGGTAACATTTTGCCTACTCGAATTGTTAACAGTAATGTATAGAATAATAAATAGTATAAACCATTTACAATCTAACCTAAATTATTAAAAACAATCTGTTTTTTGTAACCGTAATTAGACAATTTGACCGCAGTGCCCAAAAGAGTGAAAGCGTTAGGTACCTCTTTCCTTTCACGAGCTATAGCACCTTATTAAACATGTTTAAATAAATCCTATAAAATAAGCAATTTATTTGAAAAACCTTCTAAAGTTAAATTTGATTTTTAATCTACCTAAACTTATAACATCCTATTCTAGTAATAAAGATATCATCAAACGACTGCTCATTAGTAGTTTACTTTCATCTCATTTTGCTGCAATTGTTTATTTTTATCTTCAAAGTGATAGAGCTGAATCCAACCGTTATTTTCTTACGACAATACGCTGAATCACCAGGCAGAGTTTTGTCTTCCCAGGTGAAGTTTTAATGATTGTTACATCTCCAAACCTTATTGATTATTTTGAAATAAAAATATAAATTAAATGAAATAAATGTATTTTCTATAAATGTTTCTGAAATAATATTATTATGTCCTCAAGTTCCGAAGCCGCGACATCTTGTTAAGAACAATAGGAAAACAATCGTCTTGTTTTAGTTTTCCAAGAGTTCAAATCAAATCAAATCAGATCAAAGTCATTTATTGCGTAATATGGGTTTGTAACAGTTGTTTGGTGATACATATTAGAACAGCCATAATCAGCGTAGTCCGCATGCAATATTTGTTATACATTATACAGCATTATATTTATTATACATATATACAAATGAAATTTATTTATACAGTCCAAATGAATTAGTTTTCAATTTAATTTAATTAATGTAAGTCAAGTTCTAAAATAATAATATTAAATGTCAATACTTTTATCATTTAAATAATCATAGGTAGAATAATAAGCCTTTTCTAATAATATTTTCTTCAGACTTGCTTTAAACAAGTTAATTAGGCCTATATTCACAAATATAAAATCCATATAAATTGCTTGTCCATATTAGATACATAGATAAACCATTTATTTGGTAAACCAGCACACACAATTAATAATATTACAAAATGGTTACAATATAAAACTTGAAATCAAACACTAGATATTTATAACTCAAAGTGTGTGTGTGTTGTACAATTACAAAAGGGTCATAGATAATATTGCTTAACAAGCAAATACTGATTTTCAGCTATTACCTCGAGATGATGAGCCAAAATCCAGTGCGATAGGTACAACATTGAGTGTATGTACAGTTCGAGTGAGTGAGTGAAAAGATGAGTGCAAAAAGTGTGTGTGTATGTGTGTGTATCAGTGATTGAATGAGTTCATATTCGTGTCGTGTGTTATGGCCACCTCTGATAGCAGCAGTATCTTAAGCGTCTAGGTAACAGAAGAGCCCCACGTGCATGTGGAGTGTAAAGGCGAGTTTGCCAGGTGGTGTGTGAATTGTCGCAATAAAACATAGACTGCTGATTATTTATAGTCGACGAGTGAAGTGTTTTGGAAACCTTATAATTGTTTTTATAAAGAAAAAAAGATAAAAGAAGACTTTTTATTCAGATTTCTTATGGGTTATAATATTCTAAAACTTTGTCACCAAATATAAGAAACTGCCCATATATCGGAAACTGCCGCAGTTTTATCACTGTGGTATAGGAGTGACCTTATAGACCTAATTTGTGTTATATAATTTTTATTTGCAAACTTAATGTTAACTTAATATTATTACGTGAACGTTAAATTTCTTAAAATAACGTTTCTAAAAATAGGAAAAAACAGTAAATACATGAGAAACAAGCTATAGTTTTGATTAAAAGCATCGACGTTAAAGAATATCTCTAGCTCTCGGACTAAAAATCTATTTCCGGTGACTGTCACCCCACTAACTGGCAACACTTCTCGTCCATCCGTACAAACGAGTCTTGTTATTTTAACGACTGTTAGAATGTATCTTGTCTAAATATAGTTTTGTATGGAGCTCCAGTAAGCGAATATGTCGTAACTTGTAAAGAATTTTATTTAACATAATTACGTTTTAAAAACTAAAAATCAAACCAACTATAT
This sequence comes from Lampropteryx suffumata, assembly GCA_948098915.1. Classification (NCBI taxonomy): domain Eukaryota; kingdom Metazoa; phylum Arthropoda; class Insecta; order Lepidoptera; family Geometridae; genus Lampropteryx; species Lampropteryx suffumata. The sequence goes on along the minus strand of OX402561.1, from coordinate 2,209,015 downwards.
AAAGTAAAGTTTAAGTCTATAAAAAAACCACTAATCAAGAAAAATCAATCGAAAAATCAAGTCATTTTTCGAAATTCGTTAACACTACTAGAATGTTGCAGGAAAATACGAGATTCGCATTTACTTGGATGACAATTTTTTCCAGATTCCAATCAAAATGATATAAAACCAGACTACTAAACCAATTTTGGTTAAATGTCTAAGGACCAATCGAAAAATATATCTTTTCAAGTATTTTTTTTTTTTTTTTGGTACATATATTAAGGTGTTCAGAGGTAACTAAACTGAAATGCGACATCCTCCTTTTTTGATGTCGGCTAATTAGTATATTTAAGTTTTTGTCTGATTGTCATAACCAGAGGTTTAAGGAGCGACTTAAGTAACCAGATGGTTACTTAAGTCGCTCCTTATTTTGACAAAGAAAATCTATACTGAGCGACTTAACTAACCATTAATGACTCTGAGTGTGGCAGTTGTGTTGCCCAACTTTTGATATTATTCATAATCATCTACTATGCTCTTCGACTTCATTATTATATAATAATAATAAGCCTTTATTGCTGCTAAGTTAAACTAATTTTACAAAAAATATTTAAAAGTTTTAAAATAGAGGTAGGAAAAAAAACAAAAACGAATTTACTTAAACTAAATTAACTGAACTAGTATTTACGTAAACTAAACATAAACATTCGGTTGGTCTCCCCTCATAACAGCTTGTCTTTCGTCAAAGGCCTCCTCTAAGGCTTTCCACTTGTTTCTGTCCTTTGCTGTACGTAACCATTCTGGGCCTGCTACTTTCTTAAAATCATCTTCCCATCGCTTTGACTGTCTTCCTCTGCTGCTTCCGCTTTCTCTAGGGTACCATTCAGTTATTATTTTTGGTCCATTTCTCTTTCTTTTCTCTCAATATATGTCCCGTCCAGCGCCATTTCAATTTTCTGCATACTTCTTGAACTTTTTTGAACTTAGTCATTCCTTTTATTTCTTTTAACTGTACTCTATCTCTTCTCCTTACTCCCAATACGCTTATCTCTATTCCATTCTGACTTCCATTCTGACATATATTAAGTTTTTTTTGTTGTTGTTCTGTTAATGCCCAAGTTTGGCATGCGTATGTCATACATGGCAGGATACAAGCATTAAAAACTTTTGATGGTTTTCTTTACATTATTTATTAATTCCAGTGTTGATTTTTCTATTTCTTCCACGCCAAATATTATAATATTGTTGTTCCTTTTTTCTCTTTTCAAATATTGTATCTCTTTTTCCTGATTCTACTTTCAATTTTAAGCTATGGTTTTCTTCTACAATCGGGATGATTTTTTTTTCATCCATTCTACTCATTATGTTATTTTTAATAACAATATTTTTAATATTCGATTCGGTAAGTTCCGCAGATTGATGTTGCATTTCTAGTTTCATTTTTTCAAACAAAAGTTGGAATTGTTCCTCCATTTTTACTAAGTATGCTTGAAACGAAACGTAATGGTAGAAACTGGTAGAATATTTTTTTTAACACTTGCAACACTGACGTGTATGTCAGTCGTTAGCTGTCAGTGATTTTGCCAAGTCTTTCAAAGTCAAAGAGTATAAAATCACTTGTGAAATGGTCTTACCTCAAAATGTTGTTACTTATTACACTTTCTTCTTTTCATTATTATAATCATTATTTAAATTTACTTTTTGTTTTTTTTCTGCACTTGTCTTTTCTGTGAGAGCATACTAGACCACCAGGTCTAGTATTAGTACCTTTCAGTTCCTAAGGTCGTGGGTTCAAATTTGGTCGTGAACCATTAGACTACTTTAGTTCCTAAAATCTAGTATTAGTGGCCTTTAAAAGGTTTTACTGTTAAAAATATATGTCCGCTATACCAGTACTCTTAAAAGGCGAAGAAAATCAGTAAGAGGAAACCGGCATGCCGTAGAACTAAAAAGTTCGAAAAGTGCAAGTGCACGAAAGGAGCCACTGAGGCGCAATATATCCTTTCACCACACTAGTTTTTAATAACTAGTGACACGATAGTAAGAAGTTTAAGTAAATCCCAGGTTAACGACCCTCTCACTCACTCCTCTCCTCCAGACTCGAGATTGAGATCACCCGCTCGGCTGCAGTAGGAAGAATCCTCACGGTTACTTCCGTGCCATTCTAACAAACTTGCTACCAACAAAAACACAAAAGATCTCATTAGGAGACCGGATCGGTGACATTAGGGCCCGCGCAAACTCGAGATAAGGCCCGGTGTAAACAAAACGAGCTTCTGCACGCGACGCGAACATGCCGCGTTTGGACGAAGCGAGTTACTGAAGCGAGTAAAACTAGGCAGTCTTTATAACCTAATATTGTGAGAGTTGCTCAACTAAATAAGTGTTTGTATAGTTTAGTTAAAAATAGAAGTATTTAAGAAACTAGCGAGTTTTACAGTAGTCGTATATAATGTGTAACATCTAACATCTCTGCTTTCTCAAAAACAACATTTTATACCTTGAATTAGTTTATATAACGCACACTTTATACACAACACTGTAGATTAAACGCACAGCGGATGCGTTCTCCTTCTCTATTTCTCTTTCTCTTTATCGTTACACACACGCACACATTGTAGGCTGACAGTACCTACATCTCGGAAAATGAGCTGGTACCACCTGACAGGCAACTCTACCACCGCGGGCATTCATTGGTCATATCAAATAGCGCGCGCGCTCATTGGTTAAATCATAAAGCGCGCGTTTCCCAGCTTCCTGTTACACACTTCCGTCCCTATTTACAAAATCACTCCCAGAGTGATTAAACTAACCCAGACTTATTTTTACGGCTTTCTGATGTTGTGGTTCATACTAGACGAGGTGAGTATAAAGTCTGTGTACGGGACTCAAAGACTACAATGATACCATGATGAAAAATAAATAAATAAATGGTGTAAAAAGTAAAAATCAAACAGATAATTCCATAGCCTTGTCAGTACAGTCAACTAAACAACTAGAACGCGAGCAGTATAATCGCGTCGCGTGTGGCGCGTGCGGCCGCGATAACCGCCGGCCACTGGTGACTAAGTGTCGTAAACTGATTTGAAATACCGCTCGAGATAAAATGCCTGCGTTCATAGTATGGCTGACCCTGATGACGGGGTTCAAAAGCCGCCTCGAAGCCACCATCGTAAATAAATAAATACCCAAGTAAGCAGAGCTGATAAACTACTTACATACATTTTTTATTAAACCTATATCATCCCGCTGCTGGACAAAGGTCTCCAACTAGCTCTATCTTTCAAGATCGTCTCTTCAACGCTTTTTCGGCCGAGCACGACACCGCTATCCGTCAGGCTGCCAAGCTGCCATGTTGCCACATCTCTCTGAATGCATAACTCACGTGACCTGCCCACTCCAACTTAAGCCTGGCCATTTTATTACCTGCATCAGTAATTCCAGTAATACCACATATAATTTTTTTTAAATACGTTTACACTAAAAGACCACCAGACCAGAGACAAATACTTGCAGATCAGGCAAACATTTGTCCAGCGGCGGTAATCGGACCCATAACCTTCTGCGTCTCAGCCGGGATTTCGCCCTCTGCGCTACAGATGTCGACAAAACTAGAAAGGAACTGTTAAGTACTGTCAGACTGTTTACATTGTCAAGAAAGTGTGTTTTTAAACAAAAAAATGCACATAATACAGATATAAGTATGTATATACTAATCTGTACTGGTTGCAATGATTGTTGCTTAATCTAGAAAATCGGCATTATTATGGTAGGCATGCGGTTATTTTAGGGGCATGTTGAGCTAAATAATGATCTTCATTAGCAATTTACAGTAAATTGGACTTTAATGCTTCTGAGAAGTATGAAATAATGTCATACTGCATCATACATGCAGCTGTAGTCATGTAAGTTGCTCACAGGAGTCAATTAGTGAAGGCAATAAATTTTCTGTTGCTTTTCACACTGCACATGTCGCGGGAGCAATTAACCGCGTCACACATGCGCCCAGTGCTCGCACACCGGTACTTATTTTACTGTCTTATTTAAGCATCGTGCAAACGCAGCGTAACGTAGTCTAATATTTTTGAATCGATTGTCAATTCAGATTCAAAATATTTGTAGCAAATTGCGCTTTAACTTCCATATTGAAAATGTTGTTCAGAATTTTTTTTTAAATTTGGGCTATGTCTTGCGCAAGTATCCCAACACTAAAATTGACCCTTGCGCGTAGCTCCATCGAGTACTGTTGTATAGTATGGAACCCACACTATGACATTTAGGTATATCAAACGCTTGGAAGATGTCCAAAAACGATTCCTGTGACACTTGTCATTCGGATATAATTTGTCAAAAAAATACCGTATTACACTGACAGGCTTTGTAATTTTCATATGAAATCTTTGCGCTATCATAAAGCACTGCTGGACAACATGTTTCTTAATATATTACCTAATTAAACATTTTGATTGACATCCCTAATCACTTGTCACAAATTAATATTTCTATACCTAGAAATAATAAATACAGACCATTTGTCAAAAATGGTGCAAAAGCCAACTTTGGTTAGTAATCTTCATTAAATCGAATTGTAAATAATTACCTATAATAAGATTCATAACACAACTGTGTCATATTTCGTTAAGATTCTCGATGAGGTAGTAATGGAAAGACATCTTTATATCTATGTATTTTCAAGTCACCTCAACACCTTTAAATTTTGTATAAAGTTGTCATTATATAAATCTAAAATTCATTCATTATCATTATTTAAATAAATGTTATTTAGAAATTGTATTGATTATTTATGAATAATCAAATTTACCATGTAATTTAGTAATATCGCTGTTTTCTATTAGCATTGTCGTTTCCATCTATAATTGAAGTGCCACTCAGAATTCAGTAGAGGTTTATTTGTATATTATTGTAAATAATTATAATATTGATTGTAATATTATTAAGAAGGTTGCGGGTTCGATTCCCGCCGCGGGACAAATGTTTGTGTGATCTGCAAGAATTTATCTCGGGTCTGGGTGTTTCTATGTATAATATGTATGTCTTTACAAAAAAAAGTATATAAGTAGTATATCAGTCATATGGTGCCCATAACACAAGCTCTGCTTATTCAATTCAATTCAATTCAATTTATTCATACAATTTATAACATAACAGTACATTAACAAAAGCGTTATAAATAAATTAGTCAAGGTTATTTACAGAATTTCATCAATTGTATAGGTAATGTCAAAAAGTATTTATAAGTCAATAATTATTTATAATTTTAAGAAAATATATCGGCATAAGATTATACGGTAATGTCAATCTATGCTAGGTTAGAAACGTATACTAGACTTCCTAGCCCATACTTCAAACATCCTCTTACACTCGTGCATCAAGCCAGTCATCCCACTCCCGAATAGATCACAGTGTAGAGCCCCGGTGAGGACGGATTCGAGCAGAGAGAGCGCGCGCTCCACGGGGCTCTGGCGGCGGTGGAGAGTTCGTCCCGAGGCGCTTACTTTGGGGCCAGATGATGCTGTATAAAATGTCCGGGATTATTTATTTTTTAATTTTATTTGGGACAAATGTTTGTATGATCTGCAAGTATTTGTCTCGGGTCTGGGTGTTTCTATGTATAATATGTATGTATTTACAAAAAAAAGGAAATGAGTAGTATATAAGTCATGTGGTACCCATAACACAAGCTTTGCTTACTTTGGGGCCAGATGATGCTGTGTGAAATGTCTGGTATTATTATTATTATTATTAATATTATTATATATGGTGAACATGGATGTTTGTTCCGTGTTTAGATGTTATAAGGTATCTTTTATGTGTTATAAAATATATATGGATCTATCAGCCATCTGGTTACCATAAATAAATAAATGCCGGACATTTTACATTGTTATCGCAAAACACATTACTATAAATGCTTATTCACAGCATCTGCCAACTACTATCGACAACTGCCATTTCAGAATTAGCCTAGCTTGTACTTGAACCTGCCTTATTATGCAATAAGGGGCAAGATAAGGTCACGCTCTGAATCCAAGTAATCTCTTTGATAGTATTAATTTAAAAATGTCACGGAAAATCTTCTTTAGTTTGCCTCTTTGATCTGGAATCTATGAACTAATCAAGTAGACAAAGTTTGACTTATTAGACAAAGACAGATTAGTTGTACAATTTTCTTTCAACTAAGTAGTAGAGATATTATTAGTCACTACAAAACCGATCAGAAACGACGTATTGCTTGCTTAGAACCAAAACAGTACAGTAATGTTATATTAAATCTCATTATTGCACTGTTTTTTAATTTTTATTTAGATATAAATTAACCACAGAGGTTTGATATCTCCCATTAAGTTTAATATACCTAAAATGTTTGCATTCGATCAAAAAGATACTGGCTGATAATAAAAATCGGCTGAATAAAACCGACTTGGTGAAAAAATAAACAAATGGCCCGCATTTTATACCATTGTAAAACTTTGATTCTTCATATTTTTAGTTTGAGTAGGTATATTTTATCACAGTAGGTAGATTGGTAGTTGAAAGAAAAATCCGTAGATTCGCCGAAAAACAAATGGGAACCCCTGACGTTCGAGTGGATACCCGCCTTAACATATACCTTTAGTCAAATTTGGGAGTCAGAAATGTTGCTTACCGGGTGCGCGTCAGGTTATCCCGCAGTTGCAATGATGATGAAGACTCAGCCAACAAACAAACAACAAACCCTAATGTCGTACGTGCCTCATCCATCAAGGGTCGACAGACAGCGAATATTGACGCTAGCCAGGAATAAATATTAAGTTTAAGATTTCTAAGGGTAGGCTAAAACCAGGGTGGCTGAGCCCTCGTCCTATTTAGTTCACCACTTATGAGAATGTAATAATCATATTATTGTTTTATTAGACATATCTATATATTAATACGTGAAGTAAAAACTTGGTACCCCTGTTTATGAAAATTGCGCGGAGGGAGGAGTATGAAATTTCGCACACTTATAGTGACGTTATTATTTATATTATAGAAGAGTGCAGAATGCTAATATTTTTTTTAATTATGCATGAAAAATACATTAAATCATAATTAATTATGGTCGAATTTCGACCAGTGTGCGACCACTAGTTGTTATAATCATAACTATGTACTGTTTTGCTTAATTATTATTGTTGTCTGATATACATGCATGTCTTTTTTTTGTTAACATCTTACTAAGTGTGTGTTCTGAATAAATGCCGTATTATTATTAATATTGATATTATTGACTTCGGAAGCCTTCACTGCGTGTTGTCCAACACATATTTAGTTAATTTCTAAAACTACCTTTAACTACATTTCAAAATACCTGCATCATTGATACTCGTACTAATTGGTTCCGGGAAATGACGAATCGGCTGTCATCCAGCTGACGCGTCAATACGCCACGAGCGACGCCATTTCCGTTCGTATAACGGTATACAAGCTGAGCATGACCTATTTGAAAATTGCGTCAACTGGCTAAATCCCATTTGGGATAATTTAAATTTTGGGAAATAACGTGAGATCACAATATTATGTAATATTAATTATTGTAACTGCTTAAAAGGAATGTATATTTATTGACAGAGCGAAGCGAGTGTCTCCGTTTCAGCTTAGGCGAAAATGCTTTCATATGTCCGGCGTCTGTCTGGATGTTTTCTTCTACAGGACGAATTTCTCAACCGATTCTCGTGAAATTTTGTGAGCAGGTTATATAACTATATAGATTTTCTTGTCATTTCAGTTTATAAGTTTTTTTCAAAATGGCGGAGATATGGGGGTTGAAAATGTAAATAAAGTTTTAGTTCAGTCATTACGAAAAATGTTTGCGAGGTCTACAGCTCACAGAGCCTCTAGTATTTATTTAAAACACAAGTTCTCATCAAAACAAATCTTAAAATATTGAATAAACATCAACACATCACATCAATCATTTGGGCTAGATGTGTGAAACGTCCAATATTGATTTTATTACAATTCCAATATAGATTTTGATGTTTATTTATGCCACATAAGCCTATGGGGTACTTCCGGCTGACCTAGAACGACACCATAGATGCAAAAAATAAGCAAAAATCGTGAATTTATAATTATTTACCTAAAAATTGCTTTGCAATTAAAAACATATATAACTGTGACGTAGCTCCCATATCGATCGATTTTTTTTAAATACAATGTTTGTCCTTTAATCGGACATATATTTTCTTGGATCAAGGTACAGTGATTTTATAGTTTAAAACGATATTGCAACCCTTAATAGTAATAAAAAAAATAAAAAACGTTTATTGCCCTAGTAGATATGTAAGTACTAAATAGGTAAATATTATAAGTAAATTATTATTATTTATTAAATTGGTGCAAATTCAGGATCTGCTATGTTGTAGGTGCTGGATAGGTACTCGTACCTTCCTACATATCGCTGTTTTTCTATTTGCCGGTTAATTCTTCACCGAGAGTTAACTCTCATTCTCTGAGAGAGTTCTTAAGCACAAGCGGGGTTACAAGTTTAATAGGGTATTTTTTTGTGATTTGTTAACAGGTATATTAAATTATAAGTACCTTAGAAATACAATTTTAAAATGTAGTTAAGTAAATATGGTAAGTAAATATGTTAATATAACTAGTTATTGTAACCAATAATAAAAGACATAATGGTGAGAGAAAATGGTTTGTTCTCATACCTATAGTTCGTATCTCAGGTGCGGCTTTCGCATTTGACCATTTGTCCCGCAAACCACAGCGCCACAGATATCGTATTACTTATTTTACTCATTTTTATTTTTAATAAACTATTTAAAATAAATACACGTCCTTTAAATTGTAATAAAATTTGAATTCATCGTTTTCATACATAAGTACGTAAGGTAAAATTAATAAAACATTAAATAAAATCTCTCAGAGCGTGGTGCAATATTGGAAGAGCGATACAAAGGACCGAATAATATTCATGTATCCGTGCGGTTCCGCCGCAGCTTGGCACGGGGCTTGGGGGCAGAGAGAGGGGTAGGGGAGGCACAGTGCTCCTCGAGCTCAGCCTGACCATTGCTCGTGGACATTAATCAAGAATATACCCACTGAAATTTACGATTTGCCATGTTTTATATAAAATTTTATATACGAAAGTATTTGATTAATTTGTTCACACTCTCGCATTTCTATTCTAGTCTGGTTGTTTAACTTTTTTGCCTAAATAATCTCCCTACGTCTTTTGGGACGTCACCTCCATTGTGAAGGAACAGGTTATCTTTATGCGCGATCGCTCGCTGACTACTTGTGCCTATCTTTATAACTAACTACTGTTTACTGTTTAATGTAATTTTTTTATTGTCTGTGACGCATGACTCATACTTTTGGTGCAAATACCTATTTCAAGAACCTAGTGTCTAGACAAACCTAACATAGGTTTTAAGATATAACTAATAAAACTATGTATTTTGTATATTGGTTAATAAATCATCTACCAACATTACATTAAATTTTAAATTTACAGAACATTAAAGACGAAAGAAGGAAAAATACAAAAGTAACAAGCATAGTAGACTATGTTGGTTACTTTTGTCTCTTTAGGGTTCCGAAGTCCACAAAAAACCCTTATAGTTTCGCTATGTCCGTCTGTCTGTCTGTCTGTCCGCCCCTAAACGTGATTTTGCTTACAGACTATTGGTTTTATCGTTATGAAATTTAGCACGGAAATACGTATTAGTGTCTTCCACAATGTTATGTAATAAAAACATAAAAACAACGGTTCTTAGGGATATCTCTCCTACATGTATATGTGGTTGAATTTTTAAATGTTTTACAACCCAATCGTGTAGCAAATCGTTGGATAGGTCTTTCAAAGATACTACGAGTTTTCTTAAACAGTTTTTTGATACATATATTAATTTTTGATAGAGGTCAGTGCCCTCCTCCCCCCTCTGTTATCGGCTAAACTGCTGTTTGGATAAACCTGAAATGTTTTACAAAGTTTCTTGAGTAAATATTATACAGCAGGGCGATATATTCTTTGTATTCGTTTTATACAACAAGTACCTAAGTTTATTTTAAAATATAAATCGGTAAAAGGCAAATATTGCTCCTGAGAGGGTACTATACCTAACTAGTACAATTATACCGTCATGAACTTTGGAACTATCTTAAAAAATATTCCAGACGTTTCGGTTCGGTTGCGATAGTCGAAGGCTGACTGGATGCTTAGGGAGTTGTCGCCGAGTAGTAAAGGCAGACTTTCAAAACTACCCTCCTTGATCTTTAGATTGCGAAATGTTCGCATTCACGATACATCATCATTGGCCTTAGTTCATCTATTAAAAATGATTTAGGTGGCGTCAGTCAAGTTACAGAGCAGTTATTTGTAATTGAAAACATTCGTTCGTTCCACTCCAACAAGCTGAGGTGGGTGAAGTTTCCTCTCCACTGACGCTACTCAGCCTGGGATTCTGTTTGATAGCGCAGGCCTTCCTAGGTCTTCCTAGGGACAAAAATAACCTTGAAATACGCGTACTTCTTAATTTCAATCACCTTACGGACCGTTCTCTTCTAGAACCTACGTTCACTGAAAAAAACCTTAGCACCAGCGAAATGCTCTGAATCTACCAGGTGCTTCGCAATCGTAATCCTGGCGGTTTTAAACTGCAGCAGTGTGCTCCTATACACGTTCGACTATTGTACGCTTCGTATGCCCAATGTGGAAACGACCACAGGTGCAGATTACTTTGTATAGAATATGTTGAGGACTAAAATAATATGAATTGTGATCGTGAAAGAGTAAAAAATACTTAATAAAAGCACTAAACTTATCACACAAACATTTTTTGTATGTTTTATAGGTAAAAATTAACGGTTTCGTTTACTTGTACTAAGAGATCTAGCTTCTTGCCAAATTTCAGGGTTCTAGGTCAAGAAGAAACACCTCATAGCATTTTCCTGGCATCTAAGCTTAGATAGTACTAGCTATACCTTCTGTCTGTAGGTTCAGGGTTCGATCCCAGGACTAACATTTGTGTAATGAACGTAGGTGTTTATTCTGTGTCTGGGTTTAATAAGGTATCATAAGTATGTATTTAAAAATATGTAAGTATTCTATCAGTGATCTGGTCATCATAATACAAGCTAGGTTTAGTTTGGGGCTTGATAATGTTGTGTCCATTGTCCATCAATAATTATTTATTTAACGGCAAGTTCAAAATAAACTTAGGCCGTACTTTTTGATTGCGTTGACTATGAAGTTTGATTTTTCTGCAGCATCGAGGGATCACAGACGCATTGGATATTATTAATGAACAACATAATATAATTATAATATGTATTATGTATTTAAAAATAAAAGTACAAAACTAGTATATCGATCATGTGTTTCCTACAACACAAGCTTTGTATACTCTGGGGCTGGAAGATGTGGTACGGAGATATATTATATCTTAATAATAGGCGTGACGAAAGATTTTGAAATCCTCTTCCGTAATGTGGGTACACATTTACTATTACCGAAATAACCTTTATTTCGGTAATAACCTTTAGTTTAACGAAGTTTAAAGCCATTTTCCTAATATTTTTCAATAGAGCGCGAAAACAGCTCACAGGTGTCATGGCGTCGGCTCTGACGTCACGCCCATCTAAACATGTCTGTTACTATGCGCAGCGAAGAAAATAAACAAAATATTAAATTAATTCACGTGATAAAAATGAATTCCAAAGTTTATAAGTCGTGTGCAGTACCGCAGTGTAAAAACACATCAATAAGAATACCCAACAAAGTGTTTGTATATGTTCCAAACAAGAAAATAATAAGAGATAAGTGGTTAAAGCTCGCACGGCGAAACCCGAACGACGTAGCCACGAATTCGCCACTTTATTTCTGTGAAGACCACTTTGATGTAAGTACATATATGTATATATTGATAGGTTTTAAACTTAAAATGTTTGTATGACGTGAAATAGACGAAATATTGAGGCTAGGGAATAACTTATTTATTAGGTTACATTTGTTTTGATTTGGCTATTATTCTATTGTCAATTTTAATCGTTTATTATTCTTTTTTCACTTGCCAAATGATATGGAAAATTATATGGAGTATCATGTGATGGGGTCAGTATCACAAGTACGTATGTTTATAATAAATTTGTATGCCAACCAGACAGGAAAACACGAACATCTAACACAACAGAGTGACCCTAAGAAACGAAACGCTAAGAACGCTAAGAAACGAAGAATGACGATTCTTGAAGAGTGTAAAAAGGAATTCGAAGAAAAATGTATAGTTACAGAACAATCAAGTTTTGAAGAAATTGCATCTGGTAGTTCAGGTACCTACCTATATATTATTAACTTATTTATTAGAATATAGCATTGAAAAAAATAATGTTATTCTGAGTATTACCCTGTGTAATAACACTCTATAATAGTACCCTATGTAATTACACTCAGAATAAAATTAACATTGTTGTTACACTCAAAACTACAAACAACCTAGTAATCCCCTATTTGTGTTCATAATCATTTATAAATTTAATTTATATAATATTTCATACATTCATAATAAGTACGGCCTCCAAGTGTTGTATCTGGAGGTAAGTTAACTAAAACTGAAGCAAAAGAAACTAAACAAATAGCTAGCTTAAGAATTCACGTTGAGCGGGTGATAAGACGATTACGTGAATTCAACATGTTAAAACCACATGCCTGTCTTAACTTCAGTTTGGTTAAAGTTTTTGATGATGTGATAACTATAGCTTGTGGTTTGATTAATATACAAGATTCTCTTATTAAATAAAACACAAATTAAATTTCTGCATTTTTATTTTCTATTCTATACTTTTATATAACAATGGATAAAAATGGGTTTTCCAAAATTGAAACTGAAATTCCAAAAAAAAAAACACTTTCAAGAAAGCCTGACATATATTGGTCATCAAAAGTTATACATATAATTTCTACATTTTTATTACTAGAAAACTTTGGGTCTGCAAATAAATTGTACTTTTGACATTTATTTAGGCCACTTAGATACATTTGCATTTGAATCTGGGCAAAGCATTTCTTGCTGGGTTTCCCATTTTTTATATAATTATGATATGTTTTGTTGCTTAAAGGACATTTTATCTCCACAATACTATCTTGACATATTCCATCAGGGGAACGTGCTATCATTGGATGTTTTTGGGATATGAACAGTCCTGCATTCTTGATTTTTTTCCCTAGTTTCTTGTTAACTATTTCTCGAACTTCATTTTCTAAATATCTACCCTGCTTCATTGCTGGTGTGTCTGGTATCTTCCCCCCCATGATAGTAGAAATCAGAGTCCCATCAATGGTCTGACACCGACTCACTTCATAAGCTCGAGATGCTGTCACCCTTCCGTACCTCAGTTCAAACCAAAGGTTATTTTTGAACTGGTCCCTGGTTTCAGTTTCAATCTTGTTAATAAGGTCAACAGTCAAATTAATTTTACTTAGAAATAAGTCACAACATTGTTCCTTATATGTAAGCACAAGTTGGTGCATTGAGATGCTTACTAGTTTATTACATTTATAATCTTGTTGATACTTTAGTAGCTCGCAGTTGTCAAGTTTTCACTTTTTTCCTTCTTTTAAAAATTTTTCAAGAACTGTGGAGTTAGAAGGCAGTATAGGGCTACCTTTAGATAAATCTTTTGCAGATATAAGTTTCAAAGTAGTGCCAACTCTTGATAGCTTTGATTTCCGCCAGTAACATTGAACTTCTGTGCATGACGGTTCTTCGCTTCGCCTATGGATCCACATAAGCAGCGCTATGGCATGCTTACATCCGCCCTGGGCAGCAACACAATCATGGCATTCGATTGAAATTACTTTTTTTTCATCTTCATCTACCATCAATGTAACAGCATATAGTTTTGCATGGACTTTGTGCTCTGGGCAAATCTTGCACTTTACTGTACAAATGTTTCCTTCCCGTTTTAGTTGCACATAACTAATTGCATCATCCCCATATGATGGTCTTGAAGACCTGAAGTAGTTGAAATTAATTCGAATAAATACATAGGTACACATTGACTTGGTAATAATCAGATTTTACGTGTTTACTATGAGGTAAATAGCAAATTACAAGCTGTGAGGGAGCTAACCTCATAAATAAACAATGACAAGTAAATTCAAATTCAAATTTCTAGAGTAAAGATAGGTAAATACTCGCGACTCAGCTTGTGCCCAATGCGACTGCGGAGCTCCCATCCAAACTATTTCACATCTACTCATCTGCCCCATGTGCCCTGATTTACCTAACAAACCTAATTTAGTTGTATCATTGACTCTCAAGAAAAAGAATACAAAATTTACTTACAAGAAAGTTTTCACGTTTCTAAACTCAGACGAGCAAAATTATTTATTTGTTGCGAGGAAATCGCCTAACATTAATAGATCAATCCTGGGCAAATTTGAGCTATTTGCCTTAATAAAGCTTGGTTCCATTGTTAGAGTAGAGTGGAGTCGATAAAACACAAATAAAAGAATAAAAAATCAATCCAAATGCGTAATCACAACAACTAAACACAGTAAATGACAGTATTGACAACGGTGTTTATATATGAGTGACGTCATGAGCTGTGATTGGTGTTTCAGTCAAAATGGCCGATTGCGGTATTTTAATGTTTTATTTTATTGAAAATCTTAATAATCAGGAGTTTTTAAATAAAACTAAACCAGTGTTATACATTTTTTTGATATTAAGTTTCCCCTTAAAACATTAAATCGACCATTTTATGATACTGTCGTCATGCCTATTTCACGGTCGTCAATTTCGTCGGGAATTTCGTCTAATGCCGGCGCGCATCACTACAACTACAAGTAATGGAAATAGGCTACTTTTTATGTAGGTTCCACCCGCACGAAACCGCGGGCAGCTGGGTTTATTGAATATCATGTAACTATTTAATATCAATATTGTATATGAGGTAACATTTCAAGCATTTATAGTTTACGTAGTTATCAGATATTTATTGCTGAACCCGGGCCTAAAATATCTATTTATAATAATAATAATACCGGACATTTCAAACAGCATCATCTGGCCCCAAAGTAAGCAGAGCTTGTGTATTGGGTATATACTTATTTTTTTTTTGTAAACACATACATATTATACATAGAAACACCCAGACCCGAGAGAAATACTTGCAGATCATACAAACATTTGTCCCGCGGCAGGAATCGAACCCGCAACCTTTTGCGTCTCAGCCGGACCTAAGCCCACTGCGCCACAGAGGTCATCGATGATTTGATGTTTAACATCTTTCCTCTAGCTTTGCTTTTGAGAATCAAATTACTAACTTCCGTCAAGTTAGTAATTTGATTTGAAAAATGAGCGCGCACGGTAGTGTTGGCCGTCAGATGGTACCAACCCATTTTCCGAGAGGTTGGTACTGTCAGCCAACAGAGTGTGCGTGTGTGACGAGAAAAAGAAAGGGAAATAGAGAAGGAGAACGCATCAGCTGTGCGCTTAACCTACAGTGTTGTGTATAAGTGTGCTGTTATAGAAACTTGTTCAGGATATAATGTTAAAGTTGCTTAGTAGTACTAGAGATAGACATGGCAAATGTTACATATCATAAGAGACTACTGTAAGGGTCTCTCGTTTTTTTGAGGGACAAAAAAGCCTGTTAGTCATGTATTGTCCTCTCATTCGCACAATACTAAAACCAGTATCGTGCGAGTGGCCAGGACTAAAACCGCCATTTTAAATTCGTTTCTCGGCCTACATGATATATTTCTACTTGTCCTGTTCTATACTGTTTCCCACAATTCGTCTGGATCACATGAATTTATTGGTGAGATCTCTGGTGGTCTACTGGTAGCGGTGTCACTTTCCGATCCTAAGGTCGTAGCTTCGAGTCCATATGCACTAATTTTCTATTAAAAAAATGTTTGTGCGCTATTCCAGTACTCTCAAACGGTGATGGAAGACATCGCGAAAAAACATGTTGTAGAACATATTAAGTTCAAAGACATGTACCATGAAAGTAGCCTCTGATCCTTTCACCACACTGGTTCGAAATAACCAGTGACACGAATTTACTATTGAGACACTCAGCTGCTATACTCCTGGACTGTGTTTATATTTGAACCTATTACGTCGTAGGTGAGTGCAGTTAAGTAGTAGTTTTGTTAGTTTAACTGCTACATCTGTTTGACGGGTTTATGGGCGAGCTAAAAGGAACATTGACTTTACTGTTTGTATGTTAATTACCTTGTGATGATGCATTTTAAAGAGCACTTGTTTGTACGAGCTGATGAAATAAACGCAGTTGCGTGATTTTATCTTCGGGGAATATTTACGAGACCGGCTCGAAGAAACATGTAAGAGGCTAAGAATCTATGGTGGGAATCCTAAGCCTTATAAGGTGGTTGATATTTGTTTTAGTTAAGATATTCATTCATTTATTTATTCAGTCACTCATTCATTCATTTATTCGTTCATTCGTTCATTCATTCATTAGTTCACTGATTCATTACGATAATTTCAAAGTTCACTGTAGATAGTTTTATATATTACTTCACATAGATGCATAAATGGTTATATTAATAATAATTAATAATAATTACTTACAGAAATGTACAGAATAACAACAATAATATATAATAAACAATGAAATAGTTGAGCTATCTAAGGACTGTTTAAAACAATCCAGATTACAGCCATATTATATTATAATCACTTTCATTGATTATATTAAACTGATTTAAAACTAACTAGTTATTTAAAAGTATGGTAAGATCGTGGTGATATACGCTGGAAGTTGGTAGCGTACTGGTTTGCTCGGGCAATTGTACATATTTGCTTGGATGGGAAAAATGCGGAGTTGCTGTGTTCTGTGGAAACCCAACAGTACGAATAAAACATGGTGACTACTGTGACTGCTTCCTAAGCACTTACCCTTCTCTAATCACATAGCCATAGTGGTGTTTAAGTATTGTCCATTGTCATTTAAATGTCAACGAACAAAGAAAGCAACAGATTGAAAATGAAATGAAAAATGTATATTTCTGTAGCCAAGTTTTTGTGAGGGTGATGTATGACTGCGTGTTTCATACTAAGTTATTTTTTAACCAACGAAAAAAAGGAGGTTTACAAGTCAACGTATATATATATATATATATATATATATATTTTTATGTATGACCACGCATAATTTTTTACAGAGTTTTTTCCTAATTTTTTAATGGAAAGGGCCCTGAAGTTGGTCCCATTTAAATTTGGAAAAAAACCCATCCCTAAGGATAGGAAAACAGGGATGGTTGGTGGTTCACTGAT
Source organism: Lampropteryx suffumata (assembly GCA_948098915.1). Lineage (NCBI taxonomy): Eukaryota > Metazoa > Arthropoda > Insecta > Lepidoptera > Geometridae > Lampropteryx > Lampropteryx suffumata. The sequence continues at coordinate 2,191,724 of OX402561.1, read as the reverse complement.
TGTAATGTATGATAGCTAAAGTAAGGTAGGTAGCTATTTTAATAGTAATCAAAGATTAAGTATGTAGTTATTAATAGATTATAGCCACAAAAAAATATGAAACACTTAAAACTTTTTAATAAAAAAATAAACCGCCGAAAAAACTGAAAAGCAAAAAATAACAAACCTTTTTTATTTAACCTTAATAACTAAGTTCTGAAACTAATGTAAGTATACCTAAGTCGCTTTGAGTCGCCAAACATTAACTTCATGAACGCCGCCGCGCATCATGCTTTACGTAGTAAGTTAATTTGCTTGTTTGGCGACTCAAAATTACTAAGGTATACTTACACTAGTTTCAGAACTTAGTTATTAAGGTTAAATAAAAAAGAAAAAAGTTTTATTATTTATTGCTTTTCAGTTATGTATTATTATTATGTATGTATTTACTACAAAAAAGTAAATCAGTAGTATATCAGTCATGTGGTATTCATAATATAAGCTCTGCTTACTTTGGGGCTAGTTGATGCTGTGTGAAGTGTTCAGTTTTAATATTTAGATATATATTATAATAAATTTTATAGTTTTCATTTTACGAATACTTTTTTTTCTTTACGAAAGTAAGTAAAACTGAAAACAATTTAAATTATTTCATTATACTTCTATCTACAATCACGTTACTCACACATACGCCAAAGATGCTAAACACAAACAAAATTATAGAATCCAGGTAGAATTTAACAAAAACATACAAACCGCGTAAATTTATCCAAACACGCTTTGTAAAAGTTAAGGGTTGAAAGGGGTTGAGACAAGGTTGAATCAACAGACGCTTGCTCTTAATTAGTACCGAGAACTCAAGCATTTGACGATAGCCAGAAATCTGAAGAATAATGTCAAAATTGGGTTCATTATGTTTACGAATATTAAAAAATAATGGCTATTTTTAACCGACTTCAAAAAAAAGAGGAGGTTCCTAAATTCGTAATTTTTTTTTGTTTTAAAGGGTTTAAAGGATTTTCATTTTCATACTTCTCAGGTGGTCATATTAAAATGTAATCTAAATCAGTCGAGCGGTTTTTAAAAAGATCAACGAGAATCAAAAAATTGTATACATCGATGATGTTTTTATATACTTGTACATGAAGTCGGTTATCTTTTTAGTTTATAAAACGTAATTATAAATTCACGTCTTCACGTGAATGATAAAATTATTCAAGTATAATAACAGAAATGTTGAGAATAATTAACAATAATATAAAATACATGTGCTACAGTTGAGCTACTTAATGACCGTTTTAAATGATCTATAGATAGATTACGAGGCATTGCCACGTGGAATGGCAATACTAATACGCTGGGCCAGATAGGAGCCATCAATTATGTCACTCGATGCTTAGGACTGAGTCGGTTTTTACTCGATATCGTCAGCTACTGATGCTTGAAGTATTTATGAGCATTTAAAAAAACAGTCACGTACTTAGTAAGTCCTCTAGTGTTGCCGGTTGCAAGTTTTACTTATTTGAACTATGTACAGAACCTGTTCACCTGTAAATAATAATATAAAAAATATCGTAGATATTTTTTACATTCAATTCAAAATATATTGTATGTATCATAGATATATACAATTTTTAGTTTTAAGTGGTTTTTTAAGAACCACTTGGGACCACCTGGGAATTTTCCAAATCCGTACAGGCATCTTTGAGTAATCGGTTAACATACATAACATACAAAAAAAGATTCCGACGAATCAAAAACCTACTCCCTCCTTTTTTAAGTTGGTTAAAAAGTAGGTAAGGTTAAGTATTATAGACAGCTCGACATGTATACTAACCCTTAGAAATCTCAAGGCTCCTACTAAATGTGTTAAAACAATAATTAACGTTAATTTTTGAATGCCACCCATTCTACCATACAAATGAGTACATGAGTTGTCTATTCTCTGATTTGCAAACGTGAGTAATAAAAAAAATTGGGTGTCTGTAAAGTCGGCCTACGGACGATAGTTTAACGTGACAATGTCATAACAAAACAGATAGATGTTATGCGCTCTCGCTCCGATCGTAACGTTACAATGAGCGTAACGGGACAATGAGTCATCATTTTTGCGTGCAGCCGACGTTCATCGATTTATTAGACGTTTTCACGTCAAAAACTAAACAGAACAGAACGAAGTATTCGAGTGTGTTTGTGTCTGTTTGAATAAGATAAGAATAAGAAACCTAGGTTAGAATAAGAGTGTATTATTCATATTGCACAATGCGTATTGGAAAAAAAAGATTTCGACGAATTGAGAACCTCTCCTTTTTGATAAAGTCGGTTACTAGTAAAATTATCTTGTATTTGAGTTTCTAAAACACTCGAGCTAGTTATCTTAAATCGTTGCATTATGGCGAGAAGAAAATCAGCTTTACACAATTTGTAGCTTCTAAATTTTTATAACGAAACCCACTTCACACGAGATCGCATGTCTTAGAAAATAACACAAAAGTACATGAAGCGTGTTTTTGTAAAGAAAAACAAAGTTCTGAAAGTAAACTCCATCGTTCGCACACGTCGTTAGCTTTTTGCTCAATTCGCTAACATCGCTCGAAGTCTTAATAACGAGCTGGTTTTCGTTTACATTGCAATTTGAGGGCTACTTTTATCACGTACCTACTGAAAGCGCGGACTTGCATGCAGTACAGTCGGCCATGTTATTTCGTAAACTGAAATAAATTGACCAAACGAACGAAGGCTTCCAAATTCAGTAAGGTTAAAAATTACTAGTGGTGCGGTTCCAAACCAATTCAACACTATCTAATTAGCAAAGCAAAAAAACAGACTTATGCGAGTTTTTGAAGTTTCTAAGGTCGACAAATCTAGGGGCCGACCGCGATATTTTGAACATTGACGCTCAAATTATCGCGGTCTGTCCCTAGATTTGTAAATCCTCGTAGTATTAGTAGTAGTAGTAATGGTAATAATTGGTATTAATTTTATAAATAACGTTATGAAACCGCATACTATTTGGGACCAAAGAAAAAACGTTTCCGTTTCAATAGTAATTATTTTGACAAATAGCGTGATTGCCTTGCATGTTGTTGCTCATAATCTAGTAAAGCAATATCCGTGTTAATTATCCTTATAAGTTTATTCAAATAACCAAATATCAGTTTAGTTGTTAAAGAAAGAGAGTGGGAACACTTACATCTATCAAAATTGGCCACATCAAAGCTTCATATTTATCAAACGTACTTTAGTGTCGAAAAACTGTTTGAGAAAACCTTTAATATCTTTAAAAGTATTAAAGGTTTCTTATCTTACGATATGTTACACGATGAGGTAATGAAATATTTCAAAAATCAACCACATTTTACATAATTTTCACTCAAAACGGGATATTTACCATGATATATGAGTTTTTCTCATATATCATGGTATATATATTTTCTCATATATTATGAGCAAAACCATGATAGTTTTAAAAGTTATATCACATTTTACATGTATGAAAGGTATCACCAAAATAAATTTTCTTTACTTTTTATTTCAATACTTTGTAGGGGTCACTAAATAGTATTACCGTGCAAAATTGAATCACGGTAAAATTAATAGTCTGCGAGCAAAAGCAAGATTAAGGGCAGACAGACAAACTGACGGACATAGCAAAACTATAAAGGTTCTTTGTGGACTTCGGAACCATTAAAACACCGTATTGAGACTTTATGTTTTAAATACAAAGAAAGTTTGTAAGAATATTTGTCTCGTAAAGATAAGGACAGGGATATGATGATTAAAAATTGTGATACTTTGGAAATGCTTTACAGTCAGTCCATGAGATCTGTCAATTTCAGAGTTTTTCAACTATTCATTTACTTACAATACTCTTTATACTACCATACTTTACTTACTTACTTACTTTACGTTTTTACTTACTCGTAATTTCGAAACCATGCCCTAATTATTAACAAAAGCACACAGCGCCATTGTGCTTGCCAGCCTGCCGGAGCGGGAAATAGTTGTTTTTTCGCAAAAGAGGGTACTTGTTACCGGTTGAATGAACTTTTGTGGTTTTGTTAGAAAGTTCAACATTGATAAATGGCTCTTTGCTTATTTTTTGTATCCACAGCAGTCGTTTTTATGCTATCTCGATGTAATAAGAGAGTTTATGTTTACCTATCAGTATCATTTCATATCGCGAAGTAAAGGTAGTTATTCTTTATTAAATAAAGGAAGTTAAGCGATGCGTGCGCCGTTAGTACCTTTATGCGTGACCGAAAGTTCAAGTTCGTAACTAGGATTTCATAACTAGTTATATATCAGGATTGTTTTTCACTGTTTTATAACCAGTTATTAAACAAGACTTTTTTTCCATTTTTGAAACGAGAACCTCTTAGTCATGTATGGTCGCCTGGTATACTGGACAAATTAGCGACCGGACAGAGTAGAGTGAGGAGAAAAAGTAAAATCAGATGGAAACCAGTTAGTTAGATTATGTTAGAGTATAAAAAACAACGCGCAAGGCGAGCGAGCTAAGCGAGCGTGCTGCGGCAGCGGCCGCCAAAACGCCAGTGCTAATTTGTCCAGTGTACCAGGAGACCATACATGAATAATATGTTTTTTAAGACAAAAAAAAAGTGAATCAGTAGGTAGTATATCAGTCATGTGGTATCCATAACACAAGCTCTGCTTAATTTAGGACCAAGTGATGCTATGATAAATATGATAATGAAAAATAAAATGAATTATTATTAATATTATAATATTTGGAATTGAGCTGGACATTTAAATTTATATTCTTGTAAGATACTTTTCAAAGGTTAAGGTGAATCTCAGGACGTTAGGTTCAGCAGGCACACCTGGTTCTTAATAAACTTTCAAGTAAACTATTAACTTGTTTCAAGTACCGTGTTTAATTTAAAAGATTAATATTTTTTACGTAAAATAAAGCAAGATAGATTTTATTTTAATATTCATGAAATTTATAAGTTATTCTTTGGAAAGATTATTAATGTCGTTGTAACTTTAGGCCCAAATATGAATTTAATATATTAAATTCCACTTCATCCAAAAATGTTTCATAAGATACTATAAATTAATAACATGTACTCGATACCCAAAGTATACATAAGGTAAAACTAACATGTTTTTAACATAATGGTAGCTCCGAACGAAATCTCTCAGTTCATAAAACATTTATTACTTATTCAAAATAAGGGATAAATAGGAATTCAAATAAGCAAATGATTGCGAACCCTTTTACATGCGCTCGAAAATGCTTCAAATTTATAAAAAAGCTTTTACGTGGGAATTGAACATAATGATGAAACGACAAGAGTCGTCTGAGCACTTGAGGTGGCGCTCAAATATTAAATATAAAACATGTGTAAAGGTCACTACTATTATATATATATATTATTCTTAACCAAAATTATTGTTAATCTCCTCTTCTTCTTAGGTATATTTTCATAATTTATTCAACAGTTTTATAATACAGACAGCCCAAAGTTCTTACAATAGGCACTTAAATTTCAAAAGAAAATAATTCAGCGAGCTAGAAATTTAATAACAAGCGTTCAAGTTGAGATCCAAGGTCGCATCGAGAGGTTATTGAGTGTGCTCTCATTTATTTAGCAGAGCCTTCGATCAGAGCATCTGTCGTTGAATTCTGCCAAGTGAGAGTTGCCCTCGCTGTGAAGTGTCAGGCTCCCCTGACAAGTCAGGCAAGCCTAGCACTCCACTCGGCCGCCGACGCGACTCCCCGCTCGGGACAAAGTGTCGAGACGTGACTTCGATAAAATTATTCCAACAACCCGCTTATACATTTAAACATGGTGAGTGAAGAGAGAGGGCGCGTATGGGAATAATGACGATTATCCTCTGATTATTGTCGGTGGATCTGGCAGGTGAGATAATGAGCGATTTTTTTGATTAAACAGTTTGCAGCGCCGTTGGCATGAATTTCCGATTTAAAAGAGTGGTCGTCGAAAGGTTTTATTGACATATGATTTGTGTTTTTCGAATTAATTAAAATTTATGTAGAAATTATTTGTGGCGTATTCGCTAGCGATTGAAATCCGGTACTTATCTGCTCTATGCTTAAAAACTGTCTCCACACAGAAAACGTAACTAGGTTATTTATTTTACTTGCATTGATCATTCATTGCATCAGAAGTTATTAAAACAAATAAGAAACCCACGAATCAAATATTGTTCTGAGAAGTGCTTACTCCAAAAACCCTTTGCATATTGCCATAAGGTTAGATAAAGATGGTTCGAAGTATCGTAAAGTGACTCATGAATTCGAGTGGATATTATGATTCTACTCATAAGTAGATGTCATGCCTTTATACTGTTCGCGAGAGAGAAATAAACAAGGTTCTGTAATGAAGTGCTTGAATACATAAACAAAACGTAGTATTCTCACAATAGCTTCACAAAATATATATGAAAATTTGTTATACACACGTAAAAATAGAGATGGGATTCAGCAAAATAGTGACCTTTATAGAATCAACACTAGGAATAGACATAAATTATACATCCCTAGGTTTCGACTAGAAAAAGTAAATAAGTCCTTTATGGGGAACACGGTGCGCTATAATAAGCTTCCTGAAAATGCTACTAAACTAACTATTAAGAAATTTAAAGCATTTATAAAAGGTAGTCTTTTGAAGAAAGCTTATTATAATATAAATGACTATATTATTGATAGGAATGCATGGCCTCATGTCGCTCTGCCGTCAGATAGTTAACCAATACACTTGAAATGTATAAACTCTCTTGTATTAGTATTTCGTAGTTAAGGTAGTTACAAGATGGATCATATAAAAAAGTGCTAGGACCAAGACGAGTTTCTTGCCAATTCTTCTCGGGCTTACGATGAATTGGCACCTAAATTCACCTAGTATGTAAGACGTTTCAAAATGATCCTTGTGATTGTATTGAATAAAGTATCTTTAGACTTTGACTATTAAAACCAGATATAAGAGTTTTTCCAAAGTTTTTCATATGATAATTTATTAATTAATCTTTTATGATGAATTATGATGGATATTTATACAAGAAATATACTGATAACTCAATAGTATGTTTAAGAAATATCATAAGAAATAACTAAGATTTGAGTTTTGAGCTTTCTTTAAAACATTATAAAAGATATTTCTATTGGATGAATTTGTTTAAACTTTACCAACGTACGAGATATAAACATAAAAATACAACATAGTGATCTGGACCAGTTGAGCTATCTACAGATCGTTTTAAACGGTCCTTAGATAGCTCAACTGTTTTACGTGTATATTATATTTTTCTATAATGTAAGGTAAAGTAAATATTTCTGTAAATAAATACTCTTATTATATAAAAAAAACATACGAGATCATCATTATATATTTTAGATTTTCTTATTAAATTTACATCATCATTAAAAAATAAGTTATCTATTATCAATCTTTAAACATATCATCATCATCATCACCATACCAGCCTTTAGGAAGTCCACTGCTGGACATAGGCCTCCCCAATTGATTTCCAGGAAAAACGATTTTGAGCCCTCTCCATCCACCGACTTCCTGCGATCATACAATGTCGTCAGTCCATCGGGTGGGGGGTCGTCCTACGCTTCGTTTTCCTATCCTTGGTCGCCATTCGAGAACATTTACTCCCCAACGGTTACCAGTTCTGCGAGCTATATGGCCTGCTCATTGCCACTTCAACTTGCAAATTTTGAAAGCTATGTCGGTGACTTTGGTTCTTCTACGGGTTTCCTCGTTGCGGATTTTACCACGTAGTGAACCACCCAACATCTTTAAACATATTCATTTGTATAAAGGAAAAGTAGATTCATCAGTTGTAATCATACTTCAGTTTGTGTGAAGCTGAGCCGCCACCGCCACCCGTCCGACACGTAATTCCTAAATATTCGCACGAAAGGGAAATATCACGAAAATGATGAAAGAAGCAAGTAATGAGATTAATAACGGATCCTCCATACGTCGAGATGATTGGAGTGAGCCATGATTGCTTGCATTCGGACGGAGAAGAGAAAAGGGGGCGTTCGTACCCGTTGTATCACAGACTATGTATAGACAGTAATAAACTCTAATGAATTTCGGAAAAATAATAATAGAAGAGTGGTTTTTCTTGTCTCAATAATAAAATAGATAGATAACTCCTTATTGACTAGCACACGCAATATTACAATAACAATAACTCAACTTTTTAAAGGCAATACAATGGGCTGCCTTATCGCTAATAGCGATCTCTACCAGGCAACCGTTGGATGGACTGGACTATTAATAAACTGAGAATGGGCATGTAGGTATGGTGTATATATATAATTAAATATATATATATAAAGAGATATAAACTAATCATATAGTGATATAAACATACATACATATATGTATCAATAGATGTAATAATAAATATAAACAATCCAAAATATCAACAATACAGAAATAACTAAGTATAACAGTACGGCAAATAATGTTTCATGACCATGTTTTTTTTTATCATAGATGTACCTACGTTTGACCGCGAGTTGTAGTTTTCAGTAAAGACAGACGACGGCAAATCATTCCAATCCTTGGCTGTACGCATTATAAATGTGGAAGCAAAGCGCTTTGTTTTTGAAGATGGGAAGAGTCTTGGCCTTTCTGATATCTACAGGCAACGCGTTCCATAAGCGGACAGCTTAATAAGAACAGTACAATAATAATAACTTGAATATAGCCTACTATTAATGTAGTTGTATGATTTCTAAAGTAAGTCTGAAACCGTAAAACTGAATGGAACAACTTTTCAATAACTGACATATTGTAAGTAACTTGACTACACTTTGTAACGCGAGCACGTAGTTATAATAAGCTTGTGATAGTTTGCGGTGGTCTGCTTTTTACTAGAGCAGCTGAAATTTTATATAGATTGTGATAAACTTTTCTTTTAAGCAAGTAAATCATATGTTTATATTGATTATCATATTATTAATGGATATTACAAACAATGTCAGAACTTCTGTTATGGGAACCACATGATTTATATACTTACTTACTACTTACTTATATACTTTTTTAAATCGATGAACGCCAGCTGCACGCATGTAAAAGCATGACTCATTGTCACGTTCCGCCTGAGCCGAGCGTGCAAGCGAGAGCGCGAAACAGGTGATAGAGAGGCACGATTGGCATAAGCATTCGGCTTGTGACACATCTATCTCTCTTCCACTCCATCGGCTGATGCGTCTGAGTAGAAGAGAGACAACAGCAGCACACAAACTACACGTGAACTGTTTTGTTTTCTTATGACGTTATTACGTAAAATTATCGTCCGTAAACCGACATTACAGACAACTATTTTTTTATGGTAAATACATTATGTACATATTATACATTAAAAACAAATTTATATATTTGCAGATCGTACAAACACTTATCCCGCGGCGAGAATAAAACCCATAACATTCCGCTTTTTAGGTGGGCTTTCGCGCACTGCACCACAGAGGTCGACTTATATACGTGATATTGACAAGTTGTGTGCCACTTTGCCTACAATTTCTCAACAATTATAATACATGTTACCGCTATATTTATCAATACTGACTTGGTAAAACCGTAATTATAATACATCATCCTAATGTATCAGAAGCCTACTCTCTGCATGTTATTACCAAGACGGCTGTAATATTAACCTAATAAGAATCTCATCAGAATCCGTATACGTGTGATGCCAAACACCCTTGGCATTGGTTTCTGGCGATTGAGTATCTCGATAAACCTGATTACTGTTCTATGACGTCAGAAACCAATGCTAAAGAGACTAGTAGACACATAAAAGCAATGAAATGAATAAGGTTTCACTTTTTACTATTTAAGGTATATTATATCTGAAAATACAGGATTTTTAAGTGTTGTACTCATATTGCTATACACAAAGTAGACAGCTGAATTTCTATTAACAGTACTCGATTCATGCCATTTTTGAAAATGCGCGAATTGCAACCAATGTTGTAATTTTTTTATAAATATTGACGCTTAAATCTCGCTTATACACTTTTAATCGTTCATTAGCTTCATTGGCCTCAAATACAATGTTTGAAACTGAGCGAAAAAAACATTTTATGCACTTAAGTAGTACTAAAGTAAGCAGAGCTTGCGTTATTGGTACCACATTACCGATATAATACTTACATACTTTTTTTACATACATAATTTTACAGAATTTTTTCAATTTACTCAGACCCAAGGCAAATACTTGCAGATCATACACTCGACCCGCGGCGAGAATCATATACGCAATCTATTGCGTCTCAGCCGAGCCTTGGTCATTTCGCCACAAAGGTCTGATTCACACTCTTATTCTAATCATTGTAAAGTCAATTAAAAAAGATGGCGACGCATTTACAGAAAAAAATGTGTGTTGTGTAAGATTTTGTTTTGTTATTGTACAATTAAATATTTTTTTTTAATACTCAAAAATATTAAGAAAGAAAGAATTACAAAAATAAACAGAATAATATAAAATACATTTGAAACAGTTGAGTTATCTAAGCACCGTTTAAATCAAACTATAGATCGCTTAAGTGTATTACCCGTCACTACTAATTTAAGTGACCATTTAGGCATAAGAGGTGAGGTTATCCGGGCTAAGCCACAGACGCACTCGAATTACTCGTTAGTGAGAAGATTTAGTAACGCCAATAAAGCTAATTTCGTCGCATCAATTGACAGTGTAGATTGGCAAGATACATTGACGAAAAATTCTAAAGCGGTTGATATGATACAATCGATAATAATCATAATTAAAAATAAATTTGACATATGTTTTCCATTGAAGAAGACATATAACACAAAAAAAAACCAGTCTTCATGGATCACGTGAGACATCAAAAATTATAATTTATTATTATTTGACTTTATTGAATTAAGTAAATTAGAATCTTACAATGAATCAATGCAATCATTACTAGCTGACTTGACTAATAAATATGATAATTTAATCAGCTGTAGTAAGCGTAAGTACTATGTTAATACGATTATAGGAAATAAAAATACATCTAAAGCGATGTGGGGTGTGATTAACGCTGAAAGAGGAAAGAACAACTCTCAACGTACTGATTTTACGAATATAGTGGTAGACCCGAACTGCAGCTGTAAGTTTAGCACTAAAAAAGATGTGGTAAATGCGATGAATGGTCGGTTTCTATGTGCTGCGCAGGCATTCGGCGCACCGAGGGCTGACGTCATTAGCGTGCGTCGCGCGCTATGCACGACGCGCGCGTCTTCTGACCCTTCACTGCAGATGAGGTGTACAAAATTGTGTCCACACGTATACCTCCTAAGGTGTCAAAAGATGTATATAGCATATCCATGACGCTCCTTCGCTCGGCCATACTCGTGCTCGCCCCTGTATTGGCTCAAGTGTTCAACAGCTGCATCACGGAAGGTATTTATCCGTATGCCATGAATACCAGCAAGATCTCGCCATTGTTCAAAGGAAAAGGAAAAAGGAGTAACATTGACGGCTACCGGCCTGTCTCGATAATATTAGCAGTCGAGAAGGTGTTCGAAAACGGTCTGAATTCTCGCCTAACTGCTTTTTTTACTCTAACGAACGCCTTTTCTGATCGACAGTACGCGTATCGCGAGGGCCGTTCTACCACATCACTTACTCGAGAAGCCGTCAGACTCATCGTCGCCGCACGCGAAAAGAAACAGCATGTTGCAGTAATGTGCTGCGATCTGTCAAAGGCGTTTTGATGTGGCTGACCACAACATCCTCGTGGTTAAGCTCCGATACTATGGTATTGACGGCCTGGCGTACGGCTTGCTGACGCACCTGATGAAAGACCGAACTCAGGTTGTATTGGGAAGTGGAATCACGGCTGGTCGCACTATGCAGCCGCTGTCGGTAACTGAAGGTGGTGTAGCTATTAACCAAGTCGAAAGCACCACTTTTCTTGGGTTCCTAATTGATAAGGGGCTTCAATGGGCAAGCCACATACACAGTTTATGTGAAAACTGGGAAGTGCGTGCTACGCGCTGAGCCGGGTGACGCGGGTCGTGTCTCCCGACGTGGTGCGCGCATGCTATTTTGCCACTGTGCACTCTCTGCACCAGTATGGTGCCGAGCTATGGGCGCGCGCTACCGACTGGGAGCGCGCGTTCAGGATGCAGAAAAGGGCCATAAGAGCTATTGTGCGAATACGGAGTGACGTATCTGCGAGGCCGCACTTCAGGAGTATATGGAGGTATTCTCCACGTTGCCCTGCATAGTCGTTTATCAAGTAGCATGTTACGTGAGAAGTTACCTGGACTCCTACGTGAGGTGCGGACACACACACGTGTACCACACCCGGAATCGATATAAACTCGAATCGCTACAGCGGACTCTCACGAAGTCATAGAATCTGACGTATGTTATGGGTCCGACTGTGTACAATTAGCTCCCAGAAAATGTCACGGATGCCCCAAGTATGGCCATTTTAAAAAATAGGCTAAAACGCTGGCTTATCGAGCAAACTTTTTATAGCTATGGTGAGTTTTTAGTTAATAAAATACCTAAAATATTACATTTCTACAAATTCATTTATATAACTATTATGTATTAGTGCCGTCTTAATAATTTTATGTGCGTGTTTACTTATTAATTTACTTTTCACATTTGACTTATTATGACTATTGTGACTTAACTGGACCATATCACTGCCAGAGGGCATCCATTATTGTAGGTATTATTTGAAGTTAGAATATAATAATATTTATTTTTATTAAGTATTATTGTTTTTAGAAACATATCGGTTCCTTTACAAGAAACTAGTGCTGATAGTACCGAATTAAAATAACAATATACAATAGACAGACGAATAGTAACCAATTAAACAGCAATTAGAGGAGCAATGAATAGAGGGTTTTGGGGCTACCGGTATAGATGTCAGATAGTGGTAATCGATCATAGAGTATACATTTGTGCCACTGACACGCACTTGGTATTATAGCCGTGACAAATGTACTTAAACTTTAGTAATTGTTATTTGTTTTGTAATTATCTTTAAGTACTAGTTGTAAAAATTATGAGCAATGTGATACAAGAAAGCTTTTTATGTTCAGAATAAGAAACCTATTTATTTGATAATCAAAAGCCTGACTTTTCGGATTCAAATTATTGGCTAATTGTTGCAGCTTAGTCTAAAATGCTTTCGTATGTCTGTCCGGACGGCGTATGTCCGGGTGTTCTCCTCTACAGGTCGCATTTCTCAACCGATTCTCATGAAATTTTGTGAGCAGGTTCTTTATCTATATAGATTTTTTGTCGATTCAGTTTTTGGAAATTAGGGAGATATCGGGGTTGAAAATGTTAGCGAGGTCTACAGTTCACAGAGCGACTAGCTTAAAAAGTTTCTTAATGAATAGAATACTATTGGCTTTGTGATATATATTGTTGCTTTTCATCAGTCTTCAACAATAAAGCAATTAAGCTTCGCTTTCGAAGCGGCTTGTCCATTGTTTGGCAGCGATTACAGCGCCGATCCATCTAGAGGTGTCTTCGCAAAGCGATCCTGTCCGCTCGTAGCTACGCGATCCATCATGTGGCACCTCTGATACCGAGCACTCTGCCTCGACCTATTGCCTAGCTACATCATACTTAGCATTATTCAGTTCAATTTCAAATTATATACGACGACCTCTGTAGCGCAGTGACCCGGCTAAGACTCAGAAGGTTGCGTGTTCGATTCCTGCCGCGGGATTACTGTTTGTAAGATCTTATCTATTTGTTCCGGTCTGGGTGTTTCTATGTATAATATGTCAGCTCAGTTGTTAGTAGCTCTGCCTTCTGCACTGTAGGTCGAGGGTTTGATTCCTTCCCAGGATAAACATTTGTGTGATGAACAAAGGTGTTTGTTATGTGTCTCGGTTATATATAGTATCACAAAAATGTATTTACAAATATATAAGTATTTAATCAGTGATCTGGTCACCATAATACAACTGTGCTTAGTTTGGGGCTAGATGATTAATTGTTTTTATTGTCCACTAATATTTATTTATTTATGTATGTATTTACAAAAAAAAGTATATAAGTAGGATATCAGTCATGTGGTACCCACAACACAAGCTCTGCTCACGTCGAGGCCAGATGATGCTGTGTGAAAATGTCTAGCCTAATAATAATAATTATTATATAGCATTTGTATAATATGAAGTTGAATAATTACTAGATAAATTTGTGTTTTGAGATATTCAACTATTTAGGTAGAACTATGAAGTTCTGTAAAAAGCAGTAAATTTCTCAAATAAAGTTTTTTAAGTAATTATTGGTTTCTAACAAAACCTTGGTAGTACAATTACCAAAAGTTAAAACGCATAATTGGTAGCTACATAGATAGTTAAAATAATTATCAATAAATATGTTTTACAAGATCTAGATGCATTCGAGCCAAATTGGCAAACTGTGGCCTTGGAGCGCAAAGAGTGGAAGGTAAAGAGGGAGACCTTTGCCCAGCAGTGGGACACTATAGGTTAAAGAAAAAAAAAATATATATATATGTTTTACAATAAAACATGTATTATAACTTTTAAAACTATCATGGTTTTGCACATAATTTTCACTGAAAACGGGATATTTACCATGATATATGAGTTTTTCTGCTTCTGATCACGAGATAAACTGATCAGTTCATCTCGTGATCATGGCGCATGCAACTGTGCCGAAATATCGAGAAGCAGAAAAACTCATATATCATGGTAAATATCCCGTTTTTAGTGAAAATTATAAAAACATGTTTTGTTGAATATATTTAATAAGGGACAGACATCTCAAACAGACAATAGGCTGAAGCAGTATAAATCCTGCTTACTGCATGACATTTGCAGTTAAATGCAAGATACTCTTATTAAGAAATGTCACAGCATTCTGGGTTTTAATATGGCACTGTTGTTAATGTACCTAATCAAAGTTAAAATATATTTTATTCAATACAATCACAAGGATCACTTTAAAACGTCTTACATACTAAGCGAATTTATTGCCGATTCCACCTAACCCATGCTCGAAAAGAATCATATAATTAATATAATAATCATATAAGAATCAATAATCATAATTAGTCAAAAGTTACAGAAAATTTACCCTAAAACACTTATTAACTTTGAAATAATCTTATATAATATGTAAGTACATCCATGTGTAAAAATCAAGACGTATTATTCGTGTAAGGTAAACTTTTTTCTGTCGGTGTCGTTGTACGGCTACTTACATAGTTCCTAAGTAAAATCCCGTAGGAGTAGGTAAGTATTGATAGTGCGTGGATGGTTTGACAGCCGACAGGCAGGCAGCTTGGAGACAGCGCGGCCCTGTGTTTGTATTAAGAGGCCTCCACTTTGTGTACTTACTTGTGTAATGCCACTGTTGTGCTGTGTAAGGTTTTGCCGTTATTTAATAATCAAGCCTATACAAACAGAGAAGGAGAAGTAAAAAGTTCTGAGTGTCGTGGAACACTCGGTTGGTACGAAGTTTCTATCGTAGTATATTAATGATTTACTAGCTTCTGAGAGCAATTAAATGAAACGCAGAAATAACTAATGAATTGAAGGAAAGGTAGGAAATTTCGTAACTAATATATTTTTTATATTTTTATTGTACATCATTCAATTCATCTAATTCATTCATTTATCTAATTCATTCATTCGTGTCCCTCTATGGGTACCCGTCTACACTAAACAAAGGGTTGTGACAAAAATTCGTGACGGAAAAATATTACACCTTTTTTCGCCTAGCCTCCATTCGCCAGGTACGTACAGTGCGATAAAGAACTTCGTTCCAATAAACTGGCCAAAAGCATTAGCACCCTCTCTGAAGGCTTCTGAAATTCAGTAAATGTTAGAAATACTAGTGGTCAGCTTCCAAACCGGCACTGGACTTCATAACTTAAACATTTTATGAAAACAGAAAGCATTTTGAAGTACATGTATGCCACAGTAACAAACGGCATATGCATCATGTTTACTCAGCATATGACTCGACACTACGAGAGGATTATTTAAAACAATATTGGTTGCTGATGTTCTGAATGTTCTGATGAATAAGATTTGAAGTAACAACGTATAATGTATAGTATAAGTACAATTTGACTGGCCTGTCAGCTCAATTGGTAGAATAGCTCTGCCTTCTGCGCTGTAGGTTGAGGGTTCAATTCCCTCCCAGGATAAACATTTGTGTAATGAACTGAGGTGTCTGGGTGTTATAAATTATAAGTATTTAAATATTTATTCTATCAGCCATTCTGGTCACCATTATACAAGCTATGCTTTGTTTGGGACTAGATGGTGTTGTGTGCATTGTCCACCAATATTTATTTACACGAAACACAATACGAAAAACAATTATTAATTACTCATGTCACAAAACGATATCTGTTTGAAACCCATACCTTTCTAGGAAAGTAATATTTCTTTTTGAATTATATAAATTAACATAGCTGATAACGTATTAAAGAACTACGTATACGAGTAATAAAGTACCTAGTTCTTTTGCTACATAATTAAGCAAACGGAATCGACTATAACTTCATTCCTCGGTTTCCGTTCTTTGACCGTTCTGTTTAAATTATTAATGGGTAGCTATTTCTGTATTAATAAGGACTGTTTTTTTACCAATCCGTAACTCGAGGAAATTCAAATTGGAATTATAATTTCAGTAATTTTCCACATTTATATTCATCTTTGAGATATGGCAATTGATATTATCAACCCTTAGGATATGAATGTGGCTCTGCTAACTCAAAGCGAACATTATTTAACATGTATAATTATCCTTTGTATTTTGAAAAACGCGTATTATAATACAAATTACTTTATTATTAATACTTCCTTTACCGACACATTTGTAATGAATGTAAATGTAAAAACTCTATTGTATTAGTTTTACGTAGTTAAGGTAGCTATAAAATTGATCATGTATAAAAGCGCTAAGACCAGGACGAGTTTCTTGCCAGCTCTTTTCGGGCTTGGGTTAGGACGAATTGGCACCTTAATTCACCTAGTATGTAATACGTTTCAAAGTGATCCTTGTGATTGTATTGAATAAAGTATCTTTTGACTTTGACTTTGATGTATGTATGTTTCTATCTATGTTTCTAGCTGAATAATTATTTTAACAATATAAACAATATATGATCTATCAAATTATGTGATTGCTTATAAGCTAGCTATTTATGTAATGATAATATAGAGAGAATATCTTCATAAATTAAATGCTACGCTAAAATTAAGCTAAGTCGTTCACATCACAACTAAAATTTCGTACCACATGGTGTGAGTTGACGAAACACAAATATAATATTATTTTCGGCCATCAGACCTCGCGATTGACAATTATTTAATTACCCTAATTGATTACTTTCCGCCATTCACCTGGTGCTATTGTGACCCACTCCATTAATTAATCAAAGCAAACGAATTGTTATCAATTGAATAAATTATTGGCGAATTGTATATATTAGTATATTTAACAAAATTGAACAGGTATTTCCGCTGCCGGCGCCAGCCACCCCGGTGCGGTGCGGTTCAACTTGAACAAACATTTGCGTCAAAGCTTTTGCTAGTAGAGTTGGTGAGTCAAAAAAAACAAGAGAATAAAAAATACGCTGAATTGCAATGTATATTACTCGTAAAACATACCTTAATTTCACAAAAATCTTTGTTCATTTTACGAGGACGGCTTGAATAATTTTTTTTTTTTATTTCTCTTTACAAAGTGTACCTAATGCTAAAATTTATTTGGACATTATATTAATGTACCTAAACACATGTTCATAGGTACCCACATTGTAAGAAGCTGGTGCCTGTGATAGGTTCTGCAGAACCTGTCATATAAGTCACCAGGGCCTTCCGCAATAGGTAGCTGATTGGGTGTTTAATAATGTTCTTACTAAGGCAACACAATTGATTGAGATTTACACAATATATAGCAAAAGTTAAGGTTAAGGTAAAGGTGAATGATTTTTTTATTAAATAAATAAATAAATAAATAATCCCGGACATTTCACACAGCATCATCTAGCTCCAAAGTAAGCAGAGTTTGTGTTATGGGTACCAACATGACTGATATACTTACTACTTATATACTTTTTTTTTTGTAAATACATACATATTATACATAGTAACACCCAGACCCGAGACAAATACTTGCAGATCATACAAACATTTGTCCCGCGGCAGGAATCGAAGCCGCAACCATCTGCGTCTCAGCCTGACCTTAGCCCACTGCGCCACAGAGGTCGTCATTCCTTCTTTATTCATTAATGTACACTAAACATTGACATAATATTAGCTTAAGCAATAATGGCATGTACACAGGTAGCTTAACCCTAAAAAGAGTTATCTTATAGCAAACCTTGAGATATTTCATGAACATGACTTTGACAACGCCATAGTTTTTGACAACATAAAACGTATTATTGTTACCACTAATTAGTATCAATATTTTTACACAGAATAGTCAGTATTTTGATAGACAAAAATTTTTTTGATTTGTATTAAATTGTATTGTATTGTATATTAGCTGACTTGCCTAGTATGACAATCAATGAAATAAGGTGGGATAAATCGATTTGAAATGCCTAAGGCGCTACCTCACCGCATGTCTGTCCATTCTCCCGTAATGTTACAAACCAAGATTAGATTTTGAGCATTACGTTACAATACTGCCTCACTGAATGACGAGGTTTCGCCTGTAGTTAAAAGTCTGTGCCGCGACACGGTATTTACAAGTGCTTCCCACTCACTACTAACTGGTACATCATCATTGATTACGCACTGTAATGCTCGAATTACAATGTTATGCTTGTATTACAGGCAAATGCTTCTGGCTAGAAGACGTCTTAATAATAACTAGTGGTCGCCCACTGGTCGAAATTTGACCATAATTAAAAAAATAATCTTAAAAAAAAAGCACTCCTATTTCTGCACTTGTTCTCTATATAAACTATAAATGTGCGAAATTTCATACTCCTCCATTCGCGCAATTTTCGTAAAAGGGGAACAATGTTTTTTGCTTGCTGCACGTATGAATATTAAGATAATAGAAAAACTTTATTAAGAACACAACAAAACAAAATAATAAATTTAAACCTTAGTAAATATACATACATTAATAGTGTCCTGCAATCGGCGTTGTTACCGTGGTACGATATCTACCAAACAACCGTAATACTTACATCACTATTTATTTTTAAAACAAAAGAGTAAGAGCACTCAATGAGTGTAATAACTATTCATTTATAATACAATCGTTCATTTGAAACGTTCGTTTACTAAAATGGTTTCATATTCATTATTATAAGATGAATGCAAAATCTATTTCAAAAGAAAATCTTGACTTGAAAATGTAATCTGATCATACAATTTGATACATTATTAAAGTAAATTATAAATCAAAATAGAATCTCTAATAGATGTCTGTTTTTAAAACACAAAAAAAAGATCTGTACATTATGTAGTATGTACGAAATAAAAGTATTATAATCAATTTACTGACTACTGAACAATTTCAAATTATCAGAACTTTGAAAATACAATGTATCATAAGTATGTATTCAAAATTACATAAGTATTCTATCAGTCATCTAGTCACCATAATACATGCTATGCTTAGTTTGGGACGACATGGTGTTGTTGTGCCTCGAATGAAGTAATAACTTAAACTAATCTAACTAGCGCTGTGTGTTAAAGTGAGAGAGGCGGAGCCTGCCTGCCGCTGCCGTATGTGTGAGAGAAAGGGAAGCCAGACAGACTGGCACCGTAATGCGTTACGTAACGCATTACGGTGCCAGTATAATCCCATAAGAAGTTATCACTTCAAAAATAAAGAAACCGTATATCGTATTATCATGGTATCTGTCAGTGCGTCATAAAATAGTGCGGGTTTACGGGACGCTATCGTGTCCCGCGGGCACCATCAACTTGAGACGGCTATTACACTGTTCTATGTCAATATTACTATGACAGGGTAATGCTTTTGAAACAGCTAACAATTGTCTTAGGTTGCTTTTGAAACAAGATCCAAAACACTCAGCCTAAACTAAACACTACTTTAAGTTTGATCACCCTCGTGTTTGACGATGACAAATTGCTAGCAAACCTGTCGCGAATGTCAAATGTCAGGATTAGAAATTATGTCGACGCCTACCTGAGTCCTTAGCAAAGTTTCTTTAGATATTGTAGCATCATCAAACTCATTGATCTCAAGCCTCTGTCAACAACCTCATGCGCTACTCCAACTCTTTGTATCCATCAACAATGTTGTTTTGCTGATATCAAAGAAACGTACTATTATAAACCACTTATTGACTGGCCTGTCAGCTTAGTTGGTAGTAGCTCTGCCTTCTGCGCTGTAGGTTGAGGGTTCGATTCCCTCCCAGGACACACATTTGTGTGGCGAACATAGATGTTTGGTCTGTGTCTGGGTGTTATAAAATATCTTATGTATGTATTTAAAAATATATAAGTATTCTATTAGCCATCTGGTCACTATAATACAAGCTATGCTTAGTTTGGGGCTAGATAGTGTTGTGTGCATTGTCCACCAATATTATTATTATTTTATACTTTTTTTTGTAAATACATCAATATTATACATAATTGTATATAGAAACACCCAAACCTGAGACAAATACTTGCAGATAATACAAACATTAGTCGAGGCGGGAATCGAACCCGCAACCTTCTGCCTCTCAGCTGCGCTTTGGCCCACTGTGTACAGAGGACGTTTTATAAGTACTCGTAAAAAAGGGACTCGACCCTAGAAGTATTCAATTTTGTCAAAAAATCTACACTCGTTTGTATTTTAATATTCTTACCAACAAATCTACTATATATAATGATGGGAACAATGAAAATTACTGATAAGCATTAAAACTTTATCACTAAAGTTTCGCCTGTTTCAATTGCTTACAAATCACATTTCTCTATTTAGTTAAGAGCTGTATTAGAATTAACCTCAGAAACTAGACACTATCTAGTTACTACTCGAAAACTAACTATTTGAAATACAAACGAAATACAAAGTGTTCTATGAAAAATAAAACTAGTCAAGCACCCGTGAAGTTGACGCTAGCATGTTCACAGAAACTCTTTACATATAAATGTTATTTTTTTATAGTTTCGTGTCACTCGTGTAACGTCACGGGATGAAGTAATAAGGCCAGAGGAGTTACAGCCATGTTGTGGATAAGCGTAATCCGCTCCTGAGGGAAAATTAGCTCTTTTTATAGCGAGAGATTATGAATTATTTCCCAGATAAGGTTTGCGGAAAGTCTATAAAAGAGAGAATAAAGTGCGGGGGAAAATTGCGGCGAACATTTTGCTTTGGAATACACCAGAAAATATTTACCCTACTTACCTAAAGCAATGAGTTTGAAAACATTTAAGATAAAAAAGTAAGTTCGGGCTGAGATCTAATAACTGACGGCACCCTGCGGTGTGCTTAGAGAGTTTCACCTAACTTGTCAACTTAAATTTAAGATGCCTAGTTATGTACATAAGTACATTTTTACACAAAACATGACATATCAATACATCTGGGTTTCATAGCAGTTAGAGTTAGTTAGTAGCGGTTAGAGTTTTTAATAATAATAAATAATAGTTAAAACAAACTAAAAAACACGCTCTAATAGAAAACCAAACTAGGAGTAGAAAATAATTTTCAATAAATATAAATTTAAAATATTGTGATTAACAAAATAATTAATTTCATTGTTGAAAAGCTTGGGGAGCTTTTTATGATATTAATGACTATTCTACTTGTACCAATATCTGTTATTAAAATAAATATTATAACAATTGACATGAAGCACCCCACACTTTTCTGCATTAAATTTAAATTTATTGAAAAATATATTAAAGCGTGTTTTTTTAGTTGTTTAAAACTATTATGTAATTTCTAATATTTAGTTCGGTGTTATCTACAAAAGCGTGTTTTTTAGATTTTTTATTATTTTTATTTAAACGAGTACTTGCACAAAAACACTACCGGGTATCGGATTTGGAAAATCGCTAATCCTAAAAGCCCTGATCAGGATAATGGGACATTTTTTTTAATGAATGCATTGTCATCGCTCCTTGATAAGTGTGCAAAGTTTCAAATCAATCCGTCGTTTTGAGGGGGTCAAAATCACGTTCAAACATTCCGTTACATAGATCGATAGATACATACATACCAAGTTAATAAATGCTTTAAAATGAGATATATATTTACTAACATCAAATTGACATAAAACCTTAGCCTAGATACAGTACTTACCTACTAAGTACCTACTTAACCACATTTACCAAAAAAGAGCAAGATAGATAGATAGATTAACACATTATTGTACACAAAAAGAACACAAAAGAAATAATAAAAATAAGATTGTACAATGGACGGCCTTATCGCTAAAAGCGATCTCTTCCAGGTAACTGATGTATGGACAGGATAAACAAAAACAGAACGACGGCGGTGTACAAAAAGTTACTCAATATACTAATACAAAAGATATAACATTACAAAATATAGTTGTAATGATGCTAATCGACATACACGATAATTATAAACACGTACAAACAACTTTCTATAAACAATAATAATAATCATAAGTAGTGATAAATGATATCAACCAGTTAGCAGATTCCAGAAATGGACAGTTAATGATCATGAATTTTGACTTTAATGATATGGATAGATTTGGATGCGCGGATAGGTGCAGGTAAGGAGATCCAGAACAACTATAACATCTGAAAAGTATCTAAGTTAGAACAACCTTACCAATCAGTGTTAAGTATGTTAATATTTTTCGAAGCATAACTTTTATAAAAATAATAATTTTATAAGTCTTTAAATCAATGTTAAGCTAGGTGGTGAAAACAATTTACTTAGTTAATTTGATAAAAAAGATAAACATAGACACACGTTTATTTATCGAGCCCTCACAAACAGTGCAAACAAAACAAAAAATATCTTACGGAAAAAGTATAAGTAGAGAAGTCAGAGAGCATGTCATGTATCTGTATGCCACAGTCATGTATCTGTATCTGTATTTGTTTCTAAGGCCGGACATTTGACACAGCATCATCTGGCCCCAAAGTAATCAGAGCTTGTGGGAACCACATAAATAATATAGTACTAATATACTTTTTTTTATATATTATATTATAAATAGAAACACCCAGACCTAAGACAAATACTTCATAACACAAACATTTGTCTCGGGAATCAAGCCCGCAACCTTATGCGTCTCAGCCGCGCTTTTGTCCACTGCGTATAGAGGACGTCTTATTAGTACTCGTAAAAAAGGGACTCGACTCTCGAAGTATTTAAGTTTGTCAAAATACCTACACTGGTTTGTATTTTAATATTCTTACCAACAAATCTACTATGTATAATGATGGGAACAATGAAAATTACTGATAAACATCAAAACTTTATCACTAAAGTTTCGACTGTTTCAATTGCTTACAAATCACATTTCTCTATTTAGTTATGAGCTGTATTTGAATGAACCTCAGAAACTAGACACTATCTAGTTTCAACTCGAAAACTAAAGTGCTTACTATTAGGTCATCTACGGTGAAAGTCTCCCGAGCTACCCACCTAGCATTCAGCCTTCAGTATGTGCCCAATAATTTACAAAAAGGTCGTAGCGATGGCTTTCTGGCAGGTAATGCTATCTACCAGGCGGGGCTCGGTCAGCTCCGGTTTGTATTAAAATAGGGTTATTTGAAGCCAATTCGAGTCCGCATATTAGTTTATCGCGTTCCGAAAGGGCTAATTTCATTTGACCCTCGGTAAAGCGATTCCGTCGCGCTCTGAATGGCCACCCTTAGTAGTGGGAAGTTTGCAAGTAGCGAGCCATGCGTGGGCTTGTACCCACACGCTTTTCGACAATGTCGAGTTATTACAGGAAACAAGATCCTAGTCACAAAACCCATTTTTACTTCTCAAGTTTTACCCATCATTTAAAGTTCTTTCTCAAAATTTCAAAGTTATTTTTTAACTCTGTACTTCTACATTTCACTGAGCTCTAGATTTTTCCTAGCCTTTACCCGAGCTTTCAGAGGATTATTGAAAATTCTTTGAAAACTTCCAGCGGGCAGCCACGGTTATAGATAATTCTCGGAATAGAAGCAAGTCACCCAAATGAAAAGCCAATTATAGCCGGCTCCGGTCGCGCAATAGCAAGACCGGGCTCGTTATCCTTTTCAATTTCATACAGAAAATGGAAGCAGATAACTTATATTACTACAAAAGTGCTCATGGCGAGCTCTTAGGTACCCACTTAACTTGTTTTTACACAAACTTGGTAATGCTACCTATAACGTGGTCGACATTTAGATAAATGCATTTCATACTTTGGAAGCAATATATAAAAAAAAGAAAGTAAGAAAAATCATTTATTCAAACCACTATACAATATAAATACAAAAAAAAACACTAATAACTAAAACTAAAACAAATAAGAAAAACAAATGAGTGAGGACTGAGCGGTGGTGAAATCTAATTATACCGTTGATTTAAATTTAGGTAGATTTTTTTTTACATTAAAAAAATCCAACGCCTTCACGAGTGTTCTCTCTTCGTATAATCTCAGCTTCGAAGTACAACAGATACTATGTATATGCCAAAAAGCTGAATTACAGACTAGCCGCATGAGGGCACCCCTCCTACGTGTAATATGCGTAAGGCCAATATCCACCTAAAAGTAGTGGAGCGGGAATGAGTATAATCTATGAATAGCTAAGCTAGGCCCGTGAAATCATTAAATTGAACCAGCCGGGTATGTAACCATCGTATTTTTAGCTACCTTTGCGGGGGATACTTCGCGTTTTTGGAACGTAATCGGTTCGTTCAGTTTTTAGTGTTTGGGATTTTTGGGATTTGGGTGTGCCCACCGTTGTATATTGGAGGACTGCGCTAGGACGCGCCCTATATCTCTTGAAGGCATATAACAAAAGTCATGTTATGTTATGTTATGTATATATTATTAGTGTACGCAAACTATTTATTTATTTATATAAAATAAATAAATAATCCCGGTCATTTCACACAGCATCATCTGGCCACAAAGTAAGCAGAGCTTGTGTTATGGGTACCACATGACTGATATAATACTTATATTCTTTTTTATTATATATAGTATATTCATTATGGTCGAATTACCGACCAGTGGGCGACCACTAGTTATACATAGAAACACCTAGACCCGAAACAAATAAATAAATAAATAAATTTACTACAGGTATAATTAGTTAACATTTCGTGACCCAAGAGCTGGCTCCTATCTGACTCAGCGTATTAGCATTGCCATTCAACGTGGCAATGCCGCCATTATCTTGGGAACACTACCCTCTGGCAGTGATCGGGATCAGTTGAGCTATATATAGATCGTTTTAAATGGTCCTTAGATAGCTCAACTGTTTCACGTGTATTTTATATTATTGTATATTATTCTGTACATTTCTGTTTAACTCTATATATATTAAAGGCTTCATTCTTGATACATAAATTAGTTATCTTGTCCCCTAAGTATGTTCTAAGCCGTAGAGTCTACAGTGTAATAAGTATAAGACGTTAATTAAAAATTTATTCAACGCATAGGTAGTTTTACGAAAATCCATGTATATAATAGAGTTTGGAAGATAAACACATAATTAATAAATGGGTTACAACTTTGAACTACTAAAAAATAGAAGAGCTCCTTATTATTTGGTGTGTCTATAACATTATATAATTACAATATACGCTTTTAACAATCAGTACCTAGATAAAATATATACTACATAATTATATACTATTAAAATATATAGTTTATCTTATAAGGTTGTATTTTATGTATTATTTTATAAATTTGTATATAAACATTATTTTCATTATAATAATAATAATGCCGGACATTTCACACAACATCATCTGGCCCCAAAGTAAGCAGAGCAGAAGTACATATGATACATAGAAACACCCAGACCCGAGTCAAATACTTGCAGATCATACAAACATTTGTTCCGCGGCGGGAATCGAACCCGCAACCTTCTGCGTCTCGGCCGGAACTTAGCCCACTGCGCGACAGAGGTCGTCGAAATATAAATCACTTATTATTATCATCACCCTTTTTTTAGCTACGTTCAGTTTAATCCATACCAAGGTTGTCTGGCAAAGATCTCTAAATAGCGATAAGACTGCCTATTGTTCTACCGACTAGCAAACATTTTTTTTTCTACTAGTCCAAAGTATTTATGGTGTGCAATAAAGTACTTTCTATCTATCAATCTTCAGATTAGACATATTGTTTGTTAATTTTTAAGTACTAAGTTAAATCTAGATTAAAATCGTAAGTAATCTGTGAGTACTAGCATAAAAATAATATTATGTTTCATACTCAGGCTCCCACGATACAGGTTTACTTTAGTGAGGAAGTCAACCACAATTTCTGCTAGATTGCCCGGTATCAGCATTATAAGAATGTGTATGAAATAAATGCTTCAGATAGTTTTATTGTGTTCTGGATACCTAGACTTGTATTTTACTGTAATCAATACCTATTTATCTTTATCGTTTATGTATGTAGCCTTATTAGAGCAACTAAATATATGTTGTAAGTAATTTTTGTTAATCAAAAAACGCCTTACAAAATTCTTTCACTATTTTGGCAGCTTTGGCAGATATCCGAACATTACTGGTGATTCCGTTATTTTGCCAGACCATCTAAAAGTTCGTAAATACGAACGATCTTTATTTTGTCTACACCAAAGTCCAAATCAGAGTAACATTTTTAATTACAGTATTCAAATTTATTAAAATTGTGTTTTTGTTCCTTTATTAAGTTAAATATCCGAGGGTTTTCCGAAATTGTAATCAACATCTTTACTTAATGATTAAAATAAGTAAAAACATGTCAATCACACGTCAATGGCCCTGATTCTGTTGGTACGCAGGATTAGCTGAAATTTTCTAAAAAAAGTACGATCTTATTTTCCTTGCATTAACGTCCAAACTAGAGTAACAAGTGTGAATGATATTTCTAAAAATGTCATTTAATGCTTTTTTTGAATAGATTTTCTTACGATTCTCCGTAGTTTTGATCAAAACCTCTTTACATTATGACGAATTTAAGCAAAAACACTTCAGGCATATGTCATATTAGTAAATTTCAAAAGTGTCATTGAAAAATAATACTATAATTTGTACTTTTAGGAAATTTGTGCTATAGTGAAAGAACAGAATAGGGGCCATTATGCCTTTTAAAAAAATAGCTTAATTTAGATTTTAATGAATACAAAATAAGATTAATCGTGTTTTACGAAATTGTAGTCTGGTGAAACTAGCACCAGGGCTATTATCTAAGCTGCGGCGTAGTTGCTCACTCACGTCGTCCAGTTACGTTATACTCATAATTACGAGCAATCAGCCAGAGTGCCGCTCTCGAAGATTGAATGTTTTATTCAGAAGGCGTTATCCACTGGTTACTGCCGGCTTTAAACCGATACTAAACTTTTACGCGGTGCTAGAACTGGAGCTGAATCCATGGCCACTGACGACTATGTAGTTGGACTACAACAGACTACGTCAGGCCAAAGAAAGACCATATAAAAATGTGATCATATCACTGTTTTTTTAGGCTTACCTAGGTGCACGAAAGGAGCTTCTGAGACGCTCTTTAATCCTTTCAACACACTGGTTAGAAATAACTAGTGAATCGATGTTCTATACCGTCTTTCTTGGAGGAACTTTAACAGGATTATGGAAATTATGTTCCAATACGTTATACGGCGTATTTGAAGTATGGTTAAAACCAGTTATTTACGCATGTTACTGAACTATTGAGGGTGGCTTGGCATTTCGATCCTGAGGTGGTGCGTTTGAACCCGGTCGTGTACAAAAAGATTCATTGGATGTTTAATAATTGTATGTGCGTTATACCAGCACTGCAAACGGTGAAGAAAAACATTGCCTTCCTTTCTCCACACTGGTTAGTTTGACGATAAGAAGAAGAAGACTGAACTATTCTCAACTACCTCAGAGCTCAGTTGGTAGTTGCCTTCTGTGCTGTAGGTTGGGTGTTCGATTCCTACCCAGAACAATAATTTGCGTAATCAACATGGATTTTTGTTCTTAAGTATGTATTTATTTTGTATTCTATCAGTCACCTGGTCTCATGGTACAATATTTACTTAGTTTGGGGCTAAAATCACACAGCACGTTTGAAAAGTTCGCCTGTCAGTCGGACATTTGTGGCATAGGCGTAAGTTCTAGGCTATAAAATAAATGGCACATAACGGGTCGTGAGTTTGACTCCAGGCCAGGCGCAGACCCACCTACCGTCGGTTTACGATGCAATCTAGCGATAACATCGGCGGGCGCTCGCTAACTTGGCTAATGTATGCGTTTCGGAACTTAATGTGGGTTAAGTAGTGCTAATGGTACAATGTTCATGTTTAAAGACCTTTATGTTTTACAAATTTATTTTATATTGAGCTCAAGATAATTTTTTATTGATCGACATGTTGAGCCTGTAATGGTTCGCCGTAATCCATGTAAACATGAAAATTATACTTTTCTGTAATCGGTAATGTAAAGTACTTAAATATCGATTATCTATCTATTGTTGTAAGAAAGATTTTCATGGTTTTTATTAAAAATGTATATAATAAACCATACCAATTGTAAGTAGAATCCAAATGGCCGGTCCAGGCCGGGCAGCGACGAGATATCAACACACTTTACATGTCATCAGAACTCACAGGCAGTTAGCGAACCGGCCACAACACAGCTCACTTTATAACTAGTCACAATTTCACTCAGTTTTTAACTTAAACTCGATTAAAAGGACGAAATATTTACAAGCAAGTTTCTGTTCAACAGTTAGTTGCACTTATTTTTAACGTTTTTTTTTTACCTGAATTTAACAATCACGAATACACTATTTCGATAATAAATTCTAGTTTCAAGTCACTCAAAAATCAAACACTAAAAAAATGCGAGAAGTCTTTGCAAGTCTGAATGACAATGAAAGGAATAGCGTGGCGAGTGCGGGAAGTGAACGGAGACGTGTCGCGGGCGCATCACATCGCATCGCACCAGCAGTGCGTCAGCGGAGTCGCGGGAGGAGGCAGCTACACGGCCGCTCGGCGCCGCACGCCCGGACACTGCCGTCAACGCGCAACCGCCTCGCGCACCGAGCCCCTCTCCCTCTCTACCTCCCCCCTGCATATCCCCCCGTGCCCCAAGAGCGCGCGCAAGGCCCAACGATCGCTCGAGCCTCCGATTTTTACATCTGCACCGCTGTGACATTGAAATTCAATTTTGGATTGAGCGGCCTTCGACCGGACTGCCGATGCCGTTCCGGCCGGGTGCCGCCGGAATCTTTGTGTGCGGCCGGTTCCCGTCGGATTCCGATCGTGAATCGTTTTTTGGAAGTTGCAAAATGCCTGATTCCCGAATAGCACAATGGTACGCTTTTATTTATATGGATGAAGCGTGTTTTTGAATCATATTTTTAAAACTTTAAGCAATTTTTATTTCAGTTCCGAAAGTTCTCGAACTAATAAAAAGTGCAGCGAAGTTATTATCTGCAGCGACAGCGCCCTAATAACCCAGCTTATAGCGTAACAATATTACTGCGTAGCGGCTCTTGCTACGAGCTACGAGAATGCGTAGAGGACGCTACGCTTTACTACGCGATTACTTTAGAATTAATAATATTGCTATCATTAAAATGCTGCATTTAACTGAAACATTGGGCTATAATATATTATTAACGCTATGTTTGATTGAATAACATGTTACGAAATACGAAACATTTTTATTCACAAAGGTAAAATGTAAGTTCTAAAATACGTAGGTTAGGATTATAACAAATGTAAGGATTTCAATGGATTGCAGTAATTTTATAACGTAAAAAATTACAAAAAAGAAGCGTTACAACGTTGGAATTCTTATGACAAATTCACTAGCCTAAACGAAGTTAATGATTTAGCCCTTTTATCTGTCTATGTATAATATGTATGTTTGTATTCAAAAAATCTAAATAGTATATAATTAGTATATCAGTCATGTGGTACCCATAACACACTTCTGATTACTTTGGGGCCAAATGATGCTGTGTGAAATGTCCGAAATTATTATTTATTTATTTATCTGAATATTGTGAGCAGGTTGTATGACCACAGTCACAACGGATTCCTCGTGTGGAAAGCACACACGAGGCAGCGCTAATCTGCGGCAGACCACACGCGATCACTTTACAAATGACCGCGAGGAATTTCATTTCCCAGTTTCTTTTACTCTATTGGATATTGCAAGGATTTGCGACTTCCATTCTTTGGATGATAAAAAATCTCGTACGTTATCGAAGTTTCAAATGCTCTGCGGTGCGAGGTGGGGGATGGGGGAGGGTGTTTGCACTGTCCCAGCGCTTTTCAATTCAACCCCATTGTTATGTAATTGCGGGCACAATGAAAGCCATATTTCATCTGCTGTTTCCTTCTCCCGCGTCACTGGTATTTTTATCACCTTGGAATGGTGATATGAACAAAATCGGTGTGGTAGTTGAAAGGGCCTAAATACGACGAGGATTGGCTTCTACGAACATTTTTCTAACAGTGAAGAAAACATTAACATGATATTTTCATTAAACCTTTTCGTTTTACATTTTTACATGGTACGTAGTGCCCTGTAAATTCTTAAAATACTTACGTACTTAAAAGTTAACTACTCATTAGCACTCTAAGGTGCTGGGATATTTTTTTTGTCAATTACATACGATTCATAATGCAATGATTTACGACTCATATTGAATCACTTGTATGTAGTTAAATTTTCATGCATCGAGTGTACAGAAACTAGCGTACTTGCACCAATCAAACAAAAAAATTCAGGACACAGTACAATGCGAGTAAAAAATGTCGTAACATATAAATATAATTTTCAAAAAAGTGATGTTGAAAATTCACTGAATTGAAAATGAATTGAAACAATTTTGCGCACTTTTTCAATTCGTCAAGCGCTTCCATCATCTGTGAACATAGTTATGCGAATTCCTGGTTTACCATTTCAAATAGAAATGCCTTTTTGAGGCGGTTCCGTTATTGTATAAATCACAATCTGTAACTCTTTTTCTGACTATGATGTCATTTATGACTGTTTTTTGTAATTTTTAGGATTCCAAAGTCTAATATGAATTCGTATAACTTTGCCTTGCCCATCTGTTTGTCTGTCTGTCTATCCGTCTTATACTAATCAAAGCTCAAGCTTGCAGATTATTAATTTTACCATGATGCAGATACAGACTGTAATAAAAGTAGCATCGTGTAGCATATCGTTGGATATGTCTTTTAAAGACACAAAACTATGACGACCTCTGTGGCGCAGTGGGCGAAAGCCTTCCTGAGGCGCAGAAGGTTGCGGGTTCGATTCCCGCCGTGGGACAAATGTTTGTATGATCTGCAACTATTTGTCTCTGGTCTGGGTGTTTCTATGTTTAATAAATATCAGTCATGAGGTACCCATAACACAAGCTCTGCTTACTTTGGGACCAGATGATGCTGTGTGAAAAAAAAAAAATAACAAAGGTTTTTGAAATAGTTATTTTTTGGTACAGATATTCGTTTAATATATATGAAGTAGTTAATTTTTGGAAAACAATTACTGTAAATAAGGCTTTTCTAGATTATGAGTTACAGCTTGATTTCTAACCCTATAATTACGTTTTAAAAACAAAAAAGAAACCGACTTCATTGAATGAAATTTGAGCCTATAATACATTTTTTGTGGATATATATAATATGGGTAGACCAAATAAACGCACCGCTCCAATAAGACAGCGAGGTATCGAAGTACTTGAAAACATCATCGATGTATACAATTTTTAGATTTTCGTTGATTTTTCAGCTCGACCGATTTTGATAAAATTTATATGGGACCACCTGTGAAGTATATCCTTTCAAACAAAAAAAGAATTATCCAAATCAGTTCAGCCGTTTTCGAGTAATCGGTGAACATACATAAAAAAAAAAACGACGATTTGAGAACCTCCTCCTTTTTGATAAAGTCGGTTAAAAATAGATCAATAAAGCATTTAACAAAATGCGTGACCCAAGAGCTGATTCTTATCTGACCCAGCGTATTAGCATTGCCATTCAACGTGGTAATGCCGCCAGTATCTTGGGAACGCTGCCAAGAACGCTCTGGCAATGATCTGGATCAGTTGAGCTATCTATAGATCGTTTTTAACGGTCCTTAGATAGCTCAACTGTTTCACGTATTTTTTTAAATATTGTGTATTATTCTGTACATTTCTGTAAGTATTTCTGTAAATTTATCAATTTTTTTTTTACTAAATGGTGTTCAATAAGACCTGACTACTAGTCATATATATCTTTACTGACACCGGAAGCTTTCACTCTGCAAGGCCCGGCCCACTTTTGGCCAATTTATTTGTTTTTCTACATAACCAACATTGCAAGGAGCTATGGTGTAGATACTTTCACGAGCTACTAAATCATGAAACTTTTTCAAATAAACTTGTTTACAATACAAAAGAGCGATTGTTTTCTCGGGAATTAGTTCGCTAATTGACAGTAACTGTCCCAAGACGTCACTCATCTGAACAATAACTTTTAAACTTGGAACTCTACCAAAAGTTTCCTGAATCCGTGATTGAATGGATGAACGAGTTGACAAGAACAATGATTGAATGAGTTCGACAGATCTCTCATTATGAGGATTATAGAGAGACGACGAGCTGCGCGCGCTTTTATGACCTAAATCATTTTGGGTGTTATTTCAAACAATCTCAGCCACTACTTATTTGGTCCTAAGCGCGGGCAAATTGTGAACATTTGAGTTTAAACTTCCTATTTCGCCAACGTTTGAGATACGAGTATCTACTGGGCGTGACTGGAAATAATTAACTTTCATTATATACTCAAAACACAAACTAATATTGAGTTTTGCGTCCGTCTTGGAAAAATTATAAACATTATTACTGGCAAGAAAGAGGTTTTTTTGAAAGGTCTAGAGAGATAAAATCTCTCAAAACTTTCGTGGGTTATAATATTTTTTGAGAAACACGGGGTTTTTACGTAATATTTCTAGAGAATCTTCATCAGGGTGAGTTTGATCCGTGGATCAGTTGCTTCCGTTTGCATTTGCAATTCTGCTTCCCTAGATATATCGAAATAGTGCCGATGCCTTTAGCGAAACTGACAAAATTGTATTTAAGTAAAATCTCGTTTAAAATGCAATACTCAAAAACTTGTAGCATACTTGTAGTATGACTTTGGTTGATTATAAGAATATCTTGTGAACGAATGAAGAAGTGAATGAGATTACGGCTGCATATTGTACAGATTACTAAAGATATGAATGAGTTATGCTGTTATTTGTTCTAAGCCCGAGAGACGCCACCCTCACCGTTCTTGTCGTCGCTGCTGTTGGTTTTGCTTGATTTATGGGAACATAAACAGTTGGGGTGTTATTTCATGTCCACTTGATGCAGCACACGCATTATATTGCTAGTTTTTGTTTTCATTACAAGTTGATTTATATTGTGTGTATATGGTGTTCACGTATTTTAGTTGTTTCTTAGATATTATTACATCCCGTTTTTAGTAAAATAATGTTAATTTTACGGGAAGCGCCGTGTTAGTTCGTATTATTTTAGGAAAAGTTCAGGTCCTTAAGTTGTTCTTTTTTGTTTTTTTAATAAGGGGCACTAAACACATTAATATATTATACTGGTGGACAAACCACACAAAACAATTTAGCTCCAACATATTCGTAGCTTGTACTATGGAAAACTAATAAAATACTTACATATTTTTTAAATACATTCATTATGATAAGTATAACACCAAGACACAGAACAAATATCTATAGTCATCACACAAAAATGGGAGGGAATCGAGCCCACAACCTAAGGCAGAGCTATTACCCAATGAGCTGAGAGGCCATACAAGTAAATGCTAGAAAAGCATTAGCATTAACATATTAGCTGCCTAATCCCGCTTTTAATCAAATCTTTTTCTAACTGTAAATATATCAGTAAGTAACTACAAATTTATCTTTTAGTTTTTTAATGTATAAAACGATTCGAAATGAATGCATTCGTTGATTTTAATTCTAATTTCGACTAACAATTTGTTAGTAGAGGTCAAAATAAGTTTTAGTAGTAGAGTCATATCTACGAAAGGCAAACAATTAGTTTTCAGTAACAGATCGGGCGCGAGACTAACTGCCGCACTATTATAAGCGAGATTAAGACGCCAACTGTTACATTTCAGTCCAGTTCAGATATTGGCACCTCCTCACCCCTCTCCCCCTTATTCTTCTCAAAGAATACTTTAAACACAATCTATAAGCCTCAATTCTACTCGGGGCTAGGAGAAATGTTTCGCATCTATTTGTTACAAGCTTTGCAGTAAGTAAAAACCTTTCGAATCTTGTTTATCGTTTTCTTCAAATAATTACAGAAGTTTTCAGAATAATTAATATACAACAATATAAAATGCATGTGAAACTGTTGAGCTGTCTAAGGGCCGTTCATAAGTAACAATCTTTTAACTGATCCAGATCACAGCCTCTTTTTGGTTACTGTTTTCAATAAACAAATTCATTTATACTTATGTACTAATATTGGAAATTCGAGAGCGTGTCTGATTTTCTGTCTAACTGTTTGTTTGTTACATTTTCACGGATAAATGGCTAAACATATCTTGAATAAATTTGGTAAAAATGTAGATTATGTTTTGGGGTCAGATAGGCTACATTTTATGTAGGTACCACGCATGTAAAACTGCGTGCAGCAGCTAGTGATTAAAAAGTTTAAAACTGCTACATTAAAATGATTAAAAGTGATTAAAATCATAAAATAAAAAAAAGGACATACAATCTAAAATATATCTGTTTAAGACATTTAATAAGTGTAACGCTGCACTGAATTTCGGCAAAGTAACAAATCATTCCACTGAAGACAGATTCAATGAATATTTAAAGATGTGCTGCGGACCTTGTGGTGGCTCATGTGACGGCCTTACTGACCAACAATAACACTACACACCTTAGCAAGCAACTAGATAGAAAAATGATCGAAATGCTAGGTGCTATAAGATAAGGACAGTGTTGTTTTAGTGTTGGTTAATAAATTATTAAATTACTAACTATTAATTCTGTGACCAGGGGGCTGACCGCGATAACTTGAACGTCAATGCCAAAGCTACACTGCTATCTAAAACGTTACGTTAAGCACAATTTGTATTGCGCTAATAATTTTAAACGCAATTTTTTTTGGCAGCCCTGTCAAATGAACGATTTTTATTTGTCAAAACCGAAGACATAACGTTTCCGTTTCAATGGTAAATATGTTGACAAACAGCGCGATTGCCCTGCTGGATAAATGAAAACTAGTAGAATCCTTTGTGAAGAAGAGCGCTTATATCGTGAAAAACAACCAGCAAGCAGACCTAACAGTTACATTTACACAAAAAAATAATTTATAAACGTTCTTAGTGGTGAGTAATCACCCGTAATCCCAGATTTTGTTAAAATTTGTGATCGTCTTTGGACGGCCGTTATCAGGGATAGTGCTCAACTTTACTTCACCTAGGGAGACTATTCGAGTTTATACTGAACTTGCAGAAAAAATGCATTTTTGCAACGCATGTAATCATGCAAATTCGCTCGCGTATACAAAATCTAACCAGTTCATGTTCGATTGTTATTGAGACATCGCTGACTCGATAACATTTTAAAACCATTTTACAATTGATCAGTTTACGTAACTTTACTATATACATTTATTTTCAAAATTTATTACAAAAATGTACAGAATAATTATACAATAATATATAATAGATGTGAAGCAGTTAAGCTATTTATCTTGCCAATTCTTCTGGAGCTTGGGTTAGGATGAATTGGCACCTAAATTCACCTAGTATGTAAGACGTTTCAAAGTTATCCTTGTGATTGTATTGAATAAATCATCTTTTGACTTTGACTTTCACTTTGAATGATCGCGGAAAATCGGTGGATTGAGAGGGCTCAAAATCGTTCTTCCTGGTAATCTATTGCGGAGGCCTATGTTCAGCAGTGGGCTTCTACGGGCTGGTATGATAATGATGAACTATTCATATAACTATTTGACAATACAATAACTTCTTTTTTAACGAAAAACTCTCACAACAAATCACAAAGAGCCTCTCACCACACTGACCGGCACTGACCACACGACCGGCGTAGACTCTACTATTAACACACAATAAAATGTTTATACAATGATCAATTCATTAAGGCGCAAACCTCCACAGTGATTTCAGTTTTAGTTTTAGAAGTTAAAATGAAGAAATAATTAAGTTTAAAAAACTAAAAAGGCAACCCACTTAATTAAGAGCATTCTCCGTTTGTTTAAGTCGGTTAATAAAGTTGTTATTTTACGCTTCCTAGTACTGTATGATTTATCGAAATTGGTAACCACCACTATAAAGTCACAGGAAATCAAAAAATGAAATCCCTTTTACTTAAATGACATAATTTTCCAGCTATTTAGATTTAAAAACCAAATCACTAAGCCGACTTTGATGAAATTTCTATGGGACCAATAAGAGAGTAAACATTTTCACTTAAAAAAACATTTGCGTCTCGGGGCGACCGACAGAAGTCATAACTTAAACTAATCTAACTAGCGCTGTAGAGTTAGAGAGGAGGAGCCTGCCTACCACTACCGTATGCGTGAGAGAAAGAGAAGCCAGATAGAATGGCGCAGTAAAGCGTTACGTAACAAAGTGGTTTAAATCGGTTCATATATGACGGTGTTATGAGGTAACAAGCCTTTTAAATTGAGAAGAGAACCTCCTCCTTTTTTGAAGTCGGTTAAAAATAAACATTAATTAACAAGACAGCCAAATGGCGGTTGCTGTTTTTAGAAAACTAACGTAGCTTGGAGCAGTAGACCGTTTGCAATGATTAATGTTTATTGTCTTCTGTGATCGCGCGTTATTGGCCGCGCTCCTTAGGTATGCCAGTGTAATGAGCCTTGCGCAATGACTATGTGTTTTAGACTTCGCTTTTATATAAAACGTACAACGTTATTTGACGACGGCTAGCATACGGAGATATCGTGGTCAATTCTTACGGCGAGACCAATGTTTGACATATAATAAATAATGCCGGACATTTCACACAACATCATCTAGCCGACCTCTGTGGTGCAGTGGGCTTAGGTCCGGCTGAGACGTAAAAGGTTGCGGGTTCGATTCCCGCCGCGGGACAAATGTTTGTATGATCTACAAATATTTGTCTGGGTGTATCTATTTATAATTTATTTATATCTACAGTAGTAAAAAAGTATATAAGTAGTATATTAGTCATGTGGTACTCATAACACAAGCTCTGCTTACTTTGGGGCCAAATGATGCCGTGTGGAATATCCAGCATTTTTTATTTATACCCGAGACAAATACTTGCAGATCATACAAGCATTTGTATGAATCAAACCCGCAAACTTCTGCATCTCAGTCAAGTATTGCCCACTGCGCTACAGAGATTGTCAATATCTCACGATAATAGACATAGAAATAGAGAGAGACAGACATTTATTTGCTTCTTGGCACATGGTACTAATAATGCTTACAATTATGTACTATTATGTAAAAATTGGTAAAATTATGCTTAGGTATCTGTGTATGCTACAGCAGCAAATTGGCCCCGACTCAGCATGATGTCTACTGTTTTCGCAGTAGAAGCTGTTATAAGCGGCTATAAGCTGCCGAGACCATAGCCGTCACAAGACCTTGTGAGAATATATTACTAGTTGAGAAGCTAAAAATATAGTTCCATTCAATATAAGTGGCAAAAATAATAAAAAATATAAGATAAATAAATAATGCCGGACATTTAACACAGCGTCATCTGGCCCCAAAGTAAGCAGAGCTTGTGTTATGGGTACCATATGACTGATATACTACTTACATACTTTTTTACTATTTTAAATACATGCATATTATACATAGAAACACCCAGACCCGAGACAAATACTTGCAGATCATACAAACATTTGTCCCGCGGCGGGAATCGAACCCACAACCATCTGCGTCTCAGCCGGACCTAAGCCCACTGCGCTGCAGAGGTCGTCAAAGGTTGTCAGAGATGTAACAAAGATATAAATATATTAAATAAATGAATTACATAAAATAAATAAATACTAACATGTAAAAGGGGCATTCGTACCAAGGAACCCTGATTTTTGTTGATCAATTATAATATATAATATTTATTAACTTGATTTACTTATTAACCTCACCGCTTTGTAACGGCAAATTTACAGTATCACGTTTTTTTAGAAAACCAGTGCTTATGGCTATGTTAATATAAATAGAATGTATCTTTGGTTAAAATAAAAGAATGAAATTTCTTTATTGTACACATTGTAAAAAAACTTGACTAAAACACTTGACAACTTTGAGAACTTTTTATTTTTCATCAAAACTAATGTCATGAATTCTAATGAAAAGAATATAATTTTTGTTTGTAATTGATACACTCAAAAACGACCTAACTACTACTATAGAGAAACACTTGGTGTATTTTATTTAAAAATAAGAGATTCCTACAAAAAAGCAATAATATAACCCAACAATATAATCTAAACTTTACCAAAAAAAAACATTATTTGGAGAGCGATGTGAAAACTGTTGTTATACATAAAAAATAATGTACTACATGTTTATAGTACTTATCATGAAGCACAAAAAGTCCACGAGGCCATAATATGTCTAACCATGAAAGTTAAGTCACAAGCAAAACATTATTTATTCAGTTAAATCACAAGGACCACATTGAATCGTCTTCTTACATGCTAGTGAATCTAGGTGCTGGTTCATCCTTACCCTAGTTCGAGAGAATCCGGCAAGAAACTCGTCTGGTCTTAACACTTTTTTGTATGATCCTTGCCAATTTTTTTACGGATGCCGAATCGAGTTGAAGCAGATTAATTCCAAACTTATTGTCATCTAAATAATCTGATACTTTATAATATGCTTTAATAGATAGCTTTTGTTTTATTACGTTCTTAAATTTTCCAATCGACAAATCTAATACGTCGCTTGGGACCTTGTTACTTTTTTAAACAAATGAAACCAAAACATTTTGATTAAGTTAATCCATCAAATCACAAGTAGAATCTAAAGATGACATTCTTATGAATCTTTATTCAACTAAATCGTTTCATCAGGGTAAATTACGTACACGTCAAATGATCTTTAAATGTTTCGTACAGAACCTTTCGTTTAGGAATTACGAGGTTACGTATAAATATACTAAAAGTAAGGTATAGTTTTGAAATAACAACTCTAAATTGCATCCGTGTGAAGCCAGGGCGGGTCACTAGTAGGTATATAAGAGGTTAATTTCTACCTTCAAGAGAATCAAGCATCAAAGTAAATTAGGTAAGTCAAAGTTTAAGTCGACCTCTTACTAATTCTGCGTGCCTAGTACATGTTGCTATACAAGTAAGAGTACTCAAGTTGATAATTGAACAAATAAGACTGTTTTAGTCTCATTTATTTCATCAATTGTACTATTGTATTGACTAGAATCTATCTTAAAAGTGTTTTTTTAATTAATAAACTAAAATTTTTATGAACAAGGACGCTTGACTAGACTAGACAGAATACAGAAATCAAAAAAATTGTATGTATATAATATTTAATTAACGTAATATTATTGATTAACAAATACAATTTAATGAACTACCAGCGTCTGAGAGCAATTAAATGAAATGCCGAAATACTAACTAATGAATTTAAGAAATGGTACGATATTTTGTAAAAAAATATTTTTTCGAGTTGTGTAGGTAAATAAACATTCACTGTACATCACTGTACAAACATTTATTGTACATCATTCAATTCATATAATGAATCTGTTCATTCGTTCATCTAATCAATTCATTCGTGTCACCCTATGGATAACCGTCTACACTAAAGAAGGGTCGTGTCGGAAATTCGTGACGGAAAAATCTTACACTTTTTTTCGCCTAGCTCCCATCCGCCAAGTCAGTACCGTGCGATAAGGAACTTCGTTCTAAAAACACTGAAGATAGGTCAATATGAGTTGAGTCGTTAATCATTCCTATGTTATAATCTTTAAAATAAATGTCACCCCAGCACTCTCTTCTTTAGAAAACAGTCTAACAAAACCAGAGCCACTAGATTATTTTTAAAAGATGCTCCCTAAACTTGATTTGTAGTTTGACAAGTATAAGAATAATAGAACATAAACTTTCGTAGTCAAAGCTTGTAATTAAATGAAAATAATGTGAAAGTAGTCCGGCGAGAATGCGCGCCGCCCGACTACAACTAGGGTAAACTTCACGAGTAACTTTCAATCATGGAGCCTTTATTAGTTTTACTAAATTATATCCTAACTAACCAAACGTGGCTTCACTCGCACACAATGTGTAAATATAATAAACAAAAAATTATGACGTACATAGAGGCTCGTAAATAAATAAAAAATGCCGAGCATTTCACATAACTTCATCTCTCAAATGCCCCAAAGTAAGCAGAGCTTGTGTTATATGTACAACATGACAGATATATTACCTATATACTTTTTTTGTAAATACCTATATACATATTATACATAGAAACACCAAGACTTAACAACAAATAATTGCATATCGCAGAAGGTTGCGCTAAATGTTGTATACATTTAGCGCAACCTTCTGGGTCTCAGCCGGACCTTAGCCGACTACGCTACAGAGGTCGTCAAATAAGTCAAATACATACTCAATACACTTATAAGACCTAGACACAGATAAAACATATCTTCTTTTATTTTAAATTAAAAAAAGAAAAACACCTGGGTGATATACATGTAGCAGTTGTCAATATTGTATAATATGCCTTCTGCCAGTCAACTATTGGATACTGTGTTTCTGTGTGGGGAGGTAGCTAGGAATTTACTTAAATTGGAACGGTCTCAGAGAGCCGTAATATCGT
Source organism: Lampropteryx suffumata (assembly GCA_948098915.1). Lineage (NCBI taxonomy): Eukaryota > Metazoa > Arthropoda > Insecta > Lepidoptera > Geometridae > Lampropteryx > Lampropteryx suffumata. The sequence goes on along the minus strand of OX402561.1, from coordinate 2,150,736 downwards.
TGAACCTATCCAATTATATGCCACACGATAGGGAATGCGTATTACTGAGAACATCTTTGGGGGAGACAGATAATTGTTGGTTTTTTAGACAACAACTATACTATATAAAACCTCATTTGGAAAGCAGCGTCCATTTGTACTTTTTGTTTTGTTTATTTACCATTTTAACAATAAATACAGTCTTAATTTTTTAAATAATATTTATTTAAATATATATTTAAATCACTAAGGTAATAAGATATAGTATTGTTACTTCTTAAAACATACCAAAGTTGCATTGGAAATAATATAATAATAATAATAATAATAACATCAATAATGCCGGACATTTCACACAGCATCAACTGGCCTTAAAGTAAGCAGAGCTAGTGTTATTGCTACCACATGTCTGATATACTACTTAAATGACGTTTTCTTTTTTGTAAATACATACATATTATTATACATAGAAATAAAAACGTCAGATTATAAACAATTATATCCCTACTATAATATTATAAACGCGAAAGTTTGTATGTATGTTTGTTACTCTTTCACGCAAAAACTACTGAATTGATTTTAATCAAACTTTACAATAATATAGCTTATGCATCAGAAAAACATATCATACTTAATATTATAAATGTGAATGTAAGTTTGTTTGTTACGCTTTCACGCGAAAACTACTTAACCGATCATTATGAAACTTTGTACACATATTCTTAGAGGTATTAGAAGTTACATAGGATACTTTTTATGAAAAAAAAAAATATGTAGGTACCACGCGTGCGAAGCCGCGGGCAGCAGCTAGTTTACAATATATTTACTTCGGTAAATGTCCTGAATTACCGAAGTAAAAATATTGTTGTAAAAATTATATTGTATTTTTGCCTAATCAGTATCGTATTAGTTGCAAATATTTACTTATGGTTTTGTATAAGAGGATAGTGGCATGCGGTTGGGAGTCTCTTATTCTTACCATAATGGTATCTGTCTTTTTGGAAATTGTCTGATTATAAAATCTAAGTCGATCATCTTTTGTCTATTCTAAACGACATCGCGGAATGGCCGTCCAGAACTTTCTCGGGATTCCTCGTCGTTCAAATCACATTGCAACATAACACATTTACAATTCAATTGTCCATACTTGTGCTATGAAATCACAATTTATTGATTAAAATTCAGCTAATTTTTTTTATTAAAATATGCAATAGCAAAAACAAATAATTAAGAAGTGCTATGTTACTTCGTGAAATGACAAACGATGAATCTTTAGAGTCTCAACTTGAGACAGGTCCAGCTCAATTAAATCAATTAACGGAACGGACGCCGTCGATAATAATAACATCGTGTGACAATGCTTGTCTCTGAAGATGTCTAGTGAATTCTATGACAGCTAAGGAGCATTCAAACTATTTAAAAAAAACAGTAAAAGCAGCTTAGTGAGTGCAGCAAAATACGGACTATTTGTAATAGCTGCAAGCTAGTATAGAATAGATAAAAAACATTAAATAGATAGACAACTATTTAGTACTATTCCGCCAATCTATTCCCAATGAGTTTGACACGATGCAGACGCATGCACCTCCCTCCCGCCCGCAACTGAAAATCCATGCAAAGCGTTAGTAAAAGTCAAGTACATACAATCCACACATGCAAACTCCAAAAGAAATTCGACACGTGTTTCACCTCTCCACGAGGCATCCTCAGGAACACTTGACTCACTCCGCACCCCGACGAAAAAACACTCTGCTCTGCAGACTTGTTGCTTCGACCAACGTCAGGCTCAGCCTGACTGAATTTCTTTTGGAGGTTGCATGTGTGGATTGTGTTAACTTGCCTTTTACTAACGCTTTGCATGGATTTTCAATTGCGGGCGGGAGGGAGATGCATGCGTGTGCATCGTGTCTAACTCTTTGGGAATAGATTGGCGGAATAGTACTAAATATTTGTCCATCTATTTAATGTTTTGTAATGGATTTCCGCAAAGTCACGCCTGAATCAATTATCTAGTATAGATAAGTATAGTATCTAGTGCATAGAGAGAGGTTACCACTACAATATTGATCAATTAGGAGCACTGGTGGTTTAATGGTAATGGCCCCGCATTCTGATCCTTAGCCCGTGGGTTCGAATACGGTGCACCAATATATTTTTGTGATCGAAAAATGTGAATGTCTGTACTCGCAAACAGTGAGGAAACCGGCATGTCGTAGAAATATACGGAGACATGGTGCCAAGTGTGCGAAAGTAGCCGCACTTTAATACTTTATTTGTGTTATTTTTGTTTTCTTAGCTTAATTTATGGTTATTATTATAATTTGTATTTTTATTTATTAGATTATGTACAGGTAACTATTTTGTACACCGCAGACTTTTTGTTTTTTGTCTATTCTGTCCATCCAAAGGTTGCCTGGAAGAGATCGCTTTTAGCAAAAAGGCCGCCCATTGCATAACTGTATTGCTTATCTTTTTTTTTTGTGTACAATAAAGTGTTTATCTGTCTATCTATTATTAACTAAATTGTTCAATTGTGCGATGGAAATCAAAATGATTGCTCGACAGAAAGCCAACTAAAATATTTCAGCCTGCCATTGCACCACCAGCTTTTACTGTGATTAAAAACAAGATTTAAACTTTTAGCTCTAATCCTTATCACAAGGGCAATAAGAAGCGTTCTCCTTTGACTAGCTCAACTGTCAAGCGCAGCCACACTATATGAATGAGTAAACGCTGAACCAATTACTCTAAGACTAAGGAACTTAAATTAACCGGATCGCACTGGATCCAACCGGTTTGAACTGGATTCGACCGACTTGAGCTGAAAGGGACAAGTTTCTAACTGCGACAGGCGAACGTTCGTGGAGATTGCACTAATCTGAAGTGCCTACTAAAGCTTAGGTTTCTTAAAGTAGCGACTATTATATAACAGTCTAACTATCCGCGGCGGTCGTGATTATCAATCTTGCAATTTGTCGCCTTAATAATTATATCAGTTTTGCAACATTTTGTACCTTATAACAACATAACAATGTTCGTAAATTGCGTGTGCATAGGTAGTGCACCTTCCTAGTTTATAATATAAACACGTACCTATATCCTGGCGTCGCAATGTTCCGGGTAGTTAAAACGTGTAAGTCCTCTCCACACCTGGAGACAGAACTCCAGCGATCCCATTTGAAGTTTCTCTGCAGAGCAGTATGCATACCAAACTTTTCTTTAAGTTTTTTACTTTATATGAGCCTCTATTTAGTCGAGGTATTTTGCGCTGAATGGCAGTGAAGATGTTTCCGTAAAGATTTTAGCTTAGAATAACATCTCATCGGTGGGCTAGTGTACAATACGAATATAATAGTTTTGGGCAGACTCGTAATTTTTAGAGTTCCGTACCTCAAAAGGAAAGAAGAACATTTATAGAATCGCTTCGTTGTCCGTCTGTCTGTCTGTCTGTATGTCAAGACCTTATTTCTCCGGAGCGCGTATAGGTATCAATTTGAAAATAATATCAAATACTAAAGTCTACTAAAGTCTACGGTCCCTTTAAGCTGTAAAAAAATGAAACTTCTATGTCAACAAGTCAACGCAATCAAGAAATATGACATAAATACGGTAATTAATGCCACAGTGTCGACAATCGTCAGTAAATCAAAACCTACAGGGTTCCGTAAACATAGAATCATGAAATTTGGCATGAAGTAAGATATGACAGTACGACAGTATGGCAATATATAGTTACATAAAAAATGAAAAAAAAATGCTAATACAAACTTACATGATCGTGTCGTACGAGTATATAGAAGACCTCTGTGGCGCAGCGGACTAACGTCCGGCTGAGACGCAGAATGTTGCGAATTTGATTCCCGCCGCGGGACTAATGTTTGTATGATCTGCAAGTATTTGTCTCGGGTCTGGGTGTTTCTATATATAATATGTATGTATTTACAAATAAAATGTTTATAAGTAGTATATCAGTCATGTGGGTACCACATAACACAATCTCTTCTTACTTTAGAGCCAGATGATGCTGTGTGAAATGTCCAGGATAAAAAAAACGATATATAGGATTTTTTTTAACTATGTCCTGTTGTGAAAAGGAGATGGTGGAATGGGATCAAGTAATTCTCATTAATGGGTACTTTTTCCGAAATGTTTTCTATAAAAGATCGTGAGGCAAGCAATTTTACAACTTTACCTTACTCTAATTATCCTTCTATCCATCTTATATATTTATTATTAATAATAAGAACGGTCTAAGACCACTTACACTAATTTATTAGATTTCATATTTTTGGGACATGTCCCCATAAAAGTAGCACAACTTTCTACAAAAATGTCACAGTCTGGGTTTATTTTGAATAAAGTATTGTCTTATTGTTCCGTTAGAGCAATATTCGCTGTTTTAATAGTTTGTAGCGGTGTAGTTGCCTTAATTTGGACCGATATGGTAAGTTGTACAGTAACCCTCTCAGATCGCACTTAACAGTTTTAATCGATAAGTAAGAGGACTCAAAATGACTCGTATTGAATCTAAAATATATATATTTTTTATTTGAATATTAAAGGCTTCTATCATATATATGATTTTAGAATATAATAACAATCAATTGTGTAAACATTCACCCATCAAAACTCTTGTTATCAGACCCACCGGCGCCGCCGTCAGTCGTTACAATAAAAATAAAGATTAATCGAATCTCCATATTCAGATATAGCTGGATGAATATTCAGGAGCCTATTGAAACGAAACGTTGAAATAACTTTAATTTGCTTTCAACGGTCAGCTAGCTGTTAAAAAGTTCGATTGGTAAATGAATCTAGTTCAAATCGGTGTATAAGTTATTAATCAAATAAACGAACTCAAAAATAAGTGCCTAAATATAGAGTTGTGGACTACTGGCTAAACCTCATGATAGAGTTCATTGGCCGCCAAATGCCTCGTCTGTCATTACAACTTTAGGTGAGGTGATACATCAAAGCAAAGAGGTATTTCGTCTCCGTAGAAACCTGCCTATTAGAAAAAATAAGATACAAAAGCCATTTTTAATTAATATAACGTGAGTTAGTATCGTCACACAAAGACTCGCAGAGCCGCGGGCTGAAGTAAGTTATTTATAATTATCTTTTGCCTTTAGGAAGCACTTTTCTATACTAAGAGGCATTCAATACTTATAAGCATTCATTCGACGGCTATTGATAATGTAATACGATTTCGGGGATTTAATTAAACTCGCCCTTTCGAGGTAGAAAAATAAAGGGACATCCCAGAGGTGATTCAGATCATAATTCTGTTCTCTCTCAACGGCCGATGTTCCCCTTAATTTTAGCACAAATATTATTCTTGTCGCCCCTCGCAAGAGCCCACAATCGATAAATTGGCCCCGAAGTGTGTACCTATCTCAAAAGTCAAGTTAAAAGTTTTTACGAAGTCTTTCTTTAATCAATTCTGTTGGTTCTAAATATAAAATCGATGAATCACTATAGAGGCCCTTGAGTAGCTTACCTGCGTTCTCCTATCACACACAAACTAACTGCCTAAATACTCATTAACACCTTTTATGGCCTAAAATAAACATGTCCATTTTAACCCCGCGACGTGGGGAGCCCGTAATTCTGATTTGGATCGAAGTCCGCGTCGGCGACCGGGGCGGCGGCGGCCCGAGCCGGGGTCTGGAGGGCCATCAAACTGAGTTACGACGCGTTTGAAGAGGGCCGTTTAATTACGATCGAATGTGTGCTGAATACGATTACTGACGCGATCTGGGTAAAAATGCCCCTATCGCTCCTCCGTTGATGAGCTCTGTAATTGGGTGTAAAATACGGGCTGTCCGGGGCAGAGCCGAGGGATTTGCACTAGGGACGTTTTTAAATCTATTCTCTTATATAAATATTAAATATAGAGCTACATTTTTTTTCATTTTAAAATTATTTAAAAACACTTGATTTGAATATATTTTTCTTATATTAAGATTTAAGAAATGAATTGCTTAGTAGTTGTTAGTTTAGTTTCGCATCGTAGAAAATAGTTTCCTAGAGGTAAAAGCTGAACATGATGAAAACTAATCTAAAAATGTTTTTATTCTATCTCCAGCACACAATTTATATTCTATACGAATCGCCTGAATTCTATTCCTCACGATGCCAACGGGTAACGAGTTACGTCCGCAGAGAGCGCGCTGGAACATTTACAGTACATGCGAGCACCTTCCCACCTACCTAGATACATCTCTAGCTGTATATGGCATGCAAATATTAAAAAGCTGCAGAAGAACCAAAACCAATGGAAACATATCTCAAAATCAGAAACATCAAGACATAACTCTAGTTATGCTCAGAACAGTATGATAATGTCGTTGGGAGAGATTATGTCGAATCTCAGCGAAAACTGGCATTAGTTGTTTCTCATTTTTCCGAGCAATAACAACAAAGGTTACAGGGGAAAAAAACGTGTGCGTCTCGGGACACCCGACAGAAGTGATAACTTAAACTAATCTAACTAGCGCTGTGAGTTAGAGTGAGAGAGGAAGAGCCTGCTTACCGCTGCCGTATACGTGAAAGGGAAGCCAGACTGACTGACGCCGTAATGCGTTACGTAACGGTTTACCCATAAGAAGTTGTCACCTCAAAAACACTCGAACTGACTAGATGCTTGTATACAAATGATTGCGTTAAAATAAAATTCCCTTTAAATGTATTGCTTGGGTACACACTAAAAAACTGTACTGTGTACTGTACATAGTATAAATATATATACAGTATGTATATTCCTAAAAGCTGATGCTCTGAAACCTTTCATACGTAAAGCAACATTGAAATGAAAACATTTCATTTGATAAATTGGAATGCTCTGAATAGGTTCAATGTATCTTTACCTCAAAGTAAGGCATTTTAGGGCCTCGAATGTTAATAACATGGCGTTAGGTTGTATAACTTTTGCAATCTATGTAATCATTCATATTGTAATTCTCTTTTTTTAATAACCTACAATGTACAATCCTTTGTAATTTTAGCGCTAATTGGATAGTTAACTCTTGATGATTACCACTTATGATAGATGAACCTTACGAGACATATTTCCATTTAAGAAAGAAAGAATGAAAGCATTTATTCTGTCCACCACTCAAAATACAATAGAACAACAACGAATAGGAAGTTAACAAAACAAAAATTACAATAATAAACTTAAAACTTAGTATCTAGGTACATGTGGTGGCGAAATGGTACTCAGCTCAGCATAATGGTGGCGAAATAGTACTCAGCTCAGCATAATGCTGCCGCATGTTACCATGTCACAGGGCTGGTCTTCCGCTGAGGCCAGTGTTGACTTCACGGACATCCTGACTCAAATCAGGGCATACAATTAATTTTTTTATAAAAGTAACTTAAAATATATATTTTAGACACATACATTTCAGACGTTTTAAAATATCTCGGTTTTTTTTGCTTTTATATTGTATTATTTGTATTGTATTGTATTAATTAATAATCGAGTAATTGTGATGTACTGTGTCATAAATTTGATTGTTCTATCATCGTAGCTGAAGTTCAAAGGCCTTATAATTATTTTGTATTCTCTCCTAACCTAGTTTCATAGCTGATGTATTAGGTCATAGTTTCGATTCATACATTGATACTCGTCGGCCGTCGGAGTCAGAGCCGCCCACTACTAACCAAACACAAAACAAGCGGCAACTAAATTAATTAACAACTGTTTTCTCAAATAGTTTCACCTTCCAAGAATCTCAGTTACGGTTTCAAATTAATTCATTAGCTTCAGAGCCGAATACTTTGAAACTTCAAAACTCAAAGCCTTTTTTGGAAACCTTTCCGTTTATTAATTTACGGAGGGGCACTCTATAATTAATAATTTTCTTTGTTTTTTCCAACGCCAAAAGGTTGAGGTATTCTTTTGCGAGGGTTTTTTTGTACGGGGTAATAGAATTTAAATAATTTATTTCGGAATTCTCCCCTTGTTTACTTCCGATTGGGGCCATGTTAATATATAAATTACTTAAACGATTGACTGCAAAGAGATAGACTTTGTACAATTTTGATCAATCGCTTGCATTTGACATTATAAACATTAACAGTATATACAATTACAGTACCTATATTATTTTAATGACTAGGGCTCTGAGCTGTAAACTGTAAAATGACTGAATGAGTAATATGAATGACTGAAATCTAACATTTTTTACGTTTTCAACCCCCATATCTCCGCCATTTAAAAAAAAATCCAAAAACTGAATCGACAAAAAAAACTACAGTTATATACCTAACCTGCTTACAATTTCACGAGAATCAGTTGAGAAATGCGACCTGTAGAGGAGATCATCCGGACAGACAGACATACAAAAGCAATTTCGCCAAAGCTAAAACGAGAAACTCGCTCGCGCTTCGCGCTCGCACGTTCAATTAAGGTATATACAGTATATGCAGGTAACATTTTGGTTACCAATATCTTACTGAATTCACTTTAAAAATACAGACTTTGCCGTAGATAATATAGAGAAAATTGGTCATGTGAAGGTTTTACTTATTTTTTTCACATGGGATTTAAACCATAATAAATCTAAAAGCGACGTGACAAAGCTCATTTCGCATCGCAAGGCAACTTAAAGTGACGCACCTCGACTCAGGTGCATGCAATTACAGTGCCGATGGGCGTCGGTAAGCGGTTTTACTCCCGCAAGTCCTGGAGCAAACGAGAAAAAGCGAGTTGATTTCATTTCGGTGGATATTTTAGTTAAAATCTTTGTTTGTAGTGAATTTTCTGGCGCTGGTGGCTTAATGAAGATTTTTAATTGGATAGTGCATATACCATTTTCTCTTTACGCTGTACATACAGATATCAATTTACTTTTTATCCACATTTAAACAACAGTCACATGCATAGGTACGTACATACTTTTATCTTATGGCGTTCTGGTTCATAGCGTTATGACATCTCAAACCCCGGAGTACCTCTATGCTAAACTCAAACGTCGACGGAGTAAGTACAGCACAAGACCCACGAGGGACTTACTGCACTAATCTAAACATAAAACTGTGGCCTTTAAGAGCAGTTTCCAGTACCAGGCGATCAAGTGTTGGAATAACATACCGCCACCACTTCGTCTGCTTGAAGCTAAGCCAACACTTATGATGCACCCTTTGCTTGTTGATGACCATTTTTATGTTACGCGTTGGTTGGAAAATTATAGTGGATATTGCGTTTGTATGTATATTGTATTGTTATTTTTACGTGGGTATTTAGTTGCGCAAAATAACCATTTCGTTTATGTACATATTTGTTTATTTATTTCTTTTATTTTATTATTGCGTTTTGTTAGGTTATGTGACTGGATCGAAGGTCTTGGCAGCATAACAGTGTTTTCCTGTCATCTGACAGAGAAGTTTAATGCTGAGTCGAGATCTTATTGCTGCTGTAGCAAACAGCACTGTTAGGTAGGTAAGTATGCAGAATAATTTTAAGCTTTTTTAATGTCTTTTCTTCTTTTACTTTTTAATATGTGATACTTCCTCTTTACCTAATATTGTTCAGTCTTCTTTGTTATCATTGATGTGTATATGTGCATATTCAGTAAACAAACATATGTCAATGTCTATGTCTATTTAATCCTACAATAAGGTTTCTTGCGTTACTGGATATATCGAATCAATTGAAATTCAAATGAGTTTTTATCAATACAATCACAAAGATCACTTTAAATCCTCTTATAAGTACAAGGATATATGAAAAATAATAAAGTTTTTTAAACTTACGCGATCAGAACACATTATTATAAATACCTACGGGTATTACTTCCGGGATGACTCAAGTCATCGCGTGACCACGACAGAGTGTAAGCCTGTCGAAACGTCGGGAAAAATAGGTAAATAAACGCGATAAATACCCGTAAGTATTTATAATAATGAAAAATAATACTACTGAATTAATACTAGGTATCTACTAATATTACCAGAAAAGATAACATTTGTATGCGGTATTTAATCTTGCAACAAAACCGTCCTAGTCGACTGTTTGCTTACCACATGAAAGTTAATATTTTAGATAATATTTTTTTGAGGAACATAAGAATAACATTGTCTGTATTTTTCTATAATAAGGTAATTACATCTAAATAAATGGAGCTAATTTCTCAAGAATGATTTAAAATAAACATATCTTTAGTGTAGATTTACAATCAAATGAACCTGTGAGTAATGTTTAGGTATAAATATCATTAACTTTCACTGACCCAGCTTGCTTTATTGCCCATTAAGTTTGACCGACACAGCAAAAGTTAATTATGTGTTTACATTAAGGGCGAGGGGATCTCGGTAATACATACTCAATCTTGGCCTGGCTTATTTAGAACGTAATCAGACTTTATACTCACAAAAAGATTTCGTATTGCGAGGCCCATTTCATGAAAACATTCCGGGATTTCAGCAACAAAGAAAAAGATACCACACATTTTATAGTATAGGTAATTTGGGTCTTGATTAGCAAAATTTTGCAGGCATCTATTAAAAGTTTAGCTATGAGTAATTTTTTATGATTTTATTGTGATTTAACTACTTATGTTTATTATACATTATTTACCTAATTATTATAAGTACGTATCATTTTACATCGTATCCAATTTGTCAACCATACATAACCATGTTAGTTGTTTTTAAGCAGAAATGTATTAGGAGCATCTTTCATGGAGAAAAACCGATATCACATCTAATGACTACGATAATATTAATAATTGGCTAGCGCAGCGGTCGACTGAACAGCACAGACGTGAGCTGAGCTGGTTGTCAAGACTTATGGCAAGACCATGATGAGCAAGACGTCAACGGATTGAGAATACCAGCTCCTTACTATGTAACTTGAGACACCTAGAAATGGTTGTGAATTAAACTGCTGTCAGACATACTTTTTGTACGTCCAATATACCTGCTGTAATCGTATCTTCACCTGTAGATGCTCGACAAGCGAGTAATTGGCAACGACTGACTCCTGTTATAGGAGTTTTTGTCTTTAATAAAATCAAAGTCGCAATGACTTGCGACTTTGCAGATTTTGCTGTCGTGTTGTTATTGCTGTCGCTTCTGCAACTTTTTCGTAATAACCCTTCCGATAACGTTTGATTTGGCAATCTTTTAATTGGTCACTTTTGAACGTGACTGTACTTAGGCAAGAAGTTAGGATAGGTCTGCCTGAGTAATGATGAGTGCAATGTCAACTCTTTTTTTTTTTGACGAGGAGAGATCTTCTACCAGATTTCCAATGCACCAACTGGAATATGTGAGGTTGGCTGTCTAAAAAACGACAGAACAATCACTAAAACTCCCCGTTGACAAGCCTAATTGCATGTCAAGGGACTCTGGGATCTCCATGGGAACGCACCGGCGCCCCTCTCGCAAAGCCGCAGCCCTTACCAGGAGTGGCAAGCCAACCCCGCGCACCCGCCCGGTGCATACGGCAGAACACGTCAGACATGCTAACTGCCGCCTTCCCCGAGCCCGCAAACGGATAGCCGGGAGCCCTCACTCCAACTACACACGGACCCATTGTGCCGCTCAGTCCCACAAGAATCTTAAAGAAACTATATATACCGTGCGGCGGGACGTCGGCAAATAAGATCCCATCTCATGAGCCTGCTGGGTGTATCGATGACACTTACTTGCAGAGTGCCGCTGCCCGGCTAGGAGAAGGTGGGTTGCAGAAAATTCTACCAACTTCCAACCAGGTACATATACACCAAGCTCATACATATATCCCCGCCTCAACCACTACAGCCTCATTACAAATACAATACAATACAAATACAAAACATTCTTTATTCAATAAAATCACAAGGACCACTTTGAATCGTCTTCTTACATGCTAGTGAATCTAGATGCCGGTTCCTCCTAACCCAGTTCAAGAAGAATCCGGCAACAAACTCGTCTGGTCTTAACACTTATTTGTGTGATCCTTGACAATTTTGTTACGGATGCCGAGTCGAGTTGGAGCAGATTCATCCCAAGCTTTATTGTCGTCTTCCAATTGAAAAGACGCGCGATGAAAGCACCCGTTCCTTCCGCCACTCGGTCCTACTAAGCTCTGACGACCCAGCGAATACCGAGTGGCCGGACGCTGGCAAGGAGGAAAATCCCCCTTAGCCTGCCTGGGTACATGCGATGACTTATCCTCGCAAAGTGCCGCCGAGGGCCGAGGGCCGGGACCCGAGGGTCAAAGACCCCCAAGATCACTCTGTCCCACGGGTCTCCCCGACCCTATGTGTAGATTCCGAGCGGCCGCAAGTCAGACACTGCGTGTGTCCTTCCCCAACAAGCGACTAGGAAATGCACACCAAGCACGTCCCCACTTCACTGCTTTCGGACATGGCCAAAGCCACAAGCCCCTCCCAAGATCGCCTAAACAGTCCTCTTCCCCTGCCTCATCTCACTGTGCCCTCTACTATTCAGAGGGACACGTGGAGATATCTTCCGTGTCGGGTTATTGGCCACCGTGCGATACTTCTCCAGCGTACTAAAGAAGTATCCCACGGTGCTACCAGGGAGCATCACGAGGAGGTTACCCGGACCTTGAACCCTACCTAATGCGATGTCAACTCCTAATCCAACCTACTCAACATACGATTCAATATTTGCCGAGACTCGAGTAAAAAGGCTTTGTTAGAGAAACCCTTATTTTTGAATCAGCCTTAGCCAAGTCGAGTAAAATAGCTTGTTTAAAATACAATTTAAAAGTTGCTCACCGCGCTGTGACTAGTTTATTAAGGTTTCGGAGCCCAAAACTTCGTATCGCAACCTTTAATTCTATTTGCCGCATAAATTCCACGCAGTTAGGGACGCCATTGGTTGCTTTTAGTCGGATATTAATGCGATCGTACATAAAAAAAACAATGTTGTTATTATTTCACAAGTAATTATTTTAATCAGTTGACAATATTGGCACAAAGCCCACCTGACGGCATGTTGTTAATTATCTCTGCTAAATTACAGCTAGGTATTTAAAACACCACAAGTTGTTAAACACGACTGAACTTCTACCAGTACTCTATGCCCTGGCAAATCTGTATCTCAAGTCGAACTTTTTTACTACTACCACGTAAGTACCTAGTTACTTCTCCGACCAAACGCAATCAGATAGCCAAGTTTTTATACCTCTACTTCTCCGGCTTTTCATTTTCTGTCCGGTAACTCTACAGTTAGTTCTTAAGCCGGTAAATAACCACCTTCCCGGATGAATATTTAAACAAACGTCTCAACTGCCGCCGTAACTCAGCCGGTAATTTTGAGGACCCAGGTGAAGGGACTTGAAATAGGCGAGACGGTATGCTCTTGTAGACCTTAAGCCCTGTTTTCTAAGCAAAATGCTACTTGAAGCAGCCGCTAAAGCGCTGAACGCACAAAGATTTTTGTATGAAAATATACTATGAACCCAAAATTTTCCCTATACTTTTTAAACACTCTGAACATTGAAAACATGCATTGTACAGTTCTTGCATCATCTGTACAGACGTTTTATAACGACCAATTTATCCATAAAACTATGATGTTCGGAAACTTGATTGTGATATGATGTATGATGAACACAGACATGTTCGGATTATTAATAATTATCACATGGACGTAAAACGAGAAAGTACCAATGACACAACGAACAAACGAAAGGAGAAATTATCTCTATGTAGATACCTATCTTCCAAAATTACAGTGAAGTGTCGCATTGCGCCCGCCACAGTACATAGCGCTCTCAGTAGCGCCACTCGTAACGTACCACGGACTGCACTTACTGCATTTGCATACGGCGAGAGGCTACTCAACGTAAGAGCAGAGCCTGTTTGCTAATGGTCAGGCTACATAACATCGCAAGCTTCAACGCTCAGTGGATCGGTTCGGTAAGTAGTGCAGGGAAACATTGAACAAGTCTCAGGTATGTACCTACACTGATACTTGCCAAACTATGCACCCAGCAATTGTTTATTTAACCCCAAATTATTTTTTACCTGACCATTGACCTGATAATCTAAAAGACAAGTCCCAGTGTCACGAACGAATTGATACTAATGATAATAATCTAGCTTGCCGCAATATAAAAGGCAATTTCTACTTTAATGTTCTACAAGCTGTGCCAATATGGTCTAATTTGCAGTGGCCTGCAATATTGTCGTTCAGCTTGTCGATGGGTCAGTAATCTACGACATCGACGTGTTTCCCGCGGCGCGCGGCGACATTGCGGTTTTGTGTCGTTTTAATGCGATAAATTATATAGCTCTGCGGTAATGGATATTGATCTTCGTAAATTGGAGCGTTCGAATGATTGCTTGTAATTTATGTGCTGACATATAAGTGAAATTGATGTGCACACGTACATTATCTACATAGAATAATATTTTCGTACATAAATCTATACCGTCAGATATTGTCAGAAACTGGTGGTAATTCTCTGGTGCCAAGGCCTTGGTGAACAGCCGACCGTATCGAATAGATCAAAGCGGCATTGCAAGCCGATATTCAACGCTAACACAAAAGGAAATTGCCAACACCATTTCACACTCAAAGTTTCGGAACACAATATACAATGCTGAGTTTGTGTGAACGATAGAATGCATAGAACAATGTATATCGACTATACAATTTTGCTTTTCCGCGTCTTTCAAATTAAAGTCAAATATTTACCGAATAAAAGTCCAACCCAAATCATTATGGTCGACTTAATGTCAAATATAAGGTGTCAACGAGGTTTTCTTAGCACTACCGCAATAAGATAACTCATTCCATGTTTCGCTTTTAAAATTTTCGTAGCGGTTGTACCATACAATTTTTGTAACACTGGTTTTTTTTTATATCACAGATAGACCTACGTTTGACCACGATTTAAGCGACGATGCGGTCGACGATGGGGTACGCAGGTCTGGAATACACCTATTTACTCTTGACTTGAAGAGTTTGTAGTTTTCAAGACGACGACGGCTAAGTATTCCAATCCTTGGCTGTACGCTTATAAATGTGAAAGCAAAGCACTTTATTCGTAAGGGTGGTAAAATGACAAGGTATGATGGTTTTACTCACATATTATTTTGTCGATGAAGACATCGACATTGTTTCGATTTATTAGAAAATCTTTATCAGGGTGAGTTAGATCTCCGGTTCGCTTGCTTCCTCGTAAATCGCACTGGCATTGATAATACGACATAAAACGTATCGTAGGTATCTTAAATCTCCTATATCGAAAAATATATCTCGAAACAAAAAAGATATTTTGGGAAAAATAATTTTAGAATAACATAAAACACGCAAGAGTTGTCCGACAACTTTTACAACAAAATTCTCGGATTATGCTGTCCACTCTATTACAGCATCACTTATCAGTTTCATATACTGACGACCTCTGTGGTGCAGTGGGCTAAGATGCAGCTGAGACGCAGAAGGTTGCGGGTTCAATTCTCACCGCGGGACAAATTTTTATATGATCTGCAAGTACTTGTCTCGGGTCTGGGTGTTTTTATGTATAATATCTATTGTATAATATATAATATGTATGTAACAAAAAAAGTATATAAGTAGTATATCAGTTATGTGGTACCCATAACACAAGCTCTGCTTACTTTGGGACCAGTTGATGGTATGTAAAATGTCTGGTATTATTTAGATAATTGATTCAGGCGTGACTTTGCGGAAATCCATTACAAAACATTCAACAGATGGACAAATATTTAGTACAATTCCGCCAATCTATTCCTAAAGAGTTACCTCCAAAAGAAACAAAACATCCAAACTCCAAACATCCTCAGGAACACTTGACTCACTCCGCACCCCGACGAAAAAACACTCTGCTCTGCAGACTTGTTGCTTCGACCGACGTCAGAATGAGACTTGATTGAGTTGATTGAGGTAACTCTTTAGGAATAGATTGGCGGAATTGTACTAAATATTTGTCCATCTGTTTAATGTTTTGGGATTATTTATTTATTTAAGTATTGATTGACATACAGCTTGATAGTCTTAAATGAATTCAAACTTTATTTTACTCGTAACTCTATTTACCTATAAAATCTAATAATGTGTGACAGTCCACCCACGTCATCAAAACGTAAACCAAACAATACTATTCAATGATATCAAGAGATAATCCTTACTATATAATATACAATATATTTATTTATATATATTATATATAATATTATAAATGCGAAAGTAACTCTGTCTGTCTATCTGTCTGTCACGTTTTCCCGCCTTAACCGCTGAGCCGATTTTGATGAATGTTAGTATAGAGATACATGGGAGTTTCGAGAAGGAAAAATACAGATTCTGTCCAACAAAAACAGAAAAACCCTGAACCCTGAATTCATGTAGTTTAAAAAAGTCCAAACGCTACGCGAAGCAGCAATAAGGTATCCGAATCAAAAGGGGATAAGAGGAAAGTCTGCGCGAGACATAATGGTTGAATTATTAAGTTTCCGTGTAAATGATTTATCTTTTTGAAACTTTACAAAAGAGACGTTTTAAATCTTCTCGAATAAAGGTTTAACAATAGCTTCATATATATTTAGTGGTCGCAATATGCTTTTGATAATCAGAATATTTTAAAAAGCACTAGAAGGAACTATTTTATTGATCAATAAAAAGGGATGAGCAATTAATATATTAATAACTAGCTGTCCGCGCGCAGCTTCGCCTGCGTTGAAGATTTTTCCCGGGATAAAAAGTAGCCTATGTCACCCGGGGATAGTATAGCTGTCCAACGGTAAAAGATTTTTTTAATCGGTCTAGTAGTTTTCAAGTTTATTAATTACATACAAAAATACAAATCTTTCCTCTTTATTGTATAAGTATAGATATAAATAAAATATTTTTATAATTATCTTAGAGCTAAGTGTTACAACACGGAAAATAATATTTATAATTATACAATAATACTTATTACGTAACTATACTTGGGTAACTGCTTACAATATGCCTGAACTAGGAGAATCTGTGTCTCAGGCGGAAAAGCGATAACAATATTTGCTTATGGGTAGGTTATTAAACAAAATATCAATATAAACGATTACACATGAAAGCCAAACAAAATAAATACCTACTATTAACATAAAAGATTCAAAGTTTGAAATATTACCTAGTTTACTACAGTTAACAACTCCTCAGTTTCTTCGTAAGATAAATAAGATAGGTTGTAAATGTTTTATTACAATTAGATAAATTCATTGCATAGATGCCTAGTTTACGATTAAATCTTTTATACGTGAAAAGCCCTAAAAACACATAAAATCAAGATGCGAAAGCATGTTTTACTGCGGTGATGTAAGTTTGGATATCATTACGTCTATTGTCAATATTTTCTGCACAAAAAGAAAAGCATCTGTGTTGTCTTAGAGCAATAAAGTTCAAAGTTCATTTATTGCTTGAAGTACATTGTGTAATAGATGTAGTTATAATTAAATAGTAGATCAATGTATTCTACCCTATTGAAGCATGCAATGTCATTAATACAACAATAACTTATAAATAATTAAATTAAATAAATGGTCATGCATTCTAAATAATTATAAACTAAAACTAAATGATTATATTTTTATCGGTCATAAATTCATCTAATGTATAATAAAATTTGTTTTCGAGTATGGTTTTGAGCTTTCTTTGAAACATTATATTAGGTAATTCTCTTACAGACTTAGGGATCTTATTATAAATGAAAGGAGCCGTACAGAAAATACTATTGCGCATCATTGTAGTTTTTGAGTCCCGAACACAGACTTTATAGTCATCTCGTCTCGTACGAATCACAACATCAGAAAGCCTTAAAAATAAGTCTGGGTTATTTCTAACAAACAGCTGCTTCAAAAATATACAGCGAGGAAATGGTCAAGATTCTATGTTTAATAAATAACGGTTTACAAGAATCTATCATTTTGAGGTGGAACAAGGCTCTGACTCACCGTTTCTGGTGTTTAAAGACCTTTATAACGTCAGTTGAATTGCCCCAGAACATTATACCATATCTAATATTGGATGCAATTAGACCATGGTACGCCATTAGTAAAGTTTCCACGACTAGACTGTAATTTTTTTTACAGAGACTGTCTAAATGCAATTTCCAATTAAGTTTTTTGTCAATAGTTATACCTAAGAATTTTACATGGTCAACTTCATCAACTTTTTCATTATTGTATTGTATGTCATAATTTATGCTAGAAGCAGCAGTATCGCGTTGTCTAAAATAAATTATTTTGGTCTTATTTATATTTATTTTTAAATTATTGTTGTCTAACCATTTTATAATCGATGTCAAAGCTAAGCTTATGTCATTTTTATATGAATTAGTATTGTTACATGTTATAGTTACGGTACTATCGTCTGCAAATAACGTCATAGTTTGTATTGTAGCATTTGGAAGGTCATTTATGTATATTAAAAATAACAATGGCCCCAGTACACTCCCTTGGGGAACACCATATTTTATTGTACGTTCTTCAGAGACGTGACTTTCTTCAAGTTTCGTTTTAGGATTAACATTTGGTATCTTGGTCAGTTGTTTCCTATTTTCTAAATATGATTTCAATAATTGTAGTGGACTTCCTCTGACACCATAGAATTCTAGTTTTTTTAATGAAATGTCATGTTGGACATATTCAAACGCTTGAGTCATGTCACAGAAAATATAACACACTGGTGTTACTTTATCGACGTTACTTGTAACACGATTAAGAAAGTCGTATAAAGCCATATTTATTGTTTTGCTTTCTCTGAACCTCTTTTGTTCTATGCAAAAGATTTTGTTTAATTCAAAAGAGTTATTAATTTTTATAGATAGGTACCAATATTCAGTTTAAATAGCTATTAATCTGTACGCACTTTACAGGACTTTTAAAAATATGTATCTATATAACACCCATACACAGCAAATAACATACCGTACCAACCATTCAGAACACAATCTTTGTGCTTAAAGTTCATCTTAAAGTTCTAGAAACAAGTTCGTTATTATAACGGATCTCAGTTGCATTTGTTCTGTTCCTTGAAATAATTGGAGATCGTTAGACCTCTCCATTATAAACGCGTTTTCAATATCACTCGTCCGGCCCTTTGACTCGCGATTCAACACCAGCTGGCGTAAGTTCCAAGTTGTCGCTACTGCACTACTCTCCTTAACTTAGGTAACAGCTGAAAATCAGCGTTGAGTGTAAGAATTAGTTGCTTCCATCCAACACATGCTGAGCTGGAGGGCTTTTTGGCACTTATACTATTATTAACTGATTTGTATACCTATTTTTATTTAATTTTGAAGTGTTTTAGTTAAGATGTTTTCTTATTTGTGTGTGTGCCAAATAAACGTTTCATTCATTCATTCATTCATTCATTCATTTCATTCATTCATTCGTAACCTAATGTTAATTAGTGTAATTCTTTTTTGGCAATATATATTCTTATTCTTATATATATGAAAGTATGGCCTCATGTTGCTCAGCCCTCAGTTAATAAGTTAACTGTTAACTGACAGGTTTGCAATGTATAAACTACGTTACATTGTATTAGTATTTCGTAGTTAAGCTTGTTATTAGAAGAATCATACATAACAATGACTAGGATAACTTTCTTGTCAATGCTTCTCGGATTTGGGCACCATTTTTTTTTTATATATAAACGTTTCAGGGATCCTTGTGATTGTATTGAAGAAAAACACTTTTAAATTTGAATTTGTACGTTTTAGCCAACCTGCTGGCCTAACCAATAGTAGAGATACTAATTTGGTCAAAAAACTATGGCCGTGATTTAGATTGGAATTCAGTTTGTCAGAATCTTCAGCGTGCAGCGTTACGTGTATGTTTTTGAATCTGGGACTCGATAATGCAGCTCAACTACGAAAGGGCAGTGGCCTCTAAAGGACGAACAATATCATCGCCTTCAACCTACAGGTATTATTACAACAATTTAAAGATATTATCATACCAATACTTTTATACCCGCTATCAGCTTATACACCGCACCAAAACCCTCTCATCGCAATTACAGATAACTCTCAACGAAAGAGCAAAAGCGTTCGCTTTATTAATATGTATCTGTAATTTTCAGTTAATAAAATACAGTCATGACCTGCGGCGCCGGCGCCGCCGACCGGCGACTGAACGTTGTTTTAATTATTCTCGCTAACGAACCGCAACACTTATTATTTTATGTATTCTTTTGTGGAAAACATTCGAGAACATCGCGCTACACAGAAACAGGAGATTATCACGTTTAGAATCTGTTTTGCTAAGAGAAGACTGTTGGGGTGACATTTATGACAAAAACAAGTGATAGAAAATGCGATAATTCACAACTCCATTCGTATAGAACATACTCAAGTTCCTAGAGATTTGCACATTGAAATTGCTTCATTTGAGACATCGCTTGCGACTTCGATGTCATCGTCAAATTAAGCAATTCATTGCAATATCTTGGACTCAATATATAAATAATATATAATTATATATAACTTCCACATGCACGTGGGCTTCTTTTGTTAACCAGACTCTTAAGAGACTGCTGCTATCAGAAGAGACCACACTACACGACGCGAATACAAATTCATTCTCCCACTCATACACTCACACACACACACTTTTTGCACGCCTGTTTTCACTCATACACACTCGAACAGTAAGTACACTAAAAGTTGTATTGCGCTCGTTTTCGGCTCGTCATCTCGAGGGTAATAGCTGAAAATCAGTGTTTGCTTCTTAAGCAATATTATCGCTGAGCTATGACCTTTTTGATATTGCAACACACGCACTTTTAGTTTTAAGTATCTAGTGTCTTACCTAAAGTTTTATGTATTTACCATTATGTACAATGGTACCATTGATTGTACGTGTGTGCTGGTTTATCAAATAAATGTTGTATCTATCTATTTATCTACATTAAAAAAAATTAAGTTTAAGCTACATTTTATTTAAATGTACCACCTTTTCAAAACGGCTCTGCTAGTACCAATTTGAACCGGGGGCCATGAACGCTCACAGCTCTTTTGCGATTTAGGGTTTTATGTTGTAAAAAATATTTTTAATATTTTAACTCAGTACTTTTGAACTATCGCAGTATACATTAACTATTCATCTCTGAATTTTAATGCAGGTAATACAGAAAGTACAATATCAAACATGAAACAAAAATGCAAGCTCTGCTTACTTTGGGGCCAGATGATGCTGTGTGAAATGACCGGTTTTATTTATTTATTTACTAGCTGACCCGGCGAACTTCGTACCGCCTAACAGTCAATGAATGTCGTGTTACCTTTTAGCTGAACTTAATTTAGGCTTTTATGAACGTAATACAATGATACAAAATAAATCTTAAGGTTAGTATTTTATTATGATAAATAATACAGAAACAGAACAAAAATTCAATAATAATACAAAAATCAAGCGCTGGCATTCCTAACCTGACTAACAAACTGCCACAAATGAGGTAACACATATCTTCGATCAAGCGGAAAGCCTGGTTATGCATCTCCTTATTCGCCTCAAGATCGGGAGTTCTCGAGCTGACTCGAAAATGAGAGAGAAAATGAGATCTAGAGATGAATTCTATGTAAGATGTCTTCTGACATTTTATCTTTCTAATTGTTCCTCAGGTCACGTGGTTTCGATTGGAAATATGTCGAAATGATGATAGCAATTAATGTGCGTATCTGAATTGGAGATGCAGAAATAATTACTTCAATGATTGTCATGTCCCAATGAGTATCGTTTTCAAGCAAATTGAGCTCTTGACATGCTGCTCGAAATGTTTTGCACACTATGCCATTAACAGTTCGTAGTGATTCAAATGATGTTGGCCCACGAACTAGCAACAACCGCAAATAGAAACATTCATCATTCTTCGGATGAACTGTGTAAATATGACCAAGAGCATCAGTAGAACACATATCCGGATGACCAGGAACTGCATCGCCTAGCTTCCGTCGCAGAAATTTCTTCGATGAAGCGTTCCAATTGTAATAACGTGGCATCTTCGAGTAAAGCAACGTTCGTGCAAACGGATCGCATTGACAAATCGCAAAGAAACTGGTCAATGTTGTCGCTGGAGGTGTTTCAGCACGTTGAGCTTTTGACGCTGTGAAATATACTCTCTGACCGTTCTCTAGATGCACCCCTAAATGTACAACAGTGGGATGGATGACGTTCGTGAATAGAAAATGAGAATATACGTCAAATTGCTTCATTGCTGTTCACATATCTACCAACTTGATAGCGCGTAATTTCATCGTTGGTATTGGATGTTTGGATACCAAAACCCGCCTTATCGCTGCCTTTAATGACATATTTGCAAATGTATTTAATGGACTTGACCGAATTGCAATACTCAACGTTACAATATGCCTTGAATGTTTTGGAAAGAAGTGGCTAATATGGAACAATCCAACAAAACCAAACCAACGATTTCGTGGTTGTCAACCACGAAATCGTTTCCTTTCACCTTAGTTGTGATAGTTCTACCGTTATCATCGGGCGATCGACGCCGATACAGTGGATACCCATCGTTGCCTGTGATGGTCTCCGTCGTCAATTTTCGTGGATATCGTTTGGAACACTTGTCGTCGACCATGCATGGTGATTAGCGGTTGATGGTGCCACACGGACCATGAATGATTCATTCGTAGTTACAACATCATGTAGGTCTGGATCGATTTCAGGATAAGGAATCTCCGCACATGTGATATCATCTATTTGATCTGGCTGAATTCTTTCGACTAACCAAATAAGAAGTGTGCATACGGCAAGCCTCGTTTTTGCCATTTTTTTGAATACATCCAGCATCGAGTAATCCCAAAGACGTGTTGCTTTACAATGTAATTCATCAGCGACCGGATTTTTTGCTTGAAAACACACGCGGTGATGTCGTGCCAATCAATTGATGTTTGTCCAGGAAGCAGCTATTGAACGATTTCTATTCATTTCGGATTACACGTAAATGTAATGAATAGATCTGGCCGACCGTAATGACGAACATATGTCATTGCATCTTGCGCATATTCATGCATATGACGCGGGCTACCTGTGTATGTCGCCGGTAAAATAGTCAATCGACCAACATTTTCTGTATCTCCTTCCGTGCTAATTGCATCGCGTAATTGGATATACTCTTCCGAACACAATTTAGCTTGGTTCAACCGAATGAAAGTTAAGCGCTCCGTTTCGATTTTTACATACATGTCAACGCAATATTGTAGAAACAGTGGACGAAATCGCAATAAATAGTCAGTCAATGTCAGAATTTTGACGAATCATCAAACGATGATAATTCATCGAACTAACCATCTTGGTAGTTTCCTCACCTGAAATAAATACATTCAAATTAGCATTTTACTAGTAAAACTCATGTATTCCTTGAAGGGGTAAACAGAATGTGATCATCTAATCTTTGTTCAATATTTTCTAAACCAACAACCCCTAATAGGGTTAACGACTCTTACTACTCTCTGTTAAATTAGAAGCGGCTCTACTTTTTTGGGTTCCAAAACCAAACCGATTAAAATGTATTTTACGTTAAAATAAAAATTATTTATTTATTTATTTAATCCTTTATTGCACAAAGAAATATAAATGTACAATGCTTTAACCATTAAGCCCGCTTGGCTTAATGGTTAAAGCATTTTCTACCAGCCAACCTGCAAGGTTGAGAAAATAAAAAGTAGGCGTGCTAACTTAATCTAAGAATAAGGAAATATAACACATATAGACAGCATTTTAAAAATAATTTCCTAAATATATATATATAGTGCTTGCTCGATGATCGGTTTCACTACTGAACTCGTCACTATTTTTTTATATAATTATCTTCAATATGTTCTGTATTGTTGAAATTGATATTGTTATTAATATATTTATATATATATAAAATAGATATTATATTCATAGTAAAATATAACAATAAATAAGATACATTTAAAAAATACATACAATAACCATATCAATTTCAACAATACAGAACATATTGAAGATTAATTATATTAAAAAAAAAAACGAGTGTCAAGTTCAGTACTGAAACCGAGCATCGAGCAAGCACTCGGCTGAGAAATAAGGGGACGAGGGACATTATAGTGTATACCTATAAGACTAAACTACTAACCAAAGAAAGCTACTAGTCTTAAACTTTACTCAGAAAGTATTCGTAGACAAACTATGATATTGATACTCACCATTCAATGGATTAATCATTTTAATATTGAAGTGACATCCATCGTCTGGAGGTTTTAAAAGGACCACTCCCCTTACGATTAAAGAAAAAAAGTTATAGATTACTGTATCCTACCAACACTTACATATGGGAGTCAAACATGGACGTACACAAAGGAAGCAAAAAATAAAATACTAAAATGTCAAAGAGCGAGAGGAGAGAAGCATAATGAAAATATAACTTATTCACAAAATAAAACACACATACATACGCAAATAAACAAAATTTATTGATGCTCTACAACATGCGATGAAAATGAAATGGCAATGGGCGGGACATGCAGCAAGAATGAACAAAGAAGGATGGGCGAATAGAGTGACAAACTGGAGGGGTCCGACTGGAAAAAGAAGAACAGGCAGACCGCTTGCCCGATGGTCCGACGAAATTAAAAAAAATACCAACACACCGAACTGGACTGAGATAGCAAAGGACCGCGAACAGTGGAAGCAGCTGGAGGAGGCCTTTACCCGAGAGGGGTCCTAACGTAATATTATCTACTCGAGAATGAAATCGTTATAATATAAATGATAATATAATAATATAATGAATATATAATCATAAAAAACATCCAATAATACAATATATAAGAGTAATAGAAAATAAGTAATGATACAAACAATGTAATGTTATACCATAAATAGTCGCCAACATAATTAAGTATCTATCTACCTACCAACTAATACGAATTAATGTTAAAATTGATAATGTAACTACGTACTTACCTACTTATAAGTTAAGGAATAAACAGGCTTTTTTATTTTTATTTTATTTATTTATTTATCCATCGTCTGCTTGCCAAAACATCAGCGGGTATTGCAACGCGTCATATGAACGGTGTGTTTCATATTTTTTTGCAATTGCCCAGTATTGCGACGTGTGAGCACAAAATCGCGTGTTTCCAAGTTTTCACCAACAATCAAGTTTGCCACTTCATTGATTGTTGGAGCGTTAAATGTGCGTTCGTTTATCTGATCTGATCACGACTTTGTAGCCATCACTTGGTATGCGCTCCAACGCAATCTTAAATAGCCTAACCAATGCATGATGTTCATTAAGCAGTTGCTGAAAATCTTGGAGAATTGCTCTTTTCATAGCTGTGTTGATCCCTTGACGCCGATCAGTTGTTCTTCCATATCGCCATATTGCAAGTACATTTGCAAGAATTTATGCTGTGCATCTTCAAGAGGTTGCAATGATCCAATTTGATTGTAAATCTGGCCTTGAATCTGTAAAGTCAAAAGCGAAGTTATTTGTGATTTACAATCTCTTTTCAGAGACAAATACAGAAATTTAACAAACTACATTTAAGCATTTTTTTTATTATCGTAGAAAATAAATATTTACTCTTTTACATAAATTACCTTAAATGTCATTTGAAAACAGACATTGTATTTTTGAGTGTTCGCTAGAAAAGATCGTGATTCTGGTGTTTCGTAACTAAGCAAGTAATACAATAGCACTGGTGGCGGAACCAATAATGGCAATTTCACTATGCCACTTAGGCAGCACAATCCAGGCGTTTCACCAGCAAACTTCAATGCGCCACAATGCTGGTAAACAACGTCCATTGAATGCATACTGTCAGGTACTGATAGATTAATAATGTCAGATATTTGACACTGCATCATCTAGTAAGCAAAGTAAGCAAAGCAAGCAAAGCTTGTGTTATGGATGATTTATACTTTACTCTTTTATACATTTTTTACTTCACAATATTAGGGTGTGAATAATGATATTGAGTTAAATCATACAAGTGCAGAATTGGCTTCTGGTAGTGACAAGTGACAGTCGGGTGAATCAGACCACTGATTTAAAACCTTCATCACGCATCACGCAACTCATTCGTAAAGACATTCATGCGGCTTCGTCGATTGAATATTATCTTTTATTGAAAGGGTGGCCGAACACTTAGCTACGCGTATTTCAGGAGTTTCATGAATATTTAAAATTAACTTTTATCGATTTATTTTTAAACTAACTGTTTCCCGCGGCTTTGCCCGCGTGGTAGATAAAAAGTAGCAAGATAATAAATGAACTAATGTCGGAAAAATTACTAAGCATAATCACGGTTTCGCGGTTTGACTATGATCCCGAGTGAATTTTTTGAAAACCTTTGTTAGTGAGCAATTACGGCCCTAGAGAAAGCTGCATACCAAATTTCATTCCAGTCCGTTCGGTGGTTTCTGAGATCTTGTGATGAATGCTATTTGACAAATATATTTAGTAGATAATGATTTACAGTTTCATATTTAGTATCTTTCAGAATAATATCGCGTACTTATTTGATCAACTAGCATGATAATAGTTTAGATACGTATATCATCATCTGTCACTATTTGTCACTACACACACACTATCTGACAAAAGTATGCTGACTATTTGTCATTGTGTAACAACAAATTTTAAGCAAAGTTAAGGCAGTATTTAAGTAATGAGGCGTTTATAAGTAAGGCCTCCATATTAAAACTATCATTCTCGCATTATAAGGAAGGTTGCGGGTTAAAATTAATATATATAAATAATAAATATATTGTAAGGAACATGGAGCTACCTTCCATTTATACTCTTCGGTACTGCGCAGAGTATGAAGGCCAGCATATCATCATACATTTTGCTGCGACTTGGCTGCCTGTCATCGTAGAGAGAAGAACGCACATTCATTGTTTTTCGGATTGTCATTGTGAGAGGAATGATTTCTGTTAATTTTGAATAGAGTATCGTTTTAGCTTGTACGGTGTATTTTCTTTTATAAATTAGATCCTGATCAAGACTAAACCAATATATTAATATACAACCGACACCCCTAAACTAACCATAGCGCCCGTATAGACCCAAACTAAGCTAATTTATACATATCTAAGATAAGTTCAATACAAAACTTTAGTTGGCACTAAGGAGAATGAGCCTTAATAATTTTAAGACTTCATACACAATGAAAACAACATCAGTAAAGCAAATCTTTAAAATAAGATCCGTCTCAGCGTTTCCATAATCATGGCGCACTCGTATCTGCCAGCGGATAGGGCTATAAACGCCACAATAAACCCCAATACACTTATAACGGCTCAGTTCATTGCCGTATAGAGCCTTCATAAAATTCAAATTCACCAAAGCGCACGTAAAAACGACTATTGTATAAGATAAGCTTCATACGAAATTGCTTTAACACAAAATCACACAGGATATATATAACTTTATTTGAGCTAAATGCTTTTTTTTTCAGATAATATTTTCATTAATGATGCTGTGTGCAATGTCCTATATTATTTATTATTATTATTATAACCAGTTTAATTGCTATTCAGAATTTTAATATTTAATTACCAAAATAATTCCGGCTATCTTTAATGTACGACCGTCATAATCTTGTCGTTCGCTTTCTAATAGGAGTGAAAGAGATAGTATTGTGATTCAGATTTACCTCCTCTGTAATTAGATTTAGCTTTATTATAAACTAGCTGTAATATACTGACTTTACTCGTGATGATTTTAACATTAAGGTACCGTATAACCGTATTAAGGTAGTATAAAATCGAATGAGCTAGTGGCCAATTCTGGTGACGGCCTTATAACGGCTGACAAAATACCTGAGATGTTCAATGTCACTGTCTCTAGCAAATGCTAACCTTTTCATAATAATGACCGCTCACATTGTGGCGGTTGTGGTTAAAAACCAAATAAAACCTTTTTTGACGTCGGTTAACACAATTGGAAAGTCACAAAAAAGCAAAATATGGAAATTTTATTTACTTGGATGTCATATATTTTCCAGCTGTTTTGATTTAAAAACCAAACTACTGAACCGATTTTGATCAAATTTCTATGGGACCAATCGGAAAGTATGCAGGTACTTAAACATGAAAACATTTTTTTCTCAATCGGTTTATTAATGATGGAGGTAATGAGGTAACAAACATAAAAAAACAACTGAATTGAGAATTTCCTTTTTTTGTAAGTCCGAATTTTTTGTAGTCAGTTAAAAATTACTAGTCCATATAAAATGACAGTCGGTCAGATGGTCGCATTAATAATGTATAGACGAGATCGCTAATAGTCGGAAACCATACGAAGGCAGGTCACTGATTTTATTACTCTGGATTATTACGAATGAAATACGATATGTTGGTGGATTCCACACGATACGTTTTGTATACCTTGCAATGAATCCATGTCTATTACCTATCTACTAGGCATTTAGTCTTTGGGTGGTTTATTAAACTCACCGGTATGAAATAAATATTGGAAGACAAAGCACACAACACCATTTAGTCCCAAACTAAGCATATATTGTACTATGGTGACCAGATGACTGATAGAATCTTATTATTATAAATGTGAATGTAAGTTTGTTTGTTACTCTTTCACGCGAAAACTACTTAACCGATCATCATGAAACTGTGTACACACATTCTTGGAGGTATTAGAAGTAACATAAGATACTTTTTATAAGAAAAAAAAAATATTTTTTACGAAAGATATTTATATGGCAAAACAACGTTTGCCGGGTCAGCTAGTACTTATATATTTTTAAATACATACATATGATACTAGCACCCAGACATAGAACTAACACCTATGTTAATCACACAAATTGTTTTGTCCTAGGAGCGAATCGAACCTTCAACCTACTAAACTGATAGGTCAGTCAGATAGATTGGTTTGACTCGTACAAACTTTGAAAGGGTAACTTGACTGCCCAACTCCACTGAGTAAAGCTACCCAACTGTCATTTACTGAGAACCGTACTCGCTTTAGACCTGGGGGCCGACCGCGGTAATTTTGAACGTTCGAACCAAAGCTAAACCTAAGTCAAAACGTTATATCTAAAATATTTCGTACCGCGCTAATCACTATAACGGTTACGATTTTGCTCTCATTTGAGTCATACGTTGATCAAATGTTGCGGGATCGCGTTATTTTTGACAGCTCTTTTTAACGAACGTTTTTGATTTAGTACTTCCTAGTAGTCTGTACATAGAGTAATACTAGATAGATTTAAATAAATTTGTTCGATTGATAAAATCAACGATTAAATAATTCAGGAAGAATAGCGCGGTACCATTTTGACATTCAGATCCAAATCCAAAATTCATATCCAAACCTTTGCCAAATGGCATAAAAAATGGCAATTACGTTCACAAATACCGTAATAAATATTTTGGCACTGGACATAACGTTAAAAATATTCATTACACATCACATAAAACAAATGGATACAGTTTCATTAAAAATAAATGAGTTATTGCTACCTATCGTCTTTTTTCTTTACTCCTCGTCAAACTTACTCGAATTATTGACAGTGGTACCCACACTAGATAGATATCTGTATTGCAGGTACGATTATAAGAATATACGATTATTATAACACGGGTGAATTGTAGCTTCGGTTCATAGCTTGCCATTGAATAAAAGTACAAACACATTTCACAATAACATAATATATTTCTTATAAAGATACATACATAAATAATATAGATATAATATTGGGATTACAAAGGATTCAAACATGCGTCTTCTCCATACAACATACAAAGCACCGGCTTTTGCAGGACTCGTATGTACTTACCATTACGAGTACTAACTAGAACATACAGTGTAAAGAAGCGCTATTTTAGTTGCAATCTAATTGTGGTTGGAGGTAGTTTGAAACCGAACATCTTGTCAGCAATCGATTATAGCCTGTAGCACGTGTTTTTAACGTATTATGTTGAAGCTGAAAGATGAGATTTGTTCAGCTTAAACAATTATATTAGAGTTTTAACCGACCTCAAGAAAAGGAGGCGGTTCTCAATTCGGCTTATGAACCGATTTGAAAACATAATTTGTAATGTGAAAGTATATTCTTTCCGATTGGTGCCATAGAAATTTTATCTAAATCAGTGCAGTTGTTTAGTTTTTAAATCAAAATTGGTGGAAAAAATATGTCATCCAAGTAAACGATATTTAGAATTTTTGTTTTCTTGTGACTTTCTAATGGCGTTAATCAACTTCAAACTTCGGTTGTATTTTTATGGACTAAAATTGTTTTCAATGAAGTCGGTTTGCTTTTTAGTATTTAAAACGTAATTATAGTTAACAATTTAATGATTCTATGAAAACTGTTGTACTTAAAGTCTAAAATTAAATAATTGGACACGAAGTAATCCAACTATTCCAAAGTTTCAAATAACTGAACTTGTCTAAACAGTTTATGAACAAATCTCACCTCTTAACCTTACTGTACTAATATTTCGAAATGTCAACTATTGACAAACCCAAAGAAATATTTTATCCCTATACATGCAAGCTCAACGTGTCAGTTACAAAAACAAGCATTAGACTGTGTTGTTGATAATTTTTAGCCGATTTGCGGAGTAAACATTTTGCTCTTATGTTATTTATTTTTCCCGAGCTATTTCGGGTTTTATTTGTAACTAGCGACCCGCCCCGGCTTTTCACGGGTGCAATGTTGATACTAAATATACTACAGAATGTCTTTATATACAACGTTATCTAAGAGATTAACATAACCTAAGAGATAGATATATACCATCGTGGACTTTTTTGTAGAACTATTCAAGACTGTAGTACATTATTTTGATCTACCTCGTTGAGTTCAGACAGCGTTTGCAATGTGAGCCCAAAAAAAATGTTAATTTACGACATCACATTAGAGACCTCTAAAAGTATCAGTGTTTCTCTACTATATTATGCATGTACTATACATATAAACTTTCCTCTTGAATCACTCTATCTATTAAAAAAAACCGTATCAATATACTTTGCGTTGTTTTAAGGATCTAAGCATACATAGGGACAGACAGACAGCGGGAAGCGACTTTTTTTATACTATGTAGTGATTTTAGTGATTTTATTCAAATAAATTATTGACTCGGTGTGAAGCTAGAGTTATTGACTCGATGTGAATGTTTGAAATGAAAGTTTCGTGTTTCTTTGTTTATTTATGTTTACAGTTGTATCTCGACCGTGATGCCACCAGCCGCGCGTTTCAGTCTGAAAACCAGCGCTGCTTTCATACTTTGTATGGGAGTGGCATAAAGCTGAGACTGGACCTATTTGGGCACACACAGGGAGGGACTGTTGATTGTGGGTGTATGTTAGTAGGTAAGTAGGTAAAGTGTTTGGGTACCCTTCTGCCTAGGGGGGTGCCTGTACTTATACTATTTCGTTTTATTTAATTTTTACTGTCTGTACTTTCTTTTCTTTGTGTGTGAACCAAATAAATGCCTATTCTATTCTATTTATTGTGATTTGAGCAAAAATAATCCGTATAATTGTTATATAAAGAGCCACCATTTTTTAAAAATAGCAAACGTCTAACGACAACATACGACTTTGTGACGTCTTACTATCTGAATTTTTTTTATTTTTTTTTAATTCCTGGACATTTCCCACAGCATAATCTGGCCTCAAGGTAAGCTGAGATTGTGTTATGGGTACCACATGACTGATATACTACTTAATATACTTATTTTTGTAAATATATACATATTAGCTGATGTCCACGGCTTCGTGTGGTACCTTCCTAAAAAGTAGCCTATGTCATTCTCCAAGGTTCCATGTATCTCTATATCAAAGTTCATCAAAATCGGCTCAGTGGCTTAGGTGTGACAACGTGACAGACAGACAGAGTTACTTTCGAATTTATAATATTAGTAGGGATTATACGAGTACACCTTTAAACTCACTCTCACTTTACACACACACACACACACACACACACACTTTACACACTACACACTCGCTACTTCAGATTCAATATTTTTTGTGAAGGGGTCTACAATCCCCTATGGTATGCCATAGTATCTAATTTGGGTTCTGTTTTATTATCTTCGGAGGTGGGCGTTAACATTCGCGACACAGTAACATTTAACTTCTGCGTAATGTTATCGTTCTTCCCATGTTTTTGAGATATATTTGTTTATGCTCCCAAAGTCAAAAGTCAAAGTCAAAAGATGATTTATTCAATACAATCACAAGGATCACTTTGAAACAAACAAATAAATACATTTTGATTTTTTTTTTGATTGAAACACCCATTGTGCAATTTGACATTGGCGAAATTGTCATCATTACATACATGTGATACATGCCATTAGCGAAGAAGAAGGCTGTTGCTTTCATTGAATTAGCTTACAGCTGACAGAGTCTTTGCTACGCTATCAACAACCGTCACTTACCTGTGCTATCTCAGTAGATTGAAAACCAATCTAGTTATCGATTACTGTGAGTTAACGCGGTAACTCGCTTTGTGATCGAACACCCTTATATTACATTGAACATATCAATATATATCCATCAAAATCAACACGCATATTAGAAGTTTATTATTGGGGAGTGATCGTATTCGAAGTGAAGTATTTATTTGTGAGTTGACCCAGATTAGCGGTTGTGGTAAAGTTGTATGTTATGAATATCAATCATGTGTTAGTAATATCATGTGTCTCAGGGATGATTTCATTCAATTCGTTTATTGAAAATAGACGTTTATTGAAACTGACTTACACTTCTTATCATTTTCCTCTCGAACACAACCAGACTGTGTTCATTTTGCTTGCTCAATACCCATCATTCCGATCCGTACGTTAGAACCGGCCTTAGTAGGGTGTTATAAAATAGGACCTTGGTTTTCCTAGGCAGCAGTTTAGAACGGAAATGCTTTAGTAGACCGAAGTAACATTTATTGGCTGCGAAAACTCTTTCACCAATTCACCGCAGTCATCTCGTAAATGAATGAATGAATATTCTTTATTGTACACCTTAAAACTAAATATAACAATTTTATAACTAATTTAATTAAGAAAAATTATATACAATGAGCGGTCTTATCGCTAATCGATTTCTTCCAGACAACCTTTCTTTATACAACCTTGGTAACCTTGATACAAACATAATTAAAACTAAAAAAAAAAAGAGTACGTACGCCACAAATCTTGGTAGGTAACTGACTAGTATTAGGTACCTATTTGCAATCAGAATCAATATAAAAATAGTGTAGGTCACCATTTACAAAGATACAAAGATTAAGCACTGGCATGTTCTTTTTGAGAAATAAATTCGTTAAACACGCGTTACCACAATCATCATGTCGCGCCAAAAAGGGTCAGCTCATCGTTATGCCAATTTGATAACGTTGGTCTAGCGCATATCATTTTTTCGAACTGAAAAAGCCATTGATTGAAAAAGCTTATACTAAAACATATGTGATCATCTCGCAATTATCGTCTTCGGTAGTTTAGAAGTTTGTGAGTAGAAAGTAGCATCTGATGTGTAGGTAAAAATCTAGAATACGAGTTTATAAGGTACACTATACTAAACTTATCATTACTCGTCGGCCCCCGGAAAGCGGCACGGAGTAGGTAGAGTCGCGTCCATTATCAGATGTTGTGATAGCCGCGCCGGCTCTGTGGCGGCGAGCCAAATCGTTTTATTCATCACGATATTATAAATCGCTCAAAATGTTTCTGAAATAATCCTTTACAAATGTGATACAAAAAGCGATTTATGTAAAGTAAGCGGGTGGAATGTACTTTGCTTAACTCAAAATACCATGTTGATAAAATAGAATTTCATGTATGATATTGACGAAATACCCTCAGCAAATAATGTGTTATTAAGTCATAAATATAATCATTATAAACTTTGCTTATATTTAAATAAGCGTTAAAATATGATGATGTTATATCTAATTACTTACAGTTAATAAAAAGCAATCATACAAACCGGAACCGTACCTAATGTAATGCCTAAAATAATTTCAATATTCTCGTAATTCGACGTGATTCAGCAATTCGATCTGTGGCTGAAAACTCAATAATTGAATCGCATCGCAATCAGCAATGCCGACGCTGCTAACACCGCCTCCGGGTTTATTACATATTCAAACTTACAATGTTACCTATTGAAATCACATGTTCTGACATCATACGAGGCACAGATTTCAAGTTATCAGTGTTTACAAAATTAACTAGATATGTTTCAACTCATTGAGCTCTTTGAGAAATCTATATCTATAAAAGAGCTTAACCTAACTGACTGACTGACTGACTGATTTATCATCGCCGAACCAAAACCGCTGAAGCCAGAAAGCTGAAATTTGGAAGCTAGCTTCCTTTTATAGCAAAACCACCCACTAAGGGGGGGTTTTTTGAAATTGAACTCCTAAGAACCCTCTTAGGGGGGAAAAAGGGTGAAAACTAATGTATGAAACTTTTTAACGCTTGGTGCGATTTGCTTGAAACTTGATTTGAATAATTAAAATGAGAAAAAAAATGGATACGTTATTCGGGATTTTTCAAAATAACCCTTACAAAAATGGGTAAAATGGGGTGTCAAAATTTGTATGGGTTTTTTTAAGCGGATGGTTTGATTTCTTAGAAACATAGTTTGGATACTTAAAATGCAAAATAAATGGAAACTTATTTTAGGATTTTTCAAAATAACCCTCATAAAGAGGGTGAAAAGGGGTGAAAACGCAAGTGTCAAATGTCTTATGACATTCTAGTGTGGGGGGTGCTGCTGATATTAACACTATATTTGTGTTGCAGAAAAGGGCTGTTCGTGCAATTTATAACATGGGCCCCACTTAGAAGTAAATTTAGAGAAGTAAATATCATGACAGTGTCTTGTCAGTATATATACGAAAATTTAATGTATGTCCACAAAAATGTTTATTTATTAAAAAATATTGCGTTTGTATTACCACTAGAAATAAAAATAAACTCGCTGTTCCCACTGGCTCGCTAAAGTAGGTTTTTTATAGGCAAAGTGTACGTTTCTATAACAAGGTGCCAAGCAACGTGTTAGATTTGTCGATTGGCAAATTAAAAACGTAATTAAACAAAAACTGTCTATTAAAGGATTATAAAAAATATCTGATTATTTAGATGATAAAAAAGCTTGGGTTGAATCTGCTCTAACTCGACTCGGCATCCGTAACAAAATTGGCAAGGATCATACAAAAAAGTGTTAAGACGAGTTTCTTGCCGGATTCTTCTTGGGGTTAGGAGGAACCGGCAGCTAAATTCTCTAGCATGTAAGAAGACGATTCAAAGTGGTCCTTGTGATTTTATTGAATATAGAAAGTTTTGTATTGTATTGTATTTGTCTAAGTAAAAAGTAAAATGTTTCATATAACGCGTGGTGCGATTTGCTTGAAACTTGATATGAATAATACTATAATAACGCGCTGGCGAAGTCGCGGGGTTTCCAGCTAGCAACTGAATAAAGGGTCGACAACGCGAGTATAACTCCTTCGAGTATCTGCTTGTGACGGTATCATTTAGGTAACTACGTTAAATCAAGTTATTTAAAATGAACTTAAAACGTTTTTTGGAACCGCCATCAGTGGCGATTCAATCCAATCAGCGTACTATAAAGCACACCATCCTAGAGCCTCTGCCAAAGACCCGCAAATTGTAGGTACGAGTAGGTACAGATCGCGCACGCTAACCCGCAGGCAAATATTAGTAAAATATAATACAAAGTAAACAGTAGACGAAGTCACTACTTGCAAAATTAAGGGTAACATAAAATAAGAAAATAAAAAATATAAGTCTGAAAAATGACGTTACATAAACCAAAGGTTTCAACTTTTGGTCTTCTTTTTGATTAAATCTTATCACATATTCGAGTACCTATTCATTCCCTCACTGCACGAGCCCCATCTCACTTTCAAATCTTAACACATGTGCACTCCCAAAGGTACACGGTTTAATAACCACCCTATCAACCCTTGTGGCACAGCACGCATAATCATAAGCAGAAGGGTCACTCAAAAATGATAACGCCACGCGTTCAAAAACATGTTTAAAACCACACAGAGCAAAATTTATGGTATAATAATAATTATTACTATTATTCACACAGCATCATCTGGCCCCAAAGAAAGAAGAGCTAGTGTTATGGGTACCACATGACTGATATACTACTTGTACACTTATTTTTATTTTGTTGTAAATACCCAAGACAAATACTTGCAGATCATACAAACATTTGTCCCGTGGCGGGAATCGAACCCGCAACCTTTTGCGTCTCATCCGGACCTAAGCCCACTGCGCCACAGAGGTCATCAAGTATGTACGTACTTTCGGAAAAATATTATTTAACAATATTACTGAGTACCTAATAGACAAAACTAAGGATAGAAAAGAGGCATATGTGATTATTCGGCTGATTAGTTAAATAAAGAGAATATCTAGTATCATTACGATATGTGGTTTGTTTGTAAAATAATCGTACATACTGGTTGGATAGCACGTATCGTCCTCCTGTGTAGGGATGTTCACCCTAGCACTTGAAGTTGCAAATGACGGAGTGTTTGTGTTTTGGATCTAACTTCGTTTAAGGGGTTGCATCTACCCTGTGTACAATGTAAGTACCCTGGAGACGAACGTGACGTGTGGAGAGGTTTGCGTATTAGAAAAACTTATATATATTCTGTGATCTTGTATTTTTATGATAAACAGTTTATTTTTAAATAATTACAGACTAATACAATACACATGAAAATATTTAGGTATTTGGATCGATCAATAGATAGTTCATCTGTTCCAGAACACTGCCACTGGGCACTGTCAACAAGACGCTGGCGGCATTGTTACGTTGAATGGCAATGGTGATACACTGGACAAGATAGGAGCCAGCTCTTGGCTCATGCGATGTTTCTAGTATATTATTAAGTTTGACACTATATCTTATACCTACTTGATGTACATGGAATGTATATTTGTAACATTTAAAAGTCAAATAAAGTCCATTTTGAACCTTATGTCATATACATAAATGTCGACTATAATATACTCCTACCTACTACCTATTATAACAGAGAGAACATTACATCTACTAGTTATCCCGCTCGCAACATTATCCGCGCGGTTTTAGAAGTAAAATGTATAACAATAAAATACAACGTATAGCCTTCGGGATAATTTAG
The DNA here is from genome assembly GCA_948098915.1 of Lampropteryx suffumata. NCBI lineage: Eukaryota > Metazoa > Arthropoda > Insecta > Lepidoptera > Geometridae > Lampropteryx > Lampropteryx suffumata. The sequence goes on along the minus strand of OX402561.1, from coordinate 2,113,619 downwards.
CTATCTATTGGAAAATATTTTTTTCTAGAATCGGTTTAGTAGTTCTAAAGATAACGCTACCGTGTCTGAAAAGTCAATACTTTTTTTATTCTAAGTTTGATTTCCCGCAGTCCCATTGCTTATTTAGTTTAATTAATAATGATCCAGATTCCGAGATTATAATAACCCGACGCTGGATAATCTATTATCTAATCATAATCTATCTAATCTACAATAAGTTCCACTTCTTAGCAAAGTACTTATCTTATAATTAAAAAGTGAATATTTTCCCGATGTCTCGTTGCTTATTATGCATAAATAGTGTATAATGTTCCAGATTTTAAAATAAAAATGAACCGGAAAAACAGCCGCTAGCAATTAATATATCCCGTGCCTAATACGTATTTAGTAAATATATAAAATAATAAATAATGCCGGACATTACACACAACATCATCTGGCCACATAGTAAGCAGAGCTTGTGTTATGGGTACCACATGACTGATATACTACTAATATACGTTTTTTTTAAATACACACATATTTACATAGAAACACTCAGACCCAAGACAAATACTTGCAGATCATACAAACATTTATCTCGCGGCAGAAATCGAACCCGCAACCTTCTGCGTCGCAGCCGGAGCTTGGACCATTGCGCCACAGAGGTCGTCGTATGATCGATGATTTTTATGATATTCATTTTCATTACATTTTTTATGATATGTGAGTTGTACTTTTTATCATGGTAAATATTTGTGTGGAAATTATGATATTTTCAAAAGTTTTATGATATTGGTATAAACTATGTGCAAAATTACTGACAATAATTCAACGCCCGCTCTTTGATTAAATAGGTAAGTACTTTGACTTATTTAAACCGAATGTGATTTAAAAAAAACAGACTTTCCAAGCTCGTAAAGGACTACGGTTTTTTTTTTTTTTTTGGCACATTTAAAATTAATATAGCTCTTTGAGAAATGTAATATCGGTGAGATCCCGAAGGAGTAAAGGTTAACACAACGTATAGTAAGTTACCTTCCAATTTCATGGCTAAAATGAAGGTAAATATAATTATTATATGTATGAACATCTGGTACTTCCATTTACTATTATTGACAACCTCTGTGGCGCAGTAGGCCAAGGCCCGCCTAACACGCAGAAGTTTGCGGTTTTGATTCCCGCAGTGGGCCAAAATGTTTGTATGATCTGAAAGTTTTTGTCTTGGGTCACGTTTTATTTATGTAAAATATGTATATTAGTAGCTTATAAGTCACGTGTACGCATAACACGAGCTCTGCTTACTTTGGGGCTAAATAATGCTGTGTGAAATGTCTGGTATTATACATATATTTATTTGTAACTACGTAATTGAAACAGTAACATAATGTAGTAAGTTCCGTCCATTACACATAATATTGTCGTGCAAGTCCGTTATAGTATCGTGATCTATGAAATACTCGTACTCCTTTCATTCGTGGACGACTTTTAACATTTACTAATTTATTGAAGTGAAAACTTCTATAGCATCGTTGTGATTGAAAGTCGATGAAACGAAAAAGCGACAGTAAAAAGAGACAGACACATAAATTTATAAGATTTAACGTGGGAGAAAATGAGGTAAGAAGCATTATACAGTGTTTCTTATATTCTTATTCGTCTCATTATCTTGAAGCCAAAATTTTTTAAGGTTTCACTTCTACCACGTGTGAATTATACACATGTTTTTTTTATTTTTTAACCGATTTTAAAAGACTTTAAAAAAGGAGGAACTTCTCAATTTAGCGAGGGGAAGAGAAAAAAATTAACGCGTTATGAAAAACCGTAAGAGAAAGAGAGAATGAAGGAGACTGATAACTAGTCTCCCACATTATATATATATATATATTTACGGTAGAATTCGCCTATTACGACTTCGTTTATAACGGCTAACCGTTTTTAGGATGCAAACACACGTTAGGTTCTATACAGACGCACTATGAAAACATATCCGACTCCGGTTTAAGCGACCAACTACTTAGAATGACCTATTTTGACAATAAATTGGCCGGTTAGAATGACGCGCAGTGTTTTTACGAAACAAATGCACCACGCCAGCCCACATCCCTGCTTTCATGCTCGCCTAGTATGGTGATCAGCGCGCGTAAATTATAGTCAGTATATTTCATCTGTTTTGTCAAGGTCAAGGACTCGTTACGAGCGTTAAAATGAGTTCAGTGAAGTGAAGGTGTTTCTCAATTGTAGAAAAAAGATAAATATAAACGTTTAGAAGCTTGTGAATCTAATGTAAACTTTTCAAAAAGGAATTTGGCATGTTTTACTCTAAAATCACTTAAATTATACTGTCGTTTTGTGCGTCGTCCGGTTAGTACGTCTAAATGACACCGGTCCCTTAAGGATACACGAGTCAGCGGCTCAAACTCGTTAGTGGGCGCAGCTAAAATGCACGCTATTTCATCTAGCTTAGTGTGAGAAAGGATATACGTGCACCAAGAATGGATATGAGCAGTAAGGAGATAGCGTGATTATAATTTCTAGTCATATGATCAGATTAGACTATGATTTCTAAATAAAACGATTGCGTAAAAATAATGAATAGACCTTTAGCTCAAGGGTTCTCATGAAAAAACTACTGAATGTATATATTAAAAAAAAATTACTTAAGCTCTTGAACAAATAATCTATGCTTGTATCGGAATATTTTTTTAGTTTGCGTACTCCGTTTGTTATTTATTCACACCTAAAGCTGCGCTAAAATCAGTGATGAAAAACGGGTTTTTTGAGTCTTGTATCTTTCTTTTCTACCCATATTATTTTTACAATTCTGTATTGATACAAACATAGATTATGACAATACAAATTAATATCACTTTTAGTTTTGGTTGTTCATCATCAGACGGTGGTGTGATCACCCTTCGACGTTTGTATGGAAAGATAATCGACTAGTTCACTCTTAAAGGTCGTTATATCCGGATTCTACTGTATGTATCTTTATATATATAATTCTACTGTACGTGTCTATGTCACTGAACTCCGCCTAAAGGGCTAGACCGATTTGAATGTTTTTTTTTGTGTGTTCAAATGGATTCGAGAATGGTTTAGATTTACAATTAGATCACTTTAAAAAAAAAACGCGCGGACGAAGTCGTGAACGGGACAGCTAAGTATAAACATATATATGTGGGAGACTAGTTACCGGTTAGCTACCAACCCCTCTCTTTCGTTTTGATTATTAATGCAATAAATACATATAATTCATATAATGTATGCGTGCATATATATATTTATGAATATAGTTATTTATTGAATTTATAAACAAAATTAAATAGGGGTGGATAGAGAGAATGAGAGCCTGGCACGTTAATGATTAATTATGCCAACTCTGCACACGAAAGAGACGTTCGTTCCTAACACGTGTTTCGAGACACGTACATTTTTTTTAAGTAACATTACTCAAAGACGAAAATATTTTTGGTTTAAAAGGGTATACTCCAAAAGTGGTCTCATTTAAATTTGGTCAAAATCAGTCAAGCAGATTTTAAAAAATCAACAAATATCTATAAATTTTATACATCGATGATATTTTTATATACATAAAGTCGTTTGTCTTTTTAGTTTTTAAAACGTTATTATTTGTGTAACACTTTTTATTTTAATCTCAGAATGTAATTAAAGTCAATGATCTAAAATCTATTATTCTGGCAATTAAGTAAACTATTGTAAATACAAATCGAACAGATTGGGATCAATCAATCACAAGCTAATATCAATAAGCGGGCGTGCAGTGCAGTCAGTCACGCGTGACGTGTTAAATATTCAGGCTGTGTGACGTCCGTCCGTCCGAGTGGCAAATCGATAGCCTATTTGATAGCCGCCTGCAGCATACGAATTCTGTAATACCTACGGGTTAGCGCGTCTGAAATGTTTTACAGGATTTATATTTCTTTGGTACTTAATTTATTTTTTATATATTTTACCCTGCAAACGAGTGTCTGGCGCCCTACCTACCAACCCGCACTGGACCAGCGTAGTACCTACAATGGTTCAAACCCCCATACTTCATTAATCACAACAGGGACGATTGAAGGAAAGAAAGGACCTTGACCTGCAGTAGGACGTCACGGGCTCTTAATAATAATAAAAAAATATTCGTTGTACAAAATCCACAGCTCTTAATAATATTATACATAAAACATATTTGTTTAACCGACAGCCAATAAAGGATTTACATTAAAATTAACAAAGCAAACCGATAGTAATCAAGGTGTGATGCTTGTATGTAATTATGTGTGTTTGTGTTTTGTGTAAAAAAGAAAAAAAATTATACACCTTAAGACACATTATAAGTGTATGTGTTTTATTATAGTATTAGCAGTGCGTGTGCAATTTGTGTTGGTTGAACAGACAAAAGAACAATCGCGGTACATTTGCGCCAGATAGATTGCAATACAATACAATACATATAATACATATACAATACATATACAATACATATAATATTTCGAGTTTTGGATTTAAAGTTTATGCTATTTTGAACTGTGAATGCAGATATCTTAATTGAATGATTTCTAATAAAAAAATGATCGCCGTGAAAACGCGTAAAATAACTTGATCAGCAAGTCACCTTAAGTTTTACCATCTGCCAATTTTACCATCTATAGCCTATCAGAGACTGTGGATTCGTGAATAAATTTACGAAAGCTTATCAAAAAATCAATTTAGAGTACATTTCAAGCGAAAACATATAAAATGTATTAAATTCCTGAGCGAGTGGACGCAAACATTTCTGAAACTCATTTGAAATGAATAACTCATGGAAGTCAGTGAATATGAAGTGCATTTGAGAATCTAAATGTGATATAATGTTTTCTGATAAAAAAAACTCGATTTGAGCTCCTCTAAATACGTGTTAAAATCATGGTGTTAAGGCACTCGCCTTAAAGATACACTAGTCAGCGGCACAAACTCATCAGTGGGCGCAGCTAAAATACATGCTGAATTACATACATACATGGCTGAAGGGTTTTCATTAGAAAAATACTGAATATATCGTTTCAAAATAATGTAATTCGAGCTCTATTAATTTTTTTCGAGCTTTTGAATAAATACACTATGCTTGTATTGGCATGTTGGAGTTCGTGTACTCCGTATGTTATTTATTTAAGCCCAAAGTTGTGCTAAAATCAGTATTAAAATTCGTTTTTTATAAGGGTAATATCTTTCAAACCCATATGTTTTTACGAGATAAGATAAGATAATATTTATTTACCAAATAAATTTCACATACATTTTACACGTTACTGGTGATCCATGATGATTAATGACATACTGATGATACTGATGATTAATGACGAGACAAATTGATTTCACTCTTAGTTTTGGTTGTTTTCACTCTTGAATTGGTTTGGGACCCGACCACTAGTCATTCTTAGACCAGACTTTGGAAGCCTTCACACCCACTGTGCCAATTTATTTTTATAACATGTACTTATAGCAATCACAACTGTATTTTCTATATTTCATGTCAATGCCTCGTCGACGATTCGATAATCGGTGTCAGCGCTCACCGCACCCGCTCCCGGTTAGTGGGTTACCTGAGTCAGCGGGATTTTACTATTTGTGAATCTTGTCGAGTTGATTCTTTCGTTGTCAGAATTTCCCTGAACAATATTTTATTTGCGTCGATGGATTTTACCTTTCAACAATATTCTGAATGTAAAATATAAAGTGATGAGCTAAGACACTTTTTGACGATTAGATATTGACGCAAATAAAATATATATTATAGAATTTCTCTTGCGTAGAGAAGACAAAAGTAGCAACGCTCCCCGTTGTCTTCGTTGAAGATGGTGGCTGCGCGATTTTGGTCTCTAGTAAAATTCCGCTATAAAGTAGCTGTAACATAAATCACCCTTTCAAGAGAAAGCGAATCGAGCACGCTCCATCTCCATAGACCGTATCCGAGCCCGTTTGTACGTCATAAACACTTGAAAAGCTTCACTCAGTTTTAAGCCAGCGTCGCCTTAGTTTTGGAGCTAAGAGTGATCTTTTTACCTTGCTCCTCTCAAAAGTGAAGAGCCTATATAGACCTTGCGTCTAGTTCTGCTTTAGACATATTAATCATAACGCTATTAAAGCCACTCCAGTTTTAATGGATGTGATTGGCACTTGTAAAAATGTGTAATCTATTAGCGGCGTCTGGCTGAGAAACATAAGGTCAGAGTGACAAATAAAGTTGGCCTTAGAAACGACTCTTGTATTCTGTCAAAAATAATTCACTGTATTAAATAGTGTTATCCCTTTTTGTTAGGTAGTTAAATAGTGAGAGGACGAATCATAGATAGATAGATAGAAAACACTTTATTGACTACCACACGGAATATTACAATAACAAAAAACTAAACTTATTTAAGGCAATACAATGGGCAGCCTTATCGCTAATAGCGATCTCTACCAGGCAACCGTTGGATGGACTGGACTATAAATAAACAGAGAAGTATGTAGTCATGTAGTCATGGGGGCATGTAGTTAATCTTAAGCAATTTTTAGGCAATTTTAAGTTTGAGAGAGGCGTTTATAAGTAAGGCTTCATTTAGGAATAATGTATACGTAATATTTAAGCAGTAAGAAACTCTGGCTCAGCTCCCAAGCTCCCTGCATACAGCTAACGCGGCTCGCATGTCAATGTCACAGCATTGAAAATTGTCGCCCCCGTCACGTCTCCGTGACGTCGACGTCACGTACTCACGTAGTCTACCTACATTGTGATTAACGATCTAGATGAAAATAGGCGAGCAGGTGGCAGAAGGTTTTTGCAAGAGACCATCCTGCATCAGTAGTTGCAGGTATCCATCATATCAGCCTTTGAGAAGTCCACTGCTGAACATAGGCCTCCCCAGTAGATTTCCAGGAAGTACAATTTGAGCCCTCTCTATCCACCGACTTCCTGCGATCTTTAAAATATCGTCAGTCCATCGGGTGGGGAGTGTTAGGTGTCCATAGGTTATGGTAACCTACCAAGCAGGCTTACTTACCACTCAACCACGAAAGCTATTTTTAATTTATAAAATATGTTTCATAAACCCATTAGGACTTTTTTGTTGAAATAACAACGAAATTGTTTTGCTCTGAAAAGAGATCATTTATTTTTGTAACACAATTTATAAACTAATTATACCTTCACAACACACGGATCAACTACACAATCTTACCTGAAGAGAAACAACATTTAACTTTATTTCTTGCTCTCTATTTCAATTGTTGCACGTTTCTCAGTCTCCAAGGGTTTTCATACCCATCTTATGTTTGACGTGACAGTTTCACGAGTGATTATGTAACGTCAAAAGTAGGCAGTATAGACAGTAGACCAATTCTTCGTTTTCATTTTTCGTCTGACATTTCATGGAGTAACATAGCTCTGCTAATTTAATATTTTTTACCTGTTTTATTGCATGTTTTATTCAGTAATCTTGGCGGAATTTTAATGAATAAATTATGACTACAGGACGGGTATGGATAATTGAATTATATGTGTAATGTGGTGCAATGTGATTTGAACGACGAGGAATCCCAAGAAAATTCTAGACGCCATTCCGCGTGACGTCTAGAATTGACAATTGACCATCGACTAAGACTAATAACAAACAAACTGACTATAAACTATAAACACTTGACATTGGCAAAATTGACATTAGTAACATAGCACTTCTAAATTATTTATTTTTTCTCGTGTATTGCATGTTTTATTCAGTAATCTTATAATTAATCTTATAATCAGCACAATATAATTAATAAATTGTGGCTTCATAGCACAAATACCCACAAATTATAAGTGTATTATGTTGCAATGTGTTTTGAACGACGAAGAATCCCGGCAAAGGAATGTAATAGGACAGCCATTCCGCGATGACGTTTAGAATAGACAAAATATGACGATCGACTAAGACTATAAACAAACAATCACTTGATACTGTAAAAAATTTCAACAAGACAGATGACATTATAGGAAGATAGAAAGAAGAAGGAATTTGATTATTTTTGACAGTTTTGCGGAGAGAAGATTGTGTTCTTATATTATTTATTTATTTCGAGTTATTTCCGGTTTTATTTGTAATTTTGGTGATTTAATTCAAATAAAGCTAAAGTTATTGACTCAGGTGTTAGAATGAAATTGGAATGAAAGTTTTGTGATTCGAGCAAAAATAATCCGTATAATTATTTTATAAAGAGACACCTGTTTTTATAAAATAGCAAAAGACAAACGACAACATACGACTTTGACGTCTTACTATAAACAATCTAAACACTTGACATTGGCAAAATTGTCATCATAATTGACACACGCCATTAACGAAGAAGAAGAAGAAGAAGAAAGAAGACAGATCATAACCAAAACAAATAAATAGAGTACGCAGCAAAATTCAAATGAATGAAGGAAGGTTTAGTTAACATATATTTATATATATTTAACCGACTTCAAAAAAAGGAGGTTCTCAATTCATCGGAATCTTTTTTGTGTTTTTTTCTGTTTCAATGGTTCCCAATTTAAATTTAATCTAAATCGGTCGAGTTTTTTTTATGTATGTTCACCTGTTTTCATGTTACTCAAAGACGCCAAAACCGATTTTGAAAATATTTTTTTGTTTTAAAGGGTATACTTTCCAGATGGTCTTATTTAAATTTTACCAAAATCGGTCGAGTTTTTTTTTATGTATGTTCATCGATTACCTACTCATAAACGCCTGAACCGATTTTGAAAATATTTTTTTGTTTCAAAGGGTATGCTTTCCAGGTGGTCCCATTTCAATTTTATCTAAATATCTAAAAAAACTCGACCGGTTTTTTTTTTGTATGTTCACCGATTACTCAAAGACGCCTGACCAGATTTTGAAAATTTTTTTTTGTTTCAAAGGGTGGTCTTTTCAGGTGGTCTTATTTAAAATTTATCAAAATTGGTCAGCGGTTTTTAAAATATTAACAAATATCTAAAAGTTGTATACATCGATGTCATTTTTTATATACATGAAGTCGGTTGTCTATTTATTAGTTTTTAAAACATAATTAGTTTGCATTTCGTTTATAAAATTACTCAAATGTGAAATATTACTCAAAGTAGGTACTGAAAGTTGGGTTTTCTTGCGGTTTCACATAAAAGATCACAAAAAATGTTTTATTGCTCGGCAAGTCAAATTCCCATCTCCGTAATATTATTATGGTAATGTGATTATCTACACGCTCTCTCTCAAACGTCTCGCCGCCATTGATGTAATGTCATGCATGATATTGGACTAATAATCGTATTGTTGTGTTCTCACTTCTGAACACGTGTTTGCTAAGCAATTTTGAACCGACTTCAAAAAAAGGAGAAGGTTCTCAGTTCGGTGGAAACTTTTTATTGATGTATGTTCACCGATTACTCAAAGACGCTTGAATCGATTTCAAAAATTATTTTTGTTTCAAAGGGTATACTTCCCTGGTTCCATTAAAATTTTATCGAAATCGGTCAAGCAGTTTTTAAAAAATCACCAAAAATCAAAAAATTGTATACATCGATGACTTTTTAACCGACTTTATCAAAGAGGTTCTCAATTCGTCGGTATCTTTTTTATTTTTATGTATGTTCACCGATTACTCGAAAACGGCTGAACCGATTTGGAAAATTCTTTTTTTGTTTGAAAGGGTATACTTTACAGGTGGTCCCATATAAATTTTATCCAAATAGATCAAGCTGAAAAATCAACGAATATCTAAAATTGTATTATACATCGATGATGTTTTCATGTACTTCGATACCTCGCTGTCTCATTGGAGCGGTGCGTTTATTTGGCCTACCCATATTATATACATGTATATACAAAATACATTTACTTTCCACTAAAAATGTATGATAGGCTCAAATTTGATACAATGAAGTCGGTTTCTTTTTAGTTTTTCAAACTTAATTATTAAAAAGAATACTCAACTTCAATTTCAATGGCATATAGAACTAGGAGTGATGGCTGCCTGCGACCTGAATGAAATGATGAGCCAGTAACACGAACGTGGCTTTAATATAAACATATTTTCAACGTTTTAAAAAGAAAAGCCTATATAACAAAGACTATAATCCCTGAATATACTGAAATCCCTGTTTATACTTCCTTAGATCTCTAGTTACTTGATGATTTCTAACGAGTAGTCACAGTTTTAATGGATTAATAAAACATACTATAAATTTATTAAATAACTAGCTGCTGGTACCAACATAAAAAGTAGCCTATGCTTCAAAGTCCCATCTATCTCTATACCAAAATTCATCAAAATCGGATCAGCGGCTTAGGCGTGAAACGCGTAACAGACAGACAGATTTACTTTCGCATTTATAATATTAGTGAGGATTATCCCATTCTCCATCGAGCACGACTAAAAATAAGCCAGCAACAGTATTTTTAAGCAACAATAAACGTACTCAGACTTTGCTCCCCTCTAGATGCTCTCAAATGTTAGTAAACCGAATCACAAGCTGCAAACCTTTGAAGTTCGAGTCGTTATTCGTTCTTTGTAATTCACTTCGCATTTCACAGAGGGGGGAGAGGGGGAGAGGGGGAACTACGTAAGCAAACATGCGCTAAATGTGTTTACACCACTTGTTTACTGCTGATTGTAAATAGAAAAAATATCTTTTTTACGTCTGAACTAAACTAATAAACAGAGGTGTTTGAACCTAAAGCTTAATGTTATGATGAGGTTTTCAGTTAAGTTAAATTTAGTTTTCAATTATATATATTCTTATCATCGTCCTTCTTTATTCCATATTGTACACACATTGAACACATTATGATATGGCGTGTACACAGGCGAGCTTAACCCTGAAAAAAGTTCTCTTCTTGCTGGAAGACCTTGGATGAAAATATTATGAACTAGAGAGAGAGAACAAAAGAGAGAAAGAGAAATAGATATGAATAAATATTCAAACAATCTAACAAGTAGAGATGTACACTATAAAACTAACATAAAATGTGAATTAATAAACTAAAATAACTAGAATAATACCTACATAAACGAAACATACCTACACTAACATAATATATAAATAAATATATATATATAGGGAGCATTTATTTACAGAAATAATTACAGATATGTACAAAATAATATACAATAATATAAAATACACGTGAAACAGTTGAGCTATCTAAGGACCATTTAAAACGATCTATACATAACTCAACTGATCCAGATCACTGCCAGAAGGCAGCGTTTCCAAGATACTGGTGGCATTACCACGTTGAATGGCAATGCTAATACGCTGAGCCAGATAGGAGCCAGCTCTTGGGTCATGCAACGTATCTACCAGATGCCGAGAAATAATTTTGAAAACGCTGTGGGCTCTTAATCCCTACGGGCCCAGGGTCTCGACTCCAAAAAGCTCGAATATGTAGGCCTTGTCTAAACCAGCATATTTGCGGTTTTTGAGGTGCTCGGCACATTCAGCCGCCGCACCAGCCCTAACGGAAGTTCCCGACAGATGGGATGCGGCCAGGGTGTCTACACTAGTAGCACCCCACACTAAAGGCCTACCCATCTCCCAAGAGACAAGAGTCATACCATCAGGCCTCTTACCATCATCACGTATCAGACCGTTGGGTTCGAGAACAGCTGGTACGTTAACGCTGGTGAGTGTAACAGATGATTCCATGTAAGCTCACATAGAAGCAAGTCCCATAAAAGAAAGGTTCTTGGCGGGAGCAGAATTAGAGCAAGCACTGTTCCAAGCGTTTCTTGCTTTGTCTAGATATGAAATTTTATGAGTGATTGAGTGATGAGAACTAGCCAGAAAAGACGGAATTAGAATTTATTCAACCAAATTACTAGTAACTACTACTGTAGACAGAAGACAAGAACGCCGGTAGGGCAACACTTTTGCATTATTTATAATTATTGTTTAAAGTGACTTTTCCTAGTGTACAAAATGTATCAAAAGGAAAAATAATTATTTGAATTTGACTTGAAATTTTGCGAATACTTAAGCCTCCCAATTTGACAGGTAGGGAGGCCTGCAGCCATGCCTTGTCATCCAAATTAATATTCAAAACCGACGATAAAGTGTCCTTTATTATGTGGTCTAAGCCTTCCACCAGCTCGCTGTGTTTCCACAGTTGACAACATCTTAAAGCGTAAGTAAATTTTGGAACAAAAAGACAAAACTTGATAATTGTAAAAGCCATATGACTATTAATATTAAACAATCTGTCCGAGGTTTTGCTAAAATTTTGAATTTTCTCATCTATGAAGGTCGGAAAAGACTCGTCAAGAGGTGTTGAACTGAAGAGGCGAAGTGAACATTTATCAAAAACTGTAATATTTGAGGCCAAACTGTTGAATTTTGAAACAATTGAATTTTTATCCAAACAGGTGTCCGAAATGTAAAGCTCGCATTTTGAATAATTTAGCTCTAAACCAATTTGCCAAAATTCATCACTGATGAGCTTAAGATCACCAAAAACTGTGTCCACATCTCCACCTAAAGTTCCGTCATCCAAGTATCAAACATTCAGTTTATATTGGAGACGTTGAATAATCGGATGGATGAAAATATACCACATGACTGATATACTACTTATATCCTTTTTTTTTTAATATATACATATTATACATAGTAATACCCAGACCCGAGACAAATACTTGCAGATCATACAAACATATGTCCCGCGGTGGGAATCGAACCCGCAACCTTTTGCGTCTCAGCTGGACCTAAGCACACTGCGCCACAGAGGTCGTCAAATAATATCATACATAAATAAAATATCAATATAAACAATTACAAGAAGAGATAATGCTCATCATCATTGGCCTTAGTTCATCTGTTGAAGGTGATTTAAGTGGCGTCAGTCAAGTTACAGAGCAGTTTATTTGTAATTGGAAACAATTTGTTCATGGATCAACTCCAGCGAGCTGAGATGGGTGAAGTTTCCTCTCCACTGACGCCACTCTGCCTGGGATTCTGTTTGATAGCGCAGGCCTTCCCAGGTACCCACACTAACCTGTCGACCTTGCCAACAAGACCCGTAGGAAAGACGAATCAGTACATGCGGTGTCGGTTCGATTGCTGATTCTTAACGGCTGGCACTGAGCTGGGCTTGTTTCAAGTTTTCCCTCTCTATAGTTAAGTTTCAGTTAGTTTATAATTGTGTGTGGTGGTGCAATAGTATAATCTTTGCCTTCTTATCGTAAGGTCGTGTTTAAACCTGGCCGTGCACCTATTTATTTATTTTTATTAACCTACTTTCCGACTGCTGAGCAAAGGTCTCCCCAATTTGTTCCATTTGTCCCTGTCCTCCGCCACTTCCCACCAGCTTTTTTCGAAGGCATCGAGATCGTCACGCCAACGTTTCTTCGGCCTGCCCCGGCTACGTCGCCCAGATGGCAGGCACCCACTATGTGACGACCTCTGCTCACCTGTCTTCTCTCATACGGCTGACGTGCCCCGCCCAACTCCATTTCGTCTGACGTCTGAGATCCGGATCTTTGCGCGCAAAGTTGTATTGCGGATTCTGTCATTATTTTTATATTTGAAAAATAATATCAGCGCAATGCCAGTGCTCTGCAACAGTCAAAGAATAGTGAAGAAATCAGCACATTCTATAAACTAAAAAGCGAAGGTGTGTGTCATTCCTATAAGCGCCAAAAGGCTTGCATCCAATCACGTACGGAATGCGTACGAAAAAATGTCTACCAAGTCCGGGGATTTTAGTTGTGAGCTTGTTTTGTGATTGGTTAAAGAAGTTTATTAAATAAAAGTCTCAAAATTATAGTAAATAAAGCTGAAATCTTTTCTCGTGCTTTTTAATGCGCGTTTTCTTAAATAAGTAATGAACATTACATAAAGTTGGTTCAGCAGACTCCCGCGAGGAACACACATTCACGAGGCGGAGGGTGGGGGTGGGGGTGGAGCTTCACCTTAAATTTACTAAGCTGCCTATTTTCTCAACAAGGATGGCCATAGGAAACGATATAATCGTACAATTCGTCAGTTTACAATTCTGCATTGTGCGCATCATCTCATTGAACGAAAACATCCTTTGCATAAAATAATAATAATAATAATGCCGGACATTTCATACAGCATCATCTGGCCCCAAAGTAAGCAGAGCCTGTGTTATGGGTACCACATGACTGATATACTACTTATATACCTTTTTTTTGTAAATACATACATATTATACATAGAAACACCCATAATTAAAAAATTGCATAGTTTGCGTAAGCGTATGAAATCGTATTATAATATAAATGACTCACTGACAGTTAACTAACAGATTTACAATAATCTATTGGTACCTTGTATTCGATTAATCGTTTTTCATTATTAAAAGGGACCATGCAAAAGAGTTTCTTGCCAATTGTCGGAATTGGGCTCCACAGGCTTTGGCACCAAAATTCACCTAGCATAAAATAATTAAATAATGCCGGACATTTCACACTATCCTATATATATATTAAAATATGTTAAGACCAGACATGTTTCTTGCCGGATTCGTCTTGAACTGGGGTTAGGAGGAACCGGCACCTAGATTCACTAGCATGTAAGAACACGATTCAAAGTGGTCCTTGTGATTTTATTAAATAAAAATATAGTGAATTTTGAATTTTGATTTTTATCATCTAGCCCCAATGTTAGCCGAGCTTGCGTTATGGTTACCACATGACTGTTATACTATTTATATACTCTTTTTTGGTAAATACATACGTAATATACCCAGACCCGAGACATATACTTGCAGATTATACAAACATTTGTCTTACGGCGGGAATCAATCCAGTAACCTTCCGCGTCTCAGACGGGCCTTAACCCACTGCGTCACGTCAAGTCGTCAGAAGAAGAAGAATACAAGTGATTCTATTGGATAAATATAATTTGACTTTGACTTTAACTTCGTACATACAAGAAATTAAGATGTATTTTTAAATTCTAAATTTTTTCAATAATATATAGAATACATAGAAAAACATATTTACAAAAATAATTACAGAAATGTACAGAATAAAATACATGTGAAACAGTTGAGATATCTAAGGATCGTAACATTTAAACATTTAAAACGATCTAAAGATATCTCAACCGATCCAGATTACTGCCATATATATATAGAACTAGCTGGTGCCCGCAACTGCGTCTGCGCGGGATTATTTCCTTCTTCGTGTAATTCTAACGGTTTTTGCAGTGCAGGCCAGAATAGTTCGTAGATGGAAGATTTTTTTTCCTACTTACTTAACACTTATCGTTATATGTTCGACAATTCACACAATATCTTTTTATATTATGGCCTGTGTGTTATTCTGATGTTTAAGCTCTATTATTGTAAAGTTTCATAATATTCAATTAAGTCGTTTTTACGTGAAAGAGTAACAAACATACATACAAACTTTCGCATTTATAATATTAGTAGGATATACAGACACATTTGTTTGTTACTCAAGCACACAGAGGCGTATAGGAAAAATAAAAGTCGAGACAGAGGCTTTTACAAAGTGTTCCGTTATTAAAATTCTTAAAATTTAAAATGCTCTTCGCACATTGTGTCATAATGTTTCGTGTTTTGAAAGTCTCACTCCATAGTGTAGCAGCCGCAGCGCCCAGAGACTCCGGGACCCCGGGAGGCGCACGTATACGTCACGGGGATTTATAGCGCTTCTGATAGAGCACCGTTTGTGTCCTTTTGCGGTTTCTGAACTAGCGAACGTCGTATCGCGGCCGCTTTTACTTGAGACACAATGACAAAATGCAATGACGACCTCTGTGGCGCAGTGGGCTTAGGTCCGGCTAAGACGCATAAGGTTGCGGGTTTGATTCCCACCGCGGGACAAATGTTTGTATGATCTGCAAGTATTTGTCTAGGGTCTGGGTGTTTCTATGTAGAATATGTATGTATTTACAAAAAAAGTATATAAAAGTATAAAAGTATGTCTGAAATGTCCGGTATTATTATTATTAATAATGAATATCATTGATACTCAAAAATTTACTATCCGAAAAATTTGTATTCCATAGTATTTAACTGCAAGTTGCAAGTTGCAACACAGTCGGAACGTCGGGAGTAACTAAATAATTAAGTAATGCTGGTAGTTTTACACAGCAACATCTAAGCCCAAAGGAAGCAGAGCTTGTATTATGGGAACCATATGACTACTTATTTTTTTTTGTTTTTAAATACATATATACTTAATGCATAGAAAAACACCCAGGTCAGAGACAAATATTTGCAGATCATACAAACATTCGTACCGCGGCTATCGAAAACGCAATTTTCTGTGTCTTAGGCATGTTTTCGTCCACTGCGTCAAAATTAAAAAAAAATTAAAATAATTATACTAAATAATTATTTAAATATGCGATATACAAGTAAATAAATGACAAATTTTGCTTAGTTCGCCGACCACTGTGGCACGGCGGGCCAAGGTCAATTCAGACGCAGAAGGTTGCTGGATTAATTTCTGTCGCGTGACAAATGTTTGTATGATCTGCAAGTATTTGTCTCGGAACTGGGTGTTTCTATGTATAATATGTATGTATTAACAAAATAAAAAGTATATATAAGTAGTATGTCAGTCATAAGTAGTAGGTATATCAGTCAGTACTCATAACACAAGCTCTGCTTACATTGGGGTTAAATGACGCTTTGTGGAATGTCCGGTATTATTTATTTATACCAATATTTATATAATTTGTAAAATATTTCAGAACTTTTGTTACTTGGATGCTCCTAGGTCTTTTAGATGAAGCATAACTTATCGTGTGATTCTATTAAAATATCCTGTGTGAGTTTCTTTGCCGCCTGCCACACCTCCACGCTACTTTAATAACAACATTCTTACACCAACCAAAGTGTTTTTGATAATATTTATACGCAGCTATCTCGACACTACCGCACCCCATAGTGTCGCACGCACGTCTCATGGATTTATAGCGTGCCTGATAGAGCGTTCGCGTCCAAGTGTTTTAGAGATCGTTGTTTATTCTCACCGAAATTTATAGTCGCCGATAGCAGCTCGATGCTGTTTATTGGCACGTTCGGATAGGACGGGGTTTTATGCTCTAACCGGAAATTATGCTCATTTCAGTCTCGGATGTTGACCGGGTTAAGAAAATGTACATACCTATCAGTGTCTTATCTTACTGCAATCTGCTATTCACATATTTGGTTCTGATTTCTCATTAGCTATCTAATCAAACTAAACTGGGCTAAGGTGTTCTATAACTGGGTCGTAAGCAACGTGTTAGATTTGTCGATTGGAAAATTTCAAAGAGTAATAAATAGAATCTGTCTATTATAGCAAACTATAAAATATCAGATTATTTAGATGACTAATAAGCTTGGGATGAATCTGCTCTAACTGGACTCAGCATCCGTAACAAAATTGTCAAGGATCGTACAAAAAAGGGTTAAGACCAGACAAGTTTCTTGCCGGATTCATCTTGAACTGGGGCTAGGAGGAACTGGCACCTATATTTACTAGCATGTAAGAAGACGATTCAAAGTGATGCTAGTGATGTTATTGAATAAATCATGTTTTAATTTGATTTGATTCTCTAAAACCATTAAATAATCACGGTGTATTAGACTCTACTACAAACTCAACACCAACCGCGAGTTTCTAAAAACATTCATTGGTCAACTTCACGACTTCAATTAAAAAGGTCAATTAAAAGCTTAATATTAACGCATGTTTACGAAAAACTGTTTAAGAAAATTCCTAGTAAAATATTTAAAATATTAACTCCAATTTACATGTAGATAAAACTAATAGTCTGCGATCAAGAGCAAAAATAGGGGTGGACAAGCAAACAGACAGACGGACATAGCGAAACTATAAGGTTTCCTTGTGGAGTTTGGAACCTTAAATACACTGTTTTATATATGGAGCCAGAACCCCGCGGAGCGTGCGCTCTCTCTGCTCAAAATCCGTCCTCACCGGGGCTCCTACCTGTGATCTATTCGTGAGTGGGATGACTTGCTTGATACAGGAGTGTAATAGGAAGTGTGTGTAGACAATCTAGTATAAGTTTCTAACCTGGTATAGATTGACATTACCTTATAATCTTATGTCATTATATTTTCTTAAAATTATAAATAACATGCCGCTGCACGCGGCTTGGCACGCGTGGTACCTACATAAAAGTAGCCTATGTCCTTCTTCAAGGTCGCATATATTTCTATACCAAAATTCATCAAAATCAGTTCAGTGGTTTAAGCGTGAAAACGTAACAAACAGACAGACAGACCGACAGACAGAGTTACTATTGCATTTATAATATTAGTTAGATTATTGACTTTAAAATACTTTTTGACATTACCTATACCAGTAATGAAATTCTGAATAATCTTGACAAATTTATTTATAACGCTTTGGATGTACTGTCATGTTAAAAAATGTATGAATAAATTGAATTGAAAAAAATTATGATTACTCACATTATGTTAGGACTTTACAGCAAAAGTCCTTCTTGCTGCGAACCACAATAGTGCCAGATAGTCTTCCTCCCAAATTTTCTTTTGAACTATTGTATAATTCAAATTATACTTGAATAATCGTATTACGTAAGTAGTATAAGTATAAATATAGTATAAATGCTGAATACGTTCTATCAGCCTCCTGGTTCCCATAGTTCTACCTCTATGACAGCTTTGCTTAGTTTGGGGCTAGATGGCTATGTGTAATAGTCCATAAATATTTAGACATGTATTTCTTTTTGTGTTTGTTTTTATTTTCTGATTTGTAACTTTTGTTTGTTTATTTCTTGTTAATTTATTTAAATAAAGATTCATGTTTCATGTCCGCTTAACAGAATTGGTCCTAATGGAAGACCAGCGCGAATTGTAGACACTGCAATCCGCATATGCTGGGTTAGGATCCATTTTGCGGCAACCGATATGTTAGTATGTATAGGTTTATTGTAATTTTGTCTATTATAATGTGTTGTTGCAAATAAAAACTTATTCTATTCTATTACAATCTAGACAAGTAGGCCAATGAGTATATTAACAGTAAGTTATTTTCCAAATTAAACTACCTATGCCTTAGAATGTGTCCTATACTTAGAATGGGTCCTAAACTTGTGAGGATACTTTGTTTTTGTGTTCTTATACAATGTAAATAGACACTTTTACTATAACGCAGCACTAACTCAATCGGCTTGGTCCGTTTAAGTATTTTTACTATGTTCGTGTTATCGAGAAGCTGGATTGCTTTGACGCACACGTGATGATGAAGTCTATCAGCAAGTCTATAAGCTTTGCATATTTTGCAGATGCAGGTCTTCGTTTCTTACGTACCAGGGTTCATTCACGAAGTTTCTTAGTACTTTGTTTTAAAATAATATGGTTAGAACGTTACTTTGTTGTGTACAGCTTGACAGCTGAATACAATAAGTCCATACTGGCATAAAGATTTGTTTGTAAATTGTAATTTAGTTATATTGATAGGGCTATTTGTCTTCCTGTACATCTATCTGTTTCCAAGTAGCAGTATGTAAACATTACTGTGCGCGTGATAACTCCTGGTATTTCAAGTGTCATAGCTTACGGTAACTATTTACATACCATCAGGTAGGCCGTATGCCTGTTTGCTGTCTCAGTTACTTATATAAATACAAAAAAGTGTTTCAAATTGTTAATATTAATGCTGAATGACTGTTACATATTGTAACCCCTATTTATTATTCTTTAGTATTTTTAAACGAATAGCATCAATTTAAGACTACCCTCCAGATAGCATTATAGTGAACTACTGTATATAGCTATTGCTGTAAGGCTGTAATAAAGTTAAAGTTTAAAAAGCAAGGTCTAAATTTCAAATAATTGCAGTGATTTATATCTATGCAGTTTTCCTGATCGACGTAACAAAAATGTTGAAGAAAGCAGCAGAAAAATTCTTTAAATGCAATTAGTATCAAATGCACACATCGCATGCAGCCAATTAACCAACTAGCAATAAACTCCAACAATTGATTAGGCGCGACAACAGAAACTGTTTCTGTCATGTAATTGCCTCGTCATGTTATTACCACGTCATGTTATTACCACGTCATGTAAACAGCGGGGCGATTACTGCGTGGTAATTACTGTTATTACGTTTACACTACGGTCGTGAATGTAGTTTGAGACGAGGTTGAAACCATGAGGTTATATAACCTATACAACCTATACCTAACTTAAAAGCGAAATATATATAATTAAATAAATAATTATAATAAATAATAATAAGGATCCAACGTCTTAATTTTAAATTAACATAGGCAACAAAATTTGCAAATGGTTATCTCACGAACATACTGCGTAAATCCAATTGAAATGGACGCATATAATGTTGGGCTTTGCTAAGGCGCCTGAAACGCGCCTTGAATAGATCGTATTGTTTGTATTTCTACTTTTTATTTTCCTACTTTAAGTAGGTTTTTTTATGATTGTATTATTGTTATTCTTTTTAACATTGATTATGGTTTTATCTGAAATATATAAATTAATAATAATAACCATCAATGATTATTTACACTTTATTGACATTTAAACAGATAGATACTTATTTCACTTATTTCGTATCCAATACCAATAGGAATGTAGTGCTTACTTAAAGTATCTCGATGTACTTAACCATATTCTGCAACGGCATCACAGGGTACAAAGTAACTATACCTCCAGCAATTTATGTTAGACTTAAGCTGAATGTACATTGTAGCTCAAATAAATGAAAAGTAAATGTTGAACAACACACACAACACCATCTAGCCACCATCTAGTATTTTTTGCATGATCCATCTTATTTTAAATGATATATAATTATAAATGATTTCCCTGGATTTTATTTAATCCGGGTACAGACTTGATAAGATTCGCGAATAGTGTATGCTTCTATTTATTTAAAGAAATTTACCCCTTTTTAGTTGCTTTTAGACAGGAACGATTGAAGAGAAGGGGACGTCACGAGCCTCTTAATATTAATAATATTCCTTTGAGTTAGACAAGTAGCCTAAACATTTATTTTTATACGACATCTCATAATTTATCGCATTCTTATCATTATAATTTCTTCTTTTCTTTTATTTGAGTTACATTTGAAACAGTACAAAAGGAGATAAAACGGCTAAGTTTCGCGAGCAGTAAATCAACACAGTTATACGAATACTTGTTTTCTTTTTACGTCGTGTTTTGTAGTCGATGAGAGAAGATTGAAATAATAAAAGAGGGTTCCGTAGTCATAATCCTTTTTAAATTTATATTATGACTACCTGTACCGTTCGCAACCACGTCCGCGTGTTTTAAATATATATTACATTATTACACTTGTTGACTTGTCTTTCCTTCTATATAGCACAATCACACCCATCACTCATTAAAAAGTTTCCATACACACATTCACACCCCATTTTACACATTTGTGAGGGTTATTTTGAAAAATCCAAAAACACATTTCCATTTATTTTGCATTTTAAGTATCCAAACCAAGTTTCTAAGAAATCACACACAATTAAAAGTTCCCATACAAACATTGACACCACATTTTACCCCTTTGTAAGAGTTATTTTGAAACCTTATATTATAAACAAGTTTAAATAAAAAACCTAAAATATTAAACTTATATTAACCATACAATATTCGCATACACAGATGGTTATATTCTTATTTGATAAATCACATTCAGCTAGTTGCTTTATATGGATATGAATCGACTACATTCAGTACTGTCTCTGGCGTACCTCAAGGCTCTAACCCGGGCCCCCTACTCTATTTAGTGGTTGTTTATAAAATTTAATGTATAAAAATATAAAATTACTCGTACTCGTATATTGGGCTATGACCCCAAACGGACATAGGCTACTTTTATGTAGGTACCAAGCGTAGCAGCAGCTAGTAAATAATAAATATACTAGCGACCTGCCCCGGCTTTGCGCGGGTGCAATGCTGATACTAAATATACTACAGAATAATTTTCACTCAAAACGGGATATTTACCATGATTCTATGATGACAGTTATGTGCAAAACCATGATAGTTTTAAAAGTTATACTACAGAATGTCTAATGTGATTAGAAACCTCTCAAAATTATCAGTGCTTCTCTACTATATTATACATGTTTTATATATATAAACCTTCCTCTTGAATCACTCTATCTATTAAATAAACCGCATCAAAATCCGTTGCGTAGTTTTAAAGATCTAAGCATACATAGGAACAGACAGACCGCGGGAAGCAACTTTGTTTTATACCATGTAGTGATAAGTATTGGTAGATAACGCACACTACACCATCTAGCTCCAGATTAAGCATAGCTTATATTATGGTGACGAGTTGATAGAACACTTATATATCTTTTTAAATACATATTTACAATATTTCAACACTTCAAATGTTTGTTCTGGGATGGAATCTAAACCTCAACCTACAGCGCAAAATAGACTTTTAAGTAGAGACAACAATTTCAAGGTTTTTGTGTTCAGTTACGGAACCCCGAAAATAAAACAATAAAAACAATAACCATACAAAAGTTTAATTTGAAATGGTGTTGCGCAGTGACATTGAAAGTTCTCAAGTAAATTATATCGTCGCTCGACTGACTCCAAGACTTGTACAATAATCTAAACTAATGTTGAAGTTCTAATGATTTGTGAGATTGGATGGAGCTGATTTTAAACTAATTTTGTCTTGTTTGTCGTGTCATCTTGCTATACTGCCATAAGTAAGTACCGCTGGCAGGGTCAATGACTCTTTATTCCTCAGCTTTGACTAGAAAAAAACATAATAATATTAAGTTCGTTTATTTCAGGCATTGACACTCATATCACAAAAAATACTTAACAATACATATAAATAAAACATACAAAATACCTAAATACGAAGTGTATAAATAAAAAATCCATAAAACCCATTTACCATAATGTTATAATGGTATTATGTTAATTTTTATTTCCGTCCAGGTGGACAGAAATCCAGTGCCTGTAAATTGGATTCGCTAAATATTCAAAAACAGCCCTCAGGATGGTATTGTTGGAGCGACTTGATCTATTCCAAAAAGCCACTATACGCGTTCTTATGATAGCGCAGAATTCCGGAAAAAGTTAAAAGGGGAACATTGAACGATTTTATAATAAACTTCCTAATAATGCCACTACACTACAACTAGGTTTAAAGCTTAAATAAAGGGTTTAGCGAAGAAAGCGTTTTATATTAAAGATGACTATATTGTTGATAAGAATGCATGACCTCATGTTGATCTGCCCTCTGACTGTTACCTGACAGATTTGCAATGTATAACGTACTGTTAACTTTATTAGTTTGTCGTAGTTAAGATGGTTATTCGAAGTATCTTACAAAAAAGCCGTAGGACCAGGACGAGTTTTATATCAATTCTTCTTGAACGTGGGTTAGAAGGAATTGGCACCTAAATTTACATAATATGTAAGAGGTTTCAAGATGATCCTTTAGATTGTATTGAATAAAACATATTTGAAATTGAAATTATCAGTCATCAGGCCAAAAGCTTAGTGCACGAGATAGGTACATCTAGATACGATGAATTTTAGCTTTTATATTATAAAAGCTAGGGTTTATTTAGCCTTGCATCTAGCAAACACACGGAGCTAACATAGTTAAGAAAGAAAAACACAAAAATTACATGTAAATTCGCAGTCAACTCGGCGTTCTCTCATCCTTTTGAAACGCTTCGTAGAGATAAAACTACATTTGATCTCACTTCTCAGCACTGCTGAGACAACATTATTATAAAAGAGTGTGTTTTATGTGGAATGACGTTCGGAGGCAGACTTACGTGCGTTACTATAATTAAAATTAAAAAAACGTTTTAAAAACTAAAAAGAAAACACTTCATTTATACTACTTCATCATATACGAAATTTCGATAATCGATTTAGGCGTGACTTTGCGGAAATCCATTACAAAACATTAAATAGATGGACAAATATTTAGTACTATTCCGCTAATTATACTAATTATTGGCGGAATAGTACTAAATATTTGTTTATCTATTTAACATAAGAACATTTCGTTTACTTGGATGACATATTTTTTCCAGTTGTTTTGATTTAAAAACCAAACTATGAGATCGATTTTGATATATTTTTTATGGGACCTGTCAGGAAGTTTTTTTTTTTTAAGATTTTTTAAACCGTTCATAAATGGTTCATAATCGAGTTCTGAGGCAACATATAATAATAATAATAAATAATAATGCCGGACATTTCACACAACATCATCTGGCACCAAAGTAAGCAGAGCTTGTGTTATGGGTACCACATGACTGATATACTACATGAAATATTTTTTTTGTAAATACTTACATATTATACATAGCAAAACCCAGACCCGAGACAAATACTTGCAGATCATACAAACATTTGTCCTGCGGCGGGAATCGAACCCGCAACCTTCTGCGTCTGAGTCGAACCTTAGTCCACTGTGCCACAGAGGTGAAATACAACTGAATTGAGTACTTAACTCCTTTCCTTTGAAGTCGGTTAATAACAAAATTAGCAAACCAGACCGTCAGCATCAACGCGATACTGAAATACATTATTAAGTGTAGTTAAACTCTTATTCAACATCCAATGAATTATTCACTGTTCGAAAGACCAATTGTTTACTTTCCTTCATTGTGTTCACATTTGACCACACCTCTCCGATCGAAACTAGACTTTACTCCATCTTGTTACGGCTGGAACTCGTGCGAGAGGGTTGCATACATATTAACGCTTGGCTGTAAGGCCCATCATTCACGTAAGCTGAGCGGGGCGTGTGAAATCAAACAATAGAAATGCGTGTAGATTGCGCTATGGGGTCTTCAAACCAGCGCTATTATACCGTTAGTACGTTTATTATTGTTATGGGGTAGATAAGGATTATTCAACTAAGCAGTTGATATAACTCAATTGTTTTAAGTGGAAGAAAAATTTAAAGTCCAAAAGTTAAACCACCTGTAATTAAACCTGGTATAATGTTGTATCAACAACTGTCAATTTATATTTGTCATTATAGAATATTGTAGAGGATAAAGAGCCTTACAGTCGAAAGCGCTGTTGTTCTGATAGAATACTATTTGGTAGAATTTATTTATACTGTGGGCTTTTGCATATAAATCTGTAGTGGTCGGTCAAAGGGACGATTATTTTGCTGTTTTTCTCCATGACGTTGCTGAATACTTAAGTAACCCAGAGATAGTAGCTTAAGTTACTATCTCTGGGTTTCATTAAGTCTGGGTCTGGGTAAATAAATAATAAAAATAAAATATTTACTCAAAAAGGCCTACCAAGGTACCAAGTATCGTATGTATTTACAGGTATTTAAGTATACCATCGCCATCTGGTACATAAATTACAAGCTTTATTTTGAAACTAGATGGCGTTGTCGATGAATTGTCAACCAATATTTATTTAAATAGTCTGCATGGGAAAATTGCTGCTCTGTCCCCCTAGGAGTACAGTTGGGAAAAATAATTCGATCAGTCTCTTAGCGACGGGGGACAGATGAAACTTTTATTCATTGAAAAAGTTCTACCTGTCCCCCTGTCAATAAGAGTGGGACAGATAGAACTAATTATTCTGTGGCCCAGTTGACTAAGGTCCGGCTGAAACGTAGAAGGTTGCGGGTTTGATTCCCGCCGCGGGACAAATGTTTAAATGATCTGCAAGTATTTGTCTCAGGTCTGGGTGTTTCTATGTGTAATATGTATGTTATAACAATAATATATATAAGTGGTATATCAGTCATGTGGTTCCCATTAGACAAGCTCTGCTTACTTTGGAGCCAGATGATGTTGTGAGAAATGTCCGACATTATTTATTTATTATTTATTTATTCCTGCCTGTATAATTAATTATGTAATGGTAACAGCACAATGCTGAAGCGTGTTTACGGTAGTCAAACCCCAGTCTTATGCGTTCTTCCGCCGATGGTAAACGAGGTCCCACAGCCAGCATTAAACGGTATCGCGCCAGATAGGGCATAGTTATTTTGATATCGCTAAGCAGTCTTCGTCGAACGTTGTATTTAATATCAGTAATGCATCTTTATTACATCTTTACGATATTTTCAACACAAACAAGTCAGTAAATTTTTGACCAGTCAATTTTTGAAGTAATAACTTCTTATGGGAGGGAAGCCACTTCGTTACGTAACGCGTCTGTCAGGCCAATCTGCCTAGCTTCCCTTTTTCTCACACGAGACGCATACGGCAGCAGTAGGCAGGCTCCTCCTCTCTCAATCTAACCCACAGCGCTAGTTAGATTAGTTTAAGTTATCATTTCTGTCTTGCGTCCCGAGACGCACACGTTTTTTATTTACCTGGTGTGGCACAGTGAGCTAAATATCGAAATTTCGTTTACATGGATAACATATTTATTCCCGATATTTTGGTTTGATAACTACTAAACCGATTTTAATAACATTTCTATGAGAATCGGAATGTATATCCTTTCACATAAAAAAAATATTTTTTCAAATCGGTTACTAAATGAGGTAACAAACATAACAAAAAAAACCAACCGAATTGAGAACCTGGATTCGGTATAAAGCATGTTGTTTTGAAGTAACTGTAGACGCAGTTGAATTGGGGTACTGGTTTAACTGTGCACTATGGTTAAATCTCGGCCATCCGTCAGTGTAATCTAGCGCTCCGTACAATAGGCCTCACAGATAAGCTAGTAATTGTGGCAACAAGCCGCGCGCTAAACACCACCTGTATTTATTGTCGCGGAGTTTGTACAACTCTACATTTAACAGAGTACCTACTCTGTGATTTAGGCAGTCGTTCTATATTGCCGCTATTTTAAAGTTCAAAAACGTGAGTTTTTATTTTTGTTGTGGTACATCTTTCCTCTCGGTTTCCTGCAATCTGTAGGAGTGATTTCGTGAAACGAGGCGGAAGTTTGTAACAGGGGCTTGCGCTTTTTGATTTGACCAATGAATGATTGTGGTAGAGTTGGTCGTCAGATGGTACCAACCCATTTTCGGCGAGGTTGGTACCATCAGCCAACATTGTGTACGTGTGTGTGTGACGAGAAAGAGAAAAGCAAATAGAGAAGGAGAACCCATCAGCTGTGCGCTAACCTAGTGTTGTGTCATAAAGAGTGCAGTTATATGAACGAATTCAGGATATAATGTTAATGTCACTTATTACCAAGATTAAATGTCAGATGTGCCAATTCTTCTCGAGCTTGGGTTAGGATGAATCGGCACCTAAATTCACCTAGTAGGTATGTAAGACGTTTCAAAGTGATCCTTGTCTTTGAACTTTGACTATGTTACACATCAAATGCCACTACTGTTAAGCTCGCTCGTTTATTTTTTGTTCATTTCAAATTCGCGATACCTAATAATTGATGCTACATCTGCTCGCCTGAATAGATTGCTTGCAACCTGTCACATACGGAATGTTAGGCACATACTTTAGCATGGGCATGTGCCAACTATTATGTTTGCACATGCCTCTCAATACCCTCTGAAGTATTTACATAGATCTAAGTATCTAGAGATCTGAGGTGTCTACAGAGCCAGGCCCATCGTATGGTGCCCTTCATGAAATAACTCCTATGTAACTTTCACTCAAAACGGGATATTTACCATGATAATGTGAACTTTTCTGCTACTTGTATTTTGGCACAGTTGAAAGTGAATCCACTGGTGCGGGTATGTTCGCAGTAAAAGATAGAGAAAGAGAGTAGGCCGTTTTATCTGCCAATAACATTAACCTGAAGATTTCAGTTAATCTCGTGATCATGGCGCACGTAACTGTGCCGAAATATGGGGAAGCAGAAATATGGGGAACTCAAATATCATGGTAATTATCCTGTTTTAAGTAAAATAATTTTCAAAGCCATGATAATTTTAAAAGTAAATTCCTATGTAATGCAAAAATCAAATAGAGAGACTAACTTCAAGTCGTACGTGCTCCGGGTAGCTGCCAAGTACAAGGACGTATTCCTCGCACCCAACTTCTGGTCAGCAGGAGTTGTCTACCGACGGTATAGGGAAAACGGTAAAAGTGCCCTGACTTATGAACTACACAAAAGTAGTTCATAAGTTTATATGTAAATATAAATGTTAGTCTATTACGTATTATTTTCTATGGGCCCTTGTTATTGTATTTTATGCACATAATTTTGTTGCCTGAAATAAAATGTAATATATTTATTTATTAAATAATCAAAACCAGCTCCAAGTATTAAGCGTATTATAAAGATAAGTATTTACCAGCGGATGTAGAAGCCATCGAGTGAAATTAAGAAGCTTTGTGTGTCTGGCAAATTGAATTGTTCGTTTCAATCCGAAATTTCACGCTCGTGACGAGCCGCCCTCTGTTGGCTTAGATTATTATAATCTGAGGATTTATTTGCCTACAGACATACCCCAAGCACCAGTTTGTAACCTTCTAGTAAACCACCTCATCTTGCTAGAGTGGATCTATGAACGAAAGTGTTCAATTACAAATAACTGCTCTGTAACTTGACTGATGCTACCTAAATGATTTTCAACAGATGAACTAATACCATTGATAAGAAAACCTCTATGAGGTTAGAAACTAGCGAATCTGCTTAAAACATCAGCTAAGAACATCAGTGATATATAAAGACTACATTTAAAAAGAAAATAAAATCCTTAATTGATCATTAAAGCATAAATAATGCAATTAATTACTCAAATCGATTTGTCTACTATTTGTAAAATATTTGTTATTCAATTGCGGTTGGCAGGGAAGTGCATGCGTCTGCATCGTGTCTAACTTATTGGGAATAGATTGGCGCAATAGCACTTAATATTTGTCAATTTATTTAATGTTTTATAATGGATTCCCGCAATGTCACGCCTAAATCAATTACGAGTATCTATTGTCTAAATCGTCGAAATTGAGTTAAGGTTGTCTGGAAGAAATCGCATCCTTAGCGCTAAGACCGCTTAATGTACAAACATGTTCTTAAGTATATTTCGTTGTTTTTTAACTATAATAATAATAATACCGGATTTCACACAGCATCATCTGTCCCCAAAGTAAGCAGAGCTTGTGTTATGGGTGCCACATGACTGATATACTACTTATATACTTTTTTTTTTGTAAATACATACATATTATACATAGAACTATATTTGTATAACTATATATTTTTAAATAATTTAAAGATATATTTTTGGTGGAAACATTGCGTGACCCAAAAGCTGGCTCCTATATGGCTCAGCATATTAGCTTAGACATTCAACGTGGCAATGCCACCAGTGTATTGGGGACCATGCCCACTGGCAGTGATCTGCATCAGTTGAGTTATCAACAGATCGTTTTAAACTATCCTATATTATATTTATAACTGTTTCACATGTATTTTATATTACTGTTTATTTTGTCCATTTCTGTAATTATTTATGTTATCAAATTGTTATAATGTAGTTTTAAGGTGAACAATAAAGAATTTTCATAAATTTATTCATTGAGTCTATCCAGCCTATCCTTCTTCATTTTTATTCTCAGTAACTAAAACTAATAAATCAGCTTTGCATAGAACTGAAACCAGTTTGAAAAATGACGATATCTTCGAAACAAATGCGGCCGGAGCGTTCCGAATGAACATCAATTGTAGGTCGTTATGAATAACAATACTCCGATAGATCAAGTGAAGCACCGCCTGTGGAGTTTGCACAAGTACTGCTCTGGCTTTGCCCGTACAGTTTATATCTAGTAAATATATTCTTTTCTAGCAACTTCAATGTTAAATTTAACTAAAAAGAAAATGACTTGATCTATTAGCATTGCAATTCAACGTGGTAATGCTGCCAGTGTCTTGGGAACGCTGCCCTCTGGCGGTGATCTGGATCGAGCTATCTATAGATCGTTTTATACAGTCCTTAGATAGCTTAACTGTTTCACAAGTATTTTATATTATTCTGTACATTTCTGTAATTATTTTTGTAAATAAAATGTAAGTATATTATTTTCTTGATCTTTACCTGAATACCATGATGAGCAAATTATTGCTAAATCAAAAATAAACAAATGCAAAGTAATTTATATTTGTCTCAGTTAGTTAAAAACTCAAGTGATCCCTGCACCAACTTGTCTAAAATCTTCATAAATCAATTATTTGTAGTTAGAATATGAATTTTAAAATAATTGAACGAGCGAGCGCGAAGCGCGAGCGAGTGTCGCTCTTTCATGTTAGGCAAAAATGTTTTCGTATGCCTGTCCGGCCGGTGTCTGTCCGGATGTTCTCCTCTACAGGGCGCATTTCTCAACCGATTCTGGTGAAATTTTGTGTGCCGGTTTTATAACTATATAGAATTTTTTGTCGATTCAGGTTTTGGAAATTTTTCAAAATGGCGGAGATATGGGGGTTGAAAACGTAAAAAAAGTTATATTACAGTCATTTTAAAAAAATATCGCGAGGTCTATTACAGCTCACAGAGCCACTAGTATAAAATACATGTACAACAATTAAGCTATCTATGGACCGTTTAAAACGATCTATAGATAGCTCAACTAATCCAGATCACCAGAGGGCATCAGCGTCCCCAACTATTTGTATAAAATAGGATCAAATAGTCGATATCTGAAATCTAATTAATTAGTGTAAGTGGTCCTTCTAATTGTTAATAGTAAATATATAATAAGTATTGACAGAGTCGCACCAAAAAAACGGTCTATTAAGAAACGCGTCTAAATATTTTCTAGGATAATAGCTATGTAATTTAATAGCCTTCAGTAAATTTTATATATATATTCAACCTGTCAGCTGAGATGGTAGTTTCTCTACCTTCTGCGCTGTAAGTTGAAGATTCTATTCCCTCCCAGAACACACATTTGTGTGACGAAAAATAGATGCTTGTTCTGTGTCTGGCTGTTTTAAAGTACTATAAGTATGTATATATAAATACATAAGTATTCTATCAGCCATCTAGTCACCATATTCCAAGCTATGCTTAGTTTGGGGCCAGATGGTGTTGCGTGCATTGTCCTCCAATATTCATATTTTTTATAATGATTTAGATGTTAAAGCCCAAACCCATGCACTGCTGGTCTAGTAGTAGTGGACACCGTCTTCCGTTTCTATGGTCGTAGGCTCAAATCTGGACGTAGACCAATATTTTTTTCTGTTCGAAAACTCAAAAACAGTATAGGAAAACATCGTAAAGAAACCGGCATAGAAAACTGTCGTAGAACATAAAAAGATCGAACATATTATGTGCATGTTCATGAAAGGAGCCTCTGAGGCGCGCTTATATCCATTCACCCCACTGGTTTGAATTAACAAGTGATACGATAGGAAAATATTAAAATGCCTTTAACGCTCGCTTATATATTGCAGAATATATCCGAAGCGCTAATGGACGCAGTGCGGAGACATGCAGTAGCGCAATTGATATTTATGCAAATGACTGCCGAATGAAAGTAATTGATTTAAATATTTGCTGCAATGCGGCCGGAATGAGGTCTGTAAATCTTGGACTTTGGGACAAATGTAAAATTGTAACCATTGATGTCATACAAATTTAATATCTCAAAAAGACGCAGGTTTACTTTTGTAAACTTTATTGTATTTATATTGTTTACTCTAACCTTATGCTTTCTGTAACGATGTTTTACCTTATATAGACATACACCTAGACATTTGTTTATATACTGAATAAGCACACATACACATCAATAAAAAAAAAAGAAATAATATTAGGTAAAAAGTAAGTAACACAAATTGAAAAGTTAAGAGTCAATTCAATTCAATTCATTTATTTGTCAGAGTGTAGGTTTACAACATTGTTATAGTAAAGTAATAATTATATAAAGTGCCAGTACAATCTTACCATAACTAGGCATGCAAATTTATTATATTTAGTTACAAGTAACTGAGGTCATCGTTCAAAAACTCGGTGATACTATAATAACTCTTTTCTACAAGAAGTGCCTTAAGCTGATTTATAAAACTTAACAATTGATTACCTTTTGTGCTCTCTGGTATCTTGTTATATATTTTAGGAGCCATACAGATAACACTATTATGCATTAGCGCTGTATTAGATTTTACAAGGTAAAATTTGTTTCTACTACGGGTATTTATATTATGAATGCCAGAAAATTTACTAAATTTGTTAATGTTATATTTTGCAAATAGGGTAATTTCAAATATGTATAAGCTAGGTAATGTCAAAATTTTATTAGATTTAAAGTATGGCACACAGCTGTCAGTATTTTTTAGATTAAATATAAATCTTATACACCTTTTTTGCGCAATAAAAACGTCCTCTTTGTTTGTACTGTTACCCCAGAAAATCATGCCGTATCTCAATAATGAAGCAACCGAGCCGTGGTACGCAGTTAATGTTGTATCTTTGCTTGCTACTCTTGATAAATGACGTAGTGCATAAGCAAGGCTATAATTTTTTTTAATTATGTTTTCAGTGTGGATTTTCCAGGTCAATCCTTTATCTATATGTAGCCCTAAAAATTTCGTAACATCTGAATCTTTTATTATTTCATTTTGATAATTTATATTAATATATTTTGAATTTATACATAATGCGTTGATTAAAATGCAATATTTTAGTTTTATTTAGATTTATCCGTAGATTGTTAGCATTTAACCACTCTACACTTTCTTTAAGAGTAGTTTTAATATTATTTTCATAATTTGAGTCTTCCTTTTTTTTATGACTGTGCTGTCGTCAGCAAAGAGTTCCATCGGATGACTCACATGCTTAGGAAAATCATTAATGTAACACAAAAATGTTAATGGTCCTAGGACACTACCTTGTGGCACGCCATACAGATTGTTTCGAAGACCTATATTTCTCTTCTAACCTTGAATTTATATTTACTAGAGCTATTTCTGTGTTATTGATTTATATTAGATAGGTAGAGAGGAGGTAAGAGAAAAGACATTTAAAAGCTTAAAATTATTCTGCTTATTTACCTACCTAACAGTGATGTGTGCTACAGCAGCAAACATATCTCGACTCAGCGTTATTCTTCCCTATCAGATGCCAGGTCAGCGCTGCTATTCTGCCGAGACCTACGTTCCAGTTACTCAACCTTATGAAATGTAGTAATAATAAAATAATAATAAAAATTAAATTAGTACAATAATAGATTTAACAAAACAAAATCTTAATTAGACAAAGGTAAATGCTTAACACGAGCCTGAACTACATAGGTAAACCTGTGTTTTAGGTGATAAGAGCTTAAATAGGATCTAAAAATAATTACTTACTTATTTATTATAATATTGAAAACAATAAAATGCATAGCAATATAATCTTAACAAGGTTATAGTGAGAAATCTGAAAACTTAACCAGCTCTAAAAACTAAATCAATTACAATTAAAATTTATTTACACACAATTAACTTCTCTGTATCATCGTAAGACATACATTGAAGGGAATCTTTAAGAATTGTCCTACAATTACTGTAATTGAGAACATAGATATTGACAAATGCGTTCAGTCTATTATAGACCAAGAAGCGGACCAAGGAACATGTAAAATTTACATGTAAAATTTTTAGAGCCTGTTTGTTTAGGGCAAACTATATGTTTCTGTCTTTTGTTAGTAAGTGCAGTGCCATATGGAAGGGCTGTGTGCTGCTTTAGTACTTGAAATAAATAAACGAAAATGTAAAACAAATTGGTTATTATACCCATATACATTATTTACAAAAAATAATACATACTTAAAATACGTATATACACGTAACATTTATGTTAATTTTTATCCAACTAAAGCGTAACATGCGCATGGCCATCAACAAGCAAAGGGCGCATCAGTGTGGGTACCAAACAACCCATTTTTTTGCAGATTCAATTAATACTTTTTTATTCAAAATAATCAGCAATATATAACTATTCATAACTATTGTTTATGAACTGAAATAATGCTTAGGGATATGCCATCGAGTAGCCAGGGCTGTTTTTTAAAACTACCCTCTGATTGTTTTCAGGTTCCGAAAAGTCTGAATTCACATTACGACACACACTCACAGCATCCACGCACTGATGAAACGCCCACACAAGAGCCAATACAAGAGAGTTTATACGTTTCAAGTGTTTCGGTTAACTGTCTGACGGCAGAGCGACATGAGGCCATGCATTACTATCAATAATAAAGTCATTTATATTACAATATGCTTTCTTCAAAAGACTACCTTTTATGTATGCTTTAAATTTCTTAATAGGTAGGGTTGTTAGGGTTTAAGGTTAGACTTTGGAATCGCAATAGTTTTCATTTCAATTAATTAGTAACAAACTTTCACAATTATTTCTCTAAATGCGGTCCTATTATAACCCAAACTGCGGTTTCATATTTAACTAATTTGCATCAAATTGAATATTGAATCAAATTTTCAGACATCGTGTCGACAACCTGCTTAATTATACTCGAACCATTTAATAATTAATACCTACATCCCTATAATCAATCTAAGCTTATGTTACTCTACGTATTGCAAATACCTACTCAAATTTAATTAGACAGAGACCTGCTTGTAACTAGTAACATGCAAGCTAGGAAGTAGGAAATACTTGGAAGTAGGAAATTAGATTGGTTATCTGAAAATAGAATCAAATGGGTAATTTTATTGTTACTGTTCCCACCTTATGTACCAAGATGTCCAAGCATCAGTTGTATATTTATACCTATAAAAGAGCTTAACCTGACTGACTGATTCGGCATCATCGCCGAACCAAAACTGCTGAAGCGAGAAAGCTGAAATTTGGAAGGTAGCTTCTTGTTATAGCAAAACCACCCACAAAGGCGGGTTTTTTAAATTCAACCCCTAAGAGGGTGAAAAGGGGTGAAAACTAATGTATGAAACTTTTTAACGCGTGGTGCGAGTTTCTTGAAATTTGATTTGAATAAATAAAATACAAAATATATATACACGTATTTCAGGATTTTTCAAAATAACCTTTAAAAAAAGGTAAAATGAGGTGTCAAAGTTTGTATGTTAAATTATTAACGGGTGGTTTGATTTCTTAGAAACTTGGTTTGGATACTTAAAATGCAAAATAAATGGAAACGTGTATCAGGATTTTTCAATAACCCTCTTAAAGAGGGTGTAAAGGGGTGAAAACGAAAACGACCGTGGTGCGATTTGCTTGAAACTTGATATGAATAATATTATGATATGAACTTGACGGTTTTCGTACAAACGCGCTGGCGAAGTCGCAGGGGTTCCAGCTAGTCAGCATATATATGAAAATGTAATGTGTGTCTTCATATACGTTCATTTGTTTAGCCAAGTTTGTAGAAGATCTGCCTTCTGCGCTGTAGGTTGAGGGTTCGATTCCCTCCCAGGATAAACATTTGTGTGACGAACTTGGGCGTTTATTCCGTGATATAACATTTAAAAATATCTAAGTATTAAATCAGTCGTCTGGTCACAATAATACAATCTATGCTTAATTTGAGGCTAGACAGTGTTAAACCGATATATATATATTATTAAATGTATCTATTCCAAGAGGATTACCCAGATCGATGAGTTACAGACCCTCTATACAAAAATCAGCACGTTCAACCTGGAGTAATTATTCCCACTTTATTTGGATTTATTAAGTATACAATGCTATCCATAATAAGAAATCAGTAACCTCTGTGAAGGACAGGTGTATTAGGAGTAGTGATGTGAAGTATCAGGGAATTGTTTTTTTTTTTCAAACAGCTTATATAGCTTTAGGAAAAGTATGGAATGTTTGTTTAAATCTAGATGTTTATGAATGTAATTTTTTTGTAATATTTAAAAAAAAAAATATTTTTAAAATTAAGTTTTTGGTATTTTTATTTAATGTAAAATTATCTAATATTCAAACTTTTGTGTGTATGTTTGTACATTATAATTATTATATTAAGATTATTAAGCATTTTTATTAATAATTGCATTGTGGTTTGTATGTACCTGTGATTAAGGTAACACTTATCTCTATTTCGGAGATATTTTTTTTGTTTTTTTTTCTCACATACCTCATCATAAACATCCATAATATATAATAGTATAGGTATACCTACTTTGGGTCTGGGTGTTGTGTCTATGTATAATAGATAGATAGATATATGCTTTATTTGACATAACATTACACAGACACACATAACAATAAATACAATATATACATAATATTATTTTAAAAAATACTATATAAATTGTGGTACTCATGTGGTACCCATAACACAAGCTCTGGAGCTACTTTGGAGCAAGATGATGCTGTGAGAAATGGCCGGCATTATTTATTTATTATAATCAAGTGCTCACACGATTCCATTATTTATTTAAGCAGGTACGAGTACATTAGTAAATGCGTCAAACAAACAACAGCAGCTGTTTTGATGTGAACGACCCTTTACCGTTGACAGCCGCACGTCTGTTCATCTTTTCGCTGAATCTTTTTATTGTGTCCCAATGGGTTCCTTTGTGTAGATTGATTGTGTTGCTTGATAGACTTTTCGAGTGCCTAAGAAAAGAGTGAACGTGACGCGGTAAATATGCTTCCACTCCCTCTCGTTTAGTTCTCTTTCATTTATAGAATATCATCTGCAAACGTAGGTTAAGCATATAACTGTGGTTTCACTTTCAAAACTTTCGTGAGTTGTACTATACATTTTGACGAACACGGGCTTTACTCACGTATTATTTTGTCCATGGAGGCACCGACATTGTTTCGATTCATCTAGAGAATCTTCATCAGGGTGAGTTTGAATGGGTGCTTCCATCGTCAAAATAATACGTGAGTAAAGCCCGTGTTTATCAAAATGTATATAACTGTGGTGTTTAACAATAAGTTATTGTGACAAGATTCCAAAAAATACTATTAATAGTTCTGCCAAAAGCCACAATTTTACATTATAAAAAAAAAACGAGTGCGTCTTACAGTATTCGCCTTGATGTGTAACATCTGACATCTCACCTTGGTAATAAGCAACATCAACATTATATCCTGAAAATGTTTATATAACAGCACACTTTATACACAACACTGTTGGTTAAGAGCACAACTGATGCGTTATCCTTCTCTATTTTCCTTTCTCTTTCTCGTAACACACACACATACATTTGGCTGATAGTACCAACCTCGTGAAAAATGGGTTGGTACCATCTGACACCCAACTCTACCACCGCGCGCACTCATTGATCAAATCAATTAGCTCACGCTTTCTGTTACATAGTTCCGTCCCTTTTTACAAAATTACTTCTACAGATTGCAGGAATGTGACAGGAAAAATGGAACACATCAAAAACCTTATATTGGTGAGTCCATTATTCCGACAGATTGTATTAAATAATTATTAATAAAATTTCAGACATTGCAAATATCTTTTTTTATAAGGCAGCGGTTTCATAATATTTTTAATTAATAAAAAAAAATAAGGAAATTTAAGGAAATTTGGTAGTTCTTTAACAAATTTAGCTAGCTCTAGAATATATAAGGTGGGAATGTCAAACGATTTTCTTTTCTACAATGTTCAAAAAGGTCTTTGGACATTTGTCGAGTTACCCCAGAAGATATACCATACTTCAAAGTCAAATCAATGAACCCATGACAAGCTGTCAAAATAGTGGTAATATTTGCAGTCTTATGAGGATTTATTTTCACTATCTGTGATTTGTGAAAGCATAATCTGCAGACTTGTAAAGAGACTTGCTTTTCCGTTTAGGATCATTTTTGGTTGGTAAATAATTTTAGGGTAGGTCTTAAGATAGATAATAATTTAATAATATATGTTTTGTAGGTTGTCTTTTTCCATTTCTTCATCTTTTATATTGTTTAATGAAACATAGATGTAACGCTTTGGATATTTTCTGTAATGTTACTCTTTAAATAAATAAACTTGAACCTTGATTTTCAATGTGTTTTTTAATATTAAATAAAACTGTTAAGATTATTTAGACTTAAGTAAATTTAAAGCTTTTAATAAAATTCCAAGGTAATTGTTTAGTTAGTTAGTACCTAGGCAACGTTCAACAACTTATATCGGGCAGTAAAAATAAATGGTTCAAAAACTTATAAACATTATCGGATCAAAATTATTTAATTACTTTTAGAAACGCAGCCACGGTTAGTTTTTATTTATAGTACCTACTGTCCATACTATGTTAATCTGGTTAAGCAAATAATTTTTATTTTTATTTTTAAAATAATTACAATAAACAAAAAATTACTATTTAATGTGCTTAAATTAATATGACGAATTAATATTCAAGTGGTAAAAGGTAGAAAACTTTTACGCTTTATCTTAAATAGGGAAACCTGTTTTACTGTACAGTTAGATTCTCCTCTCGAATAAAATGTCTTGAAAATTCGAGATCTTATTCCAAAGAGCCCGTTGATTTCATTCTACGCCAGAATCACCTATGTCAGACTAAATTAAGTTTATTTATTAAATCCACACCAATGTCTGGAAGAAGAAAATGTAATTTTACTCCTGGTTCGTCAAGGCTTTGTCGGGATTTGCGAGTAAGTGCAATTTCGTGATAATAATATGTACCTATATTTTTACACAAACAAAATTAATGCTCAGTCAGAATACCTCTTCGCTCACCCGATCGCTTCTATTTGTGTATTCAGGTAAACCTACAAAGGAATGTTTCGGTTTCATCTGAAAGTATATCAAAGGTAACCTCGTCTCAAAAACTAGCCTAGTCATAGCACAAAATAGGGCATTTTAAGCGAACGGTACTGGCAATGTGGGTGACGGTTGACGCGGGCACAAAGCGCCAAGTTTTTGCCTGGTGTGCCGGTGATTTTAGGCTTCACTAGCTTTGTGTGTTGCCAACTCAAATGCGGGTAAAAAAGGTGATTTACATTAACCAGGGTTCTTATGGTCTTTTAATGCTATAATATTATTTTTTACACTGGTATGTAAGAGAGATGCTGGATCAATATTTTCTCGCCAACTGAGCTGCAGGCTGTTGCTATTTGTAGGATAAGTTAATATTTTTTGTAACAATAACATAATAGGAAGGTAAAAAAAAATGTTTTCTGTAAAGTCGGTTTACGTACGATAATTTTACGTGACGAAAACATTGATGAAAAATTGCATACTTTTAATCTATTAAGTTGCGTCACAAGCCGAACGCTTAGGCCGATCGTGCCTCTCTATCACATGTTCCGCACTCTCGCTTGCACGCTTTGCTCAGGCGGAACGTGACAATTTTTCGTGCGTGCAGCAGGCGTTCATCGATTTATAAAACGTTATCACGTCAAAAGTACGATTTCTCGTTTAGATATGTTAAGAATGCATTACGATTCGCTGTGACTGACAATGCTCTTAGCCTAACATACCTTT
This sequence comes from Lampropteryx suffumata, assembly GCA_948098915.1. Classification (NCBI taxonomy): domain Eukaryota; kingdom Metazoa; phylum Arthropoda; class Insecta; order Lepidoptera; family Geometridae; genus Lampropteryx; species Lampropteryx suffumata. The sequence continues at coordinate 2,074,342 of OX402561.1, read as the reverse complement.
TAGTGATACGTTAATCATCTACGTGTGCGCATATAAACTGCATTGTGCAAGTGCACGAAACGAGCCTCTGAAACGTACTTTTATCCTTTCACCACACTGGTTTGAAAGGACTAGTGACACGATAGTAGAAGAACTGCAATGTACTCTGTGTCTGACGTGGAGAGTCCAGCGTATCGTATTTTGAGTCCCGTGTGGATGTACCCATTGTCCGCGCTGCCTTTGATGTCATATTTGGGTAATTGTTTTTGTTTAAAGTTCACGGCTGTTTCCCTTTTCACTCATAGTTTAGTAAAGGGTTAATTAAGCTTTGCAGTTGTTTTGAGCTTTTGTGAGTTGTGGAATTAAAAAAAAAATTACCAGTAAATAATAAATAATAATAAATAAATAATACCAGACATTTCACACAGCATCATCTGGCCCCAAAGTAAGCAGAGCTTGTGTTATGGGTACCACGTGACTGATATACTACTTATATACTTTTTTATTTTGTAAATACATAGATATTATACATAAAATTACCCAGACCCGAGTCAAATACTTGCAGATCATACAAGCATTTGTCCCGCTGCGGGAATCGAACCCGCAAACTTTTTGCGTTTCAGCAGGACCTAAGCCCACTACGCCACGTTTACGTATGACTTGCTGATGGCTTTGTATGGCTTTGTATGTTTGTTTGTTTGACGATGACGATATACTTTAATAAGATCTGCTTGCCATTTTGTAAGTAGACAGATTGGAATTAAGAAATGAGCTAATCATGTAATGAACCATATTAGACAAGGAGTTGTTAATAATATTAATAGATTTATTTAAAAAGACAACAAGGTCCAGATGGTTAGTAAAAACTTAACAACTTAAACTTAACATTAACTCAACAAATAGACAAATGAACTGGCACACCTGTCAGTAATGACAGAGGTATTAAGGTGACAGCGAGCTGATTTAATGATGCAGTCAAGAGCCATGGAACTTCTTAGTGAATAACATCTGATAAAAATCCGTGTTTGGGCTTATATTAATTAACTCGCGCTTATAGCATAGAATATTTCATTAATAAAAAACGTGTGCGTCTCGGGACACCCGACAGAAGTGATAACTTAAACTAAACTAACTAGTGTTGTGGGCTAGTGTAAGAGAGTAGGAGCCTGCCTACTGCTGCCGTATGCGTGAGACAAAGGGAAGCCAGACCGACTGGCGTCATAACGCGTTACGTAACGAAGTTACCCTCCCATAAGAAGTTATCACTTCAATACTTCTTTAACCTTTTAGGTAACTACCTACTTAATCAATTTAAATATACCTACTTATCAATTGTTACGATACGGATAACACGAGATCTCAGTTGGGGCAAACTAGTAGTATAAAAAGAAAAATTGAAATTTCGGAACTCCCCCAGCAATAAATTTAGACAATTTACGTTCAAAGAGACAACGCATTACAAATCAATCACAACCCCACGTCCACACCTAGGGTAACAGACACACATTTATTATTCAGGATTAGGTACGATTACCGGTGATGTTATTTTTCTGTAACATGCGTTGATAACATGTACAAGTATATCACCAATATTTTTTTAATTAGAACTTTGTAGTTGTATGTTTTAAGTTGAGTTTTGAACGATCAGAGTATCATGTTATTCCTTCCAGCCGTTGTTAAAATCACTATCGGCTTCTCTCCTAAAACAAATAAATTGGTACGTTGCGCCAAATTTTAAACCTTATTATAAATGTGTAAGAGTTTTATTTTGGATATTTTTGCTGTGTATAATAAAAGTATGTTCATACGCGTCCCCGTAGGGAAAGTGCAGCTGTCCTCGATATCGGGTGATGTATGCTTATGTCAGCATCGCTGCTCCCTCTTTGTGAAAAACAATTTTCGTTATAATAAAGCCCCGTAATAAAGGTGAAACAACGTCGAGACAAAATAAAAAGCAATTAATAAGTACTTTGAGACCAATGCCTGTGATGTAATAAAATATTAACAATATTGAGGGAAATATCAAGATTACTCGAACTTATTTATTTTACCAATATTTACCAATATTTATTTTATTTATTTTCATTCTGTTCTGTCTTGTTGGTATAAAGTAATAATAATTGGGTGTATAAAATAACTATATGTGTATTCAAGTAGATGATTGATAAAATTCAAACATAGCATAGTTTGAAATTAGATGACATGGTGCAATATTTATTAAGTTTCATCACTCACGTTGCAGGACCATTTATTGGTGTTAAAAGTTTGCAAGCATTGACATGGTTTTGCGTAGTCGATAATTAGTTAAATGGACAGTTTTTCTTCGAAATCCCCCACATTAGGGGCAAATGCACTTTGTTTTTGGTACCATTGATGTATATGTAGATGTCAACGTAACGACCAACAACCCCTTTGTAAAAATCACGCTTCAATTGAAACGCGTTGGGCGTCAATTTAAACGCGTACCCGTAGGGTCCCCAAATTGGGGGTAATTGGATTTTTTTATTCGAGAGTTTGTTTGAGTTTGATTGTGATTTGTGAAGGCTTATTTCGGGGAATTTTATTGTTTTTGGAATTCGTTATGTACGTTGATTTTAAATCTGGAAATGCGTTCGCAAATCACAGAGCACAAAAGAATTAATCATAAGAATATACCCAGTCATAACTGATTTTATAGCTTAGAGACTTGAAGTCGCTCTCACAGTTCTTACTGGTTAGTTAAGTCACTCTTTAGTGTTGGATTCTAAGTGCGGTTATTGGACATAGAACAAGTGCAGTTTTCTACCCAACTCTCGGCTAATGTTATTACTTAGCAATTTTTTTACCGACTTCATCAAAAAGGAGGAGGTTCTCAATTCATCGGATCCTTTTTTTTGTTTTTTTTTATGTATGTTCACCGATTACTCGAAAACGCCTGAACCGATTTGAAAAATTCTGTTTTTTTTGATAGGGTATACTTCACAGGTTGTCCCATTTAAATTTGATCAAATAAATTATATATAAATTAAATTAAATTTGATTTGATTTAAATTTGAGCTGAAAAATCAACGAAAACCGAAAAATTGTATACATCGATGATGTTTTCGTGTAATTCGATACCTCGCTGTCTCATTGGAGCGGTGCGTTTATTTGGCCTACCCATATTATATATTATACAAAATACATCTCATTTCCACTAAAAATGTATTATAGGCTCAAATTTCATTCAATGAAGTCGGTTTTCTTTTTAGTTTTTAAAACGTAATGATATAGCGATAAATCTACATTTGGTAATTCAAAATAAACAAGTCAATAATTTGGTGAAAAGTAGAAAAAGACTATCATTATTATTAACGACGCCAGCCCATTAGTCCAAAGGGTGATTTAACTTTATGAATTCTAAAAACTGTGAGCCTTCAATGACAAGTATAAAGCCATTATTTGCATAAACCCAAAGGCATTGCTCTCGGCTAATGGCAGCGTATCTGCCAGATCTGTCAATAAAAAGGTTTCACTTAAATCTTTTCATCAAATTTAAAAATAAACCAATTTTGGTTAAGACTAGGCATGTACAGATAACATCCCAGACTTATTTTTTATCTTTTACGCTTTTTCTTGGAGCCAGCTTAATAGTTTTTAAACATGAAATCTAAAAAATTTATACCTCTTGGTATTTTCAGTACTCCTACGTGATATTATTTTGTTAAATAACGGAGATTAGTAAGTAAGTACTTATTAATTAGAATTTAGCATTATTTTATATATAAAAGTGTTTTGTCTACATGTTTTTTTTAAGCTTTATTCTTAGAACAGATTTCTGCGCCTCAGAAGCTCCTTTCGTTCTCTTTAATCTATTTACCACACTGGTTCGAAATAACAAGTAATACGATAAGAAGAAAAATACTCGAAATACAATAAAAATACAAATTTGTCCTCGAAGGATCAAACAATTATGATCCTCGCGCTAGACTAACAGCCAGACAGAGCAAGAAATCTGTTTTTTTTCTCTGTATGTTCTCCTATTACTCAAAAACGCCTGAACCGATTTGGGAAATTCATTTTTTGTTTGAAAGGGTATTCACAGGTGGTCCCATCTAAATTTTATCAAAATCGGTCAAGCTAAAACATCAACGAAAATCTAAAAATTGTATACATCGATGATGTTTTCTCATTGTCTCATTGGAGCGGTGCGTTTATTTGGCCTAAACATATTATATATACGAAATACATCTACCTTCCACTAAAAATGTATTATAGGCTCAAATTTCATTCAATGAAGTCGGTTTTCTTTTTAGTTTTTCAAACGTAATTACAAAAAGGTACTAACGAGCAAAGTCGCGGTCGAGATTTAGAGTAAAGATTTATTCTTCAACTAATTTACTACTAAAGTACATTTGCACTATAGTTAATCAGATTAATGGTATATCAGAATTGTATTATTCTAGTTCAACGGAATTTGTATGTTTTAAAAGTGATTTAAGTTATTTTTTACACTTACCGGCACGGCAAATGCCGGAGAAACAAAAATGTATTAAATATATGATTCCCACCGATGCCAGCACCCGCACTGGCACAGAGAATGGAATAATGGCCATTGAGTGATAAACCGTCAGGCTTGTTAATCTTCAGATTAACAACAGAATACATTGTAGTACCTCGTCATTAAACCTTATTCAAAATTTATCAAGAGCCTCAAAATCGACATTGTAAAATAAACTAGATTAAAGTTCATTGCACTATGTCTCGCTCGATGTTTTCCAACACTGTTTTGGCCCTACGTAATGCTATCATTTAAATTCAATTCATTGCATAAACATTTCTCAACTAAAAAATATTGGGTTTCAAAATGCTAGCTGTGTTGGACGGGCCTACCTATGGACGCAAATATTACACGAAATTTGAATTTTCCTTAGATCGATTTTAATTATAACGAAACTTTTTAAATTCATGACGTTTATAAACCCTACTAATGTTATAAATGCGAAAGTTTGTACGGATGTTTGTGTGTTTATTTATGTTTGTTTGTGGTTTAAATACATTACAATGGCTGAACGGATATGGATCAAAATTGGTATCTGTGACTTGGAATAGTACGTATATAGGCTTTGTATGTAGTGTAGGTGGCAGTTTTCTACAAATTGTTGTTACATCACTTTCAAAACTTTCGTGAGTTATACATTTTGATAAACATTGTCGGTGTCTCCATCGACGAAATAATACGTGAGTAAAATCAGTGTTTTTCAAAATGTATTATTGTACTTATAGTCATAAAAGTAATTCAAATAAAAGCATGATTACAAACAAATTTCCAATCCCATTTATAAAATACTTTTATATCGGACCTCAGAAAATGGCGTGGCACTATGAACTTCGGTTAAGTCCGCTTAATTGAAAAAAAAAAACAAAAATGAGTTTATTTAAAAAAAACTTCAATTAATGCATTTCCTAAGATGTAAATTATTTTACACAGAAATAATAGAAAATATCCCATTCATAGTGAAACTATGATAATTTAAAAGTTGCAAAACATAACATAATTAAGTTAAACATGACTCTTATATTTGTTTTATGAGTAAACACTTACCCAATAGTTACCCACGTAATTACTTCAATATACTGTTGACTTAGTGATAAAATTACCAATTGTCGAACATACCTTGGTCTCCATGATATATGTTCCTTAAATGTATAACCTTTGTGAGTTATATCCCATTATTTCTATAAGAATAGTAGTACTTATTGATAAACTAAAATCAGATCGGAACCAGTTAGTTAGGTTATGTTACAGTATAGAAAACAACGCGCAGGGCGAGCGAGCAAAGCGAGCGTGCCGCTGCAGCGGCCGCCGAAGCGCTAGAAGAATATAGTTACTATTTTCCATGGTTCGGTTGACCGGACAGTTGAATTTTTTTTTTCTTGGAGCTTTCCACTGTAACACGGATATGTTCACGCCGCCATAAGAGGTAATGCAGTGTTTTTTTTGACGCCGCTGCGCTATCAATGGTAACAGTGGGAGAATCAGTCCCAGTATTTCTATCAATAGAAATACCTAATGGAAATAGTGGGATACACCCATTTTTCATATCATAGGTAAATATGTTAAGAAGTCCAGTAGCTAGCTGGTCCCAGGTTTGCTCACCGTCACTAGGCTCTGCATTAGACTCTCAAATCGCGTTCGTCGAAGTGACTGCATTATGTAGACTTTCAATCCACGAGACGTAGAGCGAATTTAGTTTTTTTACGAAACAACAACGGTTCATATCATGTAGGTTAAACAAATAAAATATAGGCAGGTACACTATTCGTATAAAGATAAGAAATATATTACTAGAGAAATCGTACTATTCTCTAGACGAAGCACTTGCTGATGAAATTTTTAAATAATGAATTTATTTGGAATTTAATGTTGCTATTCTATTTGTAATGAATCATTTTTCTTTAAATATTGTAACCAAACAGTAAGCCCGTAATATTATAGTGTAATATTATTATTAAGTATTTTTGTACCTGACTTTTCCAAGTGTACGTATCTTATTGGAATAAATAACTATTGTATTGTATTGTATTGTATTAAGCAACAGAAATCAAACTCATAGATTTCTTGCTACAAAACGTATTGCAAATAATAATAATAATACCGGACATTTCACACAGCATCATCTGGCCCCAACGTAAGCAGAGCTTGTGTTATGGCTACCACATGACTGATATACTACTTATATACTTTTTTTTTTAAATACATACATATATTATACATAGAACACCCAGACCCGAGACAAATACTTGCAGATCATACAAACATTTGTCCCGCGGCGGAAATCGAACCCGTAACCTTTTGCGTCTCAGCCGGACCTAAGCCCACTGCGCCCCAGAGGTCGTCGCAAATCTTTTTTGTCGGTGTTTTTAGAACTCAGTTCTGTTTACAAGCGCACTGGTATATTCATTTCTATGCTCAAATATTACCTTCTTTATGATTGAAGACTTTCAAATCTAACGTGTGGGTTAGATTGAACATTATTAGTCGTCGTAGTGACTAAAAGTTAATCTGTGATTTATATTTAACCTTGCAGTAACTATGATTATTCTGTCACTGATTCAGATTTCTATGAAATCGTTATTGAGTTATTTTTTTTATATAAAGTAATATTTACATTGAAACGATATTACCACTAAGTGCTCAATATTTTTTTTCTAAGCTTAATTTTGCTAAATTTATGTTTTATATAAAATGTTTATATATAATTCTACTGTACGTGTGTATGTCACTGAACACCTCCTTAACGGCTGGACCGCTTTGAATGGTTTTTTTGTGTGTGTTCAAATGGATTCGAGAATGGTATAGATTTACAATTAGATAACTTTTTTTATAAAACGTGCGGACAAAGTCGCGAACGTTTGTTTGAAACGAAAGTTTGATTTTGATATGAACTTAAAGAACAAAGAAAGAAAGATATACATAAATAATACGTAAATCAAAAACTTTGTACCCGTTTTCACGAAAATAGCGCGGACGAAGGAGTATGAAATTTCGCATACTTATAGTTTATATAAAGAAGGAGTGCAGAATGCTTATATTTATTTTTAATTATGCATAAAAAATACATTAATTATGGTGGAATTTCGACAAATGGGCTTCCACTAGTATGAATGAAAACGGTGAATCAGTTTCAGATTCTTTATTTGATTTAAAGTTATGATTCTTACTTTTATTTATTTTACCCTAAACCGAAGTGAATGTGAACGGGATGAGAATAGTTGAAGTAAAAGAAATATGTCATGAACGTAGCAAGGGGAAATCCGTCGCGATGTCTCAACACAGTTAAGTCTTTTTAGACATGAACTTACACGAGCTTTTGGTTTTTCAAGTGAAATGTTTTTATTCAAAGTTGGTGTTCTGGTACAATATAACTTATGGAGTAAAATAAATTATCTAGTAACACTTCTGTTGCAGTCGCATCAAAGAAAAAAGCGAAGGGCAGACCTGTTCCCCACACTAGGACTGTAGTGCCTGTATTGCGGGACACAAAGACTTCCATGACCTCATTCATTCCTTAAATTGAGTAACCTTCAATGATTTCATTACATGTGCATTGTTCTGAAACACGATGGATAGCCCCTAAATAATACTAGAAGCAGAATAGTTTGGACCCTGACTGGGGCTCAGTAACACAAGGTTACACTGTTTAACAGCTCCCGGGCACGTGACGATTCGGCCGCTAGTTTATAGCTGGCACGAGTATGGATGTCAACTGTTTGAATGTGGGAAATTCTGGCTAGATCACTGCAAGTGTCTTTTAACTCAAAAAATCCTTACATGGTAAAAAATATGTAAATAATAAATATTGGTGAACAATGCACAAAACAACGTCTGCGTGTCTAGTCTAGGTGACCAGATGACTGATAGAATACTTATATGGTTAAAAATGTTTATGATAATTTATAACACCCAGATACAGAACAAACAACTATGTTATTTTTTTCATTTTCAAAAATGTCTATATATTTTGGTCATTTGGTGGATCATTTACATGAAGAGGTTTAATGGATAACATGGGACAATATATTAATAAACTTGTTTATAATTTATTTAGAGTCTAAAGATCACTATAGTTCCTATCCGAAATTTCTTTTTCGAGTGTCAAAAAATACTTTCTGTTTCTTATTTTATATTAAGGAGTTTACACCACTTATATTAACCTATAAAGTCCAAGAACTCAGCAACACCTCCTAACTAATCAATGATTTTATCGGAAGCAGATTGATGATAGAATGAGAGAAATAACAGTTAATTTGACAACACAGATCAGAGAACAGGAACGATGATTGCATACATTACTTATGGTGAAGTGATAGAGTACTTCAATATATTTAAATATACATAGATATTATTAACATCCAGGCACAGAACCAGCATCTGGGATACCCAATATCAATACGAGAGATGACGTCGAATCTTTATCGCGTTTGATTAAAAATAACGCTGAGATGCAATCAGAACTGTGACGTCATCTGGTCCAATAGCATAGACGTAGACTGACGTGTGACGTATACATAATACTAGCTGCTGCCTGCGGCTTTGCGTGCGTGGTAAGTACATAAAAGTAGCCTAGGTTCTTCCCGTGTCTGTCCGCGAAAAGGTATAATACAGACAGACAGAGACACTTTTGAATCTATATAATATTTAATTTTATTACTGAAATATATTATGGTGTTTCGATAATATGTGTGTATTTACAAAAAAAAAAAGTTCTTTTAAGGTAAATCAGATATGTGGTACCCATAATACAAGCTCTGCTTACTTTGGGGCCAGATGATGCTGTGGGAAATATCTGTCATTATGTCATTATCATTTTTAACCGACTTTATAAAAAATGAGGATGTTCTCAATTCGTCGAAATCTTTTTTTTTTATGTATGTTCACCGATTACTCAAAACCGGCTGAACCGATTTGAAAAATTATTTTATTGTTTGAAAGGGTGACACAAGTGGTCCCATATAAATTTTATCAAAATCGGTCGAGCTGAAAATTAAACGAAAATCGAAAATTGTATACATCGATGATGTTTTCGTGTACTTCGATACCTCGCTGTCTCATTGAAGCGGTGCGTTTATTTGACCTACCCATATTATATATATATACATAATTACGTTTTAAAAACTAAAAAGAAACCGACTTCATTGAATGAAATTTGAGGCTATAATACATTTTATTTATTTTTAGTTTTTCAACGTAATTATATTTATTTATTTATGTAGTAAACTAGCTTTTTCTATGACTTATCTATACGAGAGGACAAACTTTACTGTTTTGGAAAGATTCGGATAACTTTAATGCAACTGTCTCCACTCTGAGCTCTGTCTATTTAGCACTCGTTTACCTCATAGCGGTAATAACGAATTACGTATGATATTTCACATTCGAGTGATATTCCAAAAACACTGAGGCTGAAGGAATGAAGAAAAATCAATGCACTTGAGATGTGGTGCTGGCATCTGCACATTTTTTTTTTCGTAAGCGCGGCCAGGTTCGAAGCTACGAACTTAATTTATCATAAAAGGATAATGGTAAAGGTAATGTTGGATGTTATTCCTCGTGTATATAAATACTTTGTAGATGTAAAATTTTTATCTTAGGTTAAATATTTTTATAAATAACTACCTACTAGTGACTCTGGGAGCTGTAGACCTCGCGAACATTTTTAGAAATTTCACTTTCAAAAGTGCGAACCGTGAACTCGAGCGGCAACGAGCGGACCGCGGATTAATCTCACCCTGATGAAGAATCTCTAGATGAATCGAAACAGTGTCGGTGCCTCCATCGACAACATAATACGTAAGTAAAGTTTATCAAAATGTATTTTTCGATATGACTGATATATTACTTATTTTACGTTATCAACCCCGTTATATCCCCATATATCCGCCATTTTGAAAAATTTACAAAAACTAAATCGACAAAAAAATCAATATAGTCATAGAACCTCACAAAATTTCACGAGATTCGGTTGAGAAATGCGACCTGTAGAGGAGAACATCCACACAGACGCTGGCAGGACATACAGAAATAGGAAAGCATTTTTGCCTAAGCGGAAATGGAGACACTCGTTCGCGCTTCGCGCTCGGTCGGTCAATAAGAAATTTGAATAACTCATTGGGTTCCCAATGAATCGGACAAGGGAATAAATATTTAAAAAAAAAGCTTCAACATGGTAACTGTGTGAGCAGTAACTAATGCTAAAGATACCTACATAAGTCGAGAAGACGGGAAAAAGATGTTAAAGTTTCGAAGATTTGATTAAAATGTAGCTTTAGTTTCAAAGTATGATGAAAGGGAGGACGGAGACATCGCACGGGCAGTTAGAGCCCTTTTAGTTGAAGGGTTATGCGGATTCTAGCTTACTGATGTGCACCAATGAACACAATTACTTCGCTTTTATCGACGACCTTTGTGGCGCAGTGGACCAAGGCCCGGCTGAGACGCAGAAGGTCCGGATTCGACACATGTTTGTATGATCTGCAAGTATTTGTCTCGGGTGTGGGTGTTTCTATGTATAATTATGTATGTATTTATAAAAATATAAAACAATTATTAAATTAGTATATCAGTCATGTGATACCCATAACACTAGCTCTGCTTACTTTGGGGCCAGATGATGCTGTGTGAAATGTCCAGCATTATTATTATTTTTTGTGACCAGTATATACATTCTGGTTATCAGTAACTACTAATTAGAAAATTATTCATACTGTGTACGGTTTTGAAACCAAACATATTGAAATACACCAAACGGTAAAAGACAAGATACTGGAAACCAGAATATCAACAACGTGACAACGTCATAAAAAAACATTGATGAAAAATTGCATACCTTTCAACCTATTAAGATGCGTCACAAGCCGAACGATTAAAACGATCGTGCTTCTCTATCGATTGTAGAGAAGCAAGAAAGTATCAATTTGTCGTGCGTGTAGCCAGTGTTCATCGATTTATAAGACGTTATCACGTCAAAAAAAATGAGCTACATGTTTTTTTAAGATATTTAAATCATGCTTTTACTCAAAATTTAGTAAAGCCTCTCCATCTGTGACAATTATCTTAGTAATTTCATTATATATCCAACTATTTATTTCGTTTCGTTCGTTCGTTTCATAATTTAAACGCATACAATCACAACAATTTATTTGCGTCAATACCGTAATCAATCCCAAAAGTAATTTAAACTTAACGTCTGGGCGTTAAGGTCAAGTATTGTTTGGAATTTGAATGTGCGATACTCAATACGCGAATAAAATGCTTGGCTTTTAGAAAGACCAGCGAACTCTGGCGCGACTTTGGCAGAAGGTTGGATTGCCGAGTTCTTAGAAAATAATACCTATTTATTTTGTTAATAGTGAAATCCACAGAAACTCTTAAACGAACAACGTACTTAGCTAAAGAGTTTTCTCAGTTTTCTTTTTAGAAACAGCAAACTGACTATCAAGGTAATAATAACAAAAATAATGCCGGATAGCCACTATGCCACTACAAGAAAGACGTATAATAGCTGATATAATCTTCATTAGTTAAATAGCGCAAAGTAAAATCGACTCACTTGAAAATTTTAAAATCCTAAGCAGATCAGTTAGACTTCCATATACCCTAGCAGTGCCATTTAGTAAAACTAATTACAGACAAAATTCTTACTTTAGGAGAGCAGTAATCGCTTATAACAGCCTGGCTGACATACCTGAACTTGACCTTTTCAACAGTAAACCACCCAAAATAAAAAATGTCTTAGCGGAACGCTGGGTAACATGTCTTCCTAACTCTTCTGACGATAATTTTGTTTTATTCTCATTATCTGTTATATTATTTTAATTAGATGTAAACAATTTCATATTAATTTTTTTTTGATTAAGTCATATTTTTGTTTTTTTTTATGTAATAAATATATATTTTTGATTATTTCAAACATTTATTTACAGAAACAGATATATATCAAATAAACATACAATTATTTATAGATAAAAAATACAGTTCAGTTCACTGACCGCAGGTTGTTCTGGGTCTGGGTGTTATACAGTACCTATCATAGGTATGTACATATATATAAATATATAAGTATTCCATAAGTCATCTGGTTTCCATTACAAGCTTTGCTGGGTGTATCTGAGTGTTATTATGTATCATTATCATATATTTCAAAATATATACATAAGTATTCTATTACCTTCTTTTTTTTCCAACATCTAAATTACATTAATATATTTACAGAAATAATTACAGAAATATACAAAATAATATAAAATACACGTAAAACAGTTGAGCTATCTAAGGAACGTTTAAAACGATCTATAGATAGCTCAACTGAACCAGATCACTGTCACAGGGCAGAGTTCCCAAGATACTGGCGGCATTACCACGTTGAATGGCAATGATAATACGCTAGGCCAGATAGGAGCCAGCTCTTGGGTCACGCAATGTATCTACCAGACGCCGTGAAATAATTTTGAAAACGCGGTGGTCTCCTGTTCCCCACGGGCCCAGGGACTCCAAAAGGCTCAAATTACTGTCTATATTATCTATTATGGTAACAAGCCATGCTTAATTCGGGACTATGTGTCCAGTAATAATTATTTTGATTTATTTATGGCATACCCTTTCAAACGTTTGTGTACTTTTAAGTTACGGCATTAACTTTGTATATATAAATTTACTTGTAACTAGTTAGTGAGTCTTTGAATCCATAATCTTTGAATATTATAGAAGCTCACTAAATTTTATATAAACTTATTTTGAGGCGCGTTTCGTTCAAAGATATTAAAGCACCTGGACGCATAGGATCGTTTACCTGTGTATTGCCAGATTGGCTTTTGTCTAGGCAAGTGAGGGGCTGTGAGATCCGTCTGGTTGCCAATATTGCCTATTTCGACGGCCAATATGCTTTGCTTTGTGCTAATGAAACAGAACGAACTGAAATGAACAGAGTGCACGTTTTACGTCTTACATCGTAAATTGTGTGTAGTAGAGTTTCCGTTCCATCAATAGTCGTTTCCTTACGGTTTGTTTAGACGGTTCTGGAATTGCATTTGAGCTCGCCTGTATGACGTTATTGTGTGGAAATATCGGTGCCATTTTATTGATTTTCTATTGACAATCAAATTGTACAGGTTTAAGCTGATTTTTTTGGTTTTGTGTTGATTTTTATTAGTATTAGTGTTAGTCTGATTTACCAAATACCTTTGACTTAATTTATCATCAACTAGCTGCTGCCCGCGGCTTCGCACGCGTGGTACCTACATAAAAAGTAGACAATGTCCTTCTCCAAGATACCATGTATCTCTATACCAAAATTGATTAAAATCGGTTCAGCGGCTAGGGCGTGAAAACGTGACAGACAGACAGAGGGTTATTTTCGCATTTATAATATTATATATTACTATCTGACCCGTTACAACTTCACAAAAAATATTAAAGTAAGTAAAGTATCGATATAAAAAAAATCATAGCTATTCAAATTATTGTAATATTTACAGAGATTAACAAAGTTACAGTTAAATATTGATAGATGGCGCTAGCGGCATTGCCCACCCCGTTCCCGTTTCCGTTGTTTTTTCGGGATAATAAATAGCCTATATCCTAATCCAAGTTACTAACTATATTCATTTGCAGTTTCATCTCAATCGGTCCAGCGGTTCTTGAGTTATAAGTGGCGTAACTAACACGACTTTCTTTTATATATATAGATAGTCGGGATACTAGGTAGGGACATACGGTTTGGTAAAGTTTCAACATAACACGGCCAATACCAGTGGGCAATCAAAAAGACAATAAAAATAGTCTCCTTCTTATTTAACGCTCTCTTTTATCATCTCAATCCTCAATCCTCATTTAGCAAATAAAATGTAAATACCGCACATAACTCATCCGCCAGACATGACTTACTGCATCCAAGTTTTTTCATACAATTTGGTGAAATAATTCGCCAAACAAAATGGGCGAGTAGAATGAGGCCGTAAATTGTAGCGCAGGTTGCGGGGGGAGAGGGAAGGAAGGGGGGGAGTACAGTCTCAGGGGAAATGTGCGGAGCGAACGCAGTGAGACAACTTAGATTCGTATCTGTACGAGCTCTTTAGAACAGTCCTGATTCAGTGAGTTGTACAATGTGCACCTACACACGTAGGGACGGAGCTGATAACGCTAAATAAGTGTTTCGATTAACTAGGTGCGCTGATTGCGTTGAGCTGGTTTAGCGCGCTGCGGTACTGCAAACTCTCGTATGAAACATGTTGCAGTTAGGTTAAACTACACGTCGCTATTACAAGTAATTCAATTAAAACAAAAACACGAATTGTTGAGGGCACGAATTGTGAAGTCGAAGGTCCAGTACCAGCACCAAATTTGTTACCGCCTGCTGTAACAACGCTTTCCCCTCTACCTACACGCACGACCCGAGCCACGAAATACGTCACCCGCAGTGCAAACCATAAGTCGAGCGGCAACGAGCGGACCTCGGATCAAACTCACCTTGATGAAGATTCTCTAGATGAATCGAAACACTGTCGGTGCCCCCATCGACAAAATAATAAGTGAGTTAAGCCCGTGTATGTATAAATGTATAAAACCAAAACATCTAGAATGGTCTGAAGATAGAACCATAATTATTGTTAACTTATATACCGTTACAAGTTAAATTGAAGATTTTTCAATATCATAATATATCCCAAGTAGTTTACACTGTGTACTGCGTGGGCCGCTCGATTATTGTCCGAAACAAAACAGCGCGTCGTCTCGAGACGGAGTGACCGTAAACCGACAACGGACCGTTACGTATACTCCGTCCCGTGTGCCTCTCAGTAGCGGTCATTATGCGCAATATAAACACAAACTAAGAGTTTTAAGGCGAAAAAAACTCTCTAGTCAAAGGGGTTTGTCAATCAGAAAATCAACTTGTTTTGGACACTTGAGACTTGTTTAAACTTAAGTTTCTGAACCTAAAATACAGACTATCAAGAATTTAAGGCTCATTATTCGATAACCTGGTCAATACACAAGTGTTTAATCAGAAACACCCCCAAGCGGGATAACGATTAGTGAAATTAGCCCCATGTAGAGCAGATAGAGTAAGTATAAGTAGGTGTAAGTCGCAGACAAATGTGTGCCGTATAACACGCAATTTAGGAATCTTCTGCACCCAGAATACAATTCCTATGGATCGATATAGCTGGGCCTTCAGTAAACCAAGGCTAAGCTATTAAATTAAAAAGCTAGCTCAACCGCCGGTAGCGAAGCAGACATTTATTGGTTGTCCGACCGCGGCGATTTGCCTTGCTAATAGAAATTACCGCGGCACAAACTTTGAACACCTTTGCTTGACTTATTTTAGATTAACAAGAAAACATTTTATAAAGAGTTTTATGGCTAGAAAAGGGTTTGACTTTGACTAGGGTTTACTTTTCTAACTAATCTTACTTAAGTAATAAACATCATTCATTAGGAGCTCCAAAAATAAAGCTTGTGTAATTACTTATGTGGTCAATAAGTAGTCTTCAAATAACATACAACTCAACGCTCCGTTGCGTGATGCATGTTGTCGAAAACCACAAATTACATATTGAGTTTTTTTTTATCGTAGATAGATTTACGTTTGACCGGGATCTCACCTGATGGTAAGCGATGATGCGGCGATCCGACGATGGGACACGCAGGTCTAGAACACACTCATTATTAACTCATGACATAAATAGATCCAGATTGTAGTTTTTAAGGAAAGACGACGACAAAGGAGTCCAAATCCTTGGCAGTACAATTCAATTCAATTTCATCCTTCATGCGCATTAGTGTTAACACAGCTTGGTGTATGGAATGCCAACACGGTCACAAAAACGTACGTGAGTTAATGATTGATAGTCTTCGAACCATTTCTAGTTATAATGCTAGGGGAAGTCAGGCGTAACCTTGCCATACTATAATAGCCCTTATTTACGTTCAAACCTTCAGCTATTCGATTTTACGACCTTTATTTCATTACAAACGGGTTGGGACAGTCAATATAGCCTTAAACCGACGGCCGCATCGGCGATTTGCAAGGCAAATAGAATCAACTGTCTAACCGACGGAAAGAACTTAAGGTACTTTGATAAATTCGCTCACAAGTGTTTAAAACTTTGCCTTTTTGGGGCGGGTTAATTATGAAGTAATTGGGGTGTCTTGTAAGTTGTGCTCGGGGTGAAATATTCCAATGGATTTATGAAGGACTACTGAATCGCATATTAAGGGAAGTGGGGGATAAATCTTGTGCGCTGATTATGACAATGTTTTGACGTGACGAAAAATTAACGAGCTTATTATGCATCGAATGAAAATTCAACGCGATCTTACAGAAATAAACAATTATATAAGTTTTTCTTAATTCGCGCTCCATTAATTTAGTTTTTCTAGCAATTATATAGCAAAACCGACGGTATCACGGTTGTATTTAGGCAGCAAGAACATTGACCTAATATTGTGTACCTATCGTAACATTCGATATACGAATTATTTTTAAAGGTAGGCGTCCATTTTACTTGCAAAGGTGCGGTGAAAATTAATATGTATAGTTCAGCGGATTTTGGCAGACAATTGGTGGAAACAGCTGCGTTCAAACTGGAGGTTCAACCATTAGGTAAAGATCACCTTGAATTACCTCTAACTAGAAGTCGAGTCATAATATCAGTGACATCATATCGTCTAGTGAACACGTCTGGGAAATCATTTCTTTTTGCAACCTTGGACGCTTTGCTGCTGTGTAATATTACCAGCCAGGTGGACGTATACCTCAAGCACCTTGAAAGCCAGTTCGAATAAGAACATAATCTACAACATAAACCGATAACACGATGGGTTAACTTCCTTAATTTACTACAGTAATTAGTCTAAATAATACATAGGTTCCATTGCGACTTAGATCCATACCATATCGACCTTTATTTCAACAAGTCAAGGTTCATTATTGCATGTTAGAAATCAGGAGAATGAACTTACTAAAAAGCACACCAACAAATTTTGGCTTTATTGTAGATTCAGTCAAATTTAGAGTAGGGTAAGGTTGGTTTTCGTTTGTTAAGGTTCGGTTAAGGTTGGGTCGAGTGCCCAGTGGGCTCATAATGTGCATTCTGGACCTTAGCGTAATTTACCTACATAGTAAGGAACTTTTTGTCGTGAACGCTTCGTTTATTTTTAGAGTCGGTTATTTGCAGGGAGCTGCTGTACAAGGACGAAATTTATAACGCTCAGACATCATTTCGGGAAATATTATATTTGTTTATTTATTAACCAACAGCTTGTTTCAACACCCTTTAAATAGCTAAAAACAACTAGAATAGCAATAGTTTCAGTGATGTAATAATAAACGAAATAAGTATCTAAGCAACCAAGTATATACAATATACCGACTACAGCAATATATATAATATATAATAAATAAATAAATAACGCTGGACTTTTCACACAGAATCTGGCACCAAAGTAAGCAGAGCTTGTGTTATGGCTACCACATGAATATTATACTACTTATACCTTATTTTTTGTAAATACATACATATTAGACATAGAAACACCTAGACCCGAGTC
Organism: Lampropteryx suffumata; assembly: GCA_948098915.1. Lineage (NCBI taxonomy): Eukaryota > Metazoa > Arthropoda > Insecta > Lepidoptera > Geometridae > Lampropteryx > Lampropteryx suffumata. The sequence continues at coordinate 2,056,293 of OX402561.1, read as the reverse complement.
AAATTCTTGCAGATAATTTGTGTCGTGGCGGGAATCGAACCCGCAATCTTCTGCGTCTCAGCCGGACCTTAGTCCACTGCGCCACAGAGGTCCTCAAATAGAAAGGGGTGGTTAAATCTTTTTGATTTGAATGGAACGTATAGACTTAATGAACTCAGTAGATAACAAATTTATTAGCACACAGAAACAAAAAACAGACACAATAACAAACTAACAAAGATTCCCTGTGTCGTGAGTAGCTAGCCTCTGGGCTGTTAATATTATTAAAAGTGATTTTTAACAAACAATATAGATCGGCGATGTGTAACGGGAATAAGCCTGATTCTGGCGTATTAGTAGAAATAAACATGTTTCTATTTCTAGGCTATGATTAAGACTCATAGTATAAAATAAAGTCGCTTCCCGCTGTCTGTCTGCCTCTATGTATGGTTAGATCTTTAAAACTACGCAACAAAATTTGATGCGGTTTTTTTAATAGATAGAGTAATTCAAGAGGAAGGTTTATATGTTTAATAAAAGTAAAATATAGTAGAGAAACACTGATAATTTTAGAAGTTTCTAATCACATTAGACATTAGTGGCAATTTGGTTGGTTCATTTCTAAAATTAGGAATTGTCTAAAATATATTTAGCTAGTCATAGCATTTGTAAAACCTATTCGGTTGATACCATCTAACTAAATTAGGAACGCTTAATTAAGTTAGATAAAATTAAATTAGGATAAGTTGGTAGCACGGAGGAAACAACAAGAGGAACTTACTCACGGAGGAAACAACAAGAAAATTAGAACAGAGAGCACGACTAAACCAAATACCTAATCGATCTGAAGAAGAGAAATCTAAACTACAAAAACTAAACAAGGTCACCAAGAAACTCGTAAGGAAAGATTTACGAAATGTAAAAAACAAGGCTATTATTGACTTTACCCGCTCTACTGCCTCTATTGCAAAGCTAGAAAAATATTTAAACACAAATAAATACTGGATACCACATTTAAAAGCTCAAGACTACTCAAACAAGAAAATAATATCTGAAAGAAAGAAAATAGTTATAGAGGCTACCTCCTTCTATAAAAAACTTTACAGTAGTCAGCTTACAGAGCTACAATCACGGACCTTTACGACAAGGACACTAAGTAAAATGGACGCAGTACCACATATCACGCCAGCGGAAGTGGCTAAAGCCATAAAATCCCTCCGAAATGGAAAATCTGCGGGGCCAGAAGGAATAGAAAGTGAACTTCTTAAGATTGGAGGCAACCATCTGACAAAGCTGCTTACAGACCTATTCAACAAAATAATAATGCAAGAAGAAATGCCTAATCAATGGCTCACCTCGACAATAATCCTACTATTCAAGAAAGGAAATATTTACGACGTGAATGATTACAGGCCAATTACTCTAACAAGCAACATCTACAAAGTGTTCTCAAATATATTACTCTCAAGACTATCGCCTATTCTGGACTCCAAACAGCCCATCGAGCAGGCGGGTTTTCGAACGGGATTCAGCACCTGTGACCATCTTCATTTAATGCAACAGCTCGTTGAGAGTCAAGAATATAAACTACCACTCTATATTGCTTTTATAGATTTCACTAAAGCTTTTGACTCGATCGAACAATGCTTTGGGACGCTCTAGACCACGGCAGAGTACCGCATAAGTACATACGTATTATAAAGAACATGTAAAATAACAGTACAGCAAGAATCAAGCTCGACCAACTAGGACCCGCATTCAACATCAGAAGAGGTTTAAAACAAGGAGACTGTCTCTCACCCAAGTTTTTCAACTCGATACTAGAGTATGTGTTCAAAGAGCTGGACTGGAGCAGTAAAGGTATTAAAATAAACGGAAGATACCTATCAAACATCCGTTTTGCCGATGATATTGCACTTTTCAGCAATACTGAAAGCGCCCTCCAAGAAATGCTGGAGGAACTAAATACACACTGCACTTGCGTCGGTCTCCAAATGAACGGGAAAAAAACCAAAATTATATACGAACTCTACAGTTGAAATCAAACTTGAAAACGTGACTCTTGATATGGTTAAAAAGTTCACATACCTCGGGAAGACCATCACATTAAGCCCAAAAGAAGAAGAGGACATCGACAAACGGATTGCTAATACGTGGAGGCGATAATGGCAACTAAAACACATATTCAAAAATAAAAAAAATAATCATCAAAAGCAAAAGTTTTTAATGCCTGCTTTGTGCCCGTTTTGACATATGGAGCTCAGACCTGGGCACTTAGCAAAAACGAGTCAAAAAAAATCAAAGTCACTCAAAGGAAAATAGAGCGCAGTATCTTACATCTAAAACTACTAAGTACCTAACAAGGAAATAAGAAACAGAAGTAAAGTAGCAGACACGTTGAGACACGCCAAAAAATTAAAATGGAATTGGGCAGGTCATGTGATGCGTTATAGAGATTGCAGATGGACACAAGAGAGCACGACATGGTGCCCACGATACTCGAGCCGCACACGCGGTCGCCCAAGAATGCGCTGGCGCACCGAGCTGGAACTATTCAGCGGACTCGGCGTGCTATGGACGCCGAAAAATAATCATAAGTTAAGGGTCGATTCCCTCTCAGGATAAACATTTGTGTGATAAATATGGATGTTTGTTCTGAGTCTAGCTGTATAAAATAACATAAGTATTTATTAAATATATATAAGTATTTTATCAGTAACTAGCGACCCGCCCCGACTTCGCACGGGTTATCCCTTGGAGATAGACATAATTATACCATCGCGGACTTTTTAGACCTTTATAAGGTGTACAATACTGTAGTACATTATTTTGATCTATCTCGTATAAGCGCAAAAATATGTGTTTATTAGAAACCTCTAAAATTATCAGTGTTTCTCTACTATATTATGCATGTTTTATACATATAAACCTTTTTCTTGAATCACGCTATCTATTAAAAAAACCGCATCAAAATCCGTTGCGTAGTTTTAAAGATCTAAACATACATAGGGACAGACAGACAGCGGGAAGCGACTTTGTTTTATACTATGTAGTGATGTGGTCACCATAATAACCAAATAATAGATGTTCTAGCTAGTTATTCTAAATCTAGTTTTGTTGTTGTTAATAAAATTGTATATTAGCTCATAAATCTTTTTATTTCTGTATTAAATGTAAATATAATAGAATAGAAAATAAATGGTAAACGTTGTGTCCCACAGTTGCTGCTGCCATTTTATTGTTTAGTAAGTGTAAGTAAGTATTATTTAGTAAGTTTTTATATAAACGTTTTATTATTATTTTCATTATTTTAGATGTTGTTGTGTGCAATATCCACCAATATATATTTATTTCGGACTAGCTGTACCCGGCATGCGTTGCAAAGCCACAAATTTTCTTACCGTCTAAACCTTTCCTGGATTACGACAAACATTTCAACACCAAAATCAGCTAAATCAGTCTAGCCGTTCTCGAGTTTTAGCGAGACTAACGAACAGCAATTGATTTTTATTATATAGATAACATTAAAATCTTATAAATGATTGCAAATATTTGTATACAACTAGGGCTGGCGCTGTGTGAGTGATACCTCCTGGTATAGTAAGCGTCATGGGTTACTGTGACCACTTATCATCTGGTGGACTGTATGCTTATATGTCGATAAAGATGTAGGTATATATAAATTGATCAAGCCCATATGGCCACGCACAGGCTTCTGAAGTCAGTAAGGTTATGAATTACTAATGGTCAGTTTCTAAACCAATTCAACATCATCTAATTAGCACAGCACAGTTTGTAACTAAGATTTAGTAACTAGTTATAAATCAGGAATTTTTTTTATTGTTTCATACCCAGTTATTAAACAATACTTTTTTTCCATTTTTATAACGAGAACATTTTAGTCATGTATGGTCTTCTGGTATACTGGACAAATTAGCGACAGGGACAGAGTAGAGTGAGGAGAAAAAGTTAAATCAGATCGAAACCAGTTAGTTAGGTACTGTTAGAGTTAGAGTATATAATTTATGTATACCTACATCTTTATCGGCAAAAATCAACCCTACTTTACATAAGGGAGGTCCTAAAACCCGTTATTTTCATAACGTTGTAGAGGTCACTAATACTTATTAAAGTGCAAAATTGAATTTAAATAAAACTAATAGTCTGTAAAAAGATCAAGATTACGGATAGACAGACAGACAGACAGACAGACATAGCGAAACTATAAGAGTTCATTGTAGGCATCGGAACCCTAAAAGCATATAATTTTAAGCGAAGTGCACTAACTTAATAGCTTGTATATAAAAAAAGACCCAGTTTTATTTTTACAACGGTTGAGTGGCATCGCCTGAAGCTTAGAACTCAAGTTTCTTCTATAAAACTAACAGCTCTTACTTTTCTTATAAAACTTTATTATGAAACAAAACACAGTCGTTAGGTCCGTGCAGGTGCGCATGGCATAAAAAATAAAGTTTAAGGTACCTTAGGGGTCAGTTCTCTTGTACCGTTACACTTTATGGTAGAAACTGTAACTGCTTTCTATACGAGTTTACACAAAGTTCTCAATAATAAAAAAATAGTTGTCTGTAAAGTCGGTTTACGAACGATAATTTTACCTGATAACTTCATTAGAAAACATTGATGAAATATTGCATACTTTTAACCTATTAAGATGCGTCACAACCCAAACGCATAGGCCGATCGTGCCTCTCTATCGCTTGTTTCGCGCTCTCGCTTGCATGCTCGGTTCAGACAAAACGTCACAAGTTTTCGTGCGTGTAGCCGGCGTTTATCGATTTATAAGACGTTATAAACTGACTGGCCTGTCAGCTCAGTTAGTAGTAGCTCTGCCTTCTGCGCTGTAGGTTGAGGGTTCGATTCCCTCCCGAGATAAACATTTCGTGTGAAAAGCATAGGTGTTTGTTCTGTGTCTGGGTGTTATAAAGTATCATAAGTATGTATTTAAAAATATACAAGTATTCTATCAGTCATTTAGTCACAATAATACAAGCTATGCTTAGTTAGGGACTAGATTATGTGGTGTGCACTTGTCCAGCAATATTTATTTATTTATTTACTTATCAAGTCAAAAATATTGATGGACGTTTTTCCCAAAACTAAGCAAAACATGCATACTAAATTATAAATACTAAATGATTAAATACTTAAATACTTCGATTTACATACCTATAAAATAAATTATTTTATCCTAGAATAATCATACTTTTATTGCAATCATAAATTATTGGGATATGAATGGATATGAAGCGTCTATTACCCAAATTATCTTGTATTAGCGTTCGTCAGTTTTTTTTATAAACATCAAAACAGAGCGTTTCCTTTCTCATACAAATACTAACGGTTTGTAGTAATTAAAGAATATTTACATTGTTATTATATGACTCTCAGAATGAACCAGATACATTATCCTCACATTTATGACTGACAAAAACGATGTTAAGACCAAGGCAAAGCCTTTTTTCTGCCTCGATTTGTTTTATTTATTTATTTAACTTTAATTTACACATAAGCAATACAATAAATAACAAAATTTTAAAAATAAATGGAAAATATCAAATATGTCAATTAAAATGGTAATAATAATAAGTTTAATAGATATACAAGCTTTACACAATTTATATCTAAGTACCTAGACGACCGAGCTTTCCTTGGTATAAAACACCGATAAAATGACGTCTCCTTAGAAGGAAACCTAGCTAGAACGATTTATCGCCTCCAAAAACCCCTGCTTACTAAATTTCTTGAAAATCGTTGAAGCCGTTTCCGAGATTCAGATTATATAGTTAATTAAAAAAATTGCTCGTTTAAAGATATATTATCAAAACACTGGATACGTGGAAAATGCTATTATAAGTAATTGATTAAAAATCAGTCAAAGTTCAACGAACGATATGATATGAATGACTTTGGTGCATGAAACTGTACATAAGCATCTGTAAAGTAAATTACTAGATTCAAGAACTAAATACACTATTTTGTTTCATTACAATAAAAAATAAGTTTCTAAACTAAATAAGCAACGAACAATAAACAGATTCGAAACAAATAATTAAATTACTTGTAGAACAATCCGGTATTAAATTCCAGTGCCGAATGAGTACAAGAAAGTTTTCTTTTGTTTTAAATCCTTTACTACCTGCCCGGCACGATAAGGACTCTCTTATGACGGTCAAAAGTTTTATATAATTTAAGAGTGTCTAGTTTTTCGTGATCAGTCGTTAAATTTGATGCACAAATATGCACCATAATATGCTAAAACATCATGGCAGTAAGTTAGCTCGTATCATCAGTGGATCAGCGGATCGTATGATCAGTGATCAGCTCTGATGATAATAATAATAATAATAATAATAATATAATAACCTTTAAATGTTACAAATAAAGATTCCATGTACATTAAATAGGCTTAAAATATATAGGTTATACCTAAGACGACCTCTGTAACGCAGTAGGCAAACCGTCGCCTGAGACGCAAAAGGTTGCGGGTTTAATACCCGCCGTGGGACAAATGTTTGTATGATCTGCAAGTATTTGTCTCCGGTCTGGGTATTTCTACGTATACTGTGTATGTATTTACAAAATAAAAAGGTATATAATTACTAGTAAAGTATTTTGATAGGCAAGACTAACAGTGTGTCTTCTGAAGCACGAACATGTTTAAATGAATCATAGGCCACTGACGGCAACCCATCTTAATTTAAGCATCGCAGTCTATTACTTCTCTTTTTCAAAAATATTTGAGAGATTTCGGAGATTCCAGAGACTTCCAATACCAAGAAAGAAATGTTTGTCAAAGTTAAAGTCAATTGATAATTTATTCAATACAATCACAAGGATCACTTTAAAACGTCATACATAGTGGGTGAGTTTAGATGCCAATTCCTCCTAACCCCAACCCGAGAAGAACTGGCTTGAAACTCGTTCATAAAAAGCACTACGAACACCTAGCGCTTTTTTGCATGATCCGTCTTATACAAGAGAGTTTATAATCAGAATATTAATCATTTAAATTTTTTAATAGGTAGTTTATTTGCATTTTCAGGAAGCGCACCGTGTTCCCCATAAAGGACTTATTTCTTTTTTTAGTCAAAACCAAGGGATGTATAATTAGTTTCTGTTCCTAATATTGATTCTTTATGAATGTCATGAATGTCGTAGTGTATGTGTACCTTATTTTTTTTTTGTAATACAATTCATAGCTTTTAACAAAGGTCACGAATTAACCTTTAAAAACTCAGTTTGTATCAAGATATCCAGTAACTTCCTTGTCCTTGTTTAAAGGGCAAGAGCCAGTGGAAGTATACACCCTTAGGGCTTTTACGATCCAAATGCTATCTTAGTAAAGGACGCAATATGAGTAGGGGACGAGAATGTACATTTCATAGCTGCTATTTTAAAATAACTACTTATATAACTACGACTAGCTGACCCGGCCACGCGTTGCTATGGCTCGTTTGTTCTATTACGTTGAACGATACGCTTGTATATATGATTACCCAACCTAGATAGCAAAAGATGTTGAAGTTAACTTAAATTGCCATCTGTAGGAAATTTATGGAACTTATTGTAGGAAAACATTTAATTTGCAATAAAAAATATTGAGGTTAATTATCGAAATAAAAACTAACGTATCATTTAAGCTTCAACAAATTACACAGAGTAAGCTAAATTTCATAAAAAAAAGCTTAGTTGTTCAGGAGTTTATCCCGGACACGACATTTATATATATATAAAGATGCAATAGAAGTGATGAAAAAAAAACGAGGAGTCCCTAGAGCTAATCGGAGTGGGTTCCATGATGATGAATAATAATTATGAGTTTTCACGACAGATCAGATGGCGTATTGGAAGTCTTTGGATGGCATATAAACTCCAATTAACACTGGTGGTCTAGTGGAAGTGGCTCTGTCTTTTGATCCTAAAGTTTTCGGTTTTAATCCAGTAAAATGTACATGCGGAATACAAGTACTCTCAAACTGTGAAGATAAACATCGTAAGGAAATCAGCATTTCATCGAAACTAAAAAAAACACGGAAGGAGCTTCTGAGGCGCATATTAATATTTTTACCACACAGGTCTAAAATAACTAATTACACGATACAAGGAACAGAAAAAAAAGAACAAGAAAAAAAAATGGTTGTCTGTAAAGTCGGTTTAAGGACTATAATTTTACGTGATAACGTCATAAGAAAACATTGATGATCCGATCGTGCCTCTCTTACCTTCGTTCCGCGCTCTCGCTTGCACGCTTGGCTCAGTTACAATTTTACGTTACAATTTTTCGTGCATGCAGCCGGCGTTCATTGATTTATAAGACGTTATCACGTCAAAATAAATTAAATAGAGATTAAATCCCATATCAAATCAAAACATTCTTTGTTCAATAAAATCAAGGACCGCTTTGAATCGTCTTCTTACATGTGTGAATCCAGATGCCTGTTCCAATTCTTACATTGGCTTTTTACAAATGAAAGCATTGGGCAATAAAAGACGAATGCGTTTAGATTTTGTCTGGTGTAGAAAGAGGTTGTTTACATTGAATCATGTTACAACTTTCGAGAAAGCATTGTTTACATCGTCAAAATTAGTAAGTCGTTGCTTCAGTTTAAATTAAAGTGACGTATCATCAGCAAAATCAGATATCTCGTGATCACCCCTTACAAGTTTACAAGTAAATCATTTATATAATCTAAAAACAAGAATGGTCCGATTATTGACCCATTATTACCATTGACCAGGGAGGACGCTTTTTACATCTACTTGTGGTATTCTGTCACTTATGTAGGATTCGAGAAGCTTAAGTACAACTCCCTTAACACCATAGTGATATAGTTTTCAGATTAGAGTTTCATTGTGAACGCAAAGATTTTTGACAGATCACAAAAAATACCTAAACCCAGTTTAGTCTAAGATTTTCAAAATTTTTACTAAATGTAGGAAGCACTGATACAGGTTGAAAGTAACTAGGATCAGAATGACTACCTGATTTGAATAGAAGTGTGATCTTGCTATGTTTCATTAAATCAGGAAATACTCCACTGTCGATACATTGATTAAATATGAAAGCTAGCTCTGCAGTAATATCAATTAGTGTTTTTTTAACACTGACAGAAATGCCTCAGAGAACAATGGGCTTTTTTGATGAATCAGTTCGAATGCCAAGATAATATCGTTATCTACATATTCAAAGTGGAACAAACGAATTTTAATTTTTTTCCAACAACTCGAATTACATCCCCAGATCACCGTCACAATGCAACCGGAGCTTCCGTCTTCGATTCCCAAGTGTCTAAACCATAGATGATTCTGCAATCGATTAAAACCTCCACGTCAATATGTCAAAACACAACAAGCAGAGTTGTTTTCATAGAGCTTTTCTTCTTACTTCTTTTTAAAAACCTCCTATAATCACAAAATTGTATAAATTATTTCAACTCAAATAGATAAAACCATATTGGCGCTATCTCTCAGATATATCACACAAATATCAGTGACGCAGCGAACATAATACCTTATTTGTATTCGACCTCTTAAAATGGGGGGAATCAGGTACTTTACTATTACAGCACTAAAAGAAAACTCCCTATCAAATCCCCTTTGTTACTGAAACATGGCTATACTGACGGTAGATATTTGTCTTTCTCCTCAGAGCAACATTTTACTGTAGAGCGCCACCAGTGACTGAACAAACAACACCACACACTTTATCATAGACATTCCATAAAAAATAATATACAAATTCGTTACGTCTCTAAATATAATTTATGATAAATAAATAAATAAATAATTAATAAATAATGCCGGACATTTCACACTGCATCATCTGGCCCTAAAGTAAACAGAGCTTGAGTTATGAGTACCATATGACTGATATACTACTTTAATACTTGTTATTTTTTGTAAATACATATATATTATACATAGAAACATCCACACCCGAGACAAATACTTGCAACTCATACAAACATTTGTACCACGGCGGGAATCGAACCTACATTACATACTCTTTACAGATATGGATTACATTACGTCTTTTTCAATTTCAAAGCTTTTGTAAGTTGTACTTAAAATTTAAAAGTGATTTTACGTATTATTCTGTCAATAAAAGCACATAAAGAATCTTCATCAGGGTGATCCGCGATTCGCTTGCTCCCACTCGCGCTTGGATTTAGCCCTGAAATAGTGCAAATCTCTAGATGAATTGAAACAGTATCGACAAAATAATACGTGAATAAACCCCCTGGTATCTGAAAATGCACCTAACGTCTGGTATCATTTGAGTGGTTATTGATTGCATATCGTTTGTGCCTCGGAATCTAGTTAGCCTATTACAGCTTTATATCATGGCGAAGGCCTTTGGACGATATAAACCTACTGGCTTATTAAAACAGACATTTCTAGGTCTTATATATTACGCATTGAATATATATTCGCTTTTAGCGATAAGGCCGCCCATTTTAAAACCTTATTGCAGATAATTTTATTGTGTATGTTTGTCTAAACTTCTGAACCATAAGGAATTTTTTTTTTTCTGTAATGGATAAACTCAAAAACTAAACAGATTTTTAAGAAATAGTTTCACTATAGAAAGCTACATTATCAGCAAGTAATAAACAATATATGTTAATTAAAAAAATATATAGATCCCTACGAAAATTTATATAATGTAAGCCGCGCGAAGCTGCGCTGGATCTCTAGTATACAATAAAGCGTTTATCTATCTTTAATAAGGGACGATGCTCTACAATTTTTTTTGTTTTTATCTTCTCATAAAACATACGTAATTGTATTTCCCGTGTAAGCCTATGTGTTTATCACCCCTCTGCGGACAGCTATCTCCGGCGGTGGCGAACGATCCAATCAATCAGTTTGACGGCCGCCGCGAGCCCTTCTCTTATCACCGGCGAATGTGTTCCAATAAATGTTATGAGGCTTAATCGTAGGTATTGCTACGCCGTAGCAGCTCCGTAGAGACTGGCGTAGACAATCGTAGATTCTTTGACGACATCTTCTACGTCGTAGAGTTATCTACCTCAAACCTCAGATTAAATTATAAAACAAAAGACAGTAGCCTCAATTCTGTTGTCACCAACCTAACTAATTTTAGCTAAAATTAGGTTTTGTACTGTCAAATTAAACTTTCTGCTGCTACCAACTTATCCTAATTTAAAGTTATCAAACTTAATTAAGCGTTCCTAATTTAGCTAGATGGTACCAACCGAATAGATTTTACAAATGCTACGACTAACTAAATATATTTTAGACAATTCCTATTTTTAGAAATGAACCAACCGAATTGCCACCATTATCAATATATTTTTATAATTTGATTTAATTTTCTAGTTTTCCTAAATTTGTCCTTGTGTTTTAATAAATAAAAAATATTTTCTTTTCGTTCCTTTTTCTATGAAACGACATAAAGTAATAATAACCTGGCACCAAATTAAGTAAACTACATTAGCTTGTGGTAAAAATGAATACGTTAACGAAACTTAGTTATAAGTAAAGTAGGTAACTCATATTATAATCTAATTCGGGGAGCGTGAAATAGGTGTGGGTGAGTGACATTTTGTTTAAGGTGGAGCCAAATTAGTGTGTTGATAACACAATTTACTGCCAGGTAGATATTTACCCGATAGCCCGAGCACGGGGGTAATATATTTTGAGTTTGTGGTCATTCATTAATTTAAATGTGGTTAAACGTTTCAAAGAGCTATTTAAAGGTTTTTTTAGGATGAGTTTGCACCGATATTTTGTATTGAAAATCTATACTTAGAATTTTAATGTTTATGAGATTTACTTAAAGATCTCAAGATAAATATTTATTCAATTTTTTTTTTCAAATTTATTGAGTCATCCATTTTTTCGGATACACGTATAACTCGAGACACATACTTGCAGTTCATACAAACATATGTATATGATATGATGATTGATGATAATGATCATTTCCTTATGTTTTTTATGGTAAAATAACCATATTGGTGAAAGAAGTAGGTACAGTATCCTCCCAGGCACGACTTCCGCTTTGAACTTTGTGTTTAATACCACGTGAGTTATTTAACCATATGCAACTCTCATAATAAATAAACCGTATCCAAAACTAATTAGTATAAAGTTATATAAAAACGTTAATATATAGTTAATATATTGTAATGCCGGGAGGAGGGTCCCTCATTGGGAAACTTTTGGCGCAGCCATGAAGGAGACAGGAATGATAATAGCTGCAGGTTTTATGTAACTCCACTAACAACGAGAGAAGCTTATCTTGTCTTTAGCACATTCAGTGTTGCCGTAAAGGTTGATGAAGCGCCAGATCAAGCAGGAATTCATAGTAAAATTACATTTAAACGCCGTTTGCGTTTGAACGCAAACGGTGTTCATGTTTGATTTTACCATGTTCTTTAGGTTGTTTCTTATAAATTGTTATTTTTCTAAATTTGTATATTTTAGAAATATACTATTTAAAAAAAATTGGAAACTTAATCTAGTATTTAATTATAAACATACAATTTTTTGAATCCATTTTATTATATTTTACTTTGAAATTACAATGACTGGTGCTTTTATGTGTGCATGTTATTTTTTGTTCAATAACAATTCTATTTTTAGCATTTAGGTACCACGTAATTTCTTAATACTCATATAAGTTTGAATTTGTTTCCTAATTTTTAATTTCCATTTAGTATGTTTATGTGCTATAAAGAAAGTTTAATATTTCTTTTTCCACTTTGTGCGAGTCCCAAGCAGCGTGTTTTCCTTTACGAGATTATTCTGTAAGATGGCAGCACTGACAATCTGTGCGCTCGCCGCGCGCCGGCGTTGGTAGTGATTCTAGCAATAAAATGGACTGGCGATTCCAACACAGCCCAGACAGAACCACTAGCTCATATACAAAGGAAATTCAGCACTGCATTGGCGTCTGTACTAAATAGCTTAGTCATGCTAGTCCCTCACTACATGGTATAAAACAAGGACACTTCCCGCTATCTGTCTGTCCCTATGTATGCTTAGATCTTTAAAACTACGCAACGGATTTTGATGTGGTTTGTTTTAATAGATAAAGTGATTCAAGATGAAGGTTTATATGTATAATGCATGTATAATATAGTAGAGAAACACTGATAATTTAGAGGTTTCTAATATGATGTCGTAAATAAACACATTTTTTTGCACTTACATTGCAATCGCTGGCTGAACCCTACGAAAATATAAAAATAATGTCATACAGTATTATACACCTTTAAATGTGCTACAAAAATATAGTGGATAAACTGCATGGATAAACATTTATGTGATGAACTTATGTTTTTGTTCTCTGTCTGGCTGCTATAAAGTATCATAAGTATGCATTTAAAAATATTTACTTCAGTATTATATCAGTCATTTGGTCTCCACAATAGAAGCTATGCTTAGTTTGGGGCTAGATAGTGTTGCGTAGATTGTCTACCAATATATTTTTTTATAACAAGCGACGTGACTAATTTGATAATGAATTTATTGATTTAAATGTATGTTGTGATTCTCTGAACCACTTAGCATTAGCGCCCTTGAGTTCGACAAAACCTTTTTGAAACGTAAAAATATTTAAATGCGCCTCAGAGGCATCTTTCACTTTTATTAACCGACTTTATCAAAGAGGAGGAGGTTCTCAATACGTTTTTTTTTTATGTTTTCCGATTACTAGAAAACGGCTGAACCGATTTTGAAAATTTTTTTTTTGTTTGAAAGGGGGTGGTATAATTTTTATCAAAATCGGTCGAGCTGAAAAATCAACGAAAATCTAAAAATTGTATACATCGATGAGGTTTTCATGTACTTCGATACCTCGCTGTCTCATTGGAGCGGTGCGTTTATTTGGCCTACCCATATTATATACAATTACAAAATACATCTACTTTCCACTAAAAATTTATTATAGGCTCAAATTTAATTCAATGAAGTCGGTTTCTTTTTAGTGTTTAAAAAGTAATTATAGTTAGATAAATTAAAAATATATTTCAATTTGAAAAATACAATATGTAAATGCTGTGAATGTAGTCAGCTGCTTGTAAACAAGCTGTGTTTTGAACCAAACGAGATTAGCCTGCACCGCCCGCGCTCGCCCCCCCCTTCTACCCTCCCTACAGGGCATAAGGGGCCATAGGGGGGAGTTCTATTAGACATGAAATTAAATCAGAGTCGGTGAGAGCCGCGATATTCTTTCCCTAACGAACCGTCTAATATGCACCATTGTAAAGGGTGTATTAAATAAGCAGTTTCAACATTTTCCTGCTTAGAATAAAACAGAGTAATTTTGTTTAGATTTTCAGATGTTAAAGTGTACAGCGCTTAAGGAGGGTAATACTGTTTTAGAGGAAGATAATACGGTTTTTAAGGAAGCTGAGTTACCGTCAGCCGTGTCGGTAAAGTAGGTTATCTAAATATTTATCTCGTTTGAAGCAGTTTTTCATGCAGCATTCTTATCATACTCGTATGACGATGTGTTAAGGTTTTATTGGTTATATTTGCACTCAGCTGTTAATTAGAAAAAAAGGTACTTTGAAAAATTTCTTAAGTTGGCAGAATTTTAAAATTCAAGATTCATGATTTTATTGCATAAATCAGGCCCGTGTTTAAGAACAAACTACAAATTCTGATCTAAACCGTGGCATTGATTTATTGACAGCATTTCAATAAGAACTGTCAGAAATTCTACGTTAAATTTTTGATCTGAGTTTGAGTTTTGAAACACGAGACTAATTACGACATACGTACTCGTAATTTGTGAGTAGTACAATAAGATTTGGGTCTCTTCATAATATAAGATTGTGTTAAAAACATTGGCCAATCCAATTGAATGTATTAGGTATCTATAATGTAACATACAACGATAGGTAATCAATTTAAGCTAGTAAATACGTTCAGTAACATTCTAGTACGAACGAACGAGTTTAATTAGTTTCCGCATTTCTCCATTTGCATCAAACTGACCAAAAAGAGAATCACCGAAAACAGGAGCGCATTTCCCCAAATTGCTTTTATAATCACGAAGGTGTTCTACTTAATCAGAACCCGCAATCGTCTCTAAGTGAATTAATATCTAAATGTATGTAAATTGTAGTTAAGCAGTGTCAACACGGGCAGTGCAAACGGACACAGTAGATAGTGATGAACCAGTACGGCAACTTTAGTGATCTAGCCTAGGACTATTCATAAACATCATACTGCAGTTTAAAGTTCTAGCAAGAATATCAGGTTAGGTGTTTTCAAAAATGTCAGCAAAATAATCTATTTATTTTGTCGAAATGCATATTTTTAAAATATTATTCAACAATCTAAAATATTCAATAAAATTGTTTCGGGAAGGTTTATATCCAATTTATTCGATCCTTTGTTTAGAAAACTTAACTTTTCATTTTTCTGACGTATCAATGATACAACTAAATAAATTTTGAGTAAAATACTGCCACTCTCACTCCATCGTCCGTGGCGTCATCCCTTGTGCAGGTGTTAGGGCACTAGGAGCAGACGAGTAGATGTGACATCGTTTGGATGGGAGCTCCGCAGTCGCATTGGGCACAAGCAGAGTCGCGATAGCCTCATTTACACATACTTTTCATACAGCGGCTGATTTGGGTCCGCAGTCGGTTTATAAACTTCCAAACTGACTAGGAACACCTGCCCCCCGGACATGATCTTCCATGGTCAGTTTGGAATTAGTTACTGGAATTATTTGCTATTGCAAATAATAAAAACTCTCTTGATTTTTTTGTAAACGAATAATATTAATTACAGTTTGTAAACATACTGCATTAAATAGTTACACTATGTCACTTTCCTCATGTTCCTTGGCATTGCCAAAAATACCACAGTAAATGTTTTGCATTTAACATCATAGTAATTCAAACTTACATAACATATCTGAAAGTTTATATACAAATGTAACGTACAAATACAAATATATTTATTTGGAGCAAAAATAACAAGTTAACATTAAAACATATGAAAACGATACCGACAACAAAATAATAAAACTGTGGCGTAACCAGTGGCGCCCTCTCCTCCTAAATCTTACTCTTGGTCGCAGACTATTAGTTTTATTGTGATGTATATTATACAAAATAGTTAGACAATTATCACGGATAGTAAAGCTCTACTAGATTTAGAATAACGTCCGGATTCGTAAATCTTAAAAAAAAACATAAATGCTTATAAAATTTTTTTTGCTATTCATTACCGACTTCAGAAGCCTTTACTGTGCTTAGTCACATGCACTTAGCCAATTTATTGATTATGTAGATATGTCTATGTGTTATAAATGTGTTATGTTAGGCCGTAAATTCCACATCTCCCATACTGAGATAATTGTTTCATTTCAATGACATTAAGAAACTTAAAGTCCACAGTAACACATTCCCTTTAACAGCATCTTAAGTTTTACCCCTTTTTCCGCCTCGGCTTTGGGAGGGGGGGCTCGTTGGACACAGAAAAGTGCAAGAGTTTAATTAAGACGGACGGGGCCGGAATAAATTACGGTCTCAACTTAATGTCGTCGGTGTACCGATTTGCATTCGCACCGTCATCGCTCCCCGAAGTATAGCGAGTTACTACCTCGGACCCGCGCGGGGTAGAGTATATCGGGGCAAAGTGGGGCTAAACGGGGTAGGTGGGGTATCTAAGCTCATTGGGTTAAGGTTGTTTGCTAAAAGATTAGAATTTTATAAAATTTATTATATAACACGTAATTTTGAAGACCTTATTATTTATTGAATAAATTAAAGTTTAAGAAAAATAAAGATGTAACAATAGTGAGATTTCAACTCAAGAGAAGCTGCTATAATTACGATATGGTTTTCAGTTACCCGTTTCAAGCCTAAATACATTTTATTAATTCAATTCATGAACACTAAACCTCAAATCCAAGAACGTTAATTATTAAAGCTGTATAAAATCTAATTACAGTGCCCTTAGCACTGGCTTCTGTCGTCATTTAGTCAATAAATATATATTTGTGATAATGAACACAACGACATGTAGCCTTAAACACAACATAGCTATCGTTACCAGATATAATATAAAATACTTATATTTTTATATACATAATTATGACACTTTATAATACCCAGACACAGAACAAACACCTATGTTCATTATAAAAATGTTTGTCATGGAAGGGAACCGAATCATTAGTTTATATTTAAAAATAAATAAGTATTTTATCATTCAATTGATTCCCAAGCTTTGAGAAATGTTTTCAAGTGATATTCAGTTACATTTTCAGTTTCAAAAAATACCAGAACAAAATACCAAAGTCAACAGATTCACTAAAAACACATGAATGAACTCGAACCTTTGTGTTTTTATTAATTTGAAATGCTCCGAAACGCTCCAAATAAAATATCTAGTTCCAATATTTGCGTAACGCTGCGGAACCCAAAATCGTTACCTACTAGTATTGCCCATAAAATGCTTAGCACCAATTTACAAGGTGTGTGTACTCTCGATAACAACCAACATCTGTTCCAATATACACAATACGTTGTATACCCACTTATTTATAACAGTACACGGTACATTAGGTAATGCTTTATTTAGCTTTGGTATCAGCTCGGTCGTGTGTTCATGTAAGCAAAATAATGTTTGCGTGTTTGAATATTAAGAATGCCTTTTAAAATTTGTATACAAAAACAACAGAACGCTAATGGCTGTAGGTTCCAGGCTTGGTAGACACCTTTTGGATTTTTAGATATTTAGAACGTTGAGGATGACTTTGGTAGTGGTGTCAATGGTGGTTATAAAAGACAATAATTACATTTTAAAAACTTAAACAAAACCAACTTCATTACGACGACCTCTGTGGTGCAGTGGGCCAAGGAATGCCCAATGGAATAAATGTATGATCTGCGAGTATTTGTCTCGGGTCTTGGTATTTTACTATGTATAATTTGTAAGTATACCAGCATAGGTAAACACTATCAGCTTAACGTCAATCACTAAACCAAGTACTTTACTCATAAAAACTAAAATCAACCTGTATACGACATCGAAGATAGGAGTGTGCATTGTATTGTACTGTAGGTATGTAAAGGCAGCTCAGTGTTATGGCAGACTTTTTTTTGTGTACCTAGCCACTTTACCATTATTAATTTTAATTATCTTTATTATAAGGATTATTATTAAAGTTAAGTTTATATAAGCCTAATCGAACCTTAGCATCTTTATATTAACCTTAATTTTATTGAGGAATGTTTTTCTTTTTTGCATTTTTGTCAAACCTGTATAAAAATATATTTACTTTAAAATAATAATAAAAAAAAAATGTTCACAAAAAAGTTGTTTATCACTCATGTGGTTCCCATAACAAGCTCTGCTTACTTTGGGGCTAGATGACACGTTGTTAATGTCCGGCATTATTTATTTATTTATATAAAATTTGAAATTTCCGTTTACTTGGATGACATCTGTTTTCCAGCTATATTGATAAAAACCTAACTGCAAAACCAATTTTGATGAAATTTTTATGGGAAAAATCGGAAAGTATACCTTTCACATGAACATTCGGTTCCTAAGTGATGAGGTAACGATTAAAACAAATAACCAAATTGTGAACTGTCGAATAAAATGGTATTTATAACAGCAAAAAACCTGAATCAAAATTTATAGAACACAATATGCTTTCTGAAGCTTATTATATTTGATACACATTGTTGTAATACTGAGAACGGGCAATCTAGAAGAAGTTGTTGTTGACTTCCTCACTAGGCTAAGCTCTAGGGAGCCTGAGTTAGAAACATATTATATTTTGTGCTAGTGCTCAGCTGACAATTTTAATACATACGGTTTTAATCCAGGTTTAGCTAAGTAAGTACTTAAAAATAAATATGTATATGTGTGATGACCTCTGTGGTAGTGGGCTAAGGTCCGGCTGAGACGCAGAAGGTTGCGGGTTCATTTACCGCCGTGAGACACGTTTTTGTATGATCTGCAAGTATTTGTCTCGGGTCTTGGTGTTTCTATGTATAATAAAATAAGTATGTATTTGCAAAAAGAAGTATTTAAGTAGTATATCAGTCATGTGGTACCCAGAACACAAGCTCTGCTTACTTTGGGGCCAGATGATGCTGTGTGTAACGTCCGGCATTATTATTATTATTATGTACAAAAATTTAGTATATATTTAAACTAAAATCTAAATAAGTACTGATCCATGAAAGCAAACAGTGTAATTACATAAAATAAATATATTTATGAATCGCGGCTTTGCACGCATGGTATCTATATAAAAAGTAGCCTATATACTTCTCCAAGGTCCCATCTATCTCTATACCAAAATTCATTATAATCGGGTCATTGGTTTAGACGTGAAAACTTTAAAGACAGACAGATAGATAGACAAAGTTACTTTCACATTTCATTTTGTTATATTAGTAGGGATCAACAGCCTAAAATTGTATGCTTCTAGTTTTGAAAATGACAATACTTTCATACAACTTTTCATCCCCCTTTACAACACTTTTTTCCAATTTTAAAGTAGCTTATGTCCTTTCTCAGGCTTTAGACTATCTGTGTACCAAATTTCATTTAAATCGGTTTAGTAATTTTGGCGTGAAAACGAGACAGACAGACAGAGTTACTTTGCATTTATAATATAAGTAAGGATAACTACTGCATGCTGTATTGCCTTCATATAAACATAATCCATAGTTTTAAAGTTAACCCAGGCTACATTGTTACTACATTGTTATTGTATTGAAATTGTTGGTCTGTCAGCTCAGTTGGTAGTAGCTCTGCCTTCTGTGCTGTAAGTTAGGGTGAGGCTCCCCGGATAAACATTTGTGTGATGAGCTTAGGTGCTTGTTCTGTTTATTGATGTTATATATTATAACATAAAGTATACGGATAAACTGTTTATCAGCCTTTTTTAAATTACAATCCTCGGGAGCTGGAGTTTATTTATAGAATTTTACTAACACCATAAAGGATACGTTTCCGTTTATTCGTACCATAAAAAAGTTCATTCTTCTTCTTAGCGTGTCACTAATTATTTCTAACCAGTGTGGTGAAAGGATTAAATTGCGTCTCAGAGTGCCGGCAGGGTGCCGACTGGACCCGCAGGAAAGACGAATCAGTATTAAAAACCATTGCATTATGGTCACTAAACACATCAGCGGGCAGTTTCTGCATATAAATCAACGTCAGCGAAAGACAGCTTTAATAGAAACATGCTACAATCATTAACTTACCCTTCAAAGAACTGAAATGCCCAACCAATAAACATGCTGTCTAAATGAGGCAAAGAGCCAGTAGGCAGCTCCCCGGGCCATCGCCGCCGCCGCAGTGCCATGTAATTTCTAAATTGGCCCACTAGAGCTAGTTGTAACTAACTTCGTCGGTAACTTGTATCGTCCAATATTACCAAACTTCTAATGTGGAACTGCGAGCACAGCGCTATGTTGTACAGAACGACTAGTTCCATATTTTTTTTAAGTAGAATCGTTTTAAAACTGTTAAAAATCTGAAAAATTACTGTAGTCCCCAGATATTGAAGATATCTCTACAGACCTTAAGTAACTCAATCTATGTGGTTGTCGTGGGTCAGGAGCACATCCAAACAACTAAGTTAAGAGAAACCTACGTTTAGAAAATTTAATTATCATCGTCTCCACAATATGCTTAAACGTTGTCCTACTGGACAACTTATCGCTGTGGTACATATCTCATGGGTGTCGTGTCAAGCACATTCGCACCTAACTTCACCCGGATTTCAGAAAGCGCGGACCGGTCTACGAGCCTGGACAGGTTGATTCGGTCGATAGCCAAGTATAATATGAGCACACTAGTTAAGTCAACGTAGACAGTGAACATCAGTAAGGATACAAATTGGATTAAACGAACAAACTTTGAAGACGAGTGTAGAACTCCCTGTTTACTATAACCACCCAGACCGTAAAATATGTATGTATTTACAGAAAAAAGGAAACAAACGTGTATAAATAGTATATCATGATATGACTGATACACTACTACTTCTACAATACAATATTACTTACACAAGCTCTGCTTACTTTGAGGCTAGATGATGCTGTGTAAAATGTCCGGCATTATTTTTTTATTATAGACATCACAACACAATTATATATTCCAGATCATGGAAACAATCGTCCCGCAAAATCAAACTTGCATCTCCTCATTTCCCCCACGAGCACTCGTCAGCCGAACCTCAGCACATAGTCGTAGTTGAGTAGTAGCCGTTAATATTTGAAAACCAGTTTTATAAGTCAGCCGAATCTTGCAGTCCTGAATAGAGTGCTGAACTGGACCGGCATTGGGTGGGTCCAATTGATTCCCACACACCCGGCTTTGAATAAGGGAAACTTATGGCCACAACTTTGACTAGGGGCTACTTATTATTCATAGGTTAAAGTTATTATTAGCCAGAACTCCTGAATTATGTATTTGTTTTGTAAAACTCGCAACAGGAAACTATTTTTGGACGTTGGTAAAAGACTTGGTAAAAGATTGATATTTTTATACATACAACAATATTTTGTAAACACGAAAATATTGTTTTCTGAAAGTTAATATCAGTGGGTGTTTATTTTTTGTGAATCCCCGCAGAACTATATATACCAACATGTCTTTATAAAGTCAAATTAAGCCAAAAGATACTTTATTTAATACAATCACAAGGATTGAAACGTCCTACATACTAGGTGAATTTAGATGCCAATTCCTCCTAACCCAACCTCGAGAAGAACCGGTAATATTCCTATCAATAATATAGTCATTTATATTATAATACGCTTTCTTTAAAAGACTACAAATTATATTATGTGTTAACACATTAGATAATGTACCTATAGCTATTATGAAAAACTGCGTTTTACAAATACCTATTTATACAAAATAACAAGAAAACTTGTTCGTGTTCTTTTCAACCTCGTAATATTATGTTTAAACCATTTTCGTGTTCTAACTTGAAGTTCCATTCAGTGTTTTCCGTCATAGCCCGTTCACATTCAGTCCGTTCTCAAGCGCACTTCATATTCACTGACCTCCATAAGTTATTCATTTCAAATGAGTTTCAGAAATGTTTGCGTCCACTAGCTCAGGAATTTAATACATTTTATATGTGTTTTCTATTGAAATGTAGTTTAATTGTTTTTAAGACAAGCTTTCGAAAATTTTCTCAGGAATCCGCAGTCTCTGAAAGGCTATTAATGGTAAAATTTCTTTTATTTCCTTCTTTTATTAACACATGGTTTTTATGTGGTTTAAAAATGACGGAGTTATGAAGTAAGCTACCAGTAATTTGAAAGAATCTTTGTTTTGTGAAACGATATACTTTGGTTTTATAGAAATTTTATAGAAACTGTTCAGTAGTTTGGTATACTACTGAACAGTTTTGTGGTATTAAATTTAAAAAGCTGGAAAATGTCATCCAAGTATATCTAATTTTGTATTTTGCTTTCCCGTGAAAATTTTAAAATATTTCGAATAGAACTGGAAAGCCAGTTTTATTCGAAATATTTTATAGTACTAAAAGGTGGAAAATAAAAACATTTAGAACCGACTTTAAAAAAGGAGGAAGTGTGAACTTCCTCCATTTTTCGATTGAATTTTTATGAGTTCAAATTTAATTCAATGAAGTCGTTTTTCTTTTAAGTTTTTAAAACGTAATTTCGTTTTTAAAACGCTGGGTTAGGTTGGTTGGGTTCAAAAAGCTAATTATAATATTTTCATAAAGAGCTTGTAGATGCAATAAATCATAGTAACAGCGTTTTTGAAAATGATTTTATATATGTAATTTGGGGTAATGATGTAATAATGTGAAGTTTGAAATGTGTGTTTTGTGTAGATTATATTTTATATGTATTAGTGGGTGTAGTGGTGTATTCCCAGGAGTTGTGTTTTTATAAATATAATGTAATTTGTTATGCGTAATATTAGAATTATCGGTATTTAAAAATAAGATTATTTTTAGATATGAAACAGCTCAGCTGACATTCTAACCATTTTATTGTTACTTTTCTTTATTCGTTTAATAAATATGATTTATTTTGTATTATTTTATGATTTGTAACTTGTTTACGGCATTTCTTTTTTTTAATATGTTATAGAGGAATTCTGCACCTTAGACATTTCGATTTTAACGTGTTTTTGTCATTAACTGTAATGTCCAATTTAATATTTGTGAAGAAAAAGTGTCCAGAAAAAAATAACAGTCTAAAACAGAATAAGTCTAAGTAACAGAATACATAACAAGATAAATAAATACATATTGGTGGATAAAATTAACACAATACCAACTAACCCCAATCCAAGCATATTTTGTATTATGGTGAATAGATGACTGATATAATCTATATATATAAAAGAGAAGTCCACTTACTGACTCAAATTATATACATATTTCGTAATAATAAACAATAAACAATAATCAATTTATTTTAAACATCCGTGATTTTAGATGTATTAAATAACAATCATATCAGAATTTATAATATTGTTTAGGTAATAAATGGGTATTGTACTTCCGGATTACATTAAAAGGAAATACACGACAAATACCGATAAATACGAAAACAGTTCGAATTGTTACTAACGGATACCCATCACCCCTCTTAATTAAGTCTAGAATACTCTATTTGCATGCATTAGCATTCAATCATTTCTTAATACTTTGCAAAAATAAAGTTGCTGATTCAGCACTTTTGAGAACAACACATTCGTTTCGATTCTGATTCTTGTTCTGATATCGCACGGCTGCATCCGCTCATCTATTGTGCCATTATAAAATTGCCTCCAAAACGGTGTGAACGTCATTATTTATTTTAGAGTTAAATTATTTTAGACTTAATACCTAGTTTTTTTTTTTTTAAAACTCGTCCACACGTTCACGAAACAAAAGCAGTTTGTCAATATTATGCAAACACGTTAGCTATGACTTTACCATTTTAACATGAAGCAGTTCACAAAAAAGGCCCGAGGTCCGTCACTTCTCTTCGTATTCATAGTTTCTGACGAGGTCTCACCCAAATCTGACACAAGGCGTTTTTTATCCTTGGGTTGGGTACAAAGAGAATTACTCGGACGGGACGTTGTTATAAACAATTCGTTAGGTCAGCCCGTCCCGTAACCCGTACCCACTGAATGTGACACACTCACTGACTGCTTTCATAAATTTACTGAAATGAAAATTATATGGACTCATGAATTTTACCGCCAACTGTAATAAGCCCAGAGTGTAGCAGCGATGTCGAAATATCAGGAATTTACCGAGTATCTATGTAAGACAGAATATTACACACAAAAACTCTTTAGTTTCCTCAAAGTTCCACCCAAAAACATTCCGCAAAGAATCTCAACACAAACTGCCACAACTGACTACGCAAGTGACAGATGGCGTTAAAAAAATATTTGCCTCCCTTCAAAAACAGAAGATGCACAAAAATAACTTTTTCCAAGTAAATAATACATCAAAGGGCTAAGTGATTGATGCAGGGGCGTTGGAAAGGGGGTGAATGGGGGATGAGAAACGTCATTAATCTTTCTGGTCACCCCCTCGGCGTGAAGTCTCAATGTAGGGGTACTGATCGGTTGTTTTGATGGCAAAGTGCGCCGGCTCCGCCAACTTAGTTGTTTTTGGCATAGTTCTGTGAAGTGGGTTATCTGGTTATGAAAATAATACTTGTAACTTTGTTATGGCTCTGAAGGGAGACAATAATGAAGTATTTCTTCCTCGTTTACTTCAAAGATTGAGGTAAGGACTCTTAAGCAAAAATGCCTGAATACTTTTTGATTGGATTACGGGTCGTTTCCTGTTATTGTGGGAGACCAGCAATAATGAGGGAGGTTTTTAAAACTTTTATCGAGACTATTGGTTTATTTTGAAAAACACGGGATTTACTCTCGTATTATTTTGTCGACGGAGGCACCGACACTGTTTCGGTTCAATTAAGTAATTAAGTGAGTCTATTGTATACCTAGTCCTAGTATAAAACATGTTTTGATCTAAAACTGCACGTTATCTGTTCAGCTTTTTGTGCTAAGTTTTGTTACATGTTCGAGCACTGTGGCCGACACAAGACGAAGTGGAGGTCATAAATCTTCGCAACCCGGTTCTGTTCTATTGCTCTTGTGATGCAAGTGCATTGCGGGAATGAGGGTAAAACAATTATGTGGAAAGCGGAACTACCCATAGTGCTGGATAGTAAACATCCGATCAGAAAGTGCGAATGTAATATGGTATTTGGATGCCAGAATGTGCGAATATCCCACAGTAAGATTACACACTTAATAGGTAATATTAACGAATCTACCTAGACTTAGTCGAGTTAGAGTCTGACAACTTCTGTGGCTTAGCGGATTCGATTTCCCCGCCGCGGGATATATGCTTTTATGATCTGCAAGTATTTGTCTCGGGTCTGAGTATAGTATGGACTACCTATGTGTTTACAAAATAAAATAAATATATAGGTAAGTAGTATTTTCGTCTTCCTATCGTGTCACTAGTTCTTTCGAACCAGCGTGGTGAGTAGATTAAAGTGCGCCTCAAGCTCCTTTCGTGCACAAGGCACATGTTTTCGAACTTTTTAAGATTCAGTATATTTATATATTAGTCACGTGAAACTCATAGCACAAGCTCTCCTTACTTTGGTACCAAAATGTCCGGCACTATTTATTTATTTATTAATCATGTCGTAAAAAGTAGCAACGAATCGCTTGCGAGAAAATTTCGGAGTTACTTTTTGTACGCACGCATGCTGATCAGCAGCAATGAAATAATTTTATCAAACTTTTCCCACTGAAATATGGCATTCTATACACATACTTTCTGATAAATACATAACTTCAGAGCTGTTTCTAGCTCCTCTAACACAAATAACTCCATCCTGTCGTTAGTAAATAAAACACGAGACAACAATCTCGAGTACAAAGCGATCGACACTTTTTACTTTGTTTGTTTGCACAAAGAAACAATTGAATTGAAACAATATATCACATTGTTTTTTCCTGGCTTTTAAATGCCTACTTTTGCCAACTTTTACACAAAGTAAAGGTTATTTTATTAAGGGTTGTTAGAACCATAATCATAATACTAGCTACAGACTGACTGACAATCAACATACTGTTTACTCATTAAGACTCTCTGACTCAGTGACGCATAGCTCATACCATTGGTCGTAGATACTTGAAATTTGAAGGATGTTTTCTTTACAATGTGTAGACGCGCATTAAAAAAGTAATTCCAATTCAATCTCTAAGGCGTGCAATGGAGGCTCATAGTATGCAAATAATATTCGATGTTATTTTATTTGACAATCCACATGCACGCACGAAAAATTCAGTCACTTGGGAGTTCCATCGTTAGTCTAAGCTACTGCAAGTCTTTGTTTTTTTGCAGTAACAGTTATAACTCCTTGTCTGTAGTTGTGATTCGACAAAGATGCTTACCGCCTACCGCCATTTGTCAGTGTTGTTATATTTAGTCAAAATATTATAAATATACAAATAATAAACTCAAACTTCCTTGTTTTTGATTTCTTGCAATTGACGTTGGAGTAGTCAGTAGTCTGCAGACATCAAAGGGATTCATTTAATCTTGTAACGTCTTGTTTCGTGAAGGGTTGAAAGAGGTTTTTGTTTGAAATCATTTTGTAAAAGTCACGCCAGAGGGTATAAATAGCTTTGTTGAAATGTTTACGATTACAACACACTGAGAAGATGACTGAAACTGAGTGAAAATGGACTGAAATTTAGTAGACTAAGAAAAGGTAAGAACCTTGAATCCAAGCCCACTTTTTTATTATTAATTTTGAAATACTTACCTCAAAAACTTGGGTGTTAATTTTTGATACAGAAACTGTCAAAAGTGTCATTTTCTGTGTCTTGTTATTTGGTCACAAGTAAGTAGAATTGAAACCATAATCAAACTTATAAAAATATAATGCAAAAATTTGAAGGAGATTTTTACTAAGATACCTAAACCAAAGATTACAGTAACAACGAGTTTAACGTTTTTGGTAAACTTGGGCGGTGTTTCAGTTAGGTTGTAAATAAACGATCATAAATACAAAGACACGACTTGTGAGACTTTAATGACGATGAATTTATGTGAATTCCAAACCTACTTAGTGGAGCTTGTTTGTTTTTATGTGATTTTGATGTCTTCTTGAATATGTATATTTAAAGTGCGTATTAGTACCTTACTGAGTGAAGTCCATTGTAAGTCATAATTTTTATTGTGCGGTTAAATTAACGTCTTAGGAGTTTTATATAAACAAAAGTTGCAAATTTCATAAGTAAACAGAGAAAGAGTCAATTCATAAACAAATCTTACATTGAAGTAGAAATACAATAAAAAACAAGGATAACGTTCCCTTAGTGCGTCACTATTTATTTACTCTAGATCCAGCCTCCCGACGGCCAAATAACCCGATAACGGCGCGAAATATTTCAATTGGAATCGCGCCATAAACATCTTCCAGTCAAATCAATAAATAGAAGTTAACGAAGTCAGGCGAATCTTGTCCTCTACGCCAATTCAGAACCTATTTACCAGCAAATATGCAAAACCAAGGCAATTTGAACTGTAAATCTATAGCGATAAAAGTCAGTGAAGTTTTGGGTGAGGTGTTTTGGTAAAAACTCCCTTTATGCCCCATGAGGCGAAAATTGGGGTTCAGTGGACCTTTGTGGGGCAAATTTATAAAATAAGTAAGCCAATTTGAGTGGTATATTATGAACGATCGCAATCGATAGGGTCTGAAAGGTTAGATGGTGAGGCATTAGGGCGACGCGACATTAATCTGTTACGTGAACCCTGAAGTTCGCCCATTTTATTTGGCTGTAATGGGATTCAATTTAGTTTGTGGTCTATTTTAGCCGGCAAAAGAACTCTAATTTTGTGATACATTTATAAGACAAACGAGTTTACGATTTATTTTAGGAGCAAAATATACTTGTAGAGAAAGCGCTTAATTTTATCGGTACACAAGTTCTTCAGACGAATAGATAAAAAGCTCTCCTGCCTGTCATTGCCCTTACGGTTTCTGGCCTAAGAAACCCGGTGAAATGACCAACGAACGAAAAGAGTTTCTGAAAAATTCAACTCACATAAGTCAGGTCAAAGTGATGAATTAATAAAGCGATACTAGGAATAAGTTACAGCTGATTTGATAAATACTTTTGATCCTATACCAAGAAACCAGAGCCGAGCTTTGGTCAAACTCAAGTGGTTAAACTTTAAAGCATTTAACTTCACACATTAGAAGCGTTCCAAGAAATTCCCAACCAATTTTTCACAAGCACGACTCCAATCCTTTGTCGACTGTCGATGTTGTAATTCACGTCCATTGCTGGCTGGGTGCTGCAATTTAGCGGATTAGCTGGCGCACGGCGAGTAATGGTTGGACCACATAATGTATTGGCTGCTTTAGCATTTATTGCTACGATTGTGCCGCGTCTTTTGGAATTTTTATTGGTTTAGTAATTTGGTCTTATTGATCCACGATCCTATTCTGCTTTTTAGAGCTAGTTCTATTTGAAAACAACTTAGTTTAAGCATTATTGCTTTTAAAATAAGTACTAGGGTGACCGAGCTTTGCTCGTTATAAAACACGGATAAAAGACGTTTTATAAAAATGAAACCTAGCAAGATTGATTTATCACCCCCGAAACCCCCTGCATACTAAATTTAATGGAAATCATTGGAGCCGTTTCCGAGATTCAGATTATATTGCTCGTTTACAGGTATTCGATATATAGTCATTCGATATTAACTTACACTAGATTCATGTACAGTCTCATTGCAGTGAGCTGCAATTATAAAATCCTTGAGAAAACACAACATCAAAGAACACGTTGTAAACTGACAAAATGTGCTTACAATATACGAGTACTTTACTTTACTTTATACTTCAAATAACTGTTTGTTTCTGAAAAGGAATGTACTAAATCAGTCAGTTTGTCAGCTTTTTCTAAAGTGCAGCGTACGTGAATGTAATGTATGCGTGTGATCTCGCTTGCCGTCACGGCACACGGCACACGGCGGCGTGTGTACACAAGCGACGTGACTGACGTGACATGTCACGCCGCGCCGCGTGCTGGACCAGAGGGCTATTCTCAATAACATTACAAGTTCACAAGTCAAACTACGTAAAAGACAGTGTAAAAGAAAAACTTTCAGTCTCTTAGTCATAGTAAAAGATATAGGTTTTGTGATGGTAACGAATAGGACAAACCTAAAACAGACGAGATTGTTTAACTTGATACTAGATTGCAGTTCTTAGGTAAGTGAAAATACATTTTGATAATGACCGGCTTTACTGTTTGCAAGCACCGACACTGTATGGATTCATCTAGATAATCTTCATCCGCGAGAGTTTGAACCGCGGTCCGCTCGTCGCCGCTTGAGTTCACGGTTTGCACTCAAAGTGAAGGTGAAAATAGTTTGGTAGTCACTTATTTGTAAAACTTATAGCCCACTTACAATTTTTTTTTAATTAAACTTATATGCTAACATAATTTGTCTATATAAGCACATAAATATCAAAACTATTTGCAGTATAAATAATTTCAAATATTAACAATTTCATCTTGTAAACTTGTAGTTAAGTCAGATTTGAGAATAGGATCCACAGTTTATTGTAAATAGCCAGCCCTGGCCGGCTGGCTGGAAGGAATTTTGATAGTCTGCTGCAGGCCGCTGCATGCTAACAAAGATCGCACCGCATCATTACACACAGCTCTTTTGTAACGTGAACTGTTAAAAATGTTATACCACTTACATCTTCGGTAAGAGTTATACCATCTCACTGTCAGAGATTTTTCCAAAAGGTAGCATCGGCCTTACTTATAAACGCCTCTCAACTTGAACACTGCCTTAACACTGCAAGTTTTATCTTCACTATTTGTCTCTACCTTAAAAAAGTTATATTTGTAAGTGTCATTTACTCATACCGTATAATCTCTCTCTCATACACGCACACACACATATACACACCTTACACACAAGCACTTTTCACATCCTTTACATTCACATAAATAAAATGTATAATTATAAGTATTTTCTATTACCTAATAACATGTTTGGTTAGTGACTGTCTTCTTAATTAGGTGACTGTTACCCGCGACTTCGCGTATGCTTAGAACCTCGTTTTATTTTTGTATAGAATGCATTTTGTACATCTAAAGAACATCTCATAAGTTCAATCCTCTATTTACCCCCTTCGGGAATTATTTTTCAAAAACGTTGAAACACTTTTTTTTTTATTTCTTACCGAAGGACTAAATATGAATTTTCAGATCCCTAACTTAAGGAAATATGAGTTGTCCTAACAAACTTTCATCCCCTATATTGCCCCTTCATGGTGGTTTTTTGAGACAAAACATATTCTTACCAAATTTTATCAAGATCCGTTTAGCCGTTTAAAAACAGACAGACAGAGACACTTTCGTATTTATAATCTATACCTATAAAAGAGCTTACCCTGACTGACTAATTCATCATCGCCGAACCAAAACCGCTGAAGCTAGAAAGCTGATTTTTGGAAGGTAGCTTCCTTTTACAGTAAAATCACCCACTAAGGAGGGATTTTTTGAAATTCAACCCCTAAGAGAATAAGGGTGAAAACAAATGTACGAAACTCTTTAACGCGTGGTGCGATTAACTTGAAACTTGATATTAATAATTGAAATACAAATAAAGTCGGCTAATAAATGGACACGTGTTCCAGGATTTTTCAAAAAAGGCTAACAAAGGGATAAAATCTTCAATCTTCGGGTGTCAAAGTTTGTATGGAAACTTTTTAACGGGTGATTAGAAACTTGGTTTGGATACTTATATCTTACTAATAATATAAATGTGAATGTGAGTTTGTTTGTTACGCTTTCACGCAAAACAACTTAACCGATCATCATGAAACTTTGTACACATATTCTTGCAGGTATTAGAAGTAACATAGGGTACTTTTTATAAAAAAAAAATATATTATGTAGGTACCACGAGTGCTAAGCCGCGGGCAGCAGCTAATACAAAATAAATGGACACGTGTTTCAGGATTTTTCAAAATAACCATCATAAAGGAGTGAAAAGGTGTGTGAATGATTGTATGGAAACTTTTTAATGGGTGGTGGTTGTGATTGGTTTGAAACTTATCAATAAAATTTGGCAAGAAGATAAATTGCATCCTAGGGAAGGATTTAAGCTACAATTCCTTTAAAAAAATGCGTACGAAGTCGCGAGCAACAGCTGTTATTAGTATAGATAAACATATGTAAATCCATTATTGGCTTATACAAGTTAGGTTAAGAAATTTGGTTTTTCAAGAGCTGTGACATTCCTTTATGGAACAAAAAATAAATAAAGGGATTATACTCTTATTTTAACAGTAGTTGGCAAACATCCCCATGCTCTACAAACCCAAACATGTACTGCCTTACTTGTTTAGGTTTGTAGAGCAAGGGAACTCAAGAAACTGGACGAATTTTGATAAAATAATTGAGTCAATGCGTAATGATACCTCTGGTATTGTAAGCGTTCATACGTTCATAGGCTACAATAAACCCCCACATATAGTTAAAAAGTAATAAAGAACAAATTACAGCATGTTGTATTTTCTACACAAGTCTTCGTGAAATGCATGACATAGTTTTCGCCTTGGCAGCCATTAATCGTGCCATCAGCATTGAATATGATAGCGATATTTAACCGCATGACACTGACAGCTATTTCCGTGTGGATGCCCCACGCGCTGTTTACTCAAGAACATTATGCTCCGGTTTTGTGATTAGCGGTATCCGTTATTTTGTTAATGTTTTTTTTAATAAATAATGCTGGATATTTCACACAGCATCATCTAGCCCAAAGTAAGCAAAGCTTGTAATATGGGAGCCATGAGTTATATATCTACTTACATATTTGTTTATTAGGAAACACCCAGACCCGAGATAATTTTTCAAATCATACAAACATTTGTCTCGCAGCAGGAATTGCACCCGCATCTTTCTGCATCTCAGGCGGCCTTCATCCACTGCGCCACAGAGGTTGTTAAACGGTTGATTGCATTCTTATAACATACTAGTTGCTGCCCGCAGTTTCGCACGCGTTTTTACAGTGTTCATATAGCAGGCGTACCCGCGTATTCTTATATCATATAAATACCCACATCATTTATTATGATATTCTGCGGCCGTTATACAACGATCGACGCTTATTTGAAAACTAAGGTTTTAAGCTGTCTGTACGAGGACAGTTTGTTTGTATTGTTGAAATGCTAGGTTATTTTGTTTAGGTGCGAAATGGATTGACCTATTTATATAAAACTTTCGTAACAAAAATTAAGCTATTCTGTCAACTTTAGTAACGGTATTCGGCTAACACTTATTTCGTCACGATATTAAAGTCTAGATATTGTAGACGCAGTCTGAACGGTTGTAAGCTAAAAAAGTTTATTGCACAATTGCACATTCGACTGCAGCACCTGCAAAAGTTTGCTGGCTTCACTATTATTGAGAAACATCAAACGCTGAGACGATCAGCATTTCAGAAAACTGCATAAAGCTCGGAGCGCAAAAATAAAATCTCAAACTAGTTCTTTAAAAACGATCACGGTATTACGCTCCCTCCTATGATTACGTAAAAGTAACATAAAATAATACAATGGATATTAACCAGTGGATATTATTATCTAGTGTATAGTTTATCTAGAGGCCTGAGGGCCTGCGCCGTAAGTCATCTTAATGGCCAATATACGTGTTTGAAAATAAGCGTTTTGGATGCGAAGCACGGCGCAGGGTAATCTTAAGAAAACTCGCTTCTCGGGGGATGAACCAAATTAGTTTTATTTCATTAGCTTATATTAGCTGTGGACCTTGCGGGGATATATGTTATTAACTGGAAGATTTTCGCATTCATTGTTTTTAGGAAAAAATAAGGACACCATAGTATTTAATTTAATTAGCTTGGGCGGATTATTTTAATCTTCGCTCAGGGAGGTTGCATTACTCGTGGATTATATTACTTCTACTTCTTTTAAACTTTAGGACCGTTTAAAACTATCTATAAATTGCTCAACTGATCGTGATCAATTATTTATTTATTACTGTATTTACTAATCTAGCTTATAATATTATAATATTACGTATTGTTTAATGCACTTTACTTGAATATAAAAATAAGTACTTTTCTATTTTTTTAATCTGTATTTAAGCAGGCTTTGTTATTTTAAATTAGTTCGTGTGTTCAGGTCCGTGCGTCAACCACGGTCTGTGTCGAAAACCAGCGCTGCAGTTTACTGCAGCATTAAGCTGAACACTGACCCTTTTTGATGTGCTGTACACAGTCAGTGCGACACATATATTTGCTCTTTGATTGTTTTATTTATATCTGTGTGTGTATAGTTTATCAAAATAAACTTTTTTACTAACTTACTTACTTCTTTTTTTTTTCTTCATAGGTATTTTCCTAGCATAAACATATTTCAATCAACGAATCCTCTAAACTTTACTGATGTATGCGCCTAAATTAAACCATAAAACTAAACTTAGATCATAGTCTCAGAACACTATGTATGTGACAATAATTTATGATAATCATAAGATTGTCATTAGTCAATCTTCTACTTCTTCTTTGTTTATGGCATGTTACATAATAATGTAAACTTTGCTAGTGCCAAGTGTTTATGTTTGATTATAGTTATTTGTTTGTTAAAGTCTTAGTCGAATGTCAATTGTCAATTCTAGACGTCCCGCGGAATGGCCGTCTAAAATTTTCTTTTCACCATAATACACAGTTAATTCAATTGTTCATACTTGTCCCATGTAGTCACAACTTATTTATAAAAATTCCGCTAAGATTATTGAATAAAACATGCAATAAAACGAGTAAGAAATATTAAATTGGCAGAGCTATGTTACTTCATGAAATGACAAACGAAGAATTCTGGACTTATTTTATTAGTTACATATTAATTATGTTGTTCTTCTTCTTATAATGACATCTGTCTTTATGACAAATTTCAAGTGGTTTTGTTATGTTATAATTATCAGTACAGTAGATTATTTTTGGCCGTTGTGCGAAGTACGCATTGTGCTCCCATATTATTTGTTTTTCCCAAGTTATTTCGGATTTTATTTGTAATTTTAGTGATTTTATTCAAATAAAGCTTATTGACTCTAGTGTGAATCATTGAAATGAAAGTTTTGTGTTTCTTTGTGATTCGAGCAAAAATAATCCGTATAATATATACCTATAAAAGTTTAACCTGACTGACTGACTGATTCATCATCGCCGAGCCGAAACCGCTGAAGCTAGAAAACTGAAATTTGGTTTTACAGCAAAACCACCCCCTAAGGCGGGATTTTTTGAAATTTAATCCCTAAGGGTGAAAAGGGGTCAAAACGAATGTATGAAACTTTTTAAAGCGTGGTGCGATTTGCTTGAAACTTGATATGAATAAATCAAATGCAAAATAAATTTACAAGGAAAGAGGCAAGGGTAAGGAGATAAATTGCATCCGGAGGAAGGATTTAAGCGACAATTCCTTTAAAAAAAATGCGGACGTAGTTGCGAGCAACAGCTAGTTATTTTATAAAAAGACACCAATTTTTATAAAATAACAAACGACGAACGACGACATACGACTTTGTGACGTCTTACTATAAACAATCTAAACACTTGACATTGGCAAAATTGTCAACACATGAGACATGTCATTAACAAAGAAGAAAAAAAGAATATCTTCACAAAGTCGTATCCCATCGTAATATATCTATTTAAAAACATCCTCACGGAATGGCCATCTAGAGTTTTCTAGAGTTGTTGTACAAATCACAAAAAAACATGATACGCCTAATATTAATAGTCAACACTCGTGTTAAGAAAACACAATTTATTGATTGTTATTCTGCTTAGATCACCCAATAACACATTATATAACACGAAAAAAACGTATGCACTTAACTTCAACTTTACAAATTCAACTATAAAAAATGGGATACGTACATAAAACAAATATTAAAAAGCAAAGAAATGACACAGACGTTGGCTTAATTTTCAAAAGGTCCTAACTCAGCGCAGGTCATTACCCTGCGCGGTACTTCCGTTAGGGCCTTTATTGGAATCAAATAGGTTATAGAAAAAAACATATAAGTGGACGTGATTACAAGTAATATAAATGAGAGTAACAGTGAACAACACAATATTTATAGAAAAATATTTTTTATGTAATGAGAAAGTAATTTGTATAAAAAATCATAATGATATACTTAGTAGAACCATTATTTCGTTAAAAACAAAGTATCCGTATTAATCTAGCCATAATTATACTTCGTTCACCAAAGATATCTATCAGAGCGTAGGTTTGTTTCATCAGTCAGTATTTGCATAAGTGGCGATTAGTTTGAAACCTACAGAACACTAACTTCTATAGAAAAATGTGTAAATGAGCCAATTATATTACTTAAACGTCATCTGATTACTCCCTTACAAATAGACATAGACTTAAGAAAGATCTGTAGTTTCAACAAAGCATGTTTTTTAAGTCTAATATGTATTATAAGAAATGTTTGTATAACAACAACCATAACAATATTGATACACAACTGCTTTGTTGGTAATCCTCTTGCTATTTCTCAGTCAGTATGGAATATTTTTCAAATAGACAGTGCCGGTGAACTTTACACAAAGATTTGCAGCACAATACCATCGGATTGAACGCAGTGGGCCAGCGGCCGTCGATCGTGAGATTAGCTGGATCCATAGCACCAGTGCATGACGTTCTGAATCGCTAGTGTGATCGTAACAACGTTAGAATGACCTAAATGAACGAAAAAAAAATATTTTTGCGTTTTATAATTGGGTTTCCGTGTGAAGAGAGCGTGCTCCGTCCCCCATTTAAATCGTAACGTAAAGTTTCATAGAATGAAAACAGGTTTGAAGGCCGCATAACAAAATATTTCAGGCATTTTATATTGACGCTGTTGTACGCAGCTCGATGACGTTAGAAACTAGTGCTTACAAGTGGCATGTGGCGGTTGGTTGGAAGTCGTTTGTATTTTTATTCCGGGACATTGATTCGAAATATGCGTGTATTTCAATTCGATAGAAATAAATGAAAGCTTCGCTCGTTTGTCGCGTCACTGGTTATTTTTGTTACACTGTCAGGTCAATGACATAGAGCTACTACATTCCGTACAAAGAAGTGAATGCGCTTTGGAGAGCCACTTTGCATGCACTGTTGCTTTGTGTACGAGTTTTTAGGGTTTCAAATGTTGCAAAGTTCTCCACAAAGCCTGTGTTTTAAGAGACTTGATGTTGCTTTTCTAAATACATCGTTGCATCTATTAGGCTTAGATTAAGATCAAATAATTACAAACTTAGCTTACGCTTTCTTATGTGAATTCGAATTTTAATCTTATCGCATTAAACTTATTGTCTTATATTAATCGACATTAGAATCGATTCAGCATTATAATAAATTAAATAAATAATAATTACTAGACAAAACACAGCACCATCTTGCCCCAAACTATGAACAGCAGATGATTAATATAATATAAAAGAAATAGTATCATCGAATAATCAAATGTTCAAATTCCCCTTCTGCAGGCAATAACGCACCTGTCAAATTCGCTCCACCCACTACAGCTGGATCCGATTCATCCACCGGCAGCGCTGATGGAAGCTGGACCCGGGTCGCTGGATCCTTCTTGTCCATGGCCTTCGTAATGGCCTTTTTTCGAAGAGTTTTATGTCTAGCGCTGTTCGCTCCAGAGGATCCAGAACTCACGGATCGGGTCGACATTTTTGCGACAGAGGAGAACACAACACTGGAAACCGCGATGCCCTACGGCCACCAGATCAAGAGATATCCGGGTTTTAAATTTCAAAATAACGGTCAAAGTGACCGTGACCACGTAGAAAATTTTCCCAACTAGATATCTTCGGAACCAGAGGCCGCAGATACCCCGTATTTGGTGTCAAAATGTTTGTCTCTGGGAGACGAAGCCGGCCAAAATCAGCAATAACCAATATTGTGGCAACTGGCAAATATTTTGCCAGAAAACCACAAAATTGCAGAAAGGGCGTATCTAAGGCCGCCCGACGAATTTGGAAGAGCTGGCGACGATTTCCGGGCAATAAGAGGAGTGCCCGTACAACACAGAAGAGAACACGATCAAATCGAGCTATAGATGGCACCACGTGGCACGTGGTTTTTTCAAAAACTAAAATATCTCCGCGAGTTTACGGCCAAAAAATCAGAAAATTTGGGGTTCTTTAAAATAAGTGAAGGGCCAAAAAATAAGGGGAGAAAAAGTATAGGTTGCCGCTGCAAATCCTTTAAAAAATGCCTTTGAAGTTTCGAATTTTGTCCGAATTTCAGTTTTTCAACTATAATTCACCAAAAAATTCTCCGATTTCAAATCTAGAATGAGGGTTCTGCTTGGCTAAGCCAGCACCACAAAACTGTGTTAAAAGCCAGTGAAATTTGCCAGTATTTAGCAAAACACGTGTCCACGTGGTTTTTGGAAGAACTGGAATAACTCGGCTGTGCGAGTGGGCAAAAATCCGCTGAAAGCGGTAAAATGTGGGCCTCCAGGTGGGCCACAAGATGCAATAACGAAAAGAATATGTTACAGATCTTGTTCGGCCAGCGTTTCAAGAATTAGGTAAAAAACTAACCTTTTTTAACCCAAAATCCTGGTTTTTCGACCCTGGAGTCCCGAAAATTTTGCCAAACGCACAGAAACATACAGCAACGTGTAGAGTAACACTTTCCGCACAAAACGACACTAGTTGCACCGTAATCCGAGAACTTTTTCCTTTTTCCGCAATTTTTCAACGTGGACCGGCCTATATTCGTGGTGCTCGCGTCCAGCGCTGGGAGCAGACTTCGTTGTTCGTATCAAATGTTTGAATGATCTGCAAGTATTTGCCTCGGGTATGAGTGTTTCTATGTACAATATGTATTAACAAAAAAGGTATTTAAGTAGTATATCATTCATGAAGTATCCATAACAAAAGCTCTGCTTACATTGGGGCCAGATGATGCTGTGTGAAATGTCTGGCATTATTTTTTATCTATGTTTATCATAATTGTGATGATTTTGATCATTTCTTCGCTGAAAATAATATTGTTTTCTGTTATTCATTTGTTATTTATGCGTTTCATTTAATTGCTCTCAGACGCTAGTAATTCATTCATTTGTAATTGTAATTCAATAATATAATGCGTTTATCAATAATAATAAACCAATAGAGGAACTTCGTTCCAACCGAATGTTCCACGAAAATCACGCATTTTTTTAAATATTTATAATTATGATATATTATTTTACTAATGTAGGTACTAAATTAGTATTGCTAATTTTTTTCTCTGTATTTACCTATCTACCTTATGGTAATTGTTCTGTTATCGTTGCTGCACTACTCTCCTAAATCTAGGTTACAGCTGAAAATCATCGTTGAGTGTAAGCATTACTTGCTTCCATCCAACACATGCTGAGCTGGATGCCTCTTTGGTACTTACATTTACGCTCAATAGGTAAGTGATTTACGTATCTTATTATTAACTGGTTGGTATACCTATGTTTAAGTTGTTTTAGTTAAGATATTTTTTTCTGTGTGCCAAATAAAAGTTTCATTTATTCTTCTTTACCTATAAAAGGTGATGTATGCATGTATGTATGTTCCCCATAGACTACGAAACAGCTGGTCCGATTGCGATGAAAATTTTAGGAAGTCTTTAAATTGACCTAGCGGGTGATCCTGTGAGGTTTGGTAGCGATAGGATCAACAGAACTTTTTTTTATCAATCAAATTTGGTATGGATATAGATTATATCTTAGGAACGGCCATAGGCTACTTTTTATGTATGTACTATGCGTGCCACGGGTAGAAGTTGGTAAATAATAATGGTCTCACACATTTCGTTGACCGACATGGAAACATCAACATGGTAACCATGAGATAAATAGTTATTGATTGTTATTCTACCCATCAACGATAATTCATAATTTAAGAAAAAAGTTTATCAAGAATATCAATTATTATATATATATTATTATGAAACCATACATTTTGATAAACACGAACTTAAATCACGTATTGTCTTGTCGATGGAGGCACTGACACTGTTTCGATTCATCTAGAGAATCTTCAGCAGGGTGAGATTGATCCGCGGTCCGTGAGTTACCGCTTGAGTTCACGGTTCAACTCAAATGTATAGTACAATTCACGAAAGTTCTGAAAGAGAATATATGAAACCATTTCATTAATACAACGGCTCCAGTACAACAACTCGTTCAGTATGCTGATGGTGCTGCCACGCTTCTGCAGCGCGTCAGGAATGTTTGCTGACGCACGAGTAGACTGATTCACGGCGATAATGCGCAAAAGACCTACGTCCCTGATGCGCCGGGTGCGCGAGAGCTCCAACAGCTACCTACAGTTCATTGCCCAGACGTTGGACACTGACTGTTTCTTTATGGAACACTGGACAAGAGTGTATATTGTACTTTAATTTTAATTATAATCAAATATGGACACTTTAATTATTTTTTGTAGTTAATTTATAATGATATGTTGTCTGAAATAAACGTTATGAATGAATGAATGAATATCGTAAAAATATTTCTCGCTGAGCTACATATGCAGATTATTTATCAATTGAATTGTCGCCAACTTTCTAATCGTTTTTGGTATTAGATTAAACATTTTAATATAAATTATATAACTGCTTTTATGCGCCAGTGCAAGGAACCAATGTTTCACTTCAGAAAAATAAAATGGCATTTCAAATAACTAACGACCGTAAACGTGTAAAAACTCTTACGTAGAGCGAAAGTATGCACCCTCGATGTAATATATAGGGCTTGAAGAGTCCGGGTTCTGCGTTCCCGGAATTAATGCCTGGAGTGAGAGTGTCGGCCTGTCG
This sequence comes from Lampropteryx suffumata, assembly GCA_948098915.1. Lineage (NCBI taxonomy): Eukaryota > Metazoa > Arthropoda > Insecta > Lepidoptera > Geometridae > Lampropteryx > Lampropteryx suffumata. Next base: position 2,016,370 of record OX402561.1, on the reverse strand, counting down.
GGCAATTACCAAATCCCGCGAAAGATACATTAGGGGGTGACCTGCGGCTTAATTTTGAAGATTTATTCACACAGGTATGAAGGATAGGTGAGCCTAATCACGACTCGTTATTGGCTTTACGAGCCATTTAATATTGCATAAATTATGTTTTAAAACGGGTGGAGATGATTTGGAGGCCAATTAAAACAATGTTGAGCGGGCTTGGTTAAATGTTGCAGGGGCAATTTAAGTAGCTTGTTAACTTTCTCTGCAAAATGTAAAGTAATGTTTACTAAGTTATAATGTTTTATATATCTGAACTTCTATTTAATGTACGATCACACAAATAGTATACAGTACACAGCAACACAGTACCTTTGAGACAATAGTTGAACACAGAGCCTTTTAGTCGCATATAAATCCGCTCCACAGTGGTTCAAAATTACCAGTCACAGCATAATAAGTATTTGCCTCACGTATTACTTAAATGTATTATAATTACGTTTTAAAAATTAAAAAGAAAACCGACTTCATACAATTGGATACTTTCATAGAATTGGATACAATTTGAGACCATAAAATTATTTTGTTTTGAAATTTTTAGTGGAAAGTACATGTATTTTGTTTATATATAATACTAGCGACCCGGTTTTGCACGTGTGCAATGCTGATACTAAATATACTACAGAAAAGAAAGAAAGAAAGAAAGAAAAACATTTATTCAGGACACACGAAAACATACAAGGACACAAGAGCGGAAAACAGAATAAAACTAAGCTTCAAAGGGAAATTGATACAAACACATTAGAACAAACAGAAATTAAACTATGAAGCTATACATATAAAATAATAATAATAATAAAAAATAGCCCTTTCCGCGAACCAAATCAACCAGAATGTCTTTATATACAACGTTATCTAAGAGAATAACTAAGAAATATACCATTGCAGACTTTTGTGTAGACCTTTTTAAGGTGTACAATACTGTAGTACAATATTTTGATCTATCTCGTAGGGTTCAGCCAGCGTTTGCAATGAAAGCGCAAAAAATGAGTTTTTTTTACGACACCACATTAGAAACCTCTAGAATTATCAATGTTTCTCTACTATATTATGCATGTTTTATTCATATAAACCTTCCACTTGAATTACTCCATCTATTAAAAAAAAAACCGCATCAGAATCCGTTGGATAGTTCTAAAGATCTAAGCATACATAGGGACAGACAGACAGCGGGAGGCGACTTTGTTTTATACTATGTAATGATGGGTAGACCAACTTAACGCACTGCTCTGCACTGCACGTAACAAAAATATCATCGATGTATACAATTTTTGATATTTGATTATAGTTTAAAAACCGCTCGTACGATTTCGATAAAATTTAAATGGGACCACTTGGGAAATATACTCTTTAAAACAAAAAATAATTTTCCAAATCGGTTCAGGCGTCTTTGAGTAATCGGTAAACAGATGTTAAAAAAAAAAAAAAGATTCCGACGAACTGAGAACCTCTTCTTATTTGATTTGATGAAGTCGGTTAAAAAGATTGTGAACGAAAGTTTTGCACATTTATTTTGTATATTCAATGCAAACTCAAAAGGCTCTTTATAGAGTAATTGGAAATAAACTTCCAACAGCATCACCTGGCCCCAAAGTACGCAGAGCTTGTGTTTTGGGACCACATGACTGATTTACTACTTATATACTTTTTATACATACATAATATTATACTTAAAAACACATGTTGATATTAACACTAACTATATATTAAAATATAAAACCAACGGAACTAGGAATAGACCATTTATTTACCAAAATAACTCGTACTAACTAGAAATGTGAGTAATTTGAACCCTCGGCAGTATTTTGAAACTAATTCTGTATTTGTGAAAGGATGACAGTCGCGTCCTGAAATAGGACATGTCCGATGTCCGCAGAGAGGCGTGTCACTCATCGCTGTCACTTCTAAAGGCAACCAGCGGGAAATATACTGCTAAGATATCCATAAAGCTGTTATATAATATTTTAGAATCATTCAAAGTCTAAAGCATTTTTAATAAATACAACGATCACTTATAAACATCTTATATAGGTACACTCGAGGTCACGGTTCGCGCTTGAACCGTGACCTCAACCGGCAACGTGCAGACCGCGGATCAAACTCACCCTAATGAAGATTCTCTAGATGAATCGAAACAGTGTCCCGTTAAGCCCTTGTTTATAAAAATGTATAGTGCATCTCATGAAAGTTTTGAAAGTCTTTTAAACAGGCGAATTTAGGCGTCAGTTTCTCCTAACCTAAATCTAAGAAGAATTAACATGAAACTCGTCCTGGTCCTAGCGTTTTTTTGTTTGATACTTATTAACAGTCAGATGATGCTGTGTGAAATGTCCGGCCTTATTAATTTTATATGTATTCTTCTTATTGTAGCAAATAATTCATAGTCTGTAGAACATCCAGTCAGTCAGTAAAAATTGTAATAGTAAAGAATAGAAAAAAAAATAGCGAGCCTTACTGATGATGTGTAACATCTGATATCTGAATTCGTGTATATAATATTATTATATTACTTACACTTTATATGTAACAGGTTAAATGCACAGCTGATGCGATCTTTCTCTTTAATTCCCTTTCTTTTTATCGTCACACACACGCACACACTGTTGGCTGACAGTACCAACTTATCGATGGGCGCGCTTTCTCGGCTTCCTCTTACTTACCTTTGTCCGTATCTACGAACTCACTCCCACATATTGCAGGAAAGCGAGAGAGAAAATGTTACACATCAAAAACAAATATGTCTTTTCGAATACTTTAGGAAACGTACGAGTATATTAGTTTGTAGAGCGTTATCTCTGTCACTCATACCAGTACATATTGACATGTATTTTTTTAAATAAGCGTTTTTTTTTCAGATGCTGGACAAGACAATCATTAGACAAAATCTTAAAATTAAAGACAAAATCTTAATACGCCACATTCGAGTAAGGTTTACAAAGTTATAGAGTATTTGAATTGGTTCTTTTAATAGATCCTCGTAAATTATTTACATCATTTAGTGGATTCCAAGCTCAGTGATATTTCCAACGAAAGAGACCGAACTAATGAGGGCGAGATCAAAGGAGGAGGAAACTTTATTCACGGCAAAGTAACAAATGGACTAGCCGGCGCGACTAGTCCTTCGATTAGTAACGGTACTGATCGCCTGATTTGTCGCAGGTCTTGATAGAAATTCAGGGTATTTTTAGAAACAAATATGACTGACAATAATTACGTTTTAAAAACTTATAATAACGTTTTAAAAACTAAAAAGAAACCGACTTCATTGAATGAAATTTGAGCCTATCATATTTTTTTAGTGGAAAGTAGATGTATTTTATATATATAAAATATGGGTAGGCCAAATAAACGCACCGCTCTAATGAGACAGCGAGGTATCGAAGTATATGAAAACATCATCTAAGAATAAAATTTTTAAATTTTCGTTGATTTTTCAGCTCGACCGATTTTGATAAAATTTATATGGGACCACCTGTGAAGTATACCTTTTCTAACAAAAAAAAGAATTCCCAAATCGGTTCATCCGTTTTCGAGTAATCGGTGAACATACATAAAAAAATAAAAGATTCCGACGAATTGAGAACCTCCTCCTTTTTGATAAAGTCGGTTAAAAAGTAAAATTAATCTAAAATGATTACATTTGATTGGTTTTCTTAGTAACAGTTATTAATTAAAAGCAGTTTCCTTCATTGTTTGAGAGTAAGATGACGAAAAACATCGCGAGCATTTCGCTTGAAATCACTTAAAAAGCAATTTTAAGGTCGCTTTTACTTATACGTATTCAACATTTGAATATTATTATATAAAATTAATAAATAAATAATCCCGGACATTTCACACAGCATCATCTGGCCCCAAAGTAAGCAGAGCTTGTGTTATGGGTACCACATGACTGATATACTACTTATATTTTTTTTTTTTGTAGATACATACATATTATACATAGAAACACCCAGACCCGAGACAAATATTTGCAGATCATACAAACATTTGTCCCGCGGCGAGAATCGAACCCGCAACCTTCTGCGTCTCAGCCGGACCTAAGCCCACTGCGCTACAGAGGTCGTCAAATATGAGTTTTTAATAGAGAATTTATCGTAACATTTTTATGGTTTCACTAACTTGAATGAGAAACTCAATTCAAAGGCATTTCAACCACAATACCGAAGTTGAAGAAAATTGGTTCTTAAATATAGTATTACTTTTAAATTATTAAAGCCTTAAAAATAAATACATTTCAAATTCTATATATATTAAAAATTATTAAGCAAAGATCTTCGAGAAGAGCGTTTATTTTATCTAAACTTTATCTTACATCAGACCAGGCTAGAAGAATTACTAAAAATAGAGTTATCGGGTTTTACGTGAGGTACTCGTAACTTGTCGGGAAACAGATCGAACATTTACACGCAATCTATGTAACACTCTGTATCATTATTATATCATACTAGCTGGTGCCCGCAACTTCTTCTGCGCAGAATTAGTACTTCGTGTAATTCTAACGGTTTTTGCAGCGCACGCTGTAATAGCTCGCAGATGGCAGAGTTTTTTTCTACTTACCTATCGTTATATTTTGGACAGCTGTAACGGGACAGAAGGTCATTCCGTTATAATTCACAATTATTATGGTATGCTTGGGTACAAACCTTATTAATATCACGTAGGCATACATGGGCCATTCTTATCAGAACAGATTTACCAGCAATTCTATCTCAGATCTTTAATTATTGAATAAAATATTGCGTAATTCATTACAATGTAAATAAACAAAGCATCTGTCATAACAAACTATACCATAGACGGATTATGGCAGATGTATGTCATTGTCAAGGTCCGTGAGTGAAAGCTAGCAAAAAGTAATTAATACTAAGTTTATAGACTATGGTTTAGAAATATCTTACAACTCATAGAGTATAATAATAAATAATACTGGATTTGAATTAGTAAGATTAAATAGAATTTGATTCTATAAGATAGAATAGTCTATCCTTCTATTAATATATTATTGATAGAATGATTTGGTACGGGAAGATCTCTAAGGAGGTTGAATTCGGAAGGGTAAACAATTAAATAGCTATATAAATACAATATTAAAACTAGAATAGATATATTAAAATCTATTTATGTTAACGATATTATATATAAATCATGAAATAACTACATAAAGATGGGAATAAATTGAAATTTTAATTAATTTAGGGCTTGATTTAGTAAAGAGGTTATTTAGCTATACCACGGAGGCTGGGACGTAAATTGAAATAGAATCGAAATTTCAAATGTGTTTGAAAATGGAAAGAAAAGAAAAAATAAAGATAAAAAGAAAGATGGCGGATTTTGGGATTCTGATAGAAGGGACGCGTGAGGCTGGTCGAGCTGAACGTTTTCGGTAGAATTTTCTCTTATGGTTTCCTACAATTACATGGTGTCTTGTCGTGCGTTGTTTCTGTGATAATTTTATTGTGTGAGTTACGTAATAGTTATTCGGTCGGTAAGTCGGAAAGATGACAAGATTCACCAAAGTAATTGTATGAGGCTCTTACACGGCATGGTCTGTGGGTCAGATGGAAACCTAGCGGTGTTATACTCAAGTCTGGCTTTCCCACCCTGGTAGGAGTTCCCCCAGGACCTCTCGGAACAAGCCTGGAGCCAGATTTTACCTCTCCTGAGGATCGGCTTAATGGTTCCCTATGATTGGTTGCATTCTGTGTAAGGAAGGTAGAACCGGACTTAACAGAAGCAATCGATATAGTCTATCTTTATTTATTTATATATTTGCACATTATATTGCCTTTAATCTACGGATGACATCCCAGGACTTCGGTCTGTGAAGTAGATTGTAGGGACTTACTAGGGGTTAGGTACAAAGTCGAGGTTTACAACTCACTGTCCCCCAATTAGCAGCTAGGTAGCTCATCATTGCACCCTGATTAGTGACATACACAATTAAATGTACAAAACTTGCTTCCAGAATTGCGGATTCACACACCAGATTAGGTTAGGTAGGATATCAGGTACACAACACGTTTCGACAAGTTTGAACAGGTTGTCAAATTACTATTATCCATATCTATACAGTAGTATAAATCTACTTATGGATTTCGTAGGATTGCGTAGTTTATCTGTATACTAAATCGGTGCGCAAATCAGTGGGGAAACTATCATTGACTAAAGATTTAGCTGAAACATTGCACTAGATAATAAATGTCTAGTTGAGGGTAATTATAAATTCTTATGAAATGGAATAATGATTACCTACACCTTAAATTCAAATGTTCATTATTTGTATATTGTAGTACATATTTAATGGAGATCTTATGGATGAGTCCTACTATTGATTTATTAATAATCATATTAGATAAGTTCTATCAAACTCTTGAGGCGAAAGTCCTTCTAGCTTGCTTGAATCTATGGAAAGACTAAAGCTGCTATCGACGAAGAGTCAGTATGAATATTACTGTTGATATATTTTTATCTAATTCAGACTTTTACCTAGTAATAGTATAGATAAATATCTCTCAAGGCTCAGAATTAAGCTATCCAAAGTTGATATTAGGTATTCATGAAATTAAGGTTAAACTATTCATATAATTGGTATATCTATCACACGTTATCAATCACTAACAAATAAAATCATAACATATTGTATTAGATAATAATTTGTATTAGGGTCGAGTAGGGTAAGAAAGATTCTTGTGTTGTAGGATTAGGGAACTTCGCCAAGTAGGATAGGAGTTAGGCAGGGCTTTTCTATGTATCCAGTTGCATTCTAAGGTGCGATACTAGAAGGTTAACCAGTGGATGGATGGTATGTGAGTTGCTTGCAGACAAAAGTAAAGTAAATGCCCTAGAATGTGTTGGACCGACCTAGTACTTGGACGTTTTGATAAAAGATTAAGCCCTCTGATACCCCTTTGCTAAACCATGACAGACATACTAATTACTGAAGTAAATGTTTTTTTTGTTGTCAAAAAGAAATTAGAGTTCCTTTCGGACATGAAATTGTCCATTGCAGAGGAAGGCTGTCCAGGTCACATGGAAAGAAACCTACTATCGCTAGCGAGGAGGGGCTAGTGATCTAAGCCGCAATAAAAATATATCAATGTAGGACTAGAATGACATAAGCTGCTATTAGGAAGTATTAATATAGAACAAGAATGGTTACCTTGCTTAACTATTGAAACTACCAAAACTATTATCTATATTATATTAACGAGAAAGTGACTATGTCTGTCTGTCTGTTACGTTTCTCGACTGAACTGATTTTGATGGACTTTGATAAAAAGAGAGATCGACTTTGGGGAATGATTTAGGCTGCTGTTTGTGTGGATATCACGCGTGTGGAGCTTGATAATATACAAAGTAACAATTCATGACAAGAACTAATATCGTATTAAATTATTGAAGTAACATAAACATAACTTATAATAAGGTTTCACAGTAATACTAGATTGGATATAATACTTATTTACTTTATGCAGTTTATAATATCACTAAAGGACAATAATTAATATAATTATAAAATTAAATATCGAACCACAGCGTAGGCAAATCAAAGATATTCTTCATTATAGATGATGATTACTTCTAATAATAAAGTTTATAATATTATAAATACATATCTCAACATAATTCTCTTAAAGAATCAGAGTTACTATATTTGAAATACAACGTAGGATTTTAATCATGACCACTAGACGAATCATTGGCCAAATTAATAATAGATCAAAGTATGTTATGGATTTAAATTATATTATATAATACCATTTAGTTATTTGGGGTTAATTTAGGTACTTTTAACTAGTAGAGAAGGCGAAAAAAAAGGTTAGGTGCATCGAGGGGTAGTAGTAGGTGGGGGGGTCATTACACAATTCACATAATATCTTTATAAATTATAGGCCATGTGTTATTCTGATGTATAAGCTATATTATTGTAAAGTTTTATAAAAATTCATTTAGTAGTTTTTGCGTGAGTAACAAAAATACATACAAACTGTCGCGTTTATAATATTATATAAAACTAGCTGGTGCCCGCGACTTCGTCTGCGCAGGATTAGTTTTTCGTGTATTTCTAACGGTTTTTGCAGCGAACGCCAGAATAGCTTCTAGATGGCAGATTTTTTTCATGCTTACTTGACACTTATCGTTATATCTTAGACAATTCACACAATATCTTTATAAATTATAGCCTATGTGTTATTCTGATGCTATATTATAGCTATATTATTGTTAAGTTTAATTAAAACTCATGTAGTAGTTTTTTGCGTGAATGAGTAACAAACATACATACAAACTTTCGCGTTTATAATATTAGTAAGGATTTTTTATATTTATCTTATTATCGCCTTTGCACGCGTTGTATATACTTAAAAAGTATAAAAGTTGTGTCACAGTTTTCGTGTTTATACTCCTCCGAAACAGCTTGACCGATTTTGATGAAATCTTATATGTATATTCAGTAGGTCTGAGAATAGGTTTGTAACTAATTTTTATACCCCTAAGTGTTAAGGGTGGCTCAACGCAAAAATTTTTTTTTTTATGTTCAATAATGCAAAACAACGTTTGACGTGTCAGCTATTAAATCATAAAAATGTATTTAAAAATAAGTTATAAATAATAAGTATTCTATCTATTATTATTTTTATTATTATTATTATTATGATCATTATTATTATTATCAGTCATCTGGTTGCCATTGTACTAGCTTAGTTTAGACTGGATGGTGTTGAGTGAATTGTATTTTTTTTAATAATGCCGGACATATCACGAAGCATCATCTGGCCCCAAAGTAAGCAGAGCTTGGGTTATGGGTACCACATGACTATATACTTACTTCTTATATACCTTACATGCATATTATACATAGAAGCAACCAGACCCGAAACAAATACTTGCAGATCATGCAAGCATTTGTCCCGGTGCGGGAATCGAACCCGTCTGCGTCTCAGCTCAAGGAGATCATCACTTTACTTTTACGCCACCAAGAACATGATAAAATGATTTCACACATCTCAAAGAAAGCATTTCTAATGTACTATGGGTACACGGGACAACACACGTGTACCACAAATACGTAAGCTTCATCCCGCTAGAAATTATGTGCATAGCATTACATAACATCTTGTCTCATCTGAATAATCGCTCAGTACTTAATTACTTCTACACGAGTGGATGACGGAACTTCCTTTATACGACATTTTGAATACCATAACTTAGTATTTTCATGCATTTATTTACAGAAATTATTACAGAAATGATAAGAATAATATACAATAATATAAAATACTCGTGAAACAGTTGAGCTATCTAAGGACCATTTAAAACGATCTATACATAGCTCAACTGATCCAGATCACTGCCAGAGGGCAGCGTTCCCAAGATACTGGCGGCATTACCACGTTGATAGGCAATGCTAATACGCTGGGCCAGATAGGAGAAAGCTCATGGGTCGACTCTGTGCAGGGTCACCACCCTGCGCAGAGGGCTAAGGTCCGGCTGAGACGCAGAAGGTTGCGGGTTCGATTCCCGCCGCGGGACAAATGTTTGTATGATCTGCAAGTATTTGTCTCAGGTCTTGGTGTTTCTATGTAAAATATATATGTATTTACAAAAGAAAAACATATTTAAGTAGTATAATTATCAGTCATGTGGTACCCATAACTCAAGCTCTGCTTACTTTGGGGCCAGATGATGCTGTGTGAAATGTCCGGTATTATTATCATTATTATTTTAATACTATTTTGTTATGACTGGCCTGTCGGTACAGATGGTAGTAGCTCTGCCTGCTGGGCTTTATTTTGAGGATTCGATTCCCTACCCGAATTAACATATGTGATGAATATAGGTGTTGGTCTGTGTCTGGGTGTTATTAAGTATCTTATAATGTATTAAAAAAAAATATAAGTACTAGCTGCTGCCCGCGGCTTCACACGCGTGTTACCTACAAAAAAAGTAGCCTATGTCCTTCTCCAAGGTATTATCTATCTCTATACCAAAATTCATCAAAATCGGTTTAGCGGTTTTGGCGTAAAAAGAGGACAGAGAGACAGACAGACAGAGTTACTTTCGCATTTATAATATTAGTAGGGATAGGGATTATATCAATCATCTGGTCACCATAGTACAAGTAATGCTTGGTTAGGGACTAGATTGTTGTGTGCATTGTACACCAATATTTATTTATTATTTTGACTTCGCGATCAGAATTCATATTATTTATCTTGCATTACATATCGGTATTAATATCAGTGCGTGGATACTATTAGGCCTAGCAGGGACTAGCAAATTAATTTGCGCGATATAAACTGCACTGTTCTGGAGTCTCTTCTCGATAAATAATAATTAATGCCGGAAATTAGACACAGCATCATCTGGCCCCAAAGTAAGCAGAGCTTTTGTAATGGGTACCACATGAATGATTTACTACTTAGATACCTTTGTAAATACTTACATATTGTACATAGAAACACCCAGACCCGAGTATACATTTGTCTCGCAGCGGGAATCGAACCCGCAACCTTCTGCGTCTCAGCCGCTACACTGCGCCACAGAGATCGTCAGATAAATAACATAACCAAATTTAAGTTCAAATTATGTTGTGAGTTTAATAATTGCAATAAAATGTAAAAAAATATAAATATACTACATTATTAGTGTAGTAACTACAACACACAATAAATAATACAGTGATTAATCAGGTACCTTTTGGTTTATTGAGTTCGTTCAAGTTAGAAAAATAATAGGTAATAATTGCCACAGTTTCAAGTCTACAGCCCTTTAAATTTTTGGTTATTCAATGGCTATTATACCACAATATGTAATTTTCAATGCGTTTTTTCGCTTCGCTAGTGCGTGTGCCTACGAGTCATGTTCCACAAATAGCGAGAAATAATTCGCCGCGGATTAATCTGTAACGCGCGTTAGACCTTCATATGTTAGGTTGTGAACGCAGACATTTCGAAATCTGTATCAGGTGAGGGTAGTTGTGAAAAAAACTTGATACTTAGGGAGTTACCGGCGAGTAACACATGTACTCTCCGGTAACTCCTTAAGTATCCAGTCAGCCCGGGACCACGGTTATTGCAAAACCACCAGATTCTCATTTATTTAGAAAACTTTTTGTTTTTAGACTGATTTTTGTTTTAAATCCAGATCACTATCCTCTGGCAGTGATCTGGATATGTTGAAATATCTATAGATCGTTTTAAACGGTCCATAGATAGCTTAACTGTATTTTATATTATTGTATATTAATTTGTACATTTCTGTAATTATTGCTGTATGTAAAAGCTTGTACTCATGTAGACAATGTTTTAGATAACTGTAAATTTTGTCTGGTTTCTTTAAATTGACAAAACTCATGGCATTAATCATGTCACAAAATACACAAATACTCATAGCTACTTGGTTATTTCACCTGAACCTTATAATTGGAAAATGGTTGTTTTTATTCTAATTTATAGATGTCCATCAAACCGTTTGTATGATGGATGGATTGTCAACATTTCTCGATCGGCATCATTCGTCAAACTGAACAATTTCAATTTCAATATTTTCGGAATATATCCATTTCGATATTCAAATCGGAGCTGTGACAGATAAGATAATAGATTCAATCTGAAATATTTCACTTGACCTGCAGAGAGATAGCACGCATTCTTCGTTTGTTATTGTCATGTCATGAAGTAACAAAGCACAACGAAATTTATATTTTAGACTCGTTTTATTGCATGTTTTATTCAGTAATCTTAGCAAAATTTTAATGAATAAATTGTGACTACATAGGACAAGCATGAACAATTTAATTATAAGTATATTATGGTGCAACTTGATTTGAACGACAAGGAATCCCCTGAAAGTTCTAGACGGCCTTTCCGCGATGACGTTTAGAATTGACAATAGACCATCGAGTAAGACTTTACTAACAAACAATCACTTGACACTGGAAAAGTGTCTAAAAGACCGATGCCATTACAGGAAAAAAAGAAGAAGAGATGGTTATATAAAAACATAACTCACTATCCGATTGTCAGATCATAAAAAGAATAAGTATTATCATGCAGAAAAACACTAGCAAATAAAAATTATAAGGTACTCATATATCCCGCAACACGAGCAGTTTTGTAGATGACTGCTGTTTTTAATAAAACTAGCAACGTAAATTGTACACACAAGCTATATACGAGTATTTGGAGTTCTATGCTAAGAGGGTAAAGCTCATTTTACAATGAAAGCCTGATTCAAGTGTCGCAAGTCTTCTAGGTAGGATTATCTGTATTGATCTGTTTATGTATTCCATCTGTTCCGTGGCTTCTTGTTTCTGGAACTAAGCTCGTCGCTTAGTTGGTGGTATCGGAAATTATATTAACAATTTATTGCAACACAAACTTCCTAGTTTGTGAAGTGAATATCTGGAGCTGAGCAAGACAGTCATGCGATGTAATAATGTTTACTCAAATAAACAGACCGTATGACTGAATTAAGTATATTACACACAGAACTCTTTATTTTTATGGCGATCACAGAAACATGCTGTGATCGCCAGTCTTTGTAGACACCATATCAGAACTTTAGTAACTTAAATCTTTTTTAGGGTGTCTTAGATCCTCATTATCACAGGAACAGGTTTTTTGAATAATCGTGTTCTAATAATAATATAATGTTACCTCTCAAGAAAAGGTGTATAACTGTTGATCTGTTTTACGAGAAACTGGTGCATGAGATAGGTTTTGTAATAAAAACTGTAGTACAGGTCACCACCGCGGAGCGCCCCGCTCCGCGGTGGTAGTACAACTTTGATTTGTTATGCTCTAAAGTACCAATCTATGTATGTTTTGTGTGTGTGTGCGTGTATGGGTGTGTGTGAGAGATTGTATAGTAGTGTGAGATGGATAGGGTAGGTGTATACAGTAGATTGAATGTGTCCCTTAGCCCAACAACATCATTGTTAGTAATGTTTGTTTATTTATACAAATACAAAATATTTATTTCTCTAAGCTTAATATATTATTATGATTATTTAACATAATTTATTTTTGTAAAAAATACCGTTCGTTTCCATTCCTGACATTATTTTCAACTTATCAAAATAAATCTATAGTGGCGAGCTATATGTTAAAATAAAGTACATGTAATGTTTTATTTTAAAAAATAATCGCCGCAAATAAATTTGCCTTTCGTTATAATTTCTTCGTTCCACTAAGTCGGTGTAATTTGCGCGTAGAGATCAAAGCGAGAATTATGTTCATTTTATTTTTATCTTAATCCTGGCATAACCGTCGATGAAAGAAGGGTTAATCTCCATAACACACACGACTTATTCTGTTATAAATTGCTCGTATAGCAGTCAGCTAATTAACAATTATGCTCTTTGAATAAGGTTCGTATCCCACATAAGAAAAGACCCTCATTTCTTATATCTTCTTCTTCTTATATTAACTTACCTATCCACCCTTCGACTTACCTACCAATTATTTACTATATTACCAATTATTTACCAATTTATTTTACTATGCGAAATGCACTTACCTGCATTTCGCATAGTAAAATAAATTGGTCCAGTTTTTTACATACTTAGGTGTTTCGAGATAAGTAGTTATTGTATTTTTGTACGAATTACTTGCTTAAGTAGTACTTACACTAGTTTTAATATTTTGTGTAAACTTATTGTAGCATTACATTACAAACCTTAGTGGTTATTTGTGCTATATTTACCAATTTTTATTGTAAGCTTTTTTATTATGATAAATAATTTAAAAAAATCTTATAGTAAAATTGAAGTTAGCGAGGTTGGCAGGCAAGACATAATTTTTGTTCATTTTTAGACACTTTTTTCAATAGTTATTAAAACGCCATTGATTTTACAATAGATGCCATCCATCAACTATCATTTGGTGGACTAAACGCACTAAACATATCACTATAACTTTATTTGTTAGGATCCATTTAGTGGAACGCAATTACTTCAAACGACTAAGAACACTCTGCTTTCTTCAAAAACATTCAAGATCTCAATCTGGGTTTGTTTATTGTTTATTTGGAAACATTCTGGAGCAGCTGATCAAAGGGAGCTGTCAGCGGACTTAATCTTTGAAGCGTACTTTGCAGGATTTATAACGAAGACGTACCTGAATCTAATAAAGGTCTGTATTTTTTTCTTTGTAGCTGTACAATGTGAAGAGTTTGGTATTTCTACTCATGATGTCCACCACAAACATTGAGATACAAATATACACTTTTAACTTTGGCATTAATGCATTCTTGCATGATTCACATATGCTTTTACATCTACGTGCATTGTTCGAGTTATTTTTATTCTTTTATCTTTATTTTATTGAGTATTCTAGTTTTGTTTCTTAAAAACTTTAACTCTGTAGAATTATTCATATTTTAATAGCTAACGTGGCGCTTTTATACCATATTAAAACACAGTCCAGTTTCCATAAACCGCATCGATTCCCCAACTTGGATAACTGGCAATAAAAATGCATGAACACTTATCACTCCGAAATTCCGACACAATAAACCCGCGCTTCGAATAGTTGGAACTACTCATATCCGCCCCATTTACCTACAAATCAATTTATAAAGCAGTGTCCATTCACGTCCAGACGCACGCGATCTTTCAATTAAAATCCACCATTTCTCACTCGCTATCATTGTAGCATGATTAATGACCACCCTATCGGATAATGCCCAGGACTTTGAGCCGTATGCCAGCGGGTTACGGATGTAAGTAAGTGAGGCAGTGTTGACCGGTGGCTGACAGAAGGTATGGATTTATTACTTTCGCGATTTCCTGAAACTAACAGGACAGGGGACTGAATCCGTAATCAGGTGGAAATAAATCAACTTTGTTGAGATTAGTGGCTCGTTGTTTGTTAAGGCTGTTTCTCGGTGGAATGTAAAAGGACTGAGTGATATTGCGTTGAGGACTACTATTTCAGAGGTCGAGAAGGTCAATGTTGAAAAGTTTGTATTTTATTGAATCTTAAACAAAACCTCTTTCCTAATATCAAATGCTGATTGTTTTTGTTATCTTATTTTAGTTTTTGATTGGTTTTGTATTTATAATATAATGACTATATTATTGATAGCAACGCATGGACTCATGTCGCTCTGCCCTCAGACATATAACCGAAACATTTGAAATGTATATACTCTGTTGTATTAGTTTTTCGCAGTTAAGGTAGTTATAAGATGGATCATGCAAAAATGCTCTAGGACCAGGACCAGTTTCTTGCCGGTTCATCTCGAGCTTGGGTTAGGAGAAATTGGCACCATAACTCACCTAGTAAGTAAGACGTTTCAAAGTGATCCTTGTGATTGTATTGAATAAAGTATCTTTTGACTTTGACTTTGTGACGGGGTTAAAATTGCACTACGGTTGCACACAACATTATTGTCTTTCTTAATAAATACATTTTATTGAAAACATAACATTATGGCATTATAATGAAGCTGGACGGTTGCTGGAGGCCTTAGAAATGCTGTTCACTCCGTCACCTTAATTGAACACTTTAACTGTGAAACTAGAAATCGAATTGAAACTGATCGTGTCATGAGTAGAAGTACTAGTAACAAAATGAAATAATGATTATAACTAGGTATGTCAAAAATCTGTGCTTGTGTAAAAAACATTTGCACAAACCTATTAATAATGTTTGTTGCAAAATGGGTATAACTTTTATTTATCTTGTCTCTACATTGTTTTTTTAGTGGCAGAAAAAGAAAAAAAGCACGCTTAACCAAGGCTTAACTAACCAACCGAGACTTACTCGTATTTGTTTTTTGAATAAAAAGGTGTCAAATACCCTCATCGAGAATAAAATTCGAGTAAATTAAAAGTTCTCAAATTAAAGAGTATTTGCTTAGGATTCAACGTGCTTAGAACCTTTGAACGGCTTGTACCTAATGTTACAGCGCGGTCACACACCTCTGACCTTTACAATAACCCCGTAATATCTGAAAAGAAATACAAAGATGGTCTGGTGAATGAGAGATCCAACTCTATGATTCTGTTCTTATAATCATTTAACGGGTATTTATCGCGTTTATTTACCTATTTATTTGGGAAAAATAAACAGATAATAAAAACAGAACGGTGCCCAAAAAGTTACTTAATATACTAATACAAAAAATATAACATACAAAATTATGCTAATCGATATAAAATATCGATTTCGACCGATATCGGTTCTTCTTGGGTTTGGGTTAGGAGGAATTGGCATCTAAATTCACCTAGTATGTAAGACGTTTCAAAGTGATCCTTGTGATTGTATTGAATAAATTATCTTTTGACTTTTACTTGACTTTTGCCATTGTAACATATCGTTGGAAATCTATTAAAGATACTATTAAGTATTCTTGAACAGTTTTTCGATATGCGTTTGATAAATATTAGTTTTGAGGTTGCTATTGTTAGAAACATTGTTTCTAAGATACTAGTTTAAAAAAGTAAAATGTAATTATATTACGTTTCACAAAGCAACAAGCAAAACCACTGGCATCTTGAAAACATTATATTCAAAAATACGAATTAATGTAATGAGTGAATGAATGAAAGTGTAATATAATTAAACACAAAGTCAACTCATTATTAACTCTAATTAACCCTTTTGGCACTAGTACACAAAGAAGTTCGTCTAATATTTTATAATCGTTCTTAAAATTGTCTAATTAACCTCTTTTGTCAGAAGTCTGCTAAACATGTTTTAGCAAACAAAATGATTTTATGTACTAGTCTTAGTTAGGTGCCTTTAGTTACATTTTGTAAGGCTCTGAAGGAGTGGCGTCGTTTAGCTGTTAATTAATTTGTTGAAACGTCTTGCATAGCCACTGAGGAGTGATACAGCTGGGTAACTATTTCACTGTAATCATTTAGGTATAGGTTGAGCTTTGATTCACTGGTGTTTTCTTTTCTGTCATAAAAGGAGATAGCGAGAGAATGAATGAATGAAAACACTTTAATGTACACCTTAAAACTAGCACATAAACAATTTGACAACTAAGAATACCTAAATATATAAGAGAGAGCGTTAATTTATCAAATTTTTGTTTCAATATAAACCACATTTTATTCTAAATGTTATAATGCTATTGGACATGGTATAACTGCAAGGCTTTGAAACTTATTTGATGAATAATATGACCATGCAGTTTTGTGCAAAATATATCTATAATAAAAGATGTTATTTGTTATACAGTTTATTAAGTAAGCTTTGATTTTTTTATGAATCTGACAAGTGAACTAACTGTCCTGTCGGGGCTACGGTATGGCCTACGGCCTCTTTACAAGCTGTCGTTTAATTTAATTGTTTTTATGGTTCTCGAATATTTAATCAAGTTAGCACCTGAAATATTTTGCTTTACTTTACATTATTAGGGGAAAGGCGGGTAACTTGGTACTTTTGAACTTCAATGCAGTTTTTGAATGCCACAGCAATCTCTTCACAGCAAAACATCATTGTTTGATATTATGTATGTACAGGCAATACTATTTACGAGTACAATTATTGACATTGGTATTTTCTATACCTACCTACTTACCTTACTAAACCCAACCTATTTTTAACCAGCAAAATGCATCGAAAGCTATCAGAATGCTAGTATCTCTATCTGTTTAGAAATAATTCAATTTTGTTGTCTCGATCGCGATCGGATCGTAATCCGAGTGCGGATCGAACCGAGTTATAAATCACTCGAGACGTGTCGGTTGCAATGCGATAAAAAATATATTGCAAACTCCAAAGAAGAAACGCTCCGTACCATTCTATTTGAAAAGGATAAGGCAGCACATTATGTTATAATGTTATTTTAAAGCTCGCGTGCGTTACAACTACAACGCATATTGTACCTAATACCACCCCTGTGACAAAAAAAAGGTTGGGGGTTCGATTCCTGCCGCGGGACAAAAGTTTGTATGATCTGCAAGTATTTATAAAAAAAAGTATATAAGTATATCAGTCATGTGGTACCCATAACACAAGCTCTGCTTACTTTGGGACCAGATGATGCTGTGTGAAATGTCCGTTATTTTTATTATTATTATTATTATTAATATTACATCGCAAAGGTGCTTGACTAAAGTAATTTTTCAACGCGATGCATTGCGGCAAGGCGCGTGTGCGTTAGTCTTTAGCGCGCTTATAAGGTAATTGTGGCGCACTGGGCCAAGAGCCTAGTGAGACGCAGAAGGTTGCGGGTTCAATTCCCGCTGCGAGACAAATGTTTGTATGATCTGCAAGTATTTATCTTGGGTCTGGGTGTTTTTATGCTATGTATTTATTTACAAAAAAAAGTATAGATGTAAGTAGTATATCAGTCATGTGATACTCATAACACAAGCTCTGCTTACTTTGGGGCCAAATGATGCTGTGTGAAAATCAGGCATCATAAATATCTTACCCTTCAACTATCGTTTAAAGCGACGTCATGACGAGTTGATTTTTATCAGTCTTTACATAAGACGAATTTGTTTCTAAATGCACCGTATGTAAGTCAATTTAAGGTGTGCCTAGTGATTGTATTATAAAACTACTTTAATAATAGAAAAGCGGAAGTTTTTACAGCGCTACCGATAGTCTCAAACCTTTATAATGACAGTCAGTTTCTCAGGAACCCTGAGTGCCTCAGCCGTGGAGGAGGAATGAAGTTGTGTGTAGGTATTGTGGTTATGTGGGTGCGGTAGGCGCGCCCGCTGTGTCGCGGGCACGCATTTGTCTTGTGGGGATGACTTGCGGACTAGGGTACACTGGGCCAAAATAAAAATTGTCCTTTAACATTTTTATACACGTGCAAAGATGTGTTATACCTATATGTATAGGTATAACACATATTACGAAGTTGTGTGTACGAAGTTACAAAATATAATTTACAAGAAAAAAACGTGTTCGTCTCGGGACGCCCGACAGAAGTGATACCTTAAACTAATCTAACTAGCGCTGTGGGTTAGAGTAAGAGAGGAAGAACCTGCCTACCGTTGCCGTATTCGCGAGAGAAAGGGAAGCCAAACCAACTGGCTTGCAGACTGACTGGCAGACGCCGTAACGTAACGTTACGTAACGTTTTGCCATCCAATAAGAAGTTATTACTTAAAAAAAAACAAACGAAAACATCACAGCCAAACGCGCGTGTTAGAAGGTTAATGACTTTATCATTCTAACATGTTTTAGAATGTGTTCTATATCATGAAAATAATATTGATATTACAAATGCACTAAAGACTACATATTGACTGGGAATAGTTTATATTTGAACCACAGATTGTAAAACATAGACTAAATAAGGTCTCATGAATTTTATAATTTCAAAAAATGAAGGGTTCATTGCACAACATAATTGACGTGTTATTATTATTTGGCGGGCAGTTTACCCTTGTTTTGAACAAACCTGTTAGTTATCCATTTGAAACAATGCGCAATGAATTTTCAGTAAACGAGGAAGTTTGCATTTCGGCTGCAAGTTTATTTTCAGCATTGCATAAGTTCATAGTCTCTTTAAAAACAAGCAAACCTTTATATTTGACGACCTCTGTGGCGCAGAGGGCTAAGGCCCGGCTGAGACACAGAAGGTTCTGATTCCCGCTGTAAATAAATGTATGATATATAAATATTTGTCTTGGTACTGGATGTTTCTATGTATAATATGTATGCATTTAAAACTAAATAAGTATATAAGTAGTATATTAGTCATGTGGTACCCATAACACAAGCTCTGCTTATATTGGAGGCAGGTGTTGCTCTGTTGTGAAATGTCCAGCATTATAAACTATATACTAGTAAATGCCCGCGGCTTCTAGGTCTAGTGGTCTAGAGGTTTAGTGATAGCCTACCGATCATAACTTCTGTGGCGCTGTGGCCAAAGGCCTGCTTGTGACGCAAAAGGTTGCGGGTTCTATTCCCGCCGCGGGGCAAATGTTTGATGATCTGCAAGCATTTGTCTTTCCATTATACATTATGTACCTTATGTATGTGTAACTCTAACGGATTTTGCAGCGCACTCCAGAATAGCTCGCAGATGGCAGATTTTTTCTTACTTACTTGACACTTATTTTTATATTTAGGACAATTCAAACAATCCCTACTAATATTATAAATGCAAAAGTAACTCTGTCTGTCTTTCTGTCACGTATTCACGCCTAAACCGGTGAACCGATTTTGATGAATTTTGGTATAGAGATAGATAGGACCTTGGAGAAGGAAATGGGCTACTTTTTATGTAAGTACCACGTGCACGAAGCCGCGGGCAGCGCCTAGTATCTATATAAATTATATGTGTTATTCCGATGTATAAGCAACATTATTGTAAAGTTGCATTAAATGGATTTTAATGCCGTAGTTTTTGCGTGAAAGAGTAACAAACATCCATACAAACAAACTTTCGCGTTTATAATATTAGTAAGGATAAGGATATTCGTCACTCAGTGTGTCTCGCGAAAGGTCCAGCAGTGACGGACACAGATAAAGGCTAGAGATTGATGACGCGCTTGTTCAGTGTTTTAAAGTTTTGTTGGTTTCGGGCGAGTCGGGTCTGCGGAACTCTGCGGGACTAGAGTGCTGTTGTTTGTAGAGGTCATGTTAGTTTAAAGCTTTGATATTGCGTAAAACAGGCACCGCTATTTGATAGTCGCAACACATAATTTTATATACGAATAGAGTTAACGGCTATGAAAATTATACCTTTGCAAAAATATAGAAGCAAACAGATTAACGAATAATACATTTGTTTGTATGTTAAATAACTAAAATGTATAGAATAATATAAAATTACTTTGAGATAAAACAACATAATTAAGTTCACTGACCGCAGGTAAAGTGCCCAAAAGGCAGGCAACCTTACCTCGTTGAATAGCGATACTAGTCCTATAATAATAATATAAAAACGATTTATGTTTTTTTAGTAGTACATTTAAATAAACTATTTACGAACGTGTTATGCGTTTTTATCTTACGTTCCCCACCTGTTTAATACACCTTCGATGTGTCCTGTTTTTAAAAGCTGTTTGAATTAATGGCCTTCAGAAACTGCTCTTCAAATAGTTCAATTTTATGTTATACTTATTACAATATCAACATAAATCAAAATATTAACGATCTTCTAATGAATAAAAATTTAAAGTCAAATACACTCAAGTACAGTTATTAGTACCATCAACGCATACCGACACCTATCGTCATATAGGTACCTAGAGCTCATCGCTGCATAGCATAGAAGGGTAAATCGCAGTTTGCTAGTTTATTACCTATTGTATAGAAGTAGCGCTGTGAGTAAACATTAGTGGGCGCGAGTACAATTACATCTCGCGCATTCGGCGCATTGTGAGGAGCTCCTGAATTAGCTCAATTGTACGCTTGCAGTCTGCCGTGGATCATGGAGCACACTTACTTATAGAAGACCAAACAAGAAAACAAAATACGAGTATATCTAAGAAACGCTTCTACGGTCCTTAAAAAGCTTAACTGTTTTACATGTATTTTTATTTAGTTTAGTAAATTACGTTCGGGTTTACACCGAACACAATTCTGTAAATTCTGTATTTTCTTACAAGCAAATATACACACTTGCCGAAGCATTATCAGTGCGCTACTATCTGTCGACCCGGCACCACGTTACTCATAAACATCTTATTTTAATTATTACTAATTGGTCAAGGTATAAAAAAAGTCAAAAGATACTTTATTCAATACAATCACAAGGATCACTTTGAAACGTCTTACATACTAGGTGTATTTAGGTGCCAATTCCTCCTAACCCAAGGAGAAAGAACCGGCAAGATACTCGGCCTGGTCCTAGCGCTTTTTTTGCATAATCCATCTAATAACTACCTAAACTATGAAAAACAAATACAAGAGAGTTAATACATTTCAAATGTATCGGATAATTTTCTAAGGGCAGAAATGCATGGTGACTTGAGGCCATGCATTCCTATCAATAATATAGTCATATATATAATAACACGCGTTCTTGAAAAAATTACCCTTATAGGTAGTATACTTGCATTTTCCGGAAGCTTATTTTAGAAGCGCAACGTGTTTCCCATAAAGGACTTTTTTCTTTTTCTAGTCGAAACCTAGGGATGTATAATTTGTTTCTATTCCTAGTATTGATTCTATGAAGGTCAATATTTTGCTGAAACTGATCTCTATTTTTAGGAGTTTATAACAAATTTTCATATTCATATTGTGAAGCTATTGTGAGAATATTAATTTCCATGGATATTTCTCTCAAAGACTCGTGGTTTCATTTTATAAAACGGGACATATTACCCTTTTTTGAATAACAAATATTTTTCAATATCAGCTCCTTTCCCTCAGAGAATGATGCCATATGAAATAACACTATGGAAGTAGCTGAAATAAAGAAGTCTAGCTGTAGCTTCATCAGTAAGCCACTGTATCGCACGAGCTGCATATGCAGCGGAACTAAGCCTACCAGCAAGTGTTTCAATTTGTGAACCCCACTGTAGTTTGCATCAATGTTAAGAAGATTTGATAACTATTCGATGTCATAAAACTTTAGTCGAAATTTATTCTTACATATCGTTTAAAAAGTAATTCATTTATATATATCCTATCTGTAAGCAATATTATAATATCTCTATCTAGCAGATTATGGTGTAGTATATACATTTTATACCTTATCATAATACTAATTACTAAAGGCTTTCAAAGAAAGTTTAAAAAAATCCTCTACAATATAGGTCCATTAGCGCAGGAGTCTTGGCCTCCGAAACGAGAATTCTCCACTTTCTCCGGTCTTTTACAATCTCCTGTCAGTTATCAGCTTCAAGCTCTCGCAGGTCAGCTTCGAGATGTTTGGGACGACCAACCGGGCGACGACCAAGTGCTCTGCCCAAATATGCTCTCTTGACGCTACGATCTTCACCCATTCGTTAGATATGGCCAAGCCAACGGAGTCGGTTAGATTTATCTTCTCCTATAATGTTGGGTTCAGCAACGAGGTCTTCAATTTTGGCGTTTTTTCTGAGCTGCTATCCTACCTCTTCACAGTTACCAAGATTTTTCGGAGAACCTCTACAGTAACATATTTCAATTCATAATGTTTTGCATTATGCATTAGGCTAACTTTTTTACATTTTTAACATTAGTTTTACTACTCGGTCTACAAGCCCGTGTGTATCCAAGGTTAGATTTATCCTCGCAGCTAGCGGGTGCATGTAACCAGCTCGCGACTGGCTGCAGACTACAGGGCGGCGAGCCACGCGACCTGGAGTTATGGCTTCAATGAATTTCTGCCAGTGGGTTAAGTTCTCATACTTTGCGTATTAAAAATTCATAGAAACTTAGATTTATGTTGATAATCTGGCCACTAATTTATCTAGTAAGGTGCGTGAGACACAACTAGTGTCTTAAAGAGGCAAACGAGTTGTAGCTGATGAACAGGTACAGATATATACAGATTAGTGTACATTGGGCTCGATTTTCTGCGACTTAAATATTAAGAAAGAAATATAATCTTCAGTTTTAGTAGACATATTCACAAATATCTAGTTACTTTGATTATCTTTCATCATATATAAGGGTAGTCAGAAAGACGTGATAACAATACAATGGGCTTATGTTCTCACATTACACAGTTACTTCAACATATTATTATTATAACGAATGCAACGTATTATCGATATTTAGATTGCATTTAAATAAAATAACACCTATGTTTAATCAAATTCAATACCATAAATGTAATTTCCCTGCGCAGGCGGGTAATTTTGGACTACATTAACAGTTGCGAAGTGTAATTGTCTCTACGCGGGCCGCAGGTGTGTTTGTCGTTTGCAAATATACCTCTGCGCAAGTACCTACCTATATTCAAAAACACTCGCCTACATGCAATATTTTCGTTTCTATGTGGCGAATTTCAATGAAACGAAACTCTATTGGCATAATTTTCCGTGCTTAATATTAACGAAGTACAGCAATGCTAAGGTCAGTCATTAGATAGTTACCGCAGAGGCATTTTTTCTCAGCACTTTCATGTTACGGAGGGTTCATTTAGCTGTAGGAACAAGATTTTGGTTATGAAGTGGGCTTTTGGGTGCTCGTATTAGCTCACCAGAGTTTGTCACAAAAAAATAAGTATCTCGCACTACTATCATTATACGCAAGTGGGTACCTTTGCCAATTAAACTAACTAACTGTAAAATTTTCTGGAGTTTCACGAGTGAGTTTTTTCGTAAAAAATGCAATATTTGAAATGATATGAAACGATTTGTAACGATGTGGAGCCTGTAAGAGATAGTGTCAGTGCTGTATGTTGGACGGTTCCCGATTTCGAAGGCACGAGTGGTGAAGACGAAGATCCAGCACCAGCCGCGACAACATTTCCTCCTCTACCTGCATGCACAACCAGCGCTGACAGATACGTCACCCGCAGACGATCATGCGAACCATGAACGCAAGCGGCAACAAGTGGACCGCGGATCAAACTCAGGGTAAGATGAAGGTTCTCTAGATGAACCGAAACAGTGGTGGTGCCTCTATCGCCAAAATAAAACGTGGGTTAAACCTGTGTTTGTTAAAATATATATACGTACTGTATATTTAATAAAACCTTAAACGATATTTTCATAGTCAGGAAAAATAAGTACTTGTAGTAAGGACATGGTCCTAAAAAATATGTAAAAGAATTAAGAACAGCAAAATTTAAACGAACAATTCACCTAAACTGAGAGTTGGTTTGTAATTAACTAGGTAGGTACCTAACAAAATGAAATTTCAAACAAAACATAAGTATGTTAACTAACTCAAAGGCGAAATTGAAAAGTTCTCGAATGGAAAGATGCTGATGACACATCAAAACGAAACGTACGAACTCGGACAAAGTTTTAATTAAAAAGTGGTAGTCAAGTCAACGAAGCCGCATAGATTACCATAGATAATAACCATGTGGATTCAACCTATGGACTAAACGGGTCAATTTTTCTATGAACATCAGCCTAAGTAGAGTCAAATCTAGTAGAATTCACATTTATAGATGTGTGCGAAGTGTTTGCGAGAGGTTGAATCACTCTATGTTCACTTAACTCCGTGGAAGCAGAGGCAGGTAGTAATTAATTATGTATGCTATTTTATTAGTGCGAATGGTCATTCTACAATATTTGTGTAAATAGAGACGAAATAAATTAGAGGTTTTAATTATTTATTTTATACATCAAAAGATCCAAAGAACGCTACATTTTCTAAGATACTGGAAGGAAGGAACGGTCTTCCGGATGACCGTACCGGACCAGTCTGGGGTTTCGACATCAGAATATTATGTCAAAATTGGATAATTTCCGAAGGTCTCATAACTAGTATAGTTGATAGAACTACTGACTGTCGGGGGGACGAACCAATAAAGTCTACATAAGAAGAAGAGATCCCAACTTAACAATTTATATACTGAAACTAAAGGATTTTCAATAATTTATTTTTGATTTGAGATTTTTGACACAGTCACATTGGCCGCCATTACTTGAACTACTGAGATAAAAAATCTCAGTAAATTAATTACCAACTTAAGTGCTTATGCTTATATTGGAACTATCTATTAAGAATAGATACATAGCTCTTTATTGACTACCACGGAAAATAAAAAAAAACAATTGTATACTATGAAAAGCAGTACAATGAGCAACCTCACCGCTCTCAGCTTTCTCTGCCAAGCGACCTTTGGATGAACTGGGCTATAAATTAAGAGAGACGGGCAAGCATGAATACTAAATAAAAAAAAAAACAATTAGTTTTGAAGGACCATTTTTAAATATCTACAATACAGAAATAATTTGGTATAACAGCACGACAAATATTATTTTATGACCATGTTTTGGATCACAATTTATAATTACTTATTTAGATAGCGTGGCGTTCAGGTATGTTCTGTCCTTGTCATTCAAGTGTAAATGAATAGATTCAAACAATTGTTAGCTAGTGTGTGATTATAGAACCCGAATAGACCCTTAGCCTTTCTGATATCTATATATGTATATATTTCAGGCAACGCGTTCCACAAGCGGAGATCCGGCACCTGGCATAAAATGCAGAGTAAACGGGAATTTTGATTTGATTGGTGTCTGAGAGCGTGGATTGACAGTTTGAAGATATAAAGAAATTCAAATCGTTCTTTGAGATAATATGAATTCATGGAAATAACAGAATATTATAGAGAACATTGAGAATGTTTGTGATCATTCCGGCGAAAACGGCTTGGCAACCACTTTAGTTTATTGCAGAATTTAGATATGTGGTCATATATGCGCAAACCAAATATTTTATGGTGTACAATAATTTTGGAGACGCTCAAGCTAA
This sequence comes from Lampropteryx suffumata, assembly GCA_948098915.1. Classification (NCBI taxonomy): domain Eukaryota; kingdom Metazoa; phylum Arthropoda; class Insecta; order Lepidoptera; family Geometridae; genus Lampropteryx; species Lampropteryx suffumata. The sequence goes on along the minus strand of OX402561.1, from coordinate 1,990,025 downwards.
TAAAGTTGCTCTTCGCTGGTATCGAGAAATCAAAGGTTGGACGCAGAACTATTTATAAATATTGCCATAAAGTAGTGGGGATAAAACGCCGCCCTGAGGAACACCAGCTTAAATATCACACCAGAATGATTGCAACTTATCTATACTGATACTCTGTCAGCGACTATTCAGGTTACTGTGAAACCACTCAATTATCGCGAGATATGTTAGAAAATGTAAAATTTCTAGGAGAATATCAAAGTCGACACTGTTAAAGGGACTACTAAAATCATGAAGTGACTGAATGGTGAGTTGTCCATCATTTATGCCGTGACGTATGTCATCCGTGATTTTCACAAGGGCTTACACAATGCTATGGTCCGGGTGGAAACACGATTGGAAGGGTTTTAGGTGATTATTACTGGATAGGAAGAAATACATCATCGCTGAGCAGTCAACTTATATTTAAATAAGTTGATGAGATTATGACTATTACTGCGGATCAAAAATTTGTCTTAGTGATTAGTGGAGTCCAAACGTTGGTCTCTTCAATATTACACGGCTCCCGCTTTAAGTCGTCTTACTTTTATTGCGAACTACACTTTTCATTTCGAATGGAAATTTTGAAGTGTTTGATGTATTTTTCATTTGAATAAATGCTGTAAAAATTTACCGGTTTTACGAAAAATGTAGTTTAACCTTAGATTCCTATAAAATTGGCACAAGATATGCATAGAAAAATATCTGTTATTATTGTAGTCAGTGATACCATGGGTAAGTGTAAGGTAAATGGGTAAATGATATTCGTCATGTGTAGCCTTTTTTATCATACTGCTGGGCAAAGTCCTCTTTTCATATATGTTACCCAACTCGGTCTTGCACCAATCTAACCCATCTATGACCTGTGACTCAACTATGTTATTGAACTTTATTGCCGGTGGACGACTCACGGTCCTTCTACTTTCTCTGAACCACCCTACTCTGACTATCATCACCACGCCTTACCACGTGTCCTACGCAAATCCATTCATCCTTATATTCGATTGCAATCGACTTGAATTTTGGTCTGCAGGTATCAATATTAGGTGCTCGGTCGAATACCTAATATTGAAATCTGCGTAATGCCCAGCATGGCATGCTTCATGACCTTCTGTGCGAATCTGTAAATAGTTTCTTTCGTGATCGCCCTGTCAATGCACCGTAAGTCATAGTTGTCAATGTCAATCAATATGTCATAGGACAAATTGATTGTATAGGCGGGTATTCAGATACTGTTGTACAGTGCGTAATATTAAAATACTGCCTAAAGGCCATCGACTTGAATCTTTCTTAATATATCCTTTAGCTTTTTTCCAAAAAAATTTACATGACCAGCATAGGCGACCGACATCGTACCTAGTCATAAGATTTATTTTTTTAATTTTTGAATCTAATTTCTATCTACCTTTTATGAAACATTATTAAATTGGTACACCTTACGCCATCTGTAGGCAAACCTTATACTTATATTTTTTAACCGACTTGATCAAAAAGGAGGAGATTCTCAATTCGTCGGAAACATTTTTTTTTATGTATGTTCATTGATTACTCGAAAACGGCTAAACCGATTTGGAAAATTCTTTTTTTGTTTGAAAGGGTATACTTCACAGGTTGTCACATATAAGTTTTATGTAAGTCGGTCGAGCTGAAAAATCAACGAAAATCTAAAAATTGTGTACATCGATGATGTTTTCATGTATTTCGATACCTTGCTGTCTCATTGGAGCGGTGAGTTTATTTGGCTCACCCATATTATATATATACAAAATCCATCTACTTTCCACTAAAAATGTATTATATATAGGCTCAAATTTCATTCAATGAAGTCAGTTTCTTTTTAGTTTTTTAAACGTAATTATATTTATAACTGTAAACATAGACGTCAAACTCGTACTTATTACAGAGTAGCACATTTCTACCATGGCAATAAATTTAACATAATACACGTCAGAGCCAAAAATAAAGCCTTAACGGGTTTATCGTTAGAGTGATGACTACGTGATAACACCTCGCGTCTCGTTAGCATATGATCTTGAATCAAAGCCTTCCACCTTCGCACATCAAAAAGCTTGATGAGCTGGTATTAAGATTAAATGAGGCTTCCAGCCACTGAAATATAGTAGTAATATAGTAGGCAGTAGGTATATTTACTCGAACGCTACAAGACCTATCAACGTAGCATCAATCACTACGTGCGTAGTAAATTAATTAGAGTTGAATCAAAAAATGCTTGGCCGACGCGACGTAGTTTTCACATTGACGTGACGCATTTGACACAGACAGACAAACTTTAAGGCGTGTACAGTGTATTTGTCTGCAGTGCTGATGCCACGCACTCACCTTTGGTTGTGCACAAAGTCCAGCCTAAATAATCTTAATTTAGTCGAGTAATGCCGAGTTTACGAGAAACACTACTTTGATTTAGTAAAACAATCTAACGACATTTTGAGGAGGAGTTATCATCAGCTACCCTACCAACTCATGCATCAATGTATTTATTTATACAAAGATAAATATTATTTTCACCACAATATGAATACGAACACAATACGAGTTCTGGTAATACGATATGAAGATTTCGTATTATTTATTCGATAAGATTGTTTATTTTATTTATATTTTTATAAATAAACATGAATATTGGACGACAAAGCTCAACAACATAGGACTAGTTTGTATTATTTACAAGCTCGACCTGACGACCTATGTGGCGCAGAAGGCTATGGTCCGGCTGAGACGCAGAAGGTTGCGGGTTCAATTCCCGCCGCGGGACAAATGTTTGTATGATCTGCAATCTGTGTGAAATGTCTGGTATTATTATTATTATTAAGACAAGATGACTGATAGAATTCTTACGTATTTTAAAAATTCATATTTATGATACTTTATAACACACAGAACTAACACCGATGTTCATCACACAAATGATTGCCCTGAGGGAGATTCATCCTCAATCTACAGCGCAGAAGGCATGGCTACCAACCGAGCCGACAGGCCAGTCAGATTATGATATGACCATTTATTTCATAATATTAAGTCAGGGATCGTAGCAAGTAGGTAGATAACAATTAGATAACAGCAAGAATATTCTAACGTAATTATAGGAGCCTTTTAAAGTCGAGACCTTTGGCCTGTGGGGAACAGGAGTCGTCCGCGTTTGCAAAAGTAAAGTATGTAATTACGTCTGGTAGTAACATTGCGTGATCCAAGAGCTGTCTCAGCGTATTAGCATTGCCATTCGACATGGCAAAGCCAACAGTGTCTTGGTAACGATTTGGGTCATTTGAGCTATCTTTTGATTTTTTTAAACGGTAATTAAATAGCTCAACTGTTTCACATTTATTTTATATTTTTTATTAGGAACACCAATTTATTCATTACCTACTGCTTTATTAAACTGTGGCAGCTAAGCCTGTTTATCAGGATATCGTTATAACTCGACCCCCCATCGTATATAAATCTTCCGCCACCAGTTTTTAGAGTGCAGTGGATTATCAGGGTTCTAGTTATGACGGCACGCGCGAGTTTTCTTGTTTTTGATTCTGATATGAAACTTATGCTAAATAAGTCTGTCGTCATTTAAGAACTATGAGTTTAAGTCAAGAATATATTAATGTAGCATCATCTAGCCCCAAAGTAAGCCGAGGTTGTGTTATGGGTACCACATGACTGATTAGCTACTTATATTTTTTTTTGTATTTACATACATATTATGCATAGAAACACCCAGACCCGAGACAAATACTTGCAGATCATACAAACATTTGTCCCTCGGCTGGAATTGAACCCGCAACCTTCTACGTCTCAGCCGTACCTTAGCCCACAGATGTTGTCATATTTATTTACTACGACTTGATTTTAAATAACGTTAAAATTCTATTCTAAATATTTTTTAAAATTCTAAAGATAGTCCCTTTATAACAAGATCCCAAGCAATGGTGCTGAATTTAAAAACGTACTTAATAAAAACGAAACTGTTTCATAAAGCTTATTATAAAATAGCAGATAATTTAGATGACAAAAAAGCTAGGGATGAATCTGCACACACCTGACTCGGCATTCCTAACAAAATTAGCATTATTTGGCACTTAGCAATTTAAATGTATTTTTTTATTAAATCATGTTAATAATAATTTAAATAGCGATAAAACTAACAAAGATTCATTAAATGACATAAACAAAACTTGACTTCATTCAGGCTTAGTCAGGTTCTCAGATTGTGATAAACACGGGCTTTACACTGCGAGCACTGTATTCAGTGCGAACTGTGAACTCGAGCGGCAACGAGCGGGCCGCGGCTCAAACTCACCCTGATGAAGATTCTCTAGATGAATTAAGCAGTGTCGGTGCCTCCATCGACAAAATAATACGTAAAGCCAGTGTTTATCAAAATGTATAGGTTCTCAAATCTCTAAAATTACATGAATAATACTCATCTACTTACTGTGTCAATATTTATTTCGAACGAGTGTGGTGAAAGGACTTAAGCTCACCTCCTTTTTTGAGTCCTTGAAGCACAACCGGATTTGAACCCATTAGGATCGGAAGGCGGGACTATTACAACAAGACTACCAGTTTTCTTAATAATACTCGTAAATAGTATGTACATATAATACTTAATCGTATATTATGGAAAAAATTGACCGGAGCAATAGACAAATAGCTGTGGGTCCAGGCAATTTGTCTCTGACGCAATATTATTTTAGCAGCAATAAGAGTGTAATGTCTGCAGCGAGGCACGTCGCACTGCAATAGTCACTGATTGGGGCGACGCTGGTCGGCCATGCAATCAGCGGTTGCAGAAACTGTTATAAGAAAGGTATAGGTGCTTTTTAGAAATTACCTTGCTTCAATAGACAAGTTATTAGACAAGAGAGGAATTCTGAAATTATAGAGTCAATTTTTAAAGTACCCAGGTAGTAACTCTTTATTACATAATCACTTTATAGTCACATAGTTGACGACCTAGGCCAAGTGGGCCAAGGCTGCCTAGGACGCAAGGTTGTGGTTTCGATTCCCGCCGCGGGTAATTTTTTTGTATGATCTGTAAGTATTTGTCTGGGTCTGTGTGTTTTTCTTTGTTTAATATGTATTGTTGCGTCCGCTACATAGCTTTATTTGTTGGTGGGCAGACGCATTCAATATTCAGCACAGCGCCGCGCCATCTAGTATCGCCATCGCCATCTAGTTATTATTAATATTATTATTATTATTATAAGAGCAAACGAGATGGATATATCTCTCTTACAAATGAATGTATTAGCGCGTTCCAGTTTGTTTTCGAATGTTGAAGTAGCACCTAGGTTTTACGCGATGCACTCGGCGTTCATATATAAGCTACGGTAATGTGTAGATACAGTCAGTCTATCAAATGGTAATTTGGTACCCGTAACACAAGCTCTGCTTACTTTGAGGCTAGATGATACTAAGTAAAATGTCCATCATTATTTTATTAAGGTAACGTGACTTTTCAGTATACTCTGTCTTTGGTATTATAATTTGATAATTATGTATGTGCTATTTAAATAGAATTAATTATCACATACATAATTATCTAGTGTGTGATGGCATGATTTCAGGATCATTTTATAAAATGATTATGTAAAAACTAAACTGTCTATTAATCTTGAACTCTTGGCTATATATATATAATAATATTTTTAATTAGTAAATCCATACTATTTAAACTACTATCACAATCTCATAATTTCTCACGGCTTAACAGCTAAACGGATCTTGATAACATTTTATAAGAAGATAGATTGTTTTTTGAAAGGACGTCGGTGTATTTTTATGTGAGTACCACGCACGCGAAGCCGCGGGCAGAAGCTAGTAGTAGTCATAAGAAAAATATCCAGTTTTATGTGAAGTGCATTATCTACCTCGCAGAGAATAAGTCTACTTTTGTGATATAACTTTTAAAACTATCATGGTTTTACTACTTTTGTGATGTCTATAGTGGTCGCTGGTTTCCGATGGCTCTTACACCTTATAATAGTAGCCAACTGATCATGGCTGGACTAAAACCACAGCCTTTACTCTCCGTAATCAATCTAAAATTCGTACCTAACTCCATGAAACGTTCTGAAACTCTTTTTCATGTAATTGGGAATATTGTTGTAATCATATTGTTGTCGCGTGTCTCATGGCCATACCGCGGTGATTTGAAACGATTTGCGTCCCCTACAGCGTCACGCCGTGAATACTTACCGTCCGAGGTGTCTATTGGATAAACTTCAGCTTGAAATGGATATTGAAATCTTTTATTCTAAAGGCAGCTCGAGACGAAGCTTAGTCAATCGTTACTAACAGATCATAATTACGTTTTAAAGCTAAAAAGAATCCCAACTTCATTGGCCTGAATTCTGTTGGCACTAACCTAACTAATTTTAGCTAAAATTGGGTTTAGAAGTCTCAAATGAGACTTGGTATTCTGCTGTTACCAATTTATCCTAAATTAATTTTATATAATTTAATTAAGCGTTCCTAATTTAGTTAGATGGTACCAACCGAATAGGTTTTACAAATATTATGATTAACTAAAATATATTTTAGACAATTCCTAATTTTAGAAATGAACCAACCGAATTGCCACCATTAAATGACATTTGCGCCTATAAAAATACAAGCGAATTCGGAACCTCCTCCTTTTTTAGAAGTCGGTAAAAAAAGTTTTTTACGCTTTTTATTATATGACAGTTTTGTATGAATCTTTGTACATAGGCTGTAATTCTGTAAATATGTGAATTTAGAACATTATGCTATAAGATTTGTAAATATTCTACTGTCATCGTTCCCGCTCGAATTACAACTCAAGATAAGACAAGTGTTTTGATCCGGTAGGTCTTATTTTTGGAATTCATTAGATATTTTAGGCCAGTATCTGAAATACTTATAATTTTTCCAAATTTGTAAAGACCACTCGCAAGAAAAACAAAAACGAATTTACGAAATTATTTTTTACAAAATTAGCAAAATTAGTAGTAATTTTGCAAAATTAGCGACTATTATAAGATCCTTCTAATTAACAATATCAATTTCAAAGATGTTCTATGAAAATAGCTTCCGCTCTTATAATGCTCTTAGTCAAAATTTTCTGGGCCAATTTCTGATTTTTAAAAACATTAAAGGAAAACCAACATCATTAATATGAAAATACAAAATTTCGGTAACTTGGATGACATAATTTTTCCAGCTATTTTGATTTAAAAACCAAACTACTGAACCGATTTTGATGTAATTTCTATGGGACTAGGAAAAGTATATCCTTTCACATTTTACATAAAAATATTTTTTCAAATCGGTTCATAAATGACAGAGCTATGAGTTAACATACATAAAAAAACAACCGAATTAAAATCATACATCTCTTTTTGACAGCAGCGGTTAAAAATACAACCTTGTAAAAGAAAGAACCCCTCCTTTGTGTGAGGGTTTTGCTGCTTTATCGGTTACGAAGCCCTAAAAATACACGCTTTATCTCCGTTATAATACGGTAATATCTAATAACGAAACTAAAGCTTATGAAACTAATTAGTAATTATATTAATTACTCTCATTCTTAATTAGGGCTTTATCACGGTAGACAAAATTTACTATTAATTATTTCCAAAAAATACCTTAATACTTATGTATTAATTGGTATTAGTTTTAGGTTTAAAAAGGTTCGTCTCCCCAATATGTACCATTCGCACGACTCCGTGTTCAAAGTACGTACTACGTATTAGTCTGTAGCTAACTTTGGTAATAGCAAATAGGCTAGCTATGGGCCTCCATCGTGACATTTACTGTTACTTTCTCTGGATGTCCTAATGTAAAATTGATTGGTCCACGTTCGTAACTAAGATTTTATAACTAGTTATATTATATATCAGGATTTTTTTCACTAATTTGTAACCAGTTATTAAACAACACTTTTTTTTCCATTTCTATAACGAGAACCTCTTAGTCATGTATGGTCTCCTGGTACACTGGACAAATTAGCAATGGTGCTTCGGCGGCTGCTGCCGCGGCACGCTCGCTTTGCTCGCTCGCCTTACGGGTTGTTTTCTATACTCCTACATTAGCTAACTAACTGGTTTTGATCTGATTTAACTTTTTCTCTTAACTCTACTCTGTCCCGGTTGCTAATTTGTCCAGTGTACCAGGAGACCATACATGACTAAGAGGTTCTCGTTATAAAAATGGAAAAAGTCTTGTTTAATATGTTTAATAATGTTTAATAATGAAAAAAATTAATAACTGGTTATAAGGCAGAGAAAAAAAATACTGATATATAACTATTTATAAAATCTTAGTTACGAACGAAAACCAAACTTGTAATAGACTAAATTGTAATGATTATATAATAGACTAAAAAGAGACGACCTAAAAAGAGTAGCCGGCCCAGAATGGACTAGAGTAGCAAAGAACAAACAAAGATGGAAGATTTTATTGGAGGTCGATGGACAAGCTGTTCAACCGATCGTCAGTGTAACATTTTAGTTAGTAACATTATTGAAAACAGTAATAAAGGCTTACATTTAAAAAAAATAAGATATCGAGTGGCCTGTCAGCTCAGGTCGTTGTAGCTCTGCCTACTGCTACTACGACCTGAACTGCGCTGTTGATTCAGGGTTTGATTCCCTCCTAGGATAAACATTTGTGTGATGAACACAGGTGTTTGTTCTGTGTCTCGGAGTTATAAAGTATTATAAGTATGTATTTAAAAATATTTAAGTATTCTATCAGTCATCTAGTCACCATAACGACGACCTCTGTTGCGCAGTGGGCCATGGGCCGAGTGATATGCAGAACAACAACATGGTGTGTATTAGTATATATAGTGTAATGTTTATGAATGATCATGTGGTACACATAACACAAGCTCTGAGGCTAGATGATGCTGTGTGAAATGTCCGGCATTATTTATTTATTATCTAATAATATAAGCTATGCTTAGTTTTCGCAAGATGGTGTACATGTGGTGTTTACAATCAAATAATAAATATTGGTGGTCTGGTTGTCATGTGTACATTGACAACCAGACAACCAATATTTATTATTTGATTGTAAACAACCCGAGTATTGAAGCGAACAAAACTGAAATATTAGTATTCAAATCAGTCTAGCCATTTTCGAGTTTTTGCGAGGCTGACGCACAACATTTAATTGTTTATACGAGTACCACTAATAATTCATTTAAAAAAATGTAATGGTTACTCACATTATGTTAGGACTCGACAGCAAAAGTCCTTCTTGCTGAGAACCGCCATAGTTCCAGAAATTCTGCCTCCCAAGTTTTTGAACGATTGTATAATTAAAATTATATATAAATAATATTACAATCTAGACATGTAGGCCAATGAGTAATTTAACTTCACTACATAGTATAAAACAATGTCGCCTCCCGCTGTCTGTCTGTCCCGATGTATGCTTAGATCTTTAAACCTACGCAACAAATATTGATGCGTTTTTTTTTAGTTGATAGAGTAATTCAAGAGGAAGGTTTATATGTATAATACAAGCATAATATAGAAGAGAAACACTGATAATTTTAGAGATTTCTAATGTGATGTCGTAAATAAACACATTTGTTTGAGCTTACATTGCAAACGCTGGCTGAATCCTACGAGATAGATCAAAATAATTTACAACAGTATTGTACACCTTAAAAAAGTCTACACAAAAGTTCGCGATGGTATATGTCTATCTCTTAGGCTTTGTTATTCTAGAATTAGATAACGTTGTATATAAAGACATTCTGTAGTATATTTAGTATCAGCATTGCACCCGTGCGAAGCCGGGGCGGGTCGCTAGTATTAGATAAATATGAGATTATGTGATAATTTAAAATGGTTTCTACCCAGTAACAACTTAACAATATTGTTCCGATATTGTTTAACCACATTACGAAAATGTATCAATCAGTTTCAATTTTAATGGTGAGTTTTCAAAGTTTTCAGTTTTTGAGAAACACTGTTATCAAAACAATGTCGGTGCCTGTATGGGCAAAATAGTACGCGAGTTAAAATGTTTTTAAAAATGTTCAGTGATGAAATTTGGTTTTCTATTTAGTATTTTTTGATGGTCCAACATATTATACAAAGGGGGGAACCATATTTTATGGTAAAATCCACACAAATTTTAAATAGTCAGATGTCGGCGCTCAAGGTTTTATTAAATTTATGAGAAGAGCTCCCGGCAGAGGTTCTCCCGGAGGATCGTTGAAGCCTCTCGTGAAAATACCCGCGATACAAAGGTTCAAATAAGGACCTATTCATTATGGTTCAAATTACGAGCCTGCGAAGGTATTTTTAACTTAAGGAAAATAACGGTAAAGCTAATTTATTAATGTTAAGTAACAAAATAATAAATAATAAACTAAAATAATTTTTAAATTACAAAGAAAAGCATGTTTAGATCTTTTTTAATAGGATCGATAGGGAGTTTGAAAAATATAAATATTAATTAGCCTCCTTTGAAGTAAGTCGAGAAGTCATTGAACCCATAGTTTTTTTTACAAAAGGTTTTTTTTGTAACACAAAAGGAAAAGCTATTAAAATTTGAGTACTGAATAACTGTCTTTAAAATTACGGGCAATCCAGTTGTATTGCTATAAAATTTTATACAACATGTTTTTTCTTGTAAAACTTTAGTAAAAACCTTTTCAGTAAAACGTTAAGTCTAAAAATACTTGATGGATGAAGTTTTCAATAAAGCCTTCGAGCACAAACTGAGTATCTTGCATTAACCCGACGTCATCGTTTAGTGATCGCCGTCGCACGTGACGTGACGTGACGTGATGGATGGACGGCACGGGACTAGACGGGACGAGCCGCAGTTTTTCAGCTTGATTTTGAGTGGTCTTCAAACTTTATGTAAGAAAATGCCATACATACATACATACGTAGCCTACGACAGGCGATCAGCTGAGAAGCAATACCTACTTGTATGATTATGTTGAAACCAGTTTTTTTATTTGATGTATGGCTTTATGTTAAAGTTAAAGTCAAAGTCAAAACATTATTTATTCAATAAAATCACAAGAACCACTTTGAACCGTCTTCTTACATGCTATGACAGAGAAAATCCTAGTTAAGGGACTGAAGTTAATATATTTTTTTAATTTGACCCATTTTAGGAGCTCACGAAGTATATTATTAGAAGTTTGAAAAACGAACTTATTATGATTGATATACGGTTCAGATTTGCGACTATCGCTTCTAGGCTATGTCAAGTACTACTTATGCATAGCATGATCACGTCTAATCGAATTTCAAAACAATGAAGCACCCTCGGGGCGCTCGACAACATGAGCTTAATGGTCGAATGTCATCTCTTGACACGAGTATGATAGCTTGCTTAGTCGCTCTAAAATAATATTTAGGTTATGCAACGTTTGACGCGGTCATCCAATCATTGCTTGTGTCATTAAAATTGTCTTTTTTGAAAACACGAGACTGGAGAAAAATGCTAAGTTTTTGAGTAGTGTTGAGGATAAAACCTATGAAGATACACCGTTTTCTATCATAATTAACTGATTCCTATGAAATTATATAATAATATGTATAAGAATAACATTTTAAAAACAAAAAAGTAAAACGACTGGTAGAATGAAATCTGCGCCTATAAAAATACAACCGACTTGAGAACCTCCTCCTTTCTTTTACTTAGATGACGTATATTTTCTAGCTATTTTGATTAATAAACCAAACTTTATTTTGATGAAATTTATGTGGGACCAATCGTACAGTATATCATAAAACGTATCGTAAAGTATACCCTGTTACATGAAAAATATTTTTCAAATCGGTTCATAAATTACGGCGTTATGTGGAGATAAACATTAAAAAAATAGCAATTGAATTGATTTTCTCCTCCTTATTTTGAAGGTTGAAAAATCATCATGTGCAAAAGTCACAATTTGGAAGTTACCCTACCTAGGTAACTACATATTTTTTAGCATCGTGATTGTTTAGCATTGGTTACTAAATACTAGTCCAATTATAGAGTCCTATACTATGAAAGTACTGAACTTGGTTTTAAAGTTTATACTCACCTTAAATATTTTTAATAAATGGTTGTTAAAATTTTTTTTGTACTTGTGCTGTATAACCTTGCTTCTTACCAATTTTCATGATTTTAGGTTCAACTTTAAATACCATTAAATTAACTGGAACATAGGTTATGATTTACTGGCGAGATATGCGGCATAAATAATCGTATTTAGGCGGATTTTTTGGAACGAAGTTCCTTATCGCACTAGGGGCTTGGTAAAAAAAGTGTAAGAATTTTCCGTCACGAATTTCCGTCACGGTCCTTTCTTTTGTGTAGACGGTTATCCATAGGGTGACATGATTGAATTAATTACATAAGCGAATGAATTAGATGAATTGAATGATGTATAATAAAATGACGATTTACGCAATTTGCAAATGTATTTTAATTGCGAAATTTCCCACCATCCCACTCACCTCCCACCTTCAAATCATTAAATATTTCTGCGTATTGCTATAATTGCTCTCAGACGCTTGTAATTCATACTTTTTTATATGTTAATCAATAATATAATTTATTTACAGAAATAATTACAGAAATGTACAAAATAATATACAATAATATAAAATACACGTGAAACAGTTGAGCTATCTAAGGACCGTTTAAACACGATCTATAGATAGCTCAACCGATCCAGATCACTGCCAGAGGGCAGTGGCATTACCACGTTGAATGGCAATGCTAATACAATAATATATGATAATACTTTTTTATCAAAAATTAAAACTACAATAGAAACTTTCAACCGAGTGTTCCACGACACTCATACATTTTTTTTCTTTTTTACTACCTCGAGGTAAAGGGTCTTCCAATAGGCACGTCCGAACTTTGATAGTTGGTAGCGGCCATCTTGTTGAAGCTACATCTGTCAAATTGGTTGTAATTTATTCATTCTGTTTTGCTAAATCATCATGGATAGCTATAGCATTCAACAACACGTGCAAATGATAAAATTGTTTTATCAAAATGAGTGTTCTGTTCGGGCAACGCACCGCGCGCTTCGCCCATTTTACGGTCGCCATAATCGTCCTACCGAGAGGACTATTCGTCGTGTGGTGGATAAATTTGAGTCCACTGTTTCGGTAAATGATCGACCAACACCCGTAAGTCAACGAAACGCAAGGTCTGCCGAAAACATCGCTGCTATCCGTGAAAGTGTGCAGGAGAATCCGAGGCAGTCGATTTCGCGTCGCTCACAAGAACTCGGCCTTTCACAGACCACAACATGGCGAATTTTGCGTCGTGACTTGGGCCTGCACCCATATAAAATTCAACTCACCCAGGAATTGAAGGTAAACGACCATAGACAACGACGTATGTTCGCTGAATGGGCACTTGAGCAGTTAGCAACTGACCGTAATTTTCACAGAAAAATTATCTTCAGCGATGTCGATGATTACCAACATTTTTTGGCATGAACTGGATCATCTGAACACCAACGACATGTGGTTTCAACAAGACGGCGCTACGTGCCACACAGCTCATGCCACATTGAATATTCTGCATGAGAGATTTGAGGGCATGGTCATCTCACGTGGAGCTGATGTGAACTGGCCACCGAGATCTTGTGACTTAACCCTGCTAGACTTTTTCTTGTGGGGTTTTCTTAAGTCGCAGGTCTATGTAAATAAACCACAAATCACAGCGGCTCTCAAAGCCAACATAACCTATGCCATAAGTCAAATTCAGCCAGATTTATGCCCAAAAGTCATGGAAAATTGGATATCTCGCATGCGCTCCACCCAGAGAAGCCGTGGCGGACATTTGAATGATGTCATATTCCACACATAATGGCATCACTACATATTTTAAATAAATAAATAATTTCCATAATATATCACACACACTTTGTTTTATTTAAATTTAAACATAGGACACGCTTAATGAAAGACCCTATATTACTGACAGTATTTGATATTCATTACATACAGTCATCAGACAGACCGACAGACAGATAGAAAGGCAGACGGATATCGAATCGATTCTATAAGGGTTCCCTCTTTTCTTACGAGATAGGAACCCCTAAAATCAGAACGAATCGTTTCCGTTCTCATATAAAAGTTAATAGACTTATGCTATTTACGGATGCTCTATCATACTTTGTAAGTATTTGTTTTGGGTCTTTCTATCTATCTATCTATCTTATAATAATAATAATACATTTCACACAACATCATCTGGCCCCGAAGTAAGCAGAGCTTGTGTTATGGGCATCACATGACTGATATACTACTTATAAGCATTTTTCGTATATACATACATATTATACATAGAAACACCTAGGCCCGAGACAAATCCTTGCAGATCATACAAATATTTGTCCCGCGGCGGGAATCGAACCCGCAACCTTTGGCGTCTCAGCCGGACCTAGCCCAAGGCGCCACAGAGTGGTCCCATATAACACAGACTCTCCTAACATTGGGGCCAGATAATGCTGTGTGAAATATCCGGCATTATTAAAGTATGATTATTATTATACGAGTAAGTCTTAGAGTAAGAAAAGGTGACTAACCTTTAAATAACTGTGCTTACTACAAAAAACTTTAGACAAGTTTATTACAAATATCTACAAGTACCTATTGTACATTGTCAAAACTTTGGAAGACCGGTTGATTGATTTAAGTTCTCCCCACCCACGTCTCTATAATCTAATCGCTGGTACTTTACGACGCAGCTGCTCGAACACTACGAAATATTTTCAAAATAAAACTTCGCGAAAGCCTTTTAAAACTTCTTAAACCATGATTGATAGTCTGAACTTAAAGTTTCAGTCTGATGTAAATAGAATCATGTTATCTAGTCTCCACACACCAAACAATCAACGCGGCGGCACCTTATTTTATGTCTAGTTTTATTTAAACCTACGCAGTTGTTGCAGTGTGATTGTGCTACAAACGTTCAAACATATAAACATATTTAAACATAAAGGTTGCCTGGAAGAGATCGCTTTTAGCGATAAGGCCGCCCATTACACAGTTTTATCTCTATTATGTCTTTTGTGTTATTCTTGTGTACAAGTGTTAATCTATCTATTTTAGCCTTTCGCGATCAGAATTTTTTTTTTTCAATGATAGAATTACTCTTGCCTACGCTCTCGCCTGGTGGTAAGCGACGATGCGGCCGACGATGGAGCACAAAAAGCTAGAAGATACCTATCTATTCTTGACTTGAAGAGACTCATATTGTTTTTCCGGGAAGATAAGAGACGGCAAAATATTTAAATCCATGGCTGCACGAATTATAAATGTGGAAGCAAAGTGCTTTGTTTATAAGGGTAGTAGACTTAAAAGATATGGACGTCTGCTTGTCCTGTGGTTTAAGTAGTTACGGTTATTTATCGCGTATTACTCGTATCTTTTTATTATTCCTGACATTTCGGCTGTGTTGCTATGACCGTGTCAGTCAACCTGCAACGGTTGTTGCAACACAGCCAAATTGAGCGATCGATACTTGAAACTACTTAAACAATCCTTAGTAATAAATAATTAATGCAAAAGTAATTCTGTTTGTCTGTCTCGCTTTCACGCCAAAACTGAACCGATATAAATGAAATTAGGTATACAGATAGTCTAAAAAAAAGCACATAAGCTACTTATTATTTGCAAAAAAATTGTAGAGGGTTGAAAAGGGGGATGAAAGGTTGTATGAAAGTATTGTCATTTTCAGAGCTAGAAGCATACAATTTTAGGTTGTTGATCCTTACTAATATTTATATATTTTATATATCTATACTGTAATATTAAAAATGTGAAGGTAACTCTGTCTGTCTGTATGTTTGTTGCTTTTACGCCTAAACTGCTGAACCGAGTTTAATGAATTTTGGAATAGAGATAGATGGGAACTTTTTATGGATACTTTATATGTAGGTACCACGCGTGGGAAGCCGCGGGCAGCAGCTAGTACATACATAAACACTAAATTTCACAACAACAATTTGAAATGAAATGAAATTTATTTAAAACTAGCTGTCCGCGCGCGGCTTCGCCTGCGTTGATGATTTTTCCCGGGACAAACCAATTTTTCCGGGAAAATAAGTTGCCTATGTCACCCGGAGATAGTGTAGCTTTCCAACGGTGAAATAATTTTTCAAATCGGTTAAGTAGTTTCGGAGCCTATTCAATACAAACAAACAAACAATCAAATCTTTCCTCTTTATAATATTAGTAAAGATAACATTGGCAATCAACGTACAATCATAACTTAACCTAATGTATATATTTGTGTAATTATTTGAACGTTGGTACCCAAACTTCAAAGTGATCCTTGTGATTGTATTGATTAAAGTATCTTTTGACTTGACTTGACTAACTAGGATTGAAGTCTGGTGATATTTTGCATGGTGTGTCTGATATAGTGTGCAATTATATTATTTTTAATATTGTTGCATTTATACTAATACTTAATGAAGTGATATGTCGTTTGGTATGATAAACATCCCTTAATCAATATTCACATCATGTATCCCCTTGCCTCAATTCAACCCCTCCCGATGTGAATTAAGAATTTTGCCGCTGATTGAAGAGTATTCAAAATAAGAAGGGTTGAGGTAGAGTTTGTGTTCGAGTGCCAAGGGCATGAAAAAGATACACTTATAGAACCTTCGTACAGATATGTAATAATTTGAGAGTGATCAGTGAACCGGTCAAAATACTTTTGATTGAATCTGCAGATTGGTAATTCAAAAAACTGATTGAAATTTATTGCGACCGAGTTACGTAATCGACACAGAATTAGAAACTGCCGTGAATACGGCTGTGCGTTGGTTATACAGTCAGTCAATCTAACAGTCAGTGTATATAGTAATAAAAATAATAATACCAGACATTTCACACAGCATCATCTGGTCCCAATGTAAGCAGAGCTTGTGTTATGGGTACCACATGATTGATACACTACTTACGAGTTAATACTTTTTTTTGTAAATACATACATATTATACATTAGAAACACCCAGACTTGCAGATCATACAAACATTTGTCCCGCGGCGGGAATCGAACCCGCAATCTTTTGCGTCTCAGCCGGACCTAAGCCCACTGTGCCACAGAGGTCGTAGAAACCTATATTGAATATAGGTTTAAAAAAAAAAATCGACCGTGCCTAACAGTATCTGCATATGATGTGTAACATCTGATATTATATCTTAGTAATAAGCATTAACATTATAATCCTGTATTAGTTGATATGATAGCACACATTATACACAACACTGTACGTTAAGTGCACAGCTGATAAGTTTTCCTTTTGTATTTATCTTTCTCATTTTCGTCACATACTCACACACACACTGTTGGATGACAGTACCAGCTTCTCGGAAAATCGGTTGGTACCATCTGACAGCCTACTCTACCACCGCGCGCGTTCATTAGGAAAATCAATTAGTAATCCCTTCGTCGGGTTCCCACTCGGATTGCAAAAGAGCGAGTGGAAAGATGACACATGAAAAACAATCAAAGAGTTTATTCACATGTTTGTTTCTCTTCGAACAATGTGCCATTGCGAGCTTGGGGTTTTGTGGCGCTTGTTTATTTTATTTTTCGTCACGGGTGGTAGCTGTCACTGTCACTGTCAGACGCGTTACTTATAATGTCATCTGCAGTAAAATGTCGCGTACTTTATATTGTGCGTATTTTTTTGCTGGCATATGTTGTGTAAGCCACGTGTTCTGCTAATGTTTTGGACTTAACATCTAACAAAGTATGTTAATAAAACATTGTTACGCTACAATTTTTTATAGATAGTGTGACGTCATTTCAAAAGTTGATTGTTCAGGTTCAGAAGTCAACAAAGAACCCTTACTTATATTTTTCGCTATTTTTGCTATCTGTCTGTCTTTCTGACCTAAATCGGAGTTTTTAAACGTAGTCTATTTGTTTTATTGCGCTGACATTTTGCACGGTAATACGTTATAGTGGTTATATACAATGCTATGGTTTTTTTAATTTAATTATTTTTAGGTATACTTCCTTTACATGTAGAGTATGTTTTTTTTTATTTAACTAGCCATAGTCATGTATGACATATCGTTATATAGGTATTTTGAAAAAACTATTATGATTCTTAAAAAAGTTTATCGATATTCTAAACAACCTGATTAGTAAACAAAAAATAATTCTAAAAATTCTCTCCCATTTTTTGTTTGACCCCTAGTCATTTTTATTCTTAATAACTTTTAAAGCCTCCACTGTGCGTGGTCAATACATTTGCACTTAGTAAATTTGTATTATGTAATAATAATATGATACTCAATATGTGTATTATAAAAATATATTAATATATAAATAAATATTAAATAAATAAATATTGCCGGACATTTCACACAGCGTCATCAGGCACCAAAGTAAGCAGAGCTTGTGTTATGGGTACCAAAAGACTGATATACTAATTACATACTTTTTTCTAAAATATTATACATAGAAACACCCAGACCCGAGACAAATACTTGAAGATCATACAAACATTTGTCTCGCAACGGGAATCGAACCCGCAGCCTTCTGCGTCTCAGCCAGACCTTAGTCCACTGCGCCACAGAGGTCGTCAAATATATAACATAAATAATATATTATTAAAAATATATAATATATTAATTATTATAACATATATAATATATCAATATATTATACATGTGAAACAGTTGAGTTATCTAAAGACCGTTTAAAACGATCTATAGATGGCTGAACTAATCAAAATCACTCCCAGAGGGCAGTGACCCCAAGACACTAGAGGCATTGCCACGTTGAATGGCAATGTTAATACGCCAGCTCTTGGTTCACGCGATTTTTGTACCAGACGCCGTGAAATAATTTTGAAAACGTGATGGGCTCCAATTTCACACTTGTCCAGGTCATGACTCCAAAAGACTCAAATATAAATGCCTTTTTAAGACTGACATATTTGCCTATAGTATCCAATATCATATTATATCTCCAGATTAAATGAAACGCTAGTGAAAATTGCTTGCCGCATCATGCCAGTGGGCGTCAGGGCTAAGTCTAATGCTTAATATACAATTTAATGAAATACCAATATTTACCGCGAGTATCATCACAAATTCTTAAATTAATAATATGATCTAGTGGCAACTCGACTCTCTCTTGGAATTTAATAAGATTCTTTAGGTAAAGCTACATGATTAAGCATGCTGCATCGCTGGTTTGTGGATGGCGAACACAAGAAACTCTACAGCACTGTATAGAAATGTTATGTTAATCTTTTAGACTTATATAAACGTTTAAAAATAAAACGTTACAATAAATACAATCATAAGATGATAGAGCTGAGAAATGCGATGATATGTAGTTCAACCTTCTGTCTTAACTTTATTTTATCATCAATTTTCGAAGAGCACTTTCGTCAATTTCGTCCGCAAATTGTCCCTCGGGACCTCTTGAGCACTATAAATGTAATAAGGTTTTTCTGCTGAAGGTTCTAAAACTATTGGGATAAGGGCGCAGTTTGTTGAAGCTTAATGTTGTATTGTATAGACTGTTCCGAGCTTTCTTTTACTCTGCAGATTGAAGCCAAATATCCGGGTCCGTTAGTCCCCACTTTAAGACGCTGGACTCCAGATTCGAAGAAGTTCATTTAAGGGTCTTTTTAATATAACTACATGTAAAATCACTGAGCAATCCTTATTTTAACAAGTACATTCGTATGAGCAGTGCCTGCATAAAGAATAGACAATGACAATCAAGACAATTTATCTATAAACCATGATCTCTTTAGCAATTTATAAAAAAGTATAAAAAGATACAAATAAATAAAGACAATATTTTGACACAATGCTGTCAAAAGATCGATGCTTAGTTTAATACTTAAGTTTGAGTTATGGTTTTGAACACCCGTCTCCAAGCATAGCTTTAAGACTCGTCGTAGACCCTCTACATCGTAGATGGTTCGTAGAGCATCTACGCCAGTATAGGGTAATAACATTGAGACCCTGTTATACACTAAGTCAACAGTATTATATCTTCAATAAACAATAGGTCCTATTCACTTTGAGCAGTCAACTAATTTTACAAATCCAGTGTCCATTAAACTAAGACCCCTCAGTAACAAACTGCCGGTGCTTAAGCCCCTAATTTGCGAGCAGCGAAAGGACTTTCAGAGGTCAAGGTACACTGGCACCTCGTAGATTGCATCTGAAGTAATCTGGGCGTCGGAGAATGCAATTAGGAAGATAC
The DNA here is from genome assembly GCA_948098915.1 of Lampropteryx suffumata. Classification (NCBI taxonomy): domain Eukaryota; kingdom Metazoa; phylum Arthropoda; class Insecta; order Lepidoptera; family Geometridae; genus Lampropteryx; species Lampropteryx suffumata. Next base: position 1,969,787 of record OX402561.1, on the reverse strand, counting down.
TGGTGACGCCTTTGGTGCTTTGAGATATCCTGTACTTCAGTGCAAAAAATATCAATTCGATTGTAGAAAAACATTATAAAGAAGGGTTTTAAAATCAGTTTTGGTAGTGCAATTATTAATTTTAAGTCAAGTTTGAATGAGTACCTTTAATTCAATAAATTCTTAAATTAGGAGACAAGAAATCGCCCTTAGCTCGTTTGCTGGCACTGTCAAATAAAAACAAAGTACACACACACATTTACGCCAAAAATATTTGCTCTCTCATATATATTCAGAACTTAAACAAAGTATATGTCTCACGGGGTTTGGGTTCGTTAAGTATTCTTTTAACAAAATAATTGTCTTACTCTCCGCTAATATCTACCTATTATTACGTCTGATAAAAACAGGAGATGGAACCAAGTCTGGAATAAACAACAGGAACAGTGTACAAAAGTTCACTTAACTGCTTGTAGCGTGTAACTAAAACACGTGAATTTATTTTCAACCTTATCTCATCGAAATAAAGGTATTCTGGATACGTGAAATTTCAAAAACAAAGTGAGTGGTATGAACTCAGTGAAGTAAAACTAGGTGCGAAGATAATTTCTCACTAGCTATTGAAATTGTAGTTGACCACTGTATTCAAATACTAAGTAGATTTTAACGCTGCCAATCTATTACTAGCCTTAATAACGCGTAACAAAACTCACTTTACCCTGAAGCTTAATGTACAGTAGCCCAGTGTTGCCAACAAACAGTAAACAAACTGTACAGACACTTTCTAACTTTCCATTTAAACAACTTCCAAACCAAGTCGAAATTTAGGCCAATTATCTAACATGCTAATTTTAATCCGAAACTGGCAAACAGAGGTTGATTTACGTTCAATTAAACTGGAAGAAGGCCTCATTATAAATGTCTCAAGAGGTAGCTGGATTATTTATAGGATTAACTTTGGTCGAAGGCTTAACATTTAGGTCCACTTATTAGAATACGTAGATGTTCTACGAACCCTCTACGCCGTAGAGGGTCTACGAAAAGTCTTAAAGCAACACTAGGAGATTTAGGTGTTTTAGAATATTACAAAATGGTTACAAAGAATTAAAATTAAATATCAAATGGAAATGTTAAATGATAAAATTATTAGTTTAAACATTACTGACGTCAAAGGATTTTATTTACACAAGCTCTTCTTCTTCCTGCCTTTATCCCACGCTAAGTGGGGTCGTTACACAGGTTCTTATACTAAACAATGGTTTTACACACCAAAATGTTATAACATGCATAAAGGTGTTAGCTGAATCTTTTGCCATGAAGTGTAAGCATGCTTGAAATTAGTTAGTTGCATTTTAATTGTGCTAGCAGAAGCACCATATTATTACAATAAAACTATTAACTTATTGCCTGCGATTATTGCCAGGCAATCGATTTTTATCGTTTAGTTATTTTTTATCATTTTCCCGATGTTTTTAGTTTTAAAAGTGATTTAAAACAATTAGTATCGCCAATATTATATCGATAATAAATGCTTTTTTTAATTAGTTTAGGTAAGGCTCAATAAGGCTTCAACAAAAAGACTCAATCAATAAACTTTGTTCTTCTGTGTTTTAAATTAGTCTTTGAAGCTTACTAATTAAGTATTAAGGTTCGAAGTTCCATGCTCTTTCGACATTGCTTGTAAAGTTAGGAAAAACGGAACATTCGTCTAAATAATTTGCGCTGCTGGATTCAATTATAAAAACCGGCGAAATAAAAGTTACATAACTAAATAAGTTAGTAGTAGTGCCAATAGTAACAACTATTGGCACATCTGTATCTTTGTTCTTATGGAATTACACTGTTTCGAAATTTTTTAACCAATAGAGTCACAGTTACCGAAAACGACTAGACGATAAAGAATATCGAACGTAATTTTTTTAAGCCATTCCAGCCAAGCCAGTAAACTAGTTGCTGCCCGCGGTTTCGCACGCGTGGTACCTACATAAAAAGTAGCTTATGTCCTTCTCCAAGGTCCCATCTATCTCTATACCAAAATCATCAAAATCGATTCAGTGGTTTAGGCGTGAAAACGTGACAGACAGACAGACAGAGATACTTTCAAATTTATAACATTAGTAAATATACTGTAGATCTTAACTCAGTTTTGAACTGAAGGCGCTATAAAAATACTTAAAAAGGAAAATGCATACTGTGAACAATACAGTACTTTTGAAAAATCAATCCTAATAGGTTCAGAGAAAAATTGACAATTCATGTCTTTTTGACAAAGCTATGCCATGCATGGATCTTGCAGGTAAATAAATATAAATAAACCTGGACATTTCATACAACATCATCTGGCCCCAAAGTAAGCAGAGCTTGTGTATGGGTACCACATGACTGATATACTACTTATATACTTTTTTTGTAAATACATACATATTATACATAGAAACACCCAGACCCGAGACAAATACTTGCAGATCGTACAAACATTTGTTCCGCGGCGGGAATCGAACCCGCAACCTTCTGCGTCTCAGCCGGGTCTTAGTCAACTGCGACACAGAGGTCGTCAAAGTTATTATTTATTCGGTAGACATTAGTAAAAAGTTAAAATAATTAATGAGTACTAATTTTAAATAATGTATTTAATAAATTTACTAATAGTAATAATAAATTAATATTGGTGAACAATGCACACAACACCATCTATCCCCAAACTAAGCATAGCTTGTACTATGGTGACCAGATAAATTTATTTTAAATACATACATAAGATCTTTATAACACCCAGACACAGAAAAAAACAACTTTAGTAAGGTAGGAGGTAATCGAATCCCTAACCTTTAAGGGTAAATTTAGTACATTTCCAGTGTAAGTAGTAAACCAAGAATGCAGCAATCTTATATTGTACACATTTATAAAACTAGAAGTGCTTGTCAAATTTTATGAAACATATTACATATTACATAACATAACACATTTACCTGCATAAAATTACGAAACACACTTAGGTACATACTTAGGTATAAAAAACAAGAATAAAAGACATGTAAGCTTTAGTTAGACATTACAAATTGACAACAAGTTACTACACTAATACAAGTACATACAAGTGAATACTAGTTAATACTACTAGATAATAAATATGTGTTAATAATAGATAGCTCTATTGCCAAAGACAAAATTAACTTGACCTTTAGATGTGGTCATTGACACTGCTGTTGCTTTTACCAAAACTATTCAAAGTTAACCCTATCTGATCCTTGCCGCACCGCAATGTTTGATTGAAGTTTTATTTAATTTGCGGTCTCACAGAAATCAATTTGTTATATATTTTGTGTTACATGACAGTTTCATTTTATTTAATTATTTATTTTTACTTGCACTAAGTAAATGAGTAAAGCTTATTTTTATTTTATATTATTTTATTGAGGTAAAACAACAGAGTTACAGATAATATGAAACGTAATAAAAATACTTAAGAAATAAGGCCAAATGAGTTTTACACAAATAGTTAACAATTGAGAAAACGGATACAATAGCGATAGGTATTTCTGATGAATTTTAAGAAAACATACACTAAGTAAACCAAGTAATTTGAAAATACAAAATCAAAGTAAAGATTTCCAGATTGATTGATTTTTATGTTTGGGTAAGAGCCATGTTTTCAAATAATGTGTTAAAACAGGTTGGTTTTGAGTTATATCATATATTTCTTCTGATTCTGCAGCCCTTTAACTTTTCCAGTTTTTCAAATAGCACGTATTTGTCAACGTAATTGCCATTGAACGAATTGATTTTGGCAAAGATTTGGATATGGCTAATCTAAATGTCAAAATGGTACCGCGCTATTCTTCCTAAACGATGTAATCCTCGATTTTACGAATCGAACAGGCTTATATTGTAGAACTACCTAGTATCTCTGTGCACAGACTACTTGGATGTACTAAATCAAAAACGTTCGTTTGAAAGCACTGTCAAATATAACGCGACCCCGCTCTAATTTGGATTAAACGTTTGATCAACGTTTAAATCCAAATTAGAGCTAAATCGTTTTCGTTATAGTGATTAGCGCAATACAAAATATGTCAAAAATAACGTTTTGACTTTGTTTCAAACGTTCAAAATTACTGCGGTCGGTTCCCAGGGCTTCTACTCTTAAGCGAGCCTTCGCGTCTAATCGGACCCACGGATTGTGGTGAACAACAGAAAACATTTTTGATATTTTTTTGTCTAAAGGCTTTTCTTTACCGTTTTAAGCTTGTGGTAAAAGTGCAACTTAGCCATTTGTGCCTGTTTGTGACTTTGTGAATTGGTAACTAAATCTAAAAAAGCTGTACAATCTTTTCTTAAATCAAAACCTTCTAGGTAAAAACGCAACTTTGCATAATCTCATTCTGTTTGTTATTCTTATTCTGGGCATGGAATTTTAAAAAGGACCCAACAAATGGAATAAATTATGTACTAGATTAGCTTGCTAGTACCTATGCAAGGTCATAGGCCGCTACTAACGGCTCTTTTCATGGCTTAACTGTTATAGAATCAAATCAGCTAACGATGCGTAACAGAGCATGTAAAACTAGTCCAAATGACGAATGCCTTGAGTGATGATTTACCGACCAATGTTTAAAAAAGCGCATGCCTTTAATCCCAATGATTTAACTTTTCAGAAGAAGAAAACTGTCGTGTCGTAAATATATCAAAAAGACTACCATGAATAGAAACATTTGGAAAGAGCTGCATCAATCAGTGACAATAGTAAATAATAATTATTGGAGGACGAGTCACGAGACCCGACATGATCTGCAACGAATACGAGCACGGTAATCTCTCTGTGCGCGACATTGCTAATAAGCGCCTTAAAACAGGTTCCGCTGGTTTGGCCACATTCAAAGAAGACCGCTAGAACATATTTCACAGAAAAATAATAAGGCTGAACTAGCTATACTGAGTCATTATGCCCTTAGGTCGTTTTATAACAGACGTGTTCTAAAAATACCTAATTGAATGCAATGTTTCCCATCACGATAAGGTAAATGGAATGAAGTGGGAAAGAAACACCAGAAAAACAGACCCCACTATCAGAAGGGAATAATGATGCTCAGGACATTAAAACAACACTATATGTAACACAACAAGCCCTATTCTAATCACTGCTTGTACTATATAATGATGACTGATGAAATATTTGTATATTTGTATATGCATACTTATGCAGAACCGACGTCTATGTTCACCAAGCAAATGTTTGTCCTGCCAAAGAATCGAACACACAACCCACCACTGTTGTGACAAAGGCAGAGAACCTACTGAGCTGAGAAGGTCATGAACTGACAATTCTTAAAATAAAAGAAGAAATGGCTAGACGCGCTTTCAGTTTTTACCTACCAAGCATGATACGTATCTTGGCACTGGGTATAAGCGTTTTAACCATAAAAAATACTAAGAAAGCCATACCATTTGAGATTGCAAATGAACCTAAAACCATCCCGTTATTCTAGACATCTCCAGCGAGCACTCGGAGCTCCCTCGCTCGGACATTTAGTCGCAATTTAAAAAGAGGAATGCACTTACCTGGGGAAAGACTTTTTTAAAAGCATCGTCTATGATATCGGACACAGACGGCAAGATTCTGAGTAATAAGATTAAAACTTCAAACTGTATCGAACTCTTGACTTACCCTTAATTTGTTCCATTTATGACAAAGAAAACGAATGAAAATACATTTCTTTGTGACACTGAAAGTGTAGACAGTTAACAAATGAGAGACACAGATTAAAAAATGCTAATTTATTTATAAATAAATTCAAAACACATGTGGTCTCACACAGTGAAGGTTTCTAAAGTCAGTAAAGTTAAGACTAATCCCATACCATATTAACTGTTTTTTTTTAAAGTTAAAATTCAAAACCTCGCCATCTGTGATAGATACCATTGTAATAAACACAGACCTCTATAAAAATTGGCCACTTCAAAGGTAAATATTTATTAAACGAATATATTGTATTGAAAAACTGTTTAAGAAATCTCGTAGTATTTTCTAGACCAATCCAACGGTACACGATATTTATGCCTTAAAACCTTTATTATTATGTTTTTGTTTCATAACTCTGTACGGGCATTAATATTTATAGCCGTGCAAAATTTAGATTGTATCTCAAGAAGGGATATGGGCTACTTTTTATGTATATACTATGCAAAGCTGCGGGCAGAAGCTAGTATATTATAATTACGAATACTATTAACACAAAATGAGTTGATGATAATATCTATGCGTGTTGAAAACAAGATTAAATGGTAGATGAAAATGCAACCACCTATCCAAAGTGATCCTTGTGATTGTATTGAATAAAGTATCTTTTAACTTTGCCTGTGACTATAAGCTTACGGTTATAGAATATGTTTAAAAGGTTATCACACCACTAATATGTTCCAGCTTCAACAATTTCGCGTTCAGATCATAGCAAATATTTTATAATTATAAACGTGTAATATCAGCAGTGATTAGACCTCAACTGTTATTATTATACAAGGAAACTTACTCAACTGTAATCAGGCTCTGCCACGAGGGAGTCTAAAGCCGCCATTTTTGAAGATATTGTGCTTAATTAGCTGTGGCGTAAATTATGTTTAAGATTTATAGGGTGGAGTTCGAATAATGAATATTTAATTAAGATGGTGTAATCGTAAATATACAAGAGGCTAAGCAGTTTCTGTACGAGCTATTTTACGACTAGTTTATGTACGACTCGTACATTAGCTATTTTATTAGTTACTTAAACTACTTGTTAAATAGAGGTACAACTATGGAAAAATAACTAAGGAAAACTATGGAACTCACTATGGAATCTGATCTCTTACTCGGATAATGCCGAACATATATTTACCTACCAATCAAATTAAAAACACGAAAACAAAAACACGAAAGAAGATTAAGGTACCTATTTTCTTGGATAACAGATGGTGGTGTTTTGATTGTCGTTCTGAAGCTTCACTAAGTTGAAATTTCATAGTATAACAACGATCTTATTATGCTTAAAGCAAAGTCCAAATTAGAGTAACAGTTTTAAAATAAGGTAAAATTGACATTTTGGTCATCATTGAATTGATTTTTCTAGAATTTTCCGCAGTTTATTATTAATATTTACGGGTATTTATCGCATTTATGTCACGGGATGACTCATCCCGTGACACGACAGACTACAGAGCACGACAGACCCACGACAGAGTGTAAACCTGTCGAAACGTCGGGAAAAATAGGTAAATAAACGCGATAAATACCCGTAAATATTTATAATAATGTGTTCTGATCGTAAGTTTAGAAAACTTTTTTCCGCAGTTGTATATAACACCAAATTAAATGGTGCCTACAATTAACAAAAACACAGCAATCACATTTAATTTTAGTAAATTTACTTTAAAGAGTTATATATATGTTATTCTAATTTAGACTTTGGTGCAAACACAATTAGCCTTAAAACTACAATCTGGGTCTTTTTAACTCAAGAGTGAATATTAATTCGTTCCCCATCATCGGCCACATCGTTGCTTACCACCAGGCGAGATAGCGGTCAAACGTAGGTCTATCGTAAAAAAAGAAGTGCGTGAGTGTCGTGGAACACTTGGTTGGAACGAAGTTCTGTTTAAAGATATATATTCTCAAAATAAACTTACATTTCACTTATTGAGATAAAGATGAATGAGAAATTTACATTTCACTTAATGAAAAGTTCCTATCGCTGTATATTATTATTGATGAAAGAATTATTTTATTTATTAACAGCTACAAATGAATTAATTTCTAGCTTCTGAAAACAATTTCATTAACCACCTCTCTTAATAATATTAGTTTATACAAAGTACTATAACCAAAAGTAGGTTACGGTAAGTCAAGTCAATATACTATCGTGTCACTAGTTATTTCGACCCAGTGTGGTGAAAGAATCAAAGTACGCCTCAAAGGCTCCTTTCATGCACTTAGCATCTTCGAACTTTTTAGGTTCTCGACATACCGGTTTATTCACGTATTCCTTCATCGTTTGAGAGTACTGAAATACCGCACATACATGTTTCGAACAGAAAAAGCCATTAATGCACGACCCGCCTCGAACCCACAATCTTAGCATCGAAGTTTACTACCACTAGACGACCAGTGCTTAAACAATTTACATAACAAAACCTAAACGGAATCTCACCGTAGCGTCAATAACATCGAATCAGTTGACTTTATTATCAATGCAAATAGTGTAGCAAATGTCGGAATCTAGCTTCGTAAATGCACCGAGTTGTGTTGCAAAATCATCCACTACATTTCATCTGAGCGATTATAAACCGTTTTTGCAGGTGATAAGGTCTAGTTCGGAGGTTAAGATTAAGGGGTAAGTTTGTACTGAATTGTTTGCAAATCCGAACTTATGCAGAAACGCGAGTGTTTACAGGGATCGTTTGTTACAGCTTAATGCTCGTAGTTTGAATTGTCTTTTATTTTAGTTTTTTTCTGTTGTCTATTCGTTCCGGTTGGCAGACTGCACAATTTAATACTTGACTTGCCGTAACTTCATTCTGGTTAGTACTTTGTCTAAACTAATATTATAAAAAGAGGTTTGTAATGATGTTGATTTTTTAATGGATGATTTTTTTTTTAATAATTGGAAAGAAGTTTTTTATGGCACGATACTGACTTGGTGGATGGGTGCTAGGCGATAAATAGTGTAAGGTTTTTTCGTCACGACCCTTTCTTAGTATAGACGGTTATCCATAGGGTGACACGATTCTTCATCTGCGAACATTTCCATTGACAATTTCTACGCTTAAAAAATATTGTTTTTAGTTATTCATTAGTTATTTCTGCGTTTAATTTAACTTCTTTCAGACGCAAGTAATTCATTCATATCTATTTGTTAATCAATAATATAATACGTTTATCAATAATACTATACCACGACTACGTTCCACTCTTGACTTAAAGAGACCCAGATTGTAGTTTTAAGCACAGACAGACGACGGCAAAGTATTCCAATTCACTTTATTATAAATGTGGAAGCAAAGTGCTTTGTTCGTAAGGGTGGTAGACTTACAAGGTATAGATAGTACTGAGTGGTGCGTCTGCTTGTCCTGTTGTCACAAGGAGAGGGTGGGATTAGATCATGCATTTCCTGGGTATATTCTCCACATTCAAACATAATAAAATAATTCACATTCAAAATACTTAAACGGTTTTAAAATATTATTCACATACAGCTAAAACTATAGCAACATTATCAGCATATAGTAATATGGGGGTACTTTTTTTCAAAAATTAAAGATCCCAATAATGCAATAATGTAATCACAGGTAACAAAACATCGCCTATGAATGTCATTAAAATAAAAAAAAAGTGAAAACTATGGTTATAAATAAAAAAATGTACTCAGTGTTGGTAGAGCTCGTTCGTAACCTAACCCATAAAATAGTCTATATTTCTAATAATTAGTCAGCTCAGTTGGTTGTTGAGCCAACTGCCATCTGCGCTGTAGGTTGAGGATTCGATTCCCTCCCAAAACAATCATTTGTGTGATGAACACACGTGTTTGTTATGTATTTAAAAATATATAAGAATTCCATGAGTCTAATAATACAAGCTATGCTTAAATTGGGATTAGACGATGTTGTGTGAATTGCCCACCAGTATTTATTTATTTATTATAGATAAGTCCAAATATCGTTAATTGTTCAAAGTAATTACACAAAACATGGGTAGAATCAAATGAAAATGATATTCGTATCTTTATCCAACGAAACAATGTCATAATCAAGGTCGATTATGTACATGTATGATAAAACTCTAATTTGCACCCTTGAGAAGTTGTGACGGGTCGCTAGTCTAAGATTGATATTATATAAAGGGTAGTCTTTTGAAAAATGCGTATTATAATATAAATAACTATGTTAATGATAAAAATGCATCGCTTCATGTTGATCTGCCCTCAGACAGTTAATTGACACATTTGAAATGTATAAACTCTATGGTATTAGTTTTTCGTAGTTAAGATGGATCATGCAAAAAAGCGCTAAGACCAGGACGAGTTTCTTGCCAGTTCTTCTCGGGCTTGGGTTAGGAGCAATTGGCACCTAAATTCACCTAGTATGTAAGACGTTTCAAAGTGATCCTTGTATTGAATAAAATATCATTTGACTTTGACTTGAGTTGACTTGTAATATTAACCTGGATATAATGCTGTCGTTTAAGTTGACTTAAAAAATACTGCTAAAGTTCTAAAACTGTTCACAAAACGCAACAATGTTATTCACAACGCGCCGTGACGTCACACATGACGTCACATCGAGCAACTCTTTATTTCACGGACCATAAAGGTTTGATTCGGAGGCACTCGTGCGTGGCTCACATTTTGTAAGCTTAATGCATGTTATGAATTATAGGGTTTAGGTGATCGAATCATTTGTATTGTGTGACGTAGGTATAATATAAGGGCATATACAAGACCCATGAGAACGAGAGAACTATTAAATTGTATAGATATGATACTCGGTTGTGTTATGTGACCTAACCGTTACTGCTGTCATTTCCCTGTCATTAAATCTTTCCGTACAGACGTTAGCGAGAAGGTAATTTAAACGTAAGAGTTTTGTCTAGGCTCATAGATTCCCCTAAAAACATAACGTATTGCTGGCAAATCTAATCGACTTTCTCAACCATTTCAGATTAAATCCTTATAGACATTTGGTTGAAAAGACTTTCAGCCAGCACTGAAAAAGCTATCACTGTTCAGCCTAATCCTCGATTAATACTCGCCCTAAACATAAGCTCAGAACCCACTGACAAATGGACTGCCCTTATCTACTGAGAAACAAAACGGTGTGTAAGCGTCTTATCAACTTAAGCTTGTGACCTCACGCAAAAATTGACCTCACAACTGTTGAAATAAGGTGCGGTATCGCGTGGTGGGAGTTAATCTTAGAAATCCCCCATTAGGTCGAACGAGCAGTGAAGTGGGGACAGTGAATGTGCTGGAGCTAATCAGCACAGAAGTGTGATGCGCGCAAAACGATCGGGAGGCCGACGCGACTTTTGCAAGCTTCTGTCATTTCCATGAACGATAGTGTTCTAGTTACTTCTAATAAGTTGTTTTTAATCATTCTTCGTTTGTCATTTCATGAAGTAACATAACATTTCTGTTTAATATGTTTTCTCGTTTTATTCAGTAATCTTAGCAGAATTTTAATAAATAAATTGTGACTACAAAAAACAAGTATGGACAATTGATTTATAGGTGTATTATGGTACAATGTAGTTTGAACATTATAATCCGTTCTTTTCGGGCTTGTGTTAGTAGGAATTGGCATCTAAATTCACCTAATATGTAAGACGTTTCAAAGTGATCCTTAGTTGTAATGAATAAAATATATTTTGACTTGACTTTGACTTTGAACGATGAGGAATCCCGAGAGTTCTGAACGGCCAAACCGTTATGACGTTAACAATCGGCAAATGACCATCGACTAAGACTTTATCGCTAAACTATCACTTGACACTGACACTGCAAAATTGTCGACAAGACAGATGCCATTATATAAAGAAAAGAAGAAGTGTTTTGAAACATTGGTCTGTCGACTGAGTTGGTAGAAGCTCTGCCTTCTGCGCTCTAGGTTCAGAGTTCGAATCCCTCCCAAAAGAAACATTTGTATGATGAACATAGGTGTTAGTCCTGTGTCTTGGTATTATAAAGTATTTTAAGTAAGTATATAAAAATATATAAGTATTCTATCAGTCATCTCTTTGGCGATTATGGAACTTTTGATACAAACAATGTCTATCAATTTCGATTAGCAATCGGCATTATTTCAATCATTTGATTGATTGTAATAAGAATTAGAAATAAATCGATATGCTTTAAAAAATAGGGTTAATTAATCTGGTGTCAATTATAAATGGAATTGATCATGAAAAAATGAATTACTAGTACAAACCTGGAGGAGGCTTATACCCTAAAAGGGTATCACTACATCTCACTAAGACTAGAATAAAAAAAAAGTTACGAACACACATTTAAAATGTATTTATCAAAAAGATGTGGAAATAATTAAAAAAACACATGTGTGCAATTCACAAGTGGTATAAGTGAAACCTTCAAAAAACACACGTATACAATACACATATACAAAACACCACGGTTGTTGTGATGCCTTTTCTCAAGCTTTGTACTACGCATGCGCGCACAAACATGTAATAATAAACACGTGTAATACTACCTACCTCATTTTCTCTCACGTATTTATGTGTCTGTCTTTTTTTACTGTCGCTTTTTCGTTTCATCGTAAGAAGTTTTCACTTCAAAAAGCATATATATTACTAGTACAAACAGTAAATAAACTACTTACAGGTAAGGAAGCAAAGTCTTTACAGTCTGTGATTAGTACTCTGTTTTCTGACACGAGCTAATTTAACTTGGAGGATTCACATTTAAAAACAGATCTAAAAACTCTACAGGAACCAGACAGAACTAGCCTAAAAGGTATATGTCCGTTGTACCCCAGCATACTTTATAGTGTTATTTTATCAACGCAGAGAGCTGTCAGAATTATTTTAAAACATCCCTTTTCATGAATAAAATTTCAATTGCTATATATTTGAACGTTTTGGAGTTGAGACCCTGGGCACGTGACGAACAGGAACCGATCGCGTTTTGAAAATTATATCACGGCGTCTAGTAGATACATTGCGTGACCCAAGAGCTGGCTCCTATCTGGGTCAGCGTATTAGCATTGCCATTCAACGAGACAATGCCGCCAGTTCAATTCAATTCAATTCAATATTTATTTATTCAATAAAATCACAAGGACCACTTTGAATCGTCTTCTTACATGCTAGTGAATCTAGGTGCCGGTTCCTCCTAACCCCAGTTCAAGAAGAATCCGGCAAGAAACTTGTCTGGTCTTAACACTTTTTTGTATGATCCTTGACAATTTTGTTACGGATGCCGAGTCGAGTTGGAGCTGATTCATCCCAAGCTTTTTTTGTCATCAAAATAATCAGATATTTTATAATATGCTTTAATAGACAGTTTCTGTTTATTTACGTTTTTAAATTTGCCAATCGACAAATCTAACACGTCGCTTGGGACCTTGTTATAGAAGCGTACACATTGCCCTATAAAAGACTTATTAATTTTAGCGAGCCTAACAGTGGGAACAGCGAGTTTATCTTTATTTCTAGTGTTAATACTATGATTATCGCATTTTTTTTTAAATAAATTAATATTTTTGTGCACATACATTACATTTTCATATATATACTGACAAGGCACTGTCATAATATTAATTTCTTTAAACATATTTCTAAGTGATTCTCTAGGGCCCATGTTATAAATTGCACGAACAGCCCGCTTCTGCAGCACAAATATGGTGTTAATATCAGCAGCACTCCCCCACAACAGAATGCCATACGACATAATGCTATGAAAGTAGCTGAAGTAAACGAATCTAGCGGTATCTACGTCGGTAAAATGACGGATCTTTTTAACTGCGTATGCCGCAGTCGCGAACTGAGTCTCTTCGACAATTTATCTATGTGCGGGCCCCGTTGCAGTTTATTATCTAAAGTAATGCCTAAGAACACTATGGTGTCGACGAGATCAATCTTTTCGTTTTTAATTTTTACATTAGCTTTCACCTGTTTAACGTTGGGCAGTATAAAACGAATGCATTTCGTTTTTTTCTCGTTAAGTAATAAGTTGTTTACATTAAACCATGTTACAACTTTAGAGATTGCATTGTTTACATCGTCAAGATTAGTAAGTCGTCGCTTTAATTTAAATAAAAGCGACGTGTCATCAGCAAACAGTACAATCTCGTGATCATCCTATACAAGTTTAGATAGATCATTTATATAAATTAAAAACAAGAATGGCCCGAGTATTGATCCTTGTGGTACACCCATTTTTACCATTGAACCTGGAGAACGCTTTCCATTTACATCTACTCGTTGTGTTCGGTCACTTAAGTAGGATGTAAGAAGCTTAAGTGAAACTTCCTTAACACCATAGTGATGTAGTTTGCTGATGAGAGTTTCATGATGAACGCAATCAAAAGCTTTCGACAGATCACAAAAAATACCTAAGGCATCGCGTGATTCCTCCCAGATATCAAAAATATGTGATATTAACTCAACACCGGCATCAGTCGTTGAGCGTCCCTTTATAAACCCGAATTGTTTACTGTCAAGTAAATTGTTGGTATTAAAATGCCGTTGTAATTGGTTTAGCATAAGTTTTTCAAATATTTTACTAAATGTAGGAAGTACTAATATAGGTCTAAAGTTACTAGGATCGGAATGACTACCTGAGTGTCTTGGGAACGCTGCCCTTCGGCAGTGATCTGGATCAGTTGAGCTATCTATAGATCGTTTTAAACGGTTCTTAGATAGCTCAACTGTTTCACATGTATTTTATAATGTTGTATTATTATTTATTCTGTACATTTCTGTTATTATTTTTGTAAATACTCGTAAATATTGTTTAGTTGTTATAATACTCGAACTAAGAATAATTGATGGATCCCACCCGGGCTGACGACATTGTAAAGATCGCAGGAAGTGGGTGGATGGAGAAGGCTCAAAATCGTTCTTCCTGGAAATCTATTGGGGAGGCCTATGTCCAGCAGTGGACTTCATAAAGACTGATATGATGATGATGATGATGATGAAGAACAATTGTTTAATGACCAATAGCTTTCCGAACCCTCCGAAGCACGGGAGCCCTCACATGGAAAAGTCACTACTAATAAAGGCACTTACCATGTACTGACCTTGCAGATGCTTAAACGATGTCGTATAATAATTACGTTGAACAAACTAAAATGTCAACTGACTTCATATATAAATAAGCCAAATATCAAAATTTCGTTTCATCCAAGTGGATGACATGTTTTGTTTTTTTTATTTATAAACCTAACTACTGAACCGATTTTTATGAAATTTCTATAAGACCAATTGGGATGTATATCATTTCACATGAAAAAACGGAGATATGAGGTAACAAAAATAAAAAAAAATTGAGAATCGTCGAAGTGAGACCCTCCTCCTTTTTTAAAGTCGGTTGAAAAGATTAAAGAGGCTGCTTTAAACAAGAGCACGTGTGCAAAGGTACATCGGTTACGCCGAGCTCAGCTCTTAAAAGATGATGATGAAACTTGTAATAGCATGGGTGTTAAAATTTTGAGAAACACATGTTTTTCACGTATTATTTTATCAATGAACGACATATCTGCAGTGCTAAACGTGAACAAAAGCACTCAAACCGCAAATCAAACTCACCCTGATGAATGTTCTCTATATGAAACAAAACAGTGTATATGCCATCATTATAAATAGTACAACTTTTGTTTTGAAAGTGACACAGCACGAGTTTTGTGTATTATTTGATCACGCAAACGAAGTACGCAGATATAAACTAGATATATAGAAATTTATAAAACTATTTAGGTAGGTAGTTATATATAACCAGTGAACGCAAATGTTTACATAAATTGTCTACTAGAGCACTTAAGAACAAGCCTCCAACGACCAAGTTTAAAATAAACTTGCCTCGAGTTCCCGTCTGAGGCACCCGCCTGCTCTTGAAATATCACCTCACTTGCCAACTACCCCCTTTTTTCTACCCTTTGTTCTTCCCCTTTTGATGCGTGTCATAGTTAGGGGAAGTTTTGATCTATTTCAGCGGGTAATTCAAGTTTGCAATTTCTGCTTTTGTTGCTCGGAGCTGTTTAAAACAGGTTTGAATTTACATTTGATATAATATTTTGGATGGCTAATATCATATATAAATTTGTAATACTCCTATTTTTGAAATACGTTTTTCGAATTAAAAGCTGGAGAATTTATAGTCAAAATCAACATTATACACATAATATATTATATTGAGTGCATATTTATAATATTATATTAAAACATAATTAATATAATAAATAAATGATAAATACTGGTGGACTGTGCACACAACACCATCTAGCCCAAAACAAAGCATAGTTTGTATTGTAGTGACCAGACGACATATATATTTTTAAATATAGACTTATGATACTTTATATAAACTAGCCTTATAACAACCACCTATGTTTGTCCTGGGAGGGAATTGAACCCTTAACCTACAGAGAAGAATGTAGAACTACTACCAACTGAGCTGAGAGGCCAGTCAAAATTCGATGTACATTCAGTTGATTCATTATCTAAAAACTCAAATATATTTACAGAGTTTACTCAGAACAGGCCTACAGTCTCTCGAGCAAAACCTAACTAATATTATCAATTGCGATCCCCCCGGAAACGGTAATTAATTTATCGTTATTTACCACGAACCGGCGTATACCCGGTATTTTCGTAATTAATACCTCCGGGTTTAATTAGATATTCACGATAATTCATTGATTACGGAGAGGGAATGCGTCGAGTATTTTTATTAGCATGGGATAATTTCTCGCCTCATTGAAGATGCGAATACTGTACTAGACAATAATTAATGTACGGTTGTCTGGTAGAAATCGTAACCACGATAAGACCGCTCATTGCAGGACACTATTAATTTATATATATGCATGCATTTATAAGGCTGAAATTTTCAAATTTCTTTTGTGGTGTTCTCAATAAAGTTTTTATTATTATTATTATTATTATTATTAATATTTATTTTTGTCATTTGAATTCAAACGAAGCGAACCATGTTCTCCATTAAGGATTTATTTACTTTTTAAATTTGAAAATTAGGTAAGAAGTGTATAATAGTGTTACTAGAATTGATTTTATGAAGATCGCTATTTTGCTACTAAACATATTTTATATTGTACTAGCTATTGCTCGCGACTTCATACGCATTTTTTTTTTGAAAGGAATTGTATCTTAAATCCTTCCCCAGAATGCAGTTTATCTCCTTGCCAAATTTTATTGATAAGTTTCATACCCACCAGTAAAATTGAAATTCAGAAACTCAGAGACGAGATGCTAATGCGTCTGAACTCGACTCTCCAGATCGTGTCCGATTGGGGCGATTCCAATCTGGTTAAATTAAACGCATCCAAAACGCAAGCTTGTCTCTTTTCGACGAAAAAAAGTGATTTTCTACAAGTCCCGGTTTTCCGAAATGTACCGGTAACTATAGAAGATCATCTCGAACTCTTGGGAGTTTCACTTACACGGACTCTCAATTTTGGCTCCTATATCGAGTCCAAGGCCAAAACTGCTGCCATGAAGCTTGGCATCCTCAACAAGGTGAGGCGATACTTCACACCTGGACAGCTTTCCACTTTATACAAAGCTCAAGTCCGGTCGGGTATGGAGTATTGCTGTCATCTATGGGATGGTTCAGCCAAACACCAGCCGGCTGCCTTGGACTCGATCGAGCGTAGAGCATTGAGGATGATGGGTGAACAGCTTAACGCTGAGACTAAGTTCCAGAGTCTCGAGCACCGTCGTAAAGTTGCTTGCCTTTCGATCTTTTATAGGATACATTTCGGAGAATGTGCCCAGGAATTACATGATCTGATTCCACCATCTTCTTTTCACAACAAGACAAGCAGATGTACCGCTCAATACCATCCATACCTAGTCAACCTAGCACCCTTACGAACAAAGCGCTTTGCTTCCACATTTAAAATGCGTAGGTACAGCCAAGGATTGGAATGCTTTGCCGTCGTCTGTCTTTCCTGAAAACTACAATCTAAGTCTCTTCGAGTCTCGAGTAAATAGGTGTCTTCTAGACCTGCGTGCCCCATTGTAGGCCACATCATCGCTTAACATCAGGCGAGATCGTGGTCAAACGTAGGTTTATTGATGATAAAAAAAAAATAAAAAAAAAAAACCCACCACCCATTAAAAAGCTTCCATACAAACATTCACACATCATTTAACTCATTTAAGAGTGTTATTTTGAAAAATTCTGAAACACGTCTCTATTTATTTGCATTTTAAGTATCCAAACCAAGTTTCTAAGAAATCACACAACCGGTTAAAAAGTTCCTATACAACTTTATCCCTTTGTTAGGGTTATTTTGAAAAATCCTGAAACACGTTCCATTTATTTAGCATTTTATCTATTCATATTAAGTTTCAAGCAAATCGCACCACGCGTTATAAAGTTTGATACATTCGTTTTCACCCCTTTTCACCCTTTTAGGGGTCGAATTTAAAAAAAAAAACACTTTAGAGGGGGGTTTTGCTACAAAAGGAAGCTACCTTCTACATTTCAGCTTTCTAGCTTCAACGGTTTCGGCTCGGCGATGATGAATCAGTTAGTCAGTCAGTCAGTCATGTTAAGCTCTTTTATAGGTATAGATTAATTTCCATGTAGCTTTTATCTTATTTGTTTAATTTTTTTTATAAAAGTCAAACATTATTGAGTAGTTTTTAACATGTATTATAATAATATAATGACGCATGCCGTTAATATTTATTTAGAAGAAGAAATATTTTCAGAGATTTTTTTCCAAACGTTTATTTTTTTATGAGTAACAGCATATTTTCTGTAATAGGCAGCGAGTAACTTCCGCAAGAAGAATATTTTACAACTCGATAGTGATTTCGCTGTGCTGACACGTAACATGTAAGCTGGGTCATCTAACTTTAAAAGGAAATAAATCATATAATGTATTTTTAAGATACCTGGTGTAGCCCAGTTCGCCCATCTATCACTATTTTTACATTGCATGTTTTTAGCGTAAATATTTCATAGCTCCGGATCAATTTAACTATGTATAGATCGTTTTAAACCATCCTTAGATAGGTCAACTGTTTTACGTGCATTTTATATTGCTGTATCTGCAGATCGATTAGGAACTTTTTAACTAAAAAAAATATTTACGATACTCGTCAACTGCACATTTGTGTTTGGATTTTTAAAAGGTTCACTGTTTTATGTTAACGCCGCTAAAATACCCTTTTCTAAGTATCAATAAATAACGGTTCAGTGTCATATGTTAAGTGTTCTAACATTTAAATTAATTACATTTTTACATGGAGTCGTAAACCTATGGTGTGGGATGCGACTTGTGTGGACACTCTGGCAGCATCTCACGTATCGTCTACGTCTAAGAGCGTGAGTGCCGCTTCTGCTGTGACAGAAGACCTCAAGAGGCGGAAATATGCATCCATTGTCAATAGTTATATATTTCTGCCTTTTGGGGTAGAAACTTTAGGGCCGTGGGTACCTGAGGCGTGGCTCCTATTCAGAGAGTTATCAAAGAGACTGGTGGACAAGACCAATGATCAAAGGGCTGCTTATCTCGAACAAAGGCTATTCAAAGTACTCGGATTAGTATGGCTATTTCACGAGGTAACTTTACCAGCCTTTTGGGCACTCTACCTGAGGTCAGTAAACTGAATTGTGTTTTTTATCTATATGTAATTATATATTTATTTGAAGATTTATTTATTTATAATTTATTTACGAAATGATTAAATGAAAAAAGAGTTTTTGACATTAAATTAAGATAATTCAAAACCATTATAACAAGCACTTTCTTTCAACATTGCAAACTATTGAAAACTCCATGACAATTCACGGATGGTCATAAAAGTACCATCGAGTCATAAACCGGAGCCTGTAAAGCAAGTGGTTTAATAAGCAGTAGGTACAGCTGCGCCGTTAAAGACACCGGTGGCTGAGTTATAGCCTTACCAGCGGGGGTCTTAGACATTGTTGGTTAAGGTATAGGTTTTAAAATAAACTGGCCAAGGTGCAAAATCCACATGCGTACAAGATCCAGTGTGTACCGAGTACACAAAATAATGTAACTGAGCCGTTGTGCCTTAAAATATTTTTCTATAGTAGTAATATTATCATTAATCACTACAAAACCGATCATAAAGGACGTATTTTTTGCTTAGAACCAAAATAGTGTAGAAAATGTTATATGAAATCTCATTGTTGCACTGTTTTTCATTATTGCACTGTTTTTTACTTTTTATTTAGATATAAATTTACCACAGAGGTTTAATATCTCCCATTACGTTTAATATAAAATGTTAATATTTAATCAAAAAGATACTGGCTGAAAATAAAAATCGGCTGAATAAAACCGACTTGGTAAAAAAAAACATATGGCGCGCATTAAGGTGCCCTCGCGTGCTTTCGGGCACCAACATAACACTCGTGCATTAATAACTCACTTTGTGCTCGGTGCAACAATCTACTATTAAAAGTTATATGCTCATTACAAGCATGAATGGGACTGGCAGGAATGTATAATGGGAGATATACAAAGGCGGTAACGGAGTGGTGGACAAAGAAAGCTCAACGGCCAAGAGGCAGACCACCCGCCCGATGGTCGAATGATATAGTCAGCGTTGTCGGGGACCACTGGATCAGACTTGCTGAGAACCGGAAAGAGTGGCGTAAAAAAGCGGAAGCCTAGCAAGCAAGCTAACAGTGGGTGTAATCGGGCTGAATGATGATGATGGTGATGATGCTTGTAACTCATGACTGTTATACCGAAGGAATCGACTTTGCGTAACGAATTTGATACATCGAAACGATAAAATCGTTAAAATGTACGTCGAATTCCCTCTAATTAAAAAAAAACATGCCTGGCATCTTTTTTGCGTACCGACTTCGATATATCGAAACGATAAAATCGTTAAAATGTACGTTGAATTCACGAGAACTAAAAAAAATGCCTGACATTACACACAGCAGTGTCAACTAGCTCCAAAGTACTTTGTTTACTTTAGGCTATGACTGATATAAATATAAATTAGTAAATACATACATATTCTAGATAGAAAAACACCCAGAGTCGAGACAAATACTTGCATATCAAATCTTAGACAAATCTTTTTATGAAGGTGCGATAAAATATTGTTCTCACCTTTGACTATAATGTTTCCATCAGTGAAAACCTATAATTGGCTCTCTGTTTCTTTTTCAGTACTATGTTGGTTTTCCAAATATAAATAAATAAATAAAAATCATATAAACGTTTGTCCCACAGCGGGAATCGAACCCGCATCTCAGACATACCTTTACCTACCTCGCCACAGAGTTTGTCTCTTGGCAGTAGTGTCGTTGTCAAATTCAAATTATCGTCTATTTGGACTATTCCAGCATCGATTGTCATAATTAAAATCGGTCAGTCTATCACTCTAAGCGAGTCAAAACCATGTATCCATTGATGTTTTGCACGATTTATCGATTTTAAGAATAGACCCTCAGGCTAGGTAAAGATATCCGATCTCTAGTTGATAAGATCTATGAGGATGTTTAAGGGGCAATTAGAGGCACGTCCAAGAACAATTAAATTAACCGATGACACACACAACTTCGACCATTTGGTTATAGGGTGTGCCGGTTTCCTCACTATGTTTATTCACGAAAAGTTAAAAGTCAAAAGTCTAAAGATACTTTATTCAATACAATCACAAGGATCTCTTTGAAACGTCTTATATTCTAGGAACATTTAGTCGCTAATTCGTCCTAACCCAAGTCCGAGAAGAACTGGCAAGAAACTCGTCCTGGTCCTAGTGCTTTTTTGCATGATCCATCTTATAACTACCTGAACTACGAAAATCTAATACATGAGAGTTTATACATTTTAAATGTATCGGTTAACTGTCTGAGGGTAGAGCGACATGAGGCCATACATTCTTATCAATAGTTTAGTCATTTATATATTAATACGCTTTCTTCAAAATAAGCCGTCTAAGTTATATACAATGTTTTTTAATCCACTCAAAAACCAGTAAATAGTTTCCAGCTCCAGATATCTCTATTTCGAAAACAAAACAAATACTTAGAATCTAAAAGTGTTTGCTTATACCCTCCTTTAAATGAGTAAAAGATATGGAGAATAAACAAATAAATATATGTCTGTCTATTAATAACTTCTTATTGTCGACACTTCCAGGAAAACACCATTTCATAACAAAAACATCTTCAGAAATAAGCTTTAAGTAATTTCTGAATTAAAATTATATGGAGCAAGTTGGTACTTACACTTTGTTTTCTGCAAATTATAAAGCTTACACACGTGCTAACAGAAACATCGAGTTATCGGTAACGGTGTTTAGGTTTTCCTTGTTAACATTAAGTATCCCACCTTTTTGCATTAAAACAAAGTCGCTTCCCGCTGTCTGTCTGTCCCTATGTAGGCTTAGATTTTTAAAACTACACAACAGATTTTGGTGCGGTTTTTTTAAGGAAGAAGAAGGTATATGTATAATTCATGTATAATATAGTAGAGAAACACTGATAATTTTAGAGGTTTCTAATCACATTTGATATTCTGTAGTATATTTAGTATCGGCATTGCATCCGTGCGAAGCTGGGGCGGGTCGCTAGTATATTATAATATAAAATTTATGTGAAATACCTAAACTACCTAAGGACTGTTTAAAACGATTTATAAATAGCTCAACTGATCTAGATCGCATTGCCACGGTAACTGGCATAATAAATATGAAAATGCTATGAGCTGCTGATCCCCACAGGCTCAGGGTCTCGACTACTAAAACTCTAATATAAAAAAAAAATATAAGTAAAAATTTACTTCTACTTTTTTATTATATTTGAGCCTAGGTCCCTATCTTACCACATGCTGATATTTATATTTTTCAATGTGTCTATAAGTATTAACAGAAATTTACAATATAAACTACATGTGAAACAGTTGATCTGTGGACAGTTTAAATAATCTCTAGGTAACTCAACTATGCATTTTATCTTTTTTTTACTCTTTGTTTTTTTCTATAACATTTTCAACTAAATGACTAAATGAAAGTTTTTGTCAAACATAAGGTGTACTTTTATCATCAAAATTAAAATAGTTCAAAAATTTCATACACCTTGCTCGTTGAGTAAACTTTTAAAAGTTAAGAACTCGGTTAATCCAACACCATAATGCAGACTAGAACTCTTTTGTTCAGACACTAGACTCAGTGGGCGAGCGACCGCGCGTGCCAAACATAGTAAAAACCAGCAAGTATGAAATTTCATGGCTAAACCAACACTACTCAATTTAACTTCTACTGAATTAACAGTCTAGCTCGGCTGTTCGAGTTGACTTTTAAAACGTTTTGATTTGAAAGTAGGTGGTAGGTACAATGTAACCTACATTGTATTGTTTGGATAACATTAATGCGATGTATGTCCAACACTTTGTACCTACAGTAGGTAGTACATAGTATTTGACTGGCTTATCAGCTCAGTGTGATGAACAAAGGTCTTTGTCTGGGTGTCATATGTGCAATATTCATTTATTTATTATTTGAAAAAAAAAAGGTTTATTTTGTATTCTAAAACTTGTAAGGTTACCTTTAAAGTTCGTTATGCAATGTTTATGTCTAGCATGTCTATAGCAAAGTTTCCGTTTACTAAAACCTTTACAAAACATTTCCTGGATAGTCAGGTAAAAAATATATCCGTCAAAAGAAAAAATATACCAACAAATATCTGAAAATCAAAACAGCATCCAACACAAAGGGTCACTCAATCTCTGCTACGAATAGATCACAAACATTTGGTAACAAACGGGTACAATCCACGTTGATCGGCCGTAAGTGGGGTCCGACCCGTGGCTCTGATTCCTTGCCCGGCATCCTACACACCAAACTGCACCCCAAGACGGCTCGCAGGCACAGGAAGGTAATTGTACACAACTAATGAGTCCACGTGTGACTGTCACACTTCAAAATAGGGTTGTGTAGCTCCGTCATCTAGCGTGAGCAGTTGCACAACCGTCGCATCGAACGTTTTGGTGTGTGGCCTTCACTTGGACCCGCGAGCCATCGCGTTGCCCGTTTCGGTGTGTTTGAAGCCTTATCAATACCATCTACAGGGTCTGGGAACGAAGGAATCTCGAGTATTCACAAAAAGTCCGCTAGAATGGAAAAAAAACGGAAAAGCGATCTTTTCTTCTCTTAGATGTTTATCTTCAGCGACCGTACCTCTACTACGGTATTTTCAAACATTTACACGATTGATGGCTCGGCATGCGATCCATCTACTGCGCGATTCGCTTTAACGGCAAAAATAGTTGCTTTGAAACCCGGCAGTGGACAGCAAAGTAATTTTAGTTGTAACTCGAAGATTGTACTGATGATTAGGTTCATAGTAGAAGATGTGCCTTCAAAAACCAAATTTCTCCTAAATTGCTCGTAATTTTGATTCGCTAAAAAAATATATACACTTTAAGATAAACGAATGCTTTCTAATGGCCCCATTTAAAAATGTTTTTGTGGTTATTTTCGTTGCGCGGCTATTTAAGTTGGTTTTAAGTGGAGGAAGGTGATTCATTGAGTGGAGTAAGGGATTCCGTACTAAGAGTCCGGGTAATAGCTTTCTGTTTATTGCGTTTTCCGCGCAAAAATAAATATTTAATAAGACAACTTTGCGGTACTTTTAGGCCACAGCTCACCTACACTTTATCCAAGCATTAAGCAGTTCTTTAGTTTATCTTAGACGTATGGTTTATCTGCCTTTTAACCATTGGTTAAAGTAGAAATAATACTTCAATGATCTCTTGGCAGTTAAAACGCTTTTACTCGAGTTAACATATTTGAAACTAAGTCCTAACCTATTTTCACACTTAGGAATGAAAATACCGTCGTTTGCACGAAACTGGTTACAGAAAATAACTGACAAATCGATTGAACCCAATAAATAAAGTTTAAGCGCCGCACTTGACGGTAAAATATTTGATGGCGTGAAAATATAAAGTTTTCTAACTCTATTCCGCTTATAAAATACTTACTGGTACTGATGTGAAATGAGATTGCATTTTGAGCATTTTTAAATTATATTTGTTTAATTATATGAGCCATTTTTTGATGTATTTTTTACTTTCTATACAGTTTTCTGCAATATGTGGTAGTGATTTCGTGAATCTAGAAAGTGCCCGCTATTTCATTCACTAATGAGCGCGACGTACTTTATTTGACCAATAAGCTTGCGCGGTAGAGTTGGCCATCAGATGGTACCAACCCATTTTCTTGAGTCAGATGGTACATATCATATTACACTACTGTAATGTTCGCATGATTTTTTTACTACTTCTATCATTATCATCATCAATACAAAATATAAAATGTTTTTATTTCTGTAACAGTTTCATAACAATTTCATAAGTGTTGAGACCATCTTTTAAGTAGAAATATATTTGTGTTAGATGGTCTCGCTCTTCCATATTTTATATTAGGTACAGTTACAGTTTAGGTACGTAGGCATTTATAAATTACAAAGTAGATACGTACATGCTTAGGGCCTTTAAACAGAATTAAGAACTAAAACTTATAAAATAAAATGTGGGTAGATAGGTATTACATTATGAGCATCGTAGAGTGAAAGAAATGGCATCAAGTAATAAGTAGGTAGCTAGGTCAGGGTGCAACTAGCCAACATAATAAATTTATTAATTCCCACATATAAAAAGGTTAACAAAGTAATTAAATTAAAGATCTGATTGTTAAAATTTCAGTACAGATAGGTAGGTCTTATGTATATCTGCGAGGAATTTTGTGTATAAGTAAGTGTTTGAATGTATTTTATGTTGTGTGTGTTTTATTATATGTGATTTTCGGGATGTTAAGTGTGTGTATGTGTGAGTTTAATACCTTAATGTAAAGAAAAAGTGATTTGCAGCAAGGGTGTGTGTATTTGTGAGTGAGGGTGAGATTGTTTGTGAGTTTGGAGATGTGCTTGAGTGCTAGATTGATATGATTGTATGCTATGTGAAAAGCCTCCAGTCTATTTAAACTATTGTGTTATTTGATTTGAATTTAAAACAATCAAATGTTTATGTAGGTACATTGTGTATAAGAACATTTTTGTAGAATAGAAGCTGCTAAATTATATTAATACAACACTGTTGTAGACGATTTAAATTCTACTTAAAATTTGCAAAAATGCTTCAGTTTCTTCGTAGTGTTTTGTTTGTATCCATTCAGTTATAGCTTTTTTACGGATATAACTTTGCATTGGGTTAATATTTATCATTAGTACTATGTAATATAATTAATACAAAAGTTTATAAAAATATTTGTTTGTTTTTAGCTCAATCGCAACATATCGGCTGAACGGATTTAAATACATGGTATAGAAGTAGTCTGTGATCTGGATTAGCACAAAGCTAATTTTATTATACCAAGCGTGGAAGCCGAGGGCAAAAGTGACTTAATAAACAACTCAACAGTCACAAGCAGATTGGTGACGCAACACGCAACGTTATCTTTCTGTCATCATTCTTTTAGATTAGGCTTATTAGGATCCTGAAGACCATAAGGAACCCTTACAGTTTTACTATGTCCGCCTCTCTGTCTGTCAGTCTGTCCGCCCTAAATCTTGCTCTTGTTTCCAGACTATTACTTTGTCTTGATTAAATTTTGCACAGTAATACCTTATTAGTGACCCCTACAAAGGAATGAAATAAAAACTCAAAAATATAGTTTCTATGGAAACTCCCGCTACATGTAAAGTGTGGTTGATTTTTTGACCGAGCGATTTTTTGTTTCAGCTTAAGCGAAGAAAATGCTTTCGTATGTCTGTCTGTCCGGGTGTTCTCCTCTACAGGTCGCATTTATTAACCGATTCTCGTGAAATTTTGTAAGCAGGTTCTATAACTACGTATATAGATTTTTTTTGTCAATTTAGTTTTTGGTAAAAATTTGAATTTTTTAATGATTTGAAACTTTGAAAAATTCACCATGAAAACGTTAAAATAGTTATAGTCATTTCGAACAATGTTCGCTAGGTTTTAAAGCTTACAAAGTCACTAGCCACTTAAATGTTACTAACTCATTGTGTGGTAAATCGTTGGATAGGTCTTTTATACATGAAGAGTCAGTTTAAACATTTTTTTGATACAGGTATTCGTTAAAAAATATTAAGGTTTGAAGTGGCCATTTCTTATAAAGGTTAGTGTCGTAGTCATCCTTCCTGTTATTCAAAAATTTAAAAAAATATTTGGGAATTTCTTCCGTAATTTATTTTTACGTAACGTCTTATAAATCGATGAACGCTTGCTGCACGAAAAAGCGTGACTCATTGTACCGTTCTGCCTGAGCCGAACGTGCAAGCGAGAGCAAGTGAGCGGAACAAGTGATAGAGAGGCACGATCGGTTCATCAATGTTTTCTTATGACGTTATCACGTAAAAGTAACGTTATCACGTAAACCAAATTTACAGACATCCATTTTTTACTATAGTAATTAGATGGTTCGGTACCTAAAAACTAGTCATTCTTAACCTTACTAACATCAGAAGTCTTTACTATGCGTTGTCACATGCACTTGGACAATGTATTATTATACTGTATACTAAAGCTGCAAAGAATGCCTCACTACATTATTTTAATAGCAAATAAACTAAATTAGCCATATAGTCAATTAAAATTTCATCAACTGACTAAATTGTTTGATTATTTAAAAAAACCTCAATCATAAGTATAATTTGGAAACAAAATTATTAAATTCCCTGTATCATCGAATAATTAGACCCTACAACCCTGAAATAATTTCCACGACATAGAGACAGAGGTACTAGTTATCCGGTAACTCTCTAGTTAATAAGTTAAGGGTCATTTAAATAAGTAACAGGGTAGTCAAACGATGTTCTTGACAGGTCAGGAATATAATTTAAAATGAAAATGGATGAGTCACCATCGTAGCCGATAGCTACGCCGTTACGGTTATAGCTACGTCATAGAGGTTGGTAGGTATCTATGCACTTTAAAGTCAAATAGCTTTTCAATTATACTCACAATGTCTACGAAGTTTTAATAGGTATAACATATTAAAGAGTATATTATATTTTCTAATGTTTACTATGAAGATTCTCTAAATATGATTTTTCAATGCCCTTTTGTAAGGCTTAAGCACGTACAAACAGAATTAAGCGTAAGCTCCAAGACAAATTTAGCGCAATCCGCTGTGAAGCGTGATATTTGATTTATGTAGGGTCTTGTTACTCTGCCTACAGAGTATAGACCTAACGGGATTTATATACAATACAAGCTGAAATGTGAGCTAGCTTTAAACAAAAATATACTCTACCACAAAATAAAGTCCGGAAAACCGGGTAATATAAATCGTAGAACAAAAATATATTTTTTTACTAAAAGACATTGAAGTTATGGATCTGTATCGACAGACGGCGTTGCCAAACACGCAGCTAGCGTGACCATGTATGTGTATGCGATATTAGTCAACAGCTTTTTCTAATGTTGAAACGATTGTTGAATGTCTTTAACGAGGAATAACTAACTGTTCTCCATATGATAATATTTAAAAGGACATTCAATTATATATGTACATTATTATAGACGTGTATAATAATTAAAATCTATAGTGGCTTGTCAATGCTGCAATGCAATGACAACGGACAACGAAACGATCTCCTATTTATCAAATAATAGATGCAGACCTTTATAAAGATAAAGAACAGAATTCAAAGCACTTACAGCAAGGAAAGTATCTAAAAGTCTGGCAACGTTACTGCTCGATTAGGTCCCCGAAAGCCTTTCATTTATACCTGTTTTTGGCAATTTACTACCACATTCTTCTCACCTCAAGATATTATACTGTGAAATATTTTTTTTTTCAGGCTACCAAATCATTCGTTCTATGTTTTTTTGGGTCTACATTTATTTTCATTTGTAAAGAATTATATACTTACTGTAAAATAAGATACAAGTAAAACAGTTGAGCTTTCTAAGGACCGTTTAAAGATCTAGAGATACTACAACTGATCCAGACAGCTGTCAGACTCACTAGCATCTTCCCTAAGACACTTGCAGCATTGTCACGTTTTTGTTTTGAAACAATTAAATAAGTGGGTTCAGTTTAAAATGTTTATTTTGTACAAAAACGTACTTACGGTTCAAATAATATGTTTTATATTATTATTGTTAAACCTTTAGAAAAAAGTGTCAATTATTTACAAAAACAAGTGTCCTACACGACGCAACAGGAAACGTGCCAGCTTTCAAAAAGAATACAAGTAAATAAGAAGGAAATCTCTCTCCGCTCCATTTCGCACCCCATCGACAATATACCAAATTGTATTTACAGTGAAGGACCTCATACTACCTACAGACTCACGCATAGTTTTTTCTTTTTCTTTATGTCATCATAAGATGTAAATTTACTATTGTCAAGTAATTATTTAATATTGCTATAATATCGACACAAACTCGCAGTCAATTCACATATAATTTTTTTATGGACTCGATTTGTAATATCAAATTCACAAAAACTTATAACATTAAACTTTTTCGAGGCCAGATAACATTTAATAAGGAAACTTGTCAGACATTCAAGGTCAAATAAAGATATTAGAAGTAAGGATTTCAAATTTAAGATACAGAAGATTTTAAATCAAACGAACTACAATTTACTTAATTATAAAATAAAGACGTTGTCTGAACAACTAATTGGCATTGTTATGTCCAATGAAAAAAACTTGGCAAAAGTAAATTCAGTTTTCCTGTAAAAAAATATTATTTTGTAGATGGAAACACCGAGTCACGAAGACTAACAATGTATTTTTAATAAAAACATATACTTTATAACACCCAAATACAAAACAAACAATTATGTTCATAACACAAATGTTTGTAAATGTTAGTACGTGCCATTAGTCTGTACGAGACTTGAGCATGGGAAGTTCCACAAAGACCTCTTTATTAGCGGAGATTAATGGCGCAAGTTGCTGGCCCAAGATTCTGTTCCACTGGCTAAGCATATAATGTATGGCTCATGAAGGTTTCTTAATGTATCGGTCAGTTATCATTGCGAGACATGCCTATATGAATCCTCCTTATCGTCCGGTAATTCTCTAAATAGTTTTTAATCTCTTTGAAATTCGAATATTATTTTTTAATGTAATAAAATATTTCAAAACTACGAGTTTAGAGTTTAGAGTTTCAATTAAAATTTCAATTGAAAAAACGTTCCTAAACTTTTTGAAATACTTATAATAAATATTAAAATATTTATAAAAAAATCCAAACACAACGATCGGACGTTCTATTTTTTCTACATCTAGAAATAATGTAGATATCGAGTGTATTGAGTTAACATAGATAAACATATGGATAAAAGCATTTATTTGCAGCTACAATCACTCACAAACCAAACAAAACATCCACATGGGTGTCTTTTTTATCTGTGTGTGTTTCAGCTAGACAAAAAGGTCATAGCTCAGCGCATAATTTTGCTCAAAGAGCAAACACTGAACCCATCGAGATGGCAAGTTGAATTGTTAGAAATGTGGGTTTTATGAGCCACGCTTTTGAGTATGTACTTCAAAAAAAAACTCAAACTCATCTAATTTCTGCAGTTGTGTCCAAACTAAGTGGATAAACACAATAAACTTACGGATCACATAGTTAGCAGCAAACCTTATAGGAGATTATAGATAGTCCACGTGTCGGCTGACCCTGGAGGTTACAAATGGCCGTATTTCAGCACTTTTCTGTCATTTTGCTCTGTTACAAAAAGGTTATTTGGGGTTCCGCATTATCATAAGATCTAACTATATCTTCAAAGAATACTTATTTTAAGAAATGTATAGGATAAGGTAATAATTACAGAGCCGGTGATTTTCTCTGACAAAAGAATAGTATGGCTATTTTATGAGGTAAAGTTGCCAGCCTCTTGGGCACTTTACTTGCGGCCAGTGAACTGGCCTGTTTCTGTTTTTTATCTATTAAGTAAGTAAAAAGTTTATTTCGACAAACTATACACATATTAAAATATGACAATAAACAAGGTTTGAATACATACATAGCACTGACTGTGTACAGCAAGTCAAAAAGGTTCTGTGTTCAGCTTAATGCTGCATTAAACTGCAACGCTGGTTTTTAACACAGACCGTGGTTGACACTATTAGTAATAATGTAATTTCGGCTAGTAGAAAATAGGGTTCATAGTTTTAAATAGTCTACTATAGGATAACATGGTTAGTTTGTTAATTGTTTGTAGCCATTTGTAAGCTTGTTGAATAAAAATTATACCTTGCAAAAATAATAATTATTATATTTAATCAATGTAAATCAGTTAAGTAATGTTTAACAATTTAAAGATACCTTAACTGATCCAGATGACAGATGACAACGTCTTTAAGACACTGGCGGCAGTGCCACGTTATATGACAATGTTTATTAATGAACTTATAATTCAAAGTAGAATGAAAATGACTAGTAAACTCTAGGCTATCCTGGCTAACATTGTTAAACATTTTTATACCCCTGACCGTACTTGGCTTACTACTTAGTTTTATTTACGTATGTGCGTTTTAGTACGGAACCCCAGAGCTTGCTCGTAAGTTTGACTTATGATTTTTTTTTGATAGAAAAAGGCTTTTACTACCGCTACATCCCCGTTATAAACTTTTATTGCGATCCAGCGAGTGACTTCGCTACGATTTGCATGTAGTTTTATGTCATTTTATTAGACTGAGTTTTTCTTGGCTAGGACAATGGCATTGAGGAGAAATATTAAATTTAAAAAAATATGTTTATATATAATACAGTATGGTATTTATCTGGTAAGCCCATCACCTTTTCATCTCATGTGCCCTCATTCTACCCAGCTTCTAAAACATTCGCAAGATCTAGATCACTGCCAAAATTTCCGAAAAATGTAACTATATTCAATCGCCTGTTTTATTTTGTCTATCCGTGTAATGTCACAGACAGAGGAGGTACTCGACAAAATCGTTTTCGTCGAAATCCTTTGTTGTTCGCATTCCTGGTTATATTGCTGTTGAAAGCGACAGACAAATCAGATCGACGAATGTATAAGTTGAATAATAATGGAATATCTTATCCAGGTTACCGTATTGCGTAGACCAAGACGCAGGACTTTTCGCATATTCCAGGTGTTACAGTAAATTAATACATCAAACTCCATTGCTGTGCTGTCTATACGAGCTATCGCACACATGTTTGTACAATGAACTTTTAGTAATAGATATTTTATATTTAAACTAGCTGCCGCGGCTTTGCACGCGTGATACCTCCATAAAAAGTAGCGTATGTCGTTTTTCAAGGTCCCAGCTATCTCTACTCCAAAATTCATCAAAATCGGATGAGCGGTTTAGGCATGAAAAAGTAACAGACAGAGAGAGTTACTTTCGCATTTATAATATTAGTATGGGATTTTTAACCAAAAGCCTTAATATTAATTTTCAGATCCCTTACTTTAGGTAAATGGGCAAATTAGTAGCCCAAACAAACTTTTATCCCCTAAAAAACAACAACAATCAAAAAACAACCTTGAAGGGAGTAAAAACCCCCTTCAAGGTTGTTTTTTGAGACAAAAAGGAGCCTATGTTCTTCCCCCGACTGCAATACATTTCCTTACCAAATTTCATCAAGATCCGTTCAGCTGTTTAGCCGTGAAATAACAAACAGACAAACAGAGACACTTTCTCATTTATAATATTAGTATAGATTAGCCTAGCTGGCATTGCCTCACGCTGCAATTATTATCGATTATTGGTGGAAACAATAAAGCTGTTGTATTACTACACTTAACGGGTTCGGTCATTTAACCCTCTTCGGAGTCACCACCTCAGCTAGCATCCCTTAGCAGTTTAACCTCAGCTTTACGGTTTGTGGGGTTCATAGCCCTAAACTGTCACTGACGTGGTCATGAAGACTAGAAATGTAACGTATGTTTTTTAGTATCGTTGTGGTGCCTAGGTGCAGTCCATGTCACACGTACATGTGTTTCCATCTTGCCGCAACTCATGCAATATGGGTGATCTGATGTCCTGCTCGGATAATGACGTAGATGTGGCTACCTACTGGTCACATTTGACATGTTTGACAACCTCTGTGGCGTAGTGGGCTAAGGTCTGGCTGAGGCGCAGAAGGTTGCGGATTCGATTCCCTCCGCTATTTGTCTCGGGTCTGGGTGTTTCTGTGTTTAATTATGTATGTATTTACAAAAAAAAAGTATATAAGTAGTAAGTATATCAGTCATGTGGTACCCATAACACAAGCTCTGCATACTTTGGGGCCAGATGATGCTGTGTGAAATATCCGGGATTATTTATTTATTTATTTGTATAAGATGTAACAACGACACGAAAGAAGAAGTGTGAAAATATGCACTAAAAAGGAGTTCGGGAAATTCAACGGTCCAGGGGTGTGAGGATCAACATTTGTAAGAAAAAACAACTATACGCGAACAAGTTGCTACGCACTCCACGAGTAAATTTTAATAAGTATAGTTTCAATGATACGTCCAGTGGTTTATACGTCCAATGGTCCTAGAGGTAGTCTTCAAAGTTATCCTAGTGATTTTATTTGACTAAAAGTATGTTTGACTTTGACTACAAGTACGCGAATAACTTGATATAATTTTTTCACAATCATATTTTTTTCCAAATATTCCACAATAGAATGACAAACAGTTTTATGGTAAAAATAATATCTTTGTATAATGTATTTATTTATATCAGTATTTTTTAAATTTATATAAAAGTTTTGTATATATGATTTATATTAAACCCACACAACACCAGACGAGTTTCATGCCAATTTTTCTCGAGCTTGGGTTAGGATGAATTGGCACCTAAATTCACCAAGTATGTACGTTTCAAAGTGATCCTTGTGATTGTATCGAATAAATCATCTTTTGATTTTTGAATGCCTCTTATTTGTTTATTTATAGTTCAGCCCATCCTAAAGTTGCCTGAAAATGATCACTGTTAGCGATAAGGCCGCCCATTGTATTGTCTTTTATTGTAAATAATTGTGTATGTAATTTTCCGTGTGGTGTAACAATAATGAGTTATCTATCTACCACACTATATCCATTTTAACGTCTTTGAAGAATTATATTAATAGATGTCCATAGAGGTTATATTTACAGAGCCATGAACACCCCAGTAAAAACCCTTGCTTTGAAAGTAGCTTTCATAGCGTAAAACCCTAGCACTTGTTTATATAATATTCCTTGTGATTCATGTAGCTTTGAATCTAAATTTAGCAAAAATACATTTTTGCATCTTTAACCTTGTGTGTGGTAGATAAGGTCTTCATTTTATTGTAATATTATGATAGATTTGGTGTTCTTAAATTCATAAAAAGTAACCATATACTAAAACAGTTCTGTATCATATTGAATCTTAACCCGCTGATATAACTTTCATTTTGCATTGAAAGTGGATTGAGCAAGGTACAGGCACAGCCGTGCTCCAAGTCGCAAAGAGTTGGGAACGCGGGATTAACAGCCGGCTTAAGGTGCGAAATAAATCCCGTGGAGATACGTTTGGAGTAGTGTCGACAAAAGTGTTCTACTTTCTCTAATATTTTAAACTTATTTACAGAAATTATTAGAAATGTGCAAAATAATATACAATAATATAAAATACACGTGAAACAGTTGAGCTTTCTAAGGACCGTTTAAAACGATCTATAGAGCTGAACTGATCCAGATCACTGCCAGAGGGCAGCGTTTCAAGACACTGGCGGCATTACCACGTTGAATGGAAATGCTAATACGCTGGGCCAGATAGGCCAGATATATTTATATAATATAGAATATTTTAAACCAATGAGTGTAGGTATATCAGAATCGTATATTAACTTATCTAGAAAATCAGATGCCATTTTAATACATTGATAAAGACATTGACTTTGGCGCAGTGTCTAAGGCCTAACTATGACTAAGGTCCGGCTGAGACGCAGACTCCGGGTTCGATTCCCGCCGTGGGACATATGTTTATATGTTCTGCAAGTATTTGTCTCTGGTGTTTCTAAGTAAATTGTGTACGTATTTACAAATAAAAAAGTATGTAAGTAGTATATAGGCCAGATGATGCTGTGTGAAAGGTCCGGCATTTTTATTATTATTATTATTATTATTTATATTCGAATGACAAAGACAGACTAGAGACACATTATAGAATGATATATGAATGCCACACATTATCTAATATATGTGATTGTGAAATAATCCAATAGTACGTTAGAGCGAAGTGGTAGAAAAACACCAGAAAAGCAGACCCACCCAGCTAAAATAATAATGATCAGGAAAGAGGGAGAAAGAGATTGTGAGATAAAGGGTTTTTATTAAGAAGACAAACATATTACATGTATTCAAAGTAACATAATTGTGATTGTGACGAGTGATTTTACCGATAAATTGTACGATACGAATAGTCAGATGTTATTCACTTAATTTATTTTGCTACTAGTCTTCTGTCTCAGATGGGCATTGAATTTGGGCATTGTGAAAGACATAAATCTTTAACAGCATTTGTTTGTAAAATATACAGAAAACTGCAAGTGGTGCGTAATTTAAAACGTAGTTTCAACGATATTTTATAGTTTTGCATAATATTTTGTAGCACTTACAAAAAAAAATATTCTCATTTGAAATCACTCACTGGATCTCATGAGTGGTGTCGAAGACTGTACAACGGTTTGATCCGTCACACTCCGCTCGGTCGATTTATCCCGAAACTTGGCTCATAAAACACCCCACTTAGAGTTCTTTGTGCAGCCCTGCCTGGCGCAGAAACCCGGGTAACACTGAACTTGGATCCCGGGTCCTGTTCACCTGAATACGCCGAGTAGTGATAAATAGGCTCACGACCTGTCATTCTCACGCTTTCCTTAAAACTTTGAAGACATCCAGCGCGGTAGCTGGTATCAAGTAAAAGCACCTCAAGTATTAAATCCCGGTTTTATTGCTTCTTACACAAAAGGAAGCATGCTATGCATAACAAAACACGTTCTGTATTACAGACACGAAACGCATCGATCAAAAAAATCACATAATAAATTTCCGACGTAACATTCTTCCACTTTGCTTGAGACGAGGCTGATATTTCATTCATCACAGTCCCACCCATCAAGATATGAGCGAACAGGCTCCTAAATCGCAGAACAAGTGACCTGTAAGCGGACAGTCGGCTACAAAATCAATAGCATACGAACACACGTAGCGTTCGGCGTTCATCCTTATGAAATATGCATTCGGCGCGCCTTGCATGGCATTAGGTAATACTTGCGAGGAAGGTCTGTTTTTGTAGACTTTTTAGTCGCCTTTAGTAGCTTCCGGGTCGTTTTATAGTTTGTTCTCTATTTGTCAGTTGAAATATTCAAACTGTGGGGTTAGCATGTTCTTACTTTAAAATCTACTAGCTTTGTTTTGATAAACTAAAAAGCGGAAGCGGTTTTATCATATTATTAGCAGGAGTATTCATTCGCTAGAGATACATAATTTAATCGAGGTTCAGCGTGGATTCAAATAGCAAAATAATAAACACGTGGTCTTGATTTGAATATCTTTTAAAAGTACGTAGACCATTAAAATATGAAAGACGTGTTTGGATAACATTTTCACCATAATTTAGGAACCCGAGCTTACTATCTGTCAACTCCAGCCTGTTTAGGCAACTGACCGCAAACGAGTAGTCCTAGCGTATCACAGCTGTGGCCTCGCAAACTTAAACAACCTTATTGCAGCTCAAAACCATACTCTAAACTCTAGACCATAAGGTCGTGAGTAGGAGCACGTGAACTCAAAATGTCAGCAGACAAAATAATGTCCAGGGTACATTTGCCCAACGGCTTGTGTCTATAGAAACTATGGATAGGTGCTAGGTTTACTAGCGGATATGGGTAATGTGTATTTAGTGGCCTGTCAATGTACTAAATCTAGGCTCAAACACTTTACTTGAGAGCAGAGGACGCTGATGAAAAAATGGTTTAACTTTCTAACGAACAAGTGCTGGTTGGACGGACTGGTGTTAAAATCCGAAGTATGTAGCCAATTTGACACTTGGCCTGTAACATCTCTTAAATATAATTGCCCCCAACAGTACAACGAAGTTAAGCAACCTTCTGCGAGATCAGCTCTTGTATGGGTGATCGTAGTGACATTTTTATCAGAGCGTTCAGAGGGCCCTTGAAGCTGTTGACTTTACGGATTTTGAAGGGCCATGACATTCATGATATTCAAATGATTGTCTAGAATAGACAAACTCTTTAACTAATCCAACAACCAGTGACAAAATAATGAATTTATATAAAATAGATAACACCCAAAACTATTTACACAAATTTAAAAACCCTAACAATCCAAGGTCGTAATCCATTGGCTTATATAAGTTCCAACCTAAACATAATAGAATACATCTGTACAAAAAGCCGCCGCCACGGTTTTAAGAAATCAAAACATAATGCAACCTTTCTCAATACCAGTTCATTCCCAACAAACCCGAGAACTTCAGCCAATCACTTCCAAAAGTCTCGGTTCAAGCTCCGACAAGTAGGAAATACTCTCAATCTATGGTTTAAAGTAGTTCATGAACTAGCACCGGTTTGAACTTAACTAGGCCCGTATTTCCGTACAAAAGTCAAACTCTGAAAATTATTCATGCATTGTACATAGATTTTCTGAAAGTTTTCAAAGTCTTAATTTGTGTTTGAATGGGTTCTACAGAGCTAAAATACAGAGCTAAAACTATAGCTCTTATTTAAAGATAGCACGATTAAGTCATTGTATTTATTTGCTATAATAGTTATTTGTTATACAAGAGTGCAAAGACGCTTTTTAACCGCGTGCTCAATTTTGATGACCAAGCAAGTGAA
Source organism: Lampropteryx suffumata (assembly GCA_948098915.1). NCBI lineage: Eukaryota > Metazoa > Arthropoda > Insecta > Lepidoptera > Geometridae > Lampropteryx > Lampropteryx suffumata. Next base: position 1,932,236 of record OX402561.1, on the reverse strand, counting down.
GAATTCTAAAATTGAATCACGAGCGCAGAGAGTGATTTAAAAATTAGAATCCTGAGCGTTAGCAAGGGAATCAAAAAAGCACGAAGTAAAAAATTTTTGCACTCGAGTGCAACACGTAACTTTTCAACCCAACTCAGCGAGAAAATGACTACATGCAAAAAAATAACATTTGCGCATTTTTAACAGTTTCAGTCAATTATGTTGGCGTCAAATAAACTTCGTCGTTTAAGTTTAATCACTTATTTTAGGTTTTCCACTTGTTTTCAAGTTCCTTGTTTTTAACCTAAGGTTTTAACAATACTAATCAGTGGTCGCCCATTGGTCGAAGTTCGACCATAATGAAATTTGATTTAATGTTTTTTTTATGCATAGTTAAAAAAAATAGCATTTTGCACTCCTTCTCTATATAAACTATAGGTGTGCGAAATTTTAACCTCCTCCGTCGCAAAGAAAATGGCGCGCGCAAAGCAAATTAAATAAAAAGTACACCAAGAAGGTTCCGAGTCTGAGTTTTTAACACATTAAAAAAGGTTGTATGATAAGTTCAGCACCATGGAAGTAGAAGTAAATAGGTTTATGATTTTTGGAATTCATATACCTAGTGCACACGATGTTCTAAATTAAATTTACTTTATCCTCTAAAAATAATACAGACATAAAAACGGCTAAAAACGGATAAAAACGGCTTTTGCACTCACATATAAATTTTATTAAAATCGGTTCAGTAATTTGGTTTCTAAAATAAAATAGCTGGAAAAAAATATGTAAACAAATTTACGCATTTTTGTATATAAAATGAAGTCGTCGATTTTAGTTTTTAAAACGTATTACCTACGTAAATTACCAACTTGTTTAACCGCAGAATTATTCTGGTGTGTAAAATGTGCCTGTAACGTGATTAATCAGAGTAGGTACAAAACTCATGCTTACTCACCCGATGGTAACCACAGTTGTACTATCAGGTATTCTTTACCAGGATTCAATACCGGCTGATGTATCGGAACATCGGCAAATAAAACAAGCGGCGTTGGATAAAGGCAACTAGGCTACGTCATAGCTTTGGATATAAACAATGTGGAGTTAGGTATATTATTTGTACATAGCGATGTCTGCTAACTCGCGAGACAGTCATTGCAGCTTTTTTAACCGAAATCAAAAAAGGAGGAAGTTCTCAATTCAAGTTGTATTTTCTATTTTCTGATAAATTATAACTCATAAGTATGTCATTTGAAAACCGATATGCAAAAATATTTTTTCATGTGAAAGGATCTACTTTCCGATTGGTTCCATAGAAATTTCATCATAATCGATACAGTTGTTAAGTTTCAAAATATCAGAAAAAAAATGTCATTCATTTAAACGAAATTTCAATATATTGCTTCCCTGTTACTTTCCAATGGTGTTTACGAGTTTCAATAAAAATATAAAAATAAGTACTAAAACGCGTAAAATAGCGTTTTTTAGTACCTTATCATCTAACTGACTTCAAAAAAAAACTGGCTTAAATTTCATGAAGTCCGTTTTTTATGTTTTAAACATATTCAATACAATCAAAAAGACAACCTTGAAAAAGACAAAAAAACTATGTGAAATTTTAATATCTTATTTCGAAGGGTTCTACTTGAAAATCAGTGTTTGCTTTTAAAACAAAATTATGCGCTCAACTATGACTTTTTGTCTGGCTGCAACACACACATGGATTAATGAGACACCTATGTAAATGTTGTGTTATAAGTTTTTTTTTTGTATTGTTTTTGTTTGTATTTACCAACTTAAATTCCTTCTTTTTCTATTGTTATTTTATGTATGTGTGTGTTTATATCTATTTATCTATCTATCTATTTCTAATCTAGATTCGGTGAGTAATATGAACTCTGTTTTAAATAGTATCTGCATCTGTTAAAACTGTATACAATATTTGAGAGCGATTTATAAATAAAATTGTATTGCTTTTGGAACTATGTCACAATTCAAAGTTACAGTGGTCATATGATTATTATTGGAAGTGTGCCAATGCCTCTTCCACAGGCGAAGGTTGTGTAAGTAGGTATTCAATTTATGCGATTAACGAGCTCCAAGTGATTCTCTCCGATAGATAATGATTGTTTTTATTGATATTGGAGCGGAAAATCACCAAGATGATTACATTTGTGAAGTACATATCTACGATTAAATACCTACATAGAATTTGAGAATGAATATTTGGCGGATTCCTACTTGAACGTTCTACGATCCAGGGCGCCTATTTACTTCGGTTATCGTTCTAATCGAATCCGTTTCTGCTACGGCTACGTTTCGACAATTATTAAAAAACTCTATGTAAAAAAAAAAGATTCTCCATGGTCAAAAACATTAACCATTGCCAACTTAGTTACGTTGCCTGAGCCAACTAACCGATCCATCTTTACACCTAACTAAGCACTATAATGTTTGTTTCATAGTAATGCTTACGCACTGTCGCCGGGTCAGACGGCTGACTTTTTGCCGATGAAGCAAAATCTACCACAGTAGAATGAACTAAAGATCGACATTCTGACTTTGATCACCTCATGTATCATTTAGAACATTCAATAATTTAAATACAATTATTTTAATGTATTTTAAAAACATTTTACCGATTTCCTCGAACAAGTTTACTTCGTAAACGTCAGCTGAGCCGTTAGAAAAATACGAAATCACACGAGAGTCTTCAGCTGCGGTTCGACTCCAATCCAGTAGAATAGAATAACGTGATATCATAATTGGCCTTCGTTCATCTGTTGAAGATGATTTAGGTGGCGTCAGTCAAGTTACAGAGCAATTATTTGTAATTGAAAACTTTCGTTCATGGATGCACTCCAGCAAGCAGAGTTGGGTGATGTTTCCTCTCCACTGACGTCACTCTGCCTGGGATACTGTTTGATAGCGCAGGCCTTCCCAGGTACCCACACTAACCTCCCGAACTTGCCGCCAGGATATACGGATAAAAAAATACAGTTATCCTATTTGAGATTTCAAAAACGTTTCTATGATGGACGTCGGTTCTTAGAAACACATGACAGTATATATTTTGTTTCCCCACGATCAATCCGTCGATATCTCCGTTCAATTTCCTGCGCTCGGCCGCAGACGGGCTCGGGATCTTCTGTTATACTACATACTTTTATGAGCTTCTTTGAAGACAAACTTTACGCTCGCTTGAAGTTTGTTTCCTGAATAACATGAGCTGTTATAAAATATTAATATCGTGCTAGTAAAATAATGTATAATCATATATTCGGTATCACACAAAATGCTTAATATTTGGTTCAATTAGCTAGTTAGTAAAGCATTCAACATTTTTATGCGCCCTCGTCTTTATAAAATATTTAGCTTAAGTCTAAATTTAGAGTGATACATTATTCGTTTACTTGCTATTAGAGGACATTTTCTTATTAATACATATTAATTACTCTGATATCTTTATAAAATTTTACATCTAAAACTTATTTACATCACAATTTACCTCATGAGATTTCAAACTCATGTATGGCCCGAGGGGACCGAGAAAAACATCATCTGTGTTATTTCTCTGTGCTCCTACTACGAGAATAATAAAACGATGTGCAAGCACCAAAGTACATGGTAGGTATTGTATGTCCTCCTATTACGAGGACAAACGACGCCAAAATATATATATACGCCATATAAAAACGCGAAATTCATTTTGGCATTTGCAAATGTGTTAAAATTTACATTCGTAACATAATTTTGGTATTATACCTACGTAGTGTGAACGAACCTTTATGTAAAATGATCACAAACACAGCATCAAATATATCAAAAATCTGTTATCTGTTATAAGGTTAACATAACAACCAATCCTGTATCCCGATCGTTGAAACCAACTCATAACATTACGAGTTATATTTGTATGGCATTATACAATATTTCGAATCTTGGTGTATCAATGACTGAAAAAAAAGTTGTGGAACTACATAATAATTTTCTTTTCGTACCTTACCTATTTAAAATATAAATTTTCCCCAAAACAGTGACGCAAGCCGAGGAATACTTGAAAGGGTAGTTAACCACCCTTTAATGACCAGCTCTCGTTAAGACGAAAGGTTTCGGCTGTTCTTCGGAATTAACAGTAACAGCCCTGCTGTCGACCAGCGTCACCAGACCCCAGGATCCACTTAACCTTTTCACGTTACTGAACGAAGGTAAACAATTTATGGACCAGGTTACACTGGTGGAGGTTTTGTGAGGGCGCATAAAGTTTTATGCATTAGAAATAGGTTGAAAATTGGTCGTTTGACGTTTGCTCGAGTTTAAACAGTGGTTTACCGTGAGTAGTGGTGGGAGATAGCATTATTTATACATGAGTGTACTTACACACTCGTGTAGTACTTTATCTTGGTTTATTTCTTGTCTGTGCGGTATTTTATGGAGTAACTACATACGAATATATCGTTCTCCGTTCATCCGGGAACATTATTTGTTAGGCTAGTGAGTTAGTTGGGTTATCTTAGTAAACCTTATGTAACTTTGTTTGGAATGCTTTGTAATGCTGAAGTGTGCTCTGGTATGTAGCTTAATTACAAAAGCGAGCCGAGTTTTGGTTGTGGCAGCAAAATAATAAGCATTTGACATAAATGAACTGATTTATGGCGGTTTATGGGGTAGGTCATTGTACCGTTTGCCTTGTTTCAGTTCATTGTTGGGTTCATATTCGAAGTTTTATTATTTTTCTTTTATAAGTAGAGTCGTGAATTATTGTATTTTATATCTTATGTCTTTGAAATACATGTCACCTCAGCACTCTTTTTAAAACAATTTGTCGATAATGTAGCTGTCAAAATATACACTTCACAACACTTTTTCTTATTCTTCTGTCCTGGCTTATCATTGTAACTGGCCTATAAATGTAAATTTAACTGGCCTGTCAGCTCTTTTTTTATATTTGTTTGTAATTAATAAACCCATAAACAACTTAAACAATTTTAAATTTATATTTTATATTATTTTATTTTTAGAAAGCTACATTACTAGCGTTTTAAAAGCTAAAAATAAAACTGACTTCATTTATACTAAAATGCGAAATTTCGTTTATTTGGACGCCATTATCGTCCTTCAACTTCACATGCACGGGCCTCTTCTGTTACCCAGACTCTTAATAGACTATCTACTATCAGAGGAGAACACACCACACGACACTCATTCACCCACTGATACACACACTTTTATCACGCATCTTTTCACTCAGACTGTACACATACTTAAACTGTACACTCAATGTTGTATTGTATATATTTAATTTATTTATATCTTTGTTACATCTTATATTTTTGTATTATTTTTGCCACTTATATAGAATGGAACTATATTTTTAACTTATCTAAGTAATATATTCTCACAGGGTCTTGTGACGGCTATGATTTCGGCAGAATAACAGCATCTACTGCGAAAAGAGTAGGCATCATGCTGAGTCGGGGCCAATAGGCCAAATGCATAATTGTACCAATTTTTACATAATAGTACATAATAATTGTAAGCATTATTAGTACCATGTGCCATTTTTTATTTTATTTTTATTTTTTTCCTTGTATTCTGTGTGTTGTGTGCTAAGAAGCAAATAAATGTATGTCTGTGTCTATGTCTATTGTGCTCATTTTCGGCTCGCCATCTCTCGGATATTAGCTGAAAATCAAAGTTTGCTTCTTTAGCAATATTATCGCTTAGCTACGAGTATGACCCTTTTGAATTTCTGCAACATACACCCACTTTTAGTGATTTATATTAGTATCAAATTTATAAGTTTTTTTTTTCAGGTCATTTTTACACACCATCATCTGGCCCAAAGTAAGCGGAGCTTATGTTATGGGTACCACATGACTGATATACTACTAATATACATTTTTTTGTAAACATAGACATATTATATCTACATAGAAACACCCAGACCCGAGACAAAAACTTGCAGATCATACAAACATTTGTTCCGTGGCGAGATTCGAACCCACATCATTATGTACTACCATTGATTGTACGTGTGTACTGGTATATCAAATAAAAGTTTTATCTATCCATCTATTTACGTGTATTCAAGCCCAGGACCTAGATACAGAGCCTGTTCTCAATTTGTCTCCAATGTATCACCTAGTCGACAATCCAGCGAGTACGCGCGACTGTTCGCAATTAATCAGTATTAACGCTACGCCATCTGTCTGCCGGATTACGGTGGCAGTGGCGCCTAGTCACGGACCCTAATGGCGGCTTACGATAGGATTTGAATCGCCTTTACATGCTGGACTACACGTTTGTACAGCTGAAGTAAAACCTAAGGTATACCTTGCAGAGTCTTATTTTGAATAGCGGGGAATTTCACCGCTTGTTAAGAAAACGTGGCCTGTAAAGCATTTATAATTGTTATTCGCTAAAAGTGAAGGCTGGACATATAAAAATAAATAAATATGCACACGACACCATCTAGCCTCAAACTAAGCATAGCTTGTATTATAGTGACCAGCTATCTGATAGAATACTTAGATAAATTATATTTCATACTAGTGATACTTTATTTATAACACACAGACACAGAACAAACACCTAAGTACATCACACAAATGTTTATCCTTGGAGGGATTCAAACCCTCGACCTACAGCGCAGAAGGCAGAGCTTCTACCAACTGTGCTGACAGGCCAGGCTTATCGCCACATAAGCATTAAAGAATCATAGCTTTGGGCACTATTGGTTATACATCTACTGAAGTATGAAAGCGCTAATATGTTAACGCAAAAGTCACAAAAATACACGATTTACAACTTATTTAAATAAATACATGTCAGAAGTTTCACACAGCATCATCTGACCCCAAAGTATGTAGAGCTTGTATTATGGGTACCACGTGACTGATAGACTGCTTATATTTCATGTTTTTAGAAATACATACTAATGTAAGTGCCAAACCCGAGACAAATACTTGCAGATCATACAAACATTCATTCTGCTAATAATCATTATGGAAGTCCAAACATGTTAATATCTTGGATAAAGCCAGGTCAATCCCGAGCTCACGTGAAGGTTCTTTGTGTTCTTATTTATCTTGAAATATATAAAACCTTCAGAAAAAACGCGAAATACGCAAACAAAAACCGACCTTTCGTTGCCCACGTCCATTTCCCTTCGCATTATCCCATCACTCGTTATTTTTCCGAATACCACCGCTAGTAACTCGGTTATCCTATAACGTAACCCGGTTATTTCAACGTAATTCGGTTATTTTAACGAACGCTAAGCAAAAACGTCTAAACGTTCGACTTTACTCGATTACGGACGGTGCTGTGAATATTAATAAGCTTGGGTTAAATTAAACCATGGCAGAATTTGATTAGCCGCTACACATAATGTTGCGATCGTCACTGATAGAGGTCTTTGGGGATTTGTATTTTCATGTTTTGTAATCAAAATTAACCTAAATGTTCCAATGATTGTATCCTCTTGTATTGCCCCGTAAATTGTTACATCTCATAGTAAGTTGCAGTAACCTATTGAGTTTACGGTAGCTACTCACCATCAAGTGAGCTTAATTATAAAAAGAAATATCATAGGTCTTGTCGTCTAAAACTATTGCCTGTCTGCTTTTAGTTATTGGGACTTAAAAGTAATGAAACATCTACATTCGTATGTGTATCGATTTCGATTCCCGCCGCGGAACAAATGCTTATATGATCTGCAAGTATTTGTCTCGTGTCTGGGTATTTCTATGTATAATATGTATGGATTTACAAAATAAGTATATAAGTCAGTGACGTCGTAGCCATAACACAAGCTCTGCTTACTTTGGGGATTGACGACGCTGTGTGAAATGTCCGGCATTATTTATTTTATTTTTATTGATTATAATTTTACATTCGTTACCCGTGTTCTAAAAATCAATTCAACAGAATACTTATTAATACAAATAAAGCTAAGGTATAGTATAATTAACAGAATTGGTCCTAACGGAAGACCAGCGCGGGTTGTTGACACTGCAATCCGCATGTGCTGAGTTAGGGTCCATTTTGCGGCAACCATTCATTTTGTATGTTATATTTTTATTGTACTTTTGTCTGTGTTGTTGCAAATAAAAACTTTTCTATTGCTATTTCTATTTCTATTTAACATCCTTCCCAGAGTTTAATGTTTCTTAGATGTGACCCTCGAAGCCAAGCCTTAAGAAAATATGTATACATGTATACATGTACATGTATACATGTATATATGTATAAGCACAAAGTAACAGTTAATTCCACTTGCATCAAAGTTTCTGATCTACGGAGTAAGTGATTATACTAAGCGCAAAGATTTTCCAGCGATATGGCCGATTCAACGCGAATGACCATCGGAGCGGGATGGCCCGACATGGCCCGGCCATTACATCATAACCGTTATTTCAAATCACCGTTATTTCAAATTGCAGTTATGTCGGCTTCACTGGTTATAGTGAACAAAAATTTAAGAGCGTTAGTAAGCTTCATTTTCGCTAAATTGAGTGTAAAATAACACCTTGGAGTCACAATATGGACAATGACATGCAGATGCTTTTCATGCAATACGTGCTACCGCGGGAATCAAATCTATTCGCTACTTGCTCGCTTGATACTAGCCCGTGGCTTTGCCAGAGTGGTCCAAATTTGTCCAGCCGTTTGAGCGTGAAGAAGTAAAAAAAACTTTCAGATTCACGCACAATCTTATGCATTTACTCGTACAATATTTGTGTCAATAATATTATTATACAACTAGCTGACCCGGCAAACGATGTTTTGCCATATAAATTATTTCTAGTGAATATTTTGGTAGTCAAATAGAAAATAACTAACTTATTGTAAGTGTGTGGATATGTGGTATATGACTAAAAGATGAATTAATTGGGCGCTGTGAAAAATGACGACCTATAAAAGTTAAAAAAAACTTTTTTTTTATTTCATTGTACTTTTATTATGTAAACTAATACATTTTAAATAACATCTCTATCACTAATTATATCATTTGAAAAAAAAATATCAATCTTAGAGTGCAATGGAGTGTACAATATTTTTAGTGAGTCCATCTTTAGCCAACACAAACAAACTGGTTGGTTTATCCACGCGAGAACATGCCACGTATAATTGTAGGGTTGGTGGTAGAATGGTTAAAATTAAGGATTGTATGTATTTTGAATGCCAAATCATAAATTAATATAAAAAAATGCAAAAATAGTAAACGTCCTATTCTCAGACCTACTGAATGTAGGCACAAAATTTGATAAGGCCAAGCAGTTTCGGAGGAGTTTTGTTACAAACACTGTGATACGAGAATTTTGTATAATAAAAAAAATTAAGAAGATATTCGTCTTCCGATCGTGGGTTGTGGATTTAAATTCGATCGTGCACCAAAAGATTTTTCTGTTATAAAAATGTGTAGAAAAAGAGGCCTTTGCCCTGTAGTGGGACATCACGGGCTCTAAATAATAATAATAATAATAAAAATGTATTATAATGTTATGTGTGCAACACTAGTACTGTCAAACTATGAGGGAAAACAGGCATGTCGGCATGTCTGTGGCATGTTGGGACATGTCTTTGAACTTTGTAGGTTCCAACCTAAAAAGTTCAAAGACATGTCCCAAGTGCAGGAAAGGAGGCGAGGCGCACTTTAATCCTTTCACGACACCGGTTTGAAATAGCTAGTGATACGAAGAAATTTTAATTTTAAAATACAAAGTATAAATAACTGGTTGGAAATTCTGCACGACCGCGACGGGAATCGAACACTGTTAAGTTTCAGAAGGCCAGTCAACCCCGCACTAAACACTAAGAGTCGTTCAAAAAGTTTATTAAGGGTTAAGTATTTACTTATTTGGAATAACTTGCGGTAATTTCGCTAATTTCTTTAATGGTTCCAAAGTCTCGAGGATTGATGTGAATCTCCCGGCACTTACGAAATTAAGGCTTTCGGGGCAGGTCGTATCTCGCGAACTTTACAGAAACTTACGGGACTTATTTATTTATTTGCAGGGTAGGCTTACATATTTCATTGGTTTCGAGGGATGAAGCGTGAATTTATGTGTATTCGACCAGTTTGTAATCATCTTTTTGTGGGGAAAGTAAAACAGGGTTTTCGCTCAAGCTCAAGAATTCGACGACCTCTGTGGCGCAGTGGGCCAAGGCCCGGCTGAGACGCGAAATGTTGCGGTTCAATTCCCACTACGGGGCATCTGTTTGTATGATCTGCAAGTATTTGTCTCGGGTCTGGGTATGTATAATATATAGTGCCTGGATGACCGAGTTTTGCTTGGTATAAAACACGGATAAAACGACGATTTCTAAAAATGAAACCTAGCTAGATCGATTAATCGGCTCCAACACCTAATACTAAATTACATGAAAATCGTTGGAGCCGTGTTCGAGATTCAGATTATATATACATACATTATACAAGAATTGCTCGTTTAAAGGTATTAGATTATGTGTAGGTATATACAAGAAAAAGTATATAAATATCAGTATCAGTCATGTGGTACCCATAACACAAGCTCTGCTTACTTTAGAGCCAGATATTATGTGAAATTAAAAAAAAAATAGAATGCATTAACCTCTTTAATTCTCAGAAAATTTCTGTCATCCTGGATTCGCCGAAATTGTCTAAGCTGCAAATTAAAACTTTCGCGCCACAAAATATTAGCTTCTTTGAAAGTTACTTGGCTATTACGTGAGGATAATTACGAAAAAACTTTAATTGGGTACTTTGAGGTGTTCAAGCGACCAAGTTTTATATTTTGCTAAACTGTATCGTTTAAGAAGTGATTAAACCCGACCTCCCGACTAATTGCTGATAATCTACTTTTATGACCTTTAAATCTTATATAGTCTTAAATTCGTTTTTTGAAGTTGTGATTTAATATTATATGTTAATTACAAATTTCCAATAATATCGAAAAGAATTACCTAACTTATTACTTATTATTAGAATTTTTTAGCACGGCAACCCTGGTGTTATATGGATACTATTTTAAAGTTTTTATATTTATTTTATATTCTTTTAAAGTTTTCTAAACTTACGCGATCAGAACACATTATTAAAATATTAACGGGTATTTATCGCGTTTATTTACCTATTTTTCCCGACGTTTCGACAGGTTTACACTCTGTCGTGGTCACGGGATGACTCTTATATTCCTTTATTTTTATCGAGAAATAAACTCTCATCATCATCACGTCAGCCCATAGCAGTCCACTGCTGGACATAGGCCTCCCCTAATGAATAAACTCTGAATGATCGTAGTCGTACGAGTATCTGGTTAGCGAGCATGTGCCTCCTTTCATGAAGGTGCGTTAAAATTGTGTTCTCACTATTGACTACAATGTTTTCATCAGTGAAAACCTGTAATGGGCTCTCTGTTATTTTTTTAGTATTATGTTGTTTTTTAGCTGTTGGTTTTCTAAATATAAATAAATATACATTTTGCTGAAAACGGTGGAGGACTTGTCCGGCACGTCAAGCTCACAAAATGCTATCAAATAAAATAGATATCAATCTGTAGGCTAGCTCGTTAAGCTCAGATAGGACCTAAAGATGATAAAAATATACATTCTAATATCAGAAGAAACGGCTTCTCCAGATATTCCGTCCTATTTCACCCGACCACAAAAACAATAAAAGGTGATTATATTGTAGATAAAAAGACGCTGACCTCAATGATAGGCCTTTATGTTAGGGCCCAGTGGACCGAGAGGCGCAATCATTAAGACCATTGTTCTCCCGATAATTGGTCCCGGTAATCGAACCCAGAACGCGGTAATTGAATTACAATAATGTTATTATTGTCCCACTGATGAGCGTCAGAACAAAGGAAAAATTTAAAAGGGAAAATTTTGAGTTGCCTCTTTGTGCTTTGATGTTGCCGATTACGTTTTTGTGGTGAAATTCGGGTGGCTAAAATAATGTTATTTTTTCGCTGTAAAATTTTGGTATATTTTATTTTTCAGTTAGTAACCAACGATATCTAAGTATCCATGGATCGAACACCACGCCTTTTTATGAAAAGTTATCTTTGTGATAGAGATTCTACGTTCACACTCAAATATTATATCCTTTCACCATGCCGGTCTCTAAGATACTTACTCTATCTCCTTACCAAATTTCATCAAGATCCGTTCAGCCCTTTAGCTGTAAAAGGTAACAAAAGACAAAGACCCTTTTGAATTTATAATATTAATATGGATTGTGTATTTCATAGTCATATCTGTAATTTTTTTTTCAGCCCAGCTCCGCTTTCAGTCCCGAGGAGAAGCCTGCGCCCGGTAAATGATGGATCAATCTTGAGCCCAATCTGGCCCTCTGTGATCTATGAGTGGTCACAGAAGGCCAAAGTCCCTCATCCGGGATACTATTCAAGAGCTGTGCAGAGCAGTGCAGGCCAGCACCCAAACATTTTGAGGAAAATAAAAATATTGCACATTATGAACTTTTTATTATCTTAATAGTTTTAATAATAAGTACATACTAATAAAAGTATTTGATTTATTTACATTTTGTTTTAATATTATGATGCTCTAGACCCAAGTAATTGAATCAAAACATCCGTAGCTCTTCGACCTTAGTTCAGGGCTACAGTAGTTGATTGTATCGAGCAAAGACTGCCGGAAGAGTTCATTGTTCAAACAAAACAAAATATACGCGCATTAGATACTTGCCAACATGGGATGGAAAGAAGTATGCTCAATATTAAACTTAGAAATAAAATTAAACTTGAAACAATCCGGAAGCAAAGTAGAGTTACGGATGTGACATATTATGTCAAGAAACAAGAAGGAAGGAGGACAGGCCACATGATGAGGAACAAACCGGACAAGTGGGCTTAAGATGTGACCGAATAGTATCCAAGACAACAGAAAATAATTAATATATAGAATAATTAATATTCCCTCTCGAATCAGCGTCGAAGATGGGAAGACGACATTATAAAGAATAGCAGGGGCCACATGGAGAAGGAAGACACAAGACCGCTCTTTATGGCAAGCTTTAAGGAAGATCTATGCTGAGTAGCAAGACAATCGTCGCGAAACTAGTGTCTGTGTTAAATATTTTAGTAGGTAAGAAATATGTTTTTATTAGATTGTTTAATAAAGACTTTATTATTATTATAGTATCACACTGATGGACAAACCCTTTCTCTCCAAGTTATCCAGCATACAGTTCGTAATTATCAAAAACGATTAAACTTATGCAGTATTCATATAACGACCGGCATATAACAGGCCCTGATTTATAGAAAAAGGGTTTGAGTGAGTGGGATCCGTAATACTCATCCGTCCCTAAAGGCAACAATGCACGTTGATTTACCGCGACGTATCCGTTCGTAAATCGAAGATTTTTCACATAGCGATTAATAGTCTCGTCGCTGGTCTTGGTCTTATTGCTGAGTCCTAGGACTAACTCTATGTTTTGCGGCAATTTAGAAGTACCATTCCTAAACCCTAGGTAATAGGATTATCTACAAATACAACAAAATGCTACAAAATATATAAATAAATAAATATATAAATATTGCTAAACAATGCCCACAACGCCATCGAGTCCCAAACTAAGCATAGCTTGTATTATGGTGACTAGATGACTGATAGAATACTTATTTATTTTTAAATACATACTTACGATACTTCATAATACCCAGATACAGAAAAAACACCTATGTTCTTCACACAAATGTTTATTATGGGAAGGAATCGAACCTTCAACCTACAGCATAAGGCAGAGCTACTACCAACTGAGCCAGTCAAAATATATGAGGCTACTTTGCAGCTACATATATATATCGTTTTAAACGGTCCTCAGACAGCTTAAGTGTTTAGCACTGTTTCGCTTCACCTAGAGAATTGTTATCAGGGTGAGTTTGGTCCGCAGTCCGCTCTTTGCCGCGGTTCACGGTTCGCACTAACAGTGTCGGTATCCCAACGACAAAATAAGTAAAATCTGTAAATATCAAAAGTTCAACTCAAAAGTTTAACTCAAAAAAGGAGGACGTTCTCAATTTTTTTTATGCTTTTTTTTTATAAATCCGTCAGCGATTAGAAAAAAATCTGAATTTCATGTGAAAAGGTATACTTCCCGATTGTTCCCGTATAAATTTCATAAACCGGTTCAGTAGTTAGGTTGTTAAATCAATAAAACTGAAAAAATATGTCATCCATTTGGATGAAATGAAATTTTGATATTTACTTTTTTATACATGAAGTTGGTTGTCTTCTAAGTTTTGAAAACTTAATTATTATGCTATAAAATATCAAGGAACACTTCGTCTTACACGCTAGTTGAATTTAAATGCCAATTTCTTTTATCCCAAATCCAAGAAAACAAGAAACTCGTCCTTGTTCTAAAGCCATTTTTATATGATCCTTCTTATATCTACCTTCCTTTCTACGAAAAAGATTATTATTGAGCTTATACAAGATACCTAAAATTAAACCGTCTAAACGCGTCACTAGTTATTCCAAACCAGTGTAGTAAAAGATTAAAATACGTTTCAGATGCTTTTTTCGCGCACTTGATAGTTATTTTCGAATTTTTCAAGTTCTACGACATGCCGGTTTCCTTGCGATGTTTTCCATTTCCTTCATATTAAAACTTATCGGCTTTACTCATAAACGCATCTAAACTTAAACAATGCTTAAACACTGCATAAGATTCACCTTGTCACTAATACTACTATATTACAATAATTACTTTTTAAAAACTAAAAAGAAAACCGACCATAAAATTATTTTGGTGGTTAGTGGAAGTGGACATGTATTTTGCTCATATATAATATGGGTAGACCAATTACACGAACTGCTCTGTACTGCACGTAACGAAAATATCATCAACATTTTATTTTTATTTTTGATGATAGTTTTAAACTATCATCAAAAATATTATTTCGATAAAATTTACATTAAAACAAAACCCTTTAAAACAAAAACTTATTTTCTAAATTGATTCAGGCGTCATTGAGTAATCGGTGAACATAAAATAAAGGATTCCGTCGAATTGAGAACCTCCTCCTTTTTTTAAGTCGGTTAAAAATAAACTATATCTAGGCAAAAGAAGGGCTACTTTTATATAGGTACCACGTGTGCGAAGCCTTGGGCAGCAGCTAGTAAAAATATATAAAAGATGTAAAAAACTCACTGTATTTCAGTTTTTCTTTAGTTTGGACTTAAACTTTATCAAAAGCGGACGAGTGGTTTTTAAAATATCAACAAAAATCAAAAAGTTGTATACATCGATGATATTTTTTATATTCATAAGGTCGGTTTTGTTTTTAGATTTAAAATGTAATTATCTTACTTAATTTTATCAAGGTCAGTTCAGCTGTGAAAACGTAACAAATAAACAGTCAACTAACAAATTAAAAGTTGTAATAGATAGGGACACTTTTGAATATAAAATATTAGTAAGGAGTGATGGAAGGCAGTCAAAGTACGTAATTTTATAAATTTAAAACTACATTCGACAGTAGATTTTTGCCAATAAAAATGCAGTTTCTACTAAAAATGTTATACAAGACTCATAAATATTCAGTGAAGCCCACCTACCCCATCACTAGGGGTCGTAGGCGGCGCCATATTTCATTTTAACCGGCCGTCGATAGCCAATATGAATAATGGCTTGCTCGGTACGTTTTGAATATACGCGTTAAGATTTCCAACAGTAATGTTGCTAGAAGTATTTCGGATATAATTCTGATGTTCATTTATATACTGGCCGTCAGCTCAGTTGGCTGTTGATCTGCCTTCTGCGCTTTATGTTGAGGGTTCGCTCCCAGGATAAACATTTGTGTGATGAACATAGGTGTTTGTTCTATGTCCAAATGTTATATATATGTTTTCTATCAGTCATTTGTGGGGCGATTATAGAACTTTGATACTATCAAAACATTGATACTAATAGCTTTCAGTTACTATTGATAAATTGGTATTACGGATCGCTGCGATTTCTATCGGCTTCTATCGCTAGTTACTATGTGAACTTGGTGTCAAACTATAACTCGACCGATTTACAAAGTACGATTGTGGTAGGAACCCTGTTTAGCGTACTAAGCATTTAAATACATCGCATATGATTGATTGATTGAAAGGTAACAAACTAACAGACTGATGGAAAGACTGTTGAATAGAATCTTCTTCTTTTCATGTTCTTCAATTCAAACCAATGTGGTGAAAGGATTAAAGTGCACCTCAAAGCCTCAGTACACTTTTAAATGAATAATATTTGTAAAAAAAAATTGTTGTCTATAAAGTCGGGTTACGATCGATAATTTTACGCCATAACGTCATAAGAAAACATTGATGAATAATTGCATACTTTTACCTATTAAAATGCGTCACAAGCCGAACGCTTAGGCCGATCGTACCTCTCTTTCTCTTATTCTGCGTTCTCTCTTGCACGCTCACCTCAGGCAGAACATGTCAAGTTATCGTCGAACAGCCGGCGTTCATCGTTTTAATAAGATGTTACGACGTCAATAATGATATATATAATTAATTGAAAAATACAAAAAAAATATATGAACAGCAATGATTAAAAATAACTTAAACTTAACACATATGCAAACAATAAAACAATGAGTTAATATTCTACGAGTATCAAAGCTTAGATTGCTTTCATAATAAATATTAGCATCAATGTAATTTGATTTGATTTGAGTTACTGGTGGGAGTAGCTAAACATGTGCAAAATTTGCATAAGCATTTGTCGATAAGATTATAATAAAATTACGTTTTTAAAACTAAAAAGACAACCGACTTCATGTCATACACAAGGTAGCTACTCTAAAACGTTGAGGAGTTCCCTTGACTGTCCTTCGTCTTCATCATCAGACCCCTGACAGTCACAACCCATCTAGGTGTATAGTTCTCATCAATACAAATGAATCAAGCCCAAACACCAGGTAATTGCTTTAAATCGTTGAGGAGTTCCCTCGACTGTCTTTTGGCTCTATCATCAGATCGACTCCAGACCTTCATTAAATAGTAGTGCTTAAAATACTGTCATAAGAAATAAACAAACGCACTAGTCACCACTACAATTTTCGAAAGTTGCCCTCTATTTCTCTGGGATGCCATCATCAGATCCTGGTTTCCTTATCATGGTACCACCCTTGAGATAACTCCTTCCCAACAAAAAAAGACGGTTCATAAACGACGAAGTTATCCGCGAACACACATAAAAAATACATATACGAATCGAATTGAGTAACCTCCTTTTTGTGAAGTCAGTTAAAAAATTAAATAAATATAAATTTTGGTGGATAAAGCACATAAAACCATCTAACCCCAAACTAAGTTTGTATGATGGTAATCAGATTACTGATAGAATACTTATATATTTTTAAATACATACAAGTTTTTTTTAGTTTATTTTCCATTTTAACAAAAGATACACAAACAATCTGGTAGCGGACAATAATGACATATTCCAATAACCTCTGAATGAATTCGCAAATGCTACTTTATATGTGTTATGTTATTTTATTAAATCCTTACTAATATTTTAAATGCGAAAGTCTGTCTGTCTGTCTCCCTTTCACGCCAAAACTACTGAACCGATTTAAATGAAATTTGGAACACAGATTGTCTGAAACCTGAGAAAGGACACAGGCTACTTTTTAATTGGAAAAAGTATAAAAGGGTTGAAATGGAAGATGAAAGATTGTATGAATGTATTGTCATTTTCAGAACTAGAAGCATACAATTTTAGGCTGTTGATTCCTACTAATATTATAAATGTGAAAGTTACTCTGTCTGTCTGTCTGTTACGTTTTCACGTCTAAACCGCTGAATCAATTTTGAACCTTGGAGAAGGGCATAGGCTACTTTTTATGTAGGTACCATGTGTGCTAAGTCGTGGGCAATAATTTGTAAAATGATGGCTACTCTACTGTATTGGGTAAATCCTGTAAAAACTGCTGTAAATAGATTTACATAAATAAATATATTTAAATTAAAATTAGAATCTAAAACCACTACGGTTTGTCCGGGCTATTTCGCCAGTTTACAAACAATAATAATTGATGTAGATATTTACAATGTAGATGTTTTCGTGATAATGTAGATGTTTACGTGATATAACAATATTTTGTTAATTCACATTAAGGTAAGCTAGTAGGTAGAAACTTAGAACAAACACAGAACTTGAGTATCTAGGTAGGTAGGTAAGCAACGCAAGTGTCTAACCACCTCGGTACTCACGATACCTACTATCTAGACATTAATTAAATAATATTTTTAATATTTTTCGAAGTTATGCTGTTACGTAAGTCTGAAGGTAAAAAATTAATTAGCCGAGGGAAGAGATAACAGGTTGTCCATTTGCCATACACATTGTTAACGCGCGGCGTATGGAACAGATTCCTTGCAATAGAACGAGTGCATGCAGGGTGTTCATTTATATTTAATAATAATTAATTGAAAAATATATTGTTAATAAATAACGTACTTGCGTTTGCACGAGTATAATTTTGCAATGGTTGAAGAGACCGCTGTCTGTCATGGAACTGAGTTTTGATTTTAGGTGGCACTAAAGTTTAAAATCTTTAATTGTAATTTACTAATGTCATCCAAGTAAGTTTTATAAGTTCGACTATAACTGTTGAGCCATCCTAATATAATATTATAAATGTGAATATAAATTTGTTTGTTACGCTTTCACGCGAAAAATACTTAACCGATCATCATGAAACTTTGTACACATATTTTGAACTTTTTTTTTTTGAGAAATTAGAAGTAACATAGGATACTTTTTACGAAAAAAAAATTACGAAAGATATTTATGTGGCAAAACAACGTTTGCCGGTTCAGCTAGTATTGTATGCATGAATCTGCAAGTGAGTTGTACACCATACGTTTAATCTTAAAGGGAATACGATTGTTTGAATAGTTATATTTGCTAGAAACTGCCTAAGCTTGCTCAACGTGATAAATCCAATTAAATTTACCATCTATTGTCAAACCAAGTATGTTATTTTTCAACAATGATAATGGATTGACATCTCTAACGTACATTATGTATGTTAGCACTCTGTAAGCAGTTATGGTCGTGGGCTATTAGGTTTTGTATGAAATACTGTTATAGATAATGAGATTTAATAACAAATAATTTGGTTTTACTTGAGTTAAGTATCATTATAAAAGTGACAGGAATTCCTACCAGCGATTACCAGGCACGTATCATCAGCAAACTAGTAGCATATATAATTGGTAATGCAGTTGCTCATGTCATTTACATAAGTCAAAAAATGCAAGGGCCCTAAAACTGAACTTTCGTTCCTTCTGTTACTGATAATATATGGGTTTACTGCTGGTGTAATTTATTTTTATTGTGCAGATACGGTTATTAACGTTATTTTCACACCAGGTTAACAAAGGACCACGATAATTATGATACTTTATAACACCCAGGTTAAATACCTATATTTATCACACAAATGTTTATATATATAGCTAGTTTTCACTTCAAAAATATCAAGCACATGTTAAAAATATCAAGTGTTTGATATTTTTGAAGTGAAAACTTCTTTAGCATCGTTGTCATTTGAAAGTCGATGAAACGAAAAAGCGACAGTAAAAAGAGACTGACACATAAATTCATACAAATTAACGTGGGAGACAATAAGATAAGAAGCATTATACAGTGTTTCTTATATTCGTGGTACTGTTTGTGCTCCAAAGTTTTGAAGGTTTCACTTCTACCACGTGTGAATTGCACACATGTTTTTTGAAGTAAAACTTCTTTAGCATCGTTGTGATTTGAAAGTCGATGAAACGAAACAGCGACAGTAATAAGGGACAGACACATAAATTCATAACATTTAACGTGTGAGAAAATGAGATGGGAAGCATTATACTTGTTTATTATATATTATATAACGTGTTTGTGCGCAAAGCTTGAGAAAAGGGATCACAATAACCGTGGTGTTTTGTATACGTATACGTATTATACGTTTGTTTTTTGAAGGTTTCACTTCTACAACGTGTAAATTTCACTCATGTTTTTTTTTATAGGATAAGTTTACAAATTCGTTTTTTAGTTTCAGTTTTCAGTTTTTCATGAAAAGCTCCCAGGAATTGCATGATCTAATTCCACCATCTCCTTTTCACAACAGGACAAGCAAACGTACCACTCATAACCATCCGTAACTTGTCGGCCTACCACCCTTACAAATAAAGTGCTTTGCTTCAACAATTATAATGCGTATAGCCATGTATTGGAATACTTTTCCATTTGTCTTTTTTTCCTAAAAACTACAATCAGGGTCACTTCAAGTCACGATAAAATAGATGTCTTCTAGACCTGCGAGCCCAATCTTTGGCCGCATAGCCACTTTCTCTGAGTCAAGATCGTGGTCAAACGTAGGTATATAAACAAAACGTTTGGAATAATGGACATTGGAACACATTTTGAATTGCAATTCATCAAAATTTATGTTTTTAGGGTTCCGTACCTCGAAAGGAAAAAACGGAGCCCTTATAGGATCACTTTGTTGTCCGTCCGTCCATCTGTCCGTCCGTCTGTCTGTCAAGACCCTTTTTCTCAGGAACGCGTAAAAGTATCAAGCTGAAATTTATATCAAATACTCAAATTTACTGTCCCTTAAAGCTGTGAAAAAATCGCAAATTTTCGACACTCGCAAGGGAATCAAAACCTACAGGGTACTTCCCGTGAACTCAGAATCTTGAAATTTGGTACGAAGCAATGACTTAAAACACAGATAAAGGAAAAATTGTGGATTTCATTTTGCAATAAAAATACCATAACTATGACTCGATTGTCGTGATGGGTGAACTTTTACTTATATACCTAAAGGTTTGTACGGAACCCTCGGTGCACTAGTGAGACTCGCACTAAGCCACTTTTTTACTTACATTTTCCTCTTTGACCTTACAATAATTCCAAAATTTACATGAATTTTTCCCTCGACGTCACATCGCAGCTAATCCAAACAAGGGGTTAGTCCTTAGTTAGCGTCCTATAAATTATTCACCCACCGAATTACTGAGAGACGCAAAAAACGTTGCCCAGAATTTACCTTCCGCGTAAAACGGAACGCTTAGTTTAAAATTCAAATTTGAAACGTCTAACACGGGCTCTGAGGCACTTCATCAAAACGCACTTTATGAAGAAATTTACTGTAAAACGTTTGGATTTTGTATTTCCCCTGTCAAGAAATAAATCTTAGGAGCTTATGGCCTAGCATATTTCTTATGTTCATTATTGGCCATAGATCGTCTGTTAAAGATGATTTAGGTGGCGTCAGTCAAGGTACAGAGCAGTTGATTGTAATTGAAAACGTTCATTCATGGATACACTCCAGCAATCTGAGGTGGGTAAAGTTTCCTCTCCACTGACGCCACTCTGCCTGGGATTCTGTTTGATAACGCAGGCCTTCCCAGGTACCACTAACCTCTGGACCTTGCCGACAGGACCCACAGGAAAGTCGAGTCAGTAGATGCGGTGTCGTTTCGGTTGAAGGTGCATAACGGCTGGCACCGAGCCGGGTTCGTTTCAAGTTTTCCTTCTCTGCTGCTAGCTCTTATATTATGAAGTCGATTATTACCCAGACAAGTAAAAATATTGTAAAAATGAAAAAAAAAATCAGTCAAATGCAAAAATTTTGCCTGAGAAGGTACCATATTATATTTATATCTCCCATCTTTTTTCAGCATCATGGTTATTTTACCATGATAAGACTAAATTTACCATAATATTATATTAAATCACCGAATATGTAATTTTGTAATCACAAAAAAGTTATGTCAAAATGTCATGTCATGTTATGTCATGTCAAAAAAATGTCAAAAAATACAAATTATCAATTCTCCGCCTCTGCCTTTACATGTTCTGTGGGCCTTCTGTGGGGTGTTTCATGCTAAATTGTCAACGGGAAGTACCTTATATATTTTGATTTACTGAAGAGTGTCAAAGTATGCGGTATATAATGACTGTATTTAGGCCATATTTTTAATTGCATTGATTTAGAAGCAGCTCCAAGTGACTTGGAACTCAAAGTATATGATATTAATATAAACTATATATATTTCACGCGTTCATGAGACAAAAGGTAAAGACACACAAAAAAACAGACGGACAACAAAGATAGCTTATAATTTGATTTGCAAGAATTTGTCTCGGGTCTGAGTGTTTTTCTATATATAATAAAAATTTGAATGTATTCACAAAAACAAAATAAAAAGTATATAAGTAGTTTATCAGTCATTAGTATATTAGTCAGTTATCCATAGCTTTGCTTACTTAAAAGCTGCTGCACCGTGTGAAATATCTGGCATTATTTATTTATGAGGGTCTCTTTTTTCTTTTGAATAACGGAACCCAGACGGAATATATTTAAAAGCTTGGTAAGCTTTTAAAAATTGTAATAGTAGCAAAAGCAAAGATATTATTATTACAGCTAGCATTCATAAACAGGTACAGCTACGGAATAAAATACCATTTCCATCTAAATTTAAATTTTCTCCAAACTATCTAAGGTTTTTTTCATTTAAATTCTTTTAGTTATGCATAGATTCGCGTACCTAAAGAAAAACGAAATACTTACGAAGTTTCGTTATGAATTTAAATGGTGCTTCGAGAATGTAAAAGGCAATAACTATAGTATAGAAGCGCAATTCCTTTTATGCTAAAAATACCGATAGGACTATTACGTAAAAGTTGCAGAAACAACAGCAATGAAAACGCAATAATCGCAAAAAAAACACAAAAAACGAGCAAGCCTTTTCTATTAGTAGCATCATGATGTGTAACTACTGACATTTCAGGAAAACGGGTTTATACCATCTGACGGCCAACTCTACCACAGCACGCGCTTATTAGTCAAATCAAACAACGCACGCCTCCTTGGCTTCCTGTAACTCACTTCCGTCCCTTTTAACGAAAACACTCCCACAGATTACAGAAAAGCGAGAAGTAAGACGTTTCATATAAAAAATCTGTTTTTACAAATGCTACAAAAGTTTCAAAAGCTATGATTTATTGAAGAATAGTTAGCTGACAGATTTGCAATCTATAACTCACTGTTACCTTGTATTCGTTTTTCGTGGATAAGCTAGTTATGTGAAAGATCATGCAAAAAAGACCTTGGCAAGTTCTACCATGACTTGGGTTAGGAGAAATTGGCACCTAAATTTACCTTGTATGTAAGACTGAAGTGAATGCTGCAGTTTTATGATTGTGATAGAGGAGTGCAGACTTGATGGATCGTAAGGCTGTGCGGGTGTTACCACTAGCAAACCTAAGTTTCGAATGCACATATATTCTGTCTTTTTGAATTTGATAACATCAAATATCATTCCTCCTAGATGTAGTTCTCTCCGTGAAGCCATATTTAACATTGACATACTATTCAGGTAAGGAGTTATATGACTATCGGCAGCACGCATTCTGCACTCGCTGCACCACTCGTTAAGTTCTAACAAGTATTCGAGGACCATAAACAATATCTTCATAGTTAAGCCTAGATAGGATTAATGCTTCACATAAAGCGATACGCGATTCTTCTGTCAGCTAGTTACGAATTTTGTAAATCACCTTAAGGCGGTAAAAACAACTTTCACTAAGTCTAGTACGTGGTTCTCAAACCTAAGCTGGTTATCAAAGATGATACCAAGGTTCCTTGCCTCACTCACCTGACCTACTTGTGTACCATTGATCTTAACATCAAGAGGATACTGTATTTTTTTTAGTTGAGTCTTAGTACCAAAAATCATATATTGAGACTTTGTGGGATTTAGTAAGTATGCATTGCGTAAGGACTAATCAGCGATCGAGTTTAGGTCTTTATTTAAACGCAAAACAGCTTCTGATATTCCCTCTGGTGCCTCTGACACGTACACTTGCACATCGTCACAATAACAGTGGAACATACAATGGCTAATGATTTTCGTTAGATCCGCAGTATATACAATAAAGAGCAGTGGACCCAGTATGGAGCCCTGGGGAACACCCCGGCTTATCGACATTGGCTCCAAATACAAAATAGAACCACTACTTTTTACCAATTTAACTGATTGGAATCGATTGTTTAAATAACTTTCGAACCACATAACAGACCCATGACTTAACCCATAATACGTTAACTTAGTAAGAAGAAGGGGAATATTAAGACAGTCAAATGCACGTGAGTAGTCAAGAAATGTTAGTACCGTGCTGTGACCATTATCTTGCACTACCATAATATTATCTGTGACGTCCAAAAGAGCGGTCGAAACCCTGATTGATGAGAAGGCAAAATGTTATTAGATTTCACATATTTTGCCAACTGGCCACTGATAGCTTTTTCAAGCAGCTTCGAGAGGTACGGTAGAATGCTTATTGGTCGAAGCTCTTTGAATTTAACGGGATTGTCATTTTTTGGTATAGGTGTCACGACGGCATTTTTCCATTGGCTAGGTACTGTACTCGTCACGATAGATTTATCTATTATTGCCGTTATCACATCCAGTGTGCATGGAAGCAAGAACATGATCATATCTCTACTTATCCCATCATCTCCAAGAGCATTTGATTTTATGGACATAATAATTTTCGACATCTCAATTGAGGTGATGGGCATCAATTCTAATGACTCTGTTGAAAATGTATTTAGACTGAAGAAGGACAGTTCAGAAGACGGCACTACTATCTCCCGGCACATTCAGAAAATGGGAATTTATTTTACTTTATTTTACTTGCATCACGAGTCGATAACCACATTTGTTCGATTAAGTCGTTAGGTCTAGGCAAGTAATGGACACTTATACCAGCCCTAATATAAAAGCCTAGTCCACCGCCAATCCCATTGCAGACATGCAGCGGGCGCGGGGCAATGCGCAGTCGATATCCAGGCACGGCCGGCGCGCGCGCTCCCGGCGGCGCATCTTGCCCACTCCTTATCCAGGTCTCATTAATAGCGATAATATCCGCACAAAAACGTGTCATAGCAATGATAAAACTATCATGCCCCGTGTTTAACTTAGAGCCCATAATGATTTTTTTCTAGGTAAACAAAGTACTTACAAGCCATCAGGCAGGAATGTGCAGTTGTAAAAGGTGTGGTTAGTGTGTAGTGTGAGTGCAAGTGACATGTTATAACGTAGGATATTTCCTCTCTTTCTCTAACCGCAACACCCACAACACCGTTCAAGTTAATAGGAGGTAGTACACGGGATATAATAACGAAGAATAACAATAGGTGCTCATAATAAACAAACACCACCATCATGGATATGCTGCTCATAGATAAGCCGCACAGGTGCAGTTGACACATTGTTTTATAAACTACTACTGCGTAAAAACAATACAACATGAAAAGAAAAAGATAAATTAATTTGACAAAATTATGAAATTGAAAGGAAGGTTTAACATGAATGGTAAAACTAGCTGCCAGGAGCGTCAACGGCCTGAGTTCCAAAAACCCGGTGTAGGTCACCTTCCGTGCGAATACGGTGACGCGGGGAGTCTGTGCCCTGCTGCCTACGTGCGTAGATCTTCCCGTCACGGGTCCAGACGAACCTCCAGCCTAGCCGATTTCCGACTTCCCGTGCTTGCTGGAACAACTGCCGGTTTGACTTGGTCAACCTCTCGTTGACGTAGAATCGTCGATGTGGAGCAGGTAAGCCCGTGTCCTCCGTTGTGATGCCACGGCGAACTCGCGCCGCCAGCATCAGCTGATCACGATTAGCGAGTAGCGGGCGGGGGTGGGGAGCGCGGGACGCCTCATGAGAATCAAGGGTCCTCCCAACTCTGGTGACGCTCAATAAATCATGCTTAACCAGCTTGACACCCAGTTTTATACTCAGAGTGCTCACAAGTTGCATTAAACTTTCCCCTTTTTCCTCTACTACGCCAGTGATTTTCAAATCATTACAAAGCAGATCTTGATCCCGGTCATTGATTTCACCCTTAAGCTGTTCGATGGTCTCCACCAACGAGCCACTGTTGACCCCAACTGTGGCTCCCTCAGTAAAGCGTGCCGCTAAGTTCCCGACACGGGTCTCTAGTTGTCCGATTTACACTCACATTCGTTTACCCTGAGAGCCAAACTTGACATAGTCCCATTTAAAATTCCCATTTGTAAACGTGTGGCTTGCATTTCATCTTTAAACTGACGAACTTCCATCACCAGTAGCTGCATATCAGAGAGTTCGATCGTCTCATTGTGTGCTACACTGTCATTCATCAGATCCTGAGGGCTCATCAATGCTGCTCCACGGCTGTGGCTAACGCAACTAATAGCTCCACGAACCGGAGTGTTTGTGTTATCGACCTTAGGCCGCTTACTCACACAAAACACACATTTCCAATTAGCCTTGCCTTCCGCCGTCATGAAACCAGTAAAATAATTTTCGGTGAAATTCGCACAGTCGAGGTCATAAGACTGATTACACTCGCAACATTTTAACTGACTGCCAATTATAGGTTTCCTACAACCGGCACACTCCTTATCCATCTTTGACATACTGCTTTGTAGAATAATAAAATACAAAAAAAATAAATATGCAAAAAGAAATCTCTCCAGTTGAAAACCGATAAAGGTGTCTCACGAATTTCAATCCAACGCCATATGCGCTTCGCCAACGTTGCTTTTGCAGGTTCAATGAATTATACTACCACTGTGCGGCTGAACACATATGCACAACGCAACCGGTTGTTGTGACACAGTCTGTGACCAGTTCAAAGTCAAGGTCAAATGACACGACACACATCAACAAACAGCTGTTTTATACTTTATTTTGCACGACACAATCACAGATCGTTCAAGTCCAACACACACATCAATCGCTCAGAAAAGTCACTAGGATAGCACTGATATCTGATTAACTTTGATTTACAAGGTTTACTGCGCGCAATGAATTTTTTCAATACGATAAGTCAATGAACCTGCAGTCGGTAACTCGCTCAACTTGTCACTCAAAGCACATAATCCATGTGATTTGTATTAAATAAAAATGTGTTTATTTTGCAACCCGCTGCCTATTACTTGCATGTTGCCCTTTCACAGGTGAACATCGCTTAGCAGAGATTTTAGCGAACAGATAGTGTGTTTGACAGCAGTGGTAGCGTAATTCACGTAATTTGTTAGCTTTACTGAATAACGTAATCTGGTAACGATCGTAATGAAATGCTTTCAAGACATACTGCTTTATTTATAGGTCTTTTGAATAGTTGTATTTTCTGCTACTTTGATAACCTGAAGACGTTTTGATCGCTAAGCAAATTTGTATTATAAACTAAAGAAAAAACGAATGCTGCTTTTTTACACGCACTCTCACACACACAAATACATACTCTCCTGGGCTCTCAAGAAACTAGAAAAAGTAAATAAGTAATTAATGGGGTACACGGTGCGCTTCTATGACAAGCTTAATGAAAATGCAACTGAACTACCTATTAAGAAATTTAAAGCACACATAAAATGTAGTCTTTTGAAGAAAGCTTATTATAATATAAATGACTATATTATTGATAAGAATGCATGGCCTCATGTCGCTCTGCCCTCAGACAGTTAACCGATACACTTGAAATGATAAACTCTCTTGTATTCGTTTTTCGTAGTTAAGGTAGTTATAAGATGGATCATGCAAAAAAGCGCTAGGACCAGGAGGAGTTTCTTGCCAGTTCTATTCGGGATTGGGTAAGGATGAATTGGCACCTAAATGCACCTAGTATGTAAGACGTTTCAAGGTGATCCTTGTGATTGTATTGAATAATGTATCTTTTGACTTCGACTTTGTCTTTGAGTTAAGGTAGTTATAAGATGGATCATGTAAAAAGCGCTAGGACCAAGAGGAGTTTCTTGCCAGTTTTTCTCGGGCTTGGGTTAGGATGAATTGGCACCTAAATTTACCTAGTATGTAAGACGTTTCAAAGTGATCCTTGTCATTGTGTTGAATAAAGTATTGACTTTGATAGACTTTGACTTTGAGTACATTTATTACGTTTTGCGTACAATATTAGGACGCCACACGTACAAAGTCATAAGGACATTACGTGGGAGTTCTGCTTCTAAAAACTATTAGCAATAATAACACGCCCCAGGTGCAAAATGTCCCGGCTTTAATCGCAACTAATTAGGCAAGTGAAAGTTTTTCGGGACTCGCGACATTTGGAACAGTTGTATGAATAAATTCAGCACCAGTTAATAAAATACGTTAGAACAGTTGGTAATCGCTTCTGATGTTTAATTAGTCTGTTCATAAACGAGTTGTGGGACATTGCATTTTGGGTTTTACGTCATTGACATAAATTTCATCCTGCGGCTCTTCTTTTAAAGAACACCATAAAAAAAACACAGAACTATAAGCCTATTCAAAATCTATTAACGTATTAAAAATCTATAATATTGCAGGGACGTTTAGTTTCAGGCAAAATTACTTCAATTTGTAAGTACCATACTCTTTTTAAACAAAAATGTTTTATTCCTGCGTAGGGGTGTGTAAAACGAATGATTAATCTAATACAGCTTTACGAGAGAGCGAGACAACGCCAATATTTCGTATAGCGTTATCACTTTTGCACTTGATATGGAACACGTTCCAAAATACGCATATATACATAAATTTCTAACATATAGTTAGATAATTTGCTTGTTTAATTGAATATATTAAAAAAGCAGATTAGATTTGACGTATGAACAATATTACTTGCTCTCAAAAGATAGTTCATGGTACTGATTGAGTGAATAACTCATAGTGACGTCACCAAAACTGCGCTAACCCTACAATATTAAAGTAAGCTTGCATATCGGTCATGATATGAAATTTGAGTCTATTTTTGTTTCAATATTGTTTCAAGAGTCCATAGTAAGCTCCAGAATTAAAAACTGTAGCATAATCACAAAAATTACTTACAGAGAAATCAAGTAAGTACGTAGGTATGGAGACCAAAAAAAAACAAAAAGAACGAACGAACGAACGAAAAGATTGCTCACCATCAACCTACCTATCTAGTGACTATCTATTCTGGTAGACCGTAGGCTCAACTAGTCCCTCGCTATATGTGCAGCCAAAAAAGTTCTGACCCCAGCCTTACATGTTATTATGATGATGATACGAGTATTTATGAACAATGCACACAACGCCATCTAGCCCCAAACTAAGTATACCTTGTATTATGGTAACCAAATATATATATAAACAAAGTCGCTTCCCACTGTCTCTCAGTCCTGTTGTGTGTCTGTCTGTTAGATTTAAAACTACGCAACGGATTTTGATGCGATTTTTTTAATAGATAGAGTGATTCAAGAGGAACGTTTATATGTAAAATACATGCATAATATAGTAGAGAAACACTGATAAGTTTAGAGGTTTTTAATGTGGTTCACGTTACCAAAAGGCGACACTACGTACGTAATTTATATGTACGTAAATTATATGTATAATACATCACTACATAGTATAAAACAAAGTCGCTTCCCGCTGTCTGTCTGTTCCTTTGTATGCTTAGATCTTTAAAACTACGCAACGGATTTTGATAGGGTTTTTTTTAATGCATAGAGTGGTTCAAGAGAAAGGTTTACATTTATAATACATGCATAATATAGTAGAGAAACACTGATAATTTTAGAGGTTTCTAATGTGATGTCGTAAATAAACATTTTTATTCCGCTTACATTGCAAACGCTGGCTGAATCCTACGAGACAGATCAAAATAATGTACTACAGTATTGTTCACCTTAAAAAGGTTTAAAAAAAAGTCCGCAATGGTATATGTCTCTTAGGATATGTTATTCTTTTAGATAACGTTGTATATAAAGACATTCTGTAGGATATTTAGTACCAGTATTGCACCCGTGCGAAGCCGGGGCGTGTCGCTAGTGCATAATATAGTAATATAGTAGAGAAACACTGATCAGTTTAGAGATTTTAAATGTGATTAACGTTACCAAAAGGCGACACTGTACGTAAATTTTAGTTAAAGATTCTGTCATGTTTGTCAGTGAAGACTTTATTTTAAGCTAGCAATCATATTAGCTCATATTATTGTGTTTTGTAATACTGGTAAGACTTAATAAGTTAACCAATTGGGTTTTGAGGTTTGTTCTGATATGAAGAACTAGCTGTTGTTCCCGACTTTGTCCGCATTTTTTTTTTGAAAGGTATTGTATCTTAAATCCTTTCCTAGGATGCAATTTCTCTCCTTGCAAAATTTTATTGATAATTTTCAAACCAATCACACCTACCCATTAAAAAGATTCCATACAAACATTCACACATAATTTACCTCCTTTATAAGAGTTATTTTGAAAACTCCTAAAACACGAGTCCATTTATTTTGTATTTTAAGTATCCAAACCAAGTTTCTAAGAAATCACACCACCCGTTAAAAAGTTCCCATACAAACTTTGAAACCCCATTTTACCCCCTTGTTAGGGTTATTTTGAAAAGTCCTGATACTCTTGTCTATTTATTTTGCATTTCATTTATTCATATCAAGTTTCAAGCAAATCGCACCACACGTTAGAAAGTTTCATACATTAGTTTTCAACCCTTTTCACCCTCTTAGGGGTTGAATTTTAAAAAATCCGGCCTAATTTTCCCGGGTAGTTTTGCTGTTACAGCAAGCTACCTTCCAAATTTCAGCTTTCTAGCTTCAGCGGTTTTGGCTCGGCGATAATGAATCAGTTAGTCAGTCAGGTTAAGCTCTTTTATAAGTATAGATGTAGTTATTTTATTTTGCTTGGTGGAAACGCAAGCGTGACATTTGATAGCGCTTGGACATGGCTTTGATTATGGATTGGTGACTTATACTTTTTCTCGAAGCGTAATATTTCTTATGTTTATGCTAAATTACATCTTGACAATTATAAATTACATAGGGAAATCAAATCAACACGTTATAAAAACAACCCAGTTATTCCGAAACATAGACTTGCTACTTGCTACTTATTTTTAAATAAATTACATTAAACATGACGTGACGAGCTGGACTCCGTTAGCAGACAATGGTGTTGGACCGAAATCATTGGAAAACTCGAGGGGAGGCCTTTGCTCAGCAGTGGGACAGTACGGACTAAAAATAACAACAACAACATATAAACAAAATAAACTTAGATATTAAGGACTTTACGAGAAAATAAGGACATTTTTATTGTATAAATCTTATTATGTTATTGACGAAACTCTAAATTAATTTTGTCTAATTATAAAGTACTTTGCTTTTTCAGTCAAAAATGGTATTAATATATCTGATTTAATTATCTTTATTGTAAAAATGAGACCTTTTCTAGTGTACAAAATGTATTAAAAGGAATAAAATTTTTAAATTGAAAAGGACATATTATATTTTGTCTAAGGATATTATGTCCTGGGATGAAGAATTGAGTCACCCTATATAACAGTCTACTCTTAAAAAAAGGGTCGTGACGGAAATTCGTGACGGAAAAACCATACCCTTTTTTTCACCTAGCCCCCATCTGCCAAGTCCGTACCGTGGAACTTTGCTCTAACTGTGGTGGCAACCACTGAGACAGACTATTGTTGTAGGATCCTACCAGTTATATTATTCTTGTGGCAGCTACGACCGGAGGCACTCGTGGAACAAAAGATTCAAGCTATTATAGTCAGGCCATGACGAAGGCTTTCAAGTGGTTTTAATGACGACCACTGTGGTGCAGTGGGCTAATGCCCGGCTCAGACACAAATGGTTGCGGGTACGATTTCCGCCGCGGAACAAATTTTTGTATTATCTGCAAGATTTGTCTGTAGTCTGGGTATTACTAAAATATAATATGTATGTATTTACAATAAGAAATAAAAAAAAGTTTCTAGGTAGTATATCAGTCATGTGGTACCCATAACACAAGCTCTGCTTACTTTGGGGCCAGATGAAGCTCAGAGTCGCGCAACGTGCTATGGAGAGAGCTATGTTGGGTATTTCGCTACATGTTAAAATCCACAACGAGGAAATCCGTAGAAGAACCAAAGTCCAAATGTGCAAGTTGAAGTGGCCATATAGCTCGCAGAACTGATAACCGTTGGGGAATAAAAGTTCTCGAATGGCGACCAAGGACAGGAAAACGAAGCGTAGGACGATCCCCCACCCGATGGACTGACGACATTGTAAAGATCGCTGGAAGTCGGTGGTTGGAGAGGGCTCAAAATCGTTCTTCCTGGAAATCTATTGGGGAGGCCTATGTTCAGCAGTGGACTTCTTAAAGGCTGATGATGGTGATGATGATTGTGTTTAACTCATACGACCTTATATACTATTGTTGGAATAAATAGATAAATAGACCATGTTGACCTCAACTAAAAACAACTCTCTTTTGATTTGATTATGCGGCCATCAAATCGCATAAGTTGGACAATAAAGTCGCTAGTGCCGGATATTATCGTGTTTGTTCCCTTGTGACAAGAGTGACAAAAAGTTTCGGCTGAAACCAAACCGAATTTCAGTTTTTTCTAACCGAAACCGATTTCAAGAGGTTTATTCTGCTTTTTGCAAATAATAACATGATGTCGAAAACATTAATCAATCGAAAAATTTAATGAACAATATAAGTTTGAAAATAAAAAAAACGTGTGCGTCTCGGGACACCCGTAAGAAGTGATAACTTAAACTAATCTAACTAGCGCTGTGGGTTAGAGTGAGAGAGGAGGATCCTGCCTACCGCTGCCGTATGTGTGAAGAAAGGGAAGCCAGACAGACCGGCGCCGTATCGCGTTACGCAACGAATCAGTTTACCCTCACTTTAATCAAATTTTGAAACTAACAACTAATTATTCCAGATAAAACTGAGTGAAATTGAGTAGACCAAAGGTTAAAGTAATAAACCATTATTAATTTTATTATGAAAAAGTCAAAACTACGTGTTTTCAGGTATTAAAAAACACATTTTAATTGACTGTAACTATGAAGTTATTATTTTATGATTTAGTTCTTACAAAAAACAAAATTTTATGTATATTAATGAATAATCCACCAAAATGTATTTATTTGACGACCACTGTGGCGCAGTGGGTCAAGGCCCTGCTGAGACGCAGAAGGAATCGAGTCCGCAACTCGATTCCTGCCGTGAGACAATTTTTTATATAAAGTGCAAGTTTTTGTTTCGGGTCTAGCTGTTTCTACGTATAAATGTATGTATTTACAAAAAAGTAATATCATTCATGTGGTACCTATAACACAAGCACTGCTTACTTTGCGGCCAGATAATGCTGTGTGAAATGTCCAGCTTATTGTCCAGTTTATTTTTATTTACTTATTAAATAGTACTTTCTTTTCTTTTTATATATAGAATGTATACTTGTAAATATTTGAAGTTCAAATAAATTTTAAGTAAATCTTTTGAAGCATTTGGATAATTAGATCTTATTTTGTTTTAATTTAGAAAAATAACCGAAATAACGTAAAACCTGCCCCCATCACTACTTGTAAACAAAACGTGGTCTCACAGCAACCTGAATAACGACACAAGTTTTATTAAAAAATCCCCGAATTGCCCCCAGTCGCCCCCAGCGGGTAAAGTTGGGGTAATGTCTGCTAACGGCCGCAAAAAAACCAATGTAATTTCTCTTAGCTGAAGTCGCTTGAACATAATTGATAATGTTTTAATTTTATCACTTTTCTTTAAAGATTTAGATAAGTAATCTGAGCTGGATGTATCTGCTCATCCAACCTGAAAGCATCTAAGTACTGACAATAGATACAGTTGCAGCTGACAATAATGATCGTAAAGACATGCTTGTGCACTTGTCAAAACGCCCGCACCAATCGCAATCTATTTCTAGTTAGAAGGAACCTTGCGACGTCCCATTGCAGTCGCTTTGGTCGTTCGTCTCAATTCGGGATTATTGAACATGCCACCGGTGCATCCGAGCGTATTCCAGCAAGAGAACGCGGGAATACGCTCACAGTATCATATGAATGTGATCAGCACTAGTTTCAATAAATTATTTTGGAAAATACGAGTTTTTATTCTACTAAGTATTATTGGAACAAAGTCCCTTATCGCACGGTACGGACTTGGCGGATGGCAAGACGAAAAAAGTATAAGGTTTTCCGTCACTAATTTTTTTAGTGTATAAGGTGACACGATTCTTCATCCCCGGACAAAATATCCACTGACAAAATATCCCCAGACAAAATCATTACATAGTATAAAACAAAGTCGCCTCCCGCTGTCTACCTGTCCCGATGTATGCTTAGATCTTTGAAACAATGCAATAGTTTTTAATGTGTTTTTTTTTAATAGATAAAGTAATTTAAGAGGAAGGTTTACATGTATAAAACATGCATAATATAGTTGAGAAACACTGATAATTTTAATAATAATAATCAATTTAACCTAAACTATTTAAAACTATGGACTTCATTTTCTACTGGCCGTAATTAAATAATAACTTATAGATAAAAAAAAAAGTTTCTGACTTCTAATAAAGTGCCCAAAAGGCTGGCAACGTAACCTTGTTGAATAACCGTACAAATCCTTTGTCCGAGGTAATCAAAATTAAAAACTTAAATCACTTCATCGAATAAAATAGTACTATATTTTTTTTATATATTTTTAACACAAAATCCATAGCTCTCAGTATTAAACAATATATATATATCTCATAACATAACATACAGCGAATAATGGATTTTCATTTTATTAACAGGGTTTTTTTATATAACGACAGTCACTAATAAATTGGTAGGTTCACATATTAATATACCTACATATGCACATATAATCATACCTAATAATATTTTTCTAATTAATAATATGATTGATTGATGATTAATGGTGATAATACTAATGATGAATACCTGATATCAAACAATACAAATATGTTAAACTAAAAAGTTATAAATACAAATTTAAAATTAATTTCACTTTTAAAAGTTTCGTGAGTTGTACTTGTACATTTTGATAAAACACGGACTTTACTCACGTATTATTTTGTCGATGAGGCACCAACACTGTTTCGATACATCTAGAGAATCTTCATCATTCATGTTCGAACCGTGAAACCGTATCATTTTTTTGTTCAACTTTTTCGTAATTGTGTACATTTTGTTTTAGTAATATTTATAACAATTAATTTTAATAAAACACGTGCTTTACTCACGTTTTATTTTGTCGATGGAGGCACCAACACTGTTTCGATTCATCTAGAGAATCTTCATCATTCATGTGCGAACCGTGAACTCGAGCGGCAACTAGCGGACCGCGGATCAAACTCACCCTGATGAAGATTCTCTAGATGAATCGAAACAGTGTTGGTGCCTCCATCGACAAAATAAAACGTGAGTAAAGCACGTGTTTTATTAAAATTAATTGTTATAAATATTACTAAAACAAAATGTACACAATTACGAAAAAGTTGAACAAAAAAATGATACGGTTTCACGGTTCGCACATGAATGATGAAGATTCTCTAAAATTAATTGTTATAAATATTACAAAAACAAAATGTACTCAATTACGAAAAAGTTTAACAAAAAAATTATACGGTACTAAATTTTATTGTTATCAGTAATTACAAAAATAAAAAATAAAATCGGGTTGCACTCCGAGAGTGCCGACAGAAGTGAAAACTTATTTTGGCGCGTTTGAGTTTAGTAATTAATCACTTCAAAATCAGAAATTATGGCGACTGCCAATCAGATACTGAACGAACACAGATGATGCAATATTTTTTGTTCAGAATGTGGAAAATAATATTATCTATATAATATTATTATCTTAATATTATTATCTTAATATTATCTTATCATCAGTTTACTGAGTCAGTAAACTTCTCCATACAAAAGTAGACTGTAAACATGTCAATTAAGGTTTATAATCAAATGGAGCGCGGCAGCCGGCTGCGTCTCGCCCCAAACGGTAACGGTGTAGCGTATCCAGAGGTTTTACCTCATCTAAAAATATGCGTACCGCGCTAAAAGAAGTTTTCACTTCAAAAACATAAAATTACACAATTACACTCTCACTTACCCTCACTCACACTCACACTCTTACTCACAACCTTTTCATTTAAAATTTGAAGAACATCATGAGTATCTATTTTATAATCATTCTATAGTTTATTTATAACATAAGAATGGCTAGGACAGACTATACTTAAACATCACACTAGTTAATAATATATTAAGTTTTTATTAGTCGTTGAGAACGACGTTGTCACGTTGTGACGTTGACCAGTTGTCAGAATCACCAAACATTACCTATATTTTGCACATTCTGTATTCCGTTGGTGACAGGTTGCAAGCTGTTTGCCACTTATTATCAATAGCGAGACCTTCGAATTTAAGGTTCTAGGATGATGTTTTCCATCATGGTTCGCATTTCATCTCACAATGCGCTGTTATCTAGTGTGTTAAGTCTTTAGTGCCTTTTTTAATATTAAAAGTATTAAATTATTCATAATTTTCACTTGGATAATAGGAACTTGGCACTGGAGTTCCAGACAATTGAAAAGAGATAGGCATTTATGCAGCAACGGAGCAGCATTATTTTATCAACCGACTTCAAAAAAGAAAGAGGTTCTCAATTCGCATGTATTTTTTTTATTTTGTTACCTCATAACTCCGTCATTTATGAATCATTTTGAAAAATCTAAATCCCATATAAATTTCATAAAAATCAGTTTAGTAGTTAGGTTTTTAATAAAAAAAACAAAAAAATATGTCATCCAGTTGGATGAAACGAAATTTAGATATTTTGCGTTTTTTATACCTGAAATAGGTTGTCTTTTTAGTTTTTAAATCGTAATTATCTATATAAAAAATCAATTGCCTTGCGAAGATCTTACAAACACTCGAAAATGGCTCAACTGATTTTTTTTTATTGCATCAGTTCTGGGGTGGTACAAATGTCACCGTGTCATCTACTGTCTAATAAATTAATTGACCACTGCGCTGGTTTTACCGGTCTCGTTTTGGAAACTCCTTGCTTAGGTGCATTTAGACCTCAAAATGAAAACTACTTGAACGCAAGTGATTCAACCGCTGCTAAGCTACAAGGATTTCAGTGGATTTTGACAAATGTTTCAGAAACTAGAACACAGCTCCCTAAATTAATATAACCGTCCCAAAGTGACTTAAATTCCTTAGTAACAAGAGGGCATAGTGCCTAGTTCCCGAAGGTTGGGCTACTAAGCGTTTGAAGTTTTGTAAGGGTCGAATTTTGGGATCTTCTCTGTTTATGTATGAAGGATCTAATTATGGAGCTGACGGTTGTATGCACGGATGTACCGGCTTTACCCAGAGCTGTAGGAACGGAGTTTATCATATAATAATGGAAGTAAAAAACAGCTGGCACTGCATTATAATGTAAGCTCATAGAGGGCATATTAATTGTCAAAAGCAGTATCATGAAAAAATATACAATAAAAAAACTGCTGAACATTTCAGACAACATCATCTGGCCCCAAAGTAAGCAGAGCTTGTGTTAGCTTGTTTGGGGTACCACATGACTGTGGTACCCCAAACTGTGGACTGTGGACTGTGTAACACGCCGTATATACTTTTTATTTTTGTAAATACATACATATTATAAAGGCGCAGTGGGCTTAGGTTCGGCTGAGACGCAAAAGGTTGCAGCTTCGATTCCCGCCGTGGGACAAATGTTTGTATGATCTGCAAGTATTTGTCTAGGGTCTGGGTGTTTTTATGTAAAATATGTATGTATTTACAAAGTAAAAAGTATATCAGTCATGTGGTACCCATAACACAAGCTTTGCTTACTTTGGGGCCAGATGATGCTGTGTGAAATGTCCGGTATTATTATTATTATCATAAGTATGTATTTAAAAATATATAAATATTCTATTAGTCATCGGGTCACCATAATACAAGCTATGCTTAGTTTGGGACTTGATGGTGTTGTGTGCATTGTCCAGCAATATTTATTTATTTATTTATTATACATAAAAACACCCAGACCCGAGACAAATACTTGCAGTTCATACAAACATTTGTCCCGCGGCGGGAACCTGCAACATTTTGCCTCTCAGCCGAACCTAAGCCCACTACGCCACAGAGGTCGTCAAATGGTTATAGGGTTATCATGGTTATAGGGGACGATTATTACGATTAAATGCATCTGTATATGAGTTCCAATATATAGACTTGATTGATGACAGTCTTTATATTATTTTTAATAATATAAGAGTATTTTTGTGTTTAAATTAAGACAACTAGAGTTTTGGTGATTTTTTTTTAATGAAAGAGTCGTGGGATGATCTTTATGTCAGTGACATAGGAATCAAAATACAATGACTCTTCTACTTTACTTTATTACTATAATATCATAACTTGCTCACTGAAGCATTAGATCATTCAAAGATGGCCACGCTGTACATGGTTAGACTCATTTGTTTTATAGTTAAATAAGACTGGTTTACAAGATGTAGGTGTCATAAGGTATTAAACTTATTATCCAGAGGTTAGATAGTCATAGAAGCTCATTTACATTATTTGGCGGGCGGGTCCAACTCATGTCTGAAATTATTTTGCAAATCTAAGCGTTGTGCTTTATCCAAACCCTGGAACCTTTTCGGGTTTATTTAATCCTCATGAAGAAATTCAAGGCGTAAATAAAGTTTATAAAAAGTTATCGGATTTCAACGTCTTGTTTCTGTACCTAAATACCAAAATACATTTATTTTATTATTTTATGTCGTTCCACGTTAAAACAAATTAACTATATTCTTTGAAAAAATACTGGTATCATCATCATCATTAGCCCGTTTCAGTCCACCGCCGCAGGGCTGACTCCCATGGCAAGCCACTGAGATCGATCTTCAGCTCTCTTCCTCCAATCCTTGCCCGCTGCCTTACGAATATCATCGTCCCACCTAGCTACAGGGTGCCCTACACTACGTTTGGCAACATGTAGCCTCCACTCAAAAAACATTCTGCCCCAACGGCCATCGCAAAAAAAATCCTGGTAGAGGGATTTTTTTGTCAAAATATTTTTCCATTATATTCCAGCCTCGGGTGCTCTGAGCTTTTATTCATTTTTCACAACTGTTTTTATTCTTAAAACTAACAAAACAAGTCGTTTTGACAGGTAACGATACTATTACAAACTGGTAAAATTATCGCTATTTAGTACGCGCAATGTATTAATAGAAAACACTTACCTTTACTTACCTGTATGTATGACTTACGGGTAAACAGTGCACCAATAGCCAGTCAGTCGGGACAGGGTCTAACCAACATAAGTACCTAACATAATATGACAAAAAAACTTGGGATGAAACTGCTTCAACTCCACCTGACATCCGTAACAAAATTGGCAAGGATCATACAAAAAGGTGTTAGGACCAGATGAGTTTCTTGCCGGATTCTTCTTGAACTGGGGTTTGAGGAACCGGCACCTAGATTCACTAGCATGTAAGAAGACGATTTTAAGTGGTCCTTGTGATTTTATGGATTAAAGTATGTTTTGATTTGATTTGAGTAATTATATATTATTATATTTGCGAGTGGAATGACTTGCTTGATGCACGAATGCAAGAGAATGTTTTAAATGTGGGCTAGGAAGTCTAGTATAAGTTTCTAACCTGGCGTAAACTGACATACCTTTTAATCTTATGTCGTTATATTTTCTTAAAATTATAAAACAATTATTGACATGTAAATAATCTTGACTTATTTATTTATACCGCTTTAGTTGATTTACTGTCATGGTTATAAATTGAAAGAATATTTATTCCTTCAATCATAAATTAAAGTCGAAGTCAAAAGATACTTTATTCAATACAATAACAAGGATCACTTTGAAACGTCTTACTTATAAATAATCATAGCCTGTTCACAGGCATGTCTGCTGTCCAAAAATATCGCCTATAATCATTTCATTTTCATTCGACAACACATATCGAAATCATCATTATCATCAACAATTTTCCTGCATATATTCCGCTTGAAATAATCTTTAAAAGTATAATTATTCAAACTGCTTTCAAATTTGGGTATAGATTTAAACCGGCTTACTGTTTTGTTATTCGAATATAAACCACAAAATTAATTTGAGACAGCTATTAAAATTAATATTCTAACAAATTCTGCGGTCGGCTGTTGCGAACTTTAGAGTATTTAAACTTTATCCCAATTTCAATACTACATAGCACATAGGTAAATTAATTTATAATTTACCTACTCGTATGTTCCACAACAAATTAGTTATGAATTATGAAAAATAATACTCAGAATCAGGAATCGGAATCAAAATTCACGTATAACGAAAGGCAAATTTGATTTTACATTCGGATTAAGATAAAACTTTGTACAAAATGAAACTATTTTTAACCGACTTTATCAAAAAAGAGGAGGTTCTCAATTCGTCGGAATATCGTTTTTTTTTGTAATGTATAATGTATTGTAAAATGTATTATAGGCTCAAATTTCACTCAATGAAGTCGGTTTTCTTTTTAGTTTTTAAAACGTAATTATTACTTTAGCTTTGACCGCCGTCATAACAGCCTGGCCACATTAAAGCCTATTTTAATACAGAAGTCCTTAGATATAAACGACACTTGTGGTCAAAAATCAAATAAAGACACGGAAGTAGTAAAATTGATCTATGGAACTCTGATTGTTAAATCTACATCAACTTAAAACTATTGTGTGTGATTTCACTTCGGTTTAATTTTGATGTAAGTTCAAATGGTGGAAGCACATGTTCTCAATCGGCTCTAAACTTGAAGCTCTCGTTAATAACGGAGCCAGCAGAGCACATTTTATGGTTACAGGAGCACGAACAATATTTTATAGAGTTCGGGAATGTTGGTTAAACTTTCAAAAACAAAGCTTAAAAAGCTACACTTTTAACTTCTAAATAATTTTCTACAATGCCCTAACTTTTACAACTTGGACAGTAGAATATAATGATACTACCTTTAATGGTAGGTTTTTGAGACTCCTTTCATCTCCCTGTCCTTGCTCCTTTCTATTTAGGTCAGCGCAATACTTTGCTCTATTCCAATATCCTATATCAGTATTCAATACATTCTTGCCCACGCCATCTTTAACATTATTTATCAACTTCTAGCCTGTCAGCTCAGTTGGTAGTAGCTCTGCCTTCTGTGCTGTAGGTTGAGGGTTCGATTTCCTCCCAGGATAAACATTTGTGTGAAGAACACAGGTGATTGTTGTGTGTCTGGGTGTTATAAAGTATCATTAGTATGTTTTTAAAAATATATGAGTATTCTATCAGTCATCTAGTCACCATAATACAAACTATGCTTAGTTTGGGACTAGATGGTGTTGTGTGCATTGTCCAGCAATATTTATTATTATTTTTATTTATTCTCTTTGTCTTTCTCTTCCCCTATTTCCCTCTTGATATATAAGTAACTACACGCTGATTACTATGCTCACAGAAAGCACGGTTGGTTATGTTTTACTAACTCTGGATACAACGTAGCCGTAGTACTAATATTTGTGTAGTATGTACACATTTCTAAGTAGCTAAGATAGATTTTCCAAACCCAAACTATATAGTACGGAGTTTAGAGCGGCTACTGTGGAAACTTTTACAATACAGTTCGGTCCATTTATGTAAATACAGGAAGGGTGTTCGGACTTTTCAAATTATCCTTTTACGTACGTATTTTAGGTTGTTTCGATAGTTTTGTCTCCTAATGCCAAGTTTTCTATAATAATGCAAACATCCCTTAATCAAATATATTTCTGAGAAAAGAAAAGTTTAGTCAAAAAAAAATCATCATCTAGGTATATCTTATAACATTTTGTGTACAAAAT
Organism: Lampropteryx suffumata; assembly: GCA_948098915.1. NCBI lineage: Eukaryota > Metazoa > Arthropoda > Insecta > Lepidoptera > Geometridae > Lampropteryx > Lampropteryx suffumata. The sequence goes on along the minus strand of OX402561.1, from coordinate 1,890,520 downwards.
TACTTAAACTATAAAAGAGTTAGAGCTAGGTAGCCTTGAATTATTCTATGATTGGTCACAAATATCAGGACCGCTCCAAAGGAGATGACTATAGCATCGAACAACAAACAAACAGATACAAAATGTGCTTAGATGAATGAAAATGTTATTATAAATACTTACGGGTATTTATCGCGTTTATTTACCTATTTTTAAATAGGTAAATAAACGCGATAAATACCCGTAAGTATTTATAATAATGTGTTCTGATCGCGTAAGTTTAAAAAACTTTATTGAATGAAAATGGCACAAGCATTCACCCATTCAAATGATAATCGAACAACCATGCATAACCGCGCTCAGTTAAGCATGTTATTCCACGTTCCAACTATTCTAGACCGAGATAAATACAAAATAAGATCATAATCGTACTAAGTCATTAAACGTACAAACTATTCACTTTGTCAAATCCTAATACCAAATGTGTGTCTATTTCTTGCTTTGCATCGTGCTTAGTTCCATACATATCCCTACCATTAACCATCCTAGCTACAAACACAGCTTTCAGCTACAAAGCTTAGCAAGTACACTTACTTAAATGCCTTTACGTATACATTGCGGCCATATATATCGTAAGCTTGATTCATATGAGGTTTTGGACACTGGGGGTGTTTTAGTGGAGCCTTCACCGCAGTCCCAGATATTCCTCCTCTCAGTAGTCGTGTGCGTTCAGGTTAGAATGGCATCTTACCATGTGATATTACTAGGAATCAAATACAGTAACTTATGGTCGGCAACTGCAGAGGGAACCACTGCGTGTGTAGTCCCTAATCAATATAATATGATATGATATGATCTTCGATGATATTTTATGTTGAATGTTTCACAGTTTGAAATCCTTTAAAAATCGCTGTATAAGCACTCTCTTGCTTAGTTGTGCCATGATAAAATGACCTTGAATTAATCGCTAACAAAAGTTATCAAAAGTTAAAAGACGATTGAGCTTATCGAAGTTTAGTAAAGTACCTCAAGCATCTAGTTAACAATTTAAATTTAAAAGTGAGAGAGCTACACCTTAAGTTTTAACCACGTTTTGCGATGCTCCTTTATGAAATACCTTTGTCGAAGGAATGATGATATAACTTGGCGCATATCTGCGGAATAGTTCGGGAATTTCCGGTATAGAAGCGAAACTCTTATAATGTACGCATCAGTGAGTACTCACGTATATTTCCAGGGACGCGTAGAACTTACACTGGAACTCTTCCAACAATCAGAGATTTTTGAGAATAATTTTACATCAAATTGAATTACATAAACTCTGATACATTTGTTAACGGTGTTGTAATACGATAAAACTTGATATTTGAAGGACAAATACAAATTCAAATTTAAATTTAAAAATATAATATTTAATACAACTACAAGAGTAACCTTTAATTGTCTTACATGCTTCATGATAAGTTATACTTATCGAGAAGTTTACAATTACAAGTTGTTACAAAATAAGAGCGTATTAAGTAAGTCGATACATGGGTTATTAGCTGCTGCCAGCATTTTCTCAGGTGAGTTGCCTACAGTAAGAAGTAGCCTATATCTATACCTAAGTTATAATCTTTTTATTTTATGTATTATTTTAATTAAATTTTTTGTTTTATTTTTATTTAATTGGTTTTTTTGTAACTAGTCATCAGTTCTGAAAGTGGGCGTTGAGACTGCTTCACACTTTATAACTTTTATAGTTTCATCTTTTTACTTGTAATTTTTGTTGCCTACTACAGTAGGCAACAATTACCTAATTAAACAGTTTTATTTTAATCTATTGCCTTACGAAATTTCATAAAGATCCGTTCGGCTGTTTAGTAGAGAAAAGGCAACTAACAAGCGAATGCTTATTACACTACACATTAGCTAATGAATTGTTTAAATATGTTGCCATCTCTATTCTTTGGCATTTGAATAACAAAGCCAGATCATATATAATCGCCACGCTGGTTAATCACGTGCTGGTTTTACTTTCATATGAAATATTTAGATTATTACTGAAAGAGGTTGATTTCTATGAGTTTGAGAGTTTACCTTCTAAACACTTTTAATTGCTACACACCAAGTTTCCAGTCGTGTGTAGAACTTGGTATCTAAGTGAGCGCGTCGGTGAGCACGCGTCCTAATAGTTTGGACTGAGCTGTTTTGTACTCAAATTAATGGACAACTTTCGATGGTACTTAAGGGCTAAACTGCATATTCACTCATGTTTCAGCGTCGAACCAAATTAGGTGAGACGGCATACTCAGCAAATTATATTGTATAAAAAAAACACCTTTTTACAGCTATATGGTTGCCTCCGACCTCCTCGTTTCCAATCGTTTTGAAAATGATTGTTAATAATGTGGTTTAATAGTGAAATAAGGTCCTAAATACTCAATAAAATGATATTTTTAATGTTGACGCCGTTAAAACTTGCACTTACACTAATACGTAGAAAATAAATGAGTTAGATATTGTTACTCATATACTTTCATACGTATAAACTCTCAACTTGGAAACTGCCTAATAGTACAGTCAACCAAAGGCCAAAAACGTTTTTTCAAGATGGCGCTTGAAGCGTCACCTAGATCTGTCAGCATTTTGCAGTTTTATGCTTAGTAAGTGATCCTAAACCTTATGAAAAAAAAATTGGATCGGAAATTTGGTGCAAAGTTAAATGCTATTTTGACTGGCCTCTAGTCACTACTTCAGATTCACCCTGTCACAACTTGTCACCATCTTACAAAAAAGGATGGCACTATTATAATATTAGAAGATAAAGAAAGTTTATTATAATAAAATTATTGATAAGGCTGCATGGCCTCATGTCGTTGCCATGTGTCGTTGTCGTTGCTCATGTGTCACATGCCTCATGTCAAATGACACACTTGAAGTGTATAAACTCTCTTATATTAGTAATTCGTAGTTAAGGTAGTTATAAGATGGATCATGTAAAAAAGAGCTAGGACCAAGACGAGTTTCTTGCCAGTTCTTTTCGGGCTTGGGTTAGGATGAACTGGCACCTAAATTCACCTAGTGATTGTATTGAATAAAGTATCTTTTGACTTTGACTTTGACTTTGACTTTGACTTTGACTTTAACCAGTAACGACAATTTAAATAGTGCCATCCCTTTTTGTAACTTTTGGAAGAAGTTGATAGACGTTTCTAAGAAAGTCTTCTTCTTATTCTTCTTTCATGTCGCTATTTAACATCCATATAGGATATTGGACATCCTATTTAACCAGTGGGTAGCTACATCTACAGCATTATCCAAACATGGCATCAGATAACCCATAGTGCATGAGTTGGGGCAAGAAGGACACATAAGTACCTACGTGTGACATGGACCGCACCTGTGCCCGACAATGACACTGCGAGTCGTTTTCACTAATCATGCCCTATTTGCTGAGGGTACTCTTGCATTGCCAAACTTGCGTTCGCAGTCTGTTGAGGCACTTCCACACTGGCCACGGGCCGTCATATCCGGAAGGAAGTTTTTCTTGCGGAGTAATATAATTCGGGAGGAGGGGATTGTTTTGAAGACCATAAAACAAGTCGTTGATCACTTGCGTTGCCGGAGAAAGCTGAAGTAGTATTTAGAAAACTCTTTCAACTTTTCAGTCGCCTTCTTTATGGGAGATCTTTGTAAAGTGGATTCCTGTTGTCGTTTTCCTGTTTCGCCTTCTCTAAGGAGCATACAGCAGCGCAGTGCAAATGCCAGAGAAGGCTATACCAGCTAGCTAGGTAAAGCTTGTTTAGTGGAGTTGGCTTAAGGCAGCCCGCCGTTATCTTGCAGTTCTCATTAATAATCGACGGGCAAAATCTACTTCTCTAGCATGTATTGAGCGATGCCACACTGGGTATGCGTACTCCCCAGCAGTAAAGCAGAGGGCAAGACCGAAGCTACCGAGGATTGAAGGAGAGGCTCCCCAAGATGCAGAGGCTCTATGAAAGCCTGAGAGTGTTTAAGTTTTTCTTATTTTTTTGATTAAAAGTCTCAATTTAAGCGTCATTAAACCGCTTCGAGTTCAAGAAATCGTCTTTAACTATTTACAGTTGATAGTAATATCACAAATATCACATTTAAAACTGCGTGACCTAAAAATGACCCTCGCTCAGTACTGAACTGTGCGACGAGAATATAGTAACCCTAATATAAGTAATATACTTTCTCAAACTATGCAAGAACTGAAAGTCAAAAACAGATCTTAATAATCTATGTTCGTCTGATTTCTAACACTTGTCTGAAATTGTTTACTATCTGAGAAGAGTATATTTTTCGTTGTTTACTTATATAAGATCTGGGTCTGAGTTTTGTTAGTTAAGACACATAATCATTACTAGGAATCAAATACAGTAACTTATGGTCGGCAACTGCAGAGGGAACCACTGCGTGTGTAGTCCCTAATCAATATAATATGATATGATATGATCTTCGATGATATTTTATGTTGAATGTTTCACAGTTTGAAATCCTTTAAAAATCGCTGTATAAGCACTCTCTTGCTTAGTTGTGCCATGATAAAATGACCTTGAATTAATCGCTAACAAAAGTTATCAAAAGTTAAAAGACGATTGAGCTTATCGAAGTTTAGTAAAGTACCTCAAGCATCTAGTTAACAATTTAAATTTAAAAGTGAGAGAGCTACACCTTAAGTTTTAACCACGTTTTGCGATGCTCCTTTATGAAATACCTTTGTCGAAGGAATGATGATATAACTTGGCGCATATCTGCGGAATAGTTCGGGAATTTCCGGTATAGAAGCGAAACTCTTATAATGTACGCATCAGTGAGTACTCACGTATATTTCCAGGGACGCGTAGAACTTACACTGGAACTCTTCCAACAATCAGAGATTTTTGAGAATAATTTTACATCAAATTGAATTACATAAACTCTGATACATTTGTTAACGGTGTTGTAATACGATAAAACTTGATATTTGAAGGACAAATACAAATTCAAATTTAAATTTAAAAATATAATATTTAATACAACTACAAGAGTAACCTTTAATTGTCTTACATGCTTCATGATAAGTTATACTTATCGAGAAGTTTACAATTACAAGTTGTTACAAAATAAGAGCGTATTAAGTAAGTCGATACATGGGTTATTAGCTGCTGCCAGCATTTTCTCAGGTGAGTTGCCTACAGTAAGAAGTAGCCTATATCTATACCTAAGTTATAATCTTTTTATTTTATGTATTATTTTAATTAAATTTTTTGTTTTATTTTTATTTAATTGGTTTTTTTGTAACTAGTCATCAGTTCTGAAAGTGGGCGTTGAGACTGCTTCACACTTTATAACTTTTATAGTTTCATCTTTTTACTTGTAATTTTTGTTGCCTACTACAGTAGGCAACAATTACCTAATTAAACAGTTTTATTTTAATCTATTGCCTTACGAAATTTCATAAAGATCCGTTCGGCTGTTTAGTAGAGAAAAGGCAACTAACAAGCGAATGCTTATTACACTACACATTAGCTAATGAATTGTTTAAATATGTTGCCATCTCTATTCTTTGGCATTTGAATAACAAAGCCAGATCATATATAATCGCCACGCTGGTTAATCACGTGCTGGTTTTACTTTCATATGAAATATTTAGATTATTACTGAAAGAGGTTGATTTCTATGAGTTTGAGAGTTTACCTTCTAAACACTTTTAATTGCTACACACCAAGTTTCCAGTCGTGTGTAGAACTTGGTATCTAAGTGAGCGCGTCGGTGAGCACGCGTCCTAATAGTTTGGACTGAGCTGTTTTGTACTCAAATTAATGGACAACTTTCGATGGTACTTAAGGGCTAAACTGCATATTCACTCATGTTTCAGCGTCGAACCAAATTAGGTGAGACGGCATACTCAGCAAATTATATTGTATAAAAAAAACACCTTTTTACAGCTATATGGTTGCCTCCGACCTCCTCGTTTCCAATCGTTTTGAAAATGATTGTTAATAATGTGGTTTAATAGTGAAATAAGGTCCTAAATACTCAATAAAATGATATTTTTAATGTTGACGCCGTTAAAACTTGCACTTACACTAATACGTAGAAAATAAATGAGTTAGATATTGTTACTCATATACTTTCATACGTATAAACTCTCAACTTGGAAACTGCCTAATAGTACAGTCAACCAAAGGCCAAAAACGTTTTTTCAAGATGGCGCTTGAAGCGTCACCTAGATCTGTCAGCATTTTGCAGTTTTATGCTTAGTAAGTGATCCTAAACCTTATGAAAAAAAAATTGGATCGGAAATTTGGTGCAAAGTTAAATGCTATTTTGACTGGCCTCTAGTCACTACTTCAGATTCACCCTGTCACAACTTGTCACCATCTTACAAAAAAGGATGGCACTATTATAATATTAGAAGATAAAGAAAGTTTATTATAATAAAATTATTGATAAGGCTGCATGGCCTCATGTCGTTGCCATGTGTCGTTGTCGTTGCTCATGTGTCACATGCCTCATGTCAAATGACACACTTGAAGTGTATAAACTCTCTTATATTAGTAATTCGTAGTTAAGGTAGTTATAAGATGGATCATGTAAAAAAGAGCTAGGACCAAGACGAGTTTCTTGCCAGTTCTTTTCGGGCTTGGGTTAGGATGAACTGGCACCTAAATTCACCTAGTGATTGTATTGAATAAAGTATCTTTTGACTTTGACTTTGACTTTGACTTTGACTTTGACTTTAACCAGTAACGACAATTTAAATAGTGCCATCCCTTTTTGTAACTTTTGGAAGAAGTTGATAGACGTTTCTAAGAAAGTCTTCTTCTTATTCTTCTTTCATGTCGCTATTTAACATCCATATAGGATATTGGACATCCTATTTAACCAGTGGGTAGCTACATCTACAGCATTATCCAAACATGGCATCAGATAACCCATAGTGCATGAGTTGGGGCAAGAAGGACACATAAGTACCTACGTGTGACATGGACCGCACCTGTGCCCGACAATGACACTGCGAGTCGTTTTCACTAATCATGCCCTATTTGCTGAGGGTACTCTTGCATTGCCAAACTTGCGTTCGCAGTCTGTTGAGGCACTTCCACACTGGCCACGGGCCGTCATATCCGGAAGGAAGTTTTTCTTGCGGAGTAATATAATTCGGGAGGAGGGGATTGTTTTGAAGACCATAAAACAAGTCGTTGATCACTTGCGTTGCCGGAGAAAGCTGAAGTAGTATTTAGAAAACTCTTTCAACTTTTCAGTCGCCTTCTTTATGGGAGATCTTTGTAAAGTGGATTCCTGTTGTCGTTTTCCTGTTTCGCCTTCTCTAAGGAGCATACAGCAGCGCAGTGCAAATGCCAGAGAAGGCTATACCAGCTAGCTAGGTAAAGCTTGTTTAGTGGAGTTGGCTTAAGGCAGCCCGCCGTTATCTTGCAGTTCTCATTAATAATCGACGGGCAAAATCTACTTCTCTAGCATGTATTGAGCGATGCCACACTGGGTATGCGTACTCCCCAGCAGTAAAGCAGAGGGCAAGACCGAAGCTACCGAGGATTGAAGGAGAGGCTCCCCAAGATGCAGAGGCTCTATGAAAGCCTGAGAGTGTTTAAGTTTTTCTTATTTTTTTGATTAAAAGTCTCAATTTAAGCGTCATTAAACCGCTTCGAGTTCAAGAAATCGTCTTTAACTATTTACAGTTGATAGTAATATCACAAATATCACATTTAAAACTGCGTGACCTAAAAATGACCCTCGCTCAGTACTGAACTGTGCGACGAGAATATAGTAACCCTAATATAAGTAATATACTTTCTCAAACTATGCAAGAACTGAAAGTCAAAAACAGATCTTAATAATCTATGTTCGTCTGATTTCTAACACTTGTCTGAAATTGTTTACTATCTGAGAAGAGTATATTTTTCGTTGTTTACTTATATAAGATCTGGGTCTGAGTTTTGTTAGTTAAGACACATAATCTTATCACACCACGCATTAGTGAATATAACGTTAAAAGTGTGGTCTGTCCTCGTCAATCTAATGTCAATGAATAAAGACGTTCGATAGAATTTAATTCCACATTAGATAATGTGATTACGAAATAGACCTCCAATCAACAAAATCAGCTTAACAATACCTACATAACTAGATTTGTCGAACCACGCGAGCAACACACGTGGACCGCCGAATACCTACTAGCGACCAGCGTTCTGTTTAATTGGGTTTTCATTAATTGGATTCCAATTGGTTTTATTTCGCTCGGATCAAACCAGTTGATGTTCGACCGAAATGATAATAATGTGGCTATTTATTAGCTGCGTACTCGTAGCGTGCTCGCTGCGTAATTGCGACGAGACTTATCACACCCAGGGCTATATACCAGAGCCAAACCCAAACTCGTATCAAATATGAATAAAATAAGATGAAAGATACATCTTATTTTATTTAACTTGTACCTGCACACAGACTGTATTGTAATGAAGACCTAATTAACTTGTCCAGTGATTCCATCGTTGATTTATCACTCATTTTATGAAGTCCCATGATTGCTTCGTACTGAACAAACCACAGTCGAGGCTGGACACACCAAAATTCCGGAATTCTTGATGATACAGTCACAACAGCTACTTCTTTTCCGTCTTCTTTGCTCGTTGTCGGTATTACTTCCTATTGTGACATTTTGTTATGATCCCGTCAACATGGCAAACAAAGCAAATTTTGTTTTTGTTATTCAAATCGGTAACATATACGGCATGTCCTTTTTAGGGTTCCGTAGCCAAATGGCAAAAATCGGAACCCTTATGGATTCGTCATCTATGTTTGTCCGTCCGTATGTCACAGCCACTTTTTTCCGAAACTATAAAAACTATACTGTTGAAACTTGGTAAGTAGATGTATTCTGTGAACCGCATTAAGATTTTTACACAAAAATAGAAAAAAAAACAACAAGTTTAAGGGGTTCGCCATACTTAGAACTGAAACTCAAAAAACATTTTTTCATCAAACCCATACACGTCTGGGGTATCTATGGATAGGTCTTCTTAAATTATATTGAGGTTTCTAATACAATTTGTTCTAAACTGAATAGTTTGCGCGAGAGACACTGCCACTGTGGTAGAATGATGTCCCCGACCCCCCCCCCCCCCCCACTGTAACTTATTAAATAAGAGAATGATAAAAAAATATATGATGTACATTACCATGCAAACTTCCAACCAAAAATTGGTTTGAACGAGATCTAGTAAGACACTATTATTAAAACATCGATCAAAGTTACAAAGAACTACAAGGAACTTTTATATTACGTTACTTGCTGCTACGGAACCCTTCATGGGCGAGTCCGACTCGCACTAGGCCACTTTTTTTGAATATTGTGCGTGTTTATAAATCAAAGATAGAATCACTAGACACGTTCGTTTATTAGGTCTCCAAAATAAATAAAGCCGTACGTTTAACACGACATCATCTGGTCCCAAAGTAAGTAGAGCTTGTGTTATGGGTACCACATGACTGATATAGTACTTATATAATTTTATTTTAAAACATACATTTTATAAATAGAAACCAGACAAATACTTGCAGATCACATTTGTCCAGCTGCGGGAATCGAACCCTTCTGCATATCAGCCGGGCCTTGGCCCACTGCGTCACAGAGGTCGTCGCCAAAACTGCCTGTATACAGAAACTTAAATGCTCTTTTTTTAATCTTAACAAACTGTACTACGGAAGAGTGAGAACCTGTAAAATAAAACCGGCCAAGTACGAGTCGGACTCGCGCACCGAGGGTTCCGTACAAACCTATAGGTATATAAGTAAAAGTTCACCCATCACATGAATCGAGTCATAGTTATGGTATTTTTAATGCAAAATTACGGTTTTCGCAATTTTTTCGTTTATCTGTGCTATAAGACGTTGCTTCGTACTAAATTTCAAGATTCTGAGTTCACGGGAAGTACCCTGCAGGTTTTGATTCCCTTGTGAGTGACGAAAATTTGGATAAATTTGCGGCATAAACGGCTGTATCTTTTGATTGCGTTGGCTTAGAGGTTTGATTTTTTCACAGCTTTAAGGAACGGACTTGAGTTTTTGATATAAAGTTCAGCTTGATACCTTTGTGCGTTCCTGAGAAAAAGGGTCTTGACAGACAGACGGACGGACAAGAAAGTGATCCTGTAAGGGTTCCGTTTTTTCCTTTCGAGGTACGGAAGGTTTTTAGGTTTATATATATTATAAGATGTATGTATTCGTTTATTTAGTTTATCATATGTATATAATATTATTTATTTATTTTTGTAGTATTAAGTATTGATGTATTTCTTTTTTTTTTTTTTTATCCTGTAAATATGTATGTACATATTATTTTTATCATAAATCACTTATATTATTTTCATCAACCCATTTTCAGCTTAATAGATTTCTATCCATCCTAAGGTTGTCTGGCAGAGATCGCTATCTAGCGATAAGACCGCCCATTGTACTACCGTGTAGCTAAACATTGTTTCGTATAATAGTCTAATGTATTTTGTGGTGTGCAATAAAGTATTTTCTATCTATCTATCTACGGAACCCTAAAAGAATTTTCGTACGATAAAACGTATGTGAAATGAATAAATGAATGAATGAATCATGTATTAAGTATAGAGACATACATTATTTTTATATATTTCATTCAGAAAATCAATGCGTGAAAAACAAATTATTTATGTAGGAGCTTTAGTTCAACCAGTGAAGTTGATAGATTCTAAGCTGACTGTACCCAAGTCAGATGAATAAACGATGTAAAAGAACTCTTCAAAGGGAACGACCAAAATCAAGTGTTTGTTACAAGTTAGGAAACAACAATAAGCGATGAACTCAGGGATACCCTATTCTCATCTCACAATAAATACTCAAAAAGGATCACATACATACGCAGAGTGTACGCAGGATTTTCAAGTTACATAGTCTAGAATATGAAATAGTTTAAGAGAAGTAGCTTATAAAAGAACTGGACCTGTTCGACCGCCTCTTAGAGAATGACTGATTGATAATATATAGAACACTTACTCGTGTTTAGTGTTGCCGTATTTATTTTTGCATGTACTTCATTTTTTTTTCTCTTTGTGTGTTTTAAATAAAAAAAATCTTTCATTTCTTTCTTTCTTATTGCTTAAGTCCTTGAGCAAATTACTATTAGCATAAAACCTAATAATAAAATATCAAATATTTGGTTTTATTCAATTTTTTTAAGATAGTATAACCAAATATTTAATAAATGTAATAATTCATAATGAAATAAATAGAAATATGTAATTGACAAATCCATAGACATTATTATACTAAGCACTGGATAAAAAAACGCCTTAGTTGCCCTAGGTGGGTTTGATCATTTAAGGACGAGGAATTTATAAGTCAAAAGATATATTTAATACAATCACAATGATTACATTAAACCGACTAACATACTAGGTTCATTTAGGAGTCAATTCCTCGTAACCCAGGTCCGAGAATAACAAGCAAGAAACTTGTCTTGGTCCTAGAACTTATTTTCATGATTCATCTTATAAGTACCTTTACTACTAAAAATGAAAACAAGAGAGTTTATACATTTCAAATGTGTCAGTTACTTGTCTGAGGGCAGAGCAACATGAGGCCACTGATCCATGTGATTGTATTGAATAAAATATCTTTTGACTTTGTCTTTGACTATATAATTTTTATTACAAAAGGCTACCCTTTATGTAAGCTATAAATTTCTTATAAGATATTATACTCATAGTTGCATTTTCAGGAAACTTATTAAAGAAGTGCACCGTGTTACCCATAAAGAACTTATTTACTTTTTCTAGTCGAAATCGTACAATTTGTTTCTGATCCTAGTATTAATTCTATGAAGATCACTATTTTGCTGAAACGTATCTCTATTTGTATGAGTGTCGAAAACATTTTTAGTTGCCATTTCCATGTAGGAGAGGGAAACATACCCGCTGTGATTCTCAGAATGCTGTTCTGACCGACCCGCACTCCGTCCCGGCACAGGCATGCCGTTTTTTGCTAAGAACTAACTATGGATTTCTCCATACTGATACTGTCCTAGTTTAAATTTTGATACTATCCTAGTTTAAATTTTGTCAGAAACGGACACTTAGACTCAGACACTTACGGAGCTCATTACTTTAGCTCATTTAATTCAAATAGCTCTATACCTACCTGAACTCGGCGGCTGGTATATTGATAAGCCATTGATAGGTATTGGTACGTATTGACAATAGACAAACAAAATAACAACAGAAGCTTTATAATAGTGTAGGTGTTTGTAAGGAGACTGAAATAGACGCACAATCAGTACGTACGTAGGTTCAAAAGACGACTATATATAAACATCAAATACCTCTATTAAAAACGTTTATAGGTTACAGTAATGAGTCAAAACAAATGGGACGTATGCTTATTGTGCTAAAGAAGCTATTTTTACGTTAAAAAAATATAAATCATGAAATATTTGCAGAAAATTTCATCGGAAAGCACTCGATAATTTTAGAAATAAAATTAGCGCTGACTCCTGCTAAAATACTTCATTTTCCATTATTAGCGTGCACCGATAGCCGATAACATCGAGGTGTAGCGGGTTAACAATATTACTGCAAGTCTTTTAAAGCCGCGGTTTCTTGAAAAATAGCTACTGTATTATTTAAAATGTATTGTCCAAACACATGAGAATGTGCACAGTTGAAGGCTCTCGAAGTCAATAAGGGTAAAGTGACTAAGTGACTATTGATCAGTCCCAAATCCCAAAAGGCCTTAACGCTAAAAGCGATCTCTTCCAGGCAACCTTTGTATGGACAGGATAAAAAAAACAGAATGACGGCGGTGTACAAAGAGTTACTTAGTATACTAATACAAAAGATATAAAATACAAAATATAGTTGTAATGATGTTAATCGACAAACACGATAATTATTAACACATACAAACAACTTTCTATAAACAATAATAATAATCATAAGTAGTGATAAATTATATCAACCAGTTAGCAGATTCCAGAAATGGACAGATAATGATCAAGAATATAATATAATAATATGAATATAATATAATAGATTTTATTGCCTTAGATGAAACAAATTAACATTATCAAAAATAATTACATTAAGTGCATAATCTATGGGTCGTCAATATTACAACATACTGTTGTAATATTGACGACCCATAGATATGGGTCGTCAATACTACAACAGTATATATGGAATATATGGAACATTCATGTTTTTTTAAAGTTTACATATTAGACTGTTACTTAAAATCTTGTTACTAGCTGTCATAATTATCTTTATAAATTTAAAATATGTATTTCAAACTACATCGCGAGACGGCGCCAAAAAGAGATGGCGGGATGATTTCGACACCTTTGACAGAACTTAAGTCCAATTTAGCTCAAAACCGAGATGACTGGAGAGATCAAGGAGAGCCCTTTGCCCAGCCGTGGGACACAATGGGCTAATCGTAATCGTAATTACATTCTTAAAAAAATGCAGGAACCCGTGATTTAGCGGGGGTAGATCAAAAATTAATACAATCAAATTCAATCAAAAATTACGGCTTATAAGCTTAATATATACCTAAAAGAATATTTGTATCGAAAAATTGTACAAAAACCTCCAAATAAGATTGGAAAACCAATTTAACAATATGCTACAGGGTGGGGTAGAATAATACAAAAAAGTTTTTATTTTATAACTGGATTGTGACGTGCGACGTTAATTAGATGCTTTACGATAATCGTAAGCGAACAACGCAATGGTTGACCCTAGGTCAAACGTCTGAATAATGCGACGCGAAGGCACTTAAGGCGAAACTTACCCATAGAAAGTGATTATGAAAACTGTTTAGTCGTCACTTCATGACGTAATTCACTACAGCTTCTTTAGTTCCGGTCAAGCAATAACAGCAGATATTAATTGTGCAGAACTGCGAACAATGATGGCAAAGCTCGCAGAGAATCAGCCCCGACTCGTCAAACAATCTTTACCATTATTGCTCCAGGGTATCCCAAGACCTCATACTGCTCGAGAAACTGTTTTAACACTACAAGATCTGGAGTTAAAAACCATCACTCATCCTCGGTCCGTACCGGACTTGGCCCCAACCGACTATTTTTTTTGCATGACAAAAATAAAATCCTGGAGAACAGTAAAAGCATATCTTCACAGAGTTTGTTAAGTCCAGGTCCCCAGAGTTCTACCGCTAAGATTTAAATGATATTCCTATGACATGGTAAGTATGTATAGATATGGATGATAAATACTTTTAATTGAATAATTACTTAACAAATTGTTTTTTTTAGTAATTGAAAAATAAACAGTTTTTTTTATCATCGATAAACCTACGTTTGACCACGTTTTCGCCTTATGTTAAGCGATGATGTGGCCGTCGATGGGGCACGCAGGTCTAGAAGACACCTAGTTTCTCTTATAATAAGAATAATTACCAGAAAAATTTCAAATGTCCGTTTGGAACAGACAAATGGCGATCGACTAAGACTTCGTGGCAATATTTCATCATAACAAAACGACTTGGCATTGGCAAATTTGTGATCAGTCTTGATTAAAAAAAGACATCGTATGATAACACACTCTGACGGTCGCCGCACTCTACGAGACAGGCTTCACCGGTAAAAGTTTAAAAACACAAGTGCGATGTAGCAGCGCAGCAAGAATTTCATTAAACTTGCCTCGTTGGCCGCGATGGAGAATTACTGGCTGCCTCTGCGGACGCACTCACACCGATACGAGCAAAGATTGTATATATCACTAGCTGCTAACCGCGGCTTTGCATACGTCGTATCTACATAGATAATAAACTCCAGTCAATTGCGAACGTCCCGTCTGCGAGGGAATCGTACTCTAGATACTCGTATCTAACTTCTTTTTTCAGTATCTTCGTTCTGTTATCCACGGTTATTTTAAAATAATTACAAAACTGTACAATATAATAGTCAGACACAGACAGAGAGACGTACAACGAACAGAACCCAGAAAAAGAAGTCCAGTAAGTAACAGATTTTTTTTTTCTCCCATAAACGTTCTTATATTTACTATAATAATAATAATAAAAATATAAGCCTTTATTCGGAACATTAAAATCTTAGAACACTAATTCTTTCAATTGATCAGTTTGCCCAAGTTTAACATAGGTCTCTTCCAACTTCTTCCACTCATTTCTATGCCTGGCATTCCTTGACCAGAACTTCCTAGCGACAGTTTTTGAATCGTTTTCTCACCTGCTAAATATGGAAGACCATATTTACTTAGTATCTACTAAGGGAAACTAAGATTATTTGGTTGTAACAAATTGTAGATTTGTTATATAATAATAGTTATAATAATAAATAATCCCGGACATTTTACACAGCATCATCTGGCCCCAAAGTAAGCAGAGCTTGTGTTATGGGTAACACATGACAGTAGTGTATCTACTTAGGTATATACTTGTTTTTGTAAATACATACATATTATACATAGAAACACCCAGACCCGAGGCAAATATTTGCAGACCATACAAACATTTGTCCCACGGCGGGAATCATACCCGAAACCTTCTATGTCTTAGTCGGACCTTAGCCCACTGCTAATAGATCGGGGTCAAACGTAGGTCTGACCCCAATCTCTCCTGATGGTAAGCGAAGATGTGGCCGACGATGGGGCACGCAGGTCTAGAAGACACCTATTTACTCTTGACTTGAAGAGACCCAGATTGTCGTTTTCAGGTATGACAGACGACGGCAAAGTATTCCAATCTTTGGCTGTACGCATAAATGTGAATTAAGGATTGCACCACAAACAACCATCAACACAACAATTTACATTTATAATTATATTAGGACCCATTAGAACTGCTACAATACAGTGTGACCGGCGGCTTTCATCAGCGGCGTTTGATTTTATAGCCGACACTAATTTCATGTCTCAAAGTACACTTTGTCATAACGCTCCGTAAGATGTAGTTTGGAAACTATTTCCAGACAGTCTTGCTAGACGAAGCTTTATATACACGATTATAATATCTTTAGTACTTGTGCACACATATAAATATAAATATATACTAGCTGCTGCCTGCGGCTTCGCACGCGTGGTACCTACATAAGAAGTAGCCTATGTCCTTCTCAAAGGTCACATAAATATCTCTATTACAAAGTTCATCAAAATCGTTTCAGCGGTTTAGGCGTGAAAACGTAACAAACAGACAGATAAACAGAGTTACTTTTACATTTATAATATTAGTGTAGATATATAAAATATATAAATATATATTAGTAAGTATCAACAGCCTAAAATTTTATGCTTCTAGTTCTGAAAATGACAATACTTTCATACAACCTTTCACCCCCCTTTTCAACCCTTTACAACACTTTTTTTCCATTTAAAAAGTAGCCTATTTCTCAGGCTTTAGACTATCTGTGTACCAAATTTCATTTAAATCGGTTCAACAGTTTTGGCGTGAAAGCGAGACAGACAGACAGAGTTACTTTCACATTTATATAATTACTTCTTACTAATATATAATATTAGTAAGAAGTAAGGATTATATAAACCAATTCACCTTTTGAGCATGTTAATATAATAGAATATAGATATATGTATAGAATATATGATAGCGCCTATGAAATTAAATGTAACCAAAACGGAACAGGAAACAACATAAACACAAACATTTTGTGATTCATTGATTAAATTACGAATATCGTAATTTAATTTAATTATCAAAATAGTTCTAATAATTATTCTTAATAATTGTTTTTCAATTTATTTTATCATGGTAGGTATAGAATTAATTTAATTAGTAAAAACGAACCGGAAGTGTGATGATTACAACTAGATTTATTGATTTCGATAAGTTTATTTACATTATAGAATTACTAAAATTATATTTCATTCACTATCGAATATTTAGTCTATTATTGTATTTTTTAAACTATGTTATTATATAATTAAACTGTAAAAAGAACGCCACTGATAGTTGGAAGCTATGGTAACGTCACCAGACTGTCATGGCGCTTTTTCGTAGCTACCGTGTAAATAGGCTTGCATGTGCAGAGAATGCTCACTTTAAGATTGTAACTCGAAGTAGTAACAGCTACCAATAAAGACAAGTGTTCCACGATGTCAGATCGTTTTCGTATAAGGTCTTCGATTCCACCCCTTCTTACATATATATATCCGTTTCCCGCCACGGAAAAAATGTTCGTATGATCTGCAAATATTTGTCACAGGTGTTATGTATGTATATACAGAAAAAAGTCGTATATCTGTCATGTGGTTCCCATAACGCAAGCTCTGCTTACTTTGGGGCTAGATGATTATTATTTAATTATTTAATATACAAAAATCTGTTCATCCTTCAGTTACTTTTTGTACATAATACATGTACAATACTATACAATGTTTTTTTTACTTTAGACAATAATATTATCGATAAATAGCTTTTACGACTATTATGTAATTAATAAAACTTTTGACAAAAAAATAAACCGCCGAAAAAACTGAAAAGCAAAAAATAATAAACTTTTTTTATTTAACCTTAATAAGTGCTGAAGCTAATGTAAGTATACCTTAGTAATTTTGAGTCGCCAAAATTCTGAGGTTTACGCGTGACTTGAAAACCCCCTTCTTTTCGTCGGTTAAAAATTGGTATTTTTTTATACATTCTTAGAAACATGAACACTGAGTGCGAATTGTGAACGAATTGTGGTTTAAACTTACCCAGATAAAGAGCCATACTATTATTGTAAATGCGAAAGTGTCTGTGTCTGTCTGTTTGTTATGTTTTCACGGCTAAACAGATGAACGGATCTTGATGAAATTTGGTAAGAAGGTGTATTGCATTTGGGGGAAGAACATAAGCTACTTAATCTTTTTAAAAAAACAACCTTGAAGGGGGATAATAATAGAGGATGAAAGTTTGTTTGGGCAACTCATATTTTTAAAGTTAAGGGAGTCCCTAAAGTTAGGGATCTGAAAATTAATATTTAGGCTTTTGGTAAGAAAACTCTACTAATAAATGGGATATACAAATATACGATAATAATAATAAATACCTAAAAAACTCTGTCTGTCTGCATTGCAATTTTGGTATAAAGCTAGATGGTAATTTGGAGAAGGACAAAGGCTACTTTTTATGTAGGTACCACGCGTGCGAAGCCACGGGCAGCTTTATCGACAAAATAATATGGGAGTAAAAAACTCGTATTACTCAATTTATATAACAACTCACAGAAGCTTTATTTGATTCATTAAAATATATATAATGACGACCAAACTGTAACTTCTGATATTCGATACGCACTGGTAATTAATTAACAATTCACGCCGCGTCGATATTTACATGCGTTATATTACTACCAGCAGTAATTGAAATATTCTGGTACGTGCTCGTATGAATTTAATATTAATTAATAATACTAGTGCAACTTCCCGCGTCTTCGTTAACGTAATCTTTTCTTACAATATGACGAAAGACTGAGGACTATGTTACCAGAAATGGTCGCTGACATAGATAAAATAATAAATAAATAATAAATAATCCCGACATTTCACACAGCATCATCTGGCCCCAAAGTAAGCAGAGCTTGTGTTATGGGTACCACATGACTTATATACTACTTATATTCTTTTTTTTTATTATACATATTATACATAGAAACACCCAGACCCGAGACAAATACTTGCAGATCATACAAATATTTGTCCCGCGGCGCGAATCGAACCCGCAACCTTCTGCGTCTCAGCCGGACCTTAGCCCACTGTGCTACAGAGGTCGTCAAAGAGCTTCAAGCCCCACCGTAAAATGCCTTTCGACCTTTTATAGAATATATTTCGGAGAATTTGCCCAGGAACTGTATGATCTAATCCCACCTTCTCCTTTGCACAACAGGACAAGCTAATGTACCGCTCAGTACGATCCATACCTTGTAAGTCTACCACCCTTACGAACAAAGCGCTTTGTGACGAAAGCGTTTTTCCCGAAACCTTTTTTTTATAAAACACAGTAAACTTAATCCTCAGTTCAAGTCTGAAAGTGAAAAAGATCCCGTTAATTTTAGACCAATAATATTTGCCCGCGTAAAGTAAAATCTTTGAGAATATAAATTCTTAATCAATTGTTATCTCACTTGGATATTAATGGGCTACATAGTAATCAATACGAATTACTAAAGGTCAATCAACAGGTATAGCGCTCTTAAAGCAAGTCACAGGATGCAGTCGGAATATTCCGTGACCTATTCAAAGCCTTTGAGTGTGTGAGTCACGCAACCTTAATCTCAAAGTTCAAATATTATGGCATCCAAAATCGGGCAATTGACCTTATCTTATCCAATAGAGTCCAAAAGGTTGACGTGGATGGTGAGAGGTCTTTAGGATCAATTATTGGTACACGGGTACCAAAGATCTAGGTTCTTTTTTATTTCTAGTTTACGTTAGAGATAGGCTTTTGTTGTAAAATATATTTTTGAAATTGTTTTATTTGCTGACGATACTTTGTTGATTTTAAAAATTTATAGAGCCTAAACCAACATATGCAATCTTTCTTCAAAAGAGGGTAGTTCGTGCTATTTAAAAGAAAACCGCGATAGTCTCTTAGATAAATATTCAAAGAATTTAATATTCTCGTAGTAACTACCTACTTTATTGGGCTAGCAATAAAGTTAAAATTAAAGATTATTTGAAAAAACAGTTCTAAAATAAGTTAAAATTATTTTTAGTTTTATTATTACAATTTTTATTCCAATTAATTATTTTATTGAAAATAATGTATAGAGGTGTTGACAAAAACTGTGGAAAATAACCGCAAAAACTGCGGAAAATAACCGCAGTTTTTGTCAACAACCAACCGCACACTTTCTTACATGATGACTGAATTGAGCTAAAATACGTCATTTATACGTTAATTTAGTAAATTTTAGGAAGTGTCATTGTCATGTTATTCTTTTTCAGACTTTAATGCAAAGAATATAAGATCGTTTTTGTTTTAGGAAATTTTAGTTAGTCTAGTGAAACAACAGAACTGCCAGCAATATCCAAAACCATGCCATGGGATGGCTAGGCTGGGGGACAGGGATAGAAACAACCTCCGCAACGCAGTTCTGTTTCACTGTCGATGGCATAGCTTTTGTTAAATGTCCTTTTAAGTTAAGTTAAATTAAATTAGGATTAGTCAGATTAGGGCCTCTGTTATTTTTATGTTAAGGTTTACAAATCAGGTTAACTCAAAATCTAGAAAAGTCGTCATAATTCATTGTTTTTTTCTTATATATCTAACTATTTTGTAAAATATTTCGGATTTCTCCAAACAGCAGTTTAGTCGGTATATCCGATGAGGGGGCAAAGGGGCGGAGGACACTGACCTCTATCAAAGATGGCAACTTCAAAGCTTAGTATTTATCAAAAGAATATCTATATCGAAAACCTGTTTAAAAAACACCTAGTATTTTAAAAGATCTTTCCAATAATATGCCACACGATAGAGTAGTAAACTGTTTAAAAAATCTACCCGTTTATTCTTAAGTTATTATTTAATATCTTTGTAGGGGTCACTAATAATACGCATACCAACGCGGCGTCACGGAAGACCAGCGTTATAGATGCGTTCTAAACGTTATTTATGAGTGACAACCAATTTTGCTTTCAATTTCATTAGTTTATAAGTTCTTATATGATATCATAAGACACAAAATAAACTTTTCTTTCTTTCTTTCTTTCTAATGACGTAAAATGTCATCTAGTAGTCTAAAACTATGTCTTGACAAGAACAAGAACAAGATGCATCTTTGCGTACGAAGTCACAGGCAGAAGCTAGTCTTACCTACTTACATTTTGTAAATTATTTTCTCATCTTGCCTTTATTATACGCAGTGCGAACCGTGAACTCGAGCGGCAACGAGCGGACCGCGAATCAAACTCACCCTGATTAAGATTCTTTATATGAATCGAAAAAGTGTCGGTGCCTCCATCAACAAAATAATACGTGAGTAAAGCCCGTGTTCACCAAAATTTATTGTCTCTATTTATGTATATTTATATTCAATATACCTTTGTATCATAACATTACTTAAGTACATTGTGTACAATACTATTAATGTAATATAATAAATGCAAAGTTTAGATGGTTAGGTATATGTTTGTTGTTTGAACACGGCTGGGCAAAATTTGATTTAACTTGGTATAGACAATAGATAGTGTTCTGAACAGCATTTAGGCTACTTTTCATGTAGATACAACAAATAGTACCAAATAATTAAGTTTTAAAAACTAAAAAGACACCCGATTTCATATTAGTTTGGGACTAGATGGTGTTGGGTGCATTGTCCAGCAATATTTAAAAAAAAAAGAAAATCAAAAATAAAAAATAATAAAAAAAAAATTATAAAAGCAAAATATCTAAATTCGTTTCATCCTAGTGGATGACATATTTTTTTTTAATTTAATGGGACCAATCGGGAAATATATCCGTTCACATGAAATCAGTTCATAAATAACGGAGTTATGAGGTAATAAACATTTTTAAAAATAGTCGAATTGAGAACTTCCTCCTAATTTGAAGTCAGTTGTAAATATAGATCTTGCATGTTGTAATTTGCATCCGCCAATTACGTACTAACTGGTAGGGATTTTGTGATGTTATTAGGTAGTCTTCTGAATAAAAATAAAATCAATCCTACCTTTCCATAGAATTTTATTTTATCTCCCACTTTAGACCATGCTGCGTTGAGCTAGCTCAATGCAGCATGGTCTATCGATTATTAAATCTATACTTATGTTACAAGTTTTAAAGTGTCAATAATTCGAAATAAATCAATTAAACAATTTGAAATTGTTTGTTACCTATTCACGGCTAAACAGTTGTAGGGATTTTGAGAAATTTGGTACTTAGATTGTATCTTGGGGATTATGGACA
Source organism: Lampropteryx suffumata (assembly GCA_948098915.1). Lineage (NCBI taxonomy): Eukaryota > Metazoa > Arthropoda > Insecta > Lepidoptera > Geometridae > Lampropteryx > Lampropteryx suffumata. The sequence goes on along the minus strand of OX402561.1, from coordinate 1,868,620 downwards.
TAGGCTTATTTTGAGGTAGGTACCACGCATGCGAAGCCGCGTGCAGCAGCTAGTTTATTATATAGGTAGATAGGCTATAAGTCCCCGTCTTTGCGTAACGACTGTTTGATTTCCGGTTCCTATAATATTCAAACATGAAAAAGGAAACAGGCTGTTGCAACTTTTATAGAAAACATAATTGACAGAACCTAGAAAATGTAATGTCTCTCTAAACCTAATATTCTTTACATAATCTTCTTCTTTCGTGTCAATTTCTCTCTCTCTCTTTCTTTCTCTCTTTCTCTTCTTTCTCTCTACTCAAAATAATTAAATTTGCGTCCACCAAAATGTTGCTGCCGCTATAGCGACGTCTGAGGCGGTGTTGAGGTCAGCTCTTGTGCAGGAGGAGGGGCAAGTAGAGCAATCAAGTAGATGAGACATAGTTTGGAAAGAAGCACCACAGTCGCACTGTACACGTGACTTGTCTAGCATTCCCCACTTACACAAATCATATCTGCATCTACCCACTTGTGCTCGCAGTCTGTTGAGGGATTTCCAGATTGCGTAAGGTTGGCCATTTCATGTATTTATTTATTTATAGTCATCTAACACACATATTCACAGTTATTAATTTAGTTAAATCTAATAAAGTGTATATATGCCAAACTTAAACTAATTTGAATCCACATTTTGTATTCAACTCGTTTATAACTCATGGTTAGTACGTATGGATAGGTAAATTAAAAAACATAAGAAAAACCAACAATTAAAACTAAGTATGATAACAATTACAAAAAACAAAAATAAAACATAAGCAAAAATATTTAATTAGCAAAAATAATGTTTTAAAATATGTTTTAAGTTAATTAGATACCAATCGCATTATATGGATGTGTTTGTGTGAAGTGTATGTGAGAAGTGTGTGTGAGAAGTGTGTGTGAATAGTGTGCGGTGATTAGGTAATGAACGTATGATATAGATAATGTAGCTGCATAACTAATCCTTGCGGCGAATTGTGGAAAACCACCTTATAGCTTTACAGCGCTTGAAGTATTTACAAAGCGAGAACTAAAGCGGCTTTGTTGTGATAAAACCTTCACAATACGCTTTCGAAAACAATTTAACTGCTATTATAGCGCTTTTCGATTGTTTTCGCGAGGTAAAACGTTCTAGTTTTGCAACAATTAACAAATGAACGCACTTTTTGTTAGTGTCTGACAAACTTAATCGGTTTACAAAATCATTTACTAGTAGTAATTAAATATCGAAGACTAAACGATTTTGGCCACTGACTTATACGAAAGGTAGGTAACCCTAGTAACTCCTAGTAACCGTTTTAACCGACTTCAAAAAACGAGAAGGTTCTCTATTTGATTTTTATTTCATGATTATTTTTTTATTTTTATTTATTTATTTATATATTTATTTTTATTTCATCATAACTCCGTCATTTATAAAGTGATGTGAAAAAAAATGTTTTTGTGTGAACGAATATTGGTTTGAGTGGACCTATAGAAATTTCTTCATAATCGGTTTAGTAGTTTGGTTTTCAAATCAAGCCCTTACCCTCCCATAAGAAGTTATCACTTTAAAATACGCGGTTAAAATGATTAGCGCGATAATATGCATTAACATAAGAAAACACAACATTATTGGTAATAATTAAGCTTTGGCATTGACGTTCAAATTATCGCGGCCCTTTATTTTTTTGTGATAACTTCTTATGGCAGGGTAAACTACTTCGTTACGTAACGCGTTACGGCGCCAGTCTGTCTGTGTGGCTTCCCTTTCCCTCACGAATACGGCAGCGGTAGGCAGGCTCCTCCTCTCTCACTCAAACCCACAGCGCTAGTTAGATCAGTTTAAGTTATCACTTCTGTCGGGCGTCCCGAGACGCACACGTTTCTTTAAATACTTAAATTGTTATATACTTTAGGTTGAAATACGTTTTATATTTCGCAGGGTTACATCTTCAAATCCCAATATTCTTTTATTCTTGTTGAATTCCTAGTCATTGAAGTTACCTCGTAAATCCATAGTTCTATACGTTATCGGTTTGAAGCTGTCTTAACGCCGATATATTTTAAAGTTTCGTACGCTGCAGGTACATGTACATGTACAGTACACGTCGGGTTACGTCATGAAGATAACGTGTACTTTCAGATACGTGCTTCGGATTATTCGGCGTCTTTTCTTATTTATGGAGATTCAGATCTTTGAACGAGTTCTATTTTATGAATTTGCATCTGTAGTTGGTATGAAACCTGCGGGATTCCACAGTCAGGTATTGGGCCTCTTCAAAAGTGTCTCGAAGAAAGATCCAAGAAACAGTCGCCTAAGACAAGTACGTAAGAAAGCATGTCAAAATCAATGTGCTTGTAAAGATATAGATAGATAAATAAAACATTTATTTGATAAGCCAGTACATAGGTACAATCAATGGTAATAATAGTACACAATAGCAACAATATAAAACTGAAAATAAAACATATTTAACGTACATACATATTTAAATTAAAAATTTATAGTGTGTGTGTGTTGTAGTATTTCAAAAGGGTCACAGCTTAGCGATAATATTGCTTAAGAAGCAAACACAGATTTTAAGCTAATACCCTCGAGATGACGAGCTGAAATCGAGTACAACATTTAGTGTACCACTACAGCTCGAGTGTAGGATAAAACTGTATTGATTTTCCATTGATGTTATTTACTACCGTGTAAGGGTTCTACTGCAAGTTGCAACAATGCAAGCCAACTTAAAGTTAAACATCACATTGTGCTCATAACATGTCGAAATTCCCAGATAAACTTACCTAAGCTTTAAGCCATTCCCTAATGCACCCGTATGAAATTCAATGAGGCCTTAGTCCGTACTAACTGCTGGTAATCTGGACCCTGAGTGAGTCCCAACTTGTTAAGCCATTAACTTAGTTTAAGCTGTTTGCTTGGGATATGACTTGGGATAGTTTGCACATTAGGTTTACAAGAAAATTGAATGTAAGCTTCCTACTTTATTATCCGCTAGCCTCTGGTCTGAGAAAAGTTATTTTATTACTTCCTTGTATTTGGGTAGGTGCTATAGCTGACTACCGGGTTCCTTGAATATGCCAAACATCTGTAAGTAGCATAAATATTTGTCTGTTCATTTTTATAAGAGAATTTTCTTCTTTTTTTCATGTTCATGCATCGTGTTGAAAAGATTAGCCAGTCTAGACAATGCGTTACCGTGTCTAGCTGTTACTCAGGTTGCGCCGCGGTGCGGGGAGGTTCTTTCTACAGGAATGAAAACAGTCCCTTCTGATTTTCTTAGGGACGTAAACTGACGAACGGAAACTGACTTTATAGAAACTGGGCATTGGTGGTCGATACTAGAGATGGAGTTGAAGAGAGATGGTAAGTGATAACTTACGTCAACATTACAACGTTGTAGAAGAAGTGAATTCGAGTCCGCTTTTCTCATCGCACGGTTATCAAAGAAATTATGCATAAAAATCGAGACAATCTAGATTATATGCATTGTCATAATGCTAAAAGTGCTGGAGTGTCATTTATGTCAATGACATATATACAAAATGCAATAATTCACGATTCTACTCATATTGAACAGACTTTACATGGTATGATTCACCTCCAAAAATGAGAATAATACCTCACCTTCGTCAAACGAACGCCCCCAGAGAGCAGATACCGAACAGAAGTCACAGACGCATTAATTCAACTTTTAATGGATAGCGGCGACTGCCTCCCTGAGGACGACCTTTGTCATCGAGTTCGATATAGGTTGTTTCATTTGAATTTTATACAGAAGCCAGTGAGGCTCCCGACAGCTTCGTACAATGCACCCAGAGGTTAAATTTCAAGAAATTATTTCATTTTATATAATGTAGGTCGATATGCATACATTGTGAGCTTAGTCTCCAATAACTGTGTAGGAAGGTCGATTTCTTATCGTATCACTAGTTATTTCTAACCAGTGTGGTGAAAGGATTAAAGTGGGGCACTTTTCAGAGGCTCCTTTCGTGCACTTGGCACAAATCTTCGAACTTTTTTGTTCTACAATATGCCAGGTTCCTTTACGATTTCCTTCGCCGTTTGAGAATACTGGTATAGCGCATATAGTTTTTTTCAAACAGAAAACAGCTATAAATGCACGACCGAATTCAAATGCACGACCATAGAAACGGAAGACGGCTCCACTACCACAAGACCACAAGTGCTCTCGACATTGTACATGGTATATGATGTACATGGCTGAACTCCTAACTAGGTTCCACTATATTGTGATAACTGACTTAAGTCACTATCATCTACAACATGTTCTTTGTAAAAACCGAGCACAAATAGCATTTCTAAAACCAGCAGTTCTTTGAACTTAGAATTGTTCTATTAATTTTCCTCTGTGAGAAAGGTAGATTTGGCTGGATGGTATCGTGCCGCATTTGCACATCGACGGCACACATTCAATTTAACGAGCACATTCCACGACTGGGGATTATGCTCACGTGAGTAGGGCGTCCACGCGCTATCATCTGGTTTGCTATCACTGGAGACAACTCGGTACTCGTAGATCTCATTCAAATTAACTATTCATGTTGACGGTGCAAGGTCGTGTTGGGTAAATTATATCTACAAAAAAAAACTTTTAAATACTACTCATGTTTAGTTATATTATAATTATGAATCCTCCTTTATTTATTTAGCACTGCAAGTGTGCAACCTTAATAAAACAAAGGAAACTGATAAATACCTACGTTTTACAACACGAGACCTTGCAATGTTATCCAAGTAAGGTACAAGGCTTTTTAAATTGAGACTCGATCATTGAAATGTTCCCTTGACAAGAAAATAAACTATTTTCTTTCCCTCTGTTTCCTTCGGTTTTATATCAATCCTATGAATCTAAATAGACGGATAGTCAGCTGGTCACATCAAAAAGGGTTTCTATTTGTGAACCAATAAGTATTCCAAGGAGAAACCCAACTCATACCCACCCTAGTATTACGACAGCGATCGACTCTATTCTTTCTCAGATAACATCAAACTTATGGACACCTATTGTAGGGTTTTGGTGTAAAATGAGCTTTAACGCCCTGATTTTACATTCAATTTAGCGACATCAGGCGTAGAGTGTACTGCTTTTAGAATGTTTGCTCTTAAAATTCTGCTTTTGGGTTGCGAATATGTTCAATCAATATGTTTCAGCATTCCAGATTATCTATATACTTAAAAAGAACATATTTGCTGCTAATTCTTAACTAAGTTCAACACGAGGAACAGCTGTGAATTCACTCACGCTACACTCTAGAATAAAATGCTATGAACATTATTATGAGTAGATACGGTGAAAACTAGCTATGTAGTGTTATACCACTTTATGCTCGGACATAGACTAATGTGTCAGTGACTCAGCGCTTCTTAAAAATAGGCTTGTTTTTCAGACTCGCTTCACTTCGTTCAATTCAGCGTATTATTTACTTGTTTGGCGGTTTTTAAAAGCTTTTTATAACTGACTACAAAAATGGGAAGGTTCTCAATTCATCGGAACCTTTTTTTTTATTTATGTTTACCAATTATTCAAAGACGCCTGAACCGATTTGCAAAATGGTAAATTCCCATTTTATCGAAATCGGTCGAGCAGTTTTTAAAATATTATCAAGAATCTAAAAATTGTATACATCGATAATATTTTCGTTGCGTTCTGTGAAAAGGAGTGCGTTTAATTGGTCTACCCATATTATAAATTAACAAAATACATCTACTTTCCACTAACAATTTCAAAATTAAATAATTTTATGGCCTCAAATTTTATCCAATGAAGTCGGTTTTCTTTTTAGTTTTTAAAACGTAATTATAAGTATTTATAAGACACATTATCTAGATGACTAATATTCAATCCTTACAGTCATAGATACATGTTGTAGTCAAAACAAGCACTGGTCACACAAAGTGCCATGTCGGGCGGTTCCGGCGACCGGAGGCGAGCGCCCCTACCGGCGATATCCAGCGATAAACACTTTATGTTCACATAGATAAGAGTATGTCTCAGTTTTTATGGGAGCTAGGCACGATTGAAGGACTTCGGAGACGGCACGGTTACATGTAAGTACATATTACGTAACATATGTATTTTTAAACTTAGAGTTTTTTTGTAATAAATTTTCGAATCAAAACGTTTCGACAACGGGCATAGTGGATGTAGGTACGAGGACTGCATGTTTTTTTTTTTTTTTTACGTTCTCGAAACTGCACTAACTTAAATATAATACTGTCGCTATAATATCGCGACAACCTTCCATACTTTCATACATACTTTAACTACTCCAAATGACTTACTTAAGATAAATTTAATTTACTTTGCATGTGATAGATCTCCCAGTTGAACTTTTAAATTTTCTTTTAATCAAATACCCATTTATACCATCATACACATATTCCTGCCAAATTTGACATCTTGTTACAATTTATTTGCAATATATAGAATAGAATCAATATAATAGGAACAATATAATAGATCAACTTTAATTCTAAAAATAATTATTACACAATTCGTTCTCAAGATTACTTAAATGTATTAAGCAGTCCGAAAACATAAGATTTATTATTATTATTATTATTATTTTATTACATTAATTATTTAAATACAGCTTCATATTACTTGCGAAATAATTATTTACATTGTTTTGACAATTTGACATGGTATATTGCCATGTACTATAATACATGGTCACACATCTCATTAGCTAGCTTATTAAAATTTTGCAATCATCATCTTCCTAACCGATTGAATTTGGCTCAATTAATCAGGAGAGTCAAATATACAATTTAAATTCATTTCATAGGTAACATTTTATCAATTTACCATAAATACTTTGAAACATTAAATGCAAATATTGTATTAAACATTAATCATTTAATTAATATTGATAATGTTGTAATCGACTGTCATACAATTTTAAATATTTTTATACAACACATCAAATAAAAACCTAAGATTATTAACGCACACAATTTATAGTAAAATAATAATAAAAGATAATAAATCAAATAATTAACAAATAAAATAAATTATTGATTACATATCAATTAGATAACCTATATTGGTTCTATAAACGATCCATTTTCCATCCCAATTCTGCGAAGAATAGTCGTAGCAAAATTAAGAAATAAAGATCTGCAATTGTCATCCAACATAAGCTGATCCAAATTCTTTAGTGCAATATTAGTATCCATTGCGCTCTCACAGTCATACCTTAATTTAGCAAATTTACAACACTCTACCAAAAGATGTTGCACTGTCTGAGAAACATCTTCACCACAAGAACACAATGGAGACTCTTTTAAATTAAAACGATGTAAATAATAATGAAACCCCCCGTGACCAGTAAATATTTGACAAGAATAATTATCAATTTTTATTTTTCCTAACAATTTATAGGACGCTATAACATTAAAAAAAAAGAACATTTTGTAACTCCAGCTGTAGCCGACCCGTAGATGCTCTGCCAATGTTCCAGACGTCTCATCCTGATGGAGTGCTTACAACGGAAACCTGTCATATCGAGGTAACTGCCTGTTATTTAAAGCTGCGTGCTTGGTCAGTTCATCTGCTCTCTCATTGCCAGGCATTCCGAAGTGAGCTTTAACCCAATAGAACGAAACTTGTTTCCTTCATTGCTTAACTGTGCTATTCCATCTCTAATGTCCACAGCCAAAGGGTTAACCGTATTTGGATCGCAAGCAGATTTCAACCCTGATCTGGAATATCTATTTCTGTTACATTGAGGCAGATGTCGAGAGTGAGGCTATCACCACCCAGAGCTTTTTTGGGATCCATGGCTTGCAGGGCCGTTTCCAACTCCTCTCCCGTGAAAGGCACCGCAGTATCTAATGCGTCTACCTCCCCTGCTGTGGCCGCCAGCCACGTGGCGTGCGCCCGTACTTGTGCCTGCTCAATGGAGTCTAGCGCCGCCTCATCTCGCGGGTAGAAGGTGTCTGCCAGCAACGCCGCTGAACTGCGCTCGTCTAGCTCTCCGCCGCCGTCTGGTGCCTTTAGCGTGTACTCTGGGACATGGTTGGTGCAGGTCTTCATGATGCGGTACGATCTCTGCCAGACAGTTTCTTGCTTCTCGACAGTGCAGAAACTTTTCCAACTTGAGGTAATAGCAGATTCGATAGCTTTTTTGTAAATACTTTTAGCCTCTAAGTACTTATCAACCACGAACTCCCTCCTGCGTGGGTTTGACCCAGCAATCCGCCTCCTGCAACGCACCATTTCCGTTTTGAACTGCGTGAGTTCCACTGTCCACCATTTGCACGACCTTCTGAAACTTCTCCTGGGGATCCGAGGGATCACCTTATCACACGCGCCGATGATGCATCCAGTGTATTGAGCCGCTGCCTCATTAACCTCTTCCCCTGTTCCTGTTTGCATTCGCAGTGATAATGATATCGGCCTGTGATCTGACAATGTGCCAATACCCGCCAGTCGCAAACCAGGGGCAGCAATGCAGTTGAGCAGGACGTCACGTCTGTGACGTCGCCGCGGTTCAGCACCTCCTAGTTCCGCGAGTGCATCCACCATAGCCAGGCCCGATCCACAGCCCGATCATCCTCCTCATCGCACCCCCACCAAGGACTTCTAGCGTTAACATCTCCTGCTAGTAGGACGTAGTTGACCCTCATCTCTTAAACTATATGCTTAATTTTAGCTAAATAATTTTCAAATAATAATTCTTTATCTATATAAATGCTAATTAAACCTATTTTTAGTTGATTAATTTTAATAATAACCCCTGAAACAACTCTCCCTATAAATATTTTATATTCAATATACTTAAATTAGGATCAGTGATGACAATTGCAGATCTCACCGGCTCTGTAGCATTCCCGATATCACTTTGAATAACTCTAAAACCGCTGGGGGCCAACATGCGAGCTTTGACCCCCACATATGGCTCCTGCAGCAACAAAACCTGAACACCTTTTAATGAAGCTTTGCGAAGGCATTCATACGTCGCCGCACGGCCTCTACCCAGGTTATATTGAACGAATTTAATATCTATGTTTGAAACCCTATTGGTGCCCTCAGCAATATCTAACAGCCAATCTCGCCAGCCGGTCCCATCTCCTCCACTCTGGGCAATTGCTGCTGTATGCGGGGTGTTCCCAATCGCGGAGACGCCTCGCGAAGCAGTTAGTGCACTATGGAATCCGATCACGACTGGGACACGACCGCGTGTCATGACTCCCCGCGCACTTTGGCTCTGGGGCCCTACAGTCTACCACCTTGTGCGAGAACCCTAGACAGCGATAACATTGTATGAGAGGTGACTGGTCGACTGCGCTAACCATCTGGTACCCCAACCGCACTAAGTGGTTAAAGCCCCGCAAACTGCTGGGCTAAGAACTTCTGAGGACTGCATGTTTGAAATGGGACTGGGCAGGACATGTGACTCGAATGCATTCAAGGCACCCACTGAGTGACAAGCTTAGCAGTGGGTGCCCGATAGTCGGAGACGAAGCGGCAGACCTAGGAAAATATGGCGAGACGATACGATCGAGACGAGACGATCTAGATGCATTCGAGCCAAATTGGCAAACTGTGTCCTTGGAGTGCAAAGAGTGGAAGGTAAAGGGGGAGATCTTTGCCCAGCAGTAAGACACTATAGGTTAAAGAAAAAAAAAATTCAAATCGAAAAGCGAATAAATCACGAATTACTATGTTTTGGTGCTTGGTGATAAAAAAAATTACATTATCACGATTACATGTCTGTAATCACCAGATTCAGACACTTTCTCAGTTCTTTTGGGGATGTCCAAAGGGTAGTAGCACGTTCAAACATAATATAAGGCAAACGTCTTCGCTTGGTGCAATAGTTAGAATTGAAGTATGTATGTATGCGTCTAGTATATAAACATTGCAATTACAGCCTCTGTGGCGCACTTGGCTTAGGTCTGGCTGAGACGCAGTTGCGGGTTAAATTCCCGCCGCGGGACAAATGTCTGTATGAGCTGCAAATATTTGTCTCGGGTCTGGGTGTTATGTATGTATTAACAAAAAAAATAGTATGTTAATACTCGTAGTATGTCAGTCATGTGGTACTTTACTTATAACACAAGCTCTGATAACTTTGGGGCAGATAATGCTGTGTGAAATGTCCAGGATTATTTATTTATTGCGTGATCCAAGAGCTGCCTCCTATCTGGCCCACTGATTATCGCCAGTGTCTTGGGAACGCTACCCTCTGGAAGTAATCTGAATCACGTGTATTATATTTTATTAAATGTTATTATGTACATTTCTTGTTTTTTAGAATTATATAAAACTAGCTGTTGCTCGCAACTTCTTCCGCATTTTTTTTAAATAAATTGTAGCTTAAATCCTTCCCTAGGGTGCAATTTATCTCCTTGTCAAATTTTATTGACAAATTTTAAACCAATCACTCCCACCACCACCCACCCATTAAAAAGTTTCCATACAAACATTCACACCCCATTTCACTCCTTTATTAGACTTATTATGAAAAATCCTGAAACACGTGTCCATTTATTTTGCATGTTAAGTATCCAAACCAAGTTTTTAGAAATCACACCACCCGTTAAAAAGTTCCCATATAAACTTTGACACCCCATTTTACCCCTTTGTTAGGGTTATTAATTATTTATTAATAATTATTAATATAAACATTGCAATGACAGCCTCTGTGGCGCACTTGGCTTAGGTCTGGCTGAGACGCAGTTGCGGGTTAAATTTTATTAATTAATATTAAAATTTTACAATAACTCATAATTATTACGAGTTATTTTGTATTCTGAAGTACGTGTCCATTTATTTTGCATTTTATTTATTCATATCAAGTTTCAAGCAAATCGCATCACGCGTTAAAAAGTTTCATACATTCGTTTTCACCCCTTTTCACCCTCATAGGGGTTGAATTTCAAAAAACCCCGCCTTAGTGAATGGTTTTGCTGTAAAAGAAAGCTAACTTCCAAATTTCAGCTTTCTAGCTTCAGCAGTTTCGGCTCGGCGATGATGAATCAGTCAGTCAGTCAGGTTAAGCTCTTTTATAGGTATAGATGAGTTTCAAATTTTACTATGAGTAAAGTAAAAATTTACATGGATTTCGTCTGACCGTCCCTTTATTTTTGCCACATGCGGCATTACGCAGACTTTTAGCCCCGAATGCAAAACGAGCCGCTCGCAAACACTCTACGACTATTGTAACGCGCCGTTGGGTACAGTTGCTCGTGTGAGTCCTCGGCTTTAGGAACAAAGCTTCACAAAGGGTTCCGGATGGCGCGCCAGGAATGCTTCGAAGTCCGCAATATAATGTCCTAAAGTGGATTCGGGTCAGGCTCACATCTCGAGATTAGTCGGTATTAGAATTGTAGTGTTATATTTGGTATATAATGTAGTTCTGGCCACTTGCCCATACGAATAAAATTTGAATTATTTATACTATTATAACGGCATTTTATTATTTGTAACAACTATGTTTTTAATCAATCTGTTTTTGAAGTGGTTTGCTGTGGAGCCCAGTTTATTTCTTTTTCTTTTATCGCATGGAAAAATCTTTACGGCGCGCTTTAATGCATTTACCACACTGGTTCGACAACCAGTAACATATAAACTAGTAGAAAATGTCTTTGTAGAAATATTTGAATGACCTTCAGCTACGTTTAAAAAAAATAAGTATGTATATAAGTAGTATACCAGTCACGTGGTTTCCATAACACAAGCTCTGCTTACTTTGGCTAGATGATACTGTGTGAAATACCCGGCATTATTTATTTTGACCTCTGCTTTTTTACGGTCATCATAACGTTGGCAGCTTCTTATAAACCATAGTTTAACACACGCGTTCACTGTACAACGTACATATACGTGATATAAAATGCCGCCTGGCGACACGACACGGTCGACACGGTCGCTACAAACGCAAATTCGGAATGTCTGAAGCGCTCGCAATTTCGCGCGAGACGAAATGTATTGTACAAATATCTATTCTTGGAGAATTGAATGCTCTAGGTATTTCTTTATACGTATTCTTGATTGTATTTTACCCTGTTTTAGGAAACAAAGGATGTCCATGTAGGGAAATATAAATAAATAACAACGGACATTTCACACAGCGTCATGTAGGCCCAAAGTAAGCAGAGCTTAAATTATGGGTACCACATGTGTGTATACTACATTATGTACTTTATTTTGCAGATCATGCAAACATTTGTCCCGCGGCGGGAATCGAACCCGCAATCTTCTGCTTGTCAGACAGGCCACACACTGCGCCACAGAGGTTATTGGTAAGTATTTGTTTTTAAATCTACGCATATTTCTACACTTACATTGATTGCAGTGTGAAAACAATCGCCGAAGATCAACCCCAGAGAGGAGCAATTTTTTTTCTTATCGTGTCCTTTCGAACGAGTGTGGTGAAAGATTGTAGTGCGCCTTAAAGCTCGTTTCGTGCACTGAAATGATTTTACGCAGTTTATTTATTTATCGTAATCTAGGATTCACAGTTATAAATTTAGTTTAATATAATAAAGTGTAGATATGCCAAACTTTAACCAATTTGAATCCACATTTTGTATTCAACTCGCTTATAACTCATGGATAGTATAGGTATGTATGAATATTTAAATTAAAAAAAACAAAAGAAAAACCAACAGTTAAAACTAAGTACTACAATAATTGCAACAAACGAAAACCACAAGTTAAAGTCACTTTCCTTCCAATAGTCGACAGTATTTTTTTCACGATTTAAGTATATTTTATTCTGTCAACGGTTGCCGTATAGGTTATTCCCAGAAATCGGGACTGCGCCTCATAAAAAGAACAAAATGACTTTTGGCGTAAAAGTTAGTTCCCAAATGTCACGTACATCGCAAAAAACATCGCTAATGCCTCCATTCCAAATCAATTCTGACCCTTTCATACTACATCACGTACCGTCAGAAAACCTTCGAAACTCACAGCTAATTCTCTTTATCATTCTAAGATGAACCAAATAGACTTCACTGTCACATTTAGACGTACTGCACCTTTTATTTAAAGTAGGTACTGCAAACGTGCGGTCCCTTGGTTCTTATTATACAACATGAAATATAAAAATAATGCTGGACATCACTCAAAATCCTCTAGCCCCAAATTAGGCAGAGGTTGTGTTTTGGGTACCACATGACTGATATATCTAAATACTTTTTTTTGTAAGCTTGACATTGTATAGACAAATAGAAAGGCCAAATTTATATTGAAATTGTATATTAAATTATTATTATTATTATTTTTAAACTATTATCGTGCCTACCGCACTATTGTAGTCGCTCAATGCGTCTGTATTATTCCTAATTAAAATCACTGTCGTAAACTAAACTATGCAGACAATCTTACGTAAAGTCCGTCTAAATACATTCTTATATTTTTAGTCTGAAGACAGAATTTTCTTTCTCTACAAAACGCGTGCACGTGACCAGCGGAAGTAACAAGTAAAAACATAATCAAACCTGCGCTGTAAAGCGTATTCTATCGCTGGTTGTTTCAGGGTTGAAAATTGAGCGAAGGGACAGACAGTGTGTTTTACATTAGGTTTGATGGTAGATAAAGGTAGTAGTCGGGTAAATAATAGGGGATAATGATGTCCCAGCGGCCCCAACAAAAAGGTTAGCGATGACATGATGGATGTTAAGGCAGTTCTGTGTTTTGGTCAAATAAATTTTCGATAAAGTTTTTGTAGTGACAATACATTATCGAAAATGGATTATGATTTAATAGTGTAAACTCAAAAACCGCAAATATGCTGGTTTGGATAAGGCCTACATATTTGAGCCTTTTGGAGTTGAGACCCTGGGCCCGTGAGGAACAAGAGCCCACCGCGTTTTCAAAATTATTTCACGGCGTCTGGTAGATACGTTGCATGACCCAAGAGGTAATGCCACCAGTTCAACGTGGTAATGCCACCAGTATCTTGGGAACGCTGCCCTCTCGCAGTGATCTGGATCAGTTGAGCTATCTATAGATCGTTTTAAACGATCCTTAGATAGCTCAACTGTTTCACGTGTATTTTATATTATTGTATATATATATATTTTTTTTTTTATAAATTCTGTTTTATATATTGATTTACATGAGTTTTACTCACGCATTTTGTTAATGGAGGCACCGACACATTCAATTCATCTGTACAATCTTCATCAAGGTGAGTTCGATCCACGGTCCGCTCGTTGTCACTCATTCGGTGTGGGTGTCTCCATCGACAAAATGATACGTGAGTAAAACCCATGTTTATCAAAATGTATAGAACAACTTACGAATGTTTTAAAAGTTGAATAGTGTTTGTTTCTATTGGTGAGGCTTTAAGGAATCGTTAGAAGATTTTACGTGACATTAATCATTTTTGGTATTCCTTGTGGACTGACAATGAGGATAACGGGAAGTATTTTCAATTATTTTATTCAAATTGCGTCCCTATAAATGTTATAGGTAACGGGTCTAGTGGGAATATACCCAATGGGCCCACAGCCATGCTCCATTACACGCACAATCGTTTTTTATGGGTATTTATACAAATAAATAAATAAAAAATTCCGAACATTTTACACATCATCATCTAGTTCCATTGTAAACAAAGCTCTTGTTATGTGTACAACATGACTGATATACTATTTATCTAAATTTTTATATTATATAAATCTTCTGTGCGTGTGTTTGTAATGAAACTCCTCCTAAACGGCAAGTGGATTCGAGAATTGTTTGGATTTGCAATAAGATATTTTTCTTTTTAAAACGCGCGGACGAAGTCGTAAACGGGGCAGCTAGTTAATTATACATTTTTATGTAAATAATATATAAATAAATAAATATTGGTGGATAATCTATAAAACATCACCAATATCCTAAGCAGACCTTGTGTTATGGGTACCACATAATACTTATACTAATACTTATATACATTTTTGTACTTACATTATTATACATAGAAACACCATTAGAACAAACATAAAGTTTTAATAATGATGGGAGTTTATAAACAATTTATTCTGCCTCATGAATTGAACGCGAAAATATCGCGTCTCAGTTAACCCGTCACCTGATACTCCACAGAAGTCGATGTAATACTTAGCTACTTGTGGTAAGAAGTTTAACCCATCTGGTAGCAATTAACCTACCTGGATGGATCGGTTTCGGTGCGGAAATTGAATAATTCCTCTTACCGCCCTGAGAGGAGCTGTAAAGACTGGACAGAGGAGACATTTAAATCCAAGTTTTTTCCATTACATATCTTATTTTGCAAAGTTACTTTTTAAAGATGTAACAGCTAAATGAGTCGACTAATTTGTTAAAATATCGGTAGATCTATTAGGTATCATCATCATTTGCCTTAGTTCTACTGTTGAAGATGATTTAGGTGGCGTCAGTCAAGCAGAGCAGTTATTTGTTATTAAAAAATTCGTTTATGGATCCACTACAGCATGCTGAGGTGGGTGAGGTATGACAGTATAGTAGTATTTAGTATAATAGGTATAGAGAATCGATTTAAATATACACGAACGGTATATATAATTAAGTAAAGCACTGTAAGGGTGGCTTACACATCACTCTTCAAATAGTGATTAGCGTACATGCAATTAATGTTTTTGCGCAAGTGAGGCTTATATCAAAAGAGCATTTTCATAACTAGATTTCTATACATAATACACATTTAAATGATAATAATAAAAATGTACTTATTTTTCTACCAAAACTTAAAAACTTCAATGCAATAAACTAGTGATCATACATCTATTTCAGTTTCAAAACTTTCGTGAGTTGTACTAAACATTTTGATAAGCACAGGCCTTACTCACGTATTATTTTGTCGATGGAGGCACCGACACTGTTTCGATTCATCTAGAGAATCTTCATGAGGGTGAGTTTGATCCGCGGTCCGCTCGTTGCCGCTCGAGTTCGAGAATTTGTTACCGCCTGCCGTGACAACGTTTCCCCCTATACCTGCACGCACGACTCGCGCCGCGAGATACCTCACCCGCAGTGCGAACCGTGAACTCGAGCGGCAACGAGCGGACCGCGGATCAAACTCACCTTGATGAAGATTCTCTAGATGAATCGAAACAGTGTCGGTGCAGCGATCGACAAAATAATACGTGTGTAAAGCCCGTGTTTAACAAAATGATATACATCTATTTGTAAACTAGGCATATGTACAAGCCATTCCTACTAGTTATAATATATCCTTAGTTGGACATGCTCCGGCAATTATCGGTATCCAAAGTATCGGAAATTCTGTATACTTTTTAAATTAGACCATGACGTGCAATACTTTTTAACCCAAAAAACGAATTTAAATACAAATAATAAATAAATAAACAATATTGGTGAATAATGCACAAAACACCATCTAGCTCCAAACTTTGTATAGTTGAATTATGGTGAACAGAAAATATATTATTAATACAAACATGATATTTGATAAATGATATTTTAAAACCAACCAATGATATGGGAGGTTAACATTTGTACGCGAACAAAGGCGCAGGGCATTCCACTAGTTAAAAAAAAGGCATGTGCCCGTAGTCATATATTTTTAACCGACTTCAAAATAGGTGAAGGTTCTCAAGCCGGTAGTATTTTTTTTCCGATTGAAAATATATTTATGTGAAAGGATATACTTTCCGATATGTCCCATGGAAATGTCATGAAAATCGGTTCAATAGTTGGTTTTGGTCGATCCTTTCTTTTTCTTTCTTTCTTTCTTTCTTTCTTAGATGAATCGAAACAGTGTCGGTGCCTTCATTGACTAAATAATACGTGAGTAAAACCCGTGTTTATCAAAATGCAAGTAAAAATAAGTAAGTAAGTTCGTTCTTAAAACGTAATTATTGAATCTCAAGATGGGTGTACCAATTCTTAAACACACTGTATACTCCGTATAGGTAAACTTTATCCAAAATAATCTTACGAGATCATGCGAGAATAAAATTCAAATATCGTGTCCAGAGGTAAATTCTTCAAGACCTCCCAGACCAACCCTTACCCTGGGGTAGTGGACGTCAGTTAATTCGATTTTAAAGACAGGTAGAACGCAGAAGCCATTTGAAATTTGAAATTAAGTAATTGCCTTTTACATTTTATTATACTTAGCACAGATTGGAGCGAGAAATATGAAAGGGTTGGATCTGATCGTAAATTAATTAGGTTAGTAGATTTGAAATCTATGCTTTAACTTAAACTCATGGAGTATGAAGCATATATCTTAAAGCATATTATAAATTTTACCTCTTGAGTGGCGAACCTTAATCTAGACTTCTAAATATGGCGTTAAGCGGCGGTGGCGGCAAAATGGCGGCATAAGATGTATTTTCAGAAAATCAACTATTTTGAACAAACTACTTTATGTATAAAATTTAACGCGCCGCTGGAACTTTTGGGCCAGTTGCGAGTCTACGGCGGTCGTACTACTGATCAAATTGTACCTTCAAATAGTGAAAGGGTTATCGACCTCTGTGGCGCAGTGGGCGAAGGCCTGTATGAGAAGGAAGGTTGCATGACGTTGACGACCAATGTTTGTATGATTTGCAAGAATTTGTTTTAAGTCTGGATGTTTTTCTATGTACAATATGAATGTATACACCAAAATGTGGTACCCATAACACAAGTTCTGAAAACATTAGGGTTAGATGGTGATGTGCTAAATGTCTAGCATATATCAAATTATTTAGATGACATAAGAGTTTGGAATGAATCTACTAGAACTTCACTCGGCATCCGTAGCATAATTAACATAGATCATATAAAAATGCGTTAAGACCAGACGAGTTTCTTTGCCGGATTCTTCTTGAAATGGAGACAGGAGGAACACGCACCTAGTATATAAGAAGACGATTCCAAAATTTCCTTGTGATATATTCCACATACGCTAACCTAATTTATTCTGTTTAAGGCTCCTATTGGCATTAGTGTGTATAACTCTTCATTTTCTTATTTATTTTAATATGCAGCATTGAATAAATAGATTTTATTTCCTACAATGTAAATTCTTAATTCTGATAATCACTGAATCGAATTAATTAATTAATATACAAGTAACCTACAACTTCTCCGATAATTGTTGATAAATTATCGGAGAAGCTCAACTTTATTATTTAAATGATTACTTTGGTGTGTATTTATTTTTAACTAGCTTTCGTGCCAGCTACGCTGCTACCCCTGAAATACTTTCTTATTTTGTTCAAAAATACAACATATGTTTTTATAAGTTTTAGTTTTTCTTTTAACGAGTTGAGCTTTTTATGACTAAACGGGGCAAGAAGAATTTTGAAAGAGAGGTACGAGTATTATAGCCTAGAATAAAGAGTGTAGCCTTAGTGTGTACTTTTGTACATGTTCCCTATATTTCAAAATATCTAAATATTCTTTCAGTCATCTGGTCACCATTATACAAGCTATGCTTAGTTTGGAGCTAGTTGGTGTTGTGTGCATTGTCCACCAATATTTATTTAAGAAGGGATAGAGTTTATTATCAAATGATAGTTTATTATCAAATGATAGTGAATATTCAGTGATGTACGCGTTAGCCTGGCGTTGACCCAGCTGGCGCGCTGCGTTATCGCGAAACGCAAATTACTGGCATTGATAAAATTGAACTGCATTAATAGATTGGGATGGGGGCTTAATCAGACCAGCTGTGGTCCAGTTAGAATTCACACAGCAACTAGTCGCGTGCGACTCCAATTTGCGTCATTTATTGATTTTTAAGGACGTACTGGACTTAATCAACTTTAGTAGTGAACTGGTTTTCATCGCAAATTATCTTTTAATTTGTTTCTGTCAGACTTCGTGAAATTATTTGAAAAATGCTTGGGTTCCTGTTCCCCACGACTCTGTTCCCTAAAAGCTCAAATATGTAGGCCTTAACAAGACTGGCATATTTGCGTCTTTTGAGGTCCTCGGCACATTTCATTCGGTTATGATGCAATAACCATAGTCGCAGGCTGACTTGGGAGTTACCACCGATTAATTAGCAAGAAGAGTTTTTCAAAAATAAAAGTATATCATTACATAGTATAAAATAAAGTCGCTTCCCGCTGCTGTCTGTCTGTCCTTATGTATGCTTAGATCTTCTAACTAAGCTAGTTAATTTTAAATTTAAAAAATAGCAATATAATGAAGCTTTTGCGGATATATTAGAAAGTACGCACCCGTTAACTACTAAAACAACACGATTTACACTTCTTCCAGAAACCGTTGAATATTAAGAATTTAAGGGGAATAAATACATCTATTCTAATAATATAAAATCGAAAGTGTCTCCGTCTGTCTGAGTTTGTTATTTCACGTCTAAACGGCCGAACAAATCTTGATGAAATTCGGTACAGAGTTAGATTGTATCCAGGAGGCGGACATAGGCATCTTTTTATGTACTTCGTGCAAAACCACGGGCATTAGCTTGTATAAATATATATTGGTGGATGTTTTAAATAACTCGCTTGTAAACCAGGATAGAATACCTATAATTTTAAATTATCACACCCAGATACAAGAACAAACAGCTATGTTCATGATAGAATTATTTATTCTATTCTGCAAACTACAGCGCAGAAACAAAGAAAGATTACACTCAACTGAGCAGTTAAATCGTAATCATTTTCATTTTATTTTATTTTATTTGGAAACAAACAGACAGAATTTTGAAACAAACAACAACAAGAAACAAAAAAGATCTTTTAAACAGACAGACTAATTATGTAACACAATGATTATAACAAATAGTCCAGTAAAGTTTTTACAGTTACACAATATTATAATTATAATCTTCCCCACATGATTTTTGATGAGTAACATGTTACCACTTTC
Source organism: Lampropteryx suffumata (assembly GCA_948098915.1). Taxonomy (NCBI): domain Eukaryota; kingdom Metazoa; phylum Arthropoda; class Insecta; order Lepidoptera; family Geometridae; genus Lampropteryx; species Lampropteryx suffumata. Next base: position 1,848,789 of record OX402561.1, on the reverse strand, counting down.
CCGCAATATGTAGGAGTAATTTTATTAAAATGAACGAAAGTATTTAACTTGATAAAACGTGCGCTATTTGAATTGACCAATGCGCGCGCGGTGTCAGAGTTAACCGTCAGATGGCACCAGACCATTTTCCTGAAATGTCAGATGTTACACATCATATACGCTTGCTCGTTGTTTTATATTTATGTTAAACCACATTATAAAAATTATATTTAACCATACGTCATCTCAAACCCAGCTTCTAATAAAACATTCACTGTTTTGAGTTTCTAAAAGCACAAGCATGTCTAGGCATTTAAGTCAATACCCGTTCGTACATTATTTTAAACTAGAGAAGAGTGATAGGATAACATTTATGTCAATGAATTAAGATACAAAATACAATGGTGTACGGCTCTTCGTATATCAAACAGACTAACAACTAAGTGGAAACAAAAACATGCAAGTACAATGTTTGCGCGCGCTGAACACTCGTTGTTTGAGTTACCGTGTTTGTGTTCTCCAAGAAAATGTTTTAACCAATTTCAGAGGAGAGTTATCAATTCAAAGCACAGATTATGTAATGCTCACGTACCAATAGCAGTCACCCATATAAATAACGATTCACGAACGTTGCGCAATCGCGTTACTATTAAAAGTTGCTAAAAGGTACTTTTGTAGATATAAGCATTACTATATTGACGCAGAAGGTTGTGGGTTAGATTCCCTCCCCGCGGGACAAATGTTTGTATGATATGCTAGTGTTTGTCTCGGGTCAGGGTGTTTTTCTATGTATATAGTACATATATACATATTTAAAGTACCTATATCATGTCGTGTGGTACCCATAACACAAGCTCTGCTTACTTTGAGGCCAGATGATGCTGTGTGAAATGTCTAATCTGAAATGAAGATAATTTCACATACATGTATTGTTTATATTTTTTTATATTTAATTTCTTCATTCTTGTTATTAATTATGTTGAGAAATTGTATTGTACATAGAATTACAAATTGAGCTTAAAGTAAGCTTTTTTCCATAAATCTTAGCCTAAATGCTAAAGATCGCAATTTTAAGATTACGATGGACGATAGTCTCTAGACATCTCAATTAAATTACACAACCCTCAATAATCTGATGAGTAAACCAAAAGGCAAGTCCAGGCGCAAGTCAACCCCAGCTCGGCGGTAAACAAACAGTCTTAATTTCCGCAACAAACACCGTAAATTAATTTAGCTGTGCAAATATAATTTCGATCGGGCATTAATCCGATAACAGAGATCGGCGATAAATTCTGTGTTCCAATTATACAGGACCCAGTTGGCGTGGTTTGTACGAACGGGCGGCTTAAAGACGCGCTGCTAAAAAACGAATGCAGCCTAACATGCATGCTAACCTAACCTAACCTAACCTATGATGGCAGCAGATACATTTCTGTGTGGCTAAAAACGAGCGTGGCCGAGCCCTTGTATGAGAATATAATAATTATAATAATGCCGGACCTTTCACACAGCATCATCTGGCCCCAAAGTAAGTAGAGCTTGTGTTAAGTCAAAGTCAAGTGAAAAGATACTTTATTCAATACAATCACAAGGATCACTTTGAAACGTCTTACATACTAGGTGAATTTACGTGCCAATTCATCCTAACCCAAGCCGAGAAGAACCGGCAAGAAACTCGTCTTGTTCCTAGCGCTTTTTTACATGATCCATGAGGTTATTGGAACCACGTGACTGGTATACTACTTACATACTTTTTTCTAACCAAATACATATATACATAAAATAGCTAGGAGACGAGCGCGATCTACGGAGCTTGAGCATGTTTCAAACACATGATTCCATGTAAGCTCACATAGAGGCCCATTGCCGTTAAGCCGAAAGGTTCTTGGGAGGAGCAGAATTAGGACAATCACTGTTCCAAGCGTTTCTTGCTCGTCTTTATATGAAATTTTATGAGTGATGCCAGAACTAGCCGGAAAAGACGGAATTAGATTTTTTTCAACCAAATTACTAGTGCTGTAGACAGAAGACAAGAACGCCGGTAGGGCAACATTTGTAATTTTGCGAATACCTAAGCCTCCCAATTTGACAAGTACTCTCTACCTGTCAAATTGGGAGGCTTGCCATGCCTTGTCATCCAAATGAATATTCAAAACCGACGATAAAGTGTCCTTTATTATTTTGTCTAAGCCTTCCACCAGCTCGCTGTGTTTCCACAGTTGACAACATCTTAAAGCGTAAGTAAATTTTGGAACAAAAAGACTAAACTTGATAATTGTAAAAGCCATTTGACTATTCCATTTTAAACAATCTGTCCGAGGTTTTGCTAAAATTTTGAATTTTCTCCTCTATGAAGGTCGGAAAAGACTCGTCAAGAATTGGTGAACCGAGGAGGCGAAGTGAACATTTATCAACAACTGTAATATTTGAGGCCAAACTGTTAAATTTTGAAACAATTACATTTTTATCCACACAAGTGTCCGAAACATAAACATTTTGAATAATTAGCTCTAAACCAACTTGCCGAAATTCATCATTATGAGCTTTAGATCACCAAAAACAGTGTCCACCTCCACCTTACGTTCCGATCAATGATGATAAATATTGTGCACTAAAATAACAGAATTTTTTTTTTTAAGAATCTGGCAATGTTCAGTACATTGCAATATATACAAAATTTACAAATCTTTAATTTGAATTACATTATCTTTATTTATATATTTTATCAACAGTATTTTAACGTTCTGGCAACACAGAATAATTTATAAACATTGCCGATATATACAATATTTTCAAATCTTGAGTTGAAATTATCTATCTTGTATTTAGATTTAGTTTAATTATTTAGACAATAAAATCCTTTTTAACAGTTTTGAGACAGCAACTGATTCTAATATATTTTTATTGTATTTTATTTTATTTCTATCTTATTAATTTCTTTTGGATTGGATTATTTACGCCCGTCTGTAAATACCTAACGGAGAAAATTTCCATACTTTTGCAAAAGGGAACCGGAAATGAATTAACGGTCTTATGGCGGCGACGTTATGTGGCCACTACCGATAGTTGCATTCATTATTGCGCACTAAATTACACTGTTTCATATTTTTGTTACTTCAAAAACGAAGTACGGAGTTTTGCATTGTTCTATTAAAGTTTAAATTCATCGTTTTATCGTTCCTTGTTTTTGGAGTGCCCGTGGCCTTACTCGCAATGATAAAAAGCAGCCTATTGGCTATTAGGTTATCGCGATTTTAATGCTCTAGGTACGAGTTCCTGTAAAAATGTAGCAAACACAATTCAAGTCGATTATACCTGATTAGTGGGAATTTTACTCCTATCCGTCCGATCATTGTAAACATCTGCACTCTTCCAAGTTAATATAACTAGAATAGAACGGACTGACCCATCTATTTCTTATAGATTTTGAATGAAACGAAATAACCCGACTCAACAACGGCTTAGGTTTACCTTCGTCCGTAGGGTTAGACCACAGTTGCCTATTTCTCAGGACTTTGGGTTATTACATGGAATTCATATTACACAAGCTCAAATATTAATTGTATTCCGTTCTGTTGCGGGTTCAGCAAAAAAGTAAGTTATGGCCTTTAAGTATTCAAATTACGGAATCCTATACCCCATATCCAGCATTAAATAGGTTTAAAGAAATGTATTCTCAAAAGACTTTCCTTACATGTGAAAAAGTTTTACAGTACCTGTACCGATATCAGTTTAAGTACCTGTCGTGTAGTAGAGTTAGTAGCCGTACGTCGTATTCATATTTTGCTTTGTTTTTTTCTGTTTTTTTTAATCAGTTTGGTGAAAGTATAACGCCTCTGAAGCGTATCGAAAATCGTGCCACTACAAAGATAAGATACAAAGCCAGAGCTAACCACTGTTTTAATATATTATTTCGTGAAAACAAAAACACGATTAAATTGCGTCACAATCGCACTAAGCAATAAAATCTCAGGTTACTAGTTTGTGTTGCTGCAGTCTCGAATTGCGATTGCAACGCGGATTCATCGTGATTACTTTTTGGCAGAGAGTCAGTTAATTATTTGTGTTTTGGTCCTTTAAGGTACACACACACGGGCAACTGAAACTGCTCAATCAATGGCAGCAATGGCAACATGTTGTGATAAGTACAGTAGTTTTAATTAAGTTTATTTAGTTTTAGTTATTTCAAATTGTGTGTCAAATCTTTACAAATGCCAATTGTCAATTGTATAGATACCGCCACAGTAGCACGTCTTAGGAAATGTAGTTGCTAAATGTTTATTTACATAATACGCATGGCCAACAGCACACATTACAAAGCTTGTAGTTATATCAAATAGTAATCAACATTACTTTATTATAAGTGCTCCAATAACACAGCATTTTCCAAAGAATACAACTAAATTGTAAAGACAACAGCTTAGTCTAGATATAAATTTAAATTTGAAATAACTAAAACTAAAGAAGCTTAATTAACAATTAATCACAATAAAACCATTTTAAATTAATACTAGGAAATTATTGATTGATAATACTAGTTGCGGAACAATTATTGCTTGAAAGTTGCCCGTGTAAGAATACCCATAGCTTGCGTTGGAATCGCTAGCAGTTCAATACCAAATGTAAAAACAAATCATGCTTCTATCACTACTACTATTTCTGTGTAGTATATTTATTGGTATCGAGTTCCCCGTTACTAGTTAATAAATTGGCCAAACACATGTGAGCACGCACAGTGAAGCCGTCCGAAGTCAGTACGAATAAGAATGTGGTAAGTTCCCAAACCAATTCAAAACCATCTAACTAACACAGCAAAAAAAAATGTGCCTTTTTGTATTTTAAGGTTTACGAATCAGAGTGTTACTCAAAATCGAATAAAGCCTTATTCGATTCGTACTAGCTGCTTCCCGGCTACGTGGCTACGCACGTGTGGTACCTACATAAAAAGTGTCCTTCGTCCTTCTCCAAGGTCCCATCTATATATACCATAATTTATCAAAATCGGTTGAGCGGTTTAGGCGTGAAAACGTAACAAACAGACAGACAGAGAGACAGACAGAGTTAATTTCACATATATAATATTAGCATAGATTATAATATGCCTTGTAATTTTAATATATATCTAACTACTTTGTAAAACATTTCGGATTTCTCCTAACAGCAGTTTAACCGGGAGACACTGACCGCTATCAAAAATTGCCACTTCAAAGTTTAATAATTATAAAACAAAATAATATAAGTATTGAAGAATTGATTACAAAACCTATTGTATTTTCAAATATTTATTATTTAAAAATTCAACCTAAATTTACATGTTACAAACTTGAAAAGAGGGATTTATGGGATACCTCTACTAAAAACTCTATTTATTTATATTATTCAGTTTTTATTTTATATCTTTGTAGCTGCCCGTATTACGTATTAATACGTATTACCGTGCAAAATTAAAACACGATAATATAAACAGTCTGCGAGTAAGTCTAAGGGCGTTAAGACAAACGGCAAGACAGACATAGCGAAACTAAAAAAGGGTTCCTTGTGCACTTCGAAACCCTAAAAATAAGTAAAACTCACAATAAGCTGTTAAAACAGTCACGATTATAAGATCTTATCGCGTTTTGGTAGGGCTTTTGAGAGGGTCAGGTCCATCCCACTCTGTTTGGATCCAATTGTAGGATGTAAACTTGCCCACCCAAGCAAAAACGGCCTATGCCAAAGTTCTGGTCGGCACAGTGACGGCTGCAGGATATTTGTCTAATCTTTTGAAAAGCCGGGATCGACAGCTTACTGTGCCTTTCGAAGAAATTTGGTGGTAGTAGGGGCTTCGACCACTCTTGACTTGTCTGTCAGCTCAGTTAGTAGTACTTAACTTTCACTTTAATAAATTACTGTAATAAGTTTCAGTTATAAGATGGATCACACAAAAAGCGCGAGGACCAGGTCGAGTTTTTTTGGGATTTCTTCTCGGACTTGGGTTAGGAGAATTTGGCACCTAAATTCACCTAGTATGTAAGACGTTTCAAAGTGATCCTTGTGATTGTATTGAATAAAAATAATTTAGACTTTGACTTGACTTTCTAGTAGTTCTTGCCTGCTGCGCTGTAGGTTGTTTAATCTCTCCCAGGACATATATTTGTGAAATAAACATGTGTTTGTTCTGTGTCTGGGTGTTATAAAGTATCAAGAGTAGGTTTTCAAACATAAGTACTCTATCATAATTCAAGTTATGCTCAGTTTGGGCTAGATGGTGTTGTGTGCATTGTCCACCAATATTTATTTATTTACGTTCAAATAAATAAGGTGAAAATATGGCGTCTTTATACTAGGGCTAAATATATTGATATCTAGTACTTCGTAACTACATACAACGAGTTTATAGATGTATATTATGTTTGACACATCCAACAGCCTCTATAACAAAAATACGTACCTACCTTTACTCATATACAAAACTATAGGTACTTTATAAAGGTCCTTAGTTGAGTATCTCAACTGTTTCACATGTTTTTATGTGATTTTGTTATTCAATCAATAAACCACTTTATTTCAGAAAAAAACAATATACATAGTTTGTTAATACCGATACATACATACATTTCGTGTTAGGACATATATATATAAAATCAATTTAAAGTAATACTATATAGTAAGAAAAGATTTAATATTTTGTATGTTATACCCAAAAACGAATTAACAGATTTAAAAAATTGTACCTTTCGAAAACTACCTTTTAAGCAGGTATATTAGCTGTTTTTGAAGTGATAACTTCTTATGGAACCGCTTCGTTAAGTAACGCGTTACGGCGCCAGCGCCAGTCTGTCTGGCTTCCCTTTCTCTCACGCAAACGGCAGCGGTAGGTAGGCTCTTCCTCTCTCACTCTAGCCCAAAACGCTAGTTAGATTAGTTTAGGTTATCACTTCTGTCGGGCGTCCCGAGACGAACACGCTTTTTTTTTAAATTGTGCGTTACAATCCACCGTTGATTATTTACTGCATTTCTACATGGGTGCCCCGTGCGAAACCGGGGCGGGTTGATAGTTAATTATAAAGAAACAAAGTACAGTAATATAAATATTAATTACCTATCTATTAAGGTCTTCCTGAACCAGCTGCCATATCAGGACAATTTACTTGACCCGCTACAACGTACATGATGCTTGTTAGTTTAGATAGTTTATGAGGCCTAGCACGCACAAGTGCGGATTGCGCATTTAAAACCGCATTATTCTGAAGTATGTAGTTTTCAACGCAGATTTTTCATTTCTGATTACAAATTCCATAGATTAGCGCGATAAAACTCGCAGCGAATTATCCCGTAATGCGTGCTAGCATTTTTTGTATTATATATTTTGGTGTTGATTCTTTAATAGTAAGTGTCGGCAGCGACATCAAAGTTCTTTGCGCTTCGACGCGCGCGATTCCAAAACTGTAACCTTGTTTGATAAAGGTGTTTTCGCGGTCCTTCCACTCCAACAAATATTCAGACATGTTTTATTTATTCAAAACTAGAATTACCTTCGGGAATCAAAATACGAACCAACATTTCAAATATCGAGTCCATGGTTTGTCAGACCGGCCACAGAACAAACCTGAGGGATTGTGTCAATGAAATACTACGTAAAATGTGTTGGTCATTTTACGTAGTATCTAACATTACTATAACTTTCGTAGCAGTCAGTGTACAACTCCTATGACGAAGACAACTTTTGAAAAGTCTAATCATTAGGGCCTAAGACGCACTGTGAATAATTTGGCTGTGTGTTTCTATGTACAGGGTGCCCCGGAATCAGTATGTTATGCCGAGGTGGGCCGATTCTCGATACTTTCGAGAACAACATATGTTTTACCTCTGTTATAAGTTCAATGTTTTTCATTGAAGAAATGAGCAGCAAAGTTTGCTTCAAAACTGCACTAACTACAAATGGTAACGTCCCTAAAATCAGCTGTTTGTTGAACTCTGAGCGTGACCCCAAAATGAAGTATCGTTTGAGTTCACGCAACACAAACATAAAAGTTGCCTACATTGTGATGCCTCTGAGAAGAAAGTAAATTTTTGTGTTCTTGTTGAGATCAGCTGCAATTTTTATAAGAATCTTGTTTATTCTTCTATCAAATTTTCGGATTTATTGCATTTAGTTTTTGTTGACAAACAAAATTTGCAACTAAACAGGATTATTTTATGATGATGATGATGATGATAACATGTTCACAACTCTTTATTAAAACAACTTGATTTGGATTTTCATAGAAATTTATAGCATTGGGTAGGTAGGTATCTAACCAACATTTTTCGTAAGTAGGCAGAACATACAGGTAGGTAGATCTTCATAGAAATTCAAAGTATTAGGTACCCAACCTACAACATTTTTCTTAGGTAGGTAGATAGATTTCTTATTAACATTTCTAGGCTAGGTATCTAATAATTTGAATTTCTATGAAAAATCTTGTCTATCCTATATTTTCACATAGTTTTATCTGTCCATCTCGTTGTGCGACTCTGTGACTTCGCGCCTTTTTATCAAAGATGTCAAACAAAACCGACAACCAATCAGAAGAGTTCAATCCACATAATAAATAATAAATTTCGGCTAATTCCGAAAATAGTCTACCTTTGTAATAAGCCGACATTTATTATTTTGTCAGAAATTGGTTCCATAGGTATTTATTTTTAGTCGTTGTTCCGATTAAGACTTTATTTATTTTATTCATTAATTTATTTATTAATTCTGTCATTGGTTTTTTCTTGGTCACTCTCGCTGAATTAATTTGTTTTGTCACTGGTTTTTTTCAGTATGTAGCCTTAACATGAGTCTAGTGATTAATGGTGACAGAACTAGAGTGGTTAAAGGATTCAGTGACCAAGAAAGAAGCAGTGACATGACTACATAATAAACTAAGCAAAATAACTTCACTAAGAACCAAAATAGTATTTACCAACATGAATGTTATCATTGTGATAGGTTTGAATTTTCACATCAAAAATGAACCCTAAAAAATTGTCGGCAATTTCAAAGGATTTTATTTTGCTTGCTTTGAATTGATTTTAGCTCAGTGTTTTGTTGTACTTCGTGCGGTCAACTTTCTAGTAAAGAGTTTCGTCATTCCGTTTCTTGTGACCATTGTGAGTGACCATGTGTTTTTTAACTCAATCATAAGTGCTTTGTGTTGGATACCTAGGAGGTAGTACCTAGAATAGGTACCTTCTAATCGTGTAATGTGGTGTTTGTTATTGTCAATTTTCAAAATTTTATGGATCCGCCTAGAACAAGACATTAAACGGTATGTAACTTCTTTTACCATAAAGTTAAAAACATTGTTTTTCAAGAGACGAATACTAAGCTAGATTAGTCGCTGGATTACTAGGTAGTTACTAAATAAATATCTACTTAGTTTTGTGCTACAAACGAAACAACATGGCTTGTGTGAATACCGCAGTCAGTATGTGATGTAGGTAGGTCAAAAGATACTTACATACACCAACCTAGGTACCTATCTAGCCTAGCTTAGCAGACAATTTGAACTCACGCGAAACTAGGTAGGTAGGTATGTAGGTAGGTAACGCATTTAGAAACATTGTTGACAAAATAAGGGTTGTCAATTTTATTTCTTGAATGTTTTTGTATGAAAATCTGAAAATATTAATTCTTAGGATTTGTACCCCCACAACTGTTAATTTTCATGGTCGGAATCTCCTCGTTCAGGCTTAAAATACTAGTTTCTGAATTCCCTGTATAATAATTTACAAAAAAAGTATATTAGTAGTATATCAGTCATGTGGTACCCATAACACAAGGTCTGCTTACTTTGGGGCCAGGTGATGCTGAGTGAAATGTCCGGTATTATTATTATTATTATTATCATCGCGGCAAATTTTTTCGCGTTATTTTGAAGTATGCCATTTTTTACGCGGTTTTTTTCCTCTAGTACGTGCTACGTTCCATGTTCCACAGAATAGTGTGAAAAAGATCGCAATGCGCGCTAGACCTAAAGCTTAGGCAGGCTTCGAAGCAAAGAAGGGCTGAGATGAAAATGTCACTGCGGTTAAGTACTGACCTTGCAGACAGTTACTTTACTTTGATGATATAAAAAAAAAGAAATTTACAGCAAAAACACAAATTTATATTTACAGGTAAGTTTTTACCGATAAATAACCTTTACTCAATGCTAAATGTAGATGCTTATGAACTATCGTAGTCTAGCGGTCTTCACACTAGGCAAGCCTGTATCGTCAAGACCTGTAAGCAGCAGGCTAAAACTATATTATTATAGAAATTATAGCTTTGTAAAAAATAATAATTTTGTTTTAGAATGAGGTGCACTAAAATAAAAGAAAATAAATATATTATATGAATAAAATTGCATTTATAATACAATTTTCTCGCTAAACGAGATATTTACCATGATGTGTGAGTTTTTCTGCTGCTCGATATTTCAGATTATCACGCGATCATGAATCATGGAACTGTACCGAAGAAGCGGAAAAACTCAGATATTATGGTATATATCCCGTTTTGAGTGAAATTTATATTTAAAACCGTGATAGTTTTAAACGTACCTAATAATAATATTTATGATAATTTCTAAGATATATAAAAAAACCCGCAAGATAAGGTTATTTATGTTGGCAGGGCATACATATGTAAAGGGTGGGCCATCTAGTAGTTTCTTTTTGAATCATAGCTTATTTCGAAACTGACAGTTCTCTCTTGCTCGCTATATTACGAAAAAGTGAGTATCATACCTCCACGGAATGAAATCAATCGTTTTACGCTTGAACAACGTTGGAAAATGTTAAAAGTGTACTTCCAAAGTCAGTGCGACAGTCAGTCAGTGTAGCTCAAACAGTGCGATTTTTGAAAATCATCTTTTCTGATGAAGCGCATTTCAATCTTGGCGGCTATGTTAACAAGCAAAACTGCCTTATTTGGGGCTCAGAAAACCTGCATGTGATCGTCGAGAAGCGAATGCACCCTCAGAGAGTGACAGTTTGGTGGGGATTGAGAACTGGTGGCATCATTGGACCATTTTTCTTCCAAAATGGGGTTGGCAACGCCGTGACGGTCAATGGAGAGCGCTACCCACAAACGATTTCAACGAGCCATTCGTCAGATACAGCCCTAAACTGTCACCAAACTTATGAAAAATTGGGTCGACAGGATGCGCTACTGCCATTGTGTTCTTCTTCAATTCTCCTCTATCAGCCGTCATCTCGACACTCACTCGTTTCTTATTCATGTCATTCTTCACACAATCCATCCATCTTTTTTTGATATGAATGAAATCGTGTTCCATAAATAATGGGAATGTTTGTTCTTTCCAATAAAGTCAATGTAATGAAAAAAAAAAGATTTGTCTTCATTTTACTGCATTATAAAAAAAAATTGCCCCACCCTATTGCCATGATTTCTAATTTTATAATTATTTCATGATTATTTTTAAACTGGGTTTATACTTATTCTACTTTTAAACTCGTGTTGTTGTTTATAAATTTAAAATGACTTCCTTTCCTATTCTATTTTATTGAATGAGTACGTCAATTGACTTTTCCCGGTATTGTCTATGGGCAAAGAATGTAACGACTGGTCATGATGTCGAGCGGTGGCCAGTTCTTGTTAAGCCTTCGAGCACTAAGGTTCTGTGATCAAAAAGTGTAGTGGACATTGAAATAAAGAATTTTACAAAGAAGATATGCTGTTTCATTACATTTCAGAAGCGGGATAAAGAAACGGAAGGTATGTTGATTTATTTATTGATTTTATTAATAATAATGGACGACATAAAAACTATGTTTACGCCCATATTAAATTTTAAGTATTACGCGAGGTACATGATAATTGCGTTGTATCGAGTCGCGACATAAAATTTGTGCCTAAATATGTGTATGACTATGTGAAGACGTGTAAGTTAGTAACTACACTTCACTTATTTGCCTAGTAGGCCATGGCTACTCTGACAGTATTAAAAACGCACATTATTTTACTTTTGGCCGTGACGTGGTGTGTCGGTGCGGGATTAGGCTATAAGGCTACTCTTGGAACTATGGAACCTGATACGTTCAGTGTCTGTCTAATGATGCTATTGAAGATATGGTGAATAATCTGATTTCAATGTCCACTACATTGAAATAAAGAATTGTATAAAGGAGATATGCTGTTTCATTACACAATATTATAATAGGCTCAGATTATTCACCATATCTTCAATAGCATCATTAGACAGAGCTGAAACGAAGACGGAATTAACGATGAATTAAGCTATGCTATAAGCACTTAGTAGTACCTACTCAGAAAGAGTCATATTTTTCATATTCACTCCATTGTATTAAAAATTTAATTTAATAAAACGAAGCATGATAGTGCTACACACAAGTCCACTGTCCATAGGCACTTAATAAAGCAATGCATGACAGTCGTATTGTGTGTAGCACAAGACTAGACTGTTCTCAGTTCCTCTCTGGGCAAAGAATAATAACTCTTAGACATTTTGGGATTAAACACTTGGAAAGTCTATTGGCTTTAAATTTACGGTCTAATTAGGTTTCATTAAACTTCCTTAAGTAGGGTTCCTTAAGCCACGGCCATACAAGATGAAACCAGGAGTTGCAGTTGAATGCGTTTATTTCTTATGACTGGCGTTTTATTTTGACTTCATAACATTAAGGGTCTGGGTGTATGTATCTATGTATAACATGTATGTATTTGAAAAAAAAAAAGTAGTCAGTCATGTGGTACCCATAACACAAGCTCTGCTTACTTTGGAGCCACATGTTGCTGTGTGAAATGTGGGCATTATTAATTTATTTCGGCGCTTACCTACAATGCGTTTATTCATTTTTTCCGACTGTTGCTTTATTTCAATAACATTTCTGATTTAAATAAATAATAGTACAATCTGGATCTCTTCAACTATTTTAGTCCTACGTGCCCAATCGTCGCCCGCATCGTCGCTTACCTTCAGTCGAGATCGTGGTTATACATATAAAAAACTTGATTTTCCAATTCATATCTAAAATATAAATTCTAAAGCGTCTGCATTTAACGTGTTACGTTTTCTATGCTAAACGACAGAAGGGGTGTTTGCTAAGAAATATGGAGATTGTGTCTTGTTGAAGGACAAGCTTATTTTTATGTATGTAACACGTGTGCAAATCCGCAGGCAGAAGATAGTAGCTATGAAGTAAAGCTGTCTTAAAATTGAGTAGTAATCTCAACCGATGTTGTGCCAACTAAAACTTATATATATGATAAAAAAAAATGCGTGAGTGTCGTGGAACACTCGGTTGGAACGAAGTTTTAATATTATTTATATTATACTAGCTGACCCGCAAACGTAGTTTTGCCATTTATATATATTTGTGTAAAAATATATGTTTTTTTTTCATAAAAAGTATCCTATGTTACATTTAATACCTCCAAGAATATGTGTACAACGTTTCATGATGATCGGTTAAGTAGTTTTTGCTTGAAATCGTGACAAACAAACTTGCATTCACATTTATAATATTAGAAGGATTATTGATATTCTATAGATCGTTTTAAACGGTCCTTAGATAGCTCAACTATTTCACGTGTATTTTATATTATTATATATTATTTTGTACATTTCTGTAAATATTTTTGTTAATGCGAAATCTGTAAATATCTTTTAATTATTGGTTAACATCAGCGTCTGAGAGCAATTCAATAAAACGCAAAATTAACTAATGAATTGAAGAAATGGAAGAAAATTTCGCAATTAATATATTTTTGCGAGTTGTGAAAATAAATGTTTTATTGTACATCATTCAATTCAAGTAATTCATTATTAACTTCAGCAGTACATTCTGTCCTTCAATCAATCCGTACCATGCGATAAGGAACTTCAAATTCGTTCCAATAATGCAGGACATTTCACACAGCATCATCAGGCCTTAAAGTGAGCAAAACTTGAGTATTTCTTGAATTTTTTGTAAAAACATATTAAACATAGAAACACCCAGACCCGATACCAATTTGCAGATCATACTCACATTTATTCGGCGGCAAGAATAAAACCAGCAACCTTTTACGTCTCAGTCGAGCCTTGGCCCACTGATATAATACAACATATAGAATAGTTTTACTAGACAAATTCTGCGTCGCTGCGTTCCGCGTAGCCACGCCCTTAGTGGGTTAATCCGCTTAGCGTCTTGTCGAAATGTATGCATGGATTTTAAGCGCGCCTAATTATGCTTTTGATAACTTGCGGAATGAAGAGGAGTTAGTTGAGTAAAGCTAGGATAGGACTACACAGCATCGCGTGCTTCAGCATTTACTAGATAACATTTAAATATTATAGCTGAAATCCTGTTCTTTCAGCAAAATGTTGCTAAGGACCGGTTAATAAATATTTATTTGGCCTGTTCAAGGTTTCCATTCACTCATTAATAATGTAACTTTGACATTTTCTGAATTTCCTTCTGAAGTTGAATTGACTGACGCTTTATTATGAAGCTTAATTTATTATTTTGACGTTTAATATACTTTAATAATATTTAAGGCACTTTAATAATTAATTGGTTCGTGTTAATAGGTAGGTGTTTGATCTGACAACACTTTAGATATCAAGACAGGTTTATTTAATTATAATTTAATTTATTTCATGAATTCAGAGAATTACTATGTATTTACTTTTTCTTGTAACATTCGATATCTTTAACTTTCGTGTAAGTCATAGTGTTAGTTGATCATAGAAAATGGGTTATGAAAAACCAGGCCCATATGCCAATGAATAAATAAACGACTGAATTAATGACTGATTGAATGAATGAATGAATGTAATCTCATTATACTCTCTTTATTGTACACCTTAAAACAAACAATTTGACAACTAAGTTAACTAAGTAACTAAAGATATAAAGAAAAATAATTTATTTGCATCGTTACACAAGGAACCGAGCGACACACAGACATATTAAGATTAAGAAATACACAGAAAAAATAAAATAAAAGCAACTTAGAGAAATGATATTACAAAAAACCAAGTGACATAGTAATCAATACGGATTTACTAAAGGTCGATGGACATCTAATAAAGGTATAGCGCTCTTAAAGTATATATTTGACGCCTGGGAGAAGTCACAGGATGCAATTCGGGTATTCTGTGATCTATCTAAAGCCTTTGACTGTGTGAGTCATGTAACCCTAATCAGAAAGTTAAAATATTATATTATATTATATAGCATTCAAAACCGGGCGATTGACCTCATACAGTCTTATCTATCCAATAGAGTCCAGAAATTTGACGTGGGTGGTGAGAGGTCTTCAGGATCAATTATTGATATAGGGGTACCACAGGGTTCGAGACTAGGCCTTTTTTATTCCTAGTATACGTTAACGATTCACCCTTTCTTACAAAATATTTGTGATATAGTTTTGTTTGCTGACGATGCGTCTTTAATTTTTAAAGTTGATAGAGGTAAAACTAGTATTTGCGATAACGTAGATGAATCTTTATCGCTTGTTCTTAACTGATTCACTGTAAATAATCTCTAACTAAATGCTAAAAAAACTAAATGTATCAAATTCACTTTGCCAAATGTTATTCATAGCCCGACCAACATTGAAATTAATGTAAAGGCAATTAATCTTGTAGATTCCACGATCTTCTTAACTCTTAATATTGATTCAAAACTACAGTGGGGACCACAAATTAAAATTCTTGCTGGTACGCCAACATATCACAAGAACTGCATACAGTTTGTGTGATACGTTGGCTTACTGACAAGCCACAGCTAGACTAGTTTATTTCAGCTACTTCAATAGTGTTATGTCATATGGCATTATTCCCCGGGGAAAAGCAGCTGATATTGAAAAAAATATTTGTAATTCAAAATAAGGCAATACGTGCCATTTATAGAATGAAACCACAAGAGTCTTTGAGATAAATATTTAAAGAAATTATATTCTTTAATGAATATAATACAATAGTTTAACAATATACTCGTATATATGAAACTTTGCTATACACGTAAAAATAGAGATGGATTGTAGCAAAATTGTGATCTTCATAGCATCAATACAAGGAACAGAAACAAATTATACATCCCTAGTGTAATGTATGCTACTCGCGGGTAGCGCTACAAATAATAATATTGATGTACCGGCGGTAGAAAAATAAACATTCATTCATTTGTGTCACGATCCATGAGTTTTATTGTAGTCCCGAGAAATCCCTACATAAACCATTGGTGACGATAGTAAATCAAAAACTGTGCGTGTTAGTTGTTATTAAAGCTATTAAAGTAATAAGCAATAACTAACCTACGCAAAAGCGGTGTCATTGGCAACGGCCCTGGAAGCTGCGGAGAGAGATGCGGCAGCCGATTCAACGGCGACATCGAGCAGTGGGGCAGTCACGAGCGTGGTGCATGTACTCAGGGCGACTCCGGCCCGTGGAGCGCGCTCCAACAATGGAGTGCGAAGCTACGGACCTGGTTCGTCAGCGGGGCGAGCGAATACCTGTAAGCCGTGTGGTGGTCCGCATCAGATACATGGGTGCAGGTTCAAGAACTTTGTATGCAACAGCTGCAGGAATAAAGGTCACCTGAGGCGAGTATGCCCCTATAAGGATGCGTCTAGGCCGAACGGCAGAAACCGGGCAGAAGCACAACGTGGCGGTGGCGGCGACTGTGGCGGCACCGGTGGCAGCGCCGGTGGCGGTCGTGATGTAAGAAGCCGAGAGATGCATCATTATGTGCAGCCAGCAGACGACAGGAGTGACGGTTCATCTTCAGAGGTGGAGATCAACGAGCCGATGTTTCAAATGTCACTGGCCGCTACACGCCGGTGAGTCTCGACTTAATAGTAAATGGCCATAAATTAGCAATGGAAGTCGATACTGGAACGTCGGGTTCGTGCATTAGCAAAAAAACATATGAAGCATTGTTCAGTGACGTTAAGCTAGAAAAATCCAAATATGTATTTTTATTTTAGGACGGAAATTCCAGAGTGAAACCATTAGGATGCATGACAAGCTGTGTAGAATACAGCGGGCGTAAACAAATGCTTGACCTATTTGTAATTGATACAGGTGTAACATCATTGATAGGTAGGCAATGGCTAGCAGAGTTGGGTATTCAGATACCAATTTTGAAATACCCAGATGTGAGTTGTAATTTTAAAATAGAGCCTATTAAAAACGTTCTTGACGAAATGTTCAGCAGACAAAGAAGTATGGACCGGCGGTCTGGGCCGATACACGGGAGGGTGCGCGACGCTGAGGGTGCGCGAGGGTGCAGCGCCTGTGTATCATTGCGCGCGCCCGGTGCCATACGCGCTGCGTGAGCGTGTCGATACCGAGTTGGACGCGATGCTACGCAATGAAGTCATCGAGCCTGTCATTCGGACTGGGCGACGCCGTTACTGTTGGTCAATAAAAGCGACGGTGGACTCCGTATATGCGCAGATTTCCAGATAACCAGATAACCAGATTTGTTAATCAAAAGATTCTAAGAAATATTGCGTCATTACCACTCATAGGGGTTTGTTCAAATACAATCGATTGTACGGATTAGCGTCCAGTAGCGGAATATTTCAACGAATGATTAGTTATATTGTTGATAGTATTCCTAATGTCCAGTACTTCGCGGATGATTTGACAATTACCGCACCAGATAGGATATCGCATTTAAAATCACTTGAAACGAAACGAATAAGTTTGTCAGGGTATATGTAACTCAAAAAAATCATAAAAAAATATAAAATGCTGTATTGTGCTGTTCTGGAGTGCAAAAATGATAGCCCAACCAAAAATTTAACAAAAGGGGGCATATCATATCCCCGATAAGTATTATTTTATTCTTTTAAACGGTTTTATTTAAGTTTTGTTTAAAATGCAAAACCGTCAAACAAAAACAGACTGAATCATACCGTTTAAGGTCGCGTTTCTCTTAAACCTCCTCTTTCGCTATTCAATTAGGGATGTAACCCTAAAATACTGAAGAATGTGTTATCGAAAACTTCATCTTGTAAATAGTTACCCCCATTAAAAGTTTTAAATATTCTAGGTCATTGTTTTTTTTTTAATTATGTCTTTATTCTAAATGTATTTAAGCCATATGGTGTCCAGTGGTTAGTTAAGATGAAAATAACAGAAGTATTTTGAAGAAATAAACTTCTGTTTTCATTTATTCCAAGGCACCAAACATTAAAAAAATGGATTGATGCAACTCTGAAACAAAATTGGTTTCTACAAAAACAAGCACAATTTGCTCAGACCACTTTAAGGACCAAGATTTTGTAATTAAAAAAGTGGAAACAAATACATGGCTGACACAGATATATAGCATACTGGGCGACTATAAAATCTTTTCGGATCAAACCCCAGCTTAAAGAAACACAATTAATGAGCTGAAAACTGAGCTCTCTCAGAGAAAGCAAAATGGGGAAACTGGCCTTATCATAAAATTTATAAAAGGTGTGCCTAAAATTGTAAATGACACATCAAAAAACGACAGACCCGAAACGAAAACATTAGTAGCATAACTCAAACATTACTTGAAGAAGAAGATGACGAGGTTACTTACGCTATAGCTGATACTTATTGCAAGCTACCAAGACACAAAATCTCACTAAACTTATTTTACGCCAATGCCCGAAGTATAATGGCACCTGGAAAATTTGATGAGTTAGAGTGCACCCTAAGAGCTATACCTACAAACATTCACCTTATTTTTCTGACAGAAGTATGGATCAAATCCAAATCAAATTTGTACATAATGATCTTACTTACAGTCTCATCGAAGAACAATACACCGGAGGAAACAACTATCTATGGATTCACATTAACATACTGAACCGACCCCAGGAAGATTGGATTAATTAAGAAATAATTGATGGAATAAACGTGAGAAATATAACATACCAAAAATTTAAAAAAGTCGTAACAAATGAAAACCTTAAAAATGAACTATCTAAAGAGAGAAACCAAGTCTCAATCAAAATAAAAACTAGTATGAGTAAATACTACACTAACTCCTTTAATAACTGTAAACAAGAACCAAAGAAAATGTGGCAATTAATAAACAACATCTCAAAAAACAATATTACAAATAGTTCTGCTCCTTCAAAGAATATGGACCAATCAGGGAATACCCTTACTAACGAAACTGATATTTGCGAATGTTTTAATCATTTTTTCTTTTCTGTGGGCACAGTTTTATCAAATAATATCCCTCGGAAGTACCACAACAACCCTATAACTTTAATTACGCCCGATTCAAATACCATGCCAGTACTATCAAAACTGCAACCATGTACAAACGATGAAATATCAAAGATCATTGATAAACTAGATGCTAATGTTAGTAAAGGCCTTGACGGTATCACTGCCAAAGTTATTAAGTCAATCAAACCATTTATCCTAGAAAGCCTATTAAACTGTTTTCATGCCTGTCTTGAATCTGGATACTTTCCCGATAACTAAAGTTAAAAGTAGCTAAAGTAGCTGAAGTTACACCTATTTATAAAGCAGGAAATAAACAATATCCTAGCAATTACAGACCGATCTCTGTGCTACCCATAATTTCTAAAATCTATGAAAAGGTTATATATTTTCGTCTAGACAATTATTTGAGGTCTATAGAACTTCTTTACAAATATCAATATGGTTTTAGAGCAAGATCCAATACACTTTCTGCTACGATAGACCTGATAACAAAAATTATAAACAATATTGATAAAAAGAACATAGCTCTTGGGATCCTTATAGACTTGAAAAAAGCGTTCGATACAGTCAGTCATGATTTACTATTAAGAAAGCTCCAGGCCATTGGAGTTTCGGGTACAGCATTGAAACTATTCAAATCCTATCTCACAAACAGAAAGCAGATAGTCAAAATAGGTGAAAACCAGAGTGGTCCTGGAGTTATCACCTGTGGCGTCCCACAGGGATCAATACTTGGACCGCTCTTGTTCCTAATATACATAAACAATATGAATAAAGTCTTAGTGGACATTATAACGCTGTATGCCGACGATACCTGCCTGTTTTATTTTGGCAACTCGATTCACAAAATCATTGGCGAGGCGCAAAATGACTTGAATCTGATAAATACATGGTTTCAGTATAACTTGCTTACAGTCAATGTTTCTAAAACTTCATATATGATATTTAAAGCTATTAATAAAAAAATCGATGACTATGTGTTGCTAACACTAAACGGTGAAACTCTTAAAAAGTGTAATAGTGTATATCTCGGGTTGGTATTGGATGAACACTTAACCTGGAAACCACATATAGATAAACTTAGAGACGATTCAAAGTGGTCCTTGTGATTGTAATGAATAAAGTTATTTTGAATTTTGAATTTCTTAGATCTAAAATAATATCCCTAATGGGGCTACTCCGGCCAGTTACAAGTTGTTTTCCAAAAAACGTAAAAAACTAATATACAACTCACTTGTAAAATCAAATTTGGTATACTTGATAGAAGTGTGAACCGCGTGCGTGTGAAAGTGGGGAACCGCGGCTAAATCAAACCTAAGGGAACTGCAAACTGCACAAAATAAAATTATCAATGTCTTTTTCAATTATGACTTCTTTACTCGGACAGAAAATCTCTATAAGGAAACCCAAATCACTGCCAAAGTTCAGCGTAAATCAAAGCGTAAATCAAATCTACATTTATAATACTTGCCTGCTCATACGTAAAATAGTTAAAAAAGAAATACACACAGACATACCATTCCAACGAACGAATCAAATACACAAATATAACAAAAGAAGCTCTAAAAATCTAGTACTTGATCCTCCCAGAACCAACTATGGTAAAAGAAACATAACATATGAAGGAGCACAACTGTACAATAAATTACCTAGCTGTATTAAAGAAGCCACAAGTATGTATTCATTTAAAAAAAAGTTAAAAAAATTATATACAGAAAAACACTTCCATAACATGACAAATATTTAACATAGTTTTTATATAAGTATAAGTAGTAATGAAACTGTTATAACACTGGACCCAAACCAGTGCTTAATATACATACATTGTAATCAAATATTCTCTAAAAGTGAACCTTGTTCTTTGAGAAATAAATATCTTTAACCATAGACTCTTAAAATGTTGTTTTTTCAGGTTATTATATTGTTTATATGCATGACGTTTTATTATAATTAATTAAATTCATTTATATCATCATGTGAACGTCGAGGCAATCCAGTTCCTCGACATCACGGACATTGTAAGAAGGCTCAAACAGAAAAAACCATTTGAGTTAGTGTAGTTTAACAATAGTGAAGTGATAAGTAACTATATAAAACACAAGAAAAAAGTGTCTTCCCCTTACTAGAGACTGTAAGAAAAGTGCTATTGGACACATTCTTAGGTATAATTTATTTTATAAAACTATGTCAAAGCAAAATTACTCATTAGCTTATTTGGCTAGATTGTAATATTATTTAGAGTATGATAAATATAAAAAAACTTTATTATGATTACGTAAAATCGAAATCTAATGAAACGTATTAAAATTTACAGACACAAAATTTATCAGCAGAACCTTCCTCAACGCTAAAGAAACATAAGCGTGTGATTGTGTTAAAATAAAGAAAAGCTGTTTATTTGGCCCATCACAAATATAACCTGACCCATCGTATTCGTATTTTGATATCCATCAGTAGGTAGGTATAATAATCGATATCGATACATTCGTCTTGTATCCTTTGGCACATCACTAAGGAAGTAGTTGTTTAGTGGGCAATCAATTAACAGCCATTGTTTCTTGTTGTTATTGACTAGAACAAAAATTTTGCAAAAGCGTCATCTCGTGGTAAGTAGACTTACATTTTAGTAATGTTTAATTTATTGCGTTTTGAACCATGTTCTGATGGTGCTAAGGTTTTATATCAGTAACATTTGTTTTATTGTTTGGTC
The DNA here is from genome assembly GCA_948098915.1 of Lampropteryx suffumata. Lineage (NCBI taxonomy): Eukaryota > Metazoa > Arthropoda > Insecta > Lepidoptera > Geometridae > Lampropteryx > Lampropteryx suffumata. The sequence continues at coordinate 1,826,916 of OX402561.1, read as the reverse complement.
TTATTTAACGTTCTTTTTCAGCCAATAATAACTTTTATTTCTAAGTGTGTTTGTTTCTACATGTGTGAGTTTAGCTACAATGGTTCTCCTTATAAAAAGTAATCATGCTATTTCTATTTTTCTTTCTGTTCTGTGGTGGAGGCAGTGTGCCGCGCGTGCGTCACGTGCGCATCCGTGGCACCCACACCGCGCGCTGTGCCACCGACGCCGTGGCGGTGGCCTCACTCGCCATATGAGAGGGTTCATCTCGACTTTATTGGACCCATCGAAGGTCAAACCTACTTAATATCAATCGATGCGAGGTCGAAGTGGATTGAAACGTTTAAAATGGGTCGAACTACAGCCGAACCGACCATAGCTAAGTTACGTGAATCTTGGTCACGTTGGGATATACCCAAACAAGTAGTTTCAGACAACGGACCTCCATTCACTAGTAAACAGTTTAAAGATTTTTTAACAAGTAATGGAGTTTACCAAATGTTTTCAGCTGCCTACCATCCGTCGTCCAATGGAGCCGCGGAGAATGCCGTAAAAATAATTTAAAATGTTATAAAAAAGGCACGTCGCGAAGGAATCGACCCAGAGTTAGCTATTCAAAGATACTTATTAATTTATCATAATACCTCACATTGTGCGACTGGTGAAAGTCCTGCTAGGTTGTTGCAAGGTAGACGGTGGCGGACCCGCTTAGATATAGTTAAGCCTGATTGCGGACGCAAATTACGAAACAAAGAATTGGTAGAGTCGAAAATGCGAAGGATGCACGTAATTTAAAGCCGGGTGATCCGGTATGGTATAGGAATTTTAATGATAGCACTAGGTGGTCAGATGGGCAAGTCATCGATAGACTAGGTAAGAGTAGTTACTCTGTGAAAACTCGTGAGGGATCGGCAGCACATAGGCATATCGACCAATTAAAGCGGAGGAGCTCATGTGTATTTCCAAGCGACTCAGTGACTGACACTGACGGCGGAGCCGAGCTCGAGTCGTCATCGTCGCTCGAACCGCATATTACATCGGTCGCACCCACCTTGACAAAACCATCTGTTTTGGTGAAAGCGATAGACCGAGGAATTAGTCCAGAACCTAGTCAGTCTCGAGCGGCTGGAGACGATTTTATAAAACAAGCTTCGCCCCGCTCCCCTCCCGGTATCGAAACAAACTTGCCTGCGCTCAATAAACCGTTAGAAAAACGTGTGGCCAAACCTGTACTCAGATTTGGATTTGAAATTGATTAAGGTTTAGATAAGATTAGGTACTAGTTATACATTTTTTTTATAAATAATGTAATACCTGAATATGTGCTAACATAACTTATTCTTTGCTATGTAAACCAACTAATTAGGTACGAATGTTAAGTGCTTACGTTTTTTTATTATTCATGTTTTCATGCTATTAAACAAGTGGGTGGGTACCTACATCTAAATATAAGTAGCTACCTTAATATAGGATAGGAATTCTGTTATTCTCATTTATAAATTATGTACTTACATATAATTTACAATAGGTATCTATAGTTATACTAGCAATGCCTGTAAGTTAGAATGCTTAAAATTTAAGGTGGTACCCATTAGTTATCATTTATATGATGTTCTAATTATTAAGATTTAATGGTGGAGGATTGTAATGTATGCTACTCGCGGGTAGTGCTACAAATAATAATATTGATGTACCGGCGGTAGAAAAATAAACATTCATTCTTTTGTGTCACGATCCATGAGTTTTATTGTAGTCCCGAGAAATCCCTATATAAACCACCTAGGTTGCGACTAGAAAAAGTATATAAGTCCTTTATGGGGAACACGGTGTGCTTCTATAATATTAAGCTTTCGGAAAATTTAACTAATCTACCTATAAAGAAATTTAAAGCTTACATAAGGGGTAGTCTTTTGAAGAAAGCGTTTTATAATATATATATTATTATAATATATATTATAATATGTATAATAATATATATGATATAATATTTATGACTATATTATAAGACGACCTCTGTGGCGCAGTTGGCTAAGACCCGGCTGAGACGCAAAAGGTTGCTGGTTCGATTCCCGCCGCGGTACAAATGTTTGTACGATCTGCAAGTATTTGTCTCGGGTCTGGGTGTTTCTATGTATAATATGTATGAATTTACAAAAAAAAAAAAAGTATATAAGTAGTATATCAGTCATGTGGTACCCATAACACAAGCTCTGCTTACTTTGGGGCCAGATGATGTTGTGTGAAATGTCCGGGATTATTTATTTATTTATTATTATTATTTATATTATTGAAAAGAATGCGCGGCATCATGCTGCACTCACACAGTTAACCGACACATTTAAATTTTTTTTTGAAAATGTATATATACAACTCTCTTGTATTAGTTTTTCGTAGTTAACGTAGTTATAAGATGGATCATGTAAAAAAGGCTAGGACCAGGACGAGTTTCTTGCTAGTTCTTCTCGGGCTTGGGTTAGGACGAATTGGTACCTAAATTCACCTAGTATGTAAGATGTTTCAAAGTGATCCATATGATTGTATTAAATAAAGTATCTTTGACTTTGACTTTGACTAAGAATACCTGTAACTAAATTTACTAGGTATAGGTATAGGTAATTATTAAAAAAAATTGGTTATCTGTAAAGTCGGTTTACGGAGGATAGTTTAACGTGACAACGTCATAACAAAACAGGTAGATGCGGCTTGAGCGACATCTATCTGTTTTGTTATGCGCTCTCGCTCCGAACGTAACGTTACAATGAGCGTAATGAGACAATGAGTCATCCTTTTTCGTGCGTGCAGCCGGCGTTAATCAATTTATTAGACGTTGTCACGTCAAAACTATGATGTCAATTTCTAATAGTATTTTTAAACAATCGTAATCAGTTTTCATATTACAATCAGCCCGTGACTACGGTTGTTACTACACAACCAAACGTCGGTTATACATTAAAAGCTAATACGCGAAGACAACAATTTTGAATCGTTTTTCTATACTGGATAAATTTAGGTGCCAGTTTCTCCTATCCAGTTCAAGAATAATCCGCCAAGAAATCTTCTGGTCTTAACGTATTTTTGGATGACCCTTGATTTAGATAAACATTTCGATAAACACGGGTTTTATTCACGTATTTTTTTGTCAATGGAGGCACTGAAACTGTTTCGATTCATCTAGAAAATCTTCATCAGGTTGAGTTTAATCCGCGCTCAGCTCAATGCCGGTCCCATGCTTATTTGTCATAAAAAATTTTCAATTTATAATATGCTTTCCGATCACTGACCGCTTAAAAGGCTGGCAACGTAACCTTGTTGGATAGCCTTACTAATCCTTTATGCAATTTAATAAGTATATATGACTTTTTGCGTTTTTCCATGTTTTAGCTTCATTAAAAGAGCTTTGTGGTTCCGTAGATCGCGTGTAGCGGCGTCAGGCGGCGTGAGGCAATTGATTCCACTTCAGACACCTCCGCCTTCCGGCCGACCGCAACCGTCAGAGAACTTTCCTGGAGCGTTGATGGTGTGGCTTGGAGTTTTTAAGCTTTGTTGAATAGTTGAAAAGCTTAGAAAGTTTTGGTTTTAATAGCAAAAGATCACTATAATTAAGTGAATTATTTTGTTTTATCTGAGATTTAAAAGGAATAATCTACATCACAATTTTCGTAGGTCTTGTACATATATAGGTATAATAAGAAACATGGGTTTTACTCGCGTATTATTTAGTCGATGGAGGCATCGAAACTGTTTTGATTCATCTAGAGAATATTCATCAGGGTGAGTTAGATCCGCGGTCCGCTCGTTGCCGGTGCCGGTTCAGTGCGAACCGTAAGACTCACGGTCCATCATATTTATAATTTAATATTTAGCTATGTTTAATTATGTTATTTAAAGCACCATCTTGTTTGTTGTTGTTTTTAGCCCATACTGTCCCACTGCTGGGCAAAAGCCTCCCCTCGAGTTTTCAAGCACCATCTATTTAGAGTTATTAGTTTTGTATTGATTTCGATTTTGATCTTATTTTAACTGTCTTTTGAATTCTCTTTACTCGTTATTTTGAACAAGTGTGGTGAAAGTATTAAAGTGCGCCTCAATGGCTCTTTTCGCCACATTGACTTGACACATGTCTTCAAACTTTTTAGGTTCTACGACATGCCGGTTTCCTTACGGTGTTTTTCTTCATCGTTTGTGAGTACTGGTGTAGCGCACTTGCGTTCTTCGAACAGAAAAATCTATTGTTGTACGACCAGATTCGAAATCACGACCCGTCTTACCCGTCAAAAAAAACATCTATCTTTAACCTATTCATAGAGACGATTTCAAAGAGCTCAAACACGATACCTCTGCTGTAAGATGGTGAGGAGTTGGGTATTCTTATGATCCCACGTGATGCCGCAGAATCAGGTCATGATAACGATTTTCTTTGAATATAATTAAGGTAATAGAATATCCATTCATGAACTATAAAACACCTGTTGATCTAAAAATCGCTGAACAGATATCCTTGAATCAACGTCATGTTCGATCAAGTGACCTATCAAACAAAAGAACAAGCAACTATTACAGTCGTATATGATGTGTAAAATCTGACATCTCAAATTGTTAATAAGCAACAATAACATTATGTCCCGAATTAGTTTATATAACAGCACACTTTATACACAACACTGTAGGTTAAGCGCACAAATGATACAGTTTCCATCTTTATTTCCCTTTTTTTTCTAGTCACTCATACTCACGTATGGTTGGCTGACAGTGCCAACCGCTCGGAAAACGGGTACCATCTGACGGACAACTCTACCACCGCGCGCGATCATTGGTCAAATCAAGTAAAATCAAATACTGCGCGCCCCTCAATGATCACATCAAATAGCGTGCGGTTAGGCTTTCTGCTACACACTTCCGTACTTTTTCACGAAATCACGTCCACAGATTACAAAAATGCGAGAGAAAAGGTTGTTACACATAAAAAAACTAAATCTAAATTGGTTTATTCGTTTGGGATTTACGGTGCCACAGGCAGACACATATGCACACATACATAGGCATAAGTCGAATATATTTTTATTTGTGTTGGGGGTAAAAATGATATAATGATAACACGAGTGATTATCCGACAGAATATTCAATTTAAAACTCTTTGAACTAACCGTTACTTAAAACGACGTTATCCCATTGCCCAGCACTTTATTGATATAATTCCAGTGACGTCAGAACCGGGTACTAGGGAAACGTAGACAATTACAATCCGTCAGCGATTCGCCGAATTGTTAGTGTGTTCAAAGGGCATAATGCCTTTTGTTAAATTAAATTAACTTCTTTTAAGTTAAATTGACTTCTATTCTCTCGATGGAGTAAAATTAGTTCAAAGAAGAAACGCTTGTGTAGTCTGACATATCTTTCTTGATTAAAATAGGTTGGGCAATGGCGATAATAAAATTGATGGGTGTTTCAACAACTCTACAACTATGAGCTTTGCGTCGCGGAAGGAAATAGTTAAGTAGTTTAGTAAATTTATAAAATACTAGCTGTACGCGCGCAGCTTCGCCCGCCTTAAAGATTTTTCCTAGTACAAACCAATTTTCCCGGGGATAAAAAGTAGCCTAATTCACCCGAGGATAGTGTAGCTTTCCAACGGTAAACGGTAATATTTTTTCAAATCGGTCGAGTAGTTTTTAAGATTATTAGTTACATACAAAATACAAATCTCTCCTCTTTATAATATTAGTATAGATATACATAGTATAATTTGGACTATTTGCTAATTAGCCTGAATTTATGATAATTTTCACCATAAACGGGAGTTCCATGATCAAGGAAGAAGCTGAAAAATAAAAGAAGCCTATGATATTTTCAACTCAATACTCACGACCAATAACATCTTGACAGACACACAGATGTGTGTTCAGACAACGGTTCTCATTACCTTATATGCCAAATAACCCAAAAAACATAATGTCATCAACCCTTATTTACCAACGCTTGCAGAATCCAGGGTTAGATATTGACAGTTGGTGGGAACAACAGCGACGTGCCTCCGTGACGAGGGTCTGCCATTAAAACTTAGATTGGTGACAAATTCAAATGGGTTCCGAATCAGTTCAACACTTGGCATCGTTAAGCTACGTTTGCATAGAAAGCAGGTTTCTGGTATTTGCGGTTTTGACAGTATAATTGAAATAATATTTATAGATCTGTGATTTTAACTGTTAACTAGTTCACAGCTAAAATCACAGATGGTGTATTAATAAACCAGTTGCTAGAAGTAGTCTCCATTTGTAAATAGTTTTATAAATGCATTTTATAGTTAGTTTTAATTAACATTTGCTTCTAATAAATATTATTGTAATAAAAATGATTATACCATCACACACACTTCAGAACGAAATTAAGATTTCTGAAAGAAAGAATCCAATGATTGTTATATTTTGTAGATTTAATTGTTTGATACATACATTATTACTAGAGTGTTATATCATTAGTTATTCATGTATTTCTGTTGGTATTTATTCTATTTGCTGTTTATTCACTTTCGTATACTCACTATTGTTTAATTTATTTAATGTATATATAGTTTTCATATTTTTTTATTTTTTTTATTAACAATAAACCTAGGTTTGACCTCGATCTCGCCTGATGTTAAGCGACGATGTGGCCGACGATGGGGCACGTAGGTCTAGAAGACACCTATTTACTCGAGACTTGAAGAGACCTAGATTGTAGTTTTCAGGAAAGACAGGCGACGGCAAAGCATTCCAATCCTTGGCTGTACGCATTATAAATGTGGAAGCAAAGCGCTTTGTTCGTTAGGGTGGTAGGTTGACAAGGTATGGATGGTATTGAGCGGTACGTCTGCTTGTCCTGTTGTGAAAAGGAGATGGTGGAATCAGATCATGTAATTCCTGGGCACATTCGTCGTATCCTATAAAAGATCGAAAGGCAAGCAACTTTACGACGGTGCTCGAGACTCTGGGACTTAGTCTTAGCGTTAAGCTGTTCACCCATCATCCTCAATGCTCTACGCTCGATCGAGTCCAAGGCAGCCAGCTGGTGTTTGGCTGAATCATCCGCTCATGTCCTCTAAACAGAGTCGGTTCAAATGAAAGCGCCGTTTGTTGACTTTGTTGAATCCGCATAGACTGAGAGATATTGCAGCAACAATTTATTAAGGTATATAATATACAGGTTTTAATGTTATTCTATTTTAGTGTGTTGTTGTGAATAAAACTCTGATACTTTAATATTATCTAAATCGGGCATCAGTAAGCAGGAACTTAAGTCGCTCTGTGTAAGCCGGCCTGTAAGAGAACCTTAAATTTTGTACGATTTTTGAGCACTAGTGATTGCAACGTCTCCCGTAAGATCAGCGCCGAAAACCTGCTTTCTATGTACATCTAACATTCGGCATGCTTTTCTTGGAGTTACGGTACTATTTCTCCAGGGCCTAGGGTTGACACGTGGTGAAACTTTAGGGTACTTTCAAGTTATTTAAGAGGTGATAAAGATTTCAGTTTAAACTTTCATTGCTTATTAAAGCTTTATTTTAGTTATTTAGATTAATAAAGACATAGCGACGTTGCATCAAAGACGTTGCATCAAAGGGCAGGAAGACGGTGCGTCTCCTAGTGGTCTAACCTAGTGGGCTGTGAAGTTGTGGTTCCGAGGATATCATATATATAGGAATCATCATCATCATCATCAGCCCGTGTCAGTCCACTGCTGGACATAGGCCTCTCCCATGGCACGCCACTTAGATCGATCTTCAGCTCTCCTCCTCCAATCCTTGCCCGCTGCCTTACGAATATCATCGCTTCACCTAGCTACCAGGAATACCTATACAAATTACTGGCCTGTCAGCGCTGTAGGCTTTTTTGATTCACTCCCAAGATAAACATTTGTTTATGAACATAGTTGTTGGTTCTGTGTTTGGGTGCTATAAAGTATCGTATGTATTTATTTAAAAAAATATATAAGTATTCTATCAGTCATCTGGTCACCATAATACAAGATATGCTTAGGTTGGGGCTAGAAGTTGTTTTGTGCAGTGTGCATTGTTCACCATATTTGAAAAAAATTGGTTGTCTGTAAAGTCGGTTTACGGACTATAATTTTACGTGATAACGTCATAAAAATCTATTGATGAAAAATTGCATAGTTTTAACCTATTAAGATGCGTCACGAGCCGAACGATTAGACCGATCTTGTCTCTCAAACGAATAATACAAGCATAAAATAAAAATATAATTATACGAAGTATTTTAGATTACAGACTACTAAATACCTTTAAAATACCTATACAATGATATGCGAACGATGGGGTAGAAAAATCAAAATAAATAAAACCCCATTACATGTAGAGAGGAGGTACCCTCAAAAAACACATATTCAAATTTCAATTTCATTATCTTTGTAGGAGTTACTAATATATGGGATATTTTTAAATGCACATCTGTATATTTTTTCAGCACACTAGGTAATTCCACTAATTAACTAAATGCATACCAGAAAAATGAGTGCTGTGCTAAAAACTTAATTGATTAACTAAACATGTCCTACAATTGGTAAGGTTATGTTAGTGTATAGAAAACGAGCGTGTCGCGGCAGCGGCCGCCCAAGCACCAGAAGCGCCAGAAGCATAATACAAGGTCACCGTAGGAGCATAAGAGTTCTGCAAATACCATTAAACAGTATATATAATTTGATTTATTTAGTGTGCATAACTTGTGTGCAAGTCAGTATTTTTGGTTTAACTTTGTCATATTTTGATCGAAAAAAGGGAATACACAGATATCGATTTAATTACATGCCCTAATATATTACCGTGCACAATTTAATTACGGCAAGAGTAATAGTCTGCGAGCAAAAGCTCTGATTACGGACTAACAGACAGACAGACATACTGACGGACATGGCGGATCTATAAATATTATTTGTAGACTTAGGAACGTTACAATTGTAATTATTTAAATTAGTTTTTGAATAAATAACTAAAACTTAAAGGACACAAAATACTGAAAGAAACTTTGGATAGGATTTTACGATTTCATTTTGTCGTAATAAACGGTTTATTCAGCAAGTCGAGACTGAATAATAAAACTGAAACGCAGAGATGTATTTAAATAGCTATAGCGCTCAGGATATGAACACAGTTCATACCTCAGTATAACTATGTTGAGGGTTGTGCAAAGCGTGCGCGATTGGTAATGTCTTTTAACTATTTCGTTTGGTTATTGCATCTACTGTGTGCCGCATGCGAGTTGCACAAAGAGTTATAGAAAGAGCTATGCTTGGCTCCAAAAAACTAATCGATTTATTAATTTAAATTAGGACACCTAACACATGTTAACACCGCACATACAAAATATACAGAATCAATGGATAATAATCCTAGTGTTTCCTAATTATAAGGTACCAGATGGGTTACTTATGGGTTAATTATCTTGCTACTTGCAAGGCAGTTATATATGAAGAACAAAAATCAAGTATGCAGTCATAGATTAAATAAGCAGGTAGGTAAGGAAACAATTGTGAAAGCATCAAAAAATACAATACTACGGTATGTTTTTTATTCCAAAAACTAAAATCCAAAGTCGGATCGAAAACCGCGAGAACCAGATGACAGAACTCAAATAATGGAGCTGGCAGGACACATGATGAGCTTGGTGATGACACGTAGAGTTAGTAAAGCACTGAATGGCCATAAAATGGTTATAGGAGCGTTCGTCGTCCTGTGGCAAGATGGATTATAACGATTTAAGACAAGATTAGCTTGGGATCACGGCAGATGGTACAAACATAGAAAAACATATACCAGCAGTGGTTGAAGTCAGGCTGTGAATAATGATGATGGTAGTCATCATCATTCACAGCCTGTAGTTCTCATGTAAGTGACTCCAGTATTTTTAAGAATATATATGGTCAGGAAAAAGGTACTTACATAATTAATTTACTTATTTCGACCAGCTCAATAAGAAAAAAATGGTTGTCTGTAAAGTCGGTTTACCGACGATCATTTTACGTGATAACGTCATAAGAAAACATTGATGAAAAATTGCATACCTATTACGATGCGTCACAAGCCGAACGCTTATTCCGCGCTCTAGCTTGTACGCTCGGCTCAGGTCACAAATGTTAATATACCATAAAATAGCATTTCTCTTTCTTCAATTATCTTTGAGGACCTTATTCTAAGAATTGATCCATATAGATTAGTGTTACACGTACGTTGAAAGTATTTTTTACAAGTAAAGCTATTTATGAAACACCTACAATTTCCCTAATTACAGAAATGTACCGTATAATATACAATAACATAAATTACATGTGAAACAGATAAGCTATCTAAGGACCATTTAAACAATTTATAGATAGCACCAGATCATTGCCAGAAGGAAGCATCGCCAAGACACTGGCGGAATTTTCACGTTGAATGGCAATTTTAATACGCTGGGCCAGATGTCAGCTCTTGTATCACGCGATTTTTTTACCAGACACCGTGAAATAATTATGAAAATATGTACTTTAAAAATGCTCACTCTATGTTATGCTCAATACATACTCTGAGAAGCAGAACAATAAAACTCAAGACGATGTCGAACAGTTTCCAGAGTACAAACATCTAACTCAGTAGCTCGTTTTATATCTTTCTTAGAATTATGATACGAACTCGCTTTTGCCTTTTGAACAAAACTATTGTTAGTGTGTTCAAGAAGAGAAGAATCGTGGAACTTTCCATTTTGTATTTTATGTCATGTTCAGTTCATAGATTATTTGTTCTCAATAATTACGTTTTAAAAACTAAAAGAAAACCGACTTCATTGAATGATTTGAGCCTATAATACATTTTTAGTGGAAAGTAGACGTATTTTGTATATAATAGGTTGGGGAAAAAGTTTCTTCGCTATTTTAAAGAAAATTCATTTTTTTTTTTAATATAGTTTATTTACATTTAACTAAAGTATGTAGGTACAATTTTGTTCGATAACTTTTTGCTATCTTGTAGGTAGGGACATGATCCCATTGCTCTAGAAATTTTGGGACTTCTGATCAAAATACAGCGTTTTTTTACAAGTGGTTTTGGCAGTCCTCTCGTGATGTTAACCTGACACTGCCTAAAGAATTCTGAAGAGACCGAAACAGGTGGAAATCTAAAGGTACAAGGTCAGGACTATACGGCGGATGCATTAACACCTCCCAGCAAAACTCTCTTAATATTTGCTGAGTGGCTAAAGATGTGTGAGGTCTAGCGCTATCATGATAAAAAACCACACCCCTTCTGTTGATTAATTCCGGCCGCTTTCTCTTCTCTCTTCAATCTCATCAGTTGTTCGCAGTAGAGTTCAGAATCGATGGTCCTGCCTAGTGGTAACAGCTCATAATGAATAATGCCCTTCCATTCCCACCACACACACAGCATCACCTTGTTGCGAGTTAACCCGGGTTTCGCCACATTCTGTGAAGCCTGACCGGCCTTTGACCACGACCATTTTCGCACGTTCTTGTCGTACGTGATCCACTTTTCATCACCAGTTATCAGCTTCTTCAAAAATGGTTTGGTTTTATTACGTCGTAATAAAGAATCACAAATGAGTACACGGTTCATTAGGTTTCTTTCAGTGAGCTCGTGTGGTACCCAAATATCGAACTTTTTTGTGTACCTAGTTTTTTTCAAATGCGCCAAAACTATTTTGTGTTCAATTCCCAGTTCTTCAGCTCCGTCGTAACTACTGATATGCCGATTTTGCTCCACTTTTTCAAAAATGGCATCCATTTTATCCGTAATAGGGCGACCAAAGCGACGTGCATCTTTGACATTAAAATTTCCTGATTGAAAACGCTTAAACCAAATTTGTGCTACTCTCACAGATACTGCACTAGGTCCATAAACATCGTAAATTAATTTAATTATTAATTAATAAAAAAAAACAGGGCTTGCGTTGCATTTTTACCTTTTTGAAGTAAAATTTAAAATTTATCGAATTTCTTCATTAGATTAACTCATCTTGACAGTACGAAAAACAAATAAAAATCACACATTTTCCTAATTAGAATTTAGAATTATGTTCTTTAAAATTTAAACTTTTAATGATACCAAAACCAGCCAGATACAAATAGTATAGCCAAAGAGATTTTATTACAAGTTCATACATAATGCGAAAAGACTTTTTCCCCAACCTAACGTTGGGTAGGCCAAATAAACGCACCGCTCCAATGAGACAGCGTGGTATCGAAGTACGTGATAACATCATCGATGTATTAAATTTTTAGATTTTCGTTGATTTTTCAGATCGACCGATTTTGAGAAAATTTATATTATTATATATATTTATACGAAAAAAGAATTTTCGAAATCGGTTCAGCCGTTTTCGAGTAATCGGTGAACATACATCAGAAAAAAAAAAAATCCAAGGAATTGAAAACCTCCTCCTTTTTTAATAAAGTCGGTTAAAAAGACTGGTGTCACTTACATGAGAACTAATCTAACTTAAAATAATAAACAGTACAGGTAAAAGTCCCGTCGCCCGAGTAAGTAGATGATAACAGTAGGTAATTATTATAAGAAGGTAGGATACCTGTAGATATATTTTAAGTAGGTAAGGTAATGTGCATCCTGTATTAAAATATACTAGCAGATTATTTTAAAAGTATAATGTTACCGGACGACTCTACTTTTATTAAAAACTATCTTCTGCCCGCGGCTTCGCACGCATAGTACACACGTAAAAAGTAGCCTTTGCCCATTCCTAAGATACAATCTATGTATATCCATACCAAATTTGATTGATGCAAAAAAAAAGTTCTATTGATCCGATCGTTACCAAACTTCACAGGATCACCACCCGGTAACCCAATTCAAAGATTTTCTAAAAATTTCATCGAAATCGTTCCAGCCGTTTCGAAGTCTATAGGAAACATACATACATACACACATAGCCTTTTATAGATATAGAGATGTATTGGCTGTATATAATCTAGTATATACAGAATTCAATTAGTTAAATTAAATTATTTCGAATAAGGCCCACCGCGTTTTCAACATTATTTCTCGGCGTCTGGTAGATACGTTGCATGACCCAAGAGCTGGCTCCTATCTGGCTCAGCGTATTAGCGTTGCCATTCAACGTGGTAATGCCACCAGTATCTTGGGAACGCTGCCCTCTGGCAGTGATCTGGATCAGTTGAGCTATCTATAGATCGTTTTAAACGGTCCTTAGATAGCTCAACTGTTTCACGTGTATTTTATATGATTTTGTACATTTCTGTTATTATTTCGAATATAGTATTGTATTTTACTATGCATTTGTGCAAGCTTTGTCATTTACCATTATTCTGAAAATCCCACAAAAGCGTTTTCATTGCTTTACGCTTAACAAAATATGCATGTTTTGTCGATAATCAAAATGTTCGATTGTGGTGAAATTCAAGATACCTAAAAATTATGGTACCTACTAATTACATCCTACTAATATTATAAATGTGAATGTAAGTTTGTTTGTTACGCTTTCACGCGAAAACTACTTCACCGATCATCATGAAACTTTGTACACATATTCTTGGATGCATAAGAAGTAACATAGGATACTTTTTAGAAAAAAATTTTTTACGAAAGATATGGCAAAACAGCTAGTTATTAATAAATTTTTGATTAATTTAAAAGAGCAAGTAAAGGTAACGTCACATATTAATTTTGTTTCAATATACCAAACATATTAATCTGGTATAATATAAAATATGGAAAACATTTTCAATATATTAAAATCCGAAATTTCAGTTTTCAGAATATACAAGTAAATACATAACCGTAACCGTAACTACATAAACAATATCGAATTTATAATTAAGTATGGATTATCAGCAAATGTGAGATAAACACATATTTCTATTCTAAAATAGACCTTAGCATAAGTTTCTACGGTGTCAGACCATTTGCAACAACTGTCAATCATTGAGTCTACTCAGGGCACGTCGTGTCTGTAATTTCATTGCCACCCTTTGGACCGGGACGCAGCGAAATACTCGTAGGACAACATAGCTGGGTCTTCTGGTTATGCTGGGTACATTGTTTGGCTACTCAGAATGAAGGTAAAATGAAGTGTACATACACAGTAAATAAAATATTACATAAATAAATAAAATTAAATAAACCCGGACATTTCACACAACATCATCTGGCCCCAAAGTAAGCAGAGCTTGTGTTATGGGTAGCACATGACTGATATACTACTTATATACGTTTTGTTTTTTTAAAACATACATATTATACATAGAAACACCCAGACCCGAGACAAATACTTGCAGATAATACAAACATTTGTCCCGCGGCGGGATTCGAACCCGCAACCTTCTGGGTCTTAGCCAGACTTTAGCCCACTGCAGCACAGAGGTTGTCAGTAGATAGATATGAATTATCAAAATAGACTTAGATACATTTGAAATAATTTAACTTGATATATTTAACAACAAAGGTACGTCTATTACTTTATTTTTAACCGACTTAAAAACGGAGGAGGTTCTCAATTCGGTTTTATTTTTATAATGTTTGTTAGCCCAAAACTCCGGCATTTAAGAACCAATTTAAAAAATGTTATTTTTATGTGAAAGGATATACGAGTTTCCTGATTGGTTCCATAGAAATTTCGCCGAAATCGGAATGGTTTGGTTTTAAAGTTTTTTAAACTTACGCGATCAGAACACATTGTTATAAATATTTACGGGTATTTATCGCGTTTATATATCTAATTTTCCCGACGTTTCGACAGGTTTACACTCTGTCGTGGGATGACCGCAGTCATCCCGTGAAAAATAGGTAAATAAACGCGATAAATACCCAGTAAATATTTAGAATAATGTAAAGTTTTTTAAACTTACGCGATCAGAACACATTGTTATAAATATTTACGGGTATTTATCGCGTTTATATATCTAATTTTCTCGACGTATCGACAGGTTTACACTCTGTCGTGGGATGACCGCAGTCATCCTGTGAAAAATAGGTAAATAAACGTGATAAATACCCAGTAAATATTTAGAATAATGTAAAGTTTTTTAAACTTACGCGATCAGAACACATTAAAAATAGGTAAATAAACGCGATAAATACCCGTAAATATTTATAGTAATGTAAAGTTTTTTAAACTTACGCGATCAGAACACATTAAAAATAGGTAAATAAACGCGATAAATACCCGTTAAATGATAATAATAATATAATAATGTAGTTAGGTTTTGAAATACAAATTGTTGGAAAAAATATGTCATCCAAGTAAACTAAATTTCGCATTTTTATGTAAATGAAGTCTTTTAGTTTAAAACGTAATTATTGTTATAGACAACTGTAAATAATTGGTTAATAAACGTTATATGAGTTCAAATAGCTTAATATAATATAGTGTATAATACAACTCGTGCTACAGACGCAATATTTCAACCTTGACGCAAATATGCAATCTCGATTTTGTTAAGTCAAAGTTACCAACATTAAGTTTTATTTAATTCATTCATTTCATTCAAAATTAAATAAAAATAATAATGCCGGACATTTCACACAACATCATCTGGCCCCAAAGTAAGCAGAGCTTGTGTTATGGGTACCACATGACTGATATACCTACTAATTATATACTTTTTTTTTGTAAATACATACATAATAATACATAGAAACACCCAGACCCGAAACAAATACTTGCAGATCATACAAACATTTGTCCCGTGGTGGGAATCGAACCCGCAACCTTTTGCGTCTCGGCCGGGCCTTGGCCCACTGCGTCACAGAGGTCGTCATAAATTAATAAATACCATCATTTTGTAGGTAAAAACAGTATAAAATCTTAATGAATATAGCACCACCTTGTCTAATGGTAAGATAATAGTAGACAAAATAATGTAAATCTCAATAGAAACACTCATGTTTTGCATATTGGCTTTCTCACTAGGCAAAGCTTGCATCGAAGAAACCAGTTATACTGGGTTATCTAATGCGCATAATTGCACAAATATACATCTTGATTGGTAGGTTAAAACGTTCGTATGATCTGCAAGTGTTTGTTTGGGGTCTGGGTCTAGTGGTTTCTTTGTATAATATGTAAGTATTAATGAAATGTACAAAATAATATACAATAATATAAAATACATGTGAAACAGTTAAGCTAACTAAGGACCATTTAAAACGATCTATAAATAGCTCAACTGATCCAAATCACTGCCACAGGGCAGAGTTGCCAAGATACTGGCGGCATTACCACGTTTAATGGCAATGCTAATACGCTGAGCCAGATAGGAGCCAGCTCTTGGGTCTCGCAATGTATCTACCAGACGCCAAGTATTTACAACAAAAGTGTATAAGTAGTACACTCGTACCATGTGGTACCTATAATACAAGCTCTGCTCACTTTGGGGTCAGATAATGTTGTGTGAAATGTCCGACATAATTAATTATTATTATAAACTGAAGAATGTAATAACCACCAAATATTTTAGAAATGAAATAATGTAAAATATAACAGTAATAAATAAACAAATATCTAGATCTATCTATCTAGAATGACGTACAATTGTTAGGAGATAGATTGTACATTGGAGAAGGACATATACTATTCTTTATATAGGTAATACGTGCACGAAGCCGTGGGAAGCTGGTAGATGATTATATTTAAAAAAATAATAATATAAACCTATAAAACTTTTAAGACGTTTGCGGGAATGATTTCCGCCGCGGGACAAATGTTTGCCTGATCAGCTAGTATTTGTCTTGGGTCTAGGTGTTTCTATGTATAATATGTATGTATATATTTTATATACATTTAACTGGCCTGTCAGCTCAGCTGGTAGTAGCTCTGCCTTCAGCGCTGTAGGCTGAGGGTTCGATTCCCTCCTAGAAATAAACATTTATGTGATGAACACAGATGTTTATTCTGTGTCTGGGTGTTAAAAAGTATCATATGTTTGTATTTAAAAATATTTAATTATTCTATCAGTCATCTGGTCACCATAATACAAGCTATGCTTAGTTTAGAGCTAAATGGTTGTATTAATGGTGTGCATTGTCCACGAATATTATTATTTATTTATTTACAAAAAAAAGTAACACATCAGTCATGTGGTACTCGTAACACAAGCACTGCTTACTTTGGGACCAGATGATGCTGTGTGAAATGTCCGGCATTATTTATTTAATTGTATTTGTTTTCTTGAATTCCTTCTCTCTTCTTTCTTGTCTCTTCAGTTTATTGTCTTTCTAAAATCTAGACTGAGAACCTAGTAGGTATACTCAAAACATAAAAGTAAAAGCTATTAGGCATATTCTTACCTAAAGGTTTCGTGTTTCTAGTTCCCGCTGTACAAAACTAAGGTCATGAATTTCTTAGTAGTTCGATAATGCTAAAGATTTTCCACAAAGCAATAAATTCTTATAACTCGCAGTTCTGATACATTTGAACACGCGTCAGCAGAACGCTGACGGCGCGTCACGTCAGCAAGCGCTGATCGATCGCAGACGTCGCCAATTTGATTGCTGGCGCATTGCTTTATGGTGGAATATTAAAGCTGACGATTTCGCAAGTGTTAGAACAATGTGAGTATAAAATGGATTTTTTTGGCCGTCTTGCTAACCAAACGTTGCGCTCTTATATTATTTACTAGCTGTTGCTCGCAACTTTGTCCGAATTTTTTTAAACGAATTATGGCTCAAATCCTTCCCCAAGATGCAATTTATCTCCTTGCCAAATTTTTTTGATAAGTTTCAAACCAATAACCTAACCACCCATTAAAAAGTTTATATACAAACATTCACACCTCATTTTACTCGTAAACACGCGTCCATTTTGCATTTTAAGTATCCAAACTAAGTTTTTAAGATATCACACTACACGTTAAAAAGTTCCTATTCAAATTTTGACACCCCATTTTTCTCATTTGTTAGGGTTATTTTGAAAAATCCTGAAATACGTGTCCATTTATTTAGCATTTTATTTATTCATATCAAGTTTCAAGCAAATCGCACCACGCGTTAAAAAGTTTCATACATTCGTTTTCACCCCATTTCACCCTTTTAGGAATTGAATTTCAAAAAATCCCGCCTTAGTGGGTGGTTTTTCTATAAAAGGAAGCTACCTTCCAAATTTCAGCTTTCTAGCTTCAGCGGTTTAGGCTCGGCGATGATGAAGCAGTCAGTCAGGTTAAGCTCTTTTATAGGTATAGATTAATCGTATTTATCACTGACGTAAATTAAACAGCATTTTGTTTTAAATATATATTTTTAAATTTTAATTAAAATCTTAAAAAAAAAACAAAGCACTCTTATGGTCTTGATTTAAAGTTTAATACCACAACCTCAAGCAGACTTCGCGTCGAGTGATAGTTGCATCTTAATTAGTTAACATATGCAAGGATTATTCAAGTCAAGGCAAAGTCAAAGTCAATATATATTTTATTCAATACAAGAATCACTTTGAAAGGTCTTACATACCTACTAGGTGTTTTTTCTTTTATTTATTTTTTGAAATTATATTTATTTTAAGATCCTTACTTAAAAATAAAATAGGGTGTTTCTATGTACAATATGTATGTATTTACAAAAAAAACCATATAAGTAGTATATCAGTCATGTGGTACCCATAACACAAGCTCCTTTTCTTACTTTGGGGCCACATGATGTTGTGTGAAATGTCCGGTATTATAATTATTATTATTATTACACTCGGTTAAACGATTAATAAGGAAAATAAGGACCATGCAGGAGCAATGCCAAGTGCACATCAGTAAGTGTTGTTTCATCGAGTGATCCATTCTCGCTAACAAGGTCTGTTTGTAAAATCTTTCGGACAATTCGGCAGGAGTTTAGTATAGCCTTCTGCATAATGGTATAAGTGTATTTTGGGAGATCTAATACTGAGAGAGATTGTAACAGTTATTTTGGAATTACACCTGTACTAGACAATATAATTGGCACTATGAACACCTTTTACAGGCGCTACATTATTATTTATTTATTGACAAATATGCGCAGCTTGGTTGACCAAGCCTGACATACTACAAACGAGACAAACTGTCATAAACAATTAGAAAGATCATGAAACATGAAAATCCTACAACTTCACAATATTGAATCTTAAACCAATAACGTAAAACTTGTTTCGCGTTGCATTTTGTGTCGACACACGTTTGGCTATAACGAGAACGCGAAATGCAACCATTAACGTAAACGATAGACACTTGTTTCTTGCGACGCCTCCGTAATGTTTGCTTCGGGCGGGTAGTGAAGTGAGCGACTAATACCAACATAGTGTTGCGAATGATCATTAACTAGAACTATCTATAGCCAAACTATCGATAGTAATTGACCTTGAAAATTTGTTAACAGACTTATCTGGTATCGAAACTTAAAGATGAATCGCCTAACCTTAACTAACTTTAAAGAATAAATTGTTAAATGCCGGATAAATAATTCCGGACATTTCACATCGCATCATCTGGCCTCAAGTAAGAATAGCTTGTGCCGCGAGTACCACGTGACACATTTTTTTTTGTGAATACATACTTATTATACATATAAAAACCCAGACCCGAGACAAATACTTGCAGATCGTACAAACATTTGTCCCGCGGCAATAATCGAAGCCGTAACCTTCTGCGTCTCAGCCAGACATAAGCCCACTGCGCCACAGAAGTCGTATTATCATTTATCACATTATTCTGCGTATATCTGTAAATGAATACAAATATTACATATATTATTATAAGAAAAATCATCATTAAAATGTTTTTAATCGTTTCTCTGACTTGCCTCCTTAAGCCTTAATCCCTCACCTCACTAGTGAGCTTCGTACGTGTAAAAGCTCACTTTTTACTTCCACTACTAACCAAGCTAACCTTTCCACAACTTCAAACCTTACATCCATAAGTTAAGAGTGAAAATTGTACGTTCTCGTAAAGCGTAAGGCGTTACTTCCTTCTAATGTGATTTCAAGTGCTGCCCTATTTATTTGCAGTGAGAACATTTTTGAAAAAGAAATAGCTTTTTGGAAAATTACTTTTAAGCTCATTATCTTTATTCACAATAGAATGAGTTACTAATTAAGATTACGAGATTCGCCGTCTAGAATTGACAATTGACCATCGACTAAGACTAATAACAAACAAACTGACTATAAACTATAAACACTTGAAATTGGCAGAATTGACAGTATGTCACAGGCCATTAACAAAGAGAAGAAGAAGTAGTTTGATGTCACAAGTATCTTGTCGTTCGTTATTTGTTATTACAAAATTATGAATTATATATGCTCGAATCACAAAGAAATTAAAACTTTTCATTCCAAGTTTTTACAGCAGAGTCAATTCTTTCAAGTAAAAATAATCCGTATAATTTTGGAAATATATAAAATATGAAAATACACCATTTTATATAAAACTAGCTGACCTGGCAAACTTTGTTTAGACATATATATTATTTCTAGTATTTTAATAGTTTACGTCCTATTCTCAGACGACCTCTGTGGCGCAGTCGGCTAAGACCCGGCTGAGACGCAGAAGGTTGCGGGTTTGATTCCTGCCGCGGGACAAATACGATCTTCAAGTATTTGTCTCGGGTCTAGGTGTTTCTATGTATAATTTGTATGTATTTACAAAAAACAAAAGTATATAAGTAGTATATTAGTCATGTGGTACCCATAACACGAGCTCTGCTTACTTTGGGGCCAGATGATGATGTGTGAAATGTCCGGTATTATTTATTTATTTTATTTACTGAATATACACGCAAAATTTTATATATAAAATAATAATTTTCTAACGACAAGATATAACTATTTGTCATCATAATATAAACAATATAAACACTTGACATTGTTGTGACACATGAGATTAACGAAGAAATAAATAGAACAGATGGTAATAGATATAACAATACCTATACTTATACTTAAACATACAAGCATTACCTTGATTACTGTCGGGTTATTTTGTTAATAATAATGTAAATCCGATACTGATTGTCGGTTATAAATTCAAGTTTTATGTAGGTATACCATGTTTAAAGCGCTGTGGATTTTGTATAACGAACAAATAAGTAAATAAATAATCCCGGACATTTCACACAGCATCATCTGGCAAAGTAAGGAGAGCTCATATTCTGGGTATTCTGGTACCACATGACTGATATAATTTTGTTCTGCCACGAATCTCGATTCGGGTTCAAATCTGATACTAGAAGAATGATGGTATATTGTCGCCCAGGAAAAGCTGAACGTCTAAGATGTGCCCAGGAAGTCCACCCATACAGCGGTTCGACAGTAATAGTTTGGGCTGGAATAGCTAAAAACCACATAACCGATCTCGTTTTAGTAAATGGCAACCATAATGCTAAAAATTATGTGGAACATGTGCTAGCAGCCTATGTGCGTCCATTTTCACAAACATTGGGACCTAAGTTTACATTGATGCACGAAAATGCCTGTCCGCATACAGCAAAACTGACTCAAGAATGGCTACAGAGTGAAAAATTACGCGTTTTTCCATGGCCAGCTCTTTGCTTAGACTTTTTTGATGTATGTATATAATAAAGTCAAAGTCAAAGTCAAAAAGTCAAAAGATGATTTATTCAATACAATCACAAGGATCACTTTGAAACGTCTTACATACTAGGTGAATTTAGGTGCCAATTCATCCTAACCCAAGCTCGAGAAGAATTGGCAAGAAACTCGTCTTGGTCCTAGCGCTTTTTTATATGATCCATCTTATAACTACCTTAACTACGAAATACTAATACAAGAGAGTTTATACATTTCAAGTGTGTCGGTTAACTGTCTGACGGCTGAGCGACATGAGGCCATGCATTCTTATCAATAATATAGTCATCTATATTATAATAAGCTTTCTTCAAAATATTACCTTTAATGTATGCTTTAAATTTCTTAATAGGTAGTTTAGTAGCATTTTCAGGAAGCTTATTATCGAAGCGCACCGTGTTCCCCATAAATGACTTATTAACTTTTTCTAGTCGAAACCTAGGGATGTATAATTTATATTTATTCCTAGTGTTGATTTTAAGAAGGTCACTATTTTGCTGAATCCCATCTCTATTTTTATGTGTATATAACAAATTTTCATATATATATTGTGAAGCAATTGTGAGAATATTAATTTCTTTGAATATTTCTCTCAAAGATTCTCGTGGTTTCATTTTATAAATGGCACGTATTGGCCCTTTTTTGAATTACAAATATTTTACCAATATCAGCTGCTTTCCCCCAGAGAATGATGACATAACACTATGGAAGTAACTGAAATAAACTAGTCTAGATGTATCTTCATCAGTAAGCCACCGTATCGCACGAACTGCATATGCAGCGGAACTAAGCCTACCAGCAAGCGTTTCAATTTGTGGTCCCCACTGTAGTTTTGCATCAATTTTAAGACCTAGGAAGATCGTGGAATTTGCAAGATTCATTGCCTCTCCATTTATTTCAATGTTGGACGGGTTATGAATAACATTTGGCAAAGTGAATTTGATACATTTAGTTTTTTGGAATTAAGCAAAAGGTTATTTACAGTGAACCAGTTAAGAACTAACGATAAGGATTCATTTACGTTATCGCATATACTGGTTTTACCTCTATCAACTTTAAAAATTAAAGACGTATCGTCTGCAAATAAAACTATATCACAAATATTTTTTACAAAAAAAGGTAAATCATTAACGTATACTTTGAATAAAAAAGGGCCTAGTATCGATCCCTGAGCTACCCCTATATCAATAATTGATCCCAAAGACCTCTCACCACCCACGTCTACTTTCTGGACTCTATTGGATAGATAAGACTGTACGAGGTCAATCGCCCGGTTTTTAATGCCATAATATTTTAACTTTGTGATTAGGGTTGCATGACTCACACAGTCAAAGGCCTTAGATAGATCGCAGAATACCCCAAGTGCATCCTGTGACTTCTCCCAGGCCTCAAATATATGCTTTAAGAGCGCTATACCTGCATCAGCTGTTGATCGACCTTTAGTAAATCCGTATTGATTACTATGTAGCAGGCCGTTAACGTTAAAGTGGTATAATAACTGAAAAAGAATTATTTTTTCAAAGATTTTACTTAAAGCAGGTAATATCGATATCGGTCTATAATTAGCGAGATCATTTTCACTTCCAGACTTAAACATAGGAATGAGTTCATGAGATCGGGAAAAACTCCCTCGTCGATACATCTATTAAAAATATAAGCTAAACATGGTGCAATATCTAAGATAATGACACCCAGCACCTTTGTTGACATTTTCCAAAGATCTTCTGTATTTTTTATATTAATTAACTTGAATGCTTTTACAATACTAGCCTCGTTAATGTAGCTAAAACTAAACTCATTCTTACATTTTGCAACACTAGATTCTAATAGAACGGAAACTCTGGAGGCTGAAGAGTTTAACGATTTGGTCACTATTTTTGGTATATCTGAGAAAAAACTATCAAATGCATTCGCAACATCCTGTTTTTTAGTCAAAATTGTACCATTTTTGTAAAAGAAAGTCGTGTTAGTTACACCACTCAAAAACCGCTGGAACGATTTGAATAAAACTTAAAATAAATATATTTAGTAAGTTGGATTAGGATATAGGCAATTTTCTATCCTGAAGAAACAACAGGAAAAGAAACGGGAACGGGACGGGCAAAGCCGCGGGTGGCTGCTAGCGCCATCTATCAATATTTATCCGTAACTTTGTTAATCTCTATAATTATTACAATAATTTAAACAGATATCTTTTTATTATTATTATTTGTGAAGTTTTAACCGCCCAACGAAGTAGGCCCCGTGCCTACTTCGTTGGGCGGTTGCTACTTCATCAGCTAGTTATACATAAAAACACCCAGACCCGAGACAAATACTAACACATCATACAAACATTTGTCTCGCGGCGGGATACAACCCGCAACCATCTTCGCTTAGCCGGACCGGAGCCCACTACGCCACAGAGGTCGTCTGACTATAATGTGTGATTATATTATGACTTAAACCCAACTCAAATGTTATGCACCAAGTTCCACCTTGTTGCTTAAAATAGGAACAAAAACTTCATCTAAAAATATTGCAAAGCGTATGTAAAGATAAATAAAATCAGTTTAAACAAGTTTTCCCTTTTGATTAATACGTTGGCAACTACAATTTATCTCGCAAGAATGTCCAGAGAGCTTTATGCCTCTAGCACCAGTTCTAGAGATATTAGGCCCGTATAGTAGAGCAAGACTCAAACTCAGGTCGAAAATAAGGCACAGATTTTTTGTCAGAATTTTTGACAGGTTTTCATTTACAAGTGTCTGAAATACTATGCTTAGTTCTCAATCAAATTTAAGGCTATGTTTTAGTACGATATAATTTGACAGAGACAAATAAGAAAATAAAAAATGACACAAATCTGCAACAAATATTTCCAGATCATACCATCATTTATCGAATCGAAATTGAAATGCCGGCGAGAATCGAACTCACAACCTAATACATGTCAGGTGGGCCTTTGCCCACTGCTCCACAGAGGTCATCAAAAGACTTACACAATTCGTACTTCATGAATCACTTTAAATAATTATGATAACTTTTATAGCGTCTCTATCTAACGGGCAATTACAAGCTAAGCCAACTCTTAAAAAAATAAAACGTGTGCGTCTCGGGACGCCCGACAGAAGTGATAACTTAAACTAATCTAACTAGCGCTGTGGGTTAGAGTGAGAGAGAAGGAGCCTACCGCTGCAGTATGCGTGAGAGAAAGGGATGCCAGTCATACTGGCGCCGTAACGCGTTACAAAACAGTTTACCCTCCTATAAGAAGTTATCACAAAAATGCAGTTTCTGATTAGCGGTGTATTTGATTACGTCAGGATCTCGTGCTCTGAGCACTGAGCTAGAGGCGGGAGTTTTTGCACGTTTCTCTTGCTAACTAACTTTGCCGTTTAAATCTTTCTGTGAAATATTCTGTGTACGAATAGCGAGTAGTTTAAACATCTGTTAGAGTAGTTCCCACAGAAACGCTGCTCAAACCATACAAAAACAGTGTTAAAATATCCAACAGCGATATAAATATTATTATAAAAATATAAATTAGTATATCTGAAAGTTCTCAATATAATTCAGATAATTGATTCAGACGTGAATTTGCGGAAATCTTTTCCAAAACATATAGTACTCGTACTATTCCGTCAATCTATTTCTAATGAGTTAGATACGATGCAGACGCATGCAATTCAAAAGCGATGGAAAACGTTAGGTCATAAACATTTTTTGACTGGCATGTCTGCTATGTTGGTAATAGCTCTGCCTTCTGCGCTGTAGGTTCAGGGTTCGATTCCATCCCAGGATAAATATTTGTGTGAAGAACATAGGTGTTTGTTCCGTATCTGGGTGTTAGGTATAAAGTATCATAAGTATGTATTTAAAAATATATAAGTATTCTATCAGTCGTCTAGTCACCATAATACAAGCTATGCTTAGTTTGGGGCTAGATGGTGTTGTGTGCACTGTCTAGCAATATTTATTATTTATTTGTTATTTATTGACCAGAGAGTAGGCCATTGACTCAAAAATAAAAAAATAGTAGCATAAATTGTCTGTGTTTTATAATGTAAGTTATTTAGGTCCACGGCTATTAAACTCTTTTATTTTAGAAAGAACAAATTGATACAAACGGTTCCGGCAAGTGTTCGCAAGTAAATCTGTTGTTATCCGAGCGTGGGTAAGCCCTGTAGCACACACTAGTTTAGCGGAGGCTCCGGAGGGCTAATCCGGAAGGAAGAGGGTGACCATGTGGGCGACTGCGGGATAATTATTCCACACTCCACAGTCTGATTTTATCTAAGTTCGAAGACATGTTCCAAGTGCACGAAAGGAGCCTCGAGCTGAGGTGCACTTGATATAACCACTATTACGATTCGAAGTTCAAATAGTGGATCAGTTAAGGCTTTAAAATAGCAGTGAAAGTGAATAAGGAGTCATAATTCCCAACTTTGTTTGTGATGTTTCTTCACATAAACATTGACACCCCGCTCAACCCCCTAGGGGTAGCATTTCGAAAACTTATTTCATGGTGCGCGTCTTTACTCTGAAATATATACGCCTCTAAAAACGGATCAAGAGTTCAGCCAAGATTTTTTAAAAAAAAAAACAAGTCTCTATGACCAAAGGTGTATGTTATGTGAAGGCTAACTGTAATTGAGTAAGTTAAGATTTTTACAATCCTAAACATTAAACAGATGGACAAATATTTAGTACTACTCCGCCAATCTATTCCTTTACAATAAATTCGAGACGTGCTTCGCCTTAAGCATCCTCATGTATAATTGACTCGTTCCGCAGTGTAACGAAAAACCACCAAGTCTCTACACTGCAGACTTGTTACTTCGCCGAGCGCTGGATTGAAACTGAGGTTCAGTGCGGAGTTGGTGCGGATGTTTGGATATTTTAATTTTGATAAATGTTTGCATGTTAAATCAGAGATTAATTAATAGTAGTTCAACGATTTGTCTGCCAACAACATAGGTTTTAGAAGAAGCTAGTAGCAAATACTTAAACAAATTTTAAATCTCCGACAAACCGTATATGACAATTCCAGTGTTTGTCAAATAAAAGAACTCTACTCCATAGGGTAAGGAGGTAGACGTTGAGGCTGCTATAAAGTTTTCGCAACTAGTACAGTTTCAACGTTGTATGTTTTAATTTGCACACATGTACAATGTTTTGAATATTATATTATTAAATATATAAATATTTTTTATACTATTTTTGATGTGAACGTACCGTGTGGTCGCCATGGCCAGGCAAGGGGCACAAATCCGTGCCGCGTGTGTTCACGCCGTAATCTGATGGACTCCACCGATTGAAATTAAGTGAAAGAAAGGAAATACGACCAGCTTTGAGCTCTAAAGCTTTGTGCGAGGATTTAATTTGCTTTTGCAGCTGATTTTGCAAGTAAAAATTTTAAATGGCAGGATTTTTTTCCTGCGAGGTTTATTCTTTGAAGCTCAAATCGCTTTTCAGGTCACCACTAGACCCGAGGCATTTAGATAAAATACCGCAAAATTAAAAAGTAAAAAAACATACA
The DNA here is from genome assembly GCA_948098915.1 of Lampropteryx suffumata. Lineage (NCBI taxonomy): Eukaryota > Metazoa > Arthropoda > Insecta > Lepidoptera > Geometridae > Lampropteryx > Lampropteryx suffumata. The sequence goes on along the minus strand of OX402561.1, from coordinate 1,799,859 downwards.
TACCTATTGTTATTTAAAATGCCAAATTTTCTTATCCATGTTTATATGCATTGTTAGGACAGTACTACGACTTTAATAAGATGCCTCGACAGAGTTCATGTTTTCGAATAAACATGATTATGACAAGCAGTCACGGGCCACAGGACGGCCGGACATTGATTGCATATTCAAATATATACAAATTCGGAAATTCGAACTTACCAAGGTATCTAAATAAATCCTAGTACTGTACTTTCAAGTGACTCGAACTTAACGTATAGTTATATAATAATATTGTTATATAATAGTATATAAAGACATATATTAAGCTATGCTTAGAATCATAGATTCTGAGTTTTACTAATTAGGTTCGTAATTAGGTTCATACGTAAACCTGCAAATGGTTTAAAATATGGTTCCCAATTTTCACTTTAAACGGGATATTTACAATGATTTCTAAGTTTTTCTTGTTGCCAATATTTCGGCACAGTTGTATGCACCATGGTCACCGGAAAAACTTAAGTATATGCAAGTAGATCGTAAAAAAAGTATTTATTGGCAGAGAAATCGCTCTACCCTCTTTTGCACTCTTTTACTACGAATGACACTACCACCGGTATCATTGTCATTTTCAACTCGATCACGACACACAATACTATATTTTATAGTAATAATTATGTGAAGAATCTTAACAATTTCAAAAATTATATTGTTATGTAGTTTAATGTTTCATAGTACAAATAAATAAATAAATATAAAGTACAAGGCAGACTACCCGCCCGATGGTCAAATGACATCGTCTGCGTAATCGGAAACCATTGGATGAGACTTGCTTGGGACCGGAGTAAGAGTGGCGTAATAAAGACAAAGCCCGATGGGTGGAATTGGGCTGAATGATATGACGATGCTAATGAAAAAACAAAGTCCTAAAAAATATTGAAGTTACTAAATAGCAGGAGAATTTCGTAGTTTTCGGTATAACTAGGGAGTTTTGTATTTCTTACATAATTTCCTTAAAGTAGGTTCAATCTAATACATTTATATCGACTCATAAATAAAGCTTCCTGTTATATATTAAACTTAATATGTTACACTAATTATTCATGTTTAATTTTAGTTCATTCCTGCTCGTGCGATATTGAATATTCATTTAGTAATTAGTAAACTTAGTAGATTCATACTCTTAATTAGGTACATACTAACCTATTTTCTGATTCAAACATTAGATAGCGTTATACAGTTTCTATTAGTACAATCAACGACACAAGTCGATTTGGCTTTTAGTTCTGCTTTAATAAATCATAACTAGATAAAAATATATAATATCACTGGACAATGCTCACAACACCATTTTGGCCCAAATTAAACATAGCATAGCTATGGGATCCGTACAACTGATAGAATACGTATATTTTTTATTCATAAGACACTTTACAACACTCAGCATATTATTATCATTGCATAGTATAAAACAAAGTCGTTACCCGCTGTCTGTTTGTCCTTATGTATGCTTAGATCTTCAAAACTGCGCAACGGATTATAATGCGGTTTTTTTAATAGATAGAGTGATTCAAGTGGGAGGTTTATATGTATAATACATACATAATATTGTAGAGAAACACTGATAATTTTAGAGGTTAGCGTATATGTGTTCAACGTATTAGAACTACTGAGCTACAGCAACGCGTGGCCGGGTCAGCTAATAATCTATATAAAAGAGAAGTCCACTCACTAACTCACTCACTCATCATGAAATCTCTAAAACAACAAGGGTTAGAGGTTTGACATTTGGCACCAGTTTTTGTTTGAGGGGTGAAGGCTCACTACGGATTTTTCTTAATTTAGTCCCTTAGAGGGTGAAAAAGGATGAAAACGTTTGTATGAAAAATCGTATTCCTTGAACATACAATTCTGATTATAAGCATATATGAGAAAAATCTCATATATGCTTTGATATAAATTATAAAAACTTTTATAATATTATCCAGATTTTTTTTTTTGTGAAATACGTGTAAACAACATCATTATTTTTAATCTTTTTTCGCTAAACTATGTATGTATCTCACTTTTTGCATGGAATAAAAGGCTTATTATAATAAATTATAAAAGAAAACGATTTATTTTGCAAACAACCCCTAAACAAGGTTCCAAAGAGGTTAAACTTTGTATGAGGACTCTTTAGCATGTGATGAAATTTACTTGAAACTGGTTTTCAATTCATTAAATACAAAATAAATAGGTACATGGTTCAAGGTTTTCCTACACTACCCTTAAAAAAGGGTGCAATGGGGTTTCAAAATTGTATAGGGACATAGTAACATACGGTGCTTAAAAGTTGGTATGTATACAAAATAAAGATACACATGTTTCAAAGCTTTTCAAAACAATCCTTGAAAAGGATACAATGTGGGTGTTAAAATTTGTAAGGGTCTTTACAACGCTTTGAGCGATTTGTTTAAAATTTGATTGTTTACTTACCTTCAATGCAAAATAAATGGACACGTGTTTAAAGGTTCTTCAAAACAACTCCTTAAATAGCGGTGAATAGGTATTACCTACAAAAATGTTTTATTGTAATTTCCATAACTAATAATATGATAAAAAAGTTTTTATGAAAAAGTTTTTCATAGACAATATGAAATATGACGATAAATACATATGCGTACGTTATAAAAGCACTCTTTAATTAGTGGAACTGATTGATGGTGCTGTTTTTCCCGGATCATTATAATTTTGAGGACTGGATTATTTATTTATTTATAATAATACTAAAAAACCTTAAATAAGAATATAACATTTTAGGCACATAAAAGATTAATGCTAGGGTTACAGTGTCATATGTCTTGCAAACGGCAGCGTTATCAAATATGGTGATATCTTCCAGACATCATTTAAATAATAACTACTTGTGCATAATTAGCAAAGGGATAACGAGGTATCAAAGCCTTTGGAGAAAAAATTTACATTTGAGAAACTGGATATAAGCACTCAACTAAGGAGTGCAATTGATAACTTATAGTTTTTATAGTTTTAAAGGAAAATTATAAACCACTTACATACTTATAAGCAATGGGAAAATACAAACACAAAATATATAAAATATGGAGCTATGAAGTGGAACTTAATGCCGGCCTCTGCTTTACGGGTCATTATAATATCAGAGTCTGGATCATAATTGACTTTACTAAATAAGCAATGGGACTGCGGGAAATCAAACCCTGTACAAAAAAATATATTAAAAATAAACATTTTATAGAAGTTAAGTTATTAGATCAAACCCTGTATAAAAAAAAGCTAGGTTATTCTGCTTTAAGTTGTGTTTTAATGCGTTATATTATATTTCAAAAAAATATCACGGTTGGAGTTTTACTATAAAAATTAAAAAAAAAAATCTGTAACAGCCTGTTTTATAATCCTTAAAAAATACAAAAGTAACCATATTTTTTTATTGCTTTACTTATTAGATAATATAAATGGTGATCACTTGGTTTATGACCTGACCCATAGACATTATTAACCTTTGGAACCCTTCACAGAGAGTCGTTATACGCGCTTGGCCAATTATAGTGCTAATTTTTTTTTAACCTTGTCCCACCTTGTCTTGTTTATTGTCCCACTTCTGGGCAAAGGTTCATTCCCTTTATCTTCCAATCTTTGCGCTTCAAGGCCACAGTTTGCCAATTTGGCTCGAATACATCCAGATCATCTCGCCATCTTTTCCTGGGTCTGCCGCGTCGACTCTGACTATTGGGTACCCACTGAGTGACGAGCTTCGCCCAACGTTCTGAATGCATTCGAGTCACATGACCTGCCCAGTCACATTTAGACGTGCAGTTCGCGTACCTACATACGCTATGCCCGTTTTCGATCGGATTTCGGTGTTTCGGCACTAAAAGAACCGATAGGGTATCGGTTCTTTAAGTGCCAATTTATATTTATTTATGTGTAAATGAAGTTTGTATTAAAAAAAAACAAAAAATATTTATTTCCTTGTTTGGAAATCGGACTATCTTTCATTTAATTAACGAGGCTATCTCATAGAACTCGTGTCGAGTCGTGGTGGATATAATATATCAAAGGCATAAAGTACCATCAACCTGTTAATTTATAAAAGGATTATACGAGTTGGTATATTGAAATTACAAAATGCTTTGCCATTTCCAAAACTCGATACTCCAGCAACCTACAAAGCTGACAGTACGTAAACTCATTACGCTCCGTATAATCGAAGCCTTATTTTTCGTGCCGTCGGGAGCTCGTTGGTAATGAAATCTCTATTTTCGTTACTTACACGAATATAATGAGGACTGATGAGCCTCGCGGGACACGGATAATCTTCACCTGTAATCGTGCTGGTGGATTTATGTGAGGACAAGGTTTCAGGTCCTAAGGGCCTAGATTTACTGACTACATGGTTGTTACCTCGCTCGACTACTAAGGGTCGATCCTATAGACACTTTTTATTTTTTGTTTGTTATTTTAGTGCATAATTTTATCATACGCTTAATAATATTACAATCTAGCCAAATAATGAATAATCTAGCTTTGACATAGTTTTATAAAATAAAATATACCTAAGAATGTGTCAAATAACACTTTTCTTACAGTCTCTAGTTAAGGGGAAGACACTATTTTCTTGTGTTTTTATGTAGTTACTTATCACTTCACTGTTGTTAAACTATACAAACTGAAATGGCTTTTTCCATTTGAGCCTTTTTACAATGTTGAGATATCGAGGAGCTGGATCGCCTCGACGTTCACATGGTGGTGAAGCCTCTGTTCGTGAGCTTCTGATTACTTTTGGAATACCTTATCGACGAACTCTATTCGAAGGTCTTTATGGAGATCGTCATTTCTTATGTACCATTCACTAATTCCCTTAGAGCTTTACTTTGGAATACTTGGATTATATGGATGTTGCTGTTTTTGGTACAGCCCCACAGCTGTATTAGGTACCCCATAGGTATTTTTCTATCTATTTTCATTGACACTAGAATGGCAAGGACAAAGAACACTTAAACGCCTCTCTAGCAAATTTCGTGATTATAGAATAGAGGGAAAAACAATTTAAAACAATGTCATACATTGCAGTCAGCTTTTAAAACTTTGGTGTGTAGTACGATACATTTGATAAACACGATTTAACTCACTTATTGCGGGTTCGATTCCCGCCGCGGGACAAATGTTTGCATGATCTGCAAGTATTTGTCTCGGGTCTGGGTGTTTCTATGTATAATATGTATGTATTTACAAAAAAAGTATATAAGTAGTAGGTATATCAGTCATGTGGTACCCATAACACAAGCTCTGCTTACTTTGGGGCCAGATGATGCTGTGTGAAATGTCCGGGATTTTTTTATTTTTTATTTTTATTTTTATTATTATGTTGATGGATGCAACGACACTATTTACATTCATCTTGAGAACCTTCATCAGGGTGATCAGCGGTCCGCTCGTTGTCGCTCGAGTTTACGATTCGGTACATTAGAAGTAGATTTTCGTTACAATATACATTACATTATGTACTTACAAAGCTAACAATGTTATGAAACTCCTTCACATTTTAATGTTCCTGTTTCCTTAAGGATCTAACAACATTTTAAACTTAACGGTCAAACTACACACCGTCGCGTATTACAGCAATGCTTTGAATCGTTAGTTTATTTTAAATTGAAACATAAAATGAGTAACATCACACGCACAAAATCACCGTTAGTTCTAGTAGGTACAATGCAGATTGCTTTAAACTATAACAATGAATAAATAAGTATTGGAATACACACAACACCATCTAGCCCCAAACTAAGCATGGTTAGTTACGGCCACGTAACTTGCGTCGCATGTGGCAGTACAAAACAGCAGATTGGGGCGGATTGCGCAAATTCTTCGCTTAGTACCCCTGGAGGCAGCTTTGTTTCATGTCAGAAGATCCTGACTCATGCGCAGCCGCTATCGTTGTGACGATCTGAGTGGGTATGGAGTGCTTCATATCCAACACTACCGTTGTTTAATCGGCTCTGCAAGGAAGCTAGACTTCGTAAGCAAGCCGCGTTCAGGGCTTGTACCACGGCCCGAACCGATAAGGACGTAGACATATCTGATGTGAAACCACCGTGCCTTTTGACCTCTTGCTAAGGCTGCCGAGTAAAATTTTTGCCAGTCGTCCTTACCACCAATGCGAAACACTGACGGTAATTTGCCCCATAGCGCTAATGAGAAAGCCAATCTATTGGGTAGTCTTCTTAGACTTTGCACGATGATGAAAGTGCCGTACCGCCAACCATCCCCTGGTGTGGATGCTCCATTCCAGAAATTAACATCTCATTACGGGATGTCCAGCGAGAGCTGCTCTATCTTACACAAGTCGAGTATCTTATTCACAAGTCGAGTGTGCCAGACAGCATTTCAGCAGTGGTGCTCAAACAATGTGCTACTCAATTGTGCCCAGTATTATCGCGACTTTTCGCGCTTTCCTACCATAAGAGACGAATTCCGTCTTCAAAGAAGACTGCCCTTGTGTACCCAATGCCCACAAAGGGCGATATATCATATATCGTCGAATAACAGACAGATATGATGGCAGTTGCACCGAAAACAAAGCGATAAACGCTGGCGTTCCACAATGTTCCGTGCTGTCTCCGACGTTGTTTCTGCTGCATATCAATGATATGCTGTATTTTGACGGCATTCAATGCTATACAGATGACAACACAGGTGACGCATTTTACACGGGTCGTGCAAACATTCCTCATCCCATTGTGGCAGAAAGTCGCGAACAACTTGTGTCAAAAAATCGAAAGTACTTTATCCAAAGTCTCCGAATGGGGCCGGGATAATTTAGTCCGATTTAACCCTTCTAAGACACAAATTTGTGCGTTTTCCACTAAGAAATACCCATTTACTATGTCCCCACAATCCTCGGAATTAGATCAGTATTGAAATCTTCACTGTCAAAATCTCCAGTGCAAACGTGCAATTCCGAAGTCACTTGGATCATAAGGTCAAGTTGGCATAACTGGGTAAAGACTGCTTTTATAAAATCGCAAGTACGGCCCCATATGGAGTACTGCTGTCATGGGCGGGAGCCCAAAGATGACATTATTATGGTGACTAGGTGACTGATAGAATACATATATGATTGTTTATAACACCTAAGCATTTAAACGACACCTACATAGGTGTTACTAACATTAGTCACACAAATGTTTGTCCTGGCAAAGAATCGAGCCCTCAACTATCAGAAGGCAGAGCTTCTATCAACTAAGCAGTAAGGCCAGTATATATATAATACTGAAACATGTTAGCAGATATGGTTTGATCCTAGACCAAGAGTCCATTACTCAAGCTCGTGTTGCTAATTGGGTGGTGTGTTTATTGTCGCTATTTTTACAAGGCGGTATTATTTGCTAAGAAAATAAATTTATTACAGTTATGCCAGAGAATTTCCCCAGAACCCATTGGAATGTCTACGTAGTAGCGAGATGCCTACCTCATTTGGTTACTTTGGACAAACACTGTGGCGCAGTGGGCGAATGCCTACCTGAGATGGAGAAGGTTTCGGGTTCGATTCCCTTCACTGGACAAATGTTTGTATAATCTGCAAGTATTTGTTTCTATGTAAGTATAATATATAACTTATGTATTTACAATAGGTAATAATTATATTTAGTCACGTAATTCCCATAACACAAGTTCTGATTACTTTGCTGCTAGATGACGTGGTGTGAAATGTCCTGGATTATTCATTTTTTATATGTTTGTACAGTTGGTAGTATAAAAACCGGAGCTTAGTAAAATATATGTTGGTGGAAATTTTACATTGTTATGTGAAATGTAGCCATTTATCTAGTTTGTACTATGGGGACCTATGACTGATTAAAATACTTTTTTCTTTCATCCGTTTTTTTCTATAATGACATCTGTCTTCTTGACAATTTTACCAGTAATCATGTGATTGTCTTCAATCGATCGCGATCTGTATATTGGGCTGACAAGACAAAAACGCCCGCTACTGTGGTGCAACTTTGTCTTGTCAGTCGATAAAACAAAAGGGATTCTTCGTCTGTCATTTCATGGAGCAACATAGCTCTGCTAATTTAATATTTTTTACCCGTTTTATTGCATGTTTTATTCAGTAATCTTGGCGGAATTTTAATGAATAAATTGTGACTACAAGACGGGTATGGATACTTGAATTATATGTGTATTGTGGTGCAATGTGATTTGAAAGACGAGGAATCCCAAGAAAATTCTAGACGCCATTCCGCGTGACGTCTAGAATTGACAATTAACCATCGACTAATACTAATAACAAACAAACTGACTATAAACTATAAACACTTGACATTGGCAGAATTGACATTAGTATGTTACAGGCCATTAACAAAGAATAAAAAGAAGATCTGTATTATCTGAACGTCATTGCGGAATAGCCGTCTAGAACTTTCTCGGGATTCTTTCGCGATAAGATTACTGAATAAAAAATGTAATAACATGAAAAAAAAAATGTAGAAGTCCTATGTTACTTCATGAAATTACAAACGGGGAATTTCATTATAATACTTGTATACATTTAAATACAAATGTATGACACTTTATAATACCCAGACATAGAACAAACAGCTACGTTCCTCACACAAATGTTGGTACTAGAAAACAACCCACAACCTACAGTGCAGAAGACAGAGTTACAACCAAATATATTTTTTACGCGTGAAAATGGCAACAAAAGTGATTGAAAGTGTTGTGCGTGAATTACAACAGACTGTAATGACACTGGTGAACAAAGTTGAATCACTAGAGTGCAAGATAACGGAACAATCTGTGATTATAAATAAGCTGAGTGCACCCAAGGAGTGTACTACGGCTGCTCCTACCCGCAAATCACTCGCGGCGAGCACCCAAGCTCAAAAATCGAGCACACCTACGTTTACGACAGCTACGGTGCAACGACCCGTACGAGAGGTGCGTGTACAAGCCGCAGCCGCAATAGCAGAGCTAGCTGGCGCGGCTAACAAAAACCGCAATGGACGTGTGAGCAAAGCGGTCACTCCAAAACCTGACGTCGCACTTATGAATAGTACAGAGAGTTTTAACTGTGATAAACAAAGTACTCAACCAATTCTAAAGAACATTACTTCATCGAAAATTACTGCAGTTACCACCGCTCAACCCTCAAACATCAATAAAAACAATGACGAGAAAACGGAAAATCAATGGCGAGTTGTAAGCAAGCGACGCATACGCAAACAACAAGCCCCCGTGATTGTCGGGACGGCTATTGTGGGCAAAGACGATCTCCAGGCTGCGGAGAGAGTTAGGCACATACAGGCATGGTGCTTTAAGCCTGAGACAACGACCACAATGGTTCTTGGTTTCTTGAACAAAATAATTAAGTCCGGTTACACGGTGGAAAAACGCGACATAAAATCGGAGAAACATGCTTCCTTCCTGATTGGAATACCGGAAAAAGTGTACAACGAAGTGACTTCGCCAACGGCTTGGCCTGCAGGCCTGCGGTTTACAGAGTGGTTTCTGTACCGGCCCCGCGTACAGCGGGGTACAGCGTAGCATCTCCGGCGTTGCCGACATCACCGGCGCTAGGGAATGTTCCGGCTCCAAATGACTCACGCAAAAGGAATGCGCTGATGCCGAGCGATAACAGCGACAAGTGCAATAAGATTGTGATGTGATGTGATCGTAAGCTGGAAGTGTTACTAGAGACCAGTTTAAAATGTGATGTCCTCTGTTTAACTGAACATTTTTTAAAAGATTTTGAATTGGCTGCTGTTCATTTGCATAATTTTGATTTGGGTTCCTGTTACTGTAGACAGACAATCGGACATGGTGGATCTTGTATTTATGTTAAGAAAAACATTAAATTTAAGGAGATTGATTACACCCATATCTCGGTTGAACAGGTTTGCGAGATATCGGCGGTAGAACTTACCGAATATAATGTTGTGATAGTGTGTGTGTATAGATCGAATGTGACTAATCTATCACAATTTTATCCCTGTTTAGAACGCTTGTTAGAGGATATTGTTTACAGTAAAAAGGATTGCGTTGTTTTCGGTGACTTTAACGATGACTATTTATGCGCACTAAATAGCAATCAAAAACGTTTAAATGATATTTTACATACATTCAATTATTGTAATTTTATTGATTTCCCCACTAGAACGACAGCATTGACTAGTACATGCATCGACCACGTGTATGCATGCTGTGAGCGAGTGCAAGCCGGAACTGTACGGGCGAACGCGGTGGACTCCCAGCTGAGCGATCACTACGCTGTAAGAGCCGAGGTACTGTGTGAAACGGGCACGTGCACAGGTGCGCCTTGTTTTGCGAGAGCCTATACGAACGGCCATACGTTGAACTATTTAGCCTCGATAGAGAGCGTCGACTGGCTCGAATTGAGTAGGAAACGGATGCCGGCTGACGATTTAGCGCAAGTAATTGTAAATATTTTAAAAAATAGATTAGATATTTGCTTCCCTATAAAACGCGTCGTAAGGAAAAATAAAACATCTTGGGTTACAAAGGAAATCGTAGGCCTTGATTTTTTAATCAGAGAAATCAAGTCATTAATAACAAAATTTCCTTCCAACTTACAGCTATCTGCGAAGCTTGATGAGTACCTGACTAGGTTTGATGCTGTTTTGAATACGGTCTCAGCGCGAGAATCATTGAATTCTTGGCAGCGACAAATTCTCTGTCCGATAGACAGTACGCCTACCGGACGGGAAGGTCGACGACAGACGTAGCATGAGAGATGGTGAGGCGAGTGATGGAGGCTCGGGAGCACCGGCAACACGTGGCTGTCATCATGTGCGATTTGTCAAAGGCCTTTGACGTCGCAGATCATGAAGTTCTCGCTGTGAAGCTGAGACATTATGGATTCAATGGTCCAGCACTGGCACTCCTGACAGATTTTATGACTGATCGGTACCAGATCGTCACGGGTGAGGGTGGAAAGGTAACGTCGAAGCCGCTCAAGACCTCAATCGGAGTGGCCCAAGGCTCGTCATTATCCAACATCATGTTCTCTCTCCTCCTAAATGATCTGCCTGAGTATGTAGGCAATGCACATATCCTAATGTACGCGGATAATGTCGCTGTAGTCGTGCAGGCACCTACTACAGAGCTTTTGGAGGGGAGACTGAGCATGGTGGCGGAGAAGCTAAACGATTGGTTTCACGTCAACGGCTTCCTACTAAACGTTAAAAAAACGAATTTCATTCAATTTAATCTTGCCGGTCGCACGAGCAGAGCCATGACTGTGATCTTGGGTGGCAAAGTCATCAGCCAAGTCAGGTCCTCGTCGTTTTTAGGTTTCCAGATTGATGAACGGCTTACATGGGATATACACATTGATAAGTTGTGTAAAAGGATAGGTCGCGTGTGTCTTTGGCGTTTGTCTGCAACCCTGGAGCAAAGCATGACCAGGAGTTGCTACTTCGCATCTATTCACTCGCTTCTTCAGTATGGTGTAGACCTATGGGGCAGAGCTGCTGATTGGGAGCGAGTTTTCAGAATGCAGAAGAGAGCTGTTAGAGCGATAGTTCGAGCTCCAAGGGATACCCCCGCTCGCCCCATTTTTCGGTCGCTTAAAATAATGACAGTACCAGACCTCGTCATTTTTCATGCTGCCATGTATATTAAGAACCACCTTAACGAGTACGCGAGGTTTGGAGACGGTCACAGGTATATAACGCGGAACGCAAAAAAGCTACGAGCCGTACCGCGGCGCCTTACTAAATCGTCGAAGCTAGTGCATGTAATGGGGCCGGCGGTATATAACCATCTTCCTGAAACCATCACAAAGGCTCCGTCAACGCAATTCTTTAAATTCAAATAAAAAAATTGGCTCATTGATCAATCGCATTATAGGGTTGACGAATTTTTCAGCTAGACATCACATTATTATATAACTACTATTATATTGACAAATTAAATTATTATATTGTATCAATTGAATCAATAGATTATTACAATTTATTAATCTGCCTTAAATTAATATACGAGTACATTATACATCTTTATATTGTAAATTTGAACGATGTACGTTTAAATGCTTGGTGTATTTACAACACAATGTATTTACGAACCTATCTATTATTGTGAAGAAACTGACATGTAAACTTATTTTTTTACCAATAAATAACTTAAACTTGAACTTGAACTGAGCTTTTGAGGCCAGTCGAGTTTAATCGTTCCACGAGACACGAATGGTTAGGTCCACCACGCAGATAAAGCTTTGTTCTCTAACGAGCCTATTACTCCCACACTATATACTCCAAAACATAACATCGCTACGATCAAGTGTATCAAACTCTCGCTAATTTCCCCCATTTCGTCCCATTAAAATGCTCAAGCCATTACCCGCCTATGAGCCTATTAACGTGCATAAAACTAATTTATAACAAACTTGGCGCTGCTGGCCAGAACTTGCGCCTATCTGAGCTGCCACGTGCTGCCACTGTGTCTGTCATATAGACCCTGGACAAGGTAGAATGCTTTTTAAGTTTTAACCTGGTATTGTTCCATGGTATTGTAGATCCTATAACTATTATATAACTAGCTGGTGCCCGCGACTTCGTCTGCGGAAGATTATTACTTCGTGTAATTCTAACGGTTTTTACAGCGCACGCCGGAATAGCTTGCAGATGGCAGATTTTACCTACTTACTTGACACTTTTAGTTATATTTTGGACAATTCATAAAATAAAAGCGGCTTACAGCTTGTCACGTACCAAATACTGCGAGAGAACGCGACTGGTCGCGTCATATTGCGAAATCAGGTTCGGACACATCGGTTGATATCCGGATGTGCAGCGGCTTCGCTCGCACGTATGCAAAAGAGTTATGTGTGAGAAAGAAATAGAGTTGTAATCAAATACGTCTACTATACGAAAAATTGTATGTAACATTGAATCAGCGCAACCTATGGTAAATGAAATGAAGATAATTTGTTATCAAATATAATGGTTAGACGACTTGGCCGTGCCTCTGAGTCTCGTTTAACACCTACGATGAGCAATAATGGACAGCACCAACATTTAAAATATTCAAAAAATCAGTCATCTCGGATACCCATTCTATGTTGCCCTCTGCTAGTGCTCATTGTGACTGCGAAAGTAGAGTTTCGTACATTAGACTTAAAGTCCTTATTGCCGTATTGGAGACCTGCCAAACGTGTACAGTTCGCGGTAATTGTTGCGTTCAGAGATGACGACCAAAGTTGCTGCATCTTGATTCAACGGCACTCGATTCGGCTGGCTTCTTCTTCTGTTTCCTTTAAATGATCTGTATCATCAAAATTTTGCAGTGTCAAGTGAATAGTTTGATAAAAGTAACTTCACATAGTCGTTATTTTTTATTTTATACAAAATGTCTGATCTTTTGTAAGAAACTTTTACCAATATTTTTTGTTCAAACAACAAAGAAACATAAAACTTTTATTGTAATTATTTACACCCGAGTCAATAATTCTAAATTTATTATAAAAATATTACTAAAATTACAAATCTAACCCGGATTAACTTGAGAAAAATAATTATCTTCTATATGTAAATAAAATGTATATAAAAGGCGATGTGTGTATGTATGTTCCCTATAGACTCTAAAACGGCTGGACCGATTTCGATGAAATTCTTAGGAAATCTTTAGATTAGCCTAGCGCGATCCTGTGCAGTTTGGTGGCCATCGGATAAACAGAAGTTTTTTTTTTCATCATTGACAGTTCTGCTATCGATCTGCTATTGTTTTCATTACCCGCATTATGTTGACAAGTACGTCGTATATTATAATTCAATTATTATATATTTCAAAGTGTCTTTATGTCTGTCAGTTTTGTTTGTTTGTTACCTTTTTATGGCTAAACGGTTAACTGATCTTGATAAAATTTGATATGGATAGAGATTGTATCTTAAGAACGGACATAAGCTACTTTTTATGTATGTACTATGCGTTCGAAACCGCGGCTGAAGCTTGTTAATTATATTTATAGGAGTAGGAGCGCAATGTTTGCTTCGCAAGATTGTTTGCTACCAAAGATATCTCCAGGCCTAGCGCGCACTGCTAATTATTTTGCGGTGTTTTTTTCGCACTATTCTGTGGAACACAGAATCAGACGTAGGCGCAAGCACTAGCAGAAAAAACCGCGTTGAAAATGACATACTTCAAATTAGACATGGAACGCTAAGCGGGGATTAATTCGTTAGCGCGTGATGGGCTTAAACAATGGTTAAATTGCCGTTCGTTGATTATATGTAAATATTTACACATACCTGCCAGATGTTTGAATCCAGAGATTATTAATTTTATGAAATTACATACCATGATATTGCAGCAACTGGATAAACAAACAATGATTATGATTATCAAACTGGCCTGTAAGCTCAGTTGGTAGCTCTGCTTTCTGCACTATAGGTAGGTTCGACTCTCTCTTAGGACAAACGTTTATGTAATGAACATAGATGTTTGTTCTGTGTCTAGGCGTTATAAAGTATCATAAGTATATAATTTTCGACGTACTTATATAATGAAGACGTTTTAAGTATATAATGACGACCTCTGTGGCTCAGTCGGCTAAGGATCTGTAAGTATTTGTCTCGGATCTGGGTGTTTCTATGTATAATAAGTATGTATTTACTAAAAAAAAAGTATATAAGTAGTATATCAGTCATGTGATACCCATGACACAAGCTCTGCTTACTTTGGGGCCAGATGATGCTGTGTGAAATGTCTGAGATTATTAATAGAAATATAAAAATTACTAAAAAAATCGAAAAAAATAAATAATATAAGAGCGCAATGTTACGGCCAAAAATAATCCGGGTTGGCACTATTCTTCTTCTTCTTCTCTTCCTATATAGCATCATTTTTAATGTAAATTTTGCCAGTGTCAGTGTTTACAAAGTCTTAGTCGATCGTTATTATCTATTCTAAACGTCATCAAGGAATGGCCGTCTAAAACTTTACATTAATATAATAATTGCTTCTTCGCAAATAATAATTTATGAAAATATTATGTGAATTGTCCAAAATATAACGATAAGTGTCAAGTAAGTAGAAAAAAAATCTGCCATCTGCAAGCTATTCTGGCGTCCGGGATTATTTATTTATTTATTTAATTTTCACTCAAACTTCACTAACTTTCAAACAGTATATGAGTTTATCAACATGGCGCATGCAACTGTGCAACAATATCAGGAAGCTGAAAAACTTATATATGTACTATTGATAGAAATATTAAGCGAAGTGGCAGGGTTGACTAGGAGAAAAAAGTATATTTTTTTTACGTTTTCAAACCCCATACCTCCGCCATTTTGAAAAATTTCCAAAAACTGAATCGACAAAAAAAAATTATTTAGTTACAGAACCTGCTCATAAAATTTCATGAGAATCGGTTGAGAAACGCAACCTGTAGAGGAATACATCCGGACAGACGCTGGCCGGACAGACATACGAAAGCATTTTTGCCTAAGCTGAAACTGAGACACTTGCTCACGCTTTGCGCTCGCTAGGACAATTATGTCAATTATAAATAAATATATTTAATAATCATCAAACAAGGACAAGCCTGTGCCTAGCTGTACTTATGTAAAGTTGGATCATGACATAGGTATGCTATAAAAGATAAAATTAATAATGCCGGACATTTCACACATCATCATCTGGCCCCCAACCTAAGCAGAGCTTGTGTTATGGGTGCCACGTGACTGATATACTGAAACATCCAGACCCAAAACAAATACTTGCAGATCATACAAACATTTGTCACGAGGTGGAATCGAATCCACAGAGGCGCTTTTCGTCGTGCTCGCTTACGTTTTAGGCAGAGACTAGTGCTAGTGGCACCAACGGAGTGATTCAACAAAACAAAGGAACAAAGGTCCATTTGATTGTGACGACAAACACGGAAACGGCCGCCATTATTATGTTTCAATATAACCTGCCCGGAGGCTGACAAAACATACCGCTGATTGTAGCACAAAACAAATAAAGCATTGGTTCCGAAACGGCGACAGAGACGCGCGACAGTGACGAGCGACATCAACACAGTGCGTAATATGAAAAGCGATTTGTCATTTTGTCGAAAGACCAACCTTCTAATAGGTTTTCAATGAAATCACAAAGTCCTTTGAAACGAGGTCGCGTTGCTATCGCTAACTACGACTGCTCGTTTTATGCCTATAACAACATATTAAGAGGCATGTTTTTCCTTGACAAAAAATATGACTGAATCCTACTTATAAATATTATTCAAATATGATAAATATATATCATCTGGCCCCAAAGTAAGCAGAGCTTGTGTTGTTGGTACCACATGACTGATATGCTCCTTATATACTTTTTTTTACTTTATATTATACATAGAAATACTCAGACCCGAGTATTTTTAATATGAGTATGAGTATCTGCAAGTAATTGTCGAGTCAAATATACATTTATCCCGCGGCGGGAATCGTCCCCGCAACTTTCTGCGTCTCAAATGTTCCTTGGCTCACTGCACCATAGAGATCGACACTAATATGATAATTTGGCTTGTTTTCCTAGGCACTACCGCTTGGCACTACTAGTAGAGTGAAGGGAAATTTTAATTTCCCGTGACACTACTATTCTAATTGGCTAATTAATTGCATATTATAAAATCTCCCGTGGATTACCTCATTACCAATAACACTACGAATACTAGTTTAGGTCTGTCAAGAGCATTTCGACAGTTTCCCAGCTGGACAAATTAGCGACTGGACAGACTTTTTCAGGAGAAAAAGTTGAATTAGATCGAAACCAGTCGGTTAAGTTATGTAAGAGTATAGAAAACAAAAGCGCAAAGCGAGCGTGCCGCGGCAGCAGCCGCCGAAGCGCCAGAAGATATAATTCGTCTGTCTAGATACATAACTGTGTTACACAGAAGGTTCACTCGTGCCACGGGAAATAATATTTCCCGTGAAACTACTAGCAACAGTGTAGTGTCACTGGAAATGTACTTTTACCCGTAGCACTATCAGTAATGTCACGGGAAAGTAAAATTTCCCTTCACTCTACTAGTAGTGCCAAGCGGTGCCTAGGAAAAAAAACGGATAATTTTTCAAACATAAAAAATTTCTTCATGCCGGTACTAAGTTTTGTACAATAGTACAAAGTTTTAAATACATTGGCGCACCACTTCGTACACTTCGTAGAGAAGTGTCGCGCCAGGCGAGATGGAGTTAGGCACTATGTAGGTTAATATAATGTTGGGCACAAAGTGCCAGTACGAGCTGAATTGTACTTTGTTGCGTTGTATCAAGAGTAAGAGTAATTTAAGAATTGTTTTCGTGGAGTCCGCTTTCTATACCTGTACTTATAGATATTCTATGGTATAAGTAAAATACAAATCTATAAGAATTTTGAACGACGACATCGTCTTGTTATCTTTTAGGGGCTGTAGTTATGTTTAGGAGACCGTGGCTTTAGTTATCGATGGATGCGGATCCCAAACTCACCACGGATTGATCCTATTCAAATAATACTTCAAAGCAACACCTTTGTTTGCAACCACATTGAACAGAGAAACATATCAAAGATCAAAGAGATACAATCTATTTAATTCAAAACATTTTGACATACAATGCATTAGAAACGTCTTTTGACTTCTGTCATTAGTTAATAACTTTAAAATAGTACCAACCCCTATTCTCCGTTTGTCATTTCATCAAGTAACATAGCACTTCTAAATTAATTATTTTTTCTGGTGTGTTTTATTCAATAAGCTTAACAAAATTTTCATAAATAAATTATGACTTCATACCACAAGTATGGACAATTGAATTATAAGTGTACTAGCTGGTGCCCGCGACTTCGTCTGCGCAGGATTAGTACTTCATGTAAATTCTAACTGTTTTGGCAGCGCACGCCAGAATAGCTTGCAGATGGCAGATTTTTTTCCTACTTACTTGACACTTATTGTTATATTTTGGACAATTTACATAATATTTTTATAAATTATAGCCTATGTGTTATTCTGATGTATAAGCTATATTATTGTAAAGTTTCATTGAAATCCATTCATTAGTTTTTGCGTGAAAGTGTAACAAACATACATACAAACATTCGTGTTTATAATATTAGTAAGGGTTATTTGCAATGTGTTTTGAACGTCAAGGAAAAAGTTTTAGACGGTCATTCCGTGATGACGTTTAGAACAGATAAAGACTAAGACTTTATAAACATACAATAACTTGACACTGGCAACATTGACAACAATACAGATGCTATAATAGGAAGAAAAGATGAAGAAGAATAGTGCCAACCTGGATTATTTTTGGCCGTAACATTGCGCTCTTATATTATTGAAGTGAAAACTTATTTTAGCGCGGTACGCATATTTTTAGATGAGGTAAAACCTCTGGACTCGCAACACCGTTACGAGATGCAGGGCTGCCGCACTCGCCCCAATTGATTATAAACCAGAGAAGTTAACTGAGTTAGGTTCTTTGATATATTATCTACATTCTGAACAAAAACATAAAAGAATATTATATGTATTTTAAAGTTTCTAATAACTAATAAAATACAATTCATAAATAAATGCAATTCATAACCCAATACCCTAGTACCCATCTAAAAAATGTCTAACGTGCCAAAATAAGTTTTCACTTCTGTCGGCACTCTAACTAATTTTCTAACTAATTTTAGCTAAAATTAGGTTAAGAACTATCAAATGAAACTTTGGTATTCTGCTGTTGTAACTTGTTTAATTTTATCCTAATTTAATTTTATCTAATATAATTAAGCGTTCCTAATTTAGTTAGATGTACCAACCGAATAAATTTTACAAATGCTATGACTATGTAAAATATATTTTAGACATTCCTAATTTTAGAAATGAACCAACCGAATTGTCACCATTCACTACGGTATGAATGATTGGAATGAAATATTAGTTTTTCGTTGTGATTTGAGTAAAAAAAACCTTATAATTATTTTATATGAAAGACACCATTTTGAAATGACGAACGACAAGATACGAGTGAGTGAGTGAGTGAGTGAGAGGCGTTTATATGTAAGACCTACATTGTGCAAGCGGATCAAAATAGTTTTTTTTTGTTTTGTATTTACCGAGTTAGCATTTTTGCGTAAAATTCAAATGAAACGACCTATATCGAAGTCGATGACAAAGGTCGTCCTCAGGGAGGCAGTCGCTGCTATCCATTAAAAGTTGAATTAATGCGTTTGTGACTTCTGTTCGGTATCTGCTCTCTGGGGGCGTCCGTTTGACGAAGGTAAGGTTTTATTCTTATATTTGGTGATGTAGTCCCTTTGCTAAGAGTAGTATGCTGTGGTGATATTTACATTAATTACATGAGGTACAATATGCAACGATTCAAGACTCTTCTCTTATATAAGACTCTAGCGAGTTGTTTTTCTAAAGTTTACATGGTACTCGCCAGATTTCAGTTTATTAATATATTTCTGACTGGCTATATAATAGTTGATGTGTTAAAACTTTACCATTGTTTTCCTGCAATTTGCTTGAGTGATTCGTGAAAAGAGGCAGAAGTGTGTAAGAAGGCCTTAGGAGCGCTCGCTAATTGATTTGACCAATGAGCGCGCGCGAAGGTAGAGTTGGCTGTCAGATGGTATCAACCCATTTTCCTGAGATGTCAGATGTTAGACGTCTTATGCGACTACTGTAAGGGGGATTATTTTTGGCAGTCATTAATATTATTTCGAGTTATTTCCGGTTATATTAGTAATTTTGGTGTTTTTATTTGAATAGGGCTAGAGTTATTGATTCGGGTGTAAATAATTAGAATATAAGCTTTTTGTTTATTTGTGATTCGAGCAAAAATAATCCATATTATTATTTTATACGAAAGGCACCATCTTTATATATATAAATCTTCTGTGTATAAATCAATCTCCTAAACGGCTGGACCGATTTAGATGCATATTTTGTCTGTTGAACACAGTGGACTAGAGAATTGTTCAGATTTACATTTTTAATAAAAAAAATTAAAACGTGCGGATGAAGTTGCGATCTAGTTTAGTATACCTAGTTTAATATAATAAAAAAATGACGAAGGACTTAATACGATTTTGTGACATCATACTATAGACAAAGTAATAACTTGACACTGGCAAAATTTACATTACTATGACACATGCCATTAGCAAGGAAGAAGATTCGGATTCTTCGTCTGTCATTTCATGGAGTAACATAGCTCTGCTAATTTAATATTTTTTACCCGTTTTACTGCATGTTTTATTTAGTAAAGATGGCGGAATTTTAATGAATAAATTGTGACTACAGCACGGGTATGGATAATTTAATTTTATATGTGTATTGTGGTGCAATGTAATTTGAACGACGAGGAATCCCAAGAAAATTCTAGACGCCATTCCGCGTGACGTCTAGAATTTACAATTGCAAATGCAAAATTGACATTAGTATGTCACAGGCCATTAACAAAGAAGAAAAAGAAGAAGAAAATTAAGACAACTGTAAGGCTCTCTAGTTTCATCAACAGTGGTTCTTTTGGAAGATAGCAAAAATTGTTCTATTTCAAAATCGATATTTTAAATTAATCTCACTTCATCTTACGCAAGCGATGGCGTGACGAGCTGAACATCTTCAATGACTAATCGTAGGCAATAGCATTGAACAGAAATTACCGAAAAACTCGAGGAGAGGCTTTTGCCCTGCAGTGAGACAGTACGTGATATAAACAATTAGAACAACTTACTTTTGACTATCCCACTATAATTACCCTACTTATTATTAACCGAGCGAAGCGAGTGTCTTCGTTTCAGCTTAGGCGAAAATGCTTTCGTACATGTCTGTATGTCCGGATGTTCTCCTCTACAGGTCTTAATTCTCAACCAATTCTCGTGAAATTTAGTGCATTTTGAGCATGTAATATACCTATACCTATAGTTTTTTTTTGTCGATTCAGTTTTTAGAAATTAAAAAAAAAGTTAACGTAACCGTAAAAAACGTATATATAATTAGTAATATTGAAAAAAAAATTGCGAGGTCTAGAGCTCACAGAGTCACTAGTTCATATTTGGAGTCTAACTGTCCCTCACTATGTTATGGGTGATCAAGTAGAAACACTCAAGGCCAATGATAAATCGGTTATATATTATTCCTCGTAAGTCTTACTAGGAGTTACAATTTATGTCTCTACGTTAACCACTTAACTCGGTGCTTGCGGGACGACGACTGCCCGACTACTTACGTTTTTGCTAAATAGGTAAAACCTGAGGTAACAGGTATGTGCAACTATGTCTACGCTAATAATATTATAAATGCAATAGTTTGGATGTACGTAAGTTTATTAGTTAAATCACGTTGCAACAACTGATCAGATTTTAATGAAACTTTGAATAATAATAATAATAATCCCGGACATTTCACACGGCATCATCTGGCCCCAAAGTAAGCAGAGCTTGTATTATGGGTACCACATGACTGATTATACTTCTTATATACTTTTTTTTTGTAAATACATACATATTATACATAGAAACACTCAGACCCGAGACAAATACTTGCAGATCATACAAACGTTTGTCCCGCGGCGGGAATCGAACCCGCAACCTTTTGCGTCTCAGCCAGACCAAAGCCCACTGCGCCACAGAGGTCAACGTTATAAAAACATAATAGAACAAAACAATAGATTATCTATTATAAAAAGCATAAAGTAACATATTATAAAATATTGATTAATTTCTGTGGATTGAATAATATTGAAAATTTTTATGTTTACAGTATGTACGATTTCAAAATATAATAAAATATTCTGATTCTAACTTATATTAAGTACGTAATAATATGAATCTGTAGTAAAGTTGTCTGATAACATTGAGATTGATTTATGCTGGTTGCATTGTAAATAAATATTTATACATTATTTGACCTTAATGACGACCTCTATGGCGCTAAGGTCTAGGGCTAAGGTCTTGGGCTCAAACCCGCCGCAGGACAAATTTTTGTATGATCTGCGTGTTTCTATGTATAATATTGTTACGAGCCGGGTACTGATAAATTACGAAACCACTTGATTTTACCAAATAATAACTTTAATTTCAAAGTTCACACACAGAACTTAATCCACTGATTCTATAAGTACCAAATAGAACTTCCAAATAGAACACTGTAAAAGTTACAACACTATAACAAAACTGATAACACTTCGAAACTATCGCACTTGTATCACTTGCTTAGCCAAGAATAGACTGACTGTATCTGCAAACCACTGCCGAATTTATACGAGCGTCGAGTGCGTCGTGCAAAACCGCGATGCAACTCGAACGTTCGAGAACGAACCGGAACGCGCTCAAATGTTCGCTTGCAATAGAGAGAAATTGCTATCTCGTTCACTCATATGCATTCGATACGTGTACTTTTTAGTTTGCATCTACTCGATACCAGATGGCGTAGGTGAATATTTAATGTGTCTGCCTGCCAACAGATGGAGCTATGTATCGGGCGCAACAATATGTATGTATTTACAAAAAACAATATATAAAATAAATAAATATTGCTGGACAATGCACACAACACCATCTTGGCCCAAACTAAGCATAGCTTGTATTATGGTAACATACATATGATACTTTATAACATCCAGAAAAAACACCTATGTTCTTTACACAATGTTTGTCCTGGGAGGGAATTCAACCCTCAACCTACAGCGCAGAAGGCAGAGCTATTAACAACTGAGATGACAGCCAGTATATAAGTAGTATATCAGTCATGTGGTACCCATAACACAAGCTCTGCTTTCTTTGGGGCCAGATGATGGGGCCTTAGTGTAGGGGACACAGTTCAGAAGAGGTCAGAAATAAGGCAAAGGAAAAATGAGATTACCTGTTCTTTTTTTGTAAGAATGTTTTACTTTAAGATGATAGGAAATAGTAACAAAAACCTTGTACCTTGTATTATTATTATTATTATTGGCTGTAGACATTTTCTAAATAATTATTGTATGCTATATACAATGTTCTATTTTATAAGAGAGTCGTAACGTGACTGTTAAAATAATGCTCATTGGGCGGGAGTTTGATGAATTCTGGTAGTTTATATTATAACATTAAACCGATAACAATGGGCAGTTTATTAGGGGTTCTTAGACAGTGTTCTGTGCGTTCTAAAATAATTTTCTTCTCTGACTATAAGTATAGTCAGTGATATAAAATAGCATATCACGTGAGCAAAGCCGCAGGCAGAAGCTAGTTACAAATGAAATCCCACAAAACGCAACTGACTTCCCCCACTCTGGCTTAGAGCCCGTAAATTGCCAAAGATGGCAGCGATACAGAGCCCATTTACACTTTTCCATTTAGTCGAAATAATCGCGCAGCTTATTTCACTTATCGAGTGTCGCCGTCAAAGCGCGCTCTTTTTACACTCGTTTCAATGTAGGGCTGCCACGGAGACATTACAACATATTAAGTTTTTCCTTAATTCATATTAAAAATTTTCAAGGTTAATAAATGACTTAGTTACGTTAAGAAGTTAGTAGTTGTTGCAGTTATAAATACGTTATACTTTTTTTATTATCGACTACTTTCGTCCCACTTGGCAAAGGTCACCTGCAAATTTTTCCAACCGTCTCTCGAGATATCGCTATCTTTTCTATTTATCTTATCGTATACTGTAAAAGCACTGAATACTTATTAGTACAAGTACCTACAGAACACGAATTCCACAAAAACATTCATATAAATAGCGACTCTTGCAACGACACAACAAAGTACAATTTAACTCACACAAGCGCCTAATCATCATCATCCTAGGCGCTACAGCCGCAAGTAGGCCCTGGTATTGTCGAATATATATCTCCATCCATCTCTACCTTGGGGTTTCTCTCACCAGCTCCCATCGCTTTAGTGTCTCTCTGCGTGAGGTTCTTGCTCGCTTACGCTTCAACCACGAGCTCTATGAGCTTTTCAGAGAGCCAAACGTCTCGTGAGGTTCACAAAAATCGATGAGCGGGTGAATGAAACGAATGAATGAAACCAGAACTCCAAAGCGTCTTCTGAAAAGCAAACTGGCTGGATAAAAAACTCGCGAAAGACCTAAGCTAATATATTAAGATGGCACACCATCTTACTACCTTAACTTAGATCAGAAAACGCTTTGAAGTTCTGGTTCCATTCATTCGTTTCATTCACTCTCTCTGAAAAGCTCATAGAGCTCGTGGTTGAAGCGTAAGCGTAGTGCCTAATACTATATTTATCTACATAGATATATATATATATACATATATATATATATATACATATATAAAGATATATAGATATATCTCTTTCTATTGCGTCACTATATGTGGCGCGACCTTTATGAGTTTGGCCAACAGGGTGCGCCATTGGCCTTGTATTTTCGTTCGTAACGTGCGGAGTACACCTGGCCTGGTTTTAGTTTTATACGCTATTAAATCTTTTGTTGTTTTATCAGTGTCGTTGCAGCAGTGTCAACCCTGGCTCAGTAAAGAGCTTTTTATCATGTAAAACACCGTTGTCTAGTCTATTAACTGACAAGCGTGAAAGGGTTTCAATTTTTCCTCTCTTTAATGGAAAATATGGTGATATACGTCACTTTGCACGTCATTTGTTCATTCCTACGCATTCTGAAGCCAGTAGGGCGATTATGGAACTCTTATTACAATCAATGTCTATCAGTTTTCGGCGTAATTTCAATCATTCGTTTGACGAATTTGATGTTTCAATAGACATTAATTGTAATGAGAGTTCCATAATCGCCCCACAGGTCACTGACTTTTTGACAGGTGTAGGGCCACTGTGGTTTAACATTTCAGTGCTCTTCTTTAAACCTCTCAATCTGTCACACATCCTTTTATCTATACATTGACTTGTGTTAGCGAGATAAGTAACAGAGACCTAAGTAAGGGTTAAATTCTCGTTTTAACTTATAACAAATATAAATAAATAATCAGTTTATTTCAGGCACAATTAGGTGATTACAAAACGTATTATTAATGTAGTAATTATGCATTCAAATTATATGTAAGTATTAAATTATTTTCTTTATTTTTGTGATAGTATGTGTACTATTAAGCAAAGATCAAATAACGAACTTCCAGATAATTAGAGCTTGATCAAACAAAGGTTTCATTAACCGTTAGACGCTACCTGTTTCAGCGGAAAGATCAAATCGTATCTTTGACATCAGTTTGTGAGCAGTCACGTGACCGACGCTTAGCTGCTGCTGTAATATCCATACAATTTGATTCCAGACAATTTACTAAGAAACCTATAGAGGTTTCTTAGGTAAAATTCAATAGAAAGACACGAGTGTTTCACAAATTTAAGACAATGTATTTCACCTTCAAAAAGTAATCTAAGGAATCTCCGCTCAAAATTCAATTTTCCAATGAACTCCTGGAGTTGACTTCTCCAATCCTAACAGAAAAAGATGGACAAATATTTAGTACTATTCCGTCAATCTTGTACTGCTTTTAATTAAAAGATGTTTTTTGTGTTCTTCAAAGGTTTGTTTTAATAAGATTATGTACAATTAATAGTTTTTAATAATTATCTCCAGTTGCGTATTGTATCAAAGAGCAAGGATAACACAAGGGCTGTCAAAGTGACAGCTGATGACCAAAACGTCAGAATTACACTAGTGCGATTGGACACTACAATACAAATCTATTATTGCGAAGAGAGTCAGTTGTTCCTGAGAATGTCTCGTAGAAAGGCGAAACACGTGTTGTATTTTATATATGCGTATGTATTTTAGTGTATGCGTATGTATGAAATTTTTACTAGCGCTTTGAGTGGCTTTTTAATTGTGGGCAGGAGGGAGGTGCATGCGTCTATATTCATTAGGAATAGATTGGCGGAATAGTACTAAATATTTGTCTATCTGTTTAATATTTTCATGAAGTTACACCTGAATCAATTATTTTTCATTTTATAAATAACTTATACATACATTGATCTGCTTACTGCTATGTGTTAGCCTTGTCGTATTAACGGTTCTAGACATTTTGTCATATAACCTAAGCTGGCCTAAAGCTTTGTTTACACGGAATAACACTTGGAAATGAAAATCTTGCAGTTGGTTCTTAACTGGAAGCTTCAATTTAGAAAGAAACAATTCAAATACATATATCTATCTGTGAAAAGCTGTTTTTATAAGATGTCATAGATCGACTGACAAAAGCATTTGACCCATAATTTATCCTATTTGTGTGAGACTGGTAAAGGTAATGTATTCTAGAGCTGATACGAGGGCATCTAAATCTAAACTTATCTAGCAGATATCGAAAGTCAACATGGCCTTCAATCATTTTGTATAAAAATATCTGATCGTGTTATGTTTTCCTGTCAAGCAAAGAGAACAAAACAGGTGGAAATAATCCTCTATATTTGGTAATGTTATTTTCATACAAACTTGAGCCCACAGCTTTTCCTCCTTGTAGCGGGGTTTCGGAAATTTCTTTCTCAGTTTGCGTATTCCAATGTGTGGCCAATGTTTTAGGCTGTGCTTTGTTAAATGTCAATAAATTAGTCAGGATTTTGTGTTATGCAGATTGTCAGGTATAACAGTAAGGAAAACACTCAGATTTAAACATCAGCAGTCTCTTATCCAAATAATTATAAAAATATTGGGGAATAGTTTGAACACAACACAATCTAGCCCTAAGCTAAGCATAGGTAATGTACTAAGGGTACCCGATTGCCGATAAAATACTTTTATATTTTAAATAATAATAATAATAAATAAATAATCCTGGACATTTCACACAGCATCATCTGGCCCCAAAGTAAGCAGAGCTTGTGTTATGGGTACCACATGACTGATACACTACCTATATACTTTTTTTTTTGTAAATACATACATATTATACATAGAAACACCCAGACCCGAGAGAAATACTTGCAGATCATACAAACATTTGTCCCGCGGCGGGAATCGAACCCGCAACCTTCTGCGTCTCAGCTGGATCTTAGCCCACTGCGCCACAGAGGTCGTCTAATCGTCGTCTAAAATACATACCAATGACACTTAATAAGACCCTGACATAGCACATCCACCTGTATTCATGCATGATATAGAAGAAGTTTTAACCGAAACGTTATTAGGTTTATATTTTTTACATTCAAGCATACTTTTACAGACGTCAGAATTGTGGACAAGTTTATGTACGTGAAAGGATGTGTACAAGATAAATAGTTGCCGAGCATTGAGAACTTTACTCTTATTGTACACGTCTACTGTGTGATACCTAAATATTGTTTTAGCATTATTTTTAATACAGACCTTTGGGTAATCTCCAAGGCTAAAATAAAGGTTATATAAATAAAGATAAACCTTGCAAGGTTTTGCAGACAAGTTTCTTGCCGGATTCTTCTTGAACTGGGGTTAGGAGGAACCGGCACCTAGATTCACTAGCATGTAAGAAGACGATTCAAAGTGGTCCTTGTGATTTTATTGAATAAATATATATTGAATTGAATTTAATTTAATTGCAGGCTCCACCCCAATTCGTAATGCAGTAAGCCAGAATCGACTGACACAGGGTCATATAGGTAGATTTCAACAAGTCTAAGTCTGCAGAGTTTCTCAGAAGTCTCATGACATTTATAATTGCTACTGGTATGGCTTTCAAAGCTCAGGTTTTGATATTAAAGTATTTTAAGGTATTTTATGACTGTTGTTCTCTCAATTTTGTGCAATATATAATATATATATTTTGCACGAAATTTTAATATATGTATTATTAATATATTTATAATTCAGGAAAAACTATTGCAGGTATGAATTTAAAGTAGGGAAAAAGAAGGCTTGGAGGCTTGAGTCTTTTGAAAGCATATTAGTTTTTAGTTTTTTGTGTATTTAATGTCAGCAAGTTTGACCAGCGATAAACAGTAACCATATCTATTAGCAAGAGCTTCATGCCAATTGAGGTCATAAAATATAAGAGCCGTATCTTCTGCGTAACAAATTATCTCTGAGTTCATGTCTAAGTTAAGTATGTTGTTGATGTAAACATTAAAAACATAGCCTCAAGTATGCTCCCTTGGGTGACTCCGCATTCTATTTGTTGAGATGAGCTGATGACGCCGTCTACCAAAAGGCACTGTTTCCGTTCAGGTAAATACCTACTGAACCACTGAAGAGCAATTCCTCTAATACCCAACATTTCAAGTTTTATAGGAAAAATTGAAATGGATACAATGTCAAAACCTTTGGTCAAATCCATAAAACACCCACACGCAGCACTTATTTTGATCCGAATTAGTAACTACTTATATGTTGTTGATTAAAAGTGATATGGTGTCACCCAACGTGTGTTGTGAGCGTTGTCCACCAATATTTAATTTAAATTTATGTGCTGGGAATCAAACCCCAAACTTACAGCGCAGAGCTACCATCGACTGAGCTGAGTGTCCATTCAATTAAGTTTTAGTATGTTTTAGTACAAACATTGCAAGTCACACCACGCTACACCGCAATCGCTTAAAGTTGTCATGATATCACCACATATCATCGCACCCCTCGTAGGCGCGCTTTCAGCAATCTATTACTGCGGATTACCTCGACACGCGACGAACCCCTGTGCATTATTTTTTTATTTAATTTTCGCGAACGAATAAACGGAGGCGATAAATAATCGCATAAGGCTTTGCCACACAACTTTGCATAACTTCCGGCTTTGGTAGAAATAACCTGATTCAATTGAATAGCGTCTGGCAGGCTTGTCAGTTCACTTGGTAGTAGTTCTGCCTTCTGCGCTGTAGGTTAGGTTGTGGTTCGATTCCCTCCCAGGACAAATTTGTGTGATGAACACAGGTGGTTGTTCTGTGTATGGGTGATATAAAATATTATGAGTATTTAAATAGGTGGCTACGACGAATGCAAATAGGGTGACGCAGCCGGGGCAGGCCGAAGAAATGTTTGTGAGATGTTTCGATGCCTGCGAGAAAGGTTAGTGAGTGGTGGCGTGAGACCGGGACAAATGGAATGGATTGGGGTAGACTTTTGCCCAGCAGTGGGAAAATTTAGATTGATTATAAAAAAAAACAGTTTACAATACAAACGTAATACAACCTATGCTTAGTTTGGTGCTAGATAGTGTTGTGTGCATTGTCATAGATTTTTAATACAAACGCGTTGCTTGTTTTGATATTTTGACATATAAACACAATGTAAATTTTACACAGATTTTTTACAGAGTTTAGTTTTGTCTTGTCTTTAGAAGCCGCTATTCATTATAATTGATCATACGCATCTCTTATCAGGGTCAAAACAAACAAACAAAGTTATCTCTCAAAACTAAACAAATTCAAAAGGAATGGCATTATGACGCCATTCCTTTTGAATTTGTTTAGTTTTTGTGTCTACACGAAAATTTAACCCAATACTTTACTTCAATAGAAGCGTGCCCAAACGTCTAAAAAAACCTTTATTAAAAAGGCAATAAATAACTTTGCAAAGCGTTCAGGTGAGACTGTGAAAAATTGGTTTGCTTTGTAAATTTTCTGATGGAAACTGTTTGGTGGGCAGCATCAACGATGTTTAAAAATAAGCCACCCTTAGCTATACAGACAGAGCATGTTCAGTGGCTGGCTGTTTTGTTTTTACCTTATTGTTCATTCGTGTCAATAGCTTGACCTCGAGACTTTTTAAGCCCCATATTTGGCAACATCTTATTATTTTAACCCATAACTTATAATCACGACAAACCATAAACCCATTTTCATATCAGTCTATATCTATAAAAATAATTATAATAGTGATTAAAAAATAATTCAGGTGTGACTTTCAAAATGGATTGGCGGAATAGTACTCAATATTCACCCATCCATTTAATTTTTTAATAATAGTGATACCTGACATTTCACACAGCATCATCTAGCCTCAAAGTAACCAGTGCTTGTGTTATGAATATTTTAATAACGAGCGGCAATGAGCGGACCGCAGATCACACTCACCCTGCTGAAGATTCTCTCAATCCATCGACAAAATAATACGTGAGTAAAACCCGTGTTTTATATCCTGTCCTCCCAGACCATAGGGTTGCACTATAATATAAACTGCTATAGGTATAACTGCTATATGTAGGATATCCTAAAATAATGAATTAATAAATACTGCCGTGTCACTGAAATTTAAAAAACCATATGATCGACATTTGTGTGTTTTTCACTTTTTTTTAATGTGGTATGGGAACCGTGAACTCACCGTGATGAAGGGACTCTAGACAATCGAAACAGTGTCGGTACCTCCATCGTCAAAATAATACGTGCTTATTAAAATGTACAGTACAACTTAGAAAAGTTTTAAAAGTTAAAGGTTTTTAATCGATACGACGAAGAACTTAGTAAATTTAAGTGAATTGGCGAAACTCATGCGTCTAAATCTAAAGAATGTGGTTATGGATATGACCTATAAAAATACCTCACCGCAGGCAAAGTCATGGATATTACTAGTAATAGGTGAAGTTACCCGATAACATTTACGAAATGAGTTTGTGAACATTTTACACAAATCGCATTGCATTTTCAAACTTTTCATAGTTTACGTAATTTGTTGGGCATTTCCAGTAATGTTTTCTATTAGTTAATAACAGTTAGTAAGTACTAGAAAAGTTTTACTATTCCTAGTAATAGTTATAATAATAATAGCAAGTTCTAAACATTACACGGGCATCATCTGGCCCCAAAGTATCAGAGCTTGTGTTATGAGAACAACATGACTGATATATTACTTACATACGAGTACTATACTTTATTATTTATTCTTTATTGTACAGACACATTGAACACATTTAGAAACATACTTATTATATGGCATCTACACAGGCGAGCTTAACCTTAAGAAGAGTTCTCTTACAGCAAACCTTGGGAAATGAAAATATTATAAACTAGTGGTGGGTATGATACGTACAATAGGGAGAAAGAGAAACAGAAATGAATAAATATTAAAACATACTAACAAGTAGAGAAGTACACTATAAAACTGACTTAAATGTAATTAAATTAACTAAAATAACTAGAATAATTGATATAGGGGTACCTCAGGGATAGATACTAGGCCTTTTTTTATTCCTAGTATACGTTAATGATTTACCTTTTTTTGTAAAAAATATTTGTGATATAGTTTTATTTGCAGACGATACGTCTTTAATTTTTAAAGTTGATAGAGGTAAAACCAGTATATGCGATAACGTAAATGAATCCTTATCGTTAGTTCTTAACTGGTTCACTGTAAATAATCTTTTGCTTAATTCCAAAAAAACTAAATGTATCAAATTCACTTTGCCAAATGTTATTCATAGCCCGTCCAACACTGAAATAAATGGAGAGGCAATGAATCTTGTAAATTCCACGATCTTCCTAGGTCTTAATATTGATGCAAAACTACAGTGGGGACCACAAATTGAAACGCTTGCTGGTAGGCTTAGTTCCGCTGCATATGCAGTTCGTGCGATACGGTGGCTTACTGATGAAGCTACAGCTAGACTAGTTTATTTCAGTTACTTCCATAGTGTTATGTCATACGGCATCATTCTCTGGGGGAAAGCAGCTGATATTGGTAAAATATTTGTAATTCAAAAAAGGGCAATACGTGCCATTTATAAAATGAAACCACGAGAATCTTTGAGAGAAATATTCAAAGAAATTAATATTATCACAATAGCTTCACAATATATATATGAAAATTTGTTATATACACATAAAAATAGAGATGGGATTCAGCAAAATAGTGACCTTCATAAAATCAACACTAGGAATAAACATAAATTATACATCCCTAGGTTTCGACTAGAAAAAGTTAATAAGTCATTTATGGGGAACACGGTGCGCTTCTATAATAAGCTTCCTGAAAATGCTACTAAACTACCTATTAAGAAATTTAAAGCATACATTAAAGGTAGTCTTTTGAAGAAAGCTTATTATAATATAGATGACCATATTATTGATAAGAATGCATGGCCTCATGTCGCTCTGCCGTCAGACAGTTAACCGAAACACTTGAAATGTATAAACTCTCTTGTATTAGTATTTCGTAGTTAAGGTAGTTATAAGATGGATCATATAAAAAAGCGCTAGGACCAAGACGAGTTTCTTGCCAATTCTTCTCGAGCTTGGGTTAGGATGAATTGGCACCTAAATTCACCTAGTATGTAAGACGTTTCAAAGTGATCCTTGTGATTGTATTGAATAAATCATCTTTTGACTTGACTAATACATACATAAACTAAATATACCTATACTAACATAATATATATAACATAATAATATAATAAGTATACATATATAAATCATATATATGTATATACATTTATAATACATAAATAATATATTAATATAAACAATTACAAGGAGATATAATGCTCTTTGACTTTTCGCTTGAAAATGCTAAGCGAAGCGCTGTCGCGGATTTCGTGAGGGAGAGAATTCCTATACATACATTTATAAATTTATATACATCTACATCTATACATGTATCTACATTTATATATGTATATATATATATTTATTTGTAAATATATACATATTAGAAAAAAATGCAAAGAAATATACCTAGATCCGAGACGCTTTCTGCGTCTCTGGCGGCCCTTCGCACACTGCGCCACAGAGGTTGTCATGTTATTTATCTATTATTAATAGTTTTAGATTTTAATCAACTTGACTGAATGCCGGAAATGGAATGACACGTATGGTTCTAAGCCAAGAGAACCATACGTGTGCATCAGAAGTGATATATACCTAGGTAATTTTTGATAATGATGAGCTTTGTATATTGTTAATCTTATTCTATTATTATATTAATCTTTTTATATTATTATTTTTATTACTTATATTATTTTTATTCTATATAAGAGACTTTTTCTTCTTCTTCGTTAATGGCATGTTCCATAATGATGTCAATTTTGCCACTGTCAAGTGATTGTTTGATAACAAAGTCTTAGTTGATTTCTTCGTTTGTCATGTCATGAAGAAACGTAGCACTTCTAAATTAATTATTTTTACTCGTTTTAATGCATGTTTTATTCAGTAATTCCAACGAGGAATTCCAAGAAAATTTTATACAGCCATTCCGCGATGTCGTTTAAGGTTGACAATTGGCCATCGACTAAGACTTTATTAACAAACAAATTGACAAATATAAACACTTGACACTGGCAAAATTTACATTATTATGTCACATGTCATTAAGAAGAAGAAGTCTTAGTTGAATAGTCAATCGTCATTTTTATATTCTAAAGGATATCGCGGAATGGCCGTCTAGAACTTTCTCGGGATTCCTTGTCATTCAAATCACATTGCAACATAATACACTTATAATTCAACTGCCTTTACTTGTGATATGTAGTCACAATTAATTCATTAAAACTCCGCTAAAACATGCAATAGCTTGAGAAAAAAAAGTTAAAGTGTTAGAAGTGCTATGTGACTTCATGAAATTACAAACGAATAATAATAATAATAATAATACCGGACATTTCACACAGCATCATCTGACCCCAAAGTAAGCAGAGCTTGTGTTATGGGTACCACATGACTGATATACTACTTATATACTTTATTATTTAAATACACACATATTATACATAGAAACACCCAGACCCGAGACAAAACTTGCAGATCATACAAACATTTGTCCCGCGGCGGGAATCGAACCCGCAACCTATTGCGTCTCAGCTGGACCTAAGCCCACTGCGCCACAGATATCGTCAAACGCAGAATCTATATAGGAAACTATCGAGTCATTACCGGGTCTGTCACTAAACGCAATTATTCATCGGTACAGCGATTCGCTTGTTACCTGTCACACACTAAAGCTACTGAGTACAATGTATTAATGACTGAATAGCCGAACTCTAGGCGCCATAGCCAAAATCAGCTCAAATGACGTCATCATCAAAGAACCACATAGACATCTCTGACAACCCTCAGATATCATCAAAAATATTGGACACTTAACTAAAGATCTGAAAGTAAAGCGATTCAACGATCACAATCGTGAGCCTATCATGTACTCACAATATAACCACTTTTTGTTTTACAAAATACTTTTATGAAGTTCGTGACCACCGCTCATAAGAACTAGTAAGTTCTAAGCGACTGTGTCACGACACTACGTGAAGCTAGAACGTGACTCGCGTCGTTAGTGTTAGCTACTGGCCTGTATTACTTACTACCATTTACACTTTGTAGTAAAAAGAAAGTTTCCAGAACTCCAGGAACTTCGTATTACTCGGTTTATTGAAGGCCTACTATCTGTCTAGGACGTTTCGCTGTATTTCTAGCTTTAAACCTATGATTCTAGACATTATACTAAACGTAAACAAATTTTGAAGACACGGAAAAGTGATGAGTTATAAGTTATTTCCGGTAAAGCTAGTTCGGTGGCTGAATGTGACGAGGACCTCAAAAGGCGCAAATATGCCGGTTTGGATAAGGCCTACATATTTAAGCCTTTTGGAGTCGACACCCTGGGCTCGTAGGGAACAGGAGCCCACCGAGTTTTCAAAATTATTTCAGGCGTCTGGTAGATACATTGCGTGACCCAAGAGCTGGCTCCTAACTGGCTCAGCGTATAAGCATTGCCATTCAAATTGGCAATGACGCCAGTATCTTGGGAACGCTGCCTTCTGGCAGTAATCTGGATCAACTGATCCATATAGTTTAACTGAGCCTATCTATAGATCGTTTTAAGCGGTCCTTGGATGGCTTAACTGTTTCACGTGTATTTTATCTTATTGTATATTATTCTGTACATTTCAGTAATTATTTTTGTAAATTTTAGTAAATTAGTTATTACTAATAACTTTTGTTAACATTCCACCGAACCTAGCTTTTCCGAAGAGCTACAAATAAATCTGACCTTGTTAAAACCGTGCGCGTATTTTATTGGAAAACCTAGCAGGAAAAATTAACTCTCTCGGTAACAAACGCGGGTGCGGAAGCCAAAAGAACGCGTAAAACCGTCAAAACCCGCCCGACGCTGACCACTTGTTAACTCCCCGATAATACGGGGAAAACGACCAAAACACGGACGGAAATCGACTAAAAAGCTGGGGAAATAAAGCGAGTTTCCCACTGAGCCAATGCGTCTATTTAATGCCCTCGAGATCGTCAATATAAACAATAATATTAATCTATATTGAGATATTGACAATCAATCTCTGTGACGCAGTGGGACATGATCCGCCTGAGACTGCCGCTGGAGAAATGTTTGTATGATCTGCAAGTATTTGTCTCGGGTCTGGGTGTTTTTTTTATATAAGTAGTTTAACAGTCATATCATAACACAAGCTCTGCTTACTTTGGGGCCAGAATGTCCGGAATTGTTTATTACTTATTTATTCTCGCGATACCTGGTTTAAAGATTTATAATATTTTTTATTTATTTTTGTAATTTTAGTTGCGTCCATGAGCACCTGACGTTTTAGTAGACATGGGCCTTCAAGTAAAGAAATCGACCAAAAAGAGAAAAATATACGCGATACGTCCAGTTTTAGTACATTCAGCTCGTAACAGCCCAATTGGCTAGCTACGGAATTGATTCGCAGTCGGTTTTGGAGTTCGGCACAGTTGCATGCGCCATGATCACGAGATAAACTGATTTCACTGATCTAACTGAAAATGAAACTCAGTTTATCTGGCTCATGCAACTATGCCTAAATATCGGGAAGCAGAAAAACTCACATATCATGTTAAATATCCTGTTTTGCGTGAAATTTATTAGGGTGGAGGATGTTTTGTATTTTTAGTATGTATTTAAAAATATATAAGTATTATATCAGCCACCTGGTCACCATAATACAAGCTATGCTTAGTTTAGGGCTATATGTGTAATTGAACGAAGAGTACAATAAACGATCCAGCTCATAACTCTCGCGTCCATTCAATCGCACAGTCATATTAAACGTCATTGAAAGCGCAGTTAAAAGTTGTCAAACATATCACTGCCAGCTGTCATGTTAAATAACGATTCAACTTTACGAGTTCATTTGAATAATCGCTCAGCGAGCTTGTGTTTTTAACCGACTTCAAAAAAGGAAAAGGTTTTTTATATATTTTATAGTTGTTACCTCATAACTCCGTCATTTATGAACCGATTTGAAAAAACTGATTTCATGTAAAAGGATACAAATTCCCAATTATCCCACATACATATCATAAAAATCATTTCAGTAGTTACGTTTTTAAAACAAAAAAAAACTGAAAAAATATATCATCCTCTTGGATGAAACGAAATTTTGATACTTTGCTTTCCGGTGACTTTCCAGTGGTGTTTACAAATTTCGAAAAATGATATGGTACTAAAAAGTTTGAAATTAAAACTTTTTTAACTGGCTTCACAAAAAGTAGGAGGTTCTCGATTCGGTTCTATTTTTATGGGCTAAAATTTCATTCAATGAAGTTTTTATTTGTAGTTTTTTAAACGTAATTATAATATTAATTACATTATGACAACCTCTGTGGCGAAATGGGCTAAGGTCCGGTTGAAACGCAGAAGGTTGCGGGCTCGATTCCCGCCGCGGGACAAATGTTTGTATGATCTGCAAGTATTTGTCTCGGGTCTGGGTGTTTCTATGTATAATATGTACGTATTTAAAAAAAAAAAGTTTTTAAGTAGTATAAACTTTTTTCTCGTTGGGGTTGAAGGGGGCCCAAATAACATCTTTCGGGCTCCAAGCCATACTCACCTGCAAGCGGTGCACCCTGCTGACCAACGAACGAGGCTCTGACGAACTACCCGCCAACACGCACTGGACCAGCGTGGCGGATTATGGTCCAAAACCCCCCTTTTTATGATGGAAAGTACACTACAATTGCCCCAAGTGCTCGGCAATCCCAGCAGCGGTGCTAACGTTGACGGGCGTCAAATCGGCTCTGGGGTTAGGGGCCAGGTGAATATCCAAGCGAGGACCCACCGTCAAACGACCAAGGCATCAATTCTAAAGGACTCCGATTTGCTTAATGTTTTGACGTATAATGTGAGGACCCTCATGAGCGATGAACGTCTTATTGAGTTGGAAAACTCATTAAAAGACTTAAAATGGGATATTATCGGCTTGGCTGAAGTTAGAAGGTTAGGCGAACAAAGTATTGAAAGAAACGACGGTGTGTTTTTCCACATTAGAGAAACCCCTGGTCTTAACGGTGTAGGATTTTTTGTAGCTTCAAAGTGGAAAAACAACATTCTCGAATTCAGAGGATACACAGAGCGAATTGCTGTTTTAAAATTTCAACTGACTCAGTACAAAACCCTAACTGTCATCCAAACCTACGCTCCAACAACCTCCCATAGTATCGAAGAAATAGAGAACTTCTACTCTGCTAGTAAAGACTTAGTTGCAAGCAAAATGCACTTTAATAAAGATTAATCGAAACAGTGTCGATGCTTTCATCGAAAAAATAATAGGTAAATAAATCCATGTTTCAGAAAATAAAAAATAAGAACGTCCGTATTTTAAATCATTTTAGTTATTTCGGCGACACAACATAGTTGAGTTAGTGTAACCTATGTTATTCAACAGATTTAATAACATAATACAATTATGAATCCTGTTGCTGAAAATATGAATGAAGTATTTTTTTGTGAATTTACAGTTAAATTTGCTTACGCGTACTATTTTGATTATCCTTTATCAGTTAAAACGATAAAAAAAGTCAAAGCTGGTTCTAAAATTATGGTCTAACAGAGTATTCCTTCATATTCTTAGGCACAATGAAAACTGCTCCTTATAATAAATGTAGAAGGTACTCTTTTAATTTGTAATGTTCCGTTCCACAGCACTTATTTGAGTACGCAAATACGGAATAATGCAAATCTGGGAGCATGGTTCAGGTCACAGGATTTGAGCGTTTTAGTTTTTCGTGGCAGAGTGACAGCAGTCATCTAGCTAGAGATAGCATCGAGCATGAGGCTAAAAAACGGCTTTGACTGTGCACCATGGTTATGTTGCTTTGGTATTAAGGTATGATTTGCTACTTTGGGTAATTAGATTCATATCTTCAATATTAAGGCCTTCAATGTAAAAAAAATGCATTAGAGCAGTTTTGGTTTTGGTCTACTTGACTCACGCATACAAACCATTATGTACAAAATTAAAATTGCTTTCGTTGCCCAGTCTATCTATAATATAAGTCATATAAATAGGTAAATAATGTGTCATAAAATATTTAATAAAACTCCTAGATTAATATGAGAGTTGCCATAATAATAAATTTATTACTATATGTTTACCTTGCTGAATGACAAATGTTTTATAGTGTCGACTTAACTTTTCGATTGATTTGGTAAAAAAAAAACAAATGCATACCTTAATCTAAATTGTTATTTTAATTGAAGTGTATTTAATATGTGTAATCTTATATTAAGATAAGTAACTTCTTAATTTTTGCATGCTGGGTTTCCTAGCAAAATGTGTATATCTAATAAAGCATTTAAGTTATCTGAGTACCACATTTTACGCAGATCAATAATTTCATTTCATTTATAATATACACTTTAGAAGGTAAACTCTTTAAGTTAACCACCGCAGTGCTATATCCATTAGGTATATTGCCTTGAAACAGTAAATCGTTTACAAGCATTACTGTGTTTAGTAGGAAGTGGAGTTATTGGGTGATAAGGACTAAATAGCTTCTACTTGTTGACCCTACAAGTAAGGTTTAGCGGGCACTGCAAATTATTTCGTGACAATTTATGGTCTATGCTGAAGTATGAAATTTTCAAAGCGGTTTTAACCACTTGTGCGTACGCCTACGTCTGATTTCATGTACCACAGAATAGGGCGAAAAAAATCACAGTGCGCGCTAGGCCTAATTAATACTTCTAGTATTATTATAAATACTTACGGGTATTTATCGCGTTTATATACCTATTTTTCCCGACGGGTTTACACTCTGTCGTGGTCACGGGATGACTGGAGTACTGGAGCTACCGCCTCTGCGAAGCGGGGGCAGCATTTTTTGCAACTACCCTCACTTGTTTTTCCGAAATAGAAATGTCCATCTGCACACTCGGACGACACACAACACTAACCGTGTCCATTACGCATTGAGAAACCGGTCTACGTTGAGCACACTTAGCTATAACTGGATTCCATGAGGCAGAGAGTCTGAAACCGTCTTCACGATTGAAATTAGGATATTTCTTAATTTCAATCGCTTCCCGAACCATTCTCTTGTAGTAATGCCTTTCATTACATAAAACTTGAGGTTTATGTAATTCAATCCAGTGATTGGGTCCTGAGTCAAGCACAGCGGACTTATGCGTTCTGTACAGAGCTTTTTTAAACTTACGCGATCAGAACACATTATTATAAATACTACGTAGACCGGTTTCTCAATGCGTAATGGACACGGTTAGTGTTGTGTGTCGTCCGAGTGTGCAGATGGACATTTCTATTTCGGAAGAACAAGTGAGGGTAGTTGCAAAAAATGCTGCCCCCGCTTCGCAGAGGCGGTAGCTCCAGTACTCCAGTCATCCCGTGACCACGACAGAGTGTAAACCTGTCGAAACGTCGGGAAAAATAGGTAAATAAACGCGATAAATACCCGTAAGTATTTATAATAATCTGTACAGAGCGTCATGAAAACAAGTTTAACCGATTGGTGACTCGAAGTAGAAAAGTACAGAGCAATAAGGTACAGTCGCCGACACAATTTCCCAAAACGGTTATTAATTTAACTGATACTCGTTTTGATGATGACACGGTACGCGTTTTAGAAAAGGGTCTAAATTTTGCTCTAACACCGAAAAGAATACCGTACGAGGATATTGTCAGTAGCGTGGAGGAGACCATTGTTCGTAATAAAATACCTACTATAAACGCGGAAACGCTGAGTCAAGATGTTTCAATTACATTGCGAAAATGTAGACTCCCGAAACCGAACATAACTGCGGGTGAGCGTCAAGCTCTGGAAGACCTTAGCAAAAACAAGGAGATTCTAATACTCAAAGCTGACAAAGGAAATGCCACCGTAGTTATGAACACACAGGATTACGACACTAAAATACGGATGATGCTTTGTGACAAAAAAGTGTATAAGCCGGTTGCTTACAATCCCACGGCTACAGTAACAAAACGGGTACGAACACTGATACATGAGTATAAAGACCTGTTCACTGATGATGTTTTCGACCGTTTATACAGACCAGCTATTGTGCAGCCGCCTAAGTTATATGGTCTGCCGAAGGTACATAAAGCTGACGCACCGTTACGACCAATAGTGAGTCAAATAGACTCGCCGACTTACAATCTAGCAAAACACGTCGCTGGTATCTTACAGCCACTTACGGGAAAGACGTCGTCTTTTGTGAAGGATTCGCGCCATTTTGTCAGCATCATCAGGGACATAAAGTTGGAACCCGGAGACTTACTGGTGAGCTTCGATGTTGAGTCGCTTTTCACCAACGTTCCTCTTAAAGATTGCCTTGATGTAGTGAGACATAGATTGAGTGATCACGAACTTCCTGATCAGTACATTTTGCTCCTTCAGAACTGTCTTGATGGAAACTTCTTTTTGTATCAAGGGCAACATTACCTCCAGATAGACGGCGTAGCAATGGGAAGCCCTGTGGCACCTGTTCTTGCCAATATCTGGATGGAACATTTTGAATCCATGATAGACCTGGCAGCCCATGGTATAAAACTTTGGAAGAGGTACGTCGATGATGTGTTCTGTATAATTAGCGGGAATAACCAGGAAGTCGATCAGCTAACTGATTATCTGAACTCCATACACCCTAAGATTCGCTTTACACATGAAATGGAGGAAAGCAGAATGTTAGCTTTTCTAGACCTTAAAGTGATGGTAAAATGTGACGGGACCTTGGCACACACAGTGTATAGAAAACCTACACATACGGACAGATACTTGAATGCAGCGTCACACCACCATCCAAGACACCTGGAGTCAGTAGTCTCCTCACTAGTAAACAGAGCTCATGACCTTTGCGATCCTGAACATCTGCAGGGTGAGCTAGATCATGTTAAAGGGGTTCTGAAACGGAATGGCTACAATACTCGAATCGGATGTCGTTCTAACTGGAGGCGCAAACAGGAACACATTGATGTGAAAAGACAGCCTGCGTTCTTGCCTTATGTGAAAGGAGTTACGGACAAAATTGGTAACATGTTCAGTAAATTTTCAATCAAGTCGATCTACACTCCACTCACCAAGACGACGAAGTATCTACGAACACCAAAAGACGTCGTACCTCTGCAAGTTCCTGGGGTTTACAAAATAGATTGCAGCTGCGGGCGTTCCTACATAGGCCAGACTAAACGCACGGTCGCGGAACGTGTTAAAGAACACATAGCGGCGGTCAAAAATCGACAAGTAAACAAGTCTGCAATAGCAGAGCACATCGTGGACTCAGGACCCAATCACTGGATTGAATTACATAAACCTCAAGTTTTATGTAATGAAAGGCATTACTACAAGAGAATGGTTCGGGAAGCGATTGAAATTAAGAAATATCCTAATTTCAATCGTGAAGACGGTTTCAGACTCTCTGCCTCATGGAATCCAGTTATAGCTAAGTGTACTCAACGTAGACCGGTTTCTCAATGCGTAATGGACACGGTTAGTGTTGTGTGTCGTCCGAGTGCGCAGATGGACATTTCTATTTCGGAAAAACAAGTGAGGGTAGTTGCAAAAAATGCTGCCCCCGCTTCGCAGAGGCGGTAGATCCAGTACTCCAGTCATCCCGTGACCACGACAGAGTGTAAACCTGTCGAAGCGTCGGGAAAAATAGGTAAATAAACGCGATAAATACCCGTAAGTATTTATAATAATGTGTTCTGATCGCGTAAGTTTAAAAAACTTTACTTCTAGTATTGCAAACTATCATCGATTTAGCTTACAGTAACCATTTACTAACAAGCAGGCTGTATGATTTTTGCAAACTAAGAACAAAACCAGATTGCAAAGTAATGTTTTTACAGATGACAGTGTCAAGAAACCTTATGTTCAACTGTATCGTAGAATTCTTCGTTTGTCATTTCACGAAGTAACATAGCACTTCTAAATTAATCGTTTTTTTTTATTGCATGTTTTATTCAATAATCTTAGCGGAATTTTAATTAATAACTTGTGACTACAAAGGAGAAGTATAGACAATTGAAACACAAGTGTATTAGAGGAGTGAGGAGGAATTTTAAGAATAAGAGATTTTGCTGTTCTACAGGGATCACCACGAGGAACAAGGAAATATAAACGTTCACAAAGATAAGAAGGAGAGAGGGGGTTGTTTAGAATATTATAAAGAAGAGATAGAACATGCAGATCACGAATAGGAAGCCATTTTAATTGGGCTCTGAACATTGAGACGTGATCAAACTTGCGCAGACCAAATATGAATCGGATACACAAGTATTGAAGACGTTCCAATTTATTAATGTACTCCTCCGTGGCGTCTATGAAACAGGAGTCAGCATAGTCTATAAGTGGTAGTAAGAGAGATTGAGCTAGGATGATTTTGGTCTCATAGGGCAAAAACTTCTGGAATCGCTTGAGGGATGAGAAAAATGAACTTTTTTGCTGATTCCATTAATGTGATTAACCCAAAACAACTGAGAATCAAAGATTACACCTAAGTTTTTAGCGTTAGCAGTGAAAGAAATGGGAGTGTTTGCGTACAAAAGTGGTGAAGGGTGAAGTGGTGAAGGTAAAGCCTGAGATTTAGTTGGATTTACCAGAAGACCAAAAGCCTTTGCCCATGCGTGGATGTTATTGAGATCGGCGTTTATTTGGTTAATACCAACAGAGACTTCGTTAACTTTAAAATGGTTAAAAATTTGCAGGTCATCGGCGTAAAGATGATAATTAGAGGAAATTACTTGAGTGATAGCATTAATAAAG
Organism: Lampropteryx suffumata; assembly: GCA_948098915.1. Lineage (NCBI taxonomy): Eukaryota > Metazoa > Arthropoda > Insecta > Lepidoptera > Geometridae > Lampropteryx > Lampropteryx suffumata. The sequence continues at coordinate 1,757,010 of OX402561.1, read as the reverse complement.
ACTGAGTAGAGGAGAGGAGAGAGAACACCACCTTGAGGTACCTTAAGGTGGTGCCCGCAGTGACACCACACCAGTCAAACAAAGATCATTTGACACTTACAAAATTTCGAAAAGTCAGATGCCATTATAGGAAGAAAAGAAGAAAAACTATATCGTATTTGCGAACCAATGCCTTTGTCAAAGGTTTTCGTGCCAAAATGTCTAACTTATTGTTTTTTTACTATACTCACAGACATTCACAATTTCATCTGAGACTATACTGCCCCATAAATCATTATATAAGGCGACTGCCAAATCAAATGATTTTGACGGGTATTCACGGAACTCAAATTGCGTTTTTGTCTGAAAACTTTATAATAAGGAATGCAAAATATTGAAAATACATGATATGTTTTATTATTTAATTATTTAATTTTCCTTCAATTAACGAGCATATAGCCACTAAATAGCTTTAACAAAGGCTCATTTGTCCATACAAAAGCTAATTTTCTGAGGGCAACCTCCGTCGCTCTAACGCGTTTAAGTCGCTCCATAGGAAAAAAATGACAATGAAAATCTATACTAAAGAGCGACTTACATTATGTAACCATTAATGAGTCTGAGTGTGCCAAATAGTCAAATAGTACAAATATCTTATAGCTTGCACCACTCGTCAGAGCAAGGCCGGACACAGCGCAGCGCCACAGCGTCCGTCGTAATCATATTACCGCGGGCTCTCGCATTTACTCAGTCCGCTTCGAAGCTAGCTACATTAACTCGTCTAGGAGAAAAGTTTTCACACTAGCAGCTTGCGAGCGGCTTTGAAGGTCACTGTCGTCACTGTCGGACGGAGTCGCGAGCAACAGCTAGTCAATTAGAAAAGATGAAGAAATGGGTACACAAACGATATCGTATCACAAACGATTTGTGAAAAATGTAGCGTGGCTTTATTCTACAACAAGCAAAATAACTGCTTCAAGGCATTCCATACATCTTAGATGAACGCTATGATACAATGTAACATATCTGTCACACTTCCTTATTTTGTAATTACTAAATAACAGGCCCCAAATTGTTTTTTCAAAAATAAAAAAAAATTGTGTTGTTTTGTTCAAAAACAATACCATAAACTTAACTCATTTTTTATATTTACGTCTTTGAGTTATGAAGGGTTAAAACTAGATAGGAACATCTTAAACTAGGTAACTAATATTATGACATGTCAACCTACAAAAAACATCTATTACTTACTATCAATCTTAATACCCGCAAACGTACCTACCCTAAAATTATTTACTTACTTGTCTGGATAATAATATAAATGAACAAGAGTAATTTGAACTTACCTATATACATACCTACCTAATGCAAATCACAAGGATGATTTTGAATTATCTTAAAAGCTAGGTGAATTTGGATGCCAATTCCTCTTAACGCAATTCCGAGAACAATTGGCAAGAGACTTGTCTTGGTCCTAGCGCTTTTTTGTATGATCCTTCGTATAACTAGCTTTTTTACGAAGTTATTAACTCCATTGCCAAATTTGACCACTGACACTCAAAGACATTATCTCCATCATCAGATTTGGCCACGGTCTCATACTAAGCAGTAGTAATATCTCTTGAACGCGGCGTTATCGCAGCGTTGGATACTTGCAAAGCGCTAGTGTGATAAGACTGAATAGAAAAAATCTAAAAGGAAAATGTTATTTAAACTATTTTAATTTAAAATATACTAAGGCCCGTATGGATTCCATTAGAAAAAATCTCCTTTATACTAAGTGTCATTATCAGCGTTATTATAAACATTGAATATTATACAATTACAAAGTATTTTATTTTTATAAAATAATGTCATATACATTTTGATAAACGCGGGCTTTACTCACGTATTATTTAGTCGATGGAGGCACCGACACTGTTTCGGTTCATCTAGAGAATCTTCATCAGGGTGAGTTTGATCCGCAAACCGTGAATTCGAGCGGCAACGAGCGGACCGCGGATCAAACTCACCCTAATGAAGATTCTCTAGATGAATCGAAACAGTGTCGGTGCCTCCATCAACAAAATAATACGTGAGTAAAGCCCGTGTTTATCAAAATGTATAGTACAACTCACGAATGTTTTGAAAGTGAAATTATGTCATTCCCACGAAAATTGCAATAATGCCCGAATTAATAATAATAAATATAAAGCCCAGCGAAATATTTGTAATTAGATGGCGCAACAGGAAGAAATAGAACGCGCTATCGTTGCATTTCTGAATTTCTATGTATCTTTTGCGATACCTAACCTGATTAAGAGATTTATAATTGTAGGATAGCTAGTAGAAATAAAGAGATGCTTACCCACCGTCCACCTCCCTGAGACCACCTGGGTGATCCGTTGAAAGTTTTTTTTACAACGGCTCACCTCTCACATTAAATTTGAACGCGTCTAACTTTATATTGGTGACGGTACACCTCAGAAATTTATCAGATTGAAACCAGTTAGGTTATGTTAGAGTATAGAAAACAACGCGCAAAGCGAGCGAGCGAAGCGAGCGTGCCACGGCAGCGGCCGCCGAAGCGCCAGAAGAATATAGTTCGTCTGTCTAGATACATAACTCTGTCCAGTTGCTAACCTGTAACCTAAATAATCTCTATGCACTTAAAATCTGAAGAGTTTTAATAACAAGGTGGACGGTAGAAACTAAATATTTCCCAAGTATTACCCAGGTGAACAAAGGTGAGCCGTTGTAAAAAATACTTTCAGGTGGACGGTGGGTAAGCACTGAAATAAAAGCTATATTATTTTATTTTATAAGGTCCGTATTTCAAATCAAAATTTAAACTTAGATCGAGAACTAGGCATAGATTTTTATTGAGATTTAGAAGAGGTTTTAAATTCGTCCAAAGCAGAGTTATGTTCTGAAGAACGAATCTTATAAGATACCTAATTTTAGTTAACTAAGTACTTAGAACATCGCATGATCTGCAAATATTTGTCTGGGCTTGGTATTTTATGTATAATATGCATGTACTTACGAAAAAGAAGTATATAAGGACTATTTAAGTCATATGGTACCCTAACACAAGATCTGCTTACTTTGGGACCATATTATGCTGTGTGAAATATCTGGCATTATTATTGTAATTATTGTTTACGTAAATGATTTTCCAATTACATACCAATGCAACAAAAAACCTTTTAACATGCAAATTATCAAATTATTGTTTAACGCTCACTGAACCCAAACAAAGCACTGTGTTAAACCTACTCCAATTAATACTATATAGATGAAAGTTTGTGTGGATCTTTGGATGTTTGTTTGTGGCCCAAACTTAGTATAGATATACATTTTGATAAACACGGGTTTAACTCACGTATTATTTTGTCGATGGAGGCACCGACAAAGTTTCGATTCATCTAGAGAATCTTCATCAGGATGAGTTTGATCCGCGGTCCGTGAGTTGCCGCTCGAGTTCACGGTTCGCACAGTGCGAACAATGAAGATTCTCTAGATGAATCGAAACATTGTTGGTGCCTCCATCGACAAAATAATACGTGAATTAAACCCGTGTTTATCAAAATGTATACTTAGTACAACTCACTTTTAAAAGTGAAATTCGTATAGATATAGTCAAATCGGTAACCAGGAAAAACTAACAATGAACTTTTATGTAGGATTTTTTTATTGTATATAGACCTAAATTTGACAACCATCTCGCCTGGTAAGCGACGATGCGGCCGACAATGGAGCACGCAGGTCTAGAAGACACCTCCCTCTTGACTTGAAGAGAAAGAAGACTGTAGTTTTTAGAAAAATTAGACGAAGGCAAAGTATTCTAATCCTTGGCTGTACGCATTTTAAATGTGGAAGCAAAGCGCTTTGTTCGTAAGGGTCGTCTGTCTCTGACTGTCAAGGTATGGATGGTACTGAGCGGTACGTCTGCTTGTCCTGTTATGAAATGGTGTAGGTTTCACGCGAGTGAAGCCGCGGGCAGAAGCTATTGTTTAATAACATTTTAATATTAATTTGAATGTTATAATGTGCAGAGAGGGTGTTAAATCATTTAATTGCTTTTTATTTGGTAGGTACTTAAAACTAAATATGCTTATATAACTGTTGTTTTCTATAGTTAGTATAGTTTAGATAATTAATTGACCAACGCTACTTATAATGAAGTTGTCTGTCTCTGTCTGTCTGTCTGTTTGTTTCGCTTTCACGCCAAAACTACTGAACCGATTTAAATGAAATTTGGTACACAGATAGCGTAAAGCCTGAGAAAGGACATAGGCTATTATTATAAATATTAACGGGTATTTATCGCGTTTATTTACCTATTTTTCCCGACGTTTCGACAGGTTTACACTCTGTCGTGGTCACGGGATGACTCAATATACATACACATAGGACATAGGCTACTTTTTAATTGGAAAAAAATGTTGTATAGGGTTGAAGGTTGTATGAAAGTATTGTCATTTTCAGAACTAAAAGCATACAATTTTAGGCTGTTGCGGCTGTTGATCCATACTAATATTATAAATGTGAAAGTAACTCTGTCTGTCTGTCTGTTACGTTGTCACGTCAAAACCGCTGAACCGATTTTAATGAATTTTGGTATAGAGATAGATGGGACGTTGGAGAAGGACATAGGCTACTTTTTAGGTATGTACCACGCGTGCGAAGCCGCAGGCAGCAGCTAGTTTAAATATAAACAAAGCCGGTTAATTAATATTTATGAAGAAATATAAATAAATAAATATTGCCGGACATTTCACACAGCATCATCTGGCCCCAAAGTAAGCAGAACCTGTGATATGGGTATCACATGATTGATATACTACTTATATATATTTTCTTTTTTCTTAATTACATACATTGAAACACCCAGACTCAAGACAAATATTTGCAGATCATACAAACATTTGTCCCGCGGCGGGAATCGAACCCGCAACCTTAGTCTTGGTCCACTGCGCCACACAGGTCGTTAATATATGTATATAAAGGCTGATTTGTAAATAGTCAAATAACAAATAAAAAAAGTTATTGGACTATTGAAAAACCAACACAAAAACATGTGCATTTTCCTCCATCAAACATTAGAAATTAGTAGCTTCTGCCCGCAGCTTAGCACGCATAATACATACATAGACAGTAGTCTATGTCCGTTCCTAAGATACAATCTATATACATACCAAATTTGATTGATGAGAAAAAAAAAAGTTCTGTTAATCCGATCGCCCTTGGCCAACCTGAAGATTTTCTAAAAATTTCATCAAAATCGGTCCAGCTGTTTCGGAGTCTATAGGGAACATACTACATACACGCATCGCCTTTTATAGATATAAATAAATTACGTAAATCTGTATAGTATTAAAAATAAATTAATGTAATGAGCGAGCCTTACAGTAATAACATCTTACATATCAAGAAAATGGGACGGTACCATCTGACGGCCAACTCTAACACCACGCGCGCTCATTGGTCAATTGGAATAATTAGAATTAGAATTATTTTTATTAGAACAACAGAAATCTTACAGTAATTACCAAGTAATTACACTTCCATTCCTTTTTATGAAATTACACCCATATATTGCAGGATAGCAAGCGGAAAGATTTTTCACATCAATAAATAAATACAACAAAACACCATCTAGTTCGTAAAAAAGCATAGCTATTGATATAATCTGGTCGTTAGTATATTGCTAGAAGAGTGGTCCGCCTTAAGATCGGACAGAGGCTACTTACGGTACAAACAAACAAAAAATATAATTTATTGGCATAATACAGTGTAACAGATCCATAATGAATCCATAGGCTCCCGAACTAGCAAATACTGTGTTTCAGGAGCCAGTAGCTACTCCCATCAGTTATTATGTCTAACTAAATTAATAAAATCCAAAACTAAAAATGTAAAAAATGAAATGAAATGCTCTCCGTGTACTTATATGACAAGTGTAATGGCCTATGATTTTGAATTTATTATTATGTCCTTATAAAAATAATACTGTAATATTATTTTGTATTTAAATAGGTATTTTGTGTTTATTCAAAATCCTATAATTTTATCAAACATAAGAAAAACAATTTAACTTAACTTACAGATAAACCACCAAACTTCGCAATTCATTACCATAACACCCATGCTGATAGGGTTAGATAGGTTCTTGTAGTCAGACAGGATTGCTACAAGCAATTTATAAATCATAGATCTGTCGGCAAGCACTCAGCTCCAAGTTTCCGGTACCCATATAAATGTCTGAGCGCCGAGATCTAAACTAATCAGAATATTAATCGACAGAGCACCACGCAAAGACTTCAATTACACTCCATATGAATAATGCAAAGCTAGGGTTGGGACAGATATTTATAAAGTCGGTTATGCTTGCGGAAATTAGTCTACAAAAGTTAAGTGCACTACGGCGATAGCCACTCTAGGGTACGCCAATCGTAATTCAAGCTACGATTGTATTATTAGCACTACGACAACTCAAATGAATCACAACTCAGATCTGTTTTATTATATCTGAGAGCTTTTCGCCAGACTTGAACTATGAATATTTGTTTAAAAGACTAGCAATTATTTAATTTGAAATAAAAAATATTCGTTCGGCTAACTCCCGGCTTGCACTCGCCAACTCTGCGTGTCGCGAGCTGAAGTCGTAATCGGCTGTAAGTCGTATAAGTTTAGTCGAGCTGGATCTCTTTACGAATATAATTTGCGGCACATGTCTTTGAAGATACCATTGCTTTGGAATCTGCGACCGCTTTATAACAGCTTATTGGTGCCTAGTGGAAGGACTTGGAGACTTGGAAAATAAATTTGGAGAATGCTTTTGATCAGCAAGACGAAGTAGGTTAACGAAAAAGAAAATTTCTAAATCGCTAAAAGTTTATCAAATAAATAGCAACATTTTCTTAAAAATGCGGTTCAGTATTCACGATTCTTTTTAATAATAAAAATAATAACAATGCCGGTCATTTCACACAACATCATCTAGCCCCAAAGTAAGCAGAGCTTGTGTTATGGGTACCACATGACTGATATACTACTAACATACTTTTTTTTTGTAAAAAGTCCACTGCGCCACAGAGGTCGTCAGCTATTTAGACAGCCAATCAGAGATATAGACACATTCAAATTTAAAATATTAGTACAGATAATAATTATAATACAGTTTTTCATTGAGTTGTTTCAAAAAATCTGGTCACAATTCTCGAGCTGAGATTGAATTTTGTTCTAAAATACGGGCCTTATAACGGCTGTCGCTTTTTAAATAGCTGCTTAATTAAATAATTTGCGTTGTATGGACCAAGTTTTGGAAAGGATCATTGTCGTCGGTTTATACTTGAATTTCAGTTTAATGTGCTTGAATTTTGAATTTAAAGTTTGGGAACTTGAGCCACCATAAAGTGAATTTGACGTGTTTGCACGAGTTGCTGAAATATAGTAAATTTTTATTGGTGTTGTAAAAATTTTGAATGATATTTATCCCTCATTGAAATCACTGAAGAGTTTCTTCACATTTGCTAAGAGAATAGTGCTTGGGTGACATAATTGTCAATGAAATAGGAGACAAAGTGTAATGATTCACGTGTCGTCGTATTGAAAAGAGGTGTTATTGTTTAAGTATTCTGCCGAGACGCACCTTATTTGATAATCTAAAGAGGTATTATGAGTTTATCTCTTATTAATTCAAATTATTATTTACGTTATTTAATATTATTACAAACCCTACCCACGTGATTGAAACTTTATGTCTGTTGTTGATATTCATAATAGAGTCTGAAGTCAATGTCAATGAAGGTTTTTAAACTTACGCGATCAGAACACATTATTATAAATATTAACGGGTATTTATCGCGTTAATTTACCTATTTTTCCCGACGTTTCGAGAGGTTTACACTCTGTCGTGGTCACGGGATGACTGTCAATGAAAGTCAATGGATACTTTATTCAATACAATCACAAGGATCACATTGAAACGTCTTACATACTACGTGAATTTAGATGATAATTCCTTCAAACCTAAGCCAGAGAAGAACAAGCCAGAAACTCGTCCTGGTCCTAGCGCTTATTTACATGATCCATCTTATAACTTCCTTAACTACGAAAAACGAATACAAGAGAGTTTATACATTTCAGACATTGCCAGATAGTCAGAGATTGAGTTTTAGGTACTTCGGTGTGTTATCTATTCAAAATTGAAATATTTGATGGTTATTGGTTTTTACCTAATACTATAAGCCGGGATAGACTTACCGCCTATCACTTATGGAATATTAACTAGAAATATTGCAAAAAATTTAAGCATAATGCTAAATGTGATGTGACAATGATCAGGCGCGTCTCTGACAACTAGGCATCTTCTAAGATATAAGTAATTAGATACCTGAAGTGTCTCCAAGCTAACATCCATCATCATCTGTACGTGTAAAGCTGGCTCTGTCAAAGTAAAAGTGAAGGTCAAATATTTTTATTCAATACAATATAAGGATCACTTTGAAACATACTAGGTAAATTTAGGTACCAATTCCTCCTAACCCAAGCTCGAGAAGAACTGGCAAGAAACTCGTCCTGGTCCTAGCGCTTTTTTGTATGATCCATCTTGTAAGTAGCTTAATTACGAAAAGCTAATACAAGATTACAGTTGTTTACACATTTCAAATCTGTCAATTAACTCTCTGAGGGTAGAACAACATGCTTCCCATGCTAGAAGCGCACCGTGTTCCCCATAAAGAACTTATTTACTATTTCTAGTCGAAACCCATGGATGTACAATTTATTTTATAATAATCATAATTTTCATTATGTGTATTGTGAAGCTATTGTGAGCTCTCGCGGTTTCATTTTGTAAATGGCAGGTATTGCCCTTTTTAACCGATTTCAAAAAAGGAGGAGGTTCTCAATTCGTCGGTTTTTTTTATGTATGTTCATCGATTATTCAAAGCCGCCTGAACCGGTTTGAGATTTTTTTGTTTTAAATGTTATACTTCCCAGGTGGTCCCATTTACGAGTCGAGCGGTTTTTTAAATATCAATAAAAATCTAAAAATTGTATACATCAATGACATTTTTGTTGTGCGTGCAGTGCGTCTGGTTGGCCTACCCATATTATATAAACATATACCTACATCTACTTTCCACTAAACATTTCAAAATTAAATAATTTTATGATCTCAAATTGTATCCAATGAAGTCGGGTTTCTTTTTAGTCTTTAAAACGTAATTATCAAAGAACTGTGACCGTAATAGTCAGAACTAAAATGTTTTAGTAAACACCTTATAAGTAGATGCGCAATTGCAATAAATAATGTTATCTAGACAAGTGCCGGATGTTAGGGATTAAATTTAAACATTTAAATAATTTTAAAAGTCTATCAGAGAAGGAATTAATCGGAATATCTGTATTGAAATAACCAACAAACTATTATCGTTTTATTACATGTTTTTTTTTCAATACTTCTACATGGACATGGTCAACATGGTTAGTTTAAATGTTGGTTTGATGATCCTGGTGACCAGAACCAAGTGAGTATTTGGTAAAAGAGTTAGAGATTTGCGACAAAACGGAAATTGAAGATAAGAAAACATAAAAAATTGTGATAGTTTTAGAAAAATTGCGTTAAGAAAAGTGAATATTTTGTACATAAACCAAGATATATTTAGTAAGTCGTATGTTGTAGGTATGTATCCTACTCAGACTTATGGTTAGTGCTTATTACAAAGACCCTAAAAGACCATCTTAAGATAGTTGAAAGCCAAGATTCAATATTGTAAAACAGCGTATAATTGCGGGTGAAGCCGGGAACGAGGCCAGAGTTTAATTAAACTTGGAGGACAGCTGTAAAACTTGCACCTTAGAGGGGTGAGTGGTTTCCTAAAAAAACGTTACCCGACATAGTACGAGTCGGTAAGTCCTAGCAGTGCCTGTGGCCTGTCAACTGCTGAACATAGGTCTCCCCTAATAGATTTCCAGGAAGAATGATATTGAGCCCTCTCCATCCATCCACTGATGATGGTTATAACGTGCATAACGGTGCCACCCGTTATGCACCTGCAACCGAACCGACACCGCATGAACTGACTTGTCTTTCCTGCGGGTTCCTTTGGCAAAGTCGAGAGGTTAGTGTGGGTACCTGGGAAGGCCTGCGCTATCAAACAGAATCCCAGGTAGAGTGGCGTCAGTGGAGAGGAAATTTCACCCACCTCAGATTGCTGGAGTGGATCCATGAACGAAAGTTTTCAATTACAAATAACTGCTCTGTAACTTGGCTGACGGCACCTAAATTCTCTTCAACAGATGAACTAAGGCCAATGATGATGATGGCTAAGGCACACCGCGGCTTATATTACGGCTAATTAACTGTCAAATTGAATAAAGAAAAATAATGTAGAACTTCTTTAAATAGCCAACGCCATTTCACGCTACAGACGTGATCACACTGTATATAAAATTTTGGATATATAAATTTAATAACAAAATGGAGTCGAATCAAATAAAGAAAGATACTCAAAAAGAATGTATAACCATAACCTGATTGCGGGATTAGATATATTGTTGTATATATCTATGTTGTACCACTGTTACGTGTTTTCGAAGTTTTTCAGATGAATGAAAAAAAATACTTTAATTTTTTTTAATTAATTTAAGGTATAATTACGTTTTTTAGAACTAAAAAGAAAACCAATTTCATTAGATGAGATTTGAGCCTTGAAAATACAAACCGAATTGAGAACTACCTCCTTGTTTTATAGTCGGTTAAAAAGCTTTTATTTTACGCTTGTTAGTATTTTATCATTTTTAGAAATTATTAAACTCCACTGAAAGGTCACAGGAAAACCAAATACGAAATTTCATTTACTAGGAAGACATATTTATTCCAGCTATTTTGATTGAAAAACCTACCAAACAGATTTTAATTAAATTGCTATGGGACTAACCAGAAAAGAAAATCCTTTCACATGAAAAAAAATACTTACTTTGTTTTGTAAATGACGGAGTTATGAGGTAACAAACATAAAAAACCGATAATACAACCGATTTAAGAACCTACTCCTTTTATAAAGTCTGTTAAAATTACAATGGGCAGTGTCAATTTGAAAGGTATATCTTGGTGCAGCCGACTGTATGAACTACAGCAATGCTATTTTACTGTGATACCACGTCCACTGTTTCTCAGAGACCCCGGGGTAACTGGCAATCTTGCAGAAAATATTGAGAGATTAAAACGTTTCCCTGAAATGCTGAAAGGAATAAGGAGGTAATGAATGCGCGAGATTTTGGACGGGGGCTTGGGGATTGTGAAAATTACGGAATTTTTTCTACATTTTCATTTGTTTGTGTTCTTTTTTCAACGCTAGCAACCAAGAGTGCAAGGATTGGAACTTAGAGCTCTATCACTAGCGATTGGTGAACGTGACTGCAACGTGCAAAACTCAGGAGCGCAATGAGATCGCAAATCAAAACATATTCACAAACATATTCGTTTGTGTGTTTAGTAAGTACATGTTAGTGAACAATGTACACAACACCTCGTAGTCCCAAACTAAGCATAACTTGTATTATGGTGACCAGATAATTGATGGAATACTTATATATTTTTAAATACATACTTATAAATAATAAATAATAGTCCCGGACATTTCACACAGCATCAGCTGGCCCCAAAGTAAGCAGAGCTTGTATTATGGGTACCTACTACATGACTGATATACTACTTATATACTTTTTTTTGTAAATACATACATATGATACATAAAAACACACAGACCCGAGACAAACACTTGCAGATCATACAAACATTTGTCCCGCAGCGGTAATCTAACCAGCAACCTTCTGCGTCTCAGCCGGACTTTAGCCCACTGCGCCGGAGAGGTTGTCTTATGATATAATGATACTTTATAAAACCAAGACACACAATAAACTATGCTCATCACACAGATGTTCGGCATGGGTTAAAATCGAACAACAAAACTACTGGCGCGCCAATTCAATTTATTTTTTCTAAAAATCTGATATTTTTCGTGGAACTAAATATTGGCTTAAGAACCTCCTTTCCCCCATCTCCTTCCCGCACATAACCTTCTCGCCCAAGTGCGAGCGAGAACGCGAATTCATAGCGTGCATTCATCTCGGAAATGCACGCCACCTGTGAAGAAAAAGACTCGAAGAAAAAACATGGCCGATTGAAGGTCTTCGCGCTAACCGCTATCAAAATAAATCTGGATTTGTGATTGTGCTGTGAATTTCCACTGGATTATCGATCAAGGACGCTGTTCACACCCTCGGACACCGAAACAAGGTACTGTGCACCCCTCCTTATAAAGAACTGCTTCTTCCCACAGTTCCACGCAGTTCCAGCCGACATCCCTCGTCACAAACACTTTCTCAAGCCAAATTTAAATTCGCATCATCCCGCATTTCTCTTCTCTTCTCTCCTTTTAAAATACAGTCCACTTAACCGCACAACCATTTTATGGTCCTTATCGAGCGGATATTGAATTAGCGTGGCCATTCTAAATCCTACCTACCTATTATTTGTTTGTTCGTTCCATCCGCTTATGCTAAATTACGTTTCAATTGCACCAAAAAACTATTTTAGATCTATCGCGTCAGGATATAGAATCATCATAGCCATTCTAAACCGCATTTCATTTCGTTTAAACAAGTCGCATAAATCCTGACATTGCGTCAGTCGACACGTGTTTTCATTTCTACCTGAGTAGGTACTTTTATTTGTTCGATTCTACCGCTTTTATAGATACCAAGTATCTAAATAACAGTTCGATTGCACCTATTGCTCGCATTTATATCGTAAACCACATTTACTTACCTACTTCTATCATTAACCGACTTCAAGAAAAGAAGGAGGTTCTCAATTTGTCGTAATCTTATTTTCGTTCACCCGCATAAGGTAGGTAAATAATAGGTAACCATAATTCCGCTGTCGTTTGGCATTTATTATTCACTTACCTACTTCATTTTCGTTTCGCTCGCATTAGGTAGGTAAATAGTTATCTCTATTCCGCTGTCGTATAACTTATTTTTCTACTTTCATTTTTCAAGGTAGGTTAAAATAAGTACCTAACTATTCTATCGTTTCGCACTAATTACCTACTTATCTACAAAATCGTTCTTCGTTCACCCCGCTTTGAATAGGTAAGTTCAGTTGTTTCATTTATACCAGTAGTCTATCTACCTACGGTTTGCTAATCAGTTGATGGCTACTCCTGGCAACTGGTCGTTTAGACAAGTGACAATACTTGAGTTTAACGCTATCGTTTCAATACAGATACGTAACCGTACGTAGGTTGGGTATTAAATAGGTATCATCTACCTATATTGTTCGTTAAATTGTATCCCACCGCATTATTCGCACAACATTATTACCGTCTTGCCAAGTAAATAGGTACACATACCTATTTGCCACACATCACACATATTTAAACATACTACACTACACATATATATTTGTATATATATAGTGCCTTTTACGGAAGTGTATTCTGCTCTCCAACGCTATTCGTGTCGTATCATTTCTGCTTGAGGTTTATCAATCGTCTTATTTTCGTTTTCGCTTGTCGTTTGTCGATAGTTCTTGCTTTCTAGCCAGTTCGCTGTTATAGCTACCTAGCATAATGCCGCCAGTTACAACTGATACTGATGCACAACAGTTGAAGTTATTATACTCTAAAAGAGATATGATATTTTCTCGCATGCAAACTATTTGCGATCGTGCGAAAGACCTTGATTCAAAAAAGGAGTCAAATAGAGAGAATCTTTTCTATGTGATTTAGAAACCGTAGACACTTTGCACGAAACCTTTGAAATTATATTAGACAAAATAGCTAATTTGCAGTTAAAAACACATCCTGAATTCGTTATCGATTATCAGCCGCTCTCTTCATTCGAGGATTTGTTAGGTTGTATCAAACGAGTCGCCAAGAAATTGCAAACTGACGAAGCCGACGTTGTCAAGCCAGCTAGTCAGCACAGGTCACCTAGACTGCCACCGATCGAAATTCCTGAGTTCAATGGCGATATCAAAAATTGGCCGCTATTCTACGCTAGTTTTAAAAACTCTGTACACACCAATAAGTTGTTTACGGAGTCGGAAAAACTATATTATCTGATAGGTCTGACTGACGGGCAAGGCTCGTTCCGTGATCGCTGGTATAACCCCAGACCCCGAAAATTACACATTAATTTTCGATTTAATCAAAAATATATACGAAGACAAACGGTTGGTAGCTACTTCGTACTTAGATCAAATCTTCGATATTAAAGCAATGTCGTCCGCAACCCCTAGTAGTCTAGAACAATTTCTAGATAAATTCGGATCTTCAGTCGCCGCTTTGAAAAATCTGAAGGTTGATGACCTCTCGGATTTTGTATTCTTGTACGTCGCGCTCAAGAAATTAGACCCTGAGACCGCACGTTCTTTTGAATCAGATCAACGCAAATGTGAAATACCGTCATTTGAAAATCTATCGTCATTTGTGCGCGATCACATAAAAATATTGCAACGCACATCGTCCGTGAAACATGAAACTTTGAAAAGGTATGGGGATCGTAAACTAGATACAGCTTCCAAGCAATCGAACTCGTCGATTACGCATTCTTATGTAAATGCCGCATCCAGTACTCAGATAGCTTTATGCAGCTTTTGCAATAGCAATCACGATTCTATATATAAATGTTCTGTGTTTCATAACTATAAACCGTATGATCGTTTTAAATTCGTCAAGTCGAATAATTTGTGCATTAATTGCTTAAGTAGTAAACATCGTGTCTCGGCATGTAGGTCAAGGTCTGTGTGTAAAAAATGCAATTCAAAACATCATACATTGTTGTGTTTTGGAACCACATGCAATGCTAGTAATTTGCAGGTCACTACCCCCTCTGCGCCCGCGCCGCATTCGGCGGCCGGGCCGGGTGAGTCGACCGTCGCATCTGCTCACTCCACTCGTACTGATAACGTCACACTCTGTGCGTTATCAGATAGTAAACTCGTCTCTCGTAGCCCTACAACGGTATTGCTCGCGACCGCTCGTGTTATTATCGTAGATTCGCACGGTAATGAACACAGCGTGCGTGCTTTGTTGGATAGCGCCTCGCAAAGTAACTTTGTAACGCGCGATCTTTGTCAACGCTTAGGCTTGAATATGAATCGAAACCCCTCATGTTCAGCAGTTAGAGGAATAGGAGGTTCAACTAAACCTATTCAAGGGTCGGTAAACATTAGGTTCTACTCTCGTTTTGATCGTAACGTTAATTACGACATGGAATCGTTGGTCGTAGATAAAATAACTGAATGTTTACCAACAACTTCTGTCGACGTTTCTCGCTTACTGAACTTTAAAAACTTACCGTTGGCTGACGACACATACTCAGTCTCTGGCCCGATTCAGATTCTGGTCGGTGCTTCGATTTTCCCGCATCTACTGTTATCGCATAGGATCAAAGGTCAACATTCGCATCATTCTCCGCTCTCATTAGAAACTGTTCTTGGCTATGTAATTGTGGGTGACGCTCCGGTTCGTGTAGGCAATTACGAGGCCGTCTCGTATTGTTGTACCGCTGATCCTCTAGACACCGCTGTCCGCAGATTTTGGGAATTAGAGGAAGTGAACGCTCCACCTATCCTCAGCCCAGATGATAAAATCTGTGATGAAATTTACACCCGCACCACCTCTCGTGAAAATGGACGTTACGTAGTCGCACTTCCCTTTCAGGGTGATATTTCGTCTCTCGGTGACTCTCGACAAGCTAGCGAGCGTCGCTTTCTTTGTTTGGAAAGGAAAATGCAGGCATCTCCTGAGTTGAAGAACGCCTACGATAGTGTCATTACCGAATATTTAGATAAAGGTTATATTTCCCCTGCACCAGCAGTCACGGATATGGCAGAAACCGCATCGTACATTATACCGCATCATGGAGTCATTCGCGAGGACAAGGCTACGTCTAAATTACGCGTCGTACTAGATGGTAGTTGTAAGACTAGTACTCAAGTTTCGCTCAACGATATTCTTCACAGTGGACAAAATCTCCAAGGAAATTTGTTCAACATATTAGTTAATTTTCGTTTATTTTCGATCGCGCTTTCATCTGACATTCGTCAAATGTTTCTCTCCATAGGAGTACAAAACTCCGATCGTCGATTCCAACGCATCCTATATCGTTTCAACCCGCAAGAACCTCTAAAGGTTTATGAATATAATAGAGTTGTTTTCGGACTTAAGTCAAGTCCATTCCATGCTCTTCGCACTATCAAGCAGCTCGCGATTGATGAAGGTGATTCTTATCCCAAAGCTAGAGATATCATTGACCTTGGATGGTATATGGACGATTTCGTCTACTCTGTTCAAACGAAGGATGATGGAATTACCACAGCTGCTAAAATGATAGGTCTCATGAAGTCTGGCCAGTTCGAACTGGTAAAATGGACAAGTAACTCGCAAACCGTTTTAAATTCGATCCCGCCGTCGCACCGCCTTTCATCAATCAAGGAGTTCGATGAATCTGATCAGCACAAGGTACTTGGACTGTGTTGGTCACCCGCTACAGACTTATTCAGTCTTAAAATTAGTACGCCTCCTCATAATTGCACAAAGCGCATTATACTATCATGTGTCGCAAAAATATGGGACGTGATGGGTTTCGTTGCTCCTGTTGTATTGTACGCCAAACTCCTAATCAAGCAGCTTTGGTTGTGTGAATGTGATTGGGATGACGTACCGCCACAGGATATTAAACTACTGTGGTCTCGCTTTAGAGAAGAGCTCCCTTTGCTCTCTAAAATAAAAATCCCACGTCATGTGGGTATCATCGCTGATAGTGTTGTTTCGTTACTAGGCTTCGCAGACGCTAGTGAAAGGGCATACGGGGGAGTGGTTTATTTTCACGTACAAAATAGTGATGGTATCACACTATCTCTAATAAGCGCTAAGTCAAAGGTTTCCCCTCAAAAGGTCATTTCACTTGCTCGACTTGAACTTTGCGCTATTTTGGTTCTTTCTCAGCTCATTAAGAGCATTCTCGTAGCCTGCCAAAGCCGTATCAACGTTCAGAACGTTTTCGCATTCTCTGATTCGACTGTTGCACTTTGTTGGACGCATTCATCGCCTCACAGATGGCAGACATTTGTGGCCAATAGAGTATCAAAGATACAAAGTGACTTATCACCGAAAAATTTGTATCATGTGTCCGGTATCGACAACCCCGCAGATTGTTTGTCTCGCGAACTCACACCTTCGCAAATTATAGATCATCCGCTATGGTTCCATGGCCCTCCTTGGGCCCGCTCAGATATTTCGCAGTGGCCTATTGTTTCTTTCAATCCATCCACGGTTTCAGAGGCGCCTGAGGAAAAGAAATATTCGCTGTTAATTGCTACATCGTCAGTAGAGTCGCCTTTAATCTCGTTAGCCAATCGCTTATCGTCATGGTCGAAGCTGCTGCGTTGCGTTGTCTACGTTTGTCGATTCACGAAACTTCTGCCGCTACGTGATCGTATATCAGCGACAGATTATGACTTCGCTGAGCTCTTAACCCTGCGTGAACTACAACGATTGTATTTTTCCGATGAAATCGCTAACCTACAAGCTGGCAAGGTTTGTAGCCGCTCGTTTCAGCACCTCAAACCTTTTCTTCAAGATGGTATCGTTAGAGTTGGAGGTCGTTTGAAACATTCAAATTTAAACTATAATCAAAGGCACCCTATTGTGCTTCCTCGCAAACATCATATATTGGATTTACTGATAGATTACCATCATAAGGTTAATTGTCACGCCGGTCCTGACTTGTTAATGTCGCTCTTACGCCAAAGGTATTGGATACTTTCGGCGCGCAATCTTATTAGGAACAGGATACACAAATGTCTTCCTTGTTTTCGACTTCGTCCCAAGCCAACGTTCCCTGAAATGGCCGATCATCGCTCTTGTCGTGTCGTGCAATCGGCAAAACCTTTCATACACACGGGTACTGATTACGCCGGTCCTTTCAAGGTTACCATGACTCGGGGTCGAGGTATTCGTTCGACCAAGGCCTACGTGTGCCTTTTCGTCTGTATGACAACTCGCGCAGTTCACATAGAACTAGCTGGTGATTTGAGCACCGCAAGCTTCATGGGAGTTTTTAAACGATTCTTATCGCGTCGCGACCCTGTAGGTCGAATTTATTCCGATAATGGGAGTAATTATATCGGTGCTAAGCGCACACTCTCGGAACTTCACGAGCTTTTGTGCTCAAAACATCATAAAACTGAATTTGGTAATATATTAGCTGAAAATCGCATAGATTGGTCACTCAATGTTCCTGCTGCCAGTCATTTTGGTGGAAACTGGGAGACTAATATCAAGAGTCTAAAGACTCACTTGTATCAAATGTGAACAAATCCTATCATTTGAGGAGCTGAGTACTGTACTCACTCAAGTGGAATCGGTGATGAATACTCGTCCACTCTGTAGGACGCTTTCTAGTGATCCTTCAGAACCTCTCGCTTTGACTCCAGCGCATTTCTTATGCCTCACTCCGCTAAAATATCTACCCGCTAGGGAAATCGACGATAGCTTACATACTCTTTCGCGTCACGACTTGTTAGATAAATTAGTCCAGTCTTTCTGGAAGCGCTGGAGAACCGATTACCTTCATACATTACAGTCGCGTCGAAAATGGAATACACCTTCAGATCCCATTACAGTAGGGACTGTTGTGATTCTCCTAACTGAAAACTCTCCTCCCCTTTATTGGCCAATGGGTATTGTGGAGGAAGTTTTTCCCTGTTCAAATGGGGTTATACGAATAGTTCGCGTTCGAACTGCAACTGGATCATACTTGCGTCCGGTTGTACGTCTCTGCCCTTTACCTAACCAATAATTAGATGTATTCTCGTGTAGGTTAGGTTAGTATCGTATATTAGCATAATTTAGCATACATTTCATTTTTTGAAGGCATCCCTTCAAGCCCGGGGGAATGGTCGCGCCAATTCAATTTATTTTTTCTAAAAATCTGATATTTTTCGTGGAACTAAATATTGGCTTAAGAACCTCCTTTCCCCCATCTCCTTCCCGCACATAACCTTCTCGCCCAAGTGCGAGCGAGAACTCGAATTCATAGCGTGCATTCATCTCGGAAATGCACGCCACCTGTGAAGAAAAAGACTCGAAGAAAAAACATGGCCGATTGAAAGTCTTCGCGCTAACCGCTATCAAAATAAATCTGGATTTGTGATTGTGCTGTGAATTTCCACTGGATTATCAATCAAGGACGCTGTTCACACCCTCGGACACCGAAACAAGGTACTGTGCACCCCTCCTTATAAAGAACTGCTTCTTCCCACAGTTCCACGCAGTTCCAGCCGACATCCCTCGTCACAAACACTTTCTCAAGCCAAATTTAAATTCGCATCATCCCGCATTTCTCTTCTCTTCTCTCCTTTTAAAATACAGTCCACTTAACCGCACAACCAACTACAGCGCAGAAGAAGGCATAGTTACTACTGACGGAACTGACAGGCCAGTCCGATAGGACCCACGGTAAGTTTTTGTTTTTTTGTTGTCTCATTTAAACAATAAGTAACATCAAGTTACTGTTTTAATTAGATAAAAGTATAGTTAAGTAATAATCAGTCTCAAGTTGCAAAAAAAACTCTTGGGAATCATTAGACAGCCAGCCTCTGATTTATACTCGCATGTCGCCTAACTACAGGTGAAAATACGCTTTTAATGGAGATAACAAAAGTCTTTTTGACAGCGATGATCGCGCCTAGGATAGGATAGGTGTAAATAGGTGATCCAGACTAGACGTGTTTCTTGCAGGATTCTTCTTAAACTGAGGTTAGTAGAAACCGGAACCTAGATTCACTAGCATGTAGAAGACGATTCAAAGTGGTCCTTGTGATTTTATTGAATAATGAATGTTTTGATTTGATTAGATCACTAATATTGTAAAACTCTTAATCAGGTTAAGTATTACGAGATATATATATATATATATATATATATAAATATATATATATACATACCAAAATGCATCGAAAGCGTCAAAATTTTCCAGTGGTGCCATCTAGTATTGTTGCAAGGTGCAAGTTCTTTAGAATTACGTGATAAGGTTTGATTGAGGTAAAAGAAGGTTGGTACAATGAAAAACAGAAATAATCAGTGTCATTTAATACTTTTGTATAAGTTCAGCGTGTCGTTACCAGTTTGAAGTAACACGAACACAAACAAGCTACTTGTCGGATCATGTAAAAGAGAAAAGGAATGTCAGAGTCATCGCTGAAGCATCCTTTGACCATTTCCCAGAAGGATGCCCTTAGCACGAGTATACAGTAAATCTCACCAGCATCTTAAGCGAGTAAGGACTTCACCCTTGGCATTTGATAAAGTGAAAAGGGCTCATTCTCAAGGGTAGGGCACTAGTGGTGTAGTGGTAGCACCATTGCCTTCCGATCGTCGTGTGTTCAAACCTGGTCCTCCTCCTCCTCCTGGCACCAATGGGTTCTCCTTTCGAAAAATTTGTGTGCATGATATCAGTGCTATGTACATGCAACCGAACCGACACCGCATGTACTGATTCCGCATGTACTAATTCCGCATGTACTGCAGGGTTGAGAGCTTACATTAAGGCTTACCTAAGTGCACAAAAGGAGCCTCTGAAGCTCATTTTAATTCTTTCACCACACTGTTTAGAAATATCTAGTGATAGAGATAACATCAGGCGAGTTCGTGGTCAAACTTAGGTCTCTCATTGATAAAAAAAACCGCTGAAATGGCAACTGGGTAATATATACTTTTTCCAGCTTCCAATCTAAGAATGGAACAGGAACTTCTGCTAAGGGTACTTCGAAGAAGAGCAGCTCACAAGTAAATTAGTTCCATTGTAACAAAAGTAAGTTTTTAATCAAGGATTTACAATGAATTCTAGAATCGTATTGTGACGAACATTTTAATGTTATTATTACAAAGTTAGTCGGCAACGCTTAGTGACTTGCGAGTATTTCCCGATGGGGACATTTCATTAAGGGCTAGTCAGAAGCAAGTCCTTTGGGAGCTGTATTTCTGCACCCTGTAAAGCAAAATTACGCCTCCCAGTAATTAGCACCGACCCGAATGAAAGTCTCGCTGTTACAAAATAGCGGAAGGACTAATCAACGTCCGGACAAGTTTTTTTAGCCTCTCGTTACGTTACAGGTACGTTTATAGTCACATCTGAAAATTTTACGAGCTACAATAATTACTAATACTTGTTTAGAAACTGACACTTCCCGATTAGTGTCGTAACTTTAGAAAGCACGCGTTGAAACTTATTTTTGCTTTAAACTACTTCCTATTATTTGGTAATCCGATTCAGTTGTCTATCAAATGTTAGTAAAAACGGTATGTATTTGGGTCCCAGGTTTATGACATAAAGATTTAAAACACGCACAATCTTAAGAGAACTAATAAGCTATCATTATGCGTTACAACATCTAGTACAGTCAAACTAGTGTAAAATTTTGACTTTTTGACACCAAATTAGACAAATACAGTCAAAATGGGCCATAAATCGTAAACGGTAAGTTTTACAAAAAGTTTACTTAAAATAAAAGATGCGAAATTTTATTTTCTACAATAATGGTCTCCATAACTTTTGCCCTAAAGTGCAAGATATCGGCCAAAACCGTTTTTTCAAGATGGCGCTTGAAGCGTCACCTGGATCTGTCAGCATTTTGTGATTTTATGCTCAGTAAGTGATCCTAAACCTTATAAAAAAAAAATTTGGATCGGAAATTTTGTGCAAAGTTAAATGCTATTTTGACTGACCTAATCTGCCTATAATAATAATCTATAAGCTATTCAGATGAGTTTTTTATATATCGATTTAAACGGAAATTAGATCGCTCAATTGTTTTACATGTAGGTATATATTATTGTATATTATTCTGTACATTACGGTAATTAATATATTAATATAAAAATAAATTAAAAATAATATTAAATTTACCTCATCCTTATATATATAATTCAACTGTATGTGTGTATGTCATTGAACTCCTCCTAAACGGCTGGACGGATTTGAATGAATTTTTTTGTATGCGTTTGGGTGGCGCCCTGGATGGTTTAGATTCACAAATCTGCCCGGCAGATGGCGCTGCAGTCGGTACAATTAGATATATTTTTTTCTTTTCAAAACGCGCGGACGAAGTAGTGAACGGTACAGCTAGTATATTATATATATATAAATCACGCGTCACGATGTTTATCCGAGATAAACTCCGGAACTACTTAACCATTTTTTATGGAACTTAGCTTACTGTGTGTAATTTAGTCAAACATAAAAGAAAGGATAGGTTTTATTCGATTATTGGCCTCAATTTTTTTTATGTTTATTAGGGGTTTACCTACAATAAGTTCCATAAGTTTCTAACAGATAGACATGTACGTTCAACATATTTATTGAGCCACAACAACGAGTAGCCGTTGTTGTGGCAACCTCTGTGACGCAGTGGGCCAAGGCCCGGCTGAGACGCAAAAGGTTGTGGTTCGATTCCCGCCACTGGACAAATGTTTGTATGATCTACAAGTATTTACCTCGGGTCTATGTATAATATGTATGTATTTACAAAAAAAGTATATAAGTTATGTGGTTATATGGTCAGTTATATGGTACCCATAACACAAGCTCTGCTTACTTTGGGGCCAGATGGTGTTGTGTGAAATGACCGGCATTGTTATTATTATTATATTGTACACGCTAGGAGGTGTCAACCAGAATACACTATCGTGTGCTTGTTTATTTATTTTCCACAATTTACATACTGATTTGGTCACAGGTGTCCAAAGGGTAGTACCCCCACTTGGGGAGCGAATGGGGGTGACCAAATAGGGGGAAGTCAATAAATTAAACAAAAATGGGACATCCGAACAATCTGCGCCATAAACAAGTGGCGATTTACAATGTGCCGTTCGTTTTGTGTATATTTTTAAAAAGTTATTTCATATTTGAGGTTTTTGGACATCTTGATAGTGGCTTTACTTAAGTCGTTTTGGGGTGAATGATTTAGGCCGATGCGGTTCAGTGTTACATAAAATATGCCTAGCGAAGAGCCTTATAGAGACCAACTGAGTAATGATGCCAATCAAAAGAATGTGATATAAAGGAGAAGTCCACTCACTGACTCGTATCATCATCAACTCGTGTCAGTCAACTGCTGGACATAGGCCTCTTCCATGGCACGCCACTTAGCTCGACCTTCAGCTCTTCTTCTCCAATCCTCGCTCGCTGCCTTACGAATATCATCGCCCCACCTAGCTACATCACGTTTGCCGATACGCGGCCTCCACTCAAGAACCAATCTGCCTCAACGGCCATCGGTTCTGCGGCATATGTGACCTGCCCACTGCCACTTCAGCTTGCTAATTCTCTGAGCTCTGTCGGTGTCCTTAGTTCTCTGACGAAAATCTTCGTTTCGGATTCGATCCCTAAGACTCCATTTTTTCGATCACTGACTGATGATTCGATCAAAATTCAAAATTCAATATTTATTTATTCAATAAAATCACAAGGACCACTTTGAATCGTCTTCTTACATGCTAGTGAATCTAGTCAAGAAGAATCCGGCAAGAAACATGTCTGGTCTTAACACTTTTTTGTATGATCCTTGACAATTTTGTTACGGATGCCGAGTCGAGTTGGAGCTGATTCATCCCAAGCTTTTTTGTCATCTAATTAATCAGATATTTTATAATATGCTTTATTAGACAGTTTCTGTTTTAAATTTGCCAATCGACAAATCTAACACGTCGCTTGGGACCTTGTTATAGAAGCGTACACATTGCCCTATAAAAGACTTATTAACTTTAGCGAGCCTAACAGTGGGAATAGCGAGTTTATCTTTATTTCTAGTGTTAAAACCATGATTATCGCAACTTTTTTAAAATAAATGAATATTTTTGTGCACCTACATTAAATTTTCGTATATACGAGTATACTGAAAAGGCACTGTCATAATATTAATTTCTTTAAACTTATTTCTAAGTGATTCTCTAGGGCCCATGTTATAAAATGCACAAACAGCCATCTTCTGCAGCACAAATATGGTGTTAATATCAGCAGCACTCCCCTACAACAGAATGCCATACGATATAATGCTATGAAAGTAGCTGAAGTAAACGAGTCTAGCGGTATCTACGTCGGTAAAATGACGGATCTTTTTAACAGCGTATGCCGCAGAGCTGAGTCTCTTCTATCTATGTGCGGGCCTCATTGCAGTTTATTATCTAAAGTAATGCTTAGAACACTGTGGTGTCGACGAGATCTATCTTTTCGTTTTTAATTTTTACATTAGTATTCACCTGTTTAACGTTGGGCAGTATAAAACGAATGCATTTAGTTTTTTTCTCGTTAAGTAATAAGTTGTTTACATTAAACCATGTTACAACTTTAGAGATTGCATTGTTTACATCGTCAAGATTAGTAAGTCGTCGCTTTAATTTAAATAAAAGTGACGTGTCATCAGCAAACAGTACAATCTCGTGATCATCCTTTACAAGTTTAGGTAGATCATTTATATAAATTAAAAACATGAATGGCCCGAGTATTGATTCTTGTCGTACACCCATTTTTACCATTGGACCTGGAGAACGCCTTCCATTTACATCTACTCGTTGTGTTCGGTCACTTAAGTAGGATGTAAGAAGCTCCCTTAACACCATAGTGATGTAGTTTGCTGATTAGAGTTTCATGATGAACGCAATCAAAAGCTTTCGACAGATCACAAAAAATACCTAAGGCATCGCGTGATTCCTCCCAGATATCAAAAATATGTGATATTAACTCAACACCGGCATCAGTCGTTGAGCGTCCCTTTGTAAATCCGAATTGTTTACTGTCAAGTAATTTTGTTGGTATTAAAATGGCGTTGTAATTGGTTTAGCATAAGTTTTTCAAATATTTAACTAAATGTAGGAAGTACTGATATAGGTCTAAAGTTACTAGGATAGGAATGACTACCTGATTTGAATAGAGGTATGATCTTGCTATGTTTCATTAAATCAGGAAATACTCCACTGTCAATACATTGATTAAATATGAAAGCTAGATCTGGTGCAATAATGTCAATTAGTGGTTTTATAACACTAACAGAAATGCCCCCAGAGATCAGTGGTCTTTGACATTAATCATTTTGAATGCCTTGATAATATCGTTATTGTCCACGTGTTCAAAGTAAATATGTGTGACACATTCAGGTAAACTATCATTTAACAATGATTCTGCTATTACATGAGAAGAGTTTAAAGACTTTGTAGTGGAGACTGGAATATCAGTAAAAAAAGTTTCAAATGCCTTTGCTACATCTATATCTTGCTTAATAATATTATTGTTGATATTTAAATTTATCACACTTTTATGAGTTTTGGATTTTCCGGTCTCACTATTAATTATTTTGCAAGTTGCTTTTATTTTATCTTGACTGTTTTTAATTTTTGAACTTAAATACGAGATTTAGCAAAGCGACAAACATTTTTAAAGATTTTTGAGTAATTTTTTACTTTTTCTTTAAACTCTTCACTAAAGTTATACCGTTTTTCACTGTACAATTCATACAAGGTACGCCTACTCTTATGAATACCTGCTGTTGCCCACTCACAAAATGTTGAACTGCTAGAGACCACAATAGTTTTGGATGTGAAAATGGAACTGAATACTTTATTAAATTCAGTGAAAAATTTATTGTATTAATCATTTGGATTATCATCATTATACAATAAAAAAGGCAAGTTGGTATCCAGGTTCAATCTTACTTTCTCTAAACTATCAGTGGTAACTGGTATATAAGTAATTTTTTTTTGTACATTTTTATTATAAATTTTACTTTCTATTTGAACTAGTTGACCGAGATGGTCAGAGTGAATATTACTAATTATTTTTTTGCTTATTATGTTTACATTGGTAAAGATATTATCTATGCACTTGGCCGAAGTGGCAGTTATTCTAGTTGGCTCCATAAATGTAGGTTCAAGACCAAATGAATTAAATAAACTAGTTATTCTGGTACTTAATGAATATTTCTCAAGCAAATTTATATTAAAATCACCGCATACAACAATTTCTTTATTTGATTTTGTAATGAACTTGTGCAAAATGTCTTCCATAATTTTCTCAAATATATCAAATGAGGCGGTTGGTGAGCTATAAGTGCTTATAACAAGGAACCGCTCCAACTCTATGCAGGCTATCTCAATGTGTCTTTCTACAGAGTGGGCGACAATGTCTTTGCGTTCTTTGAAAGTTTCTTTGATCACTGACTCACACTCATCGCGAAATCTCCAAAACTATAAAAAAGTAATATATTATTAATTTGGCATGAGCATTTTTGAGGCGCTCGTTAAAACGGATTTTCCAAAACTCAAGCCCTAAGAGGGTGAAAAAGTGTTAAAACGTTTGTATAAATAATCATATTCTTTGAACATACAAATCTGGAACATTGCTCAACATTGCTCAATTATATGCTTTGAAATAAATGATAAAGTGTAGAGTGTTAAAAATTTTTATTACTTTGGCAAATGGAGCAAGAACTATTGAGGCACGATACTAGTGCTATTTAGTTATTATAACAACCTACATAATTGTTTTGTTTATTTATTACTTAGTATTATTTGCGTATCGACCAATTTCTGTACATTCGTATCTTCATGGCAATTATATTAATATATGATTAATATGCTGTCTGTATTATGTATATCTGCTGCTATTACTTATTGTTTTGTATAATTGGAGAGCTTGACAAAAAGGGTATTATTAGTATTATTATCATTATTACTACTTAAACAAAATACTTTTTCTATAAATCTTATGTCACTATTTTTGTTCATGGTTTACTGTTACCTCCATTTCTATTACTTGTGATCACGTCCACTTGTGTATTTTTTTTTTCTATTACCTACTTGGTCCCAAATAAAGGCTCCAACGGAAGACCAGCGCTGTTCCATGTTTTGTTATATGTTTTCTTAGTTGCAAATAAATGTATTTGTATTGTATTGTATTGTATAAAAGACATATATTTTTTCTTTCATACAAGCTTTAAACAAGGGTGCAAGGAGGGTTTAAATGTGTAAAGAGTCTTTTTAACGCGTAATGCGAGTTGCTTTAACCATTGATTGTATACCTTAAATAAAAAATAAATAAAAACAGGTTTTAGGGTTCTCGAAACAACTTTTAAGAAATGGACTTAAAAATTGTATGGGAACTTTTTAACGCGTGGTGCGATTTGCCTAAAACTCAGTTAATACACATTATATAAAATAAATAGACACGTGCTTTAAAGTTTTTTAAACAACACTTAAAAAGCGGTGAAAAAGGTAGTCTGTTATGGGTTGTTACCCCATTAAATCCCCTTCAAGAGGCAGATTTCAAAAGAAATTATGATTTTATACCTAAAATAAAAAGAATGACGCAGAAAAAAAATATAAGTACTGGCTGTTTTTCCCGATCACTATAATTTTAAAGTCCGGAACATTATAAACCACTTTTGCATAATACAACGGGTAGATACTTACTTTTCATACACAAGATAAGCACTTTGCTAAGTGATACTCATTGCCGGCGTCTGATTTACGGGTCATTATAATCTGAGTCTGGATAATTGTTAACTACACCAAATAACAAACGGGACTGTGCGATATCAAACACAATACGAAAAATACTTACTGTCCAGGCACGGTCTAAGCACACATACTAAGTAGTTGTGGTCCAATGTTGATAACATATTTTATAAAAGTAAAGACTCTGATTTTGCGAGTATTAGACGTAGAGGGTTATTTTTGAAACTTATAAGCCAATTCTAAAAAAATATTAAGTGATAGCTAGATTATCCGGAGTGCTTTGAGTTTGATAAGATATTTTTTTCTTTTTAAATAGCGCGGACAAAGTCGCGTGCAACAGCTAGTATTATATTAGGTATATTGAGCAAACTGTGTTCAGGATGTCCGTAAAGTATATATTGGCCTCAGCGGAAGACCAGCGCCCATTATGCTGAGCTGTGTGTTCACCACCACTCAGTCCCCACTCATTTGTTTTTCTTCTTTGTTTTAGTTTTAGTCATTAGTTTTTTTTTTTGTATTTATATTGTATAGACATCATAGTGGTGCTTTGAATAACTATTTTTCTTCCTTTCTTCTTAGTACAATTATATAATAGAACACATTATATATTTTTAAATACATACTTATGATACTGTAATATTAATAATCATAATAATATCCTCAGACTAAGCAAGCTTATGTGTCAACTAACCGTTACCCGCGGTTATGCCCGCATGGTTCTGGATTAAGAATCCTTGATACAAAGTAAATACACATCCCATGGGGATACAAGGTGTAACAAGTAGCCCATAACTATTTTACTCTGGGTTATTTACTGACAAAACATTCCCATTTATAACATACTAGTCAAAGTCAAGTCAAGTCAAAAGATGATTTATTCAATACAATCACAAGGATCACTTTGAAACGTCTTACATACTAGGTGAATTTAGGTGCCAATTCATCCTAACCCAAGCTCGAGAAGAATTGGTAAGAAACTCGTCTTGGTTCTAGCGCTTTTTTATATGATCCATCTTATAACTACCTTAACTACGAAATACTAATACAAGAGAGTTTATACATTTCAAGTGTGTCGGTTAACTGTCTGACGGCAGAGCCACATGAGGCCATGCATTCTTATCAATAATATAGTCATTTATATTATAATAAGCTTTCTTCAAAAGACTATCATTTATGTATGATTTAAATTTCTTAATAGTTAGTTTAGTAGCATTTTCAGGAAGCCTATTTAAGAAGCGCACCATGTTCCCCATAAAGGACTTATTTACTTTTTCTAGTCAAAACCTAGGGATGTATAATTTATGTCTATTCCTAGTTTTGATTCTATGAAGGTCCCTATTTTGCTAAATCCCATCTCTATTTTTATGTGTGTATAACAAATTTTCATATATATATTGTGAAGCTATTGTGAGAATATTAATTTCTTTGAATATTTCTCTCAAAGATTCTCGTGGTTTCATTTTATAAATGACACGTATTGCCCTTTTTTGAATTACAAATATTATTGATAAGAATGCTATGCATTCTTATCAATAATATAGTCATCTATATTATAATAAGCTTTCTTCAAAAGACTACCTTTAATGTATGCTTTAAATTTCTTAATAGGTAGTTTAGTAGCATTTTCAGGAAGCTTATTATAGAAGCGCACCGTGTTCCCCATAAATGACTTATTAACTTTTTCTAGTCGAAACCTAGGGATGTATAATTTATGTTTATTCCTAGTGTTGATTTTATGAAGGTCACTATTTTGCTGAATCCCATTTCTATTTTTATGTGTATATAACAAATTTTCATATATATATTGTGAAGCTATTGTGAGAATATTAATTTCTTTGAATATTTCTCTCAAAGATTCTCGTGGTTTCATTTTATAAATGACACGTATTGCCCTTTTTTGAATTACAAATATTTTACCAATATCAGCTGCTTTCCCCCAGAGAATGATGCCGTATGACATAACACTATGGAAGTAACTGAAATAAACTAGTCTAGCTGTAGCTAGCTGTCTACGCGCAACTTCGCTCGCGTTGAAGATTTTTGCCGGGATAAAAAGTAGCCCATGTCACCAGGGGATAGTGTAGCTTTTGTGTAGTAAATTATTTGTTATACAAAAAAGTGCAATACGTGCCATTTATAGAATGAAACCACGAGAATCTTTGAGAGAAATATTCAAAGA
Source organism: Lampropteryx suffumata (assembly GCA_948098915.1). NCBI lineage: Eukaryota > Metazoa > Arthropoda > Insecta > Lepidoptera > Geometridae > Lampropteryx > Lampropteryx suffumata. Next base: position 1,727,277 of record OX402561.1, on the reverse strand, counting down.
AATTAATACTCTCACAATAGCTTCACAATATATATATGAAAATTTGTTATACACACATAAAAATAGAGATGGGATTTAGCAAAATAGGGACCTTCATAGAATCAAAACTAGGAATAGACATAAATTATACATCCCTAGGTTTTGACTAGAAAAAGTAAATAAGTCCTTTATGGGGAACATGGTGCGCTTCTTAAATAGGCTTCCTGAAAATGCTACTAAACTAACTATTAAGAAATTTAAATCATACATAAATGATAGTCTTTTGAAGAAAGCTTATTATAATATAAATGACTATATTATTGATAAGAATGCATGGCCTCATGTGGCTCTGCCGTCAGACAGTTAACCAACACACTTGAAATGTATAAACTCTCTTATATTAGTATTTCGTAGTTAAGGTAGTTATAAGATGGATCATATAAAAAAGCGCTAGGACCAAGACGAGTTTCTTGCCAATTCTTCTCGGGCTTGGGTTAGGATGAATTGGCACCTAAATTCACCTATTATGTAAGACGTTTCAAAGTGATCCTTGTGATTGTATTGAATAAAGTATCTTTTGACTTTGACTTTGACTTTGACTTTCCAACGGTAAAAGAATTTATCAAATCGGTCCAGTAGTTTTTAAGTTTATTCGTTACATACAAAAATACAAATCTTTCCTCCTTATAATATTAGTGTAGATATAGGATTAACTGCTGCCTGTGGCTTTACACATTCGGTACATAAATAAAAAGGTACCTGTACCTTTCCTCAAGATACAATCGATCTTAGTTATAAGTGATATCTAAAACAACAGTTTATTGTTTTACACGTAATCTTTGTTTGTATCATTTCACGGCTACACGAGGTACGGCTAAAGGTAACACACAGACAGATACTTAGATTTTTTTCATAATAGTAATAATAATAATGTAAGTCCTTTCAAATAGCGTAACTTACCCCTAAAGTAAGCAGAACTTGTTTTATTGGTACAACATAACTGATATACTATTTATATATATATTGTTTGTTATTTCCATATTAGATATAGAATAACACCTGGGTGTTATTCTATATCTATTATTCTATTATCTATATTTATTTAATTTATTAATCTGAAATTAAAATTAATTGATTAATAAATTAAATAAATATAAATATTGCTGGACAATGCACACAACACCATCTAGTCCCAAACTAAGCATAGCTTGTATTATGGTGACTAGATGACTGATATAATACTTACATAATTTAAAATACATACGATATTTTATAACACCCACATAAATGTTTATATCCTGGGAGGGAATTGAACCCGCAACCTACAGCGCAGAAGGCAGAGCTACTACCAACAAAGCTGACAGGCAGACAAATACTTGCACACCGAACAAACCTTTCTCCCGCGGCGGGAATCAAACCCGTAACCTGCTGCGTCTGATGCATGCCTTCGCCCACAAAAGTCGTCGTTATTTATAATATTAGTATGAATGGGCTGATCATATAGTATTGTAATTTAGTGGAAGTTACCATTTACCCTAAGGTTACGCTGTGCCGTTTTCGTTGCCTTATTTAATGGTAAAAGTCAACCGAACCCATTGGTCTGGAATTGAGGGGCTAATTTGAGTAGGTAAGTAATTAAATTCGCCCAAGTTTATACTAAATTCTGGGATTTACCCCAAGCTGCAAACACCGGAGCTTAGACAGCGCTAGTAGAAGTCACACAGAGAAGGGAAAACTCTCACATTGCATAGAGAATGAAACTCAAACAATTGTTTGCACGAAAATACATTAATAATTTTGAGCAAACGTAATAAAATCAATATATGAACTTTGAGGTTTAAACAAAAGTAAAGAAAAAACAAATATATAATGCCGGACATTTCACACCATGTGGTCATGTGGTATCCATAACAAAAGCTCTGCTTACTTTGGGGCCAGATGATGCTGTGTGAAATGCTTGGCATTGTTTTTATATAATGACATATAATAATATACAATGTATAATATTGCAAAATCAAAATATCAGAAGTGAAGGATTATGAAAGCAAACAAAAGTCACTGACGCCCTTCACCACGCGTTTATGTTAAAATGAAAGTGAACAGAACTTTGAGCGCGATACAATGACAAAAAATGGATTATAGATGCAACCAGATGGAAAGGAGCTACTGGTAAAAAAGACCAGGTCGACCAAGGAAACGATGGACTGACGACATCGTAAAAACATCAGAGGAACAGTAGATGAAGCAAGCAGGGAAATATAGAGTAAACTGGAGGAGGCCTATACCCAAAGCGGGATTTCTATCCACAGCTAAAAAAATGATAAACATAAAACATAAAACTAAAGGGAAAGGAAATGGAATTCTACTAAATCAAAAACATCTTTTAAAACTAAGATCATGTCAGCGGGGAATGGAGAGAAGCATGATTGGTGTCACTAAAAAAGATCGGTTAAAAGCAGTTGAAATTCGTTCCAGAACCAAAGTAGAAGATATAATAAAGAAAGTAAGATAGTTGAAATGGATATGGACGAGACACATGACGAGAGATAGTATGTTAAAATATAAAAAAATATAACAGAGTGGCTATCACGCGATGGTAAAAGGAAAAGGGGAAGACAGGCAAAGAGATAGATAGACGACATAATATAAATTGGAGGCGCTACCTGGCTTAGAACAGCTAGAGACAGCGAGTAAAAACAGCTAGAAGAGGCCTATGTGTGGACACGCTGATCACTAAACCGAAAAACCGAATGTGTTAGATTTAAGTTTTTTAATACTATTAGATTATACCTGTGTTTAGTTCTTCAGCAATAAAGGTTATAATTAATATTAAATAAATTAAAAATTTAATAATAATATTAAATATTTAAGCTAGGCATGCATAACGGCACATTTTATATAACTTTAAGTAATTAGAATTTATCTGTACCTATGTGAATATGCAATTCTTGGGAGAAATAAATTCTAAGCCACAAATCGGTTCAGAGAGTACACGCCCTAGGTTTTCCATGCTCTGTGCACGTACCTCTGTTACCTACCTCCAGAAACAGTGGTCTGCGGTATTGAATCAGTTAGTTTGCTGTTTATTTAGCTGATTCCGTGACGGCATCACGTAATTGTGCTGTAGTTTTGGTAACATTGCTATTACTTTATAACTCATAGATAAATACATACTGTTGGACAATTCTCTTAGAATCATCTAGTATTAAACTAAATAAGCTTGCCCTTTATGAATTAGATGACTATATAATAGTTATATAGTTTTAAATACGAGTACTTATGATAACATACAACATCCAGATGTAATTAATATAAATAACTAATGCCGGACATTTTACACAACATCGTCAGGCCCCAAAGTAAGCAGTGCTTGTGTTATGGGTACCACATGAGTGATTTACTATGTTATTCTTTATTTGTAAATACATATATATTATACATAGAGACACCCTGACCCGAGAATAATATTTGCAGATCTTCTTCAGCGTCTCCGCCGCGTATTGGCCCACTGCGTCACAGAGGTAGATTAGTTGAGAAGGAACATTCAAAAAGCTGTAGAACCACTAAAGTTTTTTGTCTGATTCTTCTTGGACTTGGGTTAAGAGGAATCATCCAGAAATTCACTGCATGTAAGTTATCCTTATGATGATGGTACCGTGTGAATTGTCCAGTAATATACATAGACAATGATGAACCCTTTAGAAAAAAACGAGGCAGCAATATCTGCAAAATCAATTTAATGACAGATAAATGTAAAAATGTTCCTAGTAGAACTAGTTATAAGATGGATCATACAAAACGCGCTTGGAACAGGTCGAGTTTCTTGCCAGTTTTTCTAGGACATGGGTTATGAGGAATTTGCACCTAAATTCACTATGTAAGACTTTTGAAAGTGATAATTGTGATTGTATTGAATAAAAATATTTGAGTTTTTATAACACAAGCACTGTTTATTGTGAAATAAGGACTTAAAGGTATAATGATATTATTGTAATATGAAACTCTTATATTTTATAAATAGCCACTGTCAAGTACTCGCTTGTCGCCCACCTTCAGATGGAACTAAGCATGAAGTAAAGATATTAGCGTACAAAAAATGAGTTTGGCAGAAGTGATCACGCAATTAACATCTATTGATAGTTGTCGCGTAGTACGAACACGTTATATGGGAGCTGATTTGAATGCAACTTTGAATAGATTTAGACCTGGACCTGGTAGCCTGGATTAACATATGCTTACTTTAATTACAAATGTTGGTATCATCTGCAACTGCGCTTTGCTTCCACATATATAATGCGTACAGCCAAAAATTGGAATGCTTTGCCGTCGTCTGTCTTTCCTAAAAACTACAATTTGGGTCTTTTCAAGTCGAGAGTAAATAGGTATCTTCTAGATCTGCGTGCCCCGTTGTCTGCCACATCGTCGTTTAACATCAGGCGAGTTCGTGGTTAAACGTAGGTCTATCTATGATAAAAAAAACTATTTGTCTCAGGTCTTGGTGTTTTTCTATTAATATATATGTATGTATTAACATAAAAAAAGAATATAAGTAGCCTAGCTACCTCCAAGTGGCGAGGCATATTATTTTAAGTCGAGATCTTTTTGTTACTGTGCCACATAGATACATGACATACTCTCTGTATTCTCAACTTTATTTTATTCGTTACTAGCTGACCCGGCCACGCGTTGCTGTAGCTCGTAGTTCTAATAGTTGAACCCATATACGCTAACCTCTAAAATTATAACTCTAAAATTTTCCCTACTATATTATGTATGTATAATACATATAAACCTTCCTCTTGAATCAATCTATCTATTAAAAAAACCGCATCAAAATCCGTTGCGTAGTTTTGAAGATCTAAGCATACATAGGGACAGACAGACAGCGGGATGCGACTTTGTTTTATACTATGTAATGATTGTGTGTGTAACAAAGAAATGAGTGTATATGTCTATGTCTATCATGTGTCATGTAGTCATGTGGCACCCATAACACAAGCTCTGCTTACTGTGGGACTAGATGATGCTGTGTTAAATGTCCGGCATTATTTATTACTATTATTATTATTAACCACACAGGCAATGAAACTGGTGCTGTCCGTATCATACAGTAACTGAATTTGTTTAACCTTTATTATCCCACTGCTGGGCAAAGGTCTCCCCTAAATCATTCCAACTTGGTCTATCTTCTGAGATCGCCCACCATCCTCACTCAAAGTTGTCAACCTCGTCTCTCCGTTACTGAACGCTAATGTAATATAGTTTATCATAAGACCGGTAGAGTCACGTTTTTCTTTAATCTACCCTCCCACCACATTTTTGTCAACTCGAGCCTGCTTTTAGGAGTTTCCTCAAAAATTCCACGTGTTCCTAAAACCAAATTAACAAAATCCAATTTGTTTGACAAAGACGAGTAGAGCACACACTTGGTACAATAGCGCACAATAAGGCACATAATTTATTTAATGAAGAGCGACAATCCAGGGTCGCACAAAGGGACCAAGATGATTTCTGAATAAATCTATTCAATGTAAATAGAGTCGTAAGTCATTGTATTGTGTATCTTATGATATTTAGATACACCTTACCTCGAGACTTATATTATAGAACAGTCTAGACGGCTAATGGCAGAGTTTACTTGTCGTGCGTAGGTTGGACTATATTATGTATGTGTCTTTGTAAGTAATTGAAAAAACGAATATGTGACACTCTTTATCATGTATATAGAATGGTAATAAATAAACAAATAATGCCGGACTTTTCACACAGCATCATCTGGCCCAAAGTAAGCAGAGCTTGGGGTTATGGGTACCAAATGACCGATATACTACTTAAATATATATGTATATTTTAATATACATACATATTATATATGGAAATACTCGGGATTGAGACAAATACTTGCAGATCATACAAACATTTGTCTCGCAGCGGGAAAAGAACCCGCGATCTTCTGCGTATCAGGCGGTCCTTGGCCCACTGTGCCACAGAGGTCGTCATAATCTGGAGATTATTGACCGAGCGAGCGCGAAGCTCGATCAAGTGTCTCCGTTTCAGCTTAGGCAAAAATGCTTTCGTATGTCCGGCCAGCGTCTGTCCGGATGTTCTCCTCTACAGGTTGCATTTCTCAACCGATTCTCGTGAAATTTTGTGAGCAGGTTCTATTATACTATATATAATTTTTTGTTGATTCAGATTTTGTATTTTTTTCAAAATGGCGGAGATATGGTTGTTGAAATCATAAAAAAAGTTATATTTCAGTCAATTCAAAAATGTCCGCGAGGTGTACAGCTCACAGAGCAAATAGTCTAGAGATTATTTATTATAACTAACCCTAGGATAAGGGTACACGAATAATCATAGAATATGTTCACATCTAGAGTTTTTACCTAACGGCTTGTTATCTATTGTAAACAAGATTTGACTTGTTGACCAGTGTCCAGCTCTGGTGAGGGGATTTCTCAGCTCAGACAGCTAATCGATGTCAAACATTATGAAAGGTGAAATGCCACTACAACACAACCGAAATAGCAACCTGCAATCACGCATCCAATTACTGCTCTAGGCCTAAGAATTTACTTCCGCCGGAAACCGTTTTTATATACGTATATTATTAATACCAAGAATACATTAATAAAAATAATTTTGCAAAAATCACTTCTTTAACAAAGTACAAACAGCGGAAAAATTCGTTGTTAGCAATTTCAGCTTTGCCTTTCAAAAGTTTCTCCAAAAACTCGTCGTGGAACAACATTTTTGTGTAATTAAGATTCTTCAACCCTTATTATATAAAGTTTTTTTACGATAACGGGTAATGTTGGTTCAAAGGCTTTGAAGGGGATGTTTGAAAGAAAATTACAGTTAAGTAGCTTGTTTTACTGATTTTGATGTCTGCCTCAGCCTACCCCTCAAGTTCTTCATTACATTCTCTCCTTATACCAGAAAAGGTTATTTAAATTTTTGACGTTAAAGTACTAAACAAAATAAAACGTGATTATAACCTGTGTTTTTCAAATGTATATTTTATTGCACGAATTTTTTGAACTAACAATCACATTCATACTAACTGAAAAATCGACAACACATTTACACACGTCCGTCGAACAACAAAAAGCATCAACTAACAACAACTAAATGAACAACGATGCAAAAAAGCCTATGGTCAATAATAGAAACGGATGCTCTGAATAAATAAACAGACAGACAGACACAACATTAAGTAGATCGACAGATTGATTCGTCAGCAATCCTGCAATAGGCAAAGTACAACGAGTCTAAAGTATCGGCTTCTACGAAGTTATTTTTGACAGGACGTTAATGTTTCCTAAAAAAGTGATGATATTAGTGAAAAAAAGTTTTTTTTTTTAAATAAAAAAACAATAAATAAGGTTACAAAGTTTTTGCTTCACGTAATAATATTTTTATTATTAATATTTTTTTTTAACTATCTAGTGTTATTTGAGATTTGATACTGGAATTGTTACTGGTCAAATCAGATCTATCCCAACCATAGTTTATGCATAAATTACCGTCTCAACTTAACACTGACATTGATCTGGATCAGTTGATCTATAGATAAAAGGTTCTTAGATAGTTCAATTGTTTGACTTGTATTTTATAGTATCGTATGATTATTTGTACATTTCTGTAAATAAAACTGTGGCACTCTGTCTTTGTCATTCTAAAGTGAAAGAATAAAGATGGAAACATAATTTAACACCACATGACGGGCTAACAATGTTTATGTTAGATCGTCAGTCTATAAGTAAATCTCCGCACCATGCAATGTATTTAAAAATGAGTATGTATTCAAATCATTTTTAAGTTCATGTTTATGAATATTATCTAAATCTAAATGCTTTGATTATTTTAATTGATTTTAATTCTTTTTTATTACACAATAGTGTAAGTACTTTTTATAAATAAATAAATAAATTACGTTTTAAAAACTAAAAAAAACTACTTAATTGAATGAAATTTGAGCCCATTAAAATACAAGTAAATTGAACTGAACCGGTTTTGATGAATTTTCTTTACGACTAATTGGGAAATAAAACAAACAAAAAAAATGCAACTAAATCCGTTAGACCTACTTTTTTTTGGAAATCGGTTTAAAACTTATACATAAGTAGGTAGTATATCAGTCATGTTGTTTCCATAACAAGCGCTCTGCTTACTTTGGATCTTTGAAATGTCATTATTTATTATAATTATATATTTATCACCGAGAGCGCTGTCAAAAGTTACTAAACAGGACGTCGATACATTAACTTTTCGCAACTTGGAGACTAGATCAATAAGAATTATTAGCAGAAAGTAATCCAGGCATAAATCATTATGTATTATCATAAATAAATATTCAGTGGTCGGTATTAAATTCCATCGCGCTGGAGAGGAGCCAAAGCCGTGATCGTCTGAACACCACTCATAGACTGCTAGATACGGTCTATAGTTTTAAACTGTAGGTACACTTCTTCACTGATTTCAGCTACAGCTGTACAACTGCGATACAATCTAGCACTGACGCTTGTTCACAATGAAAATAAATAATAATAACAATATTTATTTTTATTTCTCTTACAAATAGGTGCTATTATAGTATACTTAATGATAAGGTAATTTTTATTATACTTGTTGCATCCTAGTATGTGAGAGTAGAAGGACAAGACTTCGGCAAAGACTTTTAATAACCACTTCTAAATCCTTGTGCCCCATCTTCGGCCGCATCATCACTTACCACTTGGCCAGATCGCGGTCAAACCAAGGTCTATCGATGACAAAAAATATCTCATGATAACGTCGGTCGTCTGACTGTTTGTGTTTGATGGCTTAAGTTTCTCTTCCAAGATCTCTAATTCCTCTGCACTGACTATGCAAAATTTGCTCCAATGTTCTCCCCACTCTACACTATCCATTTTCTATCCATTAGGGTTCCTTGATTCTTTCCCCCGATTGTTAGCGGGAACACTTCTTGCTTAAGATATTGTTTCTATGATACTGGAACTGTTGTTTGACGGTATAGATTCAGTCCAGAATTTAGAGCACAATTAATATTTTTTGTAAGTACTTACATAAAATTAATTAAAAAAAAAATACGTATTACTTTTGTCTCAATAACGCTTGACAACGCTTCATAACGTCATAAATAAAAGGAGCATTGCAACTACAGAAAAACTAAAAAAATAACAACAATAATACATGTAGACTGGATTGTAACTCATTAGATGAACTACAATTATGCATTTACGATGTTAAATACCATTATAGGTTGCGGGTTCGATTCCTACCGCGGGTCAAATGTTTGAAAAATCTGCAAGTATTTGTCTCGGGTCTAGGTGTTTCTATGTATAACATGTATGTATTAACAATATCCATAACAAAGCTCTGCTTACTTAGGAGCCAGATGATGCTTTTTTGTGATTGTTTATTTATTTAATTTTATTTTAATATGACGGTCGCCGTTTCACGGGAACGAAAAGCTTTAAGTTAAGTGAAACTTGAGATTTGTTTGAACTTTGGCTAGTTTACTCGTAGCTGCTTTATCAACTTTGAATATCAATTTCTACCTTCCGTTCTGATCTTTAGAAAACTTCTTTGACTTTGTTACTTCGGGTTTAAATCGTCGGATGTAAGACTTGAACGTGGTTACAACAACTTTCGTATGGCCCAGTAGGCTATTCTGATGACTAGAGAGTCTAGAAATAATAATTAAAAATTGAGTTGGAGTGAGCGAAGATCCGCGTGAGACTGAGAATGTAGCGGGTCCGCCGCCGCAGGACAATCGTTTGTATCATCTGTATGTATTTGTTTCGGGTCTGGGTGTTATTCATTGTAAAATTTCCATGTAAAAAAGTAAATAAGTATCAGTCATGGGGTCACCCATAACACAAGTTCTGCTTACTTTGGGGGTTACAGGTTGCTGTGTGAAATGACTGAATGAATTACAGAAATGTACTAAATAATATACAGTAATATAAGATAGATAGATAACTCTTTCTTGATCTTTATTGATTTGTAATTAAAAGCAATACAATGGGTGGCCTTATCACTGGCAGCAACCTCTGCCAGGCAACCTTTGGGTGGACTAGACTATAAAATAAATACAGAAGGTGTATGTTGACGTGGTGTTTATATATATAACTATATACCCACATAATCTGTAAATAAACAAAATATAATACTGATGTATGTTACGCAATGCTAATATACGAGTATGTAGAGCGCTGCGTTGGCTCCACCTGTACAAGACATCGACATGGCACGAGGCGCATGATCAGCGGAACGTGGGCCGCCTGACAACCGACGCTGCACTTTTCATGGGAACTACCTAGACTTAGGATTGCACTCTTGCTTCATACTTCGAACGGGATTCATGTTTAAAATAATTATATTGTAATTTTGTTTTATTAATTAAATTAGATTAAATTTAAACTCAGTTTTTTAAAAGCAACCTTAGGCAGCGGCCTACGTTTTTTATAAATACACACGTACATTATACATACATTAAATAAGATATCAACAAAAGAAATAATTAGGTACAAAAGCACGACAAATTACGTTTCATTACCATGTTCTTGAAGGGAGATAAAAAGTATATGTGGCTCCATAATCATTTATTTATTAATTATTTAGGTCTACGGTCTCTTGGAGATATAAAAAAACTCGTGCTTCTAAGTCAACGCAATCAAAAAATATTGCCAAAATACCGTAATTTATGTATGTCGCATGTGTTGACAATCACCATTAAATCATAACCTATAGAATATCTTTAGTCCATTGAAAAGTTACATTTGGGTATGCATTTGTCAGAGGACGCAATTTTATTTTTTTAATGTGTAGGGGGGGTCAGTAGAAGCTTAAGTTCAAGTTTGTGGGGTCGGCACCCTTGTCCCCCGGCCGCCATCTTGGAAAAGGGGGTGCAAAGGGTTTTCGCGCTGTATCTCGTAAACTAGTTACCTTACAGAAAATTTAATCAAACATAAAATGTAGCAAATTAAATTTCCTACAATTTTATTTCTATTACTTTTTATCGTCAAGTGACCAACAAAAAAGTTATAAACAAAAATAAATGAAAATTTTGTTTGTTTGTTCTAGGTTTTACAGCGCTCCAAACTTAAACGGATTCTCGAATGCTCATAGGGATGCAATAAAAACTAAAAATTAGGCTTACTTTTCTATCTATATTTTTTTTATTCATACAATTTATTATGATCTTAACATTCCTATGCTATTATTGAACTATGTTTGACCCTTTTACCCACCACCTATGAGGTATAACATGGGCAAAGTCAAATTTATAAAAATTTAATGCATTTTTTAATGCATTTTTTGTCACTGTCTTAGCAAATCGTTTGTATCGCAGAGTGTCTAGAGTATCGTCTTTATTTCCGCCATATAAAAAGACGAAAAAACGTTCGCCAACAACACTGAGTAACGATGACTCGACTTTCTCACTCATAAATAATTTAGTTCCACTTGCTAACTCTGGATGCTTCTGCAAAATTTTTATAAATTTGACTTTGCCCATGTTATACCTCATAGGTGGTGGGTAAAAGGGTCAAACATAGTTCAATAATAGCATAGGAATGTTAAGATCATAATAAATTGTATGAATAAAAAAAATATAGATAGAAAAGTAAGCCTAATTTTTAGTTTTTATTGCATCCCTATGAGCATTCGAGAATCCGTTTAAGTTTGGAGCGCTGTAAAACCTAGAACAAACAAACAAAATTTTCATTTATTTTTGTTTATAACTTTTTTGTTGGTCACTTGACGATAAAAAGTAATAGAAATAAAATTGTAGGAAATTTAATTTGCTACATTTTATGTTTGATTAAATTTTCTGTAAGGTAACTAGTTTACGAGATACAGCGCGAAAACCCTTTGCACCCCCTTTTCCAAGATGGCGGCCGGGGGACAAGGGTGCCGACCCCACAAACTTGAACTTAAGCTTCTACTGACCCCCCCTACACATTAAAAAAATAAAATTGCGTCCTCTGACAAATGCACACTAAGGCCTAAAAAATGTAACATTTTAATGGACTACTTCCGTTGACCTAGAAACATGATATTTGACAAGAAGCAAGGTCTCAGTATAAATAAAGGAGATAATCAAATTACGCGTATTGTTATAGTATTTTTTAAACATTCGCGATCAGAATTCTTATTGTTTTTGGTGGGTCGACAGTACTTACGCAAGTGGGATGATCGATTTTACAGTCACGCGGTTAACGGGTAAAGACTCGTATATTTTTTTTTTAAAACATTGTTTTTATGATTTATAACAAATCGTATTGTTTTAGTGGTTTAATGGTTAGTCAAGCTTAAGAATTATTCTACTAACTCTTTTAAGTTTAGTTCTGCGACCCACCGATGGCTTAGGCAACCTGTTGATAAAACACATTCAGGATACTAATTGTTGAACCATTGACATATTTTATAAGTATGAATCTGTCAGAGGCTACTTTCCGATTCTATGGAAGGTCGCATTGGTTTGTCCGGTTGATAAGTGGGGTCCAAAGGACCTTTAATGACAACTACAGACCGATTTCACTTTTAGGTGCATTTTCAAAATTACTGAATAAGATTGACAATCTAAGTCTAGCTAGTTTTTTCGAGTCTCGCAGTCTTATCACCTGGAGGCCTTATACACGGAAGGTGGTTTAACATAATGCAAAATTTAAGAGAGGTTGCCAATGTAGCGGTTTTAAGATGAGTCTACCTTGCACTATGTCAGTCTCATTTGATATACTGTCACCATTTGGGGCAGTGCTGCCAAATCACACCTACTTCAAGTCAAGAGAGCACAGCGCTCAGTTCTCAAAGTCATGCTTTGGAAGCTATGTAGATTCCCAAATGTTGATCTATATATGAAGGCCAGCGTTCCAAGTGTTCGGCAGCTGTCCATTTTAAAAACATCTATCACGGCCCAAAGAGACTTTAAATTCTGAAAATAATGAATTTCTAACAAATGAAAGAAATAATAGAATACCGACTGCGCCAAGTAAAATATATTTTGTTCAACGTTTTGGTCAATTTATAAAATCGCATGTGTATAAAAGTGTTGTTAAACACTGTGATATTAAAGATAAATCTGTTTTGGAGGCAAAGGGAATAATAAATAAATGGCTGTTAATGCTCGCTACGACGCTACAGAACACATGCTGCGTATATCAGAATGTTGTACATATATTATAGATGTTACCTATAACTATTCATGATCATTGTTTTTGCAATGTATGTCGCTGGAAATTGTTGTGGTTAGAATTTGGATTTCAGAATGTATATCATAAGGATTTCTCTTTTTGTTTTCACATATGTTTTGTTATTCTGGTGTGTATTTCTTTTAATAATTGCCTTTTGCATCCATATTTTGTCTTCTATATTTGTCATTGATAATTTGTGTAACTTGCTAAAATATTTCTTTTACTGCTGACCGAGGTTTCTGTCAATTTATTTAAGTAAATCGTCTTTCTGGTCTACACGATACAGGCTAGTGTGAAGACCGCTGAAAGATCTGCCTATTTGAAATTCGAGCAGCATCAAAGTCTATTAGAACATTGTATATGCGATTATATAAATACTGAAATTAATATTATATCATTTTCATTTATGAGCTGACAGACCTGTCTGACCTGCCTTCTACGCTTCGGTTGAGGGTTCGATTTACTCCCAGAATAAAGATTTGTGTGATGAACATAGGTGTTTGTTCTGTGTCTGGGTGTTATAAAGTTTCTTATGTATGTACTAGCTGTCCCGTTTGCGACTTTGTCTGCGCGTTTTAAATATAAACCACATTATAACACTTGACTTGACTATGCTTCTATATGACACAATCACACCACCACCCATTAAAAAGTTTCCATACAAACATTCACACCCCATTTTACACCTTAATGAGGGTTATTTTGGATAATCCTGAAACACGTGACCATTTATTTTGCATTTCATTTATTCTAATCAAGTTTCAAGCTAATTGCACCACGTGTTAAGAAGTTTCATACATTAGTTTTCACCTCATTTCAACCTCTTAGGGGTTGAAATTCAAAAAATCCTGCCTTAGTGGGTGGCTGTGCTGTAAAAGGAAGCTACCTTCCAAATTTCAGCTTTCTCGCTTCAGCGGTTTCGGCTTGGCGATGATGAATCAGTCAGTCAGTCAGGTTAAGCTCTTTTATTGGTATAGATTTAAAAATATATAAGTATTCTATCAATCATCTGGTTCCGCAAATACAAGCTATGCTTAGTTTGGGGCTAGATGGTGTTATGTGCATTGTTCACCATTTTATTTATTTATATTAATAACAAATGAACTACAATATACGACTTTGTAACATCATTCCATAAACAATTTAAATATTTGACACTAGCAAAGTTGACATTATTATGACACTCATGTCATCAACGTAAAAGAAGAAGAAATACAATGATTTATCATTTGACATTTCATGACGTACGAGTAAAATAGCTTTAATATATTAATTCGTTTTTCTCGTGTTTTTTTTCTATATCACTTTATATTGGGTAATCTCAGCGGACTTTTAATCAATTTGTGACTTCTTAGCAAAATTCAAAAATTCAAAATTCAAAATAACTTTATTCATTACAATCACAAGGACCACTTTGAATCGTCTTCTTACATGCTAGTGAATCTAGGTGCCGGTTCCTCCTAACCCCAGTTCAAGAAGAATCCGGCAAGAAACTTGTCTGGTCTTAACACTTTTTTGTATGATCCTTGACAATTTTGTTACGGATGCTGAGTCGAGTTGGAGCAGATTCATCCCAAGCTTTTTTGTCTTCTAAATAATCAGATATTTTATAATATGCTTTAATAGACAGTTTATGTTTAATTACGTTTTTAAATTTGCCAATCGACAAATCTAACACGTCGCTTGGGACCTTGTTATGCCTTGCTATGCCTTGCTTAAGTAAGGCAAACTTCGTTCTGCCTAACAGTCAAAGAATGAGCAGCTTGCACTCTTCAGTGAAGCACCTTTGTGATAAACGACATATTTTGTTTTGTTGAATGCTACACAGTCAATAGATTTCAATGAATGCAGTGTACCACCAATAGTTTCATTTTGAATTACTTAAGTCGAAAAAATGAAAGAAATCCATTTATTTAGCACACACACAAAAACAAAAGAGAACACGGAAAATCAACTAAAAATAGACCCCAAGGGAAAATTTATACAGCAGAGGCCTAAGAAGTCATCCTTGAGGAACTCCACTAGGAACGGATACCCAACCAGATATATAATTATTATTTAGAACTGCCTGAGATATGTTAACAATATAGGAAGAAAACCACCTCCCAATTCCCCCCCCCCCCTCTCCCACCTCCCATCTTTCATCTCCCATCTCCCAACTCCCACCTCCCAACTCCCACCTCCCACCTCCCATCTCCCATCTCCCATCTCCCATCTCCCATCTCCCATCTCCCATCTCCCATCTCCCATCTCCCATCTCCCATCTCCCATCTCCCATCTCCCATCTCCCATCTCCCGTAATAATTATTAAATTTGTAATACATATGTAAAAGATAAAAATGGTTACTGTAGGTTACCCTTAGGAGATAAATATATATCATTGCGGATTTTTTTATTGATCTTTTTAAGATATACAATTCCGTAGTACATTAATTTAATCTATCTCGTAAGGTGTAATCTATCTCGTTTGCGACTTAAGCGCACAAAAATATGATTGTTAGGACATCACATTACAAATCTTTAATTGTTTCTGCTTTTCTGTACTATAACATATATGTATTATACATATAAACCTTTCTCTTGAATTACTCTATCTATTGCTAAAAACTGCATTAATATCCGTTAAGTAGTTTAAAAGATCTAAGCAAACAGATGGCGGAAGCAACTTCATTTTATACTATGTAAAGATTATGTTCCTCGGTGATTTGATTGACGAGGGATCCATGTTTTATTTACGGCCATTCCGCGATGACGTTGTAATAGACAAATGATAATCGACTGCGACTTTCTTCTTCTTTGTAAAAAAAAGTCCTCAAGTGTTCAATCTCAAGTGTTTAGATTGTTTATAAGTCACAAAGTAGTATGTTGTCGTTCGTCATTTGTTAATTAAAAAAAAATGGTAAAACGGTAATAATATCTAATAAATGTGCCAGTGCGTACGTCCTGACGCCCGACAGAAGTGATAACTTAAACTAATCTAACTATCTCTATGGGTTAAAGTGAGAAAGGAAAATCCTGCCTACCGCTGCCGTATGCGTGAGAGAAAGGGAAGCCAGACGAAAAATCTGTAAACATAAGTGACACAATTAAATAAAGAAAGTTACAATATAAATGGTTACACAAATTCATGTGAAAGAACAACAAAGCTTAAACCTACTTTTAACAGAAAAGGTTGAAATAACTCGGGATAATAAATAATATATATGGGCAATGTTTGCTTCGCAAAACGGTCAAAATTGTGACGATACTGCCTATAACAAAACAAAATCACTTGACACTGGCAAAATTAAAATCAAAACAGATGGCATTTAAGAAGAATAAGAACTTGGGCAAGTTACTCAATACAAAATAATCTACTTCAATCAACTCGTCCAATCTTTTAAATAATCTTTTTTAATTTGGTACGTACAATGAGTGGGTTGCCCAATTACTCTGATTCTTTAGCGACTATTTAAGATTTGTCAGATGTCTGATAAAAGTCTCTTTTGACTCCGAACGGATATTTATTCAAGTTAATTTAATTTCAGTAGATACTTCATAAATTATTAACCTTTAAAATAGCAGGAAGCATCATAAGTATTATGATAACTCTTGTCTGCAATATATTTATTAAGGTCCTGCAAGTGTTAAGGGTAATCGCATACCACAATCTATTTACCATTTCCCAACATATTACGTAACCCAAAAGAACCAAACAGTATAAACTTTAAGGCAGTCTATTCACCTCCCAACTCGCGCATACATAAATTAAGGCGGTCTATTCACCTCCGGAGTCGCTCGCGCATAAATTAAGGCGACTGACGGCGACGCAGAATGGCGCCACATTGTGCTGAGACAAAGCGCGCGATTAGTGCCGGGCTCATTGTAATTAACTCACCGCGGGTTAGGCCGCACTTACACAGAAAACTGGAAGTCTGCTTTAGGACTACTACTTTGGTATGTGCCAGTAACCGATCCTGGTGATGAAGTTTATAGGCCGTCCATAAGCTGTCGTCATGAGTCAACAACACCACCAGACATCACTTTGCGTAAGTATTTCACTTTCAAAGCTTTCGTGAGTTAGCCGTATTTATCAAAATATTTTTAATCCTACTTCAGAATTTGGACAAGTATGCAGAAGCTCACGAACAGAGGCTTCATTACCATGTGAAAGTTGAGGCAATCCAGATCCTCGACATCACGAACATTGTAAGAAGACTGAAACGGACAAAACCATCTGAGTTCGTGTAGTTTAACAATAGTGAAGTGATAAGTAACAACATAAAACCACAAAAAAAAAGTGTCTTCCTCTTAACTAGAGAGTGTAAGAGTGTGCCCAAAAGTGCTATTGGGCATATTCTTAGGTGTAATTTACTTTTTAAAACTAGGTCGAAGCCAAATTACCCATTAGCTTATTTGACTTGATTGTATTTAGAGTAAGATTCATATGTACACAAAAATAACAAAATCAAAATCAGAAACTTATATGACAAGAAAAAAATATTTTAAGGTTACAAGTTCTCAAGTTAAGATTAAACAAAAACTTATTATATGACGACCTCTGTGGCGCAGTGAACCAATTCCCGGCTGAGAAGCAGAAAGTTGCGGACTCGACTCCCGCCGCGGGACAAATGTTTGTATAATCTGAAAGTATTGGTCTCGGGTCTGAGTGTTTCTATGTATAATTTATGAATTAATTTACAATAAAAATAAAATAAGTATATCCAAGGGCTGTCTGGAATAAATCGCTTTTAGCAATAAGATCGCCCATTGTACGATTTCACTTTTAATATCTTCATTATTCTCTTTGTGTACAAACAATAAAGTGTTCATCTATAACTTTCGCGCTAGATGATGCAATAAAAAAAACAATTTGAAACCCATTTATCTGTATGTCAAAAAATGAGCATTTTAATTCCTCATATTTTACGGTCGGTCAATAGCCGGTATTAATTTGTATTCAAATCAACCATGTTTTGGTCTACCTCTAACTGTGCGGTCCGGCGCCGAGATCCTGCTTTTTACGTGCATGCAACATTAAACAATGCATTTTGCTAATTAGAGAACTATCGAAGAACCCAATCGGTTTTTAATGGTGTTTTCCGATTGTCAGATGCACTTGCGCCTCAAAACGGATGAGTGGCTGCCGAGTTCCCCACTTTGTTTCCGTATGTTATTTCTCGTTCAAAGAGAGTTTAAAGAGCTAAAGAGACAAGAAACACATAACACATATAAGTATTCTCTTTAGCTCTTTCTTTGCTGTTTGTATTACATCGTTTTTTTTATTTGTTCTTCATACCTGTAGATTGTGAACACTATGTTGTTCTGCGGGGTAGACGGTATGTCTCTGACTCCTCCGAAATGAATTGCTATGCACATCGCTTATATATTTAATGCATCATTAAGAAACGCTCGAAACACTGTCTATGTAGTTGTTTTCACAAATTGTCGACGCTCGAAACGCGTCAAACCGATCTGTAGCTATCTACACCACACTGAAGAATAATGTTTCACTGTCTCGAAATTGGTCAGACTATCAACTTTATCAGTGGAAGTACTTGAGCTTTCAAAGCTGCTTTTGCATTTCATCACGATGTCCTAGACCCTTGAAATGAAAATATTTTAACTTTGTCTCGAATCAAAAGAGGTTAAGGCTCAGTTCAGTTTAGCATATTAACGAAATTACTATTTGTATTAAATGAAACGCCAAATGACTTTCTTAGTACATATCTCATTCTATACTATCACGAGCACCGCCCAAAAATTGATTGCCTTTCGATCTTTTATAGAATACATTTCATGCCCAGAAATTGCATGATCTCATCCCACCATCTCTTTTTCACTACAGGACAAGCAGACGTACCACTCAGTACCATCCATACCTTGTAAGTCTACCTTGTAATGATTGGAATGCTTTGTCGTTGTCAGCCTTTTCTGAAAACTACAATCTGGGTCTCTTCAGGTTAAGAGTGAATAGGTGTCTTCCAGATCTTCGTGCCCAATGTCGGCCGCATCGTTACTTACCAGGCGAGATCGTGGTCAATCGTAGGTCTATCGAAGATAAAAATAAGTATTTTATTTTTATCAACAATAGAATCTCTGGAAACAGTCAACTATGTTTAAGCCACATGCTGTATGTACTTAGATACTGAACAAAATTAACCCAACTCGTACAGTTGTCCCGGCGTAAAGGAGAAATTTATTTAAAATCTTCATATACTCATAAATATTCGCAAATAGATTAGAATAGAATAGAAAATATTTTATTGCACACCACAAATACATTGGACTGTTATAAGAAACAACGTTTAGCTACACGGTAGTACAATGAGCGGTCTTGTCACTAGATAGCGATTTCTCCCAGCTAATCTTAGGATGTAATATATGTGAAATATAGCAGTAGGAGGATTTGACCCTAGATATTGTTGAGCGCTTCCGTGTGTCAGAGAATCTAGCCCCAGCTTTCAAACAAAGGCTTCATTTTCCCATTTCCCTCATATGAGTTTACAGTTTTTTAATACTTAACTGTAATCACTCTTTTTAAGTAATCTCTTTTAAACAGCTATAAATATTAAAAGCTGCAGTGTGGCCGGAGTGATGGAAAGGGCCAATTTCCGGAACAGCACCCGACCGCCCCCCAACCCCACGCGCCGCCCAATTAGGCGCCTGTAACCTGCCCTAGTGTTAATAGAATCAAATTACAAACGGTAGGACGACCATGTCGGTAATTGATTTAGTGTTTGGGGACGAGAATTTCACCTTTAGTATTATTTAATAGATCGCAGGACGGAAGCGCTTCTGGCGAGCAATTTATTCCATATCAAGTCAAATGAGTAAAACTATGTTTGGTCAAAATTCAGATAAAATTGTCGGTGGTATAACTAAAGTGTTGTGTTTTCGATCTCGGCTGTAAAAATGTCATCCTATTTGGTCAATGACGTCACCAGAACTAACCAATGAATCATACGAATTGGAATTTGCTATTGAAAATATGTATAATGCAAATTGGTGAGATTAGTTTAATTTTAGGTTTTTTTATATTTCTATCTGTTTATTAATGATAGGTGGTAGGAGGTGAGTTTATGGTGTTACAAATTCATATATTACAAATTCATAGTTTTACATTCAGATATTCAGATATTTTAAGAATTTAGTGAAGAAATAAAAATATTGTTACAAAAAGTGTATTAATCAAAGGTGAACAACACATTTTCCGTACTCTTACCGAGGAACAAAACACATTATTTCAATGCAAAGCCTTATAGTTTCGCCATGTCTGTTTGTCTGTCTGTCTGCCCTTAATCAGAGCCCTCGCGCATGGCAAAAACAAAAAATAATATAACATAGTGTTATCTAACATTTATTCACTCATGTCTTCAATCAATAATAGGTACGTCTTTTGTGAATATATTTACTGAATAAATCCTATGAAATACTGAATGGTGGTGACTGCAGCATAGGTGGCGTGAGCGATCCGTCAGGCGCACTTCTTGCGGGCGCGAGCCTTCACACCATTTGCAGTTTTAAATGCAACAGAATTCAATCAACTGCATTCTAGATGGTATACTATATACTACTATAGAACATAGTATTATGATAGATAGAGGGTATACTATGTATTAGAGACTCGCTTGTGTTGGAGTTGTAATTTAAAGCGATACGTATAGCAAATGGCATTTTGTAAGCCATAATGTGACAAGCTCATAATATAAGAAAGAATATTTACAAGAATATATCCTATGTATTTTGAATATTTTTCGTTAAACTTTGTCGTTTCAAATTGTTTTCAGAGTTTGTATTAATGCTGTAATGTTAAACTACTTAATAATCAACAATTGTTTTAAATCGCAGCTTACACGAATAATAAGAAAATAAACGAATGAATGTATCGTCCATTTAACTTTTTTCATATATTCTTTGTATGGTTTTTTCCGTTATTGAGCGTCATCATAACGCGTCAAGGTCATTTGCTCAGGGTTGCTCAAGTGAACGCGCACGTAGCCAAGATAACCGCGCCAAAAGAATTTTGACGACCAAGTTATAATACAGCCCACGCTAACTCATTGCGGCAAGAAATATGGAAAAATACCTTTCTTAGCGCGCTCTCATCTAAATATTATGGTATAAAAACATTTGACTTTCCTCTCAGCTGTTGGTAGTAGCTCTGCCTTATGCGCTGTAGGTTGAGGGTTCGGTTCTCTAACAGGAAAAACATTTGTGTGAAGACATACATAGGTCTTCATAGACATACATACATAAACATAGGTGTTAGTTCTGTGCCTGGGTGTTATAAAGTATCATATGTATGTATTTAAAAATATATAAGTATTCTATCATTCATCTTGTCATCATAGTACAAGCTATGCTTAGTTTGGGGCTAATTGGTGTTGTGTGCATTTTTATGGGCTAAAATTCGGTTTTCTTTTTAGGTGTTAGACGACCTCTGTGGCGCAGTGGACTAAGACCTGGCTGAGACGCAGAAGGTTGCGGGTTCGATTCTCGCCGCGGGACAAATGTTTGTACGATCTGCAAGTATTTGTCTCGGGTCTGGGTGTTTCTATGTATAATATGAATGTATTTACAACAAAAAAAAAGTATATAAGTAGTATACTAGTCATGTGGTACCCATAACACAAGCTCTGCTTACTTTGGGGCCAGATGATGCTGTGTGAAATGTCCGGGATTATTTATTTATTTAATTATTGAACTTTTTGAAGCAAAGTACATTATCAAGAGTTCCATATTTGGGCTCATGTAAAATTTGTACATTGTGAATAGGTATGTCCTTATTGCGTCTGATAGTAAAAGTACTAGGAGAGCAGCAATTACCAAGATATAGGTTAACCCAATTATGAAGGTATTCGAGTTCAGCCGTTGGGTCCTATAACATAAATGATTTGATTAAACTAAATAGATAATAACAACGTGTTATTGTCGTCTTTAACAATTAAAACAAAACCTTCCATTAATGCTCAGTGCCCTCTTAGCTGTATCATAAATATTCAGAACTTCCGTCGAAACTCACAAAATTCACAAAAACCTACAAAATGAAAGTGAAACATTAAAAAGGCTTTAAATTTTTAATTTTTCGACGTTCCAGGTAAAAGGGGTCGTCTTTTAATTTGTCAATTTAATGCTTTCAGAAGGTGAGCGCGCTTTGTAGAGTGTTGTTTTTTTTTAAGTAATTTTATGTAGGTTCATTTCTATACTGTGGGTTTAACTTATAATAACATATTTATATAGCTAATATGTAACAAAAATAACTCACCTTTAACAAGGATTAACAAAATTAGAGATTTGGGTCAACAAAGTAAACTTTTGCTAGTAAACAATTCTGTGGTTTTAAGAGTATTAAGAAAAGTAAGAAAAAATATTTCGTGTCAAATTTCGATATCATATAAGCACTTATGAAGTAACAAATAAGAAAATTGACAGCAAAAGATACTCAAGAGATAATAATCAAGAGATACTCATAGCTTTATTAACTGGTTCAGTCAATCCTTTCCATTAAAAGGTTACCAGGAAGATATCGCTCTCATATTATTATTATTATTATTATTATTATTATTATTATTATTGTTGTTTAAACATTTGTTTTACTCGGTGTAAAGAACACCGGGGTTACCTGGAGTGCACGGGCCTAAGCCAAGTGCGCCCCAGTGTTAGGCTGAGCTTCACCAGGAAGTTCAGTTTGTAAAAACCTTCTCACTATTCTACACGTATTTAAAATAGCTGCTTTCTGTAATAAAATATACGTGTGCTTTGGTAGGTCTAAGTACTCTAACGATTGGAAGAGTTGTTTGGGAATGACGCCGGTTGATGACAGTACTATCGGGACTATTGAGACCTTTTGCAGACGCCACATTCTTGTGATTTCGTTTTTCAAATCAACGTATTTGGACAGCTTTTCTGAAATGGTGTTCTGTAGGTTGTGTGTGTTAGGGATAGCGATATCAATTAAGAGGGCTGTGTGATTGATTTTGTCCAGGAGAGTTAAATCGGGCCTATTAAAGTGTACGGTCTTGTCAGTAAGGATCGCTCTATCAAAGTAAAGTTTATGAGTACTATTCTCTAGCACAATTTCGGGTGTGTATTTGTAGTAAGGTGTTGGTTTTTTGGATGTGTCTATAAGTTTATATTTTCCTGCAAGTCTTTGGTGGATGATGTTGGCCACTTGATCGTGTCTGTGCTTATAGTCACTTTGTGCGATCGCTTTGCAGGCCCCCGTTATGTGCTGGATTGTTTCAGAAGCGCTGTTGCATCTTCGACACATGTCCGTTGTTAAGCTACGTTGCTTCATGATATATTTCTGATAATTGCGCGTCTCTATCACTTGGTCTTGAATGGCAACCATGAACCCTTCAGTCTCTGGAAAGAGTTCACCTCGGCTGAGCCATTCGTTCGACGCCTGTATGTCGACGGTGGGTTGACTCAAGTCGTGGTGGTGCCTTCCGTGGAGAGACTTACGGGTCCATTCGTTCACTAATGTCTGTCTATCTGTCTGTTTTTCATTGTTTTGTTTATTGGAATCTATTAAATTAAGTGGTGTGAGTTTATGATCCAATCGGACTACTGATTGGTGCAGAGATGATGTTTCAGCTTTTGTATGAAAATATGATCTTAATGTTGTTATTTGTTTGTTGTGCAGGTGCTGGATGTTAATAATACCTCTACCACCTTCAGCTTGAGGAAGAATTTGTCGTTGTATACATGCACGTGGGTGGTGCTTTCGGTGTTTCGACATAGTGACATTAATAACCCGTTGTAGATTTTTTATTTCAGTTTTGGTCCAGTTGATAATACCAAATGAGTAAGTAAGGACTGGGATAGCGTACGAATTAATAGCTTTTGTAGTGTTTTTGGAGTACAACTGAGATTTTAGAATGGAATTTAGTCTATGTTTGAAGTTCTGAGTTAATTTATGTTTTATTTCTTTAGAGTGAATTTGTTTTGACTGATGATAACCTAAATACTTATAAGTTTCATTTTCATATAAAGGCTCTATTATATCGCCGCTTTGCATTTGATATGCGTGTTGATGTGTGTACCCTGCTTTGACTGAATTTATTCTACATTTATCGATTCCAAAGTTCATTGCGATATCTTTTGAAAACTGTTCCGTTATATGTATAAGGTGTTCTAAATTTTCTTGACTAGGGGCATAAATTTTGATGTCGTCCATATAAAGAAGATGGCTTAGTTTATACTCTGTGTGATCAATCTGTCCGTCGCGTGTGCAGTCCATTGTATAGCCCATTTTAGTTGAATTTAAGATGTTGGATAGGGGGTTTAATGCAAGGCAGAACCACAAAGGACTGAGTGCATCTCCTTGGAAGATACCACGCTGTATCCGTATTGGCTCTGTCTCTATATCTGCACTGTATGTTTGTGCGTGGAGTCTGGTTGCCCACTTAGTCATGGTATGGGTTAAAAACTCTACGAGTTGTGGGTGTATTTTATATATCTGCAAGATTTTAATAAGCCACGTATGTGGGACAGAATCAAAGGCTTTTTTGTAATCTATGTAGATAGTGTGTAAGTCTTCTTTGGATTTCTGTACCTTGTTTAAGACAATTGAATCTATGGTAAGCTGTTCTTTACACCCTTGACTAAATTTTCTGCATCCTTTTTGTTGCTCAACAAGTATTTTGTTCGTGTCTACATGGTTATATATCAAGTGAGACAAGCATGCAGTAATGATCTTGTAAATTGTCTGTAAACATGTGATGGGCCTATACTTAGCAGGGTTTGATGTGTCATTCGTGTCTTTCGGGATCATATAGGTGGTTCCTTCTGTGATGTAAGTTGGAAGTGTGTCAGGGTTGGCAATGAAGTTATTGACGTGGTTATAAAGGTAAGGGTGTATTGATGTTAGTTTTTTATACCAATAACTGTGAATATGGTCGGACCCTGGAGTCTTCCAATTGTGTGTTGTTTTCAGTACTTGGCGGTACACTTCTATAGGTATATTTTCAAATTTCATAGAAACTAAGTCTGAATAATGTATATGCTCTTTCTGGATCCATTCGGCTTCCTCATTTAGTTCCGCAGGGTTTTCCCATATGTTAGCCCAAAACTGGCGCAGTTTTGTAGGGTCTAATGCATTGTGCGTCTGGTTCGTAGTCATAGCAGTCGGTGCTGATTGGTTGCGAGTGTTACTCATCAGTGATTGGTAAAATTTTCTCTCATTATTGTTAAACTGGTTGTTCTGTGTTTTACGGAAATAACATGCTTTGTAGCGTCTAAGACGACTACTTACTACTATTAGTTTTTGTTTTAAGGTGTCCAGGTAATGACTAAAGTTTGTGTTCGGGTCTTCATGGATGGTGTGTGTTTTATATTGATCTACTATTTTATTTATTTGTTTAGTGAGTGTTCTACTTCTATTTCCTTGTCTATATTGTGTCAATCTGCCCATCTTTTTTCTAAGATCACTTATCTTTCTTTCAAGGCGTTTCTGCCAGTTGGGTATCTTGTCTCGTTTATTTTGATTTTGGAACTCGTCTGGTGGTATTTTGAGATGTTTCGAACCGTTGGCTTTTGCTGTGGTCCATGCCACACAATAGATGATGGTTTGGAGAGTTTCAAAATCTGTTTCGATAGTTACATTTTCGGGTAGGATCACTTTATTAAAATAACTGACAATCTTTCCAAGGTTTTTTGACGCTTTTTGTTTTGGGATAAAGGGTCTTTTTTCTGGATTGGTGTTGCTAAAGTATTGTAGAGCTTCATTGAATATATGATCTATTTCTTGGTTTCTATCTTCATCGGGTCTGATGTTTAAATTTGTTTGTGTCGGTGTCGGTTCGTGAATGTCATTTAAAATACTTGGGTCAGTGGTTTCCATTGCATCATACCAAACTGTTGTGTTTAATACATATCGATACTTCGGGGTAGAAACGGCGTCAAAGCCATTTTTGGCTAAAGTTACTTAATATTGCAACTCTGTTCTGATTTAAACGCTCTATCGATCTGTATATTTAATTTTTTTTACATAATACCAAAAAAATGGTTAGTACTACCCAGTTTTTTATAAATCCTATAACATGATCATACAGTGTATTTGCCACTACCCAAAATCTTAAAATAATTTTGGCGTATCACCTTCGTATCAAGGTGATATTAGTTTTTTTTTTATATTAGTATATTTTTTTCTTTTACACCCTTGAATCATTTAAAAAGACAACAAAAGTATGAGTTACACCGTTTAAGTAGGTACCACTCGGATAAACGGAAATATCGCGCGGCTAGAAGGAACTTGATCTAGCCGTGCACCATGCTAATTCAAACAGATATATTTCATCTTTTATTTCCGATATTAACAGTTAGTTAGTAACAAACATTTTCGAACTTTTTATTCGGGTGGATCAGAAAATAGAAATATAATAGAAATGGATTAGAAATACCTACATTTACAATTGATTAGATGATCAGTCGTGACATATTTTTGTATATTTTGTGCTTAGGATCTTTTATATGGAGTAAAACATTTTTTTAAATAAATTAAATATTTATTGCAAACTTTCTGCCTAAAATTATGAACTATTCATTTAATCATGTTATTTTAATTTTAGTGTTCCTTTATCATCTTCCTCGGTTTCATCTTCATCGTCGGTTTCCGCAAGTGTCTCTTGAACCATTTTGTTGGGTAACTGCAAAAACTCGTGATGGTACGGCCTAGGTATAACACCATTTTCGCAAAGCTGTTTTAAATCTTTATATTTCGCTGTTGAAATAGGTAATACCATGATAAATGAGTTTTTCAGTTTATCTCGTGATCATGGCGCATGCAACTGTGCCGAAATATCGGAAAGCAGAAACACTCATATAACATGGTAACTATCCCGTTTAGAGTGAAAATTATAATGAGAAACTTATATCAAAAGTAAGAGTAGAGTATCGAACAGAATCTTAAATTACATAATTTCACACAAGTATGCAGGTAATTTAAAAAAAATTGGTTAGAACACAATCTATGTTTACGCGCAAAAACTCGCGCAGATTCATTGTTGGGAGTGTGAAGTAAACAGCAACAAATAAACAATAAATATATATCTATGTGATGCAAAATCTAGGTGTTTCTATGTATAATATGTATGTATTTACAAAAAAAAAAGTATATAAGTAGTATATCAGTCATTTGGTACCCATAACACAAGCTCTGCTTACTTTGGGGCCAGATGATGTTGTGTTAAATGTCCGGTATTATTTATTATTTATTTATTTTATATTAAATAAAACCCAATTTAATTATAAAATGCTTCCAGTTTCCATATTTTACAATTTGTTTATTAAGTTTAGTAGAATATGGATAGATATTACATAATATAGTTACGAATCATGACGAAGTTAGAGTTCTATTTATGCCTTTTTAATTAACCTAATTATCGAAGTTTAGTTACTTTAAAAGCTGTTTCGAGTTTTTTCACTCTACCTTTTCACCTAGGAGAGTAAACATGAATGGTAAACAAAAACAACAGTTTTGCATAAGTACTGACGCGGCAAAAAGTGAAGTGGGAACGAGTGAGGACGTACATATTTTCTCTTCTTATAAAAATATGTGCTGGCAAACGAGCAAAAAGATTTTATTCAAAATGGCGCGCGTGAGAAATTTCAGCTGGGTAATTTATTTTAGCATGCTTTCTTGGTTTAGCGTCTGCTTAGGTTAATTTGTGGTTTTCTTTATAATACTTTGACAAACGCGGCATATTGAGGAAAATAACACAAAAATAATCTGATAAATAAAACTTGGTATTTTCCCTTGAACAGTACATACGCCTAGAGATTGAATTAATTCGTTAAGAGTGCTTTTGATCTCTTGTCTCATCCCATTACGCGAGGAACTGATTTTTATTTTAATTATCTTCGCTCACATTTTTCGGAAATTACTCGCAGAAATTCTTTCGTTTTGTTTAAATCAAATTGCTTTGTAAAAGTAAACCTTTGGAATTCCTGAAGAACATTTCAGCTTTTGAAAGAGATTATAAAAACATTTTTCAATACTGGCTCTGTCATTTGTCAAGACGATTAATTTTAGGTTATTTTTAACCGACTTCATCAAAAAGGAGGAGGTTCTCAATCAGTCGGAATCAATTTTTTTTTATGTTTGTTCAACAATTACTAGAAAACGCCTTAACCGATTTGAAAAATTATTTTTTTGTTTGAAAGGGTATACTTTCCAGGTGGTCTATTATATTTCCAATTTGAATTTTTCAGTATATTTTCCATTTGAATTTTATCAAAATCGGTTGAGCTGAAAAATCAACGAAAATCTCAAAATTGTATACATCGATGATGTTTTCGTGTACTTCGATACCTCGCTGTCTCATTGGAGCAGTGCGTCTATTTTGCCTACCCATATTGTATATATAAAAAATACATCTACTTAAAAACTAAAAACACTAAAAATGAAATATAGGCTCAAATTTAATTCAATGAAGTCGGTTTTCTTTTTAGTTTTTAAAACGTAATTATTATGAGCGTTAATTTTATTTCCTGTCATTGACTACTACATTTTTATTATTATATTATATACTGCTGAACAACTCACACAGCACCATAATGCAATGTTTATACTATGGAATCCAAATAATAGAACACTAATAATAAATAAATGAATATTGGTGGACAACGCACACAACACCATCTAGCCTTAAATTAAGCATAGCTTTTATTATGGTAACCAAATGACTGATCAAATACTTATATATTTCTAAATACATACTTATGATATATTCTGTTAGTTTATTTAGTTTGTAGTTTTATTAGTTTAGTATTCTGTGGTGTTTGTTCTGTGTCTGGGTGTTATGTACTTATAACACCCAGACACAGAACAAACACCTGTATTTATCACACAAATGTTTATCCTGGGAGATAATCGAACCCTAAACCTACAGTGCAGAAGGCAGAGCTACTATCACCTGAGCTGACAGGCCAGTCAAAATATTACTCGCATACTTATGATACTTTATAAGTCAGCACTTGCAGACATCGTCATTAGGTGCTCAGGATTATAACTGGCCGCGTTTGGTGCACAGGCCAAGACTTGACAAAGAGGACACTATCAGAACTTACCAACTGGATGCAAGATTCTAGATATTTATTTGCATAAATAAGTGTTCAAGCAGTGGCTGACCTGTCAGCTCAGTTGGTGGTAGCTCTGAATTCTGCGCTGTAGATTGAGGGTTCGATTCCCTCCCAGAATAAACAATTGTGTGTTAAATATAGGTGTTTGTCCCATGTCTGAGTGTTATAAAGTATCTTATGTATGTATTTAAAACTATTTTTATTTGATTTTATTTGGGAGAACAAACAGAAGTAAATTATGATGTTGTTGTTTGTTGTTTTTAGCCCGTACTGTCCCACTGCTGGGCAAAGGCCTCCCCTCGAGTTTTCCATTGATTTCGGTCCAACGCCATTGTCTGCCACCGACAGTCGCTAAATGTGTCTAAATTATAATATTACTAAATAATTAAATAAATAAATAATAATAAATAAATAATGCCGGACATTTCACACAGCATCATCTGGCCCCAAAGTAAGCAGAGCTTGTGTTATGGGTACCACATGACTGATATACTACTTATATACTGATACTTTTTTGTAAACACATACTTATTATAAATAGAAACACCCAGACCCGAGACAAATACTTGCAGATCATACAAACATTTGTCCCGCGGCGGGAATCAAACCCGCAACCTGCTGCGTCTCAACCGGACCTAAGCCCACTGCGCTACAGAGGTCGTCAAGTTTATGATAATGCTTAATCCAAAGAAGTCTCCTTAAAATGAAGAAATTAGTAGACATTTTTAAACAATAAAAGGAAAATAAACTTAAAACATACTGATACAAATAATTACGTTATAAAAATTAAAAATAAAACCGACTTCATTGAATGAAATTTGAGCCTATTAAATCAAGTCAAAGTCAAGTCAAGTCAAAAGATGCTTTATTCAATACAATCACAAGTATCACTTTGAAACGTCTTACATACTAGGAGTATTTAGGTGCAAATAATTCATCCTAACCCAAGCACGAGAAGAATCGACAAGAAACTCGACTTGGTCCTAGCGCTTTTTTACATGATCCATCTTATAACTACCTAAACTACGAAATACTAATACAGGAGAGTTTATACATTTCATGTTTGTCGGTTAACTTTCTGATGGCAGAGCGACATGAGGCCATGCATTTTTATCAATAATATAGTCATTTATATTATAATAAGCTTTCTTCAAAAGACTACCTTTTATGTATGCTTTAAATTTCTTAATAGGTAGTTTAGTAGCATTTTCAGGAAGCTTATTATAGAAGCGCACCGTGTTCCCCATAAAGGACTAGGGATGTATAATTAAGGTCTATTCCTAGTGTTGATTCTATAAAGGTCACTATTTTGCTGAATCCCATCTCTATTTTTATGTGAATTTTCATATATTGTGAAGCTATTGTGAGAATATTAATTATAATAATTAATATATATATTAATATTGAATATTTCTCTCAAAGATTCTCGTGGTTTCATTTTATAATTGGCACGTATTGCCCTTTTTTGAATTACAAATATCTTACCATAATCAGCTGCTTTCCCCCAGAGAATGATGCCGTATGTCATAACACTATGGAAGTAACTGAAATAAACTAGTCTAGCTGTAGTTTCATCACTGAGCCACCGTATCGCACGAACTACATATGCAGCGGAACTAAGCCTACCAGCAAGTGTTTCAATTTGTGGCCCCTACTGTTGTTTTGCATCAATACTAAGACCTAGGAAGATCGTGGAATCTACAAGATTATTTGCACAAAATTAACAAGCACATCATCTCCAATTGAATCTACATGTGCACGCGAAGACCTTATACGCGAAATTAGCGAAAGATCAGCCAGGCAGAAAAACATCATTATTATTGGCATTGCTGAATCACATGGTTCCGAAGTAGCAGATAGACGCTCATATGATGAAAATGAAGCATTAAAAGTAATAAACCTGACTACCAAACATGCTCATTCTATATTTAAGACATCGAGACTAGGTAAATACAATCCAGACGCGAGTCGCCCCATAAAAGTGTATTTAGGCTCTGCTGCTATCACAAAAGAGGTACTCAGAAATAAAGACAAGGTTATTCACAAAACCATCAAAGTATACTCGGATCAAACTCCAGCCCAACAATCGCACATGAGAGATTTAAAAAAGGAGCTTATAAATAGACAGGAGAATGGTGAAAGGGAGCTATCTATAAAATACGTAAAAGGATGCTCTAAAATTGTCATCTTTGCAAAAAACGAATAACCCTACCGCAACAACAACAAACTAATGTGGTCAGTGAAAAACAACACGGCCAGGTAATAACGTACCAAGTTATAAAGACATACGACACCCCTAAAACATTATACACATCAATGAATTTCTTCTACACCAATATCAGACGTATTATTAGACCTGGAAAACTCGATGAACTCAAATGTATTATCAAATCACAACATACATCTTATTATGATAACTGAATCATGGATCAAACCAGAAGAAGAAGCTGGTAGAATACAAATACCCAACTATACCCATTATTACAATCATAGAACTGATAAAATAGGGAGCGGTACATCCATTTTCATCTACAATGACTTAGAACACAGCCTCAGCGTGGAAAAGTACATAAATGGTAACAACTACTTGTGGATTACCCTCAACAAACTAAAACTCGATATTGGACTTATATACAAGCCAGGAGACACTAATATGAAAAACTTTCTGCAAGACTTTGAGTCACAAATACAACATAGAAAAAGAACATTCGTTTTTGGTGACTTCAACTTAAACCTACTTCAAACCGAGCGACACACAAACAAATTTATTAACGTAATACGAGAAGCTGGCTATTCAATTTTAAACAAAGTAGAAGAAGAATCCGCGACCCGTTCTACAGCCACGAAGAAATCGATTCTGGACCACGTCATTTCTAATCTGAAAGACAGAAGTTTCTATTTTGGTATACATGACTCGTCTCTTTCAAACCACAAGCATATACTCCTCAGAATGAAAAAGATTAAGCCAGAGCCCCCACAACGAGTTAAATATGAAGCCATTGATTATGACTTATTGTTGAAGAACAGCGAAAAGGAGTTTTACAAAAATAATATATACATGTATTCTGAACTTGATATGTCTATTAAAACCATTTTGAGGCTAAGTAAGATTAACAAAACCGAAATTCAAAACCCGCCGCAAAAAGATTGGATCAACAAAACCATAATAAATCACATAAATAATAGAAATATTCTCTGGCAAAAATTTTAACACAACTCAAATGACAAAGAGTTACAAAAGCAATTCAATAAAACAAGAAACGATGTAACTGAACTGATATCTAAAACCAAAAGTAGCTACTATTACGACTCCTTTAACAAATGTAAAAACAACCCAAAAAGAATGTGGAGACTCATTGATACTATATCTAAAAACAAAATAAACGCTGATTCTGTTCCGCCGAAACTTGAAACTGAAGGAGGTCTAATTACAGACGGCAGCAGCATATGCGAAGTACTTAATATTTTTTTTGTAACTATTGGACCGTACCTAGCAAACAAAATACCGCTTAATCTCACTAACAACAACCTGTGCATAGTCAATAACACATATATCTAGTTATCGACACTCAATAAATGTAGTGACGATGAAGTTTCAAAAATAATTGATCAACTCGACCCTAACTCCAGTTCCGGAATAGACGGTATTTCCACTAAGGCACTTAAATGTATCAAACCTCATATTCTCTCAGAACTTACACGGTGCATAAACTATTGCTTTGAAAGTGGAGTATTTCCAGATGAACTAAAAACTGCTAAAGTTACCCCTATTTATAAATCTGGTAAGAAAACCGATCCTAGTAACTACCGTCCGATCTCCGTCTTACCAGTGATATCTAAAATATACGAAAAGATAATGCATAATCGCTTGAACAATTACTTAACGCAAATAAATTTTCTATCGGATCGCCAGTACGGTTTTAGGCCAAAATCGAACACCTTATCCGCCACAATTGATCTAATTTTAATAATAAAACCTTTATTTCCGAAATTTTACAAGAAAATTTTAAATTAATACTAAAAGAAACACTGTTACAATAAAATGTCTCTTGTTTCGGTGTGCCTTACGGCAAAGGCCTCCTCCAACTCCTTCCATTGTTGCCTGTCTGCCGCGACTCTAGTCCATAGGGGTCCTAATGTCATTTTTAGGTCATCCTCCCATCTTCTTGCTTTACGACCTCGAGTTCTAGCTCCATCCCTAGGGTACCAGATTGTCACCTGTTTACTCCATTTCTCCTTTAAGCAACGGAGCATATGTCCAGTCCACCTCCATTTAAGTTGGTCAATACGCGACAGTATGTCCGTTACTTTGGTTTTGTTTCTGTTGTCTGTACTTCTTACTTTGTCCAATAGTTTCAAACCTAGCATGCTCCTCTCCATGCCTCTCTGGCACCCTGCTAGTTTGTCCCTATGTCGCTTTGTCAAAGCCCATGTTTCAGCCATATGTGATGCATGGCAGTATACAGGTGTCAAAAGTCTTTTTCTTGATCTTCATGGATAGTTTCTTGCTTTTCGTGATTTCTTTCAAAGCCCAATACTTTTTCCATCCTGTTGCAATTCTTTTGTCTATTTCTTTGGATGTCTGGTCATTTGGCGATATTATCTGATCCAGATACACATATCCTTCCACATATTCAAGTTTCTATCCGTTGATGGTTATGTCTACGGGAACTGCGTTTGTCATCATTTTAGTTTTACTTATGTTAATTTCTAGACCTACTTCTCTGCTTCTCTCTACTAGGGATTGTGTCATAGATTCCAGTAGTAGTGTGTCTTCTTCCATTATAACCAGGTCGTCTGCAAATCTTAAATGGCTTAATCTCGCTCCATTTATGATTAGTCCAAGATGTTCCCATTTAAGTTTTCTGAACATTTGTTCCAGCACTGCTGTAAATAGCTTTGATGAGAGTGGGTCACCTTGCCTGACTCCCCTGTTGATTGGAAAAACATCTCCTGTAGACTCAAGCCTGATACAAGCTTTGCTCCCTCTGTAGATGTTTTTGATGATGTTTATGTAAGTGTTTTGAATTCCTTGTTCTTTAAGACTTTGCCATAAGGATTCATGTTTTAGGCTGTCAAAGGCCTTGGAATAATCTATAAAGGCCAGGTAAATGGTTTTGTTGTATTCGTTGTATTTTTGTAAGAGCTGTTTTATTGTATGTATGTGATCAATCGTACTGAAGTCTTTTCGGAATCCTGCTTGCTCCACTGGTTGATTTTCTTCGAGCCTGACTGATATTCTGTCCAAAATTACTTTTGCAAAAACTTTATATACATTTGAAATGAGGGATATGGGTCTGTAATTTCCTATATCATCTTTTGGGCCTTTCTTGTGTAGGAGTATTATGTGTGATTCTGCCCATTGGCTTGGGATGATGCTAGTATTTAAAGTCTCATTAAAAAATTTCGTTAATATTGGACTTAGTTCTTTGATTGTTCCTCTCATTAGTTCGTTTGTTATTCTACCTGGGCCGGGGGCTTTTTCCGTCTTTTGACTTCTTATAGCTTCTGGTATTTCTGGTATATCTTCATTGTCTTCAGTTGTCGAAAGACATTCCGTTGTCGTTTGATTTGGTTCGTGATACAGTAAGCGACAATAGTCTGTAGCTATATTTTGGATTTTGCTGCGAGAAGTTTTTTGGATTTTGTTGTAAGGTTTTTGTCTCTTAACTTTGGTATCCATTCTTTCTCTTTTTCTCGAAGTTCCTTTAGCGCTTTTCTTGTGCCTCCCGTTCTAATGATGTGATTTTCTAGAGTTTTGGTTTTTCTTTTTTCTTTTTCCTTTCTCATATTTTCGCGAATATCTTTGCTAAGTTTAGAGATTTCTTTTTGGTTTTCTTTTTTATTCTTTTTTACTATTAGATTTCTTCTGTTTTCAATTTGTTTTAAAGTTTTTTCGCTAAGATAGGGTTCGTTTTTCTTACTTATTTGTTTTCTTGCATGTTCTTTGAGTTTGTTTTCTATTCTTTTGTACTTATCGTTTATATTCATATCTGAGGTGATAACTTCCATCAGGTCTTCTGTGTTTTCGTTTATGGGTAGGTAGTTTATTTGAACTGCTTTTGGTCTAGGATTTTTTGTTACGTTTTCGTTAAGGCAGCTACGAACCATACGACGGTTAGTATTGAAGTTTAGGTTTTGTATAATATTCGTAACCTTGAATGATTTAGCTTTGTTGGTTATTATGTAGTCAATTTCGTTTCTAGTGTTGCCATCTGGAGAAATCCAGGATCATTTGTTTTTGGGTTTTTTTCGGAAAACAGTGTTTAGAGGTGTCAAGTTGTTCTCGAGCAGAAATTCTACTAATTTTTCTCCATTTTTGCTTCTTTTTCCTCTTCCGTATTTTCCTATAATATGTTCTTCCCCAGGTAGTTGAACGCCTACTTGAGCATTAAAATCACCCATGAGCATAATATTGTTTTCCGAATATTTTTCAACAACGTCACTTAGTTTGTCGTAAAAAATATCTAAGTCCGTTTTTGTCGCTTTTTCTGTTGGGGAGTAGACTTGAATGATTGTCCAGGTTTTCGAATATTTTGGTAATTTTATATGAATGACTGCTAATCTATCTGTTATTCCTTCAAACCCAATGATCTGATTTTTGAGTCTTGGTTTTACCAAAAATCCTACACCTCGTTGTCCAGCAATTTCTCCTTTGTAGTACATGATAAAATTTCTTCTCTCTTCTATCCCTTCCCCTAATCTTCGCATCTCGCTTATGCCCAAAATGTCCCACTTGATGTTTTTGATAGCTAATTCTAATTCTAACAAACTTTCTGATGTTCTTAAGGTTCGTGTGTTTAGTGTACATACATATAGAATCTCTTGTTTTCTCTTTTTCGTGTTGGATTTAGTTGGCAGATTTTTTGGAGGGTTTTGGTCGACTTCCCCCACGGTGACCAGCCGGCTTGGGGGTTGATTTATTGAAGTTACGTTTATATTTATTGTTGTGTCTGTTGGTGGTTGATTGATGTAATTACTAAAATAAAAACAAATATTGATGCAAAAAAACTTGGAATAGGAATCTTCGTAGATCTAAAAAAGGCATTCGATACAGTGAGCCACATACTTCTAATGAATAAACTTTCTAAAATAGGAATCACTGATAAAGCACTGCAGGTTTTTGCTAGTTACCTGGAAAATCGACATCAAATAGTTAAGATAGGGCAATACCAGAGCTCCTCTCAACCTATCACATATGGCGTCCCCCAAGGTTCCA
This sequence comes from Lampropteryx suffumata, assembly GCA_948098915.1. Taxonomy (NCBI): domain Eukaryota; kingdom Metazoa; phylum Arthropoda; class Insecta; order Lepidoptera; family Geometridae; genus Lampropteryx; species Lampropteryx suffumata. The sequence goes on along the minus strand of OX402561.1, from coordinate 1,690,809 downwards.
TCTTGGGGCCACTTCTTTTCTTGATTTACGTCAATGACATCAGTGAACTGAAATGATGTGGTGAAATATTGCTTTACGCGGATGACACTTGCATATTCTATTTCGGACATTCAATGGAAGAAATCATGCCACGAGAACAAACTGATTTGAATACATTAAACAACTGGTTTCAGAGTAACTTATTAACTATAAATACATCCAAGACATCTTACCATGATATTCAAAGCTAAAAATAAGATCATCGGCAACTACTCTCCACTAACTATTGACACTATTAATATAAAAGAGGTAACAGAAGAAAAATATCTAGGCCTTACACTAGACGGAGGCCTCTCATCGAAGGCTTATATAGCAAAAGTAAGATCAAAACTGTCATCCTTACTAGGTTCAATGTATGGGTGTGTGCGATGTTTTCCGCGTCCAGTACGGTACACTGTCTATTTTACGCTAGTAAAACCGCACCTGGACTACCTTGTTGAAATATGGGGCAGTGCCAGTAAAACTACGCTTAAAGATCTACAGATAAGTCAAAATAAAATAATAAAACTTCTATTCAACTACGATTTCTAACACCTACGGAAAACTTATACCGAGAAACTAAAATTATGAACATGTACCAAACATACTATTTTAATACCTGTAAATTGATTAAAAAAATTATAGACGGAAAAACACAGACACACATTACCTTCAAAACAAATAGACAAAAGAGAAAACGTGTACTCCGTAACGCTGACAACATTTACATTTCCATAGTTCTTACGAATTATGGCAAGAAGAGCATATGTTTTGAAGGCGCTAAATTATTTAATAGCTTACCAAAAGAAATTAAAAACTCTAAAAGTGCTAGTTGTTTTAAGAGCAAACTAAAATCGTACATAATTTCAAAACTTTCAATCCGGCCCTGTACTTGCATTATCGGGTGACATTAGTCACCGAGCGGGTGCCACCATCCTTCGCTCGGCAAGCGCATTTCATGTTTGCATATATTTCTAAGTACCCGCTCTAATATCATTATTAGAAAACACTTGACTCATCTATGCTATTACCTACGTTTATGACAATACTATTATGCTAAACATAAAAAACACAAAACTCCTTTTCAATTTTCTGTTCTTGCCCAGTATCTAAAAATGTACCTACTGCAACTTGAAGTGCTTTGGTATAAATCGCATTCTAATTAATTAAAAAGTTACTAATGCTCTGCATGCTCACTGTATAGCTTTTAAGTTAACTATTATATTAGTTTTGTAATATCTCATTAAGTGAAATGTAAATTTCTTTTGAGAATCTTTTGAGAATCTTTAAACAGAATTGCCTTTCCATTCGACACAGACGACCTCTGTGGCGCAGTGGGCTTAGGTCCGGCTGAGACGCAAAAGGTTGCGGGTTCGATTCCGGCCGCGGGACAAATGTCTGTATGATCTGCAAGTATTTGTCTCGGGTCTGGGTGTTTTTATGTATAATATGTAAGTATTTATAAAGTATATACGTAGTATATCAGTCATGTGGTACCCATAACACAAGATCTGCTTACTTTGGGGCCAGATGGTGCTGTGTGAAATGTCCGGTATTATTATTATTATTCATTTCAATGTCTATGAATAACATTTGGCAAAGTGAATTTGATACATTCAGTTTTTTTTTAATTAAGCAAAAGATTATTTATAGTGAACCAGTTAAGAACTAATGATAATGATTCATTTACGTTATCACAAATACTGGTTTTACAAAAAACGGGGTTTTAAAAAAGGGCTTAGTATCAAACCCTGAGGTACCCCTATATCAATAATTAATCCTGGAGACCTCTCACCACCCACGTCTACTTTCTGGACTCTATTGGATAGATAAGACTGTATGAGCTCAAACGCCCGGTTTTTAATGCCATAATATTTTATCTTTGTGATTAGGGTTGCATGACTCACACAGTCAAAGGCCTAAGATAAATCGCAGAATACCCCAACTGCATCCTGTGACTTCTTCCAGGCCTCAAATATATGCTTTAAGAGCGCTATACCTGCATCGGCTGTTAATCGACCTTTAGTAAATCCGTATTGATTACTTTGTAGTAGGCCGTTAACGTTAAAGTGATATAATAACTGACTAAGAATTATTTTTTCAAAGATTTTACTTAACGCAGGTAATATCGATATTGTTCTTTAATTAGCTAGATCACTTCCACTTCCAGACTTAAACATAGGAATTTACTGTGTTTCATAAGATCGGAAAAAACTCCCTCGTCGATACATCTATTAAAAATATAAGCTAAACATGGTGCAATATCTAAGATAATGACACCCAGCACCTTTGTAGACATTCCCCAAAGATCTTCTGTATTTTTATATTAATTAACTTGAATGCTTTTACAATACTAGCCTCGTTAATATAGCTAAAACTAAACTCATTCTTACATTTTGCAACACTAGATTCTTATAGAACGGAAGCTCTGGAGGCTGAAGAGTTTAACGATTTGGTCACAATATTTGGTATATCTGAGAAAAAACTATCAAATGTATTCGCAACATCCTGCTTCTTTGTCAAAATTGTACCATTTATATTTAATTTGAACTGTATATTGAGAGCCCTTGATTTACTTGTTTCATTATTAATGAATTTCCAGGTTGCTTTTATTTTATTTGTAGAATTTTCTATTCTTTAAAACAGTGATTTAGCCGCATGACAAACTTTTTTGAATACTTTTGAGTAGTTCTTAACATGTAAAATAAAAACTGGATCATCTAACATTGTCTCTCTGGAAGCATATAAATCGTACATTGTATTCCTAATTCTATAGATACCTGGTGTAGCCCAGTCCGCAAATCTAGTAAATTTTTTTACTTTGCATGTTTTTACTCTAAATATGTCAGCGTGGTATTTAATTATTAAGTTAAACAATGTGGTGAAAAGATCATCTGGATGATCGATGCATGGTACGAGGGAAACTTTGTGTTCAATTCTACTTTGGAATGTTTTGATGCGGCTCTCTGTGATAGGTCGGTAAGTAAAGTTCTGAGCTTCAACTATACGATCACAAGAAAAGGTAGCGCAGTGACCGTAATAGTCAGAACTAAAATGTTTTAGTACACACTTATGAACTGGTGTGCAACTGCAATAAATGTTATCAAGACAAGTGGCTGTTGTTAGTGTCACTCTTGTCGGTTTATCAAAAAAAGGACTTAAATTGAAACACTTAAATAAGTTTAAAAGTCTTTCAGATAAAGGATCAATCGGAATATTAGTATTAGTGTTATAAATTATTATAGTATTTTATAACCTATTAATATAAAAGCCCGAGGCCTACCCTTACGAACAAAGCGCTTTGATTCCACATTCGTAATGCGTCCAGCCAAGGATTGGAATGCTTTGACGTCGTCTTTTTTTTTCTGAAACCCAAAATCTAGGTCTTTACAAGTCTCGAGTAAATAGGTGTCTTCTAGATCTGCGTGCCCCATCGTCGGCCACTTCGTCGCTTAACATCAGGCGAGATCGTGGTCAAACGTAGGCTTATACATGATAAAAAAAAAATGCTTAGTTTCGGGCTAAATGGTGTTGTGTGCATTGTCCATCATTTTTTAAATTTAATTATTTAAGTATGACCAATTCTGAGTCGCTTTGGTTAAAGTATGTATGTAGTAAGGCACACAAAGAACCCATTTCCTTTTCAATATTCAAATGAGATGGTTCTTTATATTTTAAAAGAGATTTCCCCACTATGAATACGCTCATACTGAACCTTCTATTACCTGAATTTGAAATTCAAAGTAAGCAAAGATTAAACTTCCTAAAGTAGGTACATACTCGCTTTGTAAGGGGCTTTTCAGACGCATCACTTCGAAAGTTTTGAATCATAACCATGCGGGCTTAAAACTTGCGGTAGTCGTGGTTATCTGTGGTTATGCAATGTGAATTAAACTAGCAAGAAAAGACAAATTAATTACAGTAATGTAGGTGTGGTATTTTTTAGTGTATATTTAATAGAATTTAATGTTATTTAAACGGAAATCCTATAGCAGCTTGTGGATAAGAAATATAGTTACACCGAAGTAATGCAAAATGTATAAAGCATATCAAACAAAACATACGTAATTATTGGTTGTCAATTCATGTACATGTTGTATAGAAAATAGAGAGAAACGATGAAATCAAAGGAAAATGCTGCAATTATCACCTAATATCGATTTTAAGAACAGGTTTTGGTTTTATACTCCATAAAATCATAAAATAAAGAAAAACTTATTTCATCATAATCATCATCATTCAACCCGATTGCAACCACTGCTGGTTTTAAGTCTCTTCTTTATTACGCCACTATTTCCGGTACCTAGCAAGTCTCATCTGACTGTCTCAGTTAATATAAACCTTTGTAGGGTGGTCTGCCTTTTGACCACAACTCCGTTATAAACTTTGTCCATCTCCTGTCATCCCTTCTTGCCAAATGACACACCCATGTCCATTTGAATCTTGCGATCCACGACCTTGCGTTCAAAATTGTTATCAATAACATTATTATTCACAACCATTATACAAAACGAACCACAAGATGAAGGCAAAAAGCTAAACCTTGCGTGGTTGGAAAAAGACATGTCTAGATAAACCTTTAGGAATTTGTTTCGACATGAAACCGATTCTGTTCGCTGGCTCCACAACCAGTGTTTTGCATTCTTTAGCCGTTCTTAATGCATTCAAATAATACGTTCTAAATAATGGTATGCTATATAGAGGTAATAGCCAGCGCTGTCTGTAGTTCGCGAATAGACCATTCATTATGAACATTCTCATTTTTGAATCCAGCTGACTACATTAATAGACAAAGGTAAGGCATCACTTGTCGATTCTAGTACTTCTCTGTGTCTCGGGGTCTGCTTGTTACCTTTTTACGGTTAAACAACTTAACAGATCTTGATGAAATTTGGCAAGGAGTTAGATTGTTTTGGTCTGTCAGCTCAGTTGGTAGTAGCTTTGCTCTGCACTGTAGGTTGAGGGTTCGATTCCCTTCCAGTACAAACATTTTTGTGATTAACATAAGTGTTGGTTCTATGTCTGGGTGTTATAAAATATCATATGTATTTATATAAAAATATAAGTATTCTATCAGTCATCTGGTCGCCAATCATCTGGTCTGGTACAAGTTATGCTTAGTTTGGGGCTAGATGGTGTTGTGTGTTCACCAATATACACCAATATATATTTCTTATCTTAGAAAAGAACATAAACTGCTTTTATGTAGGTACCACGCGTACGATGCCGTAGGTACCAGCTATTAATAATATAAAAGGTAAGCAAATGAAGCGATTCAAGAAAGCATCCAACAAAGTACATTGTGTAAATGAGCTTTGTTACCTCTTGGTGGTTCTGCGTTCCTAGTATTAAATTATAATAAATTGGAATTTGCATCTAATTAGATGTTTTATACAGCGTCAAGTGATATAACTTGCTCAGAGGACCTGGGATATGAAAGAAACAAATAAATATTGTTTTATTCAATAAAATCACAAAAACCATTTTGAATCGTCTTCTTATATACTAGGTAAATCAAGTAGAATCCGGCAAGAAACTTGTCTGATCTTAACACTTTTTGTAAGATCCTAGCTAATTTTGCTACGGATGCCGAGTCGATTTCGATCCGTCTCAATTTTTTTATTATCAAAATAATCTGATACTTTGTAATATGCTTTATAAGTTTTGAAAATGAAATAAGGTCTTGCAGTATCTATACTATCCTTTCAGCCTAGTCAGCCAAATCCGGAGGAAACATTTTCAATACGCACGGAGCTAACTAACCACGGGTTTGCTTGCGATGTTTTTCTTTGCCGTTTTGAACCGTTTGAACCAACGACCCACGATCGGAAAGCAGTGCTACCACTACACAACCATTAGAGGATCTCGCTGAAAGTTCAAAGTTCATTTATTGCTTGAAGTACATTAATAGATGTAGTTATTATTAAATAGTAGATCAATGTATTGAAACTTTCTGAGATTACATACCTCAAAGCATTTTTTGGTAATACAGCCACAAATAAGAACAATTAGCGAACTGGATCCATTAGCAAGTTTAATACAAGTCTTTGTTTCAAACGAACTAAAAAGGGTAAAAACAACAATCGTTTTGCCAAAATTTTTGCAACGATTACGTTGCACAAATGAACGCAAGGTACACCTTTTATATGGTTCCCACTAACATGCATACGGTCCATCTGATGATCAGATAATCAGATAATCATTTATTGCATAATATTACCATCATAATTCAAATAAATTTAAACAATCAAGTAAAAGTCATGAATTTTAAATAATAAAAATTACGAGTGCACGACATTAATGTTAAACATACATTACCATTAGTCACATATCTTATCAATAATAATATAATTTATTAAGTAATAATATTTTTATTAATATGAATGATTGTATTCTGTTCAATTTTGTAAATAAATGTAGATATATTATAGTTTCTTATTTATCCAGTAGCTCATTCAGCTCATAAAACGCCTGCCCGAGGAGCCATATTTTTGTTTTGATTTAAAACTGGAGCGCCCAATACATGCTCTGGCAGCTTATTGTAAAAGCTTGGACCCATCACGTGGGTCAATTTGTCAGATTTAGCGAGTTTGCGAGACACAGTTGCGAGTTTGTGAGCACCGCGAGTATTTACCTCTCGGGTTATACTCGTGTTCATCTGTTAATCTGTTGATATAGAAGTCTTTAGACGTCGTAGACGCTTGCAATACAAAAGACGAAGGTACATCCATATATACATACTATAAATATAAAGTCGTGTCTCTGTCTTGTTACCTTTTCACGGTTAAACGGCTAAAGGGATGCTAATGAAATTGGTAAGGTAGGGAGATGATGTTTTAGGGGCAGACAAAGCTAACGTTCTATGTAGGGACAACGTTTGCTTATAATAATAATAACAATTATTATCAGGCAACAAATAATTGTACTTTTAGGTAACAAACATATTAGCCTATAGATAAATACCTAAAAACCAACATATATAATAATAATAATAATACCGGACATTTCACATTTGGCCCCAAAGAAGGCAGAGCTTGTGTTATGGGTATCACATGACTGATATACTACTTATATAATTTTTTTTTTGTAAATACTTATATATTTTACATAAAAACACCCAGACCCGAGACAAATACTTGCAGAATCCGGTGTCCACGAGAGCCAATTCGTTGGCACTCTCACCATAAACGAATTGAAATTCACATTACAATGAGATTCCAATTCCACCACTCCCTTGTATTATGGAGCTTGTTTTATATATTTTGCCACATTTGCGCAGAAATGTCACTTTCTGCGATTACGTTGCCTTCTTCGCTCTTGTTTGATTAAATCAATCCTTATACTTTTCCACTGCTGAGGTTGACTTATTTCAATTATTTCTAATTACTCATTGTTTCCATATAACAGGTAATTTTCTGAGGGTACGCTATTAAATAAACTTAACCATGATAAACTCTTTGATTAATAATTTCTTATTTACAAAACTAATAATTGAGATGAATACATTCAAAATTGCAAAATATTTCACTAATGAGCTGGTAGGATGTAATTTGAAATGAAATGGAATGAGATTGTTATTTCCGAGGAGACAGCACACGCGACGTGTCTACAACAATTTAAGCTGAAACTCGGGAAATTATTATTTTGTTACACAACAAGATATATTAAAAGTTGGGAGCGCGGCGGAGTGTTTGTTTTCCGCGTTCTTCTTGAAGATTTTAATAAAAGGACGTTATGATAACAAAGTGAAAAGAATAATCAAATAAATTTCTCTTTTCTCTTATTTGTATCACTTGAAAGCTTTTTATGTAAGTTGAAGGCAACAGACTATAATGTCAATATTGTTATTGGTTATAGCTTACACCTAGTTTTCACTATAAAATGTTTTACAAGGGATGTGTAGATGTTTACAATAATTTGTGATTTTTCTTTTTCCTGATATTTTTACGATCTACTCGCAAAGTCGTTTCTCCCGTGATCTTACAACTGTGCCGAATTGTGCTGTGGGAAAAAAGTTAATCTCGCTAATCATGGTAGATACCGTTTATGATAAAAATAATAATGTCAATAATTTTGTAGTATCATAAAAACTTGTACAAAACAAAGTAGATAGCTGATTCAGGTGTGATTTTTTAAAATACAATACATATCTAATGGTTCTCCCGCTCCCGCCCGCTTTTCAATTGCGGGCGTGAGGGAGGCTGGATGCATCTGTATTGTCTCTATCTCATTAGGAATATATTGTCGGAATAGTACTAAATATTTGCTCATCTGTTTAAGCATCTACTAAGAGCTCCCTAAGCCACGGGTTTCCTTACAATGTTTATCTCCACTGTTTGAGAGCACTGGCACTAAAGACATACATTTTTTGAAAGTATTTTTTTTGGTGCTCATTCTGGTTAAAACCTACGGCATTTAGATCTGAAGGGGAACCCCCAGCGCTAGCCTGAAGAGTATTTCTATTTTTTTTATTAATTCATAATTATAGAATCATTAAAGTCGTGTTCTGTAATCCAAAATAAAACTATAGTTCAGATCCTATATTAGGCACAGATTTTAGATTTTTAGTTTTTGACAGCAATTTCATTTTCAATCATTTAGCCAAGTGCATGTTACCATGCGAAGTGGATACTTCCAAAGTCAGTATGGATAAGATTGACTATTAATCAGGTCCTAAACCAATTCAATGCCATCTAGTTAGAAAAACTAAAAAAAATATAAGTAAAGCTTTTTGATTTTTTTAAGGTTTACAAATCGGGATATTACTCGAATTCAAGACATCAAGGGGAAAAAAAAAACAAGTTTCCCCAAAGCTGTTTAGCGGGTAGGGGGGACACTGACCTCTACCAAAAATACCCACTTTAAAACTTAATATTTATCAAACAAATATCTCTATCCAAAAACTATTAGAAACCTCGTACCTTTTCAACAATATGTCACACTAAACTATCAGAAAAACTGCTTATTTCTCGATTTAAGCATACCAAGTGTACTTAAGAAGCTTCTGAGGCGCACTCTTATCCTTTTACCCTGCTGGTTCAATATAAGACATGATAAGAAGAATCTATGTTTAAGTTCTGTTCTGAAACAGGCCTGAGTAAATAATATAAATACCAATGAAATGACGTCACGTGCGGAATACTAATTACTGTGTATATCGCGGGTATATGCCAAATGTAATCTTAGGACATGCCTCCTGTTAAATTCGTAAGCATGTTTGTTTGTTGTAGGTGCATACCTACTGAATTCAGGAGGAGGAGGCCTTACCGAAAGAGGGATTCCTACCCACAACTAAGAATTTAAAATATTGGCGCGGGCCCCGCGTACCCTGGCGCGTGCCTCGGGCCGCCAACGCCATTTCCGTCCTCACCGGGGCGTAATCTATTCGCGAGTGGGATGACTTGCTTGATGCACGAGTGCAAGAGGATGCTTGAAGTGTGGGCTAGGAAATCTATCATAAGTTTCTAGCATAGATTGAAAATACTATAAATAAAATAATTAATAATTAATAATGCACATTTCACACAACATCATGGGTACCACAGCTTGTGTTATGGGGACATGACTGATATACTGCATACATTCTATTTTTTTAAATAATTACATATTATACATAGAAACACCCAAACCCGAGACAAATACTTGCGGATCATACAAACACTTGTCTTGCGGCGGGAATCGAACCCGCTACCATCTGTGTCTCAGCCAAGCTTTGTCCCACTGCGCCACAGAGTTTGTCTTATAATCTTCTTCATTCTTTCTTCTTTTCTTCCTATAATAACAACTGTCTTGTTGACAATTTTGCCAGAGTCAAGTGATTGTTTGGTTATAAAGTCTTAGTCGATCGCCATTGTCTATTCTAAGCGTCATCGCGGACTGGCCGACTAGAACTTTCTAGGGATTTCTCGTCGTTCAATTCACATTGCAACATATAATACACTTATAAATAAATTGTCCATACTTATGCTATGAAGTCACAATTTAATTTATAAATTCTCCGCTAAGATTACTTAATAAAACATGCAATAACGAGAAAAATAATCAATTTAGAGGTGCTATGTTACATCATGAAATGACAAACGAAGAATCTTTATTTCATTATAATTTCTAAAATATTGATTATTTTTTATTTATTATAACTTTTTGACACATACAATTGAGAATTGATGAAATAATCTGTAAATAATATTGACCATTTATTTAAAACGCACCTGCCTGGCGAGGGCGTTGCAGTGCCACTGTCAACATCGGCTCCGTGTTTTTATCGCCAATTTAATTACAACAACACAAGTTATAGTGAAACAAATAGTTAAAAACGTGTAATAAGTGCTCAAAGTATATGGGCCAAGTGAAAACAAAAACAATAAACTAGTAAAACAGTGCAAAAATAGTGATAACAACATTCGCAAAGAAAGTGACTTTTTGATCAAATATTGGAACTATTGACGTATTGTGAGACTTTGTAAAGCAACGGACTAACAGTGGTAACGAAGTAAATGAACATCAGCCTTAGAATTGCGTTGTATGATAATTTAGTGAAAATACTGAGTGGCAGATAACATAACCTATAACAAATGAGTCATTGAATTCGGCACTATCCGCTTTAGAACTCAGAAGCTACTGTATACTAACTCCATCTACCAGAAAAGGTTAGTACTACCTACACCTTGGGTAACCGACCACTCTACCCGATCGATTCGATTCGTGCACGAAGTTCCTGGAAGTGATAATAGAGGGCACTACCCGGCTAACTCCATCTATCAGAAACAGTTAGTACTACCTACACCTTGTGTAACCGACCACACTTCCTAATCGATTCGATCTGTGCACGAAGTTCATTGAAGTAAAAATAGAGGGCACTACCTGTACCAAAACAAAACAAAGCCAATACATTTTAATAACTCTTCTACATATTGGCGCAGGAAATGTCTGAGATAATGGCGGCACTACGTGCGATCCAAAAGGATCTTGACGAACAGAGAAAATTGATAAACAAAACGGCCGAAGAGGTGACAGACAAGGTAACAGTTAACATCAACAAAATATTTGAAGAAAAAATTCTAATTCTAGAAGAAAAGCATGAAAATCTTAAGTTACGGGTGGAAAATCAAGAAAATAGAATATACCACTTAGAGAAACATGCAAGGCAACGCAATCTAGTATTCTTTGGGCTGCCAGAAGACGAAAAATCATATCATAGTATGGAAAACAACATAACAGAATTTATAAATAAATATTTCCCGTTCAAAATAGACTGTACAGACCTAGAAGCCACAAGAAGAATAGGAAAAAAGACCGAAAAGCCACGGCCTGTAGTAGTTACCTTTGCAACACTGGGAAAGAAGATTAGTATCCTCAAAAACAAAGAAGCTCTAAAAGGAACACCATATTATGTAAAAGAGGACTACCCTCCATCAGTCCTACAAACAAGAAAAGAGCTGCAAGAGCGAGTAAATGCTGAAAGGGAAAAGGGTAATATAGCTATAATCAAATATGACAAGCTTGTCATATTAAAGAACACACCCAAAAATTATAAAAACAACAAAAGAAGCCTCCCGAACTCGCCGGAAAATGCCTCAAACAGTTTTGCCCAGCAAACACCCCATGCAAATAAAAAGAATAAAATTCTACCTACCCTAACAAGGGAAAGGTCTTCGAGTTTGCCTGAAAATATAATAAAACCGGGCATTTTAAACTACCTGACAAGCAAGAACAACAATAACAACACAAACAAAGAACAAAACGCCACTAAAGCATAGCAACGAGCACTTCAACCCCTCCCGAAAAACCACAAAGAAGAACATACAACAACACACAAAGCACATCTTCCAAGCCGGCTGGTCACCGTGGAAGAACAAGACCAAAACCCTCCAGTACAACCACAAAACCTTAAAGCCACCAAACAGAACAAAGAATATAGGAATTATATAAAAATAGGAACCTACAATGTCAGGTCCCTGGCATCAACGGAACGATACATAGAACTTACTAATGCACTTGAAAATATAAACTGCGATATACTAGGACTCTCAGAAATTAGAAGAATGGGGTGCCACATGGAAGAAGATTCAAATTACATCTTCTGTCACATCGGGGAAACAAAAGGCCTATACGGGGTCGGATTCCTCATAAAAAAGATATGGAAAAACAATATCAGAAATTTCACAGGCATTTCTGAGAGAGTAGCGCTATTACAATTAAAACTTGAAAAATTAAACATCTCTATAATTCAGGCATATGCACCGACAGAAAGATCCAGTGAAGATGATATCCAAAAGTTTTACTCTGACCTTAAAAGAGCTCATACAATAGCCGACGAGAAATTCCTCGTAATGGGAGACTTCAATGCGAAAATTGGACAACCCCGAGAAGGTGAAAAACTCATCATGGGAAGTTATGGCCTAGGTCAAAGAAACGAAAGAGGAGAACGCCTATTAAATTATGCATTCGAGTATAAGTTAGCAATAATTAACACATACTTTAAGAAAAAACCCAGTAGTAGATGGACTTGGAAGTCACCAGACGAAAGCGTCAAAAACGAAATCGACTACATTATGACAAATATCCCTAAATTAGTCCGGAAATATGAAGTTCTTAAAAATGTAAAATTTCAAACAGATCATAGGCTAATAAGAACAGCACTCAACTTGGGGCAACCAAAAAGGAGCAGGAAAACCTTCAAACCACTACCTAAAATCCCTAAGACTGACGACGAAATAACACATTACAAAAATAACCTTAAATCGTGCATCGAGAACAATCTACAAAAAACCACAAGCGTACAATCTTACTACGACGAACTAGAAAAGGCCATACTATATAGCCTAAGCCACGAAGATAGCCATAGAAAAGGAAAAAAGCACAATATATTAAGTGGAGATACAATAGATTTAATAAACAAACGAAGTGAACTAACATTAAAAAAGAATAAGGATTCAAACGCAAAGAAAGAACTGAGCAAACTATACAAAGAAACCAGCAAAGCGATCAGAAGGGATTATAGCGAGCATAGACGAAGAATAATAACAGAAAATTTAAACAAATTTAGAAGCACAAAGAGGTCATTCAAAGAATTGAATTCACGCAAAATGTGGATACAAAAACTAAAAGGCCAAAAAACAGAAACCAATACGAGACAGGATATCATACACGAAGCAACCACTTTTTATCAAAAATTATATAAACGAAGAGAAAACAATACCGTAACGAAGGACTCACATCAGTCTGGTAGCATACAAGCATTTACACCCATAGAAGAAATAGACATATACCTACAGTTGAAACAAGCAAAATCAGACAAGAGCCCAGGTCCCGATGGAATAACCAACGAAGCCTTGAAACTAGGCGCACCAATTCTACTGACCCCCCTTACAACATTATTCAACCTGATACTGGAAACCGAAATAGTGCCAATTCAATGGTGTACATCGGACATCATACTACTACATAAAAAAGGGAACCCATTTGACATCAATAACTATAGACCAATCAGCTTACTAGCAAATATATACAAAATTTTTTCATCACTACTTCTAAAACGCATAACACAAGACATTGATAGTGCTCAACCCATAGAACAAGCAGGATTCCGCTCTAGCTTTAGTACGCTAGATCACTTACAGGCACTAGAACAAGTCATGGAAAAATATGAAGAATTTAACAAGCCACTATACCTTGGGTTCATTGACTACAGCAAAGCGTTCGACAGCATCAGCCATAGTTCTATATGGGAGGCACTAAACACCCTAAACATCAATCCAAAATACATAAATATTTTAAAACATATATATAACAATAGTACAAGCAAAGTCAAATTAGAGTCAAGAGGAGCAACAATAAAAATCGAAAGGGGAGTCAGACAAGGTGACCCATTGTCACCTAAAATATTTATTGCTGTCTTAGAAAACATATTTCAAAAGATAGACTGGAAAACAAAAGGTATCAACATTAACAATTGCTATTTAAATCATTTAAGATTCGCTGATGACATAGTCATAATGTCAGAAACTTCAAAAGACCTCCGAGAAATGCTATGCTCACTTGATAAAGTAAGCTTGAACGTAGGATTAGAAATGAATGCTAGTAAAACCAAAATAATGACAAACAGCGATGAAAGGCCCATTAACGTAAGGGAAAATACAATAGAATATGTCAAAAACTACATCTATCTGGGTAAACAAGTATCATTTAAGAAAACAAACAACGAAGACGAAGTTGAAAGGAGAGCTAGTATAACATGGAAGAAATTCTGGTCACTCAAAGAAATCTTAAAAGGAGACTACACAATATCGATGAAGAAAACCGTTTTAGATACCTGTATACTGCCCTGCCTGCTGTACGGATGCCAAACTTGGGTGTTCACGACAAGAGCTAAATACAAGATAGAAACAACACAAAAGGCCATGGAGAGAAGTATATTGAACGTAAGGAAAATACACAAAGTCAGAAGTGAAGTTATAAGACAAAAAACAAAGGTAACCGATGCTCTCACGCAAGCTCTAAAACTAAAATGGCAATGGGCTGGCCACGTAGCACGATATAAGGACGGCAGGTGGACAGCCAAAACTACAAAGTGGAAAGGGCCCACAGGGAAAAGAAAAGCAGGCAGACCGAAAAGAAGATGGGCTGACGACTTAAAAGATACAGTAGGAGACGATTGGCAAAATGTAGCAAACGACAGGGAAAATTGGAAACAACTGGAGGAGGCCTTCACCCGAGGAGGGGCCCATACCCTAACAAAATATTAATTTAGATTATAAGAAAAAAAAAAAAAAAAAAAAAAAAACTAACTAATCCATACAAATATAAATATAAACTACATAATTACATACACTTACACTGTTATTTACGGGTTCTGGGAAATAAAGGCTTTTTTATTTTTTTATTTATTTTATTTATTTAAAACGCATTGGTTGATGTACTGTAATGTTGTAAATTGTGTGATGGAATACACAAAACATAAAACTAATAGGAAAGAAAATTTCAAAAGGCTATAATAATAATCAACTGATTTCACAAAATGAAGGAGATATTATATAGAGAGCAGAATAACATTTTAACAACTTATAACAAATTGAGTATAATAGTCAAGTTAACTAAATATTTTAAATTCAGATTTGGTTGGCGTTATCAGAATAGCGAATATTCATTTGACAGTTCATAACTTAATTTAAGCTACTACTAGTTAGTTGGGTACAAAAATAACGAATTTAAAAAAATTCTAACATTTTTTCTGACTTCACCAGAAATATTCATTAATCATAATTTTGAACATAATTTTTAGCAAATCTATCCTCCAATGACTATATTAACTTTAAAGTCTATCGTCATGTAGCCAGCACCTGTGAAAACCCCGATCCTCTGATTAAATAAACGTTACCATTGAAAGCAAACAGTGAGCGCTGCCAGCGACAACGGAATCGCTCAAATATTCAAACATCTATAAAATTCCATAAATTTCAAACGAATTTTTATCCGACAATTTATTCGGATTTAAACCCGAAGGTAGGACATTGCAAATGTGAACAGCTGTTCAACAGGATCACAAAATATTTTGTTTAACTAGAATGGTATCCGATTTTGTTTCTAACTATTTAGTTTACTTAATGACACTTTTTTGGACTATTAATCTGAAACACAATAATAATGATTAGTTAGGCTGATATACTTTTTTTTAAATACATACATATTTTGCATAGAAACACCTAATTGCTTGGCTGTTTTCGTACAAATATCGCTGGCTGATGTAAGATGATCCGATGATTCCTTTACTAAGTTGCTAGCGTTTATTATTGCTATGTATTCGCCTGTAACGTGACATATCTTTGCAGCTTACGCAGTTTATAATATGTGGAGTTACCCAGCGGTTAGTCAATCGAGCTGTGACTGATCCCTAAAGAAGACATCTCGAGAAATCCGACACAGTACGGGCTTCCCATAACTTATGCCTTTATTTCAATTGTTTGTTTATTAATACGATTTTATCGGATGTGCTTTGAATAATATTCCTTATTTCAAATGGCTTCAATTATTTTGAAAAGTAAACAATGATTATATAAAATGCGATACAAAAAAGTCAAATGATTACCAATACGATAAGCTTAGCTCGCTACGAACCTCTACGAATCACCGTAGAGGGCTCTACGAGCCGTAGGACTTGATGCTACAGTTTTATGAAAAATCTATTTTCAAAATCTTTATTAATACTCCTTTTGATACAAAAGGGCAGCAAATTATATTAGAGAAGCGGACGTGACGTCACAGCTAGTTTTATGACGTCACAGCACCGCAAATGGAATTGGAATGTCATGCGCTGTGACACGTTGGACAATCACAATGTAAATATGAATTATTTATTGGTTTATTTACTTTAGGTTTGTCTTTTATGTTTTTTGGTCTGTTATCTTATTACTCAGCATGTTATACTCATTAAAAGAAAAAAACATAAATGTCAAAATTCAAAATTCAAAATAACTTTATTCATTACAATCACAAGGACCACTTTGAATCGTCTTCTTACATGCTAGTGAATCTAGGTGCCGGTTCCTCCTAACCCCAGTTCAAGAAGAATCCGGCAAGAAACTTGTCTGGTCTTAACACTTTTTTGTATGATCCTTGACAATTTTGTTACGGATGCCGAGTCGAGTTGGAGCAGATTCATCCCAAGCTTTTTTGTCTTCTAAATAATCAGATATTTTATAATATGCTTTAATAGACAGCTTATGTTTAATTACGTTTTTAAATTTGCCAATCGACAAATCTAACGCGTCGCTTGGGACCTTGTTATAGAAGCGTACACATTGCCCTATAAAAAGACTTATTAACTTTAGCGAGCCTAACAGTGGGAACAGCGAGTTTATCTTTATTTCTAGTGTTAATACTATGATTATCGGAATTTTTTTTTGAATAAATGAACATTTCTGTGCACATACTTTAAATTTTCGTATATATACTGACAAGGCACTGTCATAATATTAATTTCTTTAAACTTATCTCTAAGTGATTCTCTGGGGCCCATGTTATAAATGTGTCTTATTAATGTAAATTTATCCAATGTCAAGTCAAGATTTAGGAAGTAACAAAGTCGTATGCTGTCGTTCGTCATTTGTTATTTTAAATAAAATGTTGACGTTTTAACTAAAAAAAAAGAATGAAACTATTTGTTTTTACTCAAATTACAAAAACACACAAATGTTTTGTTTCAATTATTCAGACCCGAGTCGAACACGCCCTAGAATTTTAAATAAAACTATTTTAAATTCTAGTTCAGTTTAATTTTAAACGATACAACGTGGTTTTCTAGCACCAGTGATATAAGTGAAATAAAAGAGTATTATGTTTCACTCTGATATGTCCAAAATACAAGAATGTTTTAAACAGGAAGAACCGCCATGCTTTGTAAATTAAAATAACTTTATTACACTATTGACTTTACACTGGTGAAATTGTCGTCATAATAAAAAAATCGAGCGAGCCTTACAGTAGTCGCATATGATGTGTAATATCTGACATCCCTTGGTAAATAGCAAAATTAACATAATATCCTGAATTAGTTTATGTAATAGCACATTTTGTACACAACACTGTAAGTTAAGCGCACAGCTGATGCGTTCTGCTTCTCTATTTCCCTTACTCTTTGCACACACTGTTGGCTGACAGGACCAACCTCACGGAAAATGGGTTGGTACCATCTGACGGACAACTCTACCACCGCGCGCGCTCATTGGTCAAATCAAATACTTTGCGCTTTCTCGGCTTCCTGATTGCAGGAAAACGAGAGGATTAGTAGTTCTACGGTTGAGGGTGTTTAGGTGTTATAAAAGTATGTATTTATTATGCGGAACAAATGTTAGTATGACCTGCAAGTATTTGTGTCGGTTCTGGGTATTTTCGAAATATAATATGTATGTAGGTATTTAAAAAAAGTATATAAGTAGTATATCAGTCATGTGGTACCTATAACACAAGCTCTGCTTACTTTGGTGCTAGATGACGCTTTGTTAAATGTCCGGCATTATTGAAGTCATAACTTCTTATGGGAGGGTAAACTGCTTCGTTACGTAACGCGTTACGGCGCCAGTCAGTCAGGATTCCCTTTCTCTCACGCATACGGCAGCGGTAGACAAGCTCCTCCTCTCTCATTCTAACCCACAGCGCTAGTTAGATTAGTTTAAGTTATCATTTATGTCGGGCGTCCCGAGACGCACACGTTTTTTTTTATTTATTTAATATTTATTTACAAATAAAGTCACCTGGTTCCTTTAGTACAAGCAATGCTCAGTTTGATATTGGGTTGATTGTCCACGAATATGGATTGATTTAATTTTTACTAGTTGCTGCCCGCGGCTTTGCACGCGTGGTACCAACTTAAAAAAAGGCCTATATCTTTCCCCAAGGTCCAATGTATCTCTATACCAAAATTCATCAAAATCGGCTTAGCAGCTTAGGCGTGTAAACGTGACAGACAGACAGAGTTACTTTCGCATTTATAATATTAGTAGGGACTTGACAAATCACATAGATCTACCTTTTTAAACCTGTAACCCCGCTTGTTCTTAATTCTCGGTGAAGAACTATCCGAGTGGGGCATATTGAAAAACAGCGCTATGTAGGTAGGTTTGTCTATCTTCTATCTACCTATTAACAGCAGATGCTGAATTTGCATCCATTGACTTTAGTAAACCTAGCGTTTTAAGATATTTGAAATATTTACCAATTTTGTACCTAACTACTAATATATAGATCGTTTTAAACGGTCCTTAGATAGCTTAACTGTTTTACGTGTATTTTATATTATTGTATATTATTCTGTAAATTTCTGTAATTATTTCTTTAAATAAAAACCACTAAGGCAATAAACGTTTTTTTATTTATTATTTATTTAAAATAAATACTAACGAAGAAACAACATAACTAACTATTAATGACCCAGAGTGTCTCAATTTTTATAGTTTTTACAGTACTATTATCAAATAAATTATTAAAAACCATTGCTAGAATTTTTATTTTATTTTACAAGAGCTAGGAATACTATCTATTCTAAAACCTTGTCACAAAATACATTCCAATAGTGTAAATACGTCGATGCATATTTCAGACACCGGATGCCAGATCAAAATGCCAGCGATAACTTTTTGTGTGAATTCCGATTACATGTACACAGCCGGCCATATGCGACCGAATTTTATACAAAGCCTTTTTAAAAAAAGTAACGCGAATTGTTAAAAAAAGTAACGCGGAAAACTGAGTTACCGTACCCATCTCCTGTTTTTATCAATGCGGTTATTTTATTATCGGTCCTATTCAAGACAACATTGAGCTTCTTCTTCTTATCGTGTCACTACTTATTTCGAACCAGTGTGGTGAAAGGATGAAAGTGCACCTCAGAGGCTCCTTTCGTGCTCTTGACACATGTCTTCGAACGTTTTAGGTCCTACGACTTGCTAGTTTCCTCACGATGTGTTCCTTCACCATTTGAGAGTACTGGTATAACGCACATCTTTTTTTCAAAAAGAAAAAGTCATTGCTGCACGACCGGATTAAAACCTACGAGCTTAGAAATGAAATTGCTCTTGCGAAAAGATTATCTGGATTGAAGAACAATTAACTTATTACTGCAAGTTTGAGGGTTCCGTAAACCACAACACACTTATAGTTTCAGTATAGTATAGGATACCATCCACTACATGTAAAGTGGGGTTGATTTAGCATGTGGCATATCGTTGAATTAATAAATTTAAATAAGTTTTCATAAACAGTTTTTCGATACAGATATTAATTTAATAAATATTAAGAGTTCAGCCCCGCCTACTTTTTAAATGGCTGTTTGAAGAAACCCGAAATGTTTTACAAAATACTTGGATATATAATGAAATTACAAGGAAAATTATCCGAAAACCCGTTATTTTTTTGTTTTTATTTCATAACATTTTAAGGGTATACTTATTAACGAGCATCAACTATCATCATCACTATAAAACTAATAGTCTACGAGCAAGAGCAAGATTAGGGAAGGACAGTCAGACAGACGGACATAGCGAAACTATAAGGGTTTCTTGTGCACTTCAGAACCCTAATAAAAATGTAAAAAAATATATTTCAGTATTCAAATACTTTTGATAGCACATCATTAATGCTGTAATTTTATATGGGTAGACTTTTCATCGGTCTTCAAACTAGGCAAACCTGTATCGTGAAGATAAGAAAAATGATTTACTCACGAGATTTACAAGGTCGTGAGTAAATCGAGTAAATCGTGAGTCCAGTGAGCCAAGGTCCGGCTGAGACGCAGAAAGTTGCGGGTTCGATTCCCGCTGCGGGACAAATGTTTGTATGATCTGCTAGTATTTTTCTCGGGTCTGGGGTTTTCTATGCATAATATGTATGTATTAAAAAATATAAATATAAGTTGCAACACAATTTTTGCTTACTTTGGGGGCAGATGATGCTGTGACAAATGTCCGGCATTATTATAATTCTTTTTATTACTTAAATAAATTGTCTGTAATCTCGGCTAGCAGTAAGAAATGCATATTAACAAATTAGGTATACAATTTTTTTAACATTCCTAATCAAGTAGTTAACTAATTAGATTATTAGGAACAATCTAGAAAATGCAAAAGACAAATATTGATGCAATAGACAATAACGGCGACCAAGGACAGAAAAACGAAGCGTAGGACGACCCCCCACCCGATGGACTGATGACATTGTAAAGATTGCGGGAAATCGATGGATGGCGAGGGCTTAGAATCGTTCTTCTTTTAAATCAATTGGTGAGGCTTATGTTCAGCAGTGGACTTCTAGGGGCTGATATGATAATGCTGACGATGATGATGATGATATGAGACAAATACGCTGAGAGGAAAAATAAACCTAATAAATATGAAATAAATATGGAACACGCATTTTACACAGTTAGTCAGTACGTGATAGGATGCAAAGTTCATGTACCGTCGCGGGAACGAACTGGCTCCTTTAACTGGCTCTTCACTCCGCAGTAAGGAAAGGCAGTATGTGTAAACTAAACAGCATGTTTGCCGCAAGTTATTGTCGCAATAGGTAGTTTATTTAAGCGGCGGTTCAGCCATCAATCTCCATCGGCCGGACGTGGCCGATTGACAGCGAGCGCGCACAATGAATACAAATGAAGCCTGCCCTTAAATGTTTGGGGCAAGTCACAGTTAATTATGTAGAACTAACATAGTGACGGTCTAGGGAACTAAAATTTGTTTTTCTAGAAAAAACAAACTCATTGTGTTGTAGCTGACAGCAACTAATTTTGACGGGTTTTTTACGAAAAAGTCATAAGTATACAATAATGACCTATCTTATTATGTTTATTTACAAACATAATTACGGAAATGTACAGAATAATTTTAAAGTATGTAGCTGGATGAGCGAGCTTTGCTCGGTATAAAACACGGATAAAACGACGTTTTCTAAAAATTTAACGTTGCTAGATCGTTATCGCCCCGGGATAAATCGATCTAGCTAATCGATCCCGACCCTGCTTACTAAATTTCATGAAAATCGTTGGAGCTGTTTTCGAGATTCAAATAATATATATATATATATATATATATAGAAAGAAAGAAAGAAAGAAAGAAAAATCATTTATTCAGCCACCACTATACAATCTAAATACAAACAATACTATAAAAACTGTGACAGTGACTAATACTAAAACAAAGAGCATTAACAAATAAGTGAGGGTTGAGTCGTGGTGAAATGGCCCACAACTCAGCATAATGCTACTGCATGTTGCCATGCTGCAGCGCTGGTCTTCCGCTGAGGCCAATATTGACTTCACGGACATCCTGAACATAGTTTACTCAATATACCTAATATTATATTAATTTCCAAAAGACATACCTAAACCTGATGTTACTAAACTACACTTCCATAATATAACTAACATACACTAACATTTATAAGCACATGCTTTATCAATGAAAATTAAACAAATATTACATAATAATAATTAATATAAAAAAAAGGGAACGAAAATTTAGTAGAGTTCAGTTTCAACTAAGCCAGCCAGGGTTGGTGAATTTGGGTAGATAAAATATGTTGTTTTAATTTGAGTCTGAAAAGATTAACGTTCGCAATATGTTTATGTATATTCCAACAATACCATTAAATAAATTTATTAAGGAACTCAAGACCTGGTTACAAGCTAAATGTTTTTATAACGTATCTGAATTAATAAAATGACATAAATTTAATAATGTAATATTCCTAAGTGACGTTTATATTGAATTATTATTATGTTACCTAGTTTTTTTTTATAAATGTCTCACATTGTTAGAAAATATTGTACACCATTTATCAAATGGTAGCATAGCGAACTTACCAAATAATAAAACCTGTAATATACCTATGTTCCACAATAAATGAATTATGAGTTATGAAAAAAAAAAACACTTGGTGGCGGCATAGCGGAAACTGCCCTCAAAAGCTGCAGTCAGCAGTCAGTCAGGTGTTACCAATAATACAGTCCTAACGTTGTACCTGCTGCCATCATGGAGCCACCGAAGTTTTTTATATAGGTAATTTGGTTTCCGATCTTTAATGACACCAAATAAAATAATTGCAAGATGCAGGTGCCTTCTCCAGGACATATTAAGAAGCTTAGCTTTGTTGATAAAGGGTGTTACATGTGTCCTAGGCGGTATTGGAAAGCAGAACCGGGCACAGGCGTTATGAACGCGTTGTATTTGCCTCTCAGTTCTAGCAAATAATCTGGGACCATATACGGTGTCCGCATAATTTAACTTGGAAAGGACGAGTGATTCAGTAAGACTTATACGGAGATCAATACTGAGGCAGTTACGGAATCGATATAGAACTTTTAAACGGTAGAAACAATTCCGTACACAATCCGTTATATGTTTTTCAAACCTTAATTCACTATCCATAAGCACACCAAGATTACGGGCTTCGAAAGTGCGGACAACAGGCTCTCCCATTATATTTACATTGGGCGAATAAAGTGCGATTTCATCAGTTTGTTTCCTTGAGCCCAAAATCATATATTTGGACTTCCCTGGATTTAGAACCAAAGGGTTTTTACGCGATCAGATAGTAATGCAATCCAGGTCTTTATTTAGATTGGCTACAGCTTGCAAGGTATCTTTAGGCGGAAAAGACAAATAAAGCTGCAAGTCATCTGCATATATATGATACTGACAGTGATGTATATGCCTAATAACATCGGAACAATAAATTACAAATAACAAAGGTCCCAAATTAGAACCTTGTGGAACGCCTCTAGGAACAGAACGAAGAGTAGATACAACTCTACTTCCATCAGCTTTCCCAGTTTCTACCAACTGCATACGATTTTGGAGATAGCTATCGAACGCATTTTATAACTTTACTGTCAAATCCGTACTATCTTAACTTAGAAATAAGAAGGGTAGAGTTAATACAGTCAAAAGCACGAGAAAAGTCTAGCAGAACCAGTAAAGTGCCCATACCTTGATCTTGAGCTGCAAGAATATTGTCAGTGACGTCCAGTAAGGCAGTAGCAGTGCTACGACCCTTCCTAAAGCCTGACTGGACTTCTGGTAAGATGTTGTTAACTTCAACAAACTGGGAAACTTGATCATATACTACTCTTTCTAGGATTTTAGACAGACACGGTAGTATGCTGATTGGCCGAAGATCCTTAAAGGTATTTGGGTTCGCTACTTTCGGAGTTGGCTTGATTACTGCTATTTTCCAGAGTTCGGGAAATGTTGACGTAGAAATAGAAGTATTAATAATATGTGTAATGGCTTCCAAAGAGTGTGGCAAAGTCAACAAAATCATCTCAAAATTAGCATCATCAAACCCCTTAGCATTCGATTTAAGCATGTGAAGAGCTTTATGGACCTTGTCAGGTGTAGTAGTTGAAAATTGCAGCGAGCTATCACAGAATCTATGATGTTCAAAGTATGTGAGATGACTTAAGCAAACGTCATTGGAACCCGGAACATTAAGAAAGTTTTGATTTATCACTTCCGGGTCGTTCAAGTGATTAGGTAGATCAGTAGATTTATTTTGCGGAAAGACGTTTTTTTTAGATGTTTCCACAAGGTGCCAGGGTTTTTTAGATTAGCGTTAATGTATTCATCAAAATAAGCACGACGATCAGCTTGTAGAGCATACAAGACAGAGTTGCATGCGCATCATCTCTGAGCTGCATCATATGTTTTAAAGTATCAGTAATCCATGGGTGAGATTGTTTTCTTATAAACACTTTTTTTTCAGGAGCATGTAAATCAAAAAGCTTCAAGACCATTTCATTAAAGAAAACTATCATGTCATTAACATTATCAAAGGTTTTCACAAAGTTCCAATCAACACTCTCCAAGTCTCTGTTAAAATACTCTATCAAAATATCTTTTAGTGGTCTATATATTACAAAAGATCTAGATAGTTTCTGTTTCTTAAAATTGAGTTCAGTCATGATAAAAGAATGAGCACCAAGGTCAGGAATGTACCTTACTTGAGTTTGTCTAACGGGGGCATCAGTGCATACTACATCAATCAATTTTGCGCTATGGTCAGTGAAATGTGTAGGCTCAGTAATATATTGAGTTAGACTGGTATAGTTCAGAAAACGGCAAAATTTTTCAGTGTCAGCGTCGTCAGAAACCGAAATATCAATATTGAAGTCTCCAAGTAGGACAATGTAATCACAATTACCAAATGAAGATATGGATTCCGTGATAGCATCAAACATCAACATCAACATTTACTGTTAGCGAAATCCACATTTGGTCAACACAAGGGTTAGATGGGTGTGAGCACGAGCGAACACTGAGTTCATTACGAACATAAAAGCCGACCCCTCCGCCTCTTGAGCGTTTAGAGGAAGAGCGAGGTACGAGGCGCGGTGCGTGTCGAAGCCGGTAACCAGGCACAGTGGGTGCTCGCTCTTCCTCCCCACTTTTTAACCAGGTCTCATTAATGGCCATTATGTCAGGCGCATACCGCTCAACCACTGATATGAATTCAGCATGTTTAGTATTTAGTGAGCCAGCATTGAATAAGCTAACCATAAGGAACTTGTTTTTATACTTTGTTTTTATTTGATTATTAAAAGACTATATAAGAGAAACAAAGAGCTGACTTTTATAAATATAAAGATAAAAATGCATGATAACATCTCACTTAGAACTATGTATTTTAAATTATGCGTGCACTGTCCGCAATAGAGGCACACTGAAGCAGGAACTAAGACTACATAGAAACATACCAAAATAATAACATTAAAAAAACATATCTGAGCGTAAACTTTTAACGAGTGAAATTGAGCAGTAATGACAATGAAGCTTTACAAAAGACTAACTTAATCATTACAAAAAATACAATTAAGGTTCTCTAGGTTAGTGATGCGAAAAGCATTCTTACCCTGTTCCTGACGAACATAGGTAAGACCAGATTTGGACCATACATACTTAACTGACGAGCTCTAAAAAATACCTGTCTGTTGTGCTTGGAAAGTCTTTCATTAACGTAAAAACGTCGCGGTGCACCAGTGAGTCCCAGGTCAGCCGATGTGATGCCGCGCCGTACGCGTGCAGCCCGAAGAAGATCGACACGCAGCACACGCCGCGCAAAACGAACCACGAGAGTCCGCGGTCGAGGTTGCATCGCTGACGCTATTGGACCATCACCGTGTACCACCGTGCTGCTCTCCCTTTTCAGGCCCACACGTTCTGCGTAGATTACATCGGTATCTTGTATTTTAACAACAAGTTTAGCTCCTACCAGCAGAGCTATATGTACAGAGTTTTCTCCAACTTGTTCTGGCAGGCTAGAGATTTCAATGTCATTGGCCAGACTTAATTGATCTCGCTCATTTAACTCCTGACGAAGGTGCATTACTGTGGCTTCAAGGTCTTTAACTGTAGATGGCTGAATTTCTTGAAATTTGCATTCTATGGGTTCAAGACGTGTTTCCACATTTTCAATCTTTGTATTTTGTATAGCTACCTTACTTTTAAGCTCAATCACATCATTTCTGTAACTTTGTATTTCCATGCGCAACGCACGTATTTCGTCGCGTACCTCCCTGAATTGCACGAGAAGCAGGTTGCTATTATCACTCATACTGTCCGGGGAAATAAGTGATATACCAAATCCACTATTAACGGTGGCGACAGTGGGTTAAAAAGTTATAGTTTATATATTCATAAAAAAAACGTTTATTTTGTGCCATATAAAGTTAAACTTAGTATTCTAAATTAAATGATTAAATGATTAAATTAAATGACAGCAAAAATGGACACCAGTCAGCAAAATTTCACATATTGAATATTCTACATTAAATTTATTACCGATGAGTAGGTAATTAATAAAATTATTCATTTATTTGAATCGACAATCTAATTTGCGAGGCAATGTCTTGCTTTATTTCCTAGAAGAATATGGACTATGGACTTGTCTCACCATCCCTGAAAGAATCTACAAAAGATGGAGTTTTGATCCGTAGTCAAAGTAACCAATGATTGAAATATGTTTAACCTATTTCGTCTCACTGCTGTGCAAAGGCTACCAAATCCTTCCAACCATCCTTATCCTTTGAAATCTCCCACTATCCAGTCTTAATATTTTATTTTGTGTTCGTTTCTTGTTTGATCTGCAGTCAGGCTTGCGAGTATAAGCGGATGGGATTCTGAGATGTGGTGTCTTAATGTAAATGTCTTGTGGCTCGTGAAGCGCTATATCTGTATTCTGCTAGCCTTCTATAATTCGCCTCTAGTCTAGTCTAGAGTTTGAACGTCTTGTGTTTTAGTTTTTAATAGCTTGGTTGGAATAGCTGAGCCGCTACCTGGTTGAGTGGTGTGGTAATCGTCTTTTTGTGCTTTGCAGTTGTTGTATTTATTTTCTCTTAACACGTTCACTGCGCCATTATTTTCAAAGAACTTTCAGCTGGTGCTTTGGAGACCTAACAGATCTCGAAACTAACCTACCCTTTGGTGCGTTTGAGACCTAACCAGTCTCCTAACAGTTTTGAAAATAATATACATTATATATCTTCCGAAAAGCCAATGACATAATATTTTGAAGTTTTTGTGGGTCAAGAGAGTCTATTGGTCTACATTTTGCTAGATTCGCACGCAGTTATGACATTAGAATAAACTACAAATACCAAAAAAAAAATATATCGATTGTATCTCGTACCGCAACCGAAGATAGTTCAATATGTGTAGTAAGTAGTGATGGGAATAAAATAATATCTCAGTTGTCGATTGAAAAAGTTTTATTAAAAAAGTTTATTTATAAACTATGCAAAGTGTTTTTAAACATGGTAAGCAAATTGATTGTTTGCATTGCGCGCAAATGGTAACAATTATTTTAGTTTTTTTAGAAACGTTAGTGCTGTCTAATGTGCGTTTTCCTCGTCAACCTGTATTTCTTGGTTTTCTACGAACGGTTCTTCTTGCTCTTTTATTCACGATTTTTTCGCTCTGTTTTTATATAAATTGTTTGCTGTATTACTTGATCTTGAGCGTAAGATAAACCACTATGGTTACGAGAAACAGTACACCATAATCTACGAGTAGGTGTTATAGGATCTGTAGGTATAGTCGGTGTAGTATTCGTCATCAATAATGTGGTATTATTGTTACTATTCCTTGGACTGGATATCGTATTCTGAAGCACACTTAATTGTTTTCCAGTAGATGGGCTGATATATATATTCATTACTTAGCTGTGTGTGCTCCACCGTAAAAAGGTTCATCTTTTTCTTTTTAGGTACGTCAAATATTTCATTATCAGAATCACTGTCACTATTAGGCAATGGAACTAAGTAGAAAGCAAATATGTATATTTGTCTTACTCATAATTAAAGAACTTTACACGTTAGAGCCTCCCGCAAAGAGTGAAACAACACGATTATAGTCAACGCACAATACATAAGTTCTGCAAGAGATCTGATAGATCTCGTAATGCAACGAACGTGTGCTCATTTTTTAACCGGTATAAAAAAAGAAGAGGTTTTCAGTTCTGTTGTTTCAAAATCGGTTCAGTAGTTTGGTTTTCAAATCAAAATAGCTGGAAAAATATGCTATCCAAGGAAACGAAATTTCGTATTTCTATATAAATGATGTCGGTTTTCTTTTTAGTTTTAAAAACTTAATTATTTAAATTTCCATCTAATATTGTTAAAATATCTCTCAAGCTCTATTTATTGGTTGACCTGACTATGCGTCAAAAAACGTAACATAAAATATGTTACATTAATATATTAATGTAACATTAATATATGCTGAACACTAGCTGACCCGGCAAATGTTGTTTTGCCATATAAATACCTTTTGTTATTTTTTTTATGTATCTATGTTACTTCTAATACCTTCAAGAATATGTGTACAAAGTTTCATGATAATCAGTTAAGTAGTTTTCGTGTGAAAGCGTAACAAACAAACTTACAATCACATATATAATATTATTAGGATTAATATATTTGACAGCAGATCGTTTACTCCTTGCTCCACCACTCGTTGACACAAGCTAAACTCGCAGAAATTAGTCTTCGATTGTAACGCGAAACTTTCATTAGCACCCCCTGAAACCCCCTAAACGGATTACGGCTATTTGTTTTTTGTCACTTTGGAAATTGCTTAACAGATTTATTGCGAACCATCGTGTAGATCCACGAATCTGATTGAAGGTCACTGGTTCAAGGTCGTGTTTTCAGAATCTTGGTCAATTGTCTTAAGACTTTTAATACTTTGTATACTGGACAAGCAAACTCGTTAAGTCGACTCATTTGAATAACTTCAATGTAATTAAATGACGACCTCTGTAACGTAGTGGGACTAGGCCCGGCTGAGACGCAGAAGGTTGCCGGATAAATGTTTGTATGATCTGCACGTATTTTTCTCGTGTTTGGGTGTTTCTATGTATTATATTTCTATGTATTTATACGTATGTTAGTATATCAGTCATGTGGTACTCAATTCCGTACCACATGACTGACAATGGTGGCAATTCGGTTGGTTCATTTTTAAAATTAGGAATTGTCTAAAATATATTTAGTTAGTCATAGCATTTGTAAAACCTATTCGGTTGGTACCATCTAACTAAATTAGGAACGCTTAATTAAATTAGACAAAATTAAATTAGGATGAGTTGGTAGCAGCAGAATACCAAAGTTTCATTTGACAGTTGATTTAAAATTAAAAATTAGGTTTAGAACCTAGTTTTAGCTAAATTAGTTAGGTTGGTGCCAACAGAATTGAGGCCAATGTCCAATTCAGCTCATAAAGATACCACCTAATTTTCCAATTCCAATTCCAATCTATCGACCTGCTAGATTTCATGCAGACAGTTCATTTTTATATGAGAATAGCTGCTCGCCACGGCTTCACACTTGCGATACCTACATTAAAATAAGCCGTTTTTATCCGTGAAAATATAAGGAACAGACAGAAAGAGAGACAAGACACGTTACATATTATAATATTTGTTAGTTTTAGATTTATATTATTAGTATGGATTAGAATCGGTTATTTTTATTTTTCGATTGATTTTAACTGCTATTAACGTTTGGCTTTATTGTATAGTAAATCAGGTACGACCAGTACCAGACCAAACCAAAAAAAGAAGAGAAATCACGTGACTACAACGTCAGAAAACTTTCTTTTGTTCTCTCGTTTACTTAAACCTAAAAATCTATTATAGTAACAAAAGATTTTCATAACCTTCCAATAGGTGCTAACAGACATGTGACGTCACTACCGGTTTGTCAGTGGGGGTGAGGGGCCGCAACCCTTATGAAATTCAATGAGCATTTTGTTCTCCAGTGGAGGTTCTATATGTGACAACTAGAGCCTTTGTTCACTTCTAGCAAGCAAGGTATAAGAAGAGGCGATTTAGAAGTTTTTTCAAATATTTTCCTAAATTTGTTAAATTTCTTTTACGCGGTTGGTTGTGGGTTCCATTAGCTGGAAAAACCTTTGCGTGATAAACATAATATTTTCTGTGCTTGGGTGCTATTAAGTATCATAACTTATGATACTTAATAGCACCCAAGCACAGAACTATAATACTTATGATTCATAAGTATGTCATCAACATCATAATTCCTGTATTTAGGAAGTAGGACTTCTATCAGCCATATTGTTCTCATAGTACATGTTCTGCTTGGCTTCGAGCTAATTATGTAAGCGATCGTCCTGCAGCACACTTTTTCGGTTGAGTATCAATACAGGCGATCATTCCACTTGCGAGTTGCGATCCCACCGTCGACATGTAACTAAGGCGATCATCCCACTTGCGACTTGCGATCCCACTGTCGTCGTCGCGTCGACTTGCAACTGAAGCGATCCCACATGCGACTTGCGATTCCACCGACGACTTGCAACTGAAGCGTCATCCCAGTCGAGTTTGGCTTTTTGTTGGTATTAGTAGTATAGGGAATGCCAATTCTATCGGTATACTGAAGTCTATGGTTTCGAAGTGTTTTTTACTGGAATAGTGAAGGGCCAGTTCACTCCTATGACATTAATGATGAGTTTTTTGGGTAAATATTGATTTGATTTGTTGGAATAATACTCAGATGTTTTATCTGGGCTGCTAGAAAAGCATATGAAGGTATTTTTTCCGCTCTTATAGTGTAAATCTAAATACCCGCAGTAAATCAATTTGAATATCGATTTTTTGTAAACCTATTTTTTTCCCGCCAATATGTTTTCGCGTAAGAACTCAATGGAGATTTAGAATCTTTCTTATGTGTAAATAGTTCTTAATAAGAAATGTCATTCAGATTCTTCTGCATTGCTGGACCGTGGACCACCACGGTTCCAATAAGTATTATATTTATGTGAACTTTTAGTAGCAGTATGTCACATTAAATTTCTTTATTTTGCAACTCACTACTCACACTTCTTTATTATGGTAATTACTACTGCTAAAACCTGAGTTCAACTCGCTCAGCTTATGCCTTGAGCCCTAACAGCAGTAACCCAAGAGCTCCTCACAGGGTAAGTTGGGCATCGCTCCTTTAGTCTAAGAGATACCTCAGCCAGACTCATGTCTTACCGCATATTTGAATTCACATGACTAACGTCTATAATTCTTATGATGTACCTACTGTAAGTATGGATTACAATGGCATCGTGAGGAAATGTCGTAGGAATCTAAAAAGTTCGACGACATGTGCCAAGTGTACGAAGTGAGTCTCTGAGACGCAATTTAATCATTTCTACCACATTGGGCATAATGGTCCATCCAGCTACTTTCTTCTTCTTCTTCTCCGTTAATGACGTGTGTCATAATATTAACAATTTTGCTAGTATCAAGTGTTTATAATATTTATAGTATGCCACAAAGTGCCACGTATTTGAGCGTTCGTCATTTGTTATTTTATGTAAAATGGTGCTTTTCATATAAAATAACTACGGATCGTTTTTTCTCGAATCACAAAAAGACAAAACTGTTATTCCAAATATGCATACCCAAGTCACACTATTTAAATAAAAACAAAAAAATTGTTGATCTAAAACTACTATTAAACCAGGAAATAAAATGAGAAAAATAAATAAAATAAGATCATAATGTTCGCAAGACCCAAGACCAAAAATAATCCCAACCAGCTACTATTGGGTCAAAAAAACCAAGTGACACATAGTGACCTAATGACAGTGACAGAAGAAGAAGTATAGATTACGTGAATAAACAATAATGTACACAAACCATTTTATTTGGCCGTTTTGCGAATTAAACATTATGCTCATAATTTTTTTTATTTTTAGGCCGTTTTGCGGAGTTATTTCTGGTATTATTGGAAATTTAGTTAATCTTATTTAAATAAAGCTACAGTTATTGATACGAGTGTCAATAATTAAAATGAAAGTTTTGTATCTTTGTGATTCGTGCAAAAATAAGCCGTTAAATTATTTTATAAAGAGACACCAATTTTTTATAAATAACAAACGACGAACGACAACATACGACTTTGTGACGTCTGACTATAAACAATCTAAACACTTGACATTGGCAAAATTGTCAACATATGACATATGTCATTAACATAGAAGAAGAAGAATACACAAACTGTCATAGCTGACTTTTTCATCTCTGTACGTCTTGAAGTTGACACCGATAATTTCTCACTGGTTGTTGGAAATATTGGAGAACTAAGCTTGCTGTGCTTAGTTATAATGATAACAGAAGTAAACTTCTACAAATGTTATTGCTAGTCTAAAATTAGCTTTAAAAAACACAGTGTGCTAAGAGTGCGCCAAAAAGAATATTCCTCCACACATAAAAACAACATAAAGTGAATTACTTAACATTCAGAAAGTGAAGCATTTTAAAATGAAGAAATTGCACAAGTTTTCTCAACTTAAGAGTCGCATCAGCTCATCGCAGTATTTCAGAGAAATAAGAATAAAAAGCGCTGCCGCCGCAGACGGTGCATGCTTCTTCATAACTGCTGTCAGCGCAAATTCCGCTGACTTTACAACCTACTTGGAAACACATTCTTGGACCGGGTTATTGTGTAACGAAACCGCTTTTATGGCGAGCATTGTCGTGATATCAGCTGGGATTGCCTAAGGATTTTGAAGATGTTATCATTACATCATAAACAATTGCTTTTAGTTATATTTATCAAGCCGCGTTTAATCATTATCCAATATTCAATTTTATGTTGTAATTAAATCTAATCTAAAATTTTCATGTAGCGATTTAGTTAGTTATTAGCTATTTATTTACTGATTGCTTAGTTATTTTTTCGTATCTGACCTATAATGTAACATCAATAAATTACTATCATGACTATTATATTTTACTAGTGGCACACCCGGCTTCGTACGGGTGTGTTTTGTTGACTAGTTTGAGCAAAAAGCGGATGTTGTGACTTAACTTTTATAGTTAGATATAATAGTCTTGAGTGCTTTTTTGGGGTTAATAAATAAAAAAATAAATAAATAAAAAAATATTATTTCAAGCTTTAAGCTCATGGTGAGAAAAATGTAAAATGAATACAATTAATAACACAAAAATAAAAACATGAAATACACAGAAATACAACAAAAACAATTATAGAATAAAATAGTTTTACAATTTTAGATTTTAGATTGCTGGCACCATGGCCACACCTACAACACCGTCTTGTGCAGGCGTATCCAGTGCGACAGCAACGGAGAATCCCACCTGTCTGACAACGTGTTTACAATAGTGTTGGTGCTCCCACTATGTATCATCAATAGTTTTCGTAGCGCACGCCAAATAATGACTTTTATAATACCTGGATAAGCGAGCTTTGCTCGGTATAAAATGCGGATAAAACTACGTTTTCTAAAAATGAAACCTAGATCGATTTATCGCCCCGGAAACCCCCTGCATACTAAATGTTATGAAAATCGTTAGAGCCGTTTCCGAGATTCAGATTATAAATATACATATAAAATCTGTGTTTATATGTATAATATGTATGTATTTACAAAAAAAGTATATAAGTAGTATATCCTACCCATAACAAAAGCTCGGCTTACTTTGGGGCCAGATGATGCTGTCTGAAATGTATTATTGTTATTATTATATATACAAAAATTACTCGTTTAAAGGTATTGAATATGTCAATTGATACCTTGGGTTACCTATTGCAATTTTTATAAAGATTTCAAAATAAAAAAAAAAGATGCATAAGGGTGAATTGTTTTTTTAGATCGGTTATGTACTTTTTAAGTTTATTCATTTTAAACAAACATTAAATAAATCGAAACGATTTTATCTCGTGATCACGGCGCATACAACTGTACCGAAATGTCGGGAAGCAGAAAAACTCACATATCATGGTAAATATCCCGTTTTTAGTAAAAATGATGTTCAAAACCATGATAGTTTTAAAAGTTTTATTGATAATATTAGTTATTCAATTATTTTAAAAACTTTCGTGAGTTGTACTATACATTTTTAATTCACGGTCAGTATAACCTTGAACTCGATGGGCAACGAGCGGACCGCGGATCAAACTCACCCTTATGAAAATTCTCTAGATGAATCGAAATTATATAGTCCATCGACTAAATAAGACGTGAGTAAAGCCCGTGTTTATCAATTCTATTGAAATAGATTTTTCGTATTATTAAACAGTTTAACGATAAAATATTACAAATAACATAGAGTTGTTTGTAATATTTCATAGTCAACTATAATCAATCTTACACTATTCAAATATTAAAGCGCGTCGAGCCTCGTGTAACCACGTCATGCCCGTTCCCCACTATGTACTATAAACTACAAGCATCGCGCAACAAATCACCGAAGCGGAATACCAATCGCATTGCACAATAAGCTCCCGGGATTACAAGAGAATTTTAATATAAAACTATGCGCAATAACTCAGGAACACATGTGACGCGAACAACTTCCTAACAGCTGGATATGTTTTTTAAAACAAAATTCGAATGATGCTAAAC
Source organism: Lampropteryx suffumata (assembly GCA_948098915.1). Classification (NCBI taxonomy): domain Eukaryota; kingdom Metazoa; phylum Arthropoda; class Insecta; order Lepidoptera; family Geometridae; genus Lampropteryx; species Lampropteryx suffumata. Next base: position 1,656,361 of record OX402561.1, on the reverse strand, counting down.
TTTCAGCGCTACGGAGTACGTTAATAACAGAGATTATTAATATTACTAGCTTCTGTATGCGTCTTCACGCATCCTAATTCTTATTTTACCCAAAATACAAGGCCAGGTGTACTTTGACATGTAAGAGTCCATTATGTAAGAAGTTACAAGTACACTGGCCCACGTAAAGCTTATAATCAAATAACATTAATAAAGTATAAAAATTATTTATTCAGAACAATGTACAATGTGTGCAGAAAACTAAATACAACGATGAAACTGCAAAAGTTGTGATAAACTGTGTAGCAGCCTCAACGCTCTCGTTAATCTATGGAGTAAAGTTCTGAATTGAACAAGATATGTAGGTACTAACTAAAAAACAGATTAATAAGATGCCAAAAAAGCATGGGATCAACCTGCTCCAACTCGACTCGGCATCCGTAACGAAATTGGCAAGGATTATACAAAAAAGGTGTTAAGACCAGAAAAGTATCTTGTTAAATTCTTCTTGAACTGGGGTTAGGAGGAATCGGCACTCAGTCATCTGTAAAGACGATTCAAAGTTTGCACCTACAGTAGTTTTATAAAATAATGTTTTGATCAAAAATAATGTTTTGATTTGATTTCCATCCAATCTGTAAATTGTTGAAAAGAAAAGTGGTGGGCCAGACGAGATAGAGTTACGCTATAAAAAGAGAGTATAGAAAGACAGTATGTAGGTATAGAGCTGAATTGTACCCTGTTACATCGTCGCACGAGTCGCTATTTATATAAATGTTTTTGTGGAATCAGCCTTCTGTCTTAATACTGAGCAGAGTATATTATATCTCTTATCTCTTTCTGGCTAGTCTCTTATGCATTTATATTGATTTCTGCGATAGTGACAATATTTTTCTTACAGATTTAGATGTTTTCCCACTGGTGTAATATTGGTATAAGATTTAGTATTGTTATTTAGTATTGTGCAAGATAGATATTATGAAAACTGTGATTTAGGATTTTCTTCTATATTGAAACGGGTAAAAAGTACCTACATTCCTAGATAATTGATTCAGGCGTGACTTTGCGGAAATCCATTACAAAACATTAAACAGATGGTCAGATAGTCCATTGAAAAGTTACATTTGGGTATGCATTTGTCAGAGGACGCAATTTTATTTTTTTAATGTGTAGGGGGGGTCAGTAGAAGCTTAAGTTCAAGTTTGTGGGGTCGGCACCCTTGTCCCCCGGCCGCCATCTTGGAAAAGGGGGTGCAAAGGGTTTTCGCGCTGTATCTCGTAAACTAGTTACCTTACAGAAAATTTAATCAAACATAAAATGTAGCAAATTAAATTTCCTACAATTTTATTTCTATTACTTTTTATCGTCAAGTGACCAACAAAAAAGTTATAAACAAAAATAAATGAAAATTTTGTTTGTTTGTTCTAGGTTTTACAGCGCTCCAAACTTAAACGGATTCTCGAATGCTCATAGGGATGCAATAAAAACTAAAAATTAGGCTTACTTTTCTATCTATATTTTTTTTATTCATACAATTTATTATGATCTTAACATTCCTATGCTATTATTGAACTATGTTTGACCCTTTTACCCACCACCTATGAGGTATAACATGGGCAAAGTCAAATTTATAAAAATTTTGCAGAAGCATCCAGAGTTAGCAAGTGGAACTAAATTATTTATGAGTGAGAAAGTCGAGTCATCGTTACTCAGTGTTGTTGGCGAACGTTTTTTCGTCTTTTTATATGGCGGAAATAAAGACGATACTCTAGACACTCTGCGATACAAACGATTTGCTAAGACAGTGACAAAAAATGCATTAAAAAATGCATTAAATTTTTATAAATTTGACTTTGCCCATGTTATACCTCATAGGTGGTGGGTAAAAGGGTCAAACATAGTTCAATAATAGCATAGGAATGTTAAGATCATAATAAATTGTATGAATAAAAAAAATATAGATAGAAAAGTAAGCCTAATTTTTAGTTTTTATTGCATCCCTATGAGCATTCGAGAATCCGTTTAAGTTTGGAGCGCTGTAAAACCTAGAACAAACAAACAAAATTTTCATTTATTTTTGTTTATAACTTTTTTGTTGGTCACTTGACGATAAAAAGTAATAGAAATAAAATTGTAGGAAATTTAATTTGCTACATTTTATGTATGATTAAATTTTCTGTAAGGTAACTAGTTTACGAGATACAGCGCGAAAACCCTTTGCACCCCCTTTTCCAAGATGGCGGCCGGGGGACAAGGGTGCCGACCCCACAAACTTGAACTTAAGCTTCTACTGACCCCCCCTACACATTAAAAAAATAAAATTGCGTCCTCTGACAAATGCACACTAAGGCCTAAAAAATGTAACATTTTAATGGACTAAGACGTCAGACTGAGACTCGACTGAGAGTCTCATTCTGACGTTGGTCGAAGCAACAAGTCTGCAGAGTGCAGAGTGTTTTTTCGTCGGGGTGCGGAGTCAGTCAAGTGTTCCTGAGGATGCCTCGTGGAGAGGCGAAACACGTGTCGATTTCTTTTGGAGGTAACTCTTTAGGAATAGATTGGCGAAATTGTACTAAATATTTTTCCATCTGTTGTGATGTTAATGTTTTGACCTACATTCCTCTTAGCATTATAAATGTAGTCTTCTATTTAATTAACACAATAACAATTACTTAAAATATATTTTAATCGATGTTCTCCAAAACAAACGCTTCTAAACGATATGACTCAAACTCTAATAAGTTTTTATTGGTATACATATTCTACCTACTACATATAAATTATTAAATTTTCGTCTTTTATATAAATTACTAGCTGACCCGGCAAACGTTGTTTTGCCATACAAATATCTTTCGTAAAAAATACTTTTTATATAAAGTGTCCTATGTTACTTCTTATACATCCAAGAATATGTGTACAAAGTTTCATGATGATCGGTTAAGTAGTTTTCGTGTGAAAGCCTAACAAACAAACTTACATTCACATTTATAATATTATATAGTAGGATATACACGAGTTATTACAAACAGCGTACTAAAGTAATTACTGGGTATGGGTGTTTTTCTATTATATAATATGCATGGATTTACAAAAGCATATAAGTAGATCAATAATGTGGTACACATAACACAAGATCTGCTTACTTTCGGGCCAGAAGACGCTGTGTGAAATGTCCGGCATTATTATGATTAATTACACGTTGCAATTTCCGCTGTTGTACTACTAGTATAACAGCGAGATTTACACACTTTACATAAATCATAAATGGAACATTCTATTTAGAATGTTCATTTAGAATTCCATTTGGAACAAAAACAATTTCGTCGTTTTATGTTGTAAATTAACGAAATTGAGGCCCTGGTCTATAAACACAATGTTATACAAAATATCTATGTTATAATTATGTCTATATTATTATTATTATTTCTTTGCGATGGACGAATATAACAAACAAACAAAAACAATTTTACACCACACTGTTACTTGAGTTTTGAATAAATATCTGTGTTAATTAAAACGAGGACTTTTAAAATGTTAGATTGCTTTTTTAAATGATCATTACCAGTTTCGTATAGCCGGGGGGAATCATGTTTATTAATTACAGTGTTTCTGTTTTTAGATCACAAGGAATTTTGTTGTGTTTTTGGTAAGCTTTTGGTTTCGATTACATGAGGTTTCTAGCTCTTCACTTTGAGCGCATTGCGAATTACCCGCAGCGTTTCTTTAGCTAACTAGCGAATCGAGTAGTTCATCAACTCGCGCAGAAAAACTCGTACCACGTGGTAGGAGTTGACAATTTTTTATTTTATAATATATAGATAAATAATCCCGGACATTTAACACAGCATCATCTAGCTCTAATGTAAGCAGAGCTTGTGTTATGGGTACCACATGACTGATATAGTATTACATTTTATTTACAGAAATATATACAACAATATGGAATAATATACAATTACTTATAGATAACAAACAGAATTCAGTTCATTGTCCGCAGGTAACGTGCCTAAAAGGCTGGGAACATTACCTCGTTGAATGATTAGTATTAGTATGACACTAATCCTTTGCCCGAGATAAGGACCAGCCCTTTGATCATTGAGGTGTTATGTGTACCACATGACTGAAATACTATAATAGTATTTTTTTTATTAAATACATACACATTATACATAGAAACACTCAGATATGCGACAAATAACTGTAAAAATAATTGTATTTTCGTTGTTGAACACATACCACTTTTTATTTTTATTGTAATTTTTCCTCATGGTACTAATAACCGTCATTCTACACCCAATTGTGAGTTTTGATTATAATAATAAATAAATAAAAATGATTTATTTTTCCACACAATAGGTCACATAGCACATTAGCATAGGCTAATTAACGGATAGTACACATGTAATGTAGTGAGATGAGCCAAGTAAACCTGTTTTGTGTAGACCTGGTGCCTGAGATAGGTTTTAAAAAAAAAACCTGTAATACAGGTCACCAGTGCCCCACTCCACGGATGTACGACGGACATATAATACAAGTTGCCAAGGTAGACTCCTACGTTTTAAAATAATTATACGTAGATATAATAAAATCTAGTACAAATTTAATAAAAAAATAAAAACAAAAAATGCATTATGTTAGATAGGAATTAACCTACATAATAACTTAACTTATAATTACTTAACCATCTATATCTAACTGATTACAGATTTGTGAATTAGTGTGAACGTGTTGAGGTGTGTGCGTGCGTGTATGGGAGGTGTGTAGTGTGTGTATATATATACTTACGAGTATGGAATAAAGTGAAGAGTGCAAATGTTTGCCTGTATGGGATTCCAACGTGAGGTATTGACCTGCCTGCATGAGCCGCCTTCGTCAGCAAAGCGTAACAAATAGGTCTTCGGTTTCCTGATAACTCAAAGTTTTTAACCATATCATTACAGTTTTCTTACAGTCTGTTTTATTGAGTGGGTAAATGTTTAAAATATTATTTAACTTATTGTATATATAGGGACCTAAAAAACAAAAGAAGTTATGAGAGAGACTTGTGCGAAAGGCTTGAGATTGACAAACGGTGGCTCTGCGTCTGTTTTTTAACAAGTCTGGATCATAGTCTAACTAAAGGTGCTTTTGGACCACAATTTGTAAATTAAAGCTTTGCCTTACAGTTAAAACATTCCACTCTTTGTAGAGGGTTGCTGTAGGAAAACGATAGTGGTAACCCAAACTGACCTTAGCCAGAACGGCCAGAACGGCTCGCTGTGCTCTTTCTAATTCGAGTAGGTGAGTTTTGGCTGCGCCACCCCAAGAGGATATGCAGTAATCGACGATAGGTTGGCATATAGCAGAATAAACCATTTCGATCACTTTACGGTTTGCTACATGTCTTAGGATCTTGAAGATGTAAATTGGTTTGCGCACTCTAGAGACCAGAACATCAATGTGTGGGTTGAAGCTAAGTGTCTGATCTATGGTGACACCGAGGTATCTGATTGTGTTGGTTCTTTGTATAGAAGAGCATGAACATGTTCTGGTTACCGAGGAACAAGTGTGAGCTGTGATGGAAAGTGATACAGGTGGCAAGAGGTTGGTTCGAAAGGCAAATGCCATGTATTTGGTTTTTGTGATATTTAACGTTAGAATGTTACTATGTAGCCAAGAACCTCCCTATCAAAACCAGTTTGTGCGCTGGCAAAGACATCCTCCCAAGTGTTCCCGGAAAAAAAAGAGCTGTATCGTCAGCAAAGGTAAGGATCGTACCATTTTGAAGCTGCATATTACAGAGTCCATTAATGTAAATAAGGAAGAGCGTAAGACCAAGGATGCTCCCCTGTGGCACTCCAAAACTCACTAGTTGCTCGGAACTTGTCCAATGGTATATTTTGACACGCTGTTTTTGATTGCTAAGGTAGTCTTCAAATAATTTGAGTGGTAGCCCTCTTACTCTTATGTTTTCCAGTTTAATAATTAGGTGGGGTATTGAGACCGTGTCAAATGCCTTTGCTAGATCTAAAAAGACTGTAAAACATTTACTTTTACTATCTAGGCTATTTATAATAGAGTTTGTTAGTTAATGGACTGCTTCGTTAGTTGATCTGCTGGCGCGAAAACCATATTGCGATGTTGAGAGAACGTTGTTTGTTTCAAGATAGTGAACTAAGCGCTTGTTCATCAGTCTCTCTAGGATTTTGGACAGCGTGGGTAGAATTGATATAGGCCTAAAGTTGTTGACACAGTCCTTATCCCCGCCCTTATGTTTAGGTTTAATCAGAGCAGTCTTAAACGCACGAGGGAAGATACCGCTTTCAAAGGCTAGGTTACAAATTTGCATAATAGGACTATGTACTATGATAGGAATAAGTATTCAAGCATATCTCTTAATAACTTTGCCTGGAATTTGATCTGAACCAACTGCACAGTTGTCCTTTAATCCTGAGATTAATAGGCCAACCTCTGAAATGTCAGTGGCAACTAAGGCGAATGATTTAAATGATGTTATTGAAGAAGAGTCGTTAGTGTTAGGATCGTTAACAAGTCTTACTCCAAGTCTTTGTTCGGCTAACTTCTTTCCAATGTCCGCAAAGAAGCTATTTACTAAGTTTATACTCTCTATTGGGTTTGTGGGGGAGACCAGTGACGATGAGTGATCAACTGTCCCTTTTTGACTGCTTATATTTTAAATACCATCCCATAGTTTTCTCTTATTATTTAAAGCGTTCTCAATTTCTTGTTTTTAATAATTTCTTTTAGATTTTTTCAATAGAGTAGCAGTGCTCTATTGAAAAAATACATTTCTGTACCTTTTGAACGTAGTTTTCAGAACTTCGTTGCTAGGGTGTTTCTTGTGTTTTTTGTAAAGATAGTCCCGATTTTTCATGCAACGGAGTAAACCTAGAGTGATCCATGGTTTGTTTACCTTTTTTCTTTTATGGGTGTTTATAATTTTAGAGCTGTGTTTTATTGCTGAGTTAAGCTTGTTGACCAAGAGGTCGGTGGCTTCGTTGGCATCGCTACAATCTAATATTGAATTAAAATCAATGTTAGGGATTTGAGTATCTAACATTTTATAGTCTACGCGAACACTCGGTTTGACCATGTATACTAGCTTAGAGGCCAAGTTAATACTCAAAGCAACACACTCGTGGTCTGTTATTGAGGACTCTATATTAAAACAAGTTGCATCTAGTTTAGTTTTAATCATCATGTGGTCTAAACAAGATGTATATTTTCGGGTTGGTAAGGTATGACCTGGGAGTAAACAATGGCTTGCCAATATGTTAAGGTATTCGTGAAAGCGTTTATCTTTGGTCTCGGGTGCTATGTCGATATTCAAATCACCACACAAGATTATGTTTTTAAAGCTACTTACACTAGACAGGACTTGATCGACAGAATCATTAAAGTTAGTTGTATTCAATTGAGCCGGTGGTCGGTAAATTCCAATAATGCAGGTTTCTTCGTTTAATTTTAGTAAGAGGCAGTTTGCATCACATACGGACGGTTCCTCGAATTAAACCCTAATCTGATCGTTAAAATACATGACAACACCTTCATTTAGTGTCCTATTCGATGTCGTAGATATATGACAGTAGCCATCAAGGTTGGGAATAGTATGTGTTTTAGGGAGTCAGCACTCCGTGAGTACTATTACGTCCCAGTCTATTTTGAATCTTTGGATCAGTCCGATAAAATTATATAAGTTGCAATTTATACTTCTTTATATTTTGGGAGATTATGTTAAGACAACATGGGCAGCTGGTTGATAAATAACTCTTGACGTCTTTTATATCACATGAGATGGATTTAGCCACCGATAGTACGTCAAGGTCATGTTTTATGGTTCCAGCATTTGCAGTATCAAACATAGTTTATGTAGGTAAACTAGGTAGAAATCTGTTACAAGCGAGAATATAGTAATTGTAAAATAATAATTATACCCATAAACGAAAAGGTTCGTACGTTCGTATGTTTTGAAATTGGTGCTATTTGAGTGGTATGGTAGTGTACCTACCTACGTGTTAATTTATGAGTGTACATAATTATTATTTTTTTTGTTTAATTGTCATACAAGGACATTGTTTGCACCTACAGATATTACAAACCAATAAATTCAGTTCGTTTTGATGTTAAATGATGGATATAAATAATTACGTTTTAAAAACTAAAAAGAAACCGACTTCATTAAATGAAATTTGAGCCTATAATACATTTTTAGTGGAAAGTAGATGTATTTTGTTTATATATAATATGGGTAAGCCAAATAAACGCACCGCTTCAATGAGACAGCGAGGTATCGAAGTACATGAATACATCATCGATGTATACAATTTTTAGATTTTCGTTTATTTTTCATCTCGACCGATCTTAATAAAAATTTTATGGGACCCTTTGAAACAAAAAAAGAATTTTCCAAATCGGTTCAGCCGTTTTCGAGTAATCGGTGAAGACACATAAAAAAAAAGATTCCAACGTATTGAGAACCTCCTCCTTTTTGATAAAGCCGGTTAAAATCGATTACTGCATGTCAAATGAAAGATTTTTAGCCCTTGATAAAAAAACGCGTTGTAAATTTTATATTTCAGAATGGATGGAATGGAATAGAATGGAAGTGAAAGCTAGTCCTAATCCTAAAGAGAGTCAATTTTTCAGTGAATGTGCGTCAAGCTAAACTGACATAATTTTTGTATTCCTCAAATTCGGAAAAAATCCCAAAGCAATAAACAATTTAATATCAAGTTGCAAATAATAGGTAATGGAAATATTGGCCTATAGATAAATACTTAAGACTAATAAACAACATTTGTTCGGTGCGGTCAGTTCAATCAGTAGCTGAGCGTGAAGATTTTAGGTAGGATACCTATGGTCACAGGAGAATTACACTCAAGAATTCGTTAGTAACTGCATGATTAAAATAGTAATTGATTAATCAATTGAATACTCGATATCTAGATTAATGGCGATCGCAGTTGGAAGTTTAACCTGCGACCGAACTCGAGCGCGGCTCAACTGAAATATTTCAGCTGTTTGTCAGCGTCCCCGCATTCTACTACTAACAAAGAATAAGAGCATTGCAGAAATGATTTGCGCTTAATAGAGATTAATAATATTTTTTTGTGTAAATAGTTTATAGCAGAAAATTTCATTCAAATTCTTCTACAGTGCTGCAATGTTGAGGGATGCCGCAGATAATATAAAATTGTTCTTTATTGACGATCCATCTGCGACGCCATTTTTTTCAAAGCAGCTATTGTTTAATTTAAGAAATATTAAAAGTTTGCAAAGCCGCATGCTAAAAGGGTAGGATAGTTATAGTGCAGTATACATACATACCTATATATGCATAATACTCAAATAATTTTTGAAATTTGATGAAACTGATCATGCTCGCACCATGCATGTAATCTTTGTGATTTTATAGAATATACTTTTATATATTGAGAATCAACTAGTTAAACATTAATAAACAGATGTGTAAAACCATTCTATCGTGATGTAAGTCCGTGGTCGCCACCCAGAACGAAGTCGACTGTAGCTAATTGGTCATCAGTAGAGTTATCGGAAAATATTACAAGGCATTCTCTAGCGGACGCTATTTATTTCATACGCCCTGATTCGGCAACATGACCCTATCATATACTTACTTATACGCATGCATATGGTATACCTAGCATAGGTAGGATCGTCTGGGTAGGAAATATACACTACATTTTTTTTCATAAAATTTTCTTAATTATTACTTAATGGAAGTCTTTATTTTTATACCTAGCCGTTGGTGATCGCAGACATTATGATGAATAATTACGTTCGTTTAAACTGTACCCAAGCCTTAAGAACTATGATGCCTCCTAAAAGCCTCTGTCACGGCTTAAATGTGCGCTACACCAGTATTCTCAAACGGAACCGACATGGCACTTAAATAACTCGTCCTGTACCAAGTGCACGAAAGGAGCCTCTGATGCGCACATTAACTGGGGACGCGATATGAAGGAAATTATAGTTAGGACGTAGATGACACATGCAATGGTTGCATGTGTCATCTACGTCCTAACCATAATTGGAAGAGAACGCTTTTAGCGATAAGGCCGTCCATTTTACAATTTTATTTATATTATGTCTTCCGTGTTCTTTTTTGTGTATAAGGTCTACACAAAAAAGAACACGGAACTACCTATCTATCATGCAAAATTGCATTAAGTCAAGTTATTTCAATCAAAAATACTTTGAGTTATCAGTATCAATGAACTTTACAAACACGATTACATGTCCATTCCATTATAACTGAAATTGTTCATTTTGACGACATCTTACAATTGAACTGTCTGACTTGACTTCAAGGAACTATAACCGGAAAATGGGGGTAACAGGGGTAAGTGGGGGTAGGTAATTAAAAAGTTACAGTCGGCGAGGGCGCCCAAAGGCAGATAACGTTGGCAGCTGGGTTTTATAGCTCGCCCTCTGGAACTTGCAAAAATTTGGACGAAATGCATCCTTCATTTTATTAAAATAGTGTCCAATACTTGCTGGTCACATTATTACCAAGCCTTGTTAGATAAATTAAAGTTAATTTATAGGCGAACGTGTTTATGGAAAACGAAACATTCATTATAAATAAATATAGGTGGACAATGCACACAACACCATCTAGTCCCAAACTAGGCATCACTACATGGTATAAAACAAAGTCGCTTCCCGCTGTCTGTCTGTACCTATGTATGCTTATATCTTTAACATACGCAATTGATTTTGATGCGGTTTATTTTAATAGATAGAGTGATTCAAGAGGAAGGTTTATACGTATAATGCATGCATAATATAGTAGAGAAACACTGATAATTTTAGAGGTTTCTAATGTGGTGTCGTAAATAAACACATTTTTTGCGCTTACATTGCAAACGCTGGCTGAACTCTGCGAGATAGACCAAAATAATGTAATACATTATTGTACACCTTATAAAGGTCTACAATAAAGTCTGCGGTGGTATATGTCTATCTCTCAGGGATAACTCACAATAGTATCAGCATTGCACCCGTGGGAAGCCGGGCGGGTCGCTAGTAGCTTATATTATGGTAACCAGATAACTGATAGAATACTTATAAATTTTTAAATACATACCTACCATGCTTTATAACACCCAGACACAGAACAAACACCTATGTTCTTTACACAAATGGTTATCCTGGGAGGGAATCAAACCTAAGTATAACATATCATACGTATGTATTTAAAAATATATAAGTATTCCATCAGTCATCTAGTCACCATAATACAAGCTATGTGTAGCTTGGAGCCAGGTGGTGTTGTGTGCATTGTCTAGCAATATTTGTTTATTTATTTTTATTTTAATAATATCTAACTGACACGCTTGCGACGTCTGGTCGATTTTGTTTTAAAATAAATACTTTGTACTACATCAAACTTAGAGAGGCTTATACAATGGGTGAAATCGAGCTGTTGATAATGAAACACCATAGAACCATACATCTGTTTGACGACCTCTGTGGCGCAGTGGGCTTAGGTCCGGCTGAGACGCAAATGTGAGTTCGATTCAGGACAATTTTTTGTAAGATCTGCAAGTATTTGTCTCGGGTCTGGCTGTTTCTATGTATAATTTGTATGTATTTATAAAAAAAATATAAAAAAAAAGTATATATGTAGTATATCAGTCATGTGGTACCCATAACACAAGTTCGGCTTACTTTGGGGCCAGATGATGCTGTGTGAAATATCCGGTATTATTATTATTACCTACAGCTTGCAAAAAAACGATTACCAAAATAAGCAGAATTCAATTTAAAGCCAAGAAAAAAGCTTTTAAAAGCAATGATCGCTATGATTTACAACACAGAATAATGATTTAAAGTAGGTATCTAAGTACCTGTGTAACCAGGACTGGACTCAAGGCTCAGTTGGTAGTAGCTTTGCCTTCTACACTGTATCTGTGATGAACATAGAGGTTTGTTCTGTGTCTGAGTGTATTTAAACATATAAAGTACTAGCTGGTGCCCACGACTTCGTCTGCATTAATACTTCGTGTAATTCTAACGGTTTTTGCAGCGCACGGCAGAATAGCTTGCAGATGGCGGTTTTTTTTTTATATACTTAACACTTAACGTTATATTTTGGACAATTCACATAATATCTTTATAAATCATAGCCTATGTGGTATTCTGATGTAAAAGCTATATTATTGTAAAGTTTCATTAAAACCTATTTTGTAGCTTTTGCGTGAAAGAGTAACAAACATACATAGAAACTTTCGCGTTTATAATATTAGTAAGATTATATCAGAGAGCTGACTCCCATAGTACAAGCTGTGCTTGGTTTGGGGCTAGATGATTTCGTGTTGTGTCCACAAAAAGAAAAAGTGGTTGTCTGTAAAGTCGGTTTACGGACAATAAATTTACGTGATAACGTCATAAGAAAACATTGATGAACCGATCGTGCCTCTCTATCGCTTGATCCGCGCTCTCGCTTGCACGCTTGGCTCAGGCGGAACGTGACAAAGAGTCATGCTTTTTCGTGCGTGCAGCTGGCGTTCATCGATGTATAAGACGTTATCACGTTGAAATGTTTTGTTAATTAGTTTACTTAGATACTCAGACAGTCTACTTGGATATTTTGGGATGTGTCGGTCTCGTGGTAGGTACGTTGTTTTTAAATTAATAAGTTGTGGGTTCAAATCCCAGCCGTTGCCCTGTAATAAGCAGCGATCGACTTGCAACATGTTACGTAATGTATGCTGTCTACTGTACCCATAACACAAGCTCTGCTTACTTTGAGGCTAGATGATGCTGTGTGAGATGTCCGGCATTATTTATTAATTATTTACTGTGAGCAGGTATGTGTATAAAACACAATGTTTGGACTTGCCTCTAACTAGAACCGAGTAAGAACTAGAAATTATAACTTACCCATAACCAGATACACTTATGTTTGCAACAGTATTGCGATTTATAATTAAACATTTTTGGGTATTTAAACTAAATTTGGAGATGATCACGTTTTGATTTTCTGAATGTTTTCGATAAAACTTTAACTCCCTGTTACACGATTTTTTCGGAATTTGTTAGGAAAATCCTGAAACCTGTATTTCTGATATAATTTTTTAGAAGTATTGAAAAGTTTGAAATCCTAGTTTGAAGCTGCAATCGCCTTTTTTTTAATTTTTACACAAACGTTAATACAGCATTTCATTCCCTTCAAGGAGTAAATTTTAAGAATCCTCAAACACGTCAATTTTTCAATATTTACCTCAATATTTAATATTTTAATATTTTTAACTTTGATATTTGATATTTTAATATTTTTATTTGGTACGCACCAAGGGTAAAAAATCTCAAAAAAACAAAAATTTCGGTATACAATTTCATTCCTTTTTAAGGGGTTAATTTTATAAAACCTTCATACATGTTTCAAGTAAACCGCATCAAGCGTTTAAAAGTTCCCATAAACATTTTAACATCCCATTGCATCCTTTGCTATGGTTAGTTTGGGACCGAAATGTTTTTAACTCTTGTCATTGTTAAAAATATAATATTATGTAATATGTAAGCATACTTGCGCAAAATTCATGAGTGTAGATTCGAGGAATATGATTTTTCATACAAAGGTTTTCACCTCTTTTCACCCCTTTTGAGAATTTTATAAAATCCCTACTTAGAGGGTTGTTTATCAAAAAAAAGTCACTTGCGCAGTCGTGTATGACGCTGTTTACGATCACTTATCAAAATATCATCCAATGGGATATTATACCTAACAAGCTACGCCTCAAGACCTTTGTAAGATAAAATGGCTTCAATACAAAACCATACAAACATGGCGTCTTCATTTAGATGATTATTAACGTTTGAAGAGTGTCCAAATAGCCGCGGGTGGAGTAATAATTAAACCACTTGCGCTTCAGTTCGCAAAACGAGTGTATACAACATACGTGTACACTGTTGTATGTAATTACATGTACTGTACATGTACACGTACATGTAACAAATCCGTTAAATATCGGTTGCAGTGAGTGAGGAGATTATATAAGCTTCTCTTAGAATTGAATTATTAATAAAACATAAGAATTATACTGATTGTTGTAAAGTGAAAAAAAGTATATTTTTTTAATTTATCTTACCAAACCCGTGGTCTCGGGCAGACTGCAGTCAGGTAATACGTGATAAATTCTGATCGCAAAAGTTAAAAAAATACTATATCAAACTACCTTCTGCGCGCAGTTTTGCACGTGGAACCTGCAATGTCCCGAAATACAATTTTTTCCTTATATTTTTGACTCATTCAGCCATTTAGCTGAAAACGGTACAAACAAACAGACATATAGAGACATTTTCAAATTTATAATATATATGATAATACACATTTTTATTCAACAAATTACAAATAGGTACAAACAATTCACAAATTAACCCAGTTATCCAATAAACAATAAAACTATGAACTCTATTGTTTACTCTAACTGTAATCAAATTTAAATTAATTTAAAGTAAAAAATAAAATAAAATAAATTATACATAAAAAAACAGAGTTCATTAAGTTCACTTACCGCAGATAGAATGCCCAAAAGGCTATAGATAAAGATGGATGGATATACAATAGCAGAACTACTTGTATATAAATACACAGAAACAGATGGAGCCATGTAAGAACGATTTTTAGATATCTTGAGCCCATTCACTGTTTACCACTTATACTAAACGTTATATGCGATCGGTGACATTCGAATTCGAATTCGAATTTCATACAAAAACCCCACGCGAAATTCAATTTAAATCGTAAGCACGCCCCTAGTATGAGGCCGTACCCCATATTCTAAATCCGACAGCAAACAGCAATACAAATATGTCTGGATCGTCTTGCTCCAAGGAAATTGAATCCACAATCTCGCGACCGCCAACCAGCCGAACAGAACATTGCGTATTTATTGGAACAACTTCAGTAAGTAAATATGTAAAGTAAATACTTGCACCGCACTGTGGCGTAGTGGGTGAAGACCTGCATGAGAAGCAGACGGGTTCGATGCCTGCCACGGGACAAACGTTTGTATGATCTGCAAATAACTGTTTCTGGAGTGTGTTTTGCCATGTATTATATGTATGTATTCACAAAAACAATATATAGTTAAGTAGTATATCAGCCAAATGGTTCCCATATCACAAGCTCTACTTACTTTTGGGATGCTGTGTACGGTGTGATATGTCCAGCATTTTTTAATTAACTTATATCGTCCCACTGCTGGGCAAAAGTCTTCTCCAAATGCTTCCAGCTAGCTCTATCTTTCGAGATCATACACCATTCTCTCACAAAGTCAAGATCGTCCCTTCTATTATGTATTTATACATTTTTAATCTTTTCTGTGAGATTCGTTTTATTTCTAACTCAATAGTAATAATATTAACCAAATTAATAATTAAAATGCCTAATATATTGTTTATCCTGTATTCATATCCTAAATCGAACCTTATACTATGACTGGCCTCTCGGATCAATTGGTAGTAGCTCTGCCTTCTGCGCTGTAGGTTGAAGTTGCGATTGTATTCGATGGCAAGCAATTGTGTGATGAACATTGGTATTTGTTCTGTGTCTGGGTGTTATAAAGTAAGTGTTAACTATAAACGAGTAAATACGTCATCAGTCTTCTGGTCGTCATAACAAAAGTTATGCTTAGTTTAAGGGTGGATGATGTTGTTTGCATTGTCTAACAACATTTATAAAACAAATAAATAATTAATTAAATAATTCCGAACATTTCACACAGCATCATCTGGCCCTAAGTAAGCAGAGCTTGTATTATGGGTACAACATGACTAATAAACTACTTATTTACCTTTTTTTGTGAATACATACATATCATAGAAACACCCAGACCCGAGGCAAAAACTTGCAGATCATACGGAGACGGACGGAGACGACCTCTGTGGCGCAGTGGGCTAAGATCCGGCTGAGACGCAGAAGGTTGCGAGTTCGATTCCCGCCGTGGGGCAAATGTTTGTACGATCTGCAAGTATTTGTCTCGGGTCTGGGTGTTTCTATGTATAATATGTATGTATTAACAAAAAAAGGTTTATAAGTAGTATATGAGTGTGGTACCCATAACACAAGCTCTGCTTACTTTGGGGTCAAATGATGCTGTGTGAAATGTCCGGGATTATTTATTTATTTATTTTATACAAACATTTGTCCCGCGGCGGGAATCGAGCCCGCAACCTTCTGCATCTCAGCCGCACCTTAGCCCACTGTGCCACAGAGGAGGCACAAATCGCAATGCCGTGATCTTAGTTATGACATAATTTAACCTAATCAGCTTACATGTATTCACGATACAGGCCTATTTAACATTAAGCAATAAGCAGTTGTTATTTATCTTCAAAAGCTTAACCTGTTCATTTAATCGATCTATCTAATCTAATACCTATATACGAGTAATTCTTGTATATGGTTTCGGGGGCGGTAAATCGATCTAGCTAGGTTTCATTTTTAGAAAACGTCGTTTTATCTGAGTTGGGTTTTATACCGAGCAAAGCTCGGTCATCCAGGTACTAACATTTATTTGTCGTAAATAAAATATTTTTACTCCTCGTTTTCGTCCAGATTCAACAAGTTAATTGCCTGACATGACTGCCTGATGTGCTTGATTGTGATGACGACTTGGAAATTAACGTTTGATGACGAATAATATTATATGATAACATTTGATGAATAACGTTTGAAAATCCATAGACTAAGCACGCCAAGTAGCGAACACACGAATAGAATAAACCGTAGACAGAGAAACCAATAGACACATGGTGATCGTGTCGCGTGTGAGATAGAACGACAGGTTGGTGTGGCCACATTAAAACTTTTACCCTACTCCTAAGTAATCCAAGATTTATTAAGAGAAGTTGTGTTGTAGTAGAAATCACTAGAGCTCGTCTCTCTATCACAAAACTCGAACATTTATAACAGATGTGTGATATAGAAAACATAAAACAACATTTGTGTACTTAATTGTTTATTATTATTAAAGCTAAGCATAAAATTACAGAAATAATAAAACCATAAAGTTAATACGACCTCTGTAGCGCAGTGGGTTTAGGTCCGGCTGAGACGCAGAAGGTTGCGGGTTCGATTCCCGCCGCGGGACAAATGTTTGTATGATCTGCAAGTATTTGTCTCGGGTCTGGGTGTTTCTATGTATAATTATGTATGTATTTACAAAAAAAAGTATATAAGTAGGTATATCAGTCATGTGGTACCCATAACACAAGCTCTGCTTACTTTGGGGCCAGATGATGTTGTGTGTGTGAAATGTCCGGGATTATTAATGTATTTATTTATTAATACAAAGTCAAAGTCAAAGTCAAGAGATACGTTATTCAATATAATCACAAGGATCACTTTGAAACGTCTTACATACTAGGTGAATTTAGGTGCCAATTCATAACCCAAGCCCGAGAAGAAAAACTCGTCCTGGTCCTAGAGCATTTTTGCATGATCCATCTTATAACTACCTTAACTACGAAATACTAATACAAGAGAGTTTATACATTTTTGTACAATTGTGTCGGTTAACTGTCTGAGGGCAGAGCGACATGAGGCCATGCGTTCTTATCAATAATATAGTCATTTATATTATAATAAGCTTTCTTCAAAAAACTATCTTTTATGTAAGCTTTAAATTTCTTAATAGGTAGTTTAGTTGCATTTTCAGGAAGCTTATTATAGAAGCGCACCGTGTTCCCCATAAATGACTTAGGTACTTACTTTTTCTAGTTGAAAATAATTGATCAGTACCTACCTACAGAATAAAAACACATAAATCAAATATTTACTAACCACCATTGGAACAGCATTAGGATACAGAATGGTTATTTTATTCTTCTTAAACAAGACATTTTTCTCAAAATGGTTACTACAAATCCTCGAAGAGTTTTTGGGTGTCCAATTTTTTCGGCCTGTGGCTTCAACCCGCTGCAAAGTACATTAACGTTTGATGGAAAACTGTAACAACTTAATAGTGAGATGGTTTTTTTTACAAATTATGAATCATTTTAATCTATTTATTTATACAGGGTGGTATGGTTATTCTCGCTGAAAGGACATTATTTCACATTAACTTGACTTCAAAATCTATGAAAGGTCTCCTCAGACCGATTTTAAGCAGCTTTTAAAGTTAAGGTGGCTGCCCTTGCTATAGAATAGAATAGAATAGAATAGAATAGAATAGAATAGAATAGAATAGAATAGAATAGAATAGAATAGAATAGAAATTGTTTATTTGACACACAATACACAGAGAACACAAAACACTAGACACAACAAAAATAACATTGTAGATAAAGAAATAACAGACAACAGAAACAAAACAAGAGAAAATATAAAATATAAAAAATAATAATAATAACAGTAAGTAATAAATTGCTATAGTTTTGTGCTAATTAGTCCCCTCTGTGTCGTGTGGGCCAAACAGGTCCAGTCTCAGCATAATTGCAGCTTCACACACTTGTGAGAAGCAGTTAAATAATGTTAATAAGGTAATTCATGATAGTTTAAGCTATCATGAATTATCTTGTCTCCATATATTTTTCTATACAAAATCGAACGATACTTACGTTAAATTGAATTATTAATAGGTATTCATACTAAATGTAAGACATATTTTATGTAAAATTTATGTACCTAGTTTGGGGAATGTTAAGGTCGAATGCAGGCAACACCAAAATAAATAAGTTATTTGTTATTATTTATGAATCATTCTGTAGCGAACAAAGTTCAGTTCGAAATGCTGTTACCTATTGTGTATATTAATAAAAAAACAGTTTGAATGCTAAAAACTACTCAAAAATACTTGTACTTACGAGTAAAAAGACAAATCGGGGTGTTTCCGTTCACTATCACTTTTACATCCTAAAACGATACCATCGAACCATTATCTTTACAAAATCCGGTAAAGAAATTTGTTATTTGCAATTCGCAAGTAATTCAGCTTGTTCACAATTTTTTTTAACTGTTTTTTCCGGTTATTTCACACAAAGCGAACACAAAGCATCCAAGCAATGGCAAACTGTCAAACGTTGCTTAGCACAGTAAGGTGCTGATCTTGAAAAAACCGGCACGCGACATGAAACAAAAAATCCAACGATTCTATCTCGTTTCTTTACAGTATCTGCACATAAGTTGTTCTCTTTCTTGTATGAATGCGACGGATGCTATCTAGTCGTGTATTAGTTTCTCTGTCTACGGAATAAACGATCGCTAACCAAAGGTTGTTGAACTTTTGAACCAATTGAACTTCGCTATGGCTAGAGCGTTGGCGTCTGTAGAAATGGAATCGTTTCGTAGCCATTGCAGTTTTTTTAGCCCCGCAGGTCCAAATGGATATATTCTTAAGTTCTTTTCTTTCTTTTTTGAGTTTAATTCTTTTCTAAGTTTAATTCAAATGGGTTCAAGCCTATATTGATTAAGTAACATACATCAATACATACCTTATCATTAAAATTTTTGTAATTTTTTTTTTTTCAGTATTTAAATGCGCTGGTATCGAGATCTGGAGTCAACATAATTAGTGCTTCTTCTTCTTTGTTCTTCTTCATCTTTGTTAAGGGCTTGTGATTACTAATGTCAATTTTGCCAGTGTCAAGTGTTTATAGTTTATAGTCAGTTTGTTTGTTATTAGAGTCTTAGTCGATGGTCAATTGTCAATTCTAGACGTCACGCGAAATGGCGTCTAGAATTTACTTGGGATTCCTCGTCGTTCAAATCACATTGCACCACAAAACACATATAATTCAATTATCCATACCCGTTCTGTAGTCACAATTTATTCATTAAAATTCCGCAAGATTACTGAATAAAACATGGAATAAAACGGTTAAAATTATTAAATTAGCAGAGCTATGTTACTCCATGAAATGACAGACGAAGAATCTTATAATTAGTGTTTCTTCTTCCTCGTTAATGGCATGTGGCTTAATTATGACAACTTTGACAATGTAAAGTGTTTAGACTGTTTATAGTAAGACGTCACAAATGTTGGCTTTCGTCGTGACTCTATGCTAAGCATGGTAAGACTAGGTACAGCACAAGACCCATGAGGGACTTACTGCAACTACTAAACATAAAACTGTGGCCTTTAGGGGCAGTTTCCAGTACCAGGCGAACAAGTGTTGGAATAAAATACCGCCACCACTTTGTCTGCTTTTAACTAAGTATTCCTTCAAAAACAATCACAAAAAGTATTTGTTGAAGTAGCAGAAAACTGGGTTGTCTGGTACCCGTATGTTGCGTATTTGCGTATGCATTGTTATTTTTTTTGTATATGTAGTTGGGCAAAGTCACCATTTCGTTTATGTACATATTTGTTGATTTATTTATTTTATTTTATTATTGCGTTTCGTAAGGTTGCGTGACTGGATCGAAGGTCTTGGCAGAATAACAGCACTGACCTGTCATCTGACAGGAAAGCATAACGCTGAGTCGAGATCTTTATGCTGCTGTAGCACACAGCACTGTTAGGTAGGTAAGTACGCATAATAATTTTAAACTTTTAAAATTTCTTTTCTCCTTTTACTTTTTTGTATGTGTTACTTCCTTTTACCTAATAGTGTTTAGTATTTTTTTGTTATTATTGATGTGTATGTGTGCTTATTCAGTAAATAAATAAATAAAAATAGTGTCATTTTTATAAAACAATTAAACGGATTGTCTTTGCTAGAATCATAAAACCTTTATACCAATGATTCACACCCATGTCACACTCTTGCTTTATTTGAATATAATCACCAGAATTACAAATAAAGCTGAAAATAACTCGGGGAAAAATAAATAATACAAGAGCGCAATGTTTACACGCAAAACGGCCAAAAATGAATCCTCCGTTATTAGTACTTCTTTTCTTCCTATCCAAGACAGGTGCCAACCTGTCTTGTTGACAATTTTGCCAGTGTTAATTGTTTGTTTGGTTGTAATGTCTTAGTCGATCGCCATTGTCTATTCTAAACGGTTTCGCGGAATGGCCGTCCAAAAATTTTGTCGGGATTCCTCGTCGCTCAAATCACATTGCAACATAAAACACTTATGTTTCAATTGTCCATACTTATGCTATGAAGTCACAATTTATTGATTAAAATTCCGTGTCGATTACTGAATAAAACATTCAATAGCACTAGAAAAAGAATTAATTTAGAAGTGCTATGTTACTTTATAAAATGACAAATGTAGAATCTCGTTATAAGTAAGTCGTGTCATTACATTTAGCATCTTATGTCATTGACTTAAGTCTCTGCTCGTACCAAAGAGACTCTTAAAATATTGTCTGACAAGAGCTTTAAAACAATCTAGAGCGCAAAAGTATTTTTCTACAGAACCCTGAAAAGATCCCATCTCGACCTACAAACTCTTATCAACATTTTTGAAATATTTTTCCAAAAGAAATCAACAGAACCGTTAAACAGGAGCCGGCGGGAAAACAGGAAATAAATAGACGCCGTCCTTTCAGGTAAGCTCCTGAATTGAGACCTTGATAACCGGGACTTCCCGGATTGTAGAATACTGGATAGGATCACTTCCAAAACTCTCGTGAGTTGCACTTATACCTATATTTTGGGGAACACAGGGTTTTATTCACATATTATTTCCACCCACTCTCCTTGATAAATTCTCTGGATGAATCCGAAACAGTGTCGGTGCCATCAACAAAATAATACGTGAGTAAACACCTCTATTACTCAAAATGTACTAGATATTCTATTCTGTTCTGACGTTCTGTTTATATTATTTTAGCTGCACTTCGCGTTCAGGTAAGCGTTGCTCTACCCTCAGACATTTAAACGACACATTTGAACCGACAACTCTCTTGTATTAGTTTTTCGTAGGTAGTTATAAGATGGATCATGGTAGTTATAAGATGGATCATGTAAAAAAACGCTAGGATCAGGACGAGTTTCTTGCCAATTCTTCTCGGGATTGGGTTAGGAGGAATTAATACCTAAATTCATCTAGTATGTAAGACGTTTCAATATGATCTTTATGATTGTATTGAATAAAATATTTTTTGACTTTGACTTTGACTTGGTAGAGGCCCTCTAGCTAGCTGAAGATAAATTTTGTAGCTGGTAGGATGTAGATCAGAAGTGCTGAAAATCGGACACAGTGGCGCTTTTTGGGAGAGACCAACATCCAACAGTGTACTGACAATATCTAGAAAAAAAACCATCGTCATAAAAAATTTCATCTCAACAACCTTGACACTAAAACTTTAAAAAAATATAAAAATTGGTTAATTATGTTTGTTTTAAAATAGGTTATCTATTTTTACTGTTCTATTTCCTTATTCTCTGAGATTATGTTACTTATTATTGTCTCTACCTTACAGGTTGACAGGTAGGAAATGCTACTAGCATGAAACCCACCTATTGCACATTTGTATTTTTTTTTGTGCAGTAAACGATTAAAGAAATAAACAAAAAATGTATTAGTTTTATCTATACGAGGATATACAACCATCATGTAGATATTGGTTTAGCTCAAGGTGACTGTGAAATAACTAGTGATACGATAAACGAAATTCCAATCCAGAAGTTCTCGGTCCTCGACAGATCCTCAGAAACTCATCTCTCCGTAAATACGATTCCATTTCATCCGCGCGCGCAGATTTACTTTGATACGCTCTCTCCGCAGCAGTACGTGACGGATTACGGCTGATATAATTGATTTTAATCAATTATTACTGGCTGGAATAAGAAGTTATAATACAGGGAGTAATATACTAATGTAATACAATTATAAAGATTGAGTTCTAAAACAAAAATCAATCTCAGGTCGAGGACCATGCATATGTCCTTTGACAGCATTTCATTCAGTGCAAAATATGTCTTTAGGGAGTAGGGACGGCCTTTGCGACACGACTAATACCCGATATTGTGTTTGTTTTCAGCCAGTTTATCTTAGGCTCGGCGCAAATGGGCCACCGACCTACAACCTAACCTACACGAATTTGGTAATATTTAAAGGGGTCCAAGCACTCCTTTAAGAACCAGCTTTTCCTCAGACTGTGATGTTTCCTCAGATTTTTTGAACTATGCTCTTTACGTGATTAGACTACCGAAAGAAAACGAAAAGGATACAATGTAAGTGTAAACTTTTTATGTGAAATAATTGCAGAAATTGTGTACGACAGCGCAATAAGTGAAAATTGTATTTCACCATACACATTTTTTTTATGACATGAAAGTACTTTATCTGATAAATAAAACCATTCATGCAAAAGTTGTCCCAAAACATTATTTAGGGACTGCCGATAGAAGTGAAAACTAAGTACCTTTAAATTGTATCTTCGAGCTATTAGGTTACTTTATTTCGAATTATTTTAGGTTAATAAAGAAGTGTTTATGATCAAGGATTAAAGTTTAAATTGGTCATTAACACACTAATTAGGTTTCACTTTTATCGGCAGTCCCCAAAGACTGCCCTGCATTTTTTAAATAGGAATGGTTGCTCATCGTAATTATTATTATCGTACAAAGCTATTACGGAACTAAATAATTTCCGCGTGCACTCAACTAAGTCCCAAGTTCATTAGGCAACTCCTCAAACTTGGCTAGTTCAGTAATCCATAACCTCTCAGGAACCTAGTCGGTTTAGAAACTTGTTTGAGCGGGAATTGACAGTTACCTGCAGTTTACTTTAGATCGTTCAGTTTGTGGTTAATTTGAGGACTCTATAAATAGCCAAGTTAAGTTACCGTTCCAAAAATATAAGTTGGGACAAACAAGCAGTTAAAATAATTAAGTGCTTTTAATCGCTTTACTTTTAGAAGCAATTTACTTTTATGTATCTATGTGACCTCTGAAAGTAGAGCTCTGCTTAGTTCCAAAAGCCATCCATTAAATTATGAACTGAGCTTCTTCTTCTTATCGTGTCAATAATTATTTTTTACCAATGTGGTGAAAGGATTAAAGTGCGCCTCAGATGCTCCTTTCGTGCACTTAGGTAAGCCTTAATGTAAGCTCTCGACCTTGCCGACAGGACCCGCAGGAAAGACGAATCAGTACATACGGTGTCGGTTCGGTTGCAAGTGCATAACGGCTGGCACCAAGCCGGGCTTGTTTCAAGTTTTTCTTCTCTATTTCTCTCTTCTAACTGACTAACAGTCAGCAGGGGGACTAATCTCCAATAATTTAAAGACTATCGCAGTCGTCTCCATCATCAGTCTCTAAGCATCACTCATCTAGGATCAGTTCCACGTAGAAATCCTCACTCGAAGTATTATATAATTTTGAAAAAAAATATAAAAACCCGATTTTACAGTCAGATGCGGGTGCTTAGCCATTTTTGATGATCCTCAGCTGATGTAATAGAGTACAGCGGATGGTAAAAGTAAAAAACTACCGAGCTGAATGTTGTCTATCACCATCCCTGACCTTAACTTTTTAACTTAACTTTTCTTGACTATATCTTAGTTAATATGTTGGGAGTAACTACTGTTAGAAATATCTGGCGAAGTGACGGGGTTGTGCAGCTCGGCACCATAACGTAATGACTGTGGTGGTAGCAAGACGCTCACTAACCGGGCCTCTCACTTTTTTTATAATACTCTATCGTGGCGGACGTCTCATAAATATCTGTATCTGCCAAATTTTTATTATTAGATTCTAGTTGTAGATGATTACTTTCTTTTACATAAGTTTTTGTTGTTAAGTGTTTCCATTCAATTAAATAAAAACCCTATTGTTACATGTAATTCGATCCATAATACTATTTTATCAAACCAGAGTGTATTATATACCAACATAACAAAATAAAATTACATCAACGAACCTAACTTACTTTTGACTGAGTTGATTCTAGCATTCTAACCGATGGGACATTGCACAAAGAGGTTATACTGTTGATGGCCGCCCGTAAATTGGTTGGTCGGACAATTTGACGTCAATTTGCCGTTATTACGGACTCGTGTCTCGTGTTCCCGTAAATTCTGGAGCAGGGAGACGTTGTAGTGACAAGCGTAAGGGAATATTATTCTTACACAAGAAGTTATCTATTCTTTTGTAAATATTTCTCCCTCATGTTTAATAAGAGTTCTATAAAATCAGTAAACCACCTATTTAGACTCAGAATAGCATGACTTTAAATCAGTTTTCTTATTGCACTTATGTAATATATGGGTTTTTACACAATGTGTACACAAACGTGATGTGTAACGTACACATCACGTTAGTCTCCGTCCGATAATCAGTGCTGCCCCAATAATTAATTGGTTTGGTATAATAATGTTAATATTTGCCGGACACAACAATCTAGGTTCATAATTTTTATGTTATTTTTTTTTAAACTGTGTTACTGCTCTAGATGCTGGGTCAAATAAAAAAAATTTCTTTCTTTTCTTTCTTTCACATAATATAATTATTAATGACCACAAGGCTCATTTTTGATCTATTTCCTATCTATTACACTTCGTGCAAACTTAGTTGTAGTAATAACAGTTTATTTAGAGGTTAAAAGATATTGGCAAGAAACCAATACGTGTTTTACTTTTAGGTAAACAGTTTTAGAATGGAGACAAGCGTAGTGTAGAACCCCCTTCCGCTAGAGGGATGAAATTTGCGCAATGTGGACGCAAATCTGGCAGGACGTGGATGAGAAGAGCCGAAGTTCGGGCCCGAGATGCCTACGTCACTGTTAAACGTAGGCATCTCGAGCCCAACTAATTTGGTTTCTTGCCAGTACCTTTTAACGTCTAAATAAATAATTATTACTAAATGAAGCCTGTGCGAAATCAAATTGATAATAAATAGTTTGAAAATGAACCTTGTTCATGACTCATTCATGACTATAATTATGAATAATAAGTGACTTCATATTGTGCTAATCTGAGTCTGAATAGATGCTTAGTGTTAGGTAGTGTGTCTGTTAAAACAAAAGCTACTATATAGGTCGACGAGCTGTTGCTCGCGACCTCGTCCGCATTTTTTTCTTAGAGGAATTGTAGCCTTAATCCTTCCCCAGGATGTTTTTTATCTCCTTGTCAAATTTTATTGATAATCTTCAAACCAAATCACACCTACCACCCATTAAAAAGTTTCCATACAAACATTCACATCCCATTTTAATCCTTTATGAGAGTTATTTTGAAAAATCCTGAAATAGGTGTCCATTTATTTTGCATTTTAATTATTCAAATCAAGTTTCAAGCAAATTGCACCACGCGGTAAAAGTTTCATACATTACTTTTCACCCCTTTTCACCCTCTTAGGGGTTGATTTTCAAAAAATCCAGCCTAAGTGGTTTTGCTGGAAAAGGAAGCTTCCAAATTTCAGTTTGCTAGCTTCAGCGGTTTCTGCTAGGCGATGATGAATCAGTCAGTCAGTCAGGTTAAGCTCTTTTATAGTTATAACTAGTCATATATAGATGACAATGATGCTTACAACTACATCACCGTTTGGACTGACCAATAAAAACGCTCATACGAATTTATGTAATCGCTATCTCTCACTTAAGTGGTATCTCCTTAGTTTCCCACGATTGTATCTTACTGTTATCGTCGTTATGACTTCGTCACGTAACTAGTAATAAACGGTCACCTGCGCTATCTATTTCTTGATATTTCATCTGAAATAGTTCAGCATTTGAATTGGGAATAGAGCACTCTGGTGACGAGCTTAGAGTAACTCTGCATTCCAATAGTAAATTTTTGAATTTTTGGGCCCTGTTGGTCTAATAAATCGATAAACGCCGGATGCAGGCTCGAAAAATTGTCACGTTCCGCCTAAGCCGAGCGTGCAAGCGAGAGCGCGGAAGAAACGATAGAGAAGCATGATCGGCCTAAGCGTTCGGCTTGTGACGCATTTTAATAGGTTTAAAAGAATGCAATTTTCATCAATGTTTTCTTATGACGTTATCACGTAAAATTATCGTCCGTAAACCGACTTTACAGACACCCATTTTTTTAAGAAAAGAGTAATACAAGCATGTGTATTTAATATTTTTATCAGTCTTAGCGGGAATCTAAATCGACTCTCTCACGTTTACACACTATTATCGGTGACATTTTATCTTGTTTCAAAACTTAATGCAACTCAAATTCCCAGATATCAACTAAAACTAGAACTCTAAAGCGTTATTTTCTGTAAATAATGTACCCAATTCGGCGTTTATACGGCGTTAATAGTAATTTTGGCCGCTTTTCAATAGTGGCTTGTGTTGTGCTGGCTGTGCAGGTATTATGCGTGTGAGGTGTGGTGAAGGGCTCATTAGGAGTAACGATACAGAAACGGTATATCAATCTGTGCTTCTACTTTTCATACAGTCTTTAGTCTCCTCACTGGATAATTCGCTTGAAAGCCTTAAAAAGTAGGTTGTAGGTTTAGTATTGATAGCTATAAGATTGAATATTATGTAAAACAATGTACCGTTATTATCATATCAAAAACTATAATTAAAAAATTATGTGTTATGTGTATTTTAACTATAATTAAAATACACATAACACTAAAAATGTATTAAGTTTTTTATGTATAATATGTATGTATTTACAAAAAAGTATATAGATAGTTTATCAGTAATGTGGTACCCATAACCCAAGCTCTGCTTAATTTGGGGCCAGATGATGCTGTGTTAAGAATACTTTTTAACACACAAACACCTATATTCATCCCACAAGTTGTTGACCTGGAAAGGAATCAAAGTTCTCAACTACAGTCAGCTGGCAGGTTCAGTTCATATGGACCCTGTTGGACACTACAATAATGAGATAGACTTTCTTCTTAGTGCATTTTTGGACCTCAAAAAACCAGCTCGTATCTCGTAATATATATAATATTTTTATTTTCTTAACATTTTCGTTTCATTTTTCAGTTTTCTCTTTAGTGTACCAGCTCTCGTACACTCAAGTTCTTAGGATACTACATCATAATTTTAATATATTGTTTCAATACCGTTATTTAGCATATATCCCTAGTTTAGCATAATCTATTAGTGTTTAGTTTATGTTTGGCGGCCGCGCGGGCCGATAACGTTCGGCCGCCGGCATCTCATTATGCCTAATGATTACATGAACTATCGCATTCGAGCTGATTTTGTGCGAATATTCAATGAATATTCAATTTCTATCAAATATTTTGACGTTAGACAAATCGGTTTTATCACGAACTTTGTAATATTGGCTTGGAGTATTCGACAGCTCGAGTGGGATTTGGCAGTGGCTTCCAAACTTGGTTTTCTGGTGATATTGTTGAACATTCGATAATTTCGAATGTTCAACAATATCACGAGTATTGTTACTAGGAACATTCAGAGTGGGCACTTACATGCACTTTGAAATATAATCACTCTGCTATCCCTATCGTCTATATATGTAACACCGATGTATTTCCTCGACTTACCTTTTCGGCTTCAGGAAAACACATTAGCTCACAAAAAACATTACAAAATGTTCATTTAGCAAGAATTCTAATATTGAAAGCGCGAAGTTAAAAACAAAACTCATTTCCCGGTTTTTGCACACTTGTTAATGGCGCTCCAGATTAATTCCCGTTAATTATGACGATCCCTAGGTAGTGGTGGGGTAAAGGTTTGGCTTCGGCTTTTTATAAGCATCGCCGAATGTAGAAGATAGTGGTACATGAGCAGATTTTTAGATTTTCAGTTTATCTCGTGATCATGTCGCATGCAACTGTACCGAAATATCGGGAAGCAGAAAAACTCATATATCATGGTAAATATCCCGTTTTGAATGAAAATTATGTTCAAAACCATGATAGTTTTACAAGTTTTATCAGATTTTTAGGGTTCCAAAGATTACAAGGAAAGCTTATAGTTCGTCCGTTTTGTCTGTCTGTCTATCTGTCCGCCCCTTATCAGAGCTCTTGCACGCACACTATAAATTTAATCGTGATGAAATTTTAAACGGTAGATAAATAGATAACTCTTTATTGACTACCACACGGAATATTACAAAAACAATAACTTAACTTATTGAAGGCAATAGAATGGGCGGATTTATCGCTTATAGCGATTTCTACAGGGCAACCGTTGGGTGGACTAGGCTATAAATAAACAGAAAGGGCATGTAGGTGTGGTATATTGTTATAATAAAATACTTATAATAGCATACTTACAAAGTTATTTAATAAAAACTAAGATATAAAGTGGGGTCAATTAGGTGATTGGTATTAAAGATATTAGGTTTCTTGAAGTTCTTCTATACAGATATTCTTTTGTATTAAGCTTTAAAATGGCCATTCTCGGTGGAGGTCAGTGCCCACCCAACCCCTACTGGCTAAATAGCAATTTGGTAAAACCGGAAACGTTTTTTAATTTAGATATATTTCACTTTTAAAACTTTCGTGAGTTGTACTATACACTTTGATAAACACGGGTTATACTCACGTATTATTACATCCATCGACAAAATACGTGAGTAAAACCCGTGTTTATCAAAATGTATTGGTCGATATATGATAAAATTACAAGGATAATTTATTTGATATAAATTTTATTTTCATTTATTTATTTTTCTTGTTTATTTATAATGTAGATTCATGTTTCATGTCCTCTCAACATATTTGGACCTAACGGAAGACCAGCGTGAATTGTAGACACTGCAATCCGCATATTTATGCTGAGTTGTGATCCATTTTGCGGTAACCGTTAATTATGTTAGTATGTATAGGTTTTTGTATTTTTGTCTATTCGTCTGTTATAATGTGTTGTTAGAATATAAAAAAATATTCTATTTTTTTTTTCTATTCTTATCAAGGGTAACCTGACAAGACTTCAGGTAATATAGTTATAAGGTATAGGATAATATAGTATAGGTAATAAAGTTTACAAATGGGGATTTGTAAACCTTAAAATAATCAAGAAGCTCCATACATTCAGTGTTTTTTTTAACTATATAGAATTAAATTGGCTTGGGACCTGCCTACTTGTAATTCAAGGCTACTTGCGCTTGGCTAAATCATTGCCACTAAAAAGATATGCCAGAAACTCTCAATGATTTTGTGGCCCAGATCTATGTTGTAGGTACTTAACTTCAAATTGATTTGCCCTCATTAACCCAGGGAGGCATGCGTGGGCGCGATGTCAATATTAATAAGACGCGTGTTGCCTGTTATTAAAATAACTTTATTCTCTCTGCATATGAGGAGATCACTATCTCAAACTAATGAATTTACATTCCCACATATATTTCAATAAATATTGATAACTAGCTTTTGCTATAGTAATAATAAAGCGTTGATTCTCAAATTTTAAATCAATACATTTCGGTAAAATGTATTGATTAAAAATTTTGCACGTATTTTTTTATTGATGGAGGCACCGAGTATCGATTTATCTAGAGCTTTTTTTTTTGAAATGATGAATTTGAAAGTGAAATTTTAAATATATATATTTTCTGGTATTCTGGTATCCTGGTATGGTAGCGCGAACTTCGTAGCCTCCATCGACAGCGTTGATTGGAACGGCATATTGATTATAAATATAAATCCAGCAGACCTGATCCAAACAATAACAAATATAATTAAAACTAAACTTGACATTTGTTTCCCATTAAAGAAAACTTATAATACTAAAAAAAGGAATCTTCATGGATTACCGCTGTCATTAAGAATTATAAATTATGACTCTTTCACGTTATTAAATTTAGTAACATGGAATTAAATAATAAACCACTACAAACGTTATTGGCGGACATGAATAATTATTATGACATTTTATTAAACACTAGTAAGCGTGATTATTACGCAAATGTTATTCGCTGCAATAATAATACCTCGAAAGCTATGTGGGGAGTCATTAATAAAGAGCGAGGGAAAAATAATAGGCCGCTAACTGATTTCACTGACGTTTTAGTAAACCACGATGGTAGTGAATTCAGCACAAAAAAGGATGTAGTAAATGCGATGAACGTGCGGTTCCTAGGCGCGGCGGCGGCATGCGGCGCGCCGAGCGCTGAGGTCGCTGGCGTGCGTCGCATGCTGCAATTGGCGCGTGCGCCCGCCGTCCGCTCGCTGCGTTTCCGACCGTTCACCGCTAGGGAAGTGTTTCACATTGTCACTGCTAGAATACCACCTAAAGTATCTAAAGATATATACGGCATATCAATGAAACTGCTTCGATCCGCTATTCCTGCGCTCGCACCGGTTTTGGCATATGGTTTCAATTGCTGTATTAGAGAGGGAACTTATCCAACTTCTATAAAAATTAGTAAAGTGTCACCTCTGTTTAAAGGGAAAGGGAAGCGGAGTAGCATGGACGCATACCGACCCGTATCGATAATACCGGCAGTCGCAAAAGTTTTCGAAAACGGGCTAAGTTCTCGCCTAACCTCTTACCTATCATCAGCTGAAGCCCTTTCTGATCGGCAATATGCTTATCGCAAGGGCCGCTCGACAAGCTCGCTGACGCGGAAGGTAGTCAGTCTAGTCGTTGCTGCACGAAAAAAGAAGCAGCACGTCGCTGTGATATGCTGTGACCTGTCGAAGGCGTTCGACGTGGCAGACCATGACGTTCTAGCAGTGAAACTGCGATACTACGGTATCGACGGCCAAGCGTTTCTTACAGATATGATGAACCATCGCACTCAGGTGGTTCAAGGTAGTGACATCACGTCCGATCCGCTACAATCGGGAATGGGGGTGGCGCAGGGATCCTCTGTCTCGAATATACTCTTCTCGATCCTCCTAAATGACCTACCGGAAGCGGTCTCAAGCGCAGAGGTCCACATGTACGCTGATGACGTGGCTGCAATGGTTACCGCAACCTCTGTCGATGAATTGGAGTAAAAACTGAACTATACGGCGGCGCGGCTTGCGAAATGGTTCGGGATGAACGGGATGAATGCTCTAAATTTGAGCAAGACACATTTCATTCATTTCTGCTTGTCGGGTCACTCTGTGCGACAACTGTCGGTGACCATAGCCGGAAAGCATATAGAACAGGTTAAATGCACGACATTCCTGGGGTTCCAACTTGACAGAGGGCTAACATGGGCGAACCACATCCATAAGTTGTGTGGCAAACTGGGCAGTGCGTGCTATGCGTTGCGGCGCGTAGCGCGAGCGGTGTCTGGCGATGTGGTCCGCGCGTGTTACTTCGCCACGGTGCACTCGCTGCTGCAGTACGGTGCCGAGCTAAGGGCGCGCGCGGCAGAATGGGAACGCGTCTTCAGAATGCAAAAAAGGGCCGTACGAGCGATAGTGCAAATCCGAAGCGACGTATCTGTGAGACCTCATTTTAAAGAGCTAGGTATTCTCACGTTGCCCAGTATAGTACGTAGGTCACACTATAAGTTTTGCGTAACTTAAAAAAACAACATGTGTAAAACCAAAATATTATGTTTATTTCTTTTCAAAATTCTCTCCTTTACATTTTAAACATTTTTTCATGCGATCGAACCATTTTTTAAAACAGAAGGACCACAGATCTGAAGACATGTTTTCTACGTGCTGATTGAACGCTATCACTGCCTCTTTGGAGTTGGTAAAAGTGAAACCTCTCATCGAAACTTTGATTTTGGGGAAAATACAGAAATCACAGGGAGCTAGGTCGGGGCTATGCGCAGGATGGGTGACGAGTTGTACTTTTTCGGAAGCTAAAAATTACTTTACTTTGTTGGCCGTGTGTGAAGAAGCGTTGTCATGATGTAGGAGAATGCGGCTTTTGGGTCGTCTTTCGCGAACTTTTTCTAACACCCTGGGTAAACAAATGGTAGAATACCACTAGGCATTAACACTCTTGATCTTCAAGCGGAATTGTACAGATGGGACCCGTAGCTAAGAAAAAAAACGCGATCATTTTTTTACCAACGTTTCTCGCCTGCCTCACTTTTGTTGGCCTGTTCTCATTTTCAAACACCCATTCACTAGATTGCTGTTTTTTTTCGGGTTCAAAACAATAAATCCACGTTTCGTCTCCTGTGACAATGTCATAAACCGCATTAGAATGTCCGTGGTCGTACTTCAGTAGCATCTGTGAGCACCATTCCACGCGAGCCTGCTTCTGCTCCGCTGTCAGTGCATGAGGGATCCGACGACAACAAAGTTTCCGAACTTTTAATTCTTCAAATTTTCTGGATTTGGCTCATACCAATCCCCAATAGTCCTCGAATTGTCTCATAGGTAATCCGCGGGTTTTCTTCAATTAGCCACTTAACAGTAGCCACATTATTTTCGTTGACGGCAATTGAAGGTCGCCCTTCACGAAATTCGTCATGTAAAGAAACTCGACCTCCCTCAAATAATTAAATAAATAAATAATGCCGGACATTTCACACAGCATCACCTAGCCCCAAAGTAAGCAGAGCTTGTGTTATGGGTACCACATGACTGATATACTACTTATATACTTTTTTTTTTGTAAATACATACATATTATACATAGAAACACCCAGACCCGAGACAAATAGTTGCAGATCATACAAACGTTTGTCCCGCAGCGGGAATCGAACCCGCAACCTTCTGCGTCTCAGGCAGGCTTTCGCCCACTGCGCCACAGAGGTCGTCAAAAATTCAGCAAACCATCGCCTCACGGTTGTCAAACAAGGTGCTTCTCTCCCAAAAGCATTTTGAAGACGAGCGGCACAGTCTTGCGGAGGGAGAGAACTTTTAAAATCATAAAAAATCATCGCTCTAAAATCTTTTCGACTTAATTCCATTTTCGTTGCGTACGTAGAACTTTGATGTGTGATAAAAAACAATTGACAAATTATTTCCCGCCAATTGATTTTTTTTATTACTACGAAGGTTGCAACGTTTAAAAAAATATAACATTCGAAATTCAAATAGTTCCGATTAGCTAGAAGTGCAAAACTTTTAGTGTGCCCCATGTAGTACATCAAGAGGCAGTGTACGTGAGAACTAACCTGGACTTCTATGTAACGAACGGTGAACTGCACACGTACCGCACGCGAAACAGGAACAAACTCGCATTACTACCGCGGACACTTACAAAGTCATCTAAGCTAACGCATGTCATGGGTCCGGATGTATATAATAGACTTCCGAACACTATCATAAATGCTCCAAACATAAACATTTTTAAAAAGAAATTAAAGTGCTGGCTTATCAAGCGTACTTTCTACACCTATGATGAGTTCATGGGCAATAATATACCTTATCCAAGGTTGTAATAATAGTCCAATATTATTATTTTTTTATGTTGTCATGTCTAATTTGAATATAATGTGTAATTGTCAAATAGCGATGTAGTTTATTTACTCATTGCTATGTTATTTTTGTTATTTCTGACCTATAATGTAACATTATCAATAAATGACTATTATGACTACTATTATATTCTGGGTTCTGGGTGGTAAGTATCTTATAAAAATATATAATAACTTGACTGGTCTGTCAGCTCAGTTGGTAGTAGCTATCCCTTCTGCACTGTAGGTTGAGGGTTCAATTCACTCCCAGGATAAACATAATGAACATATTATGTGTTTGTTCTGGGTATTATAACGTATGTATGTATTTAAAAATATATAAGTACTCTATCAGTCATCTGGTCACCATGGTACAAGCTATGCTTAGTTTGGGGCCAGATGGTGATGTGTGGGTTGTCTACCACATATATTAATAGTTAAGTTGATAATAGCCTCAGCCTACGCTGTAGTTTGGGAGTTCGATTCACTCCCAGGTCAAACATTTGTGTAATTAGCATAGGTGTTTGTTCTGTATCTGGCTGTTATAAATGATTATAAGTACGAGTAAGTATTTAAAAAAATATACATACATATACAAGCTATGCTTAGTTTGGGGCTAGATGATGATTGTGCATTGTCATGTCATTGTGCATATATATATATATATATATATATATTTGTTTGATCTCGTTTAAATGTAATTTTCTTCGGCCTGACCTTGAGCTGGTACATCACTAGTCATCATTTTTATTGGGACCCGTCGTTCCTCTTTCCTTTTAATGCGACTTTTTGTGTTGTCTTAATGATATTGCTGGGTTTCCTTCGTTGGGAAATGAGCTGCTTACTTTTAAGTAGGCAGTCGTTGGTGAAATTAAAAATAATCGAGACCATTTTTAAAACATTTTCTGTGATTAGTTTAGTTGAAATATTTAGTGGTTTTTTATTGGGCTGTCATCTGCATTTATTGACAAGCTTTACTTACTGGTAGGCATGGTAGGCTTACATATCTCTTTACCAGTGAGTGAGAGTTCGCTATTACTGTATAATAAACTCGTATATATGATTTCCGTGGTATAAAAGTAACAAAAATATTTATTCAGAACAATGTAATGCGTGAAGGTTACAAAAAAAACAATGAAACGGCAAAAGTTGTGGAAACTGTGTAGCAGCCTTTACCTTCTGAAACTATTGAATAGAAATCTGAATTTAACGAATTATGTGATTTTGATTGAAAAATATCTGGCCCAGCATATTATCATTGCCATTCAACGTGGTAATGCCGCCAGTATCTTGGAAACTCTGTCCTCTGGCAGTGATCTGGATCAGTTAAGCTATCTATAGATCGTTTTAAACGGTCCTTAGATAGCTGAACTGTTTCACGTGTATTTCATATTATATATTATTCTGTATATTTCTGTAATAATTTCTGTAAATAGAAAATATATATGAATAAACATATGTAACATGAAAGACCTTGCAGGACCGCAACACAGACTAAGTGGTACTGGCGTTGCCAGGCCTCTGTCAAGTGCTAGGTAGTTTTTTTTCTTGTATTTCCTGTTTTTCTCTATTTCCCAGTAAATTTATTTCATTATCTTAGTTGTGTGTGAGCTATGGTTACCAGCTATAGTACAAGTTTTTGGCTTTATTAAGCTATGTAATAAACTTCCTACTACCTAAAGTTTATTTTGCTATTTATATGTATTTTGTTTTTTTAACTAAATAAATAGTTTTTTTTTTGTTTACTTGTATCTGTTCTAATTGTAATAGTGTTCGTTTTGTTATGGCATGACGTCACGACTCTGAAAACCAGCGCTATTTCGTACTGTGTGAAATAGCACAAAGCTAAGACTGTGATTTTTTTACAAACGCAGACTAGGTTTGGAACAGGGTACAGGGTATAGGTACAAATGGTAAAAAAAACATGTTAGTTGTTTAGTAGGTTGCTATCTTAACTATGTGCCAGTTATGTAATTATGTTACTTGCATCTGTGTGTGTATGTCAAAATAAATTTATTCCACTTCATAATATAAAGCTAAACTACTGCTATGAAAACAGAGTGTGTCTAAGTGTGTATGAAGGGTGAGTGTAATGAAGTGTAAATGAGGGGTGAGTGCAAATGTGTTAAGTGAGTGTAGTGTTGAGTGATGTATTGCTGTGAGCTTTTAAGATACTAGATCAGTCATCTGGTCACTATAACACAAGCTATGCTAAGAATACATGGCCTCATGTTCTCTGCCCTCAGACAGTTAACCGACACATTTGGAATGTATAAACTCTCTTGTACTAGTTTTTCGTAGTTAAGGTAGTTATAAGATGGATCATGCACAAAAGCGCTAGGACCAGGAGATTCTTGTCAAGTTTCTGCCAGTTCTTCTCGAGCTTGGGTTAGGAGGAATTGGCACCTAAATTCACCTAGTATGTAAGACGTTTCAAAGTGATCCTTGTGATTGTATTGAATAAAATATATTTTGACTTGACTATGTTTAGTTTGGAACTAGATAGAGTTGTGTGCACTGTCCAGTTATATATATAATATATTTATTTTATTACCCCATCTTGTGGCATGTCGTTGAGTAGGTCTTGATAAGCTATAATGAGGTTTCTTAAACAGGTTTTAGATACAGACATTCATTTGATAAATTAATATACATATATCATTTCATTTCTTCTTAATACGAAGTGACGATTTCTACGTGGTACTGATTCCAGATGAGTGCTGCTTGGAGACTGATGATGGAGACGACTGCGATAGTCTTCAAATTATTGGGGATCAGTCCCCCTGCTGACAAACAGAAGAGCTAGCAATAGAGAATGAAAACTTGAAACAAGCCCGGCTCGGTGCCAGCCGTTATGCACCTGCAACCGAACCGACACCGCATGTACTGATTCGTCTTTCCTGCGGGTCCTGTCGGCAAGGTCGAGAGCTCACATAAAGGCTTATTTAAGCGCACGAAAGGAGCCTCTGAGGCGGAGCCTTATTGGAAATACAAAGAGAGTGTATTCCCAAATGCTTTTACGTTTATCTATGGTATGTATGGATTGCTGTGAGGTAGGTGCTTTTACTCACTTCAGTACTGGAAGTATCTGAAAGTATCAGGATCATGATGACATCATCATGCATCATCATGACGACTCCTGTGTAGCAGTGGGCAAAGGCATTATATATTTGTATATATTTACAAAAAAAAAGTATATAAGTAGGATATTATTCATGTGGTTCACATAAAACAAGCTCTGCGTACATTGGGGCTAGATAGATGATGTTGTGTGAAATGTCCAGGATTATTAATTTTACAAGCTTCTGCCCGCGGCTTCGCACGCATAGTACATACATAAAAAGTAGCCAATCCTTTCATCAGTCCTTTCCTAAGATACAATCTATATCCATACCAAACAAAAAAAAAGTTCTGTTGATCCGATCGCTACCAAACTTCACAGCATCACCCGCTAGGCCAATCTGAAGATTTCCTAAAAATATCATCGAAATCAGTCTAAAGGGAACATACATACATACACACATTGCTTTTTATACACATAGATTATTTTATTGTCTTTGATTATTTTTATGATGTCTAAAATTTTCTTAATTATTTTTTTAATTTTCTTTCATAATTGAGTTTATTAAACAATTTAATTCAAACGTCTTAAGACGGTGCGCACAGCAAATTAACTTTTGTATGGAAAAAATAGTAATTTGTTACCGCTATTTAAAGGCTATCTGCTCGTTAATTGAAATAGTAATAGTTATTAAAGAAATATAATACATATTTTCAATCTCCTACTTCATTGTTTGAAATTGTTTTAAAAGTAACTGTTGGTTTTATAACTTAATTTAGAAGTAATGTCTTAAATATTCACTTATCATCATCATTTTGATAAACACAGGCTTAACTCACGTTTTATTTAGTCGATGGAGGTACTGACACTGTTTCGATTCATCTAGAGAATCTTCATCAGGATGAGTTTGATCCGCGGTCCGCTCGTTGCCACTCAAGTTCACGGTTCGCACTCTACAAAATAATACGTGAGTAAAGCCCGTGTTTATTAAAATGTATAGTACTAATCATCATCTTCTAAAGTTGATGTCATTTTAACTTGCAGTTTAAACTAACAGGTGGACAGTAAGCTAATTAAAACATTAGCCGTTAAACTTTACACAATTCCTAGTTTTAATGTTTTCTGATAAAAAAATACGATATGAGCGCCGAGAATACGTTTCAAAATCATTTGATCAGGGAGTCGCTTTAAATTGCCGTTTTATTTATAGCATACCCAGCTGTCTATCAAAATGTATTTTATTTCAAAAGAAAATCTACACAATGTTTAGAACTCTTGTTTCACCAACAAAAAGACTAGATCCTTTCGATTGAAAAGCAAACAACCCTACTTACATCCCAGAACAACAGGCTCTTTACATTCTCTCTGTAGGTACATGTTTACTCGGGCCGTATTCCACTCACGAAATAAATCTCCCTTTATTTATCTTTTCCACAACTAACGTATTGTTTTCTACGTACGAGGCACTGGAGGTTAGCACCGGTTAGGGTTTTTACCTGATTACCGTTAATCTAAAAAAAAAGAATACTTACCTACACTAAACCTTGGCGCATGTGGTATAAGAAATCACGAAAGAAAATATTTTATTTATACAACCACAGTATACACAATAACTTAAGACTACATTAATTTTACACCCAATATAATTTATGTGCGTAGCAAAACTAGGGCAAATATGGCCTTCACTCAGGATTCTGCTGGATTCCTGGATAGCACTTGAGTGCCTGTCCAGCGCTGGTTTTGAGTAGATGCCAGAGGAGCTACAAACAATGTGATGCGAGTGAATGAAGCAAACGTGAAACATGATCACTCACCGTGCGACTTGTCCACCTGTTTGAAATCACTCAACGAGCTATGGAGAGAGCTATGCTCGGAATTTCTCTTAGGAATCAAATCCGAAACGAAGTTATTTGTTACAGAACTAAGATCACCGATATAACTCAGCGAATTAGCAAGGTAAAGTGGCAGTGGGAAAAACACATGTCATATGCCGCAGAATCAATGGCCGTCGTGGGGAGGATGGTTCTTGAGTGGAGGCCGCGTGTCTGCAAACGTAGTGTAAAGCGCCCTGTAGCTAGATGGGGCGATGATATACGTAAGGCAACGGGCAGGGATTAGAGGAGGAGAGCTGAAGATCAAGATCAATGGTGTGCCATGGGAGAGGCCTATGTCCAGAAGTGCACTGACACGGGCTGATGTGGAACATGTCATGGAAATCCGAAGACTCTGTCTACTCAGCCTGGACGCAGGCGTGGCTTTTATGTCTGTTCGTATCGTAAAATTCAAGTTTGTGGTCTAGTTTAATATAAATGCCTTATAAACATAACATGCCTTATAAACAGACTGGGACCGCAGACTAGAGACAAAATTGGCAAGTTAAAATGGAGCCGAGCGAGGCACATCAACCGTATGAGTGAAGACAGGTGAAAATGGGCGACGCAGCCGGGGCAGGTCGAAAAAACGTTAGCATGTCGATCTTGATGCCTTCTAAAATGGCTGGTGAGAATTGGCGGTTGACAGGGACAGATGGAAAGAATTGGGGGAGACCATTTGACAGCAGTAGGAGTGTCGTAGATTCCTTTTCTTGCTTGATGATGATATATTATAAAAATGACGTTACTTTTGATCTTGCATTGATGATCACTTCTACAGGAAAATCAGATTTAGGTTAGGGTTTACCTAAACTAACCTAACCTTCTAAAGTTTTCAATGGATTAAAATCGATGTACCAACTAGTGCTAGTCGCTGGTGCTAGCTCTACTGATTCGAGTTTTTGTGAGGCTGTCATTGGAGTTGCGAACATTTTCAATTTTGTCGATATTACAATACTTTTGTGGATTCGCTTTTGAGAACTGGGATCGGGATTTATATTTATGGAATACGTATAATTTTTGAAGATGATTTGTTTTATGCCTTGATTTTAATTAATGCCTACTGTCAGATTAGGTAGTAAATTTTAGAGTAACAATTTACAGCAATGGTAAAATGTAAGACTTTGTATAGTGACACCGCCACATCAATATTGCTCACCATATTGAGCAATTCTGGAAAATTAGTTGCTACAAATTTATTCATACTATTTGCAAGACTATTATTGTTAAAATTGCTCGTCTTTTAAACTTTTGCTTCATCTTCGCCATCTAAATGTATATTGAAGCTGAACGGAACTCAAACACATACATCATGTTTTACTTATGAATGATAAGATTATTATAGAAATCCTTACCAAGTTTTCTCCACTGTTGGGGATTTACTTGTCTTGTTTCAAACAGCCGCTGTATTGCCTCCATTGTCTCTCCTAATGCCGTTTAAACACAAGTGTTATTTTTGCAAATGAATTCCCGCGTCGACAGCGAGCTGGCTAATTGCAAGATTTAACTGACGAGCCGCGCGAGAGAATGGAGAGGACTTTGTGGTGAGCGCAGCAAGCTGCGACTTTACAAAAACACTGGCAGTTCATTTAAGTGAAACTAAAACTTAACCAGTGAGGTTTATATGCAATTATTGCTTGTTTAATTATCCCCACCAGCTTTATCCTCATTACATGTATAATTTATATTCTGTGAAATACTCTTTGGCGCAGTGGGTAAAGACCCGCCTGAGACGCAGACAAATGTTTACCTCCGCGAGACAAATATTTGTATGATCTGCAAATATTTGTCTCGGATGTGGGTTTTTTCTACGTATAACTAGCTTCTGGCCGCGGCTTCGCACGCATAGTACATACTTAAAAAGTAGCCTATGTCCGTTCCTAAGATACAATCTATATTCATACCAAATTTGATTGATGCAAAAAAAAAGCTAATCCCCCTCCAAGCCAATCTGAAACTAAGTAACTTGTGAATTGTATCGTCGAGCTATTATATTATAATTTTTTTATGATCAAAAATCGGTTTACCAACCAAAAATAATTCAAAAATAATAATATAATAGATCGACGATACAATTCACAAGTTATTTGACGACCTCTGTGACGCAGTGGGCTTAGGTCCAGCTGAGACGCAAAAGGATGCGGGTTCGATTCCCGCTGTGGGACAAATGTTTGTATGATCTGCAAGTATTTGTCTCGGGTCTGGGTGTTTCTATGTATAATATGTATGTATTTACAAAAAAAAAGTATATAAGTAGTATATCAGTCATGTGTTACCCATAACACAAGCTCTGCTTACATTGGGGCCAGATGATGCTGTGTGAAATGTCCGGTATTATTATTATTATTAAAGCGTTACATTTTGGAAGGTTATACCGATGAGTGATATCTTAAATAAAACACCCCGTGTGAACAAACATATCTCGTCCGTTCTCTGCACAGTGCATTATCCACAATGTTTTACAATCTACCCTCATCTGATATGTTATGCCTGTTACGAACAAAACTGTCTACCTTATTAGTGTTATTAATTCTCGTAAGTGATTTGTAATCTTTAGAGAATTAAATAAAGATCTTACACCACATAATTATTTAGTTTTCACTTCTATCAGCAGTCCCCAAAGAATGTTTAGGGAATAATTTCGCATGAATTGTTTTATTTATCAGTCGAATGTACTATCCGCACGCACAAAAAATATTTCACCAATTACATATGGTAAAATAATTTTTTATTTTTACGCTATCGTACACAATTATTGCAATTTTTTTACATAAAAAAGTTTACACTTCAGAAAAATAAACTTTCATCCATAGCTAGTGGGAAGCGTGCGGTGACGATGACGCGAGTATCACGCTTTTTGTTCACCCAAAAAGTACACATACATACACAGTATGCATATAGCTCATGGAAAGCGTTCGGTGACGATGACGCGAGTTCCATGATTTTTGTTCTCCCAAAAAGTGCTCAAAGTGCCTAAAGAAGTATATAAACTTCAAAAAAGTATATAAGTAGTCTAACAGTCATGTGGTTCCCATAACACAAGCTCAGTTTACTTTGGGGCTAGATGATGTTTTGTGAAATGTCCAGTATTATTTATTTATAGTGTAGAGTAGACCATACGATGCGATATGCAAGAGACAGAAACACTAACTACTAACAATCGAGACGGTAGAGTTGTGCAGAGTAGTACTCGTGGCACGACTCCATATCAAAAACGATAAAACAGTGTATAAGATGGCCACTACGCTTATCGCTCCGTCTGTGGTTCATCCGCTGCTCTCTGGGTAAGAGTGATGAATTTTCCAATGTTTTCGGGTTTCTCGCAGTTCCGAGAATTTCTCAACAGTTGACGTTTCGTTAATTGCTGTAGAACTCACACCTAAACTAAATTGAGTTTAAAGATGAGTCTCAATAATAGACGCAAAGAACTTGTTTAACTTAGTAGATACTCTAGATACCATTTTAAAGGAATGTCGCTGTAAAAATCGTATAATCGAAAAGAATAAACTCAAATCTCACGGTTCCCTTTATAGAAACACGTCCGATCCGTATAAAACCAGACTTAGCGGATTCTCAAAAAGCGGAGACCGTTATGACGGCCACATTGAAGTTTAAAACACAATATTTTATGAATTTATAGAATGTTTACGACTGTCATCCCAAGCCTTGTAAAAAACCGACTCCATTGAATCCAATTTGAGTCCTTGCATCTATTATTTTACTATCCCAAAATATATTTTTTTCAAATCTATTTCTTTACACCTATAATTCCTCGTGAATACATTATTTAATTAAAAATGTCTATATTTAATGTCTATATATAATGTCTATATTCTATGTCTATATTTAAAACAAAATGTCTTCCCCTATTTATAAAGGTGGTATTTTTCCTTCAAACTTGAATGAAACCAAACGGGAATTATACCCAAACAAAACAAGAGTTTTTGAAGTCGGTTAAGAAATGACGCAGTTCTGAGGAAACAAACATTAAAAAACAACTGAATTGATAATGTCCTCCTTTTTTTAAGTCGATTAAAAAGGGATAAATAAGGCGACACTAAAAGCGAGTAAGTGTTACCTACAATTGTCATTATCTCTCCTTCCCTGAGAGTGCAGTCAAACAGGGCTAGTCTCAGCTTAATGCTATTCCCGAACAAGATGAGGAAGCAGGGCTGGTTTTCAGACTGGGCCCAAGCAGGATGACCTGACGGGCAAGACATACATAACACGTACTACATAAATACTCAACATACTCGTAATAAAGATAGATAAACAATACAAATTATTATATGTTTCCTTATAGCAAACTGAATAACTCTATTGAACATCACTTGTTGCTTAGATCTTCGATGTCTTTGGTCGGTCATAAAACAAGTCCATTGCATTCGGCACTCACGCTTTGCACAGTATAGTATTCCGTACATGGCAGGTTGCAAGCCTATCGCCACTTACAATAATACTAGAATTAAAGGTACCAGGGTGTGCCGGTTTCCACACGATATTTTCCTTTACTCTTTAACCAACTGCGCACATAATATTACAAAAACAAATATTCTTACGCCATGCATGCATGATAATTGCATTACCAGGTTCGAATCTCGAAGCCAGGTTCGGTTCTAGGGATCGGAAAGCAAGGGTTCTACCATTAGGTACACCAATAGTGCCCTACTTAATTATTACATTTCCCTACCGTTTTAAGTTTTATACTTAGTAGGTAGAAGAACAACATTGAATTCATGTCTTCATTGATACAAAACTTCTAGATTCTTCTAAGATATAATTTTCACTCAAAACGGGATATTCACCATGATTTGTAGTCTAGAGAGAGGCTTATGTGGCCACAAATTAACAGATAAGGTTAAAACGGTTTGATAAGGGAGAAGACGTAAACGTTGCTAAATGTGTTCTTCAGTTAAATTGGAAATGGGTCGGACATATTCAGAGATCTACAGATGAAAGAAAAACCAAAACCATAACGAATAGGTATCAATTATATAAAAAACGCAAACCAGGCAGACCACTAAAAGATGGCGTGATGACATAGCCGGAATAGCAGGTAAAGTTGGAGTAGAGCCGCTAGAAACAGAGAAATCTGGAAAGAGCTGGAGGAGACTTTTACCGCGGTTCTTACTAACAATAACAAAAGAAATGAAAAAAGTCTATGTATATATAAAAATTTCAAGTAAAACACATTAGACTTATACACCTTTTTTTATATTGATAAATCTTTGACCACGATCTCGCCTGATCTTAAGCGACGATGTGGCCGACGATGGGGCACGCAGGTCTCGAAGACACCTATTTAATCAAGACTTGAAGAGACCTAGATTGTAGTTTTCAGGAAAGATAGATGACGGCAAGGCAAAGCATTCCAATCCTTGGCTTTACGCATTATAAATGGAATAGAATAAATGTAAATGTGGAAGAAAAGCGCTTTGTTCGTAAGGGACTGACAAGGTAGGACAAGACTGACAAGGTATGGATGGTA
The DNA here is from genome assembly GCA_948098915.1 of Lampropteryx suffumata. Classification (NCBI taxonomy): domain Eukaryota; kingdom Metazoa; phylum Arthropoda; class Insecta; order Lepidoptera; family Geometridae; genus Lampropteryx; species Lampropteryx suffumata. Next base: position 1,611,838 of record OX402561.1, on the reverse strand, counting down.
TTGAGCGGTACGTCTGCTTGTCCTGTTGTGAAAAGGCGATGCTGAAATACCCACATACGAATTAGATTAAGCCTAACAAGTTTTTATCATTATATTTAGTAAGGGTTCTAAAAAGCTTTATTATTTATTAATGCACGAAAGAAGCCCGTGAGCTGAGAGCCTGAGAGCCTCTAGCTCACACCACACTACTTCTAAATAATTAGTGACACAATAAGAAGAAGAAGAAGAAGACGATTAGTAATTATTATATTATTATGTGAGTTTTTCGCTTCCCGATATTTATACTTCTAAGATAAAAATATACTTCTAAGATAGCAACAAAGCAGTGTTAATCCCCGCATTTCTGAAACAAATCGACGAACACAAAACGATGGTATTTGTCTAGAAACCCAGTGTACAGAGATTGGTCTGGAATCGAGTTACACCTGCAGTGCGATTGTATCGAATCGCAGCGAATAATCGAAATAACTGGGAATGGTATTGACACACGTGACCAATAACGCTGCGCGCTGGAACAACGATTATGACTTGAATCCTGCTGATAATGAATTTGCTATTGAAGTTACAGGAAACAGGTCTTTATAACACAAGTGTACCATTATTTATTGTTATTATAATTATTATAATTATATGTGATCAAATACAAATACAAACACATAACATTCTTTATTCAATAAAATCACAAGGACCACTTTGAATCGTCTTCTTACATGCTAGTGAATCTAGGTGCCGGTTCCTCCTAACCCCAGTTCAAGAAGAATCCGGCAAGAAACTTGTCTGGCTTTAACACTTTTTTGTATGATTCTTGCCAATTTTGTTACGAATGCCGAGTCGAGAGCAGATTCATCCCAAGCTTTTTTGTCATCTAAATAATCTGATTTTTTATAATATATGCTTTAATATACAGTTTTTGTTTAACTACGTTTATAAATTTGGCAATCGACAAATCTAACACGTCGCTACATTCAGTATGATATAGCGTCGTCAGTATATCATAGAAATAAATTGATCAATTACGAAAAACTCGCCTAGAAAATTAGTGTTACTCAATCAGGTTACACATAAGTTAAATACTAGACATATTAACGATAAATAAAAAAACCGGCCTAGTGCGAGTCGAACTCGCGCACCGAGGGTTCCATACATTATATTATATGATGTAACTAAAAATTTAAGGTTTTCGCATTTTTTCCTTTATCTGTGCTATAAGACGTTTCTTCGTACCAAATTTCAAGATTCTGAGTTCACGGGATGTACTCTGTAGGTTTTGATTCCCTTGCGAGTGTCGAAAATTTGCGGCATAAACGGCTGTATCTTTTGATTTCGTTGGCTTAGAAGTTAGATTTTTTCACAGCTTTAAGGGACAATAGACCTAAGTATTTGATATAAATTTCAGCTTGATACCTCCACGCGTTCCTGAGAAACAGAGTTTTGACAGACAGACAGACGGACGGACGGATGGACAGACGGACAACAAAGTGATCCTATAAGGGTTCCGTTTTTTCCTTTCAAGGTACGGAACCCTAAAAAATTTTACAATATCAGCTAAAAACTTCTATGGAGAAATAACGACTGACTACATATTACCTGGATTAAAAAATAAAATACCAAAAGATATTCATGACAAAGTTAACAAAACTAATATCAGAAGTTTAATTATGAAACTGTTTGACACAAATACCTACATAGGTAAACAATAGCTTACTGCCAATCACTGAACGAAGTACCTACTGTAGTCATTAAAACTAAAATCAACCTGTATACGACATCAGAGATAGGAATGTTGTTTTGTATGTATGTAAAGGCAGCCCAGTGTTATGGCAGACTTTTTTTGGGTACCTCACACATAACCCACATTACACACATAAGACGTGTACAATGAACTATGTATTTACTTTAAAATAAGATAAAAAAAGGGTGGTGAAAGGATTAAAGTGCGCCTCAGAAGCTTCTTTCGTGCACTTGGCACCTCATTAAACTTTTTAGGTTCAAGGACATGCTTGTTTCCTTACGAAACATCATTCTTCACCGTTTGAGAGTACTTACCTAGGGTACCTAACTACCTACTTTATTCACGGACCTAGCTAGGTCTCTAACTACGTACTTTATTCACGTACCTACCTAGGTACCTAACTACCTACTTTATTCACGTACCTACCTAGGTACCTAACTACCTACCTACTTTATTCACGTACCTACCTAGGTACCTAACTACCTACCTACTTTATTCACGTACCTACCTAGCTACCTAACTACCTACTTTATTCACGTACCTACCTAGGTACATAACTACCTACCTACTTTATTCACTTACCTACCTAGGTACCTAATTACCTACTTTATTCACGTACCTACCTAGGAACCTAATTACCTACTTTCTTACGTTCCTGACGAATCAGTCAGTTCACTTAATTATAGTTTAGAACCTGGAAAGGTCATGAGTGAATCAGCTTCTTCTGCAATGTCACTGTTGTCGTCACTGGATTTATGGCCGGGATCCGAGAGAAAAAAAAACCACCAAATGTCTCAAAAAACGAGAGCCATATTAATGCAAAAAAGTTACATGTTGGAGATGAGGTGTGGCTCTACAATCGGTTATAAATTGCGATTTGATCAAAGCTGTTTCAAATATATGATTACTAATTTGCATGCTAAATGGCAACAAAATATCTTGTGGTAACAATGTATTTCGATGTTGCAAGTACATATCTCGACAGCCTATAATTTCAGAATAAATAAATAAATATTGGTGGACAATGCACACAACCATCTAGCCCCAAACTAAACAAAGATGACCACATTACTGATAAAATACTTATATATTTTAAATACATACTTATTATACTTTTTAAAACCTAGACACAGAATAAAAACTTATGTTCATCACACAAATGTTTGTCTAGGGAGGGAATCAAATCCTCAATCTATATTTAAGAAAGCCGAGCTACTACCACCTGGGCTGAGAGGCCAGTCAGAATAAAACACAAACGCAGAACAAAAGCTGAGCATAGATTTTCAGTTGTTGGCTACCATTCAGTTACGAACCCAATCCATACTTCGAATTTAAGCCAATTTTTTTGCTATTTCACACCGATTTGGCGCTCTTGACCGCGGTATGTGCGTCAACACTTATTCATATTGGCTAGCTCGATCAAATTTTTTCTCATGGTATCAAATATGCAAATTTGACATGACATATCGATATATTGAAAGATGCCAGAAAACATTCACAGACTTTATACATTTTTGATGAAGTGGGTTTAAAGGAGTCCGTGCCCTTCTCTCTAGCAAGGAATATAGAATGTTCAAATGTTGGTTGTGTTGTAAATCTACCGCTGTAACTGCAGCCACGCCTTGCTCGACGTGTTAATGCCGCTTGATGGATGCGCGGCGCTCTGACAGGCGGATTACCAGTCGGACGCAAAAACAGATTCCGCTGTCTGTGAGGCCACACGCAGTCGCAGACATGTGGGATATTGTTACGTACCTAAGTACGTATTTTTTACACAACTGCCCAAAAGGAGTGCAATGTTTTTTAACAGAGTTATTTTTTGTGTAGCTTTACCCGTTAGCACCTGGCTAAGTCTGGTTACCACACAAGAGCTTACACCGGGGTGTACAGCAAACGTGGTCGTTCTTATCAGATCAGCGAAGTTAAGCTTTTGTGCAAATTCAAAACATAAATGAATGACCGTAGAGTAGGATTTTGATCTGAGCTCTTCTGTGCTACGGCAGGTATGAATTTGACGGCTTCGGATGACGGAGATAAGTCTTCAAAAGTTGTCGTAACCACTGTTCGAATACCGAGACCGACAGCTTAATTTGCCATTCAAACCAGCACAAAAGTGCTCAAATGAAAATACCACTTCGGTCACCCATTCAGATACTGAAACCACACAATATTGTAAAACTACGTTGATCTGTTACGGACTACTGTAATAGCTTTGCTCTGAGCTGAAAAGCTACCTAACGAAGAATATTACATATTTTATTGAACCTCTTGACGACCTTTGCGGTGCAGAAGATTACGGATTCGATTCCCGCCGTGGAAAAAATGTTTGTATGATCTGCAAGCATTGGTCTCTGGTGTGGGTGTTTCTATGTATAACATGTATTTACAGAATAAAAAGGATATTATGTAGTATATCAGTCATGTGGTAGGTATAACACAAGCTCTGCTTACTTTGAGGCTAGATGACGCTGTGTGATGTCCGGCATTATTTATTTATTTTATTGAACGCTGGTTCCACACACGCACAACAGTTAGTACAGTGACATCGGCAGTAACTCAACCACACCGCATATCTCGTCGCAGTTAATCGCGCGGCTATAAATCCCCGCAAATGCGATGTTTTCCGAGCTATACAAATATATTATGGCTTTCGAATAAACGTGTTGCGTTGAGCTATGGCCTCGTTGTGGGAATATTTGCGTGCTATTATGTAGTTTGTCTTTTTTCTCCATAAAGATTTTGTTTTTTATGTTTATTGCATGTATGATTTTTGTAACAGGTTTGTCATGGCATGGTCGATAGCTTACATTAAGGCTTACCTTAGTGCACGAAAGGAGCCTCTGAGGCGCACTTTTATCCTTTCACCACACTGGTTAGAAATAACTAGTGACACGATAAGAAGAAGAACAGGTTTGTTACATAATTTTTTGCTAACCCTTTGAGTACCTATCAGCTCATAATAAACAAGATGGCGCCTTTTGGTGTACATTTAGGTATGTCTAGTTTTGTGGCACACGACGTCGAATTCATAATCAAAACAGTATAAGCATTTTGCAATGCATAATTAAAACAATATAAGCATTTTGCACTCCATCTCTATATTAACTATAACTGTGCGAAATTTAATATAATTGCGCGGACGGAGGTGCCGCGCAAATTTAGTAAAAAGGGGTACAAAGTTTTTGCTTCACGTATTAATATATTGATATACATATCTATGTTTTCAATCTATAATTATAATATATGTCGTATAAAAGGACAAACATAGAGTAAGGATTATGAAACAAAAGAAAAAGTATGTTTGCATAGGGCTTGTTTTGTTTTTACTAAGGTTGAAATTCCCCTGCATGAAGTAGATACCTAACCCGCAGTAAATTCTTGAACTATGGAACATGTCAGAATAGTTTCGGAATTGTTCGCGAGGGCTCATAGCGAGCTGTTAAAGCAATAGTTGAGACATTGTGTTAATCATGAAGCATGTACGTATACTTGGTAGGCACTTACGAAGGAATTCATATCATCAACTATATTGTCAGCCTGTACCCCATGCTGGGTTTAGGCCTCCTCTAATAAATGCCAAGTTCCTGTTAACTGACAGCACCCAGATCATTTCAACGATGTCGGCCTATCTAGCTGGTGGTATGCCGGCGCTGCGAATGTCCTACCTTGGCAGTCATTCCATCTAAGCTCTACTTGACCTGCGATCATCATGTCTTGCCAAGCGCCCCGCGCAACGTCACTTAAGTTTGACGATTCGGATGCCGATGTGTTGGAATTACATCTGTCTCCGAATGTCAGTGTTCCTAACAGGAACGCTCCATTGCCGATTGTGCATTTTGTGCCTTTCGATGAGTACATAGTTTCTTAAACAATCGTATTTTGGCTCAATAAGTTAGGTTGGGCTAGACACATTGGTCGAAGAGAAGTGTTGTTGTATTTTGCAGGACTTGAGCACGTATTTGAAACTGCCGAATGCAGAATCTAACTAATATTATAAACCTAAAAGTACTCGTAATCGTAATTAAAAAATTCAAAATTCAATATAACTATATTTAATAAAATCACAAGGACCACTTTGAATCGTCTTCTTACATGCTAATGAATCTAGGTGCCGGTTCCTCCTAACCCCAGTTCAAGAAGAATCTGGCAAGAAACTTGTCTGGTCTTAACACTTTTTTGTATGATCCTTGACAATTTTGTTACGGATGCCGAGTCGAGTTGGAGCAGAATAATCCCAAGCTTTTTTGTCATCTAAATAATCAGATATTTTATAATATGATTTAATAGACAGTTTCTATCAATTTCTATAATTCTATCTATCTATCTGTCTGTTTGTTATGTTTTCACGCCTACGCCGCTGAACCGATTTTGATGAACTTTGGTATAGAGATAGATGGGACCTTGGAGAAGGATATAGGCTACTTTTTATGTAGGTACCACGCGTGCGAAGCCACGGGTAGCAGCTAGTAAGTATAAATATATTTCAAAAAAAATATTATGTATTATATTTACATTAAGACGCTATAGTAGCAGAACGTCTGTGAAGTCGTCGACAGCATACATTCTCAAGCAGAGAAGAGCACAGGATATAAAGTGTACTGAATTGCCACAAATAGTCATCCAATGATCCAATGGTTAGAATATACTGCATACTAAAAATATAAATTCAAAAATGCCTTTGTATGTCTGTTCGTTTGTATGTATGTAGGTTATATGTCACTTTTTAAGTATAAGCGGGCAACAGTAAGTATAATATAATCTTGATTGCGATTACATCATATGAAATAAATTGCAAAATAGCAATTATTATAATTATAATAAGTCTTTATTTCTCTCACAATAGGTAGTAACATAATATACTTAATGGTCGATTATATTCTAACTCTATTATAGATATTGCAAAATTGTATGTGAGAGAACTAGGAGTTTAATACATGTTGTATTACAGGTCACCAGTGCCCCCTCTTCCACTGATTTTACACAGGATAAACATTTGTGTGATGAACAAGTGCTTGTTCTGTGTCCGGATGTTATAAAGTATCGTCAGTGGCCTCTATTCTGTTGGCACCAACCTAACTAATTTTAGCTAAAATTATGTTTTGAACTGTAGTTTTGAAATGAAACTTTGTTATTCTGTTTCTACCAACTTATCCTAATTTAATTTTATCTAATTTAATTAAGCGTTCCTAATTTAGTTAGATGGTACCAACTGAATAGGTTTTACAAATGCTATGACTATATAAAATATATTTTAGACAATTCCTAATTTTAGAAATGAACCAACCGAATTGCCACCACTGGTGGAATTGGCCTCAATTCTGTTGGCACCAACCTAACTAATTTTAGCTAAAATTAGGTTTAGAAGTGTCAAATGAAACTTGGTATTCTGCTGTTACTAACTTATCCTAATTTAATTTTTATTATTATTATATAAGCCTTTTATTACAGATACATTTTTTAAATTAAATTATATTTCACACTACGACATCGACACTATCTGTTTGCCCTTTTTTGGCAAAGGCCTCCTCCAAGCTCTTCCACTCTTCCCTATCTCTCGCTATCCACGTCCATGTTTTCCCTGCAGTATGCTTTATCTTTTAAACTCCCATCCCATCTTTTAAACTGTCTCCCCCTCTTTCTATTATTGTATTTCGGAAACCAATTCATCAACATTTTGCTGCATTTCTCCTTTCCTCTCACTGTATGTCCTGTCCATCTTCATTAAAGTGTATTTACTTTGAGTATAACATTTTCTATTTTTGTTCGTCTTCTTAGTGTTTCGTTTTTAATTTTGTCTAATTTCCTTTTTCCGAGCATACTCCATGGCAGATTGACAGACTTCAAACTTTTTGGCATGAGCTTTTGTTAGTGCCCAGGTCTGGCGTTTAATTAAGCGTTCCTAATTTAGTTAGATGGTACCAACCGAATAGGTTTTACAAATGCTATGACTTTATAAAATATATTTTAGACAATTCCTAATTTTAGAAATGAACCAACCGAATTGCTACCATTGTATGTGGTGGTAGTATGTATTTAAAAATATCTATGTATTCTATCAGTCATCTGGTCATCATAATACAAGGCGTGTTTAGTTTGGGGCTAGGTGGTGTTGTGTGCGATGTACACCAATATTTATTTATTTATTTTTATTATGAAATAAGATAAGTACAGACAAAAAAGAGTATGGAAAGAATAATATACTTGCTTAATATTTATTTAAAAGAAAACAGAACTCAAAATGACTAGGAAAAAAAGTACGACTTTACTAGTATACATTACAACATAGTATAAAACAAAGTTGCTCTCCGCTGTCTGTCTGTCCCTATGTATGCTTAGATCTTTAAAACTACGCAACTGATTTTAATGCGGTTTTTTAAATAGATAGAGTGATTCAAAATGAAGGTTTATATGTATAATACATGCATAATATAGTAGATAAACACTGATACTTTTAGAGGTTTCCAATGTGGCGCCGTAAATAAACTCATATTTTTGCGCTTACATTGCAAACGCTGAACCCTACGAAATAGATCAAAATAATGTACTACAGTATTGTATAACCTCAAAAGTTCTACAAAAAAGTTCGCGATGGTATATGGCTATATCATAGGGATAACCATTCTGTAGTATAATTAATATCAGTATTACACCCGTCTCATCTAATGTGTTTCTCTACTATATTATGTATATATTATACATGTAAACCTTCCTCTTGAATCACTCTATGTATTTAAAAAACCGCATCAAAATCCGTTGCGTAGTTTTGAAGATCTAAGCATACATAGGGACAGACAGACAGCGGGAAGCGACTTTGTTTTATACTATGTAATGATGTACAAGTACGTACGTGAAACAATAGGCTGCCATTGAGGGCTGAGGGCCTCTGAGAGCCCAATGGTTATTTAATTCACTTTACAGTAGTATTTCACTTTCATAAAATTTACTTCCGAGCAAAAAAGCTATAAAGTCCGACAGAAAATAAACTCGATTAGAATTCTTCATTAACTCCGACCCTTTTCATTATCAAATCCCAATTCAAATCCACAATTCGTCATACAAACAACCAATTTGCATTCCAAAAAGTCGACGGAAAGCTAAAAATTCAGACTTAAACGTCCGAGTTATACAAACACCGGCCGACCGTCACTTGACCGTTGGGTAAAGCGCGAAAAAAGACCGTTTGAATGCTGGCAACATTAGTGCTCGCCATTTTGAGCCAGGGAAACGGAATAATTTAATAGAGTGACGACGACTGAGAGCTCTCGCCATTTCCCTTGTACTAGCTTTTCATTTTTTGAATCGTGCAAAATGGACTTCGGACCTTCCGCGTTCTGATATAGAACAAAACACTGTTACCTCGAAACCTTTTTGTAATTTTATTCTCATCTAATGTTATTCGTCTAAGGTCCGGCTGAGACGTAGAAAGTTGCGGGTTCGATTCCCGCCGTGGGACAAATGTTTGAATGATTTTCAAGTATTTGTCTCGGGTATGGGTGTTTTAATATATAATATGTATGTATTTACAAAAATAAAAGTAAGTTAATCATGTGGTAACCATAACACAAGCTCTGCTTACTTTGGGGCCAGATGATGCTGTGTGAACTGTCCGGCATTATTCATTTATTTATTCTAAAAAACTTCAGCAGCTGTAATATTGTGAAAAGTTTAAAAATGCCATAAGCAAACAACTGTTTCTTCAAATAACTTGTCCAATGTTTCAAATCAGTTATTTAAAAAAACCTATTTCCTTTTCAGAATGTCCTAAAGTGGACATTCTTCAGAAAATAAAAATCTTCGCATTTTTTATGTTTTACTTATTAGTGGTAACTTTACTGGATTATGTAATATTTTAGTGATTTTGTTTATCATTTTCATTGTTCTGTTTGTTACAAATAAATAAATAACTAAATATTTGAATGATTTAATGAAAACGCTTTCTTGTACATCTTAAAACCATCAATTTGAATTAAACAATTTGACAACTAGGAATACCTAAAAATATTATATACAATGGGAGTTCTTATCGCTAAGGGAGTGATTTCTTCCAGGCAACCTGAGGATGGACAGGGACAGGAGCCTAACTTGAATGGAAGATTGGTCGAGATGTACTAAATTATGAGCTATGAATTACATATTTTTGTATTCAATAAACGCCACAAACTTACACAACATTATTGATATATTTATGTATATAAACGATATACACAAATACATAGTAAAAATACAAAAAAATATGTTTATTACAAATTAATATTAAACCCACAAATCTATGAATGATTTATGATGTTTCAGCGAGAAACAGTTTTATAATCCTTATTTTGAATCTTATATTTAAAATTCTGTAATGTATTCCCGCAAAGTTACGCCTGGGAAAATTATCTTCAAAAATCTAGCAAATTTTGTATTCCTAATCTTTTTGAACAGGAACTGAAAGTAAAAGGCGGTATAATTCAGAGTGCACTAGCACTCTTAAACCGCTCTGCTACAGGTTCGTTAAACACTCGGCCAACAGTAGGTAGGCCATCGATAGGCTCTCGGTTCCGGACGCTGTATGCAGATGAGGCGACAGTGAAGACTCAAATGGACTCCACATGTCCATAGCCCACTCCACGGAGCGTATTCTGAAATTAAGAGCTAGATAATATCCCTTTTGAATTCGCAACTTTAAGGTAATTCTAAGCCGGTCATATTGTCTTCTTTTTAACGGACTTCAAAAAAAGAGGTTCTCAATTCGACTGTATTTTTTAATGTTTATAATATCTCCGTCATTTATGAACCGATATGAAAAAAACTGATTTCATGTTAAAGGATATACTTCCCGATTTGTCTCATACAAATTTCGTAAAAATCGGTAGTAGTCAGGTTTCCAAATCAAAAAAACTGAAAAAATATATCATCATCTTGAATGAAACAAAATTTTGATATTTTGCTCTAACTTTTTAAATCGGCTAGGTTCTCAATTCAGTTGAATTTTTTATGGGTTCAAATTTCATTCAATAAAGTCGGTTTTATTTTTTAAAACGTAATTACTAGCGTGCTATTTTGAACCCGGCGGGCGTGGTGAAACGATTAGAGACTCAGAGACTCAGAGACTCGTTTCATGCACTTGGCACATGTATATGCAGGTTGCATATGGAACCAAAAAGTTCAAAGATAGTTCAAAAATCCTTACAATGTTTTCCTTCACCGTTCTTTGATATTGTGTTATTGTGAACAAATTGAATGTATCAGCCTTGGTATCCCTGAACTTACCTGTATTAATATTAGTACCTGGATGACTAAGCTTCGCTCGGTATAAAACATGGATAAAACTTCGTTATCGAAAAATGAAACCTAGCTAGGTCGATTGATCGCCCCCTTGATACTAAATTTAATAAAATTTTTGGAACCATTTCCAAGATTCAGATTACATATATATACATATATTATACAAAAAATTCTCGTTTAAAGTTATTAGATATGAATAGATAAATCCTTAGATTTCGAACTGAAATCACGATTTCAAAATTATTTTAAGGCGTCTGGCAAAAACATCACTGGTCCAGAGAGCTGGCTCCTATTTGACTCAGCGTATCAGACCAGTGTCATGGGAAGACGTAGCTTTCTGGCAGTGATTCGTTTTAATTATAGACCCTTATACAGCCAACTTTTAACATGTTTTTTTATATATTGGTGGACAATCCACACAACAACATCTAGCCCCGAACTTAGCATAGCTTATATTATGGAAACCAGATAACTGATAAGATACATAAATATTTACAAATACATCCTTATTGTTTGTATGATCTGCAAGTATTTGTCTCGGATCTGGGCGTTACTACGTATAATATGTATTTAACAAAAAAAAATATACATAAGTAGTATATTAGTCATGTGGTACCCATAACACAGCTCTGCTTACTTTGGGGCCAGATGATGCTGTGTGAAATGTCCGGGATTATTTATTTATTTACTTATAACACCTGGACACAGAACAAACACCTGTGTTTGTCACACATATGTTTGTCCTGGGAGGGAATCGAACCCTCAACCTACAGCGCAGAAGTCAGAGTTACTACCGACTGAGCTGATAGGCCATTCTTATAGTCATAACATGACTATAAGAATGGCCCGGTAATGGCCCCGGTAACTCGGTAATGGCCTCTGTATGTTTTTTGTGGCAAAAACTACTGTAGATTTAATTCGTTAGTTTACGAACCTCCCTGATTCCACACCTGTCTATGTGGCAGGGGTAAACAGAGGCTGTTGAGGCGACACGGGGCACGCATTAGTAAATGTGCCCTTAGCACTTAAAAAAGTGCTGGAGACATTAATTAACCGATATTAAAGCTGTTTTGATCATTGTTGGGATTGTAAAAAAGGTTCCCATCCAATAGGGTTACTTCTATGTTATCTCTTCTGTGGCGGGCTAAGGTCCGGCTGAGACGCAGAAGGTTGCGGGTTCGATTCCCGCCGCGGGACAAATGTTTGTATGATCTGCAAATATTTATCTCAGGTCTGGGTGTTTCTATGTATAATATGTATGTATTTACTAAAAAAAAAACGTATTTAAGTAGCTCAGTCATGTGGTACCCATAACACAAGCTCTGCTTACTTTGGGGCCAGATGATGCTGTGTCAAATGTCTGGTATTATTATTATTATTTCATACAGGTTATTTTGAGGCGAGCGTTTATCTCTTAAAGCTCGCAAGCTGTTCGCTTGCGATACTAGAAATTAGTCAAACTTAATTGACCAGAGTTTTTTTATACTTTCGCAATCTGAATTCATACTGACTGACTAACCTGTTAGCTCAGTTAGTAGTAGCTCTACCTTCTGCGCCGTAGGTTGAGGGTTCGATTCTCTCTCAGGAAAAACACTTGTTTAATGAACATATATGTGTTTTTTCGGTGTAAAGTAAGGAAGAATATTTATTTAGTACACACACAAAACAAAAGAAAAAACATAACCGGAAAAAATACCAAAAATAGGCCTCAATGGGAAATAAATACAATATAACTATGCGTAAAAACCCTGTCTGGGTATTGTAAAGTATTATAGGTATGTATTTAAAAATATCTATGTATTCTATCAGTCATCTAGTCACCATAATACAAGCTATGCTTAGTTTGGGCTAGATGGTGTTGTATGCATTGTCCACCAATATTTATTATATTTTTTAGTAGTAAACAATAACGGATGATTATGTGAGGGTAGCTTCAAAAAACTGCTCTTACAGTAGTAAGAGCAGTCTTTCCCGAGTACGGAGGTAACTATTTAAACAATTTCAATGACCATGATGTGATAACGTGAGAAACCGGTGTTAGAGGTATTGGTTTTCACTGAAGCTCTTACAAAGTCGGCAAATACCCATCTATCGAAATGCTTATGCTGCTAGTCATTTTATGCTCAAACATTTCAATGTGATTGTTATCAGATATAATAAAGGATTTCAGAGTTATTTGAAACTGATTACTAACTAAACTAAATGGACTGTTGATATTATGGGATTCGTACCTCAAAAAAAACAAGAACATATAATAAAAAAAATAAAAAACCCCTGACTTAAAAAGCAAAATCTATCTACAACCAAATTTTCACTCGAAACGGGATATTTACCATGAGATAAACTCAGTTTCTCTCGTGATCATGGCGCATGCAACTGTGCCGAAATATCGGAAAGCAGGAAAACTCATATATCATGGTAAAAATCCCGTTTAAATTATTTAAAATTATGTTCAGAACCATGATAGTTTTCGAAGTTATATCTCGAAGGTATATAACTATTCATTGCGTCCATTCTGATAAAAATGTATTGCCTCATGTTGGTCTGCATTTAGACAGTTTGAAATGTATTAGCTTTCTTGTTTTCGTTTTTTGTAGTTAAGGTAGTTATATGATGGATCTTGCAAAAAAGCGCTAGGACAAGACAAGTTTCTTTAAGAAACTCGTCCTGGTCCTGGCGCTTTTACCCGAGAAGAACTAGCAAGAAACTTTCTTGCCAGTTGTTCACGGGCTTACCTTAGGAATTGGCACCTAAATTCACCTAGTATGTAAGTCATCTCAAAGTGATCATTGTGATTGTATTGAATAAAAAAATTATGACTTTGACTTTTTGACTTAATGAGCCCAAACACAATAGCTCTCTGCATTAAATTGGTGAGGAGTTATGTATCTTGCATTTTCGAGGTATAGTCGAGGGTTCTGTAGCACCATCTCTTGCAATATCATTGAAGTAACAAAATACCAAGTATTGAAACGATCAGACCTCAGGAATTCGTTCTCATCTTTTCATGTTCACATCTTTTCATCAATTAAAAAAGAGTGGATGATCTGCTATCGGCTGAACCGATTTAAATCAAGTGTTGAGTGGTGGTACAGTCAGCGTATAGATATGAGCGTCTAGAGTAGTCTATATGATCTGAAAAACATAAAAGCTATTTAATATACACAGTTCGAATCATCATATTGTAAGCACCAAGGTGTTCAAAATATCTTACTACTCATTGTTTCATATGAGCAGTAAGGGTGTTAAAAATTATCTAAGAAATCTAACAAAGCTCCCAAAGGTATTATGCAAACTCTCGTATCAATTTTATGCTGACTGTACCTACGCGATACTACGAGTAGATAAATATATATTAAATAATCTCGGACATTTCACACACCATCATTTGGCCCCAAAGTAAGCAGAGCTTGTGTTATGGGTACCACATGACTGATATACTACTTATAAACTTTTTTTTTTGTAAATACATACATATTATACATAAAAACACCCAGACCCGAGAGAAATACTTGCAGATCATACAAACATTTGTCCCGCGGCAGGAATCGAACCTGCAACCTTCTGCGTCTCAGCCTGACCTTAGCCCACTGCGCCACAGAGGTCGCCAATGGGTTATTTGGTTATGGGATATATTGTAATAGGTATAAATAGAACACTAATCTAGAGGACTAGGCGCGAAGTTTAATTAGTAGTATTCCTCTAATCTATTCCTAATGAAGTATACAGTATACACGATTCAGACGAATGCACCTTCTTCCCGACCGCAATTAAAAAGCCAAGGCGTTAGTACAAAGGATGCTCCTAAGGATGCCTTGTGGAGATGAAGCACTTGTCGAATTTCTTTTTTAGGTTGCTTGTGTGAATGGTGTGCGCGCTACCTTTGTATTAACGCGTACAATTTGGGGCGGGAGGGAGGTGCATGCGCCTGTCATCGTGTCATCATAAGGAATAGAATTGCGAAATAATACTAAACATACCTGCTAAATATTTTGTAACGTCAAAGTCAAAGTCAAAGTCAAAAGATACTTTATTCAATACAATCACAAGGATCACTTTGAAACATCTTACATACTAGGTGAATTTAAGTGCCAATTCATCCTAACCTAATCCCGAGAAGAACTGGTAAGAAATTCGTCTTGGTCCTAGCGCTTTTTTACATGATCCAACTTATAACTATTTTAACTACGAAATACATACAAGAGAGTTTATACATTTCAAGTGTGTCGGTTTATTGTCTGAGGGCAGAACGACATAAGGCCACGCATTCTTATCAATAATAAAAGTCATTTATATTATAATAAGCTTTCTTCAAAAGACTACTTCTTTTTTATGTTTGCTTTAAATGGATTCGCAAAGTCTATTAAATCAATTATCTGTCAACAACAAAGTTTGGCAAAGATTTGCGTGGTCAGTACCGGCCTGCAACGGTATTTTTATCTGGCATTTTATATAAGCAGTCAAACTTGGTTTTCTAAAAGTGCTTATATGTGTAAGTGGCATTTTTTCAGCCACTTGACCTCGCCACTGATCCTTTCAAAGTAGTAGTTGTAGGTAGTGTACACATTTACACACTTTGTGTGATAAATAATTTATTGAGGTAAGTCTCAATGGTATGTATAATACCACATGTTAGTACGGTGCGTACAAACATAACTTATATAAGTAAGGGTGCATTGCAAAATGTTTTATACCCTCCATAACATTTTATTGTCTCAAGCCCCTTAATTATCGATGAACAACCGAAGTGCCATAACAACCCATTAACCACTTAAGGCGGCTTTATTACACTCTCTAAGAGGCTTACAATGAAACGCTTATAATAAACTTTGCTGATAACTTTTAAACTAAAAATCCCTCCTTTTTGAAGATAAAAAGTTTATAATAAGCTAACGGTACGTAAGCTCTGGTGACGGAACTCTAAGGCCGCCTGTAGGCCTCCGCTGTGGCCGGTCTACCAGTCCCGGACACTAGACGAGATTCACTTCTTCGTTAATGGCATGTCATAATAATATTTTTTTTTAATAAATTTTTTCGAGTGTCAAGTCGAAGTAGTTGAAATATATTGTCTAATTATGATTTCACAAATGTACTGATGTACTGATTCATCTTTCCTGCGGGTCCTGTCGGCAAGGTCGAGAGCTTACATTACTGCTTACCTAAGTGCACGAACGAAGCCTCTGAGGCGAACTTTAATCCTTTCACCACACTGGTTAGAAATAACTAGTGACACGATAAGAAGAAGAATTTCACAAAGTCGTATCTTGTCGTTTGTTATTTTAAAAAAAATGTTGTCTTTCATATAAAATAATTATACGGATAATTTTTCATCGAATTCAAAGAAGAACAAAGCTTTATTCATACCCGAGTAAATAACTCTAGCTCTGTTTAAATAAAAACACCAACATAACTAATAAAACCGGAAATAACACGAGAAAAACAATAATAATGTTTACTTCGTAAGATGGAAGACAAGATCCTCTTTCTATTGGCATTAACAAATTGAATGGATATGACAAGAACAGTCACGCTTCAGGCATTTGATAAGCTATCACAAGCTAATGAAATTTGCGTATAATTTGATCTTTACGAAAGTCTATTATCTTAGGCTGTCTTGCAGAGCACACTGGGCTCTTATATTATATTTTTATTTAAATTAACTCCGGTTTTATTAGTGTTTTTATTTAAATAGAGATAGAGTTATTGACTCGGGTGTGAAACATTGGAATAAAAAAATATTTCTTTGTAATTCAAGCAAAAATAATCTGCATATAAGTAATTTTTTTTTATTTTTTTTTATTAGTGTACAATTACATATACATAGACATAGACATAGACAGACATTTATTTGCTTCTTAGCACACAACACACAGAATACAAGAAAAAAATAAAATAAAAAAAGGCACATGGTACTAATAATGCTTACAATAAAATTATTATGTACTATTATGTAAATTGTTCAATTATACTTAGGCATGTGTATGTGTATGCTACAGCAGCAAATTGGCCTCGACTCAGCATGATGCCTACTGTTTTCGTAGTAGACGCTGTTATTCTGCCGAGACCATAGCCGTCACAAGACCCTGTGAGAATATATTACTTAGATTAATATAGTTTTACTCAATATAAGTGGCAAAAATAATACAAAAAATATAAGATGAAAAAAGGTACGAGTATTTTATAAATATATTAAATAAATGACTTACATAAAATAAATAAATACTAACATGTAAAAGGGGCATCCGTACCCGGATTTTTGATGATCGATTAAAATACATTTAATTCGTTTTTTAAAGGAAAAATTTGATTTTAAAAGACGAAGTAGCGGGGGAATGTTATTCCAGCACTTGGTTGCTTGGTTCCGGAAACTGCCTCGAAACGCAACTGTTTTGTGCTTAAAGTACAGCAACAAGGTCCTATTTGGTTTCGTGCTGTATATCTTCTGCGATTGGTCCAGCTTGGAAAAGAGATATTCTGGAGATTCAGTTGTTACGACACCATGCACCAAGACAGCCATGTGAAGAGCCCGTCGCGAAGCCATATTCAATGTGGACGAATTGTTCAGGCATACCTGAACAATTCGTCCACATTGAATATGGCCATAGCGAAACATGCGTTCGCGGCGGGATGTGGTAGCAAAACCTACAGCAAGCGTTTTGAATTCGCTGAATTAGGTGACTAGTTTTTGACGTAAGACGCGGGCCGAAAACAAAATCTCCATAGTTGAGCTTGGACAATATTAAGGTTTCACAGACTTTTATGCGAATCTCCTCGTTTAGGTAATTTCTAATTTTGTAGAGCAATTTGAGTCTGTAAAAACATGCCCTAACTAAATTCAATATATGGCCCTCAAACCGCCAACAGCTGTCAAATAATATGCCGAGATTTCTGCCTTCGTTGACTTGCTCTATGCCACTGCCAAGTATATGTACATCCAAATTACAGTTTGCGAATTTATTCATTTGGTTTTTTGTGCCTAGTACTAAAAATTTTGATTTTAAAGGGCACAACACACACAAGAGCATTGTTATGAGACCACGAAGCTATGCGACCCAAATCATCATTTAACTTCTTTAATTCACTAGGTACTTCCTGCGGACGCATTGGTAAATACAATTGCACATCGTCAGCATAGAGGTGATATTTACAATGTTCAATACCCCAACAGATGTCGGCACTGTAAATTATAAAAAGTAGTGGGCCCAGAATGGACCCTTGCGGAACGCCTCGGTTCAAATCTCGTTGCGAAGACGTGAGTTTAGTGCCATCTTCCTTAGTGACTTGGACATACTGAGACCGATTACTCAGATAGCTGTCAAACCATTGTAAAGAAGCGACATCAACACCGTAGTATGATAGTTTCGAAAGAAGTAGCGATATATTTATTGAATCGAACGCTCGCGAGAAGTCAAGCAGTACCAAGATTGAGCCCAGGCCCTGATCCTGTTCAACTAGAACATTATCAACACATCTAATAAGGCTGTTGTTGTTCCTCTACCTTTGCGAAAACCAGACTGTACATCAGGTAATATATTGAACTGCTCTACGTATTTACTAAGTTGATTATAAACCACTTTTTCTACTACCTTGGATAACCGGGAAGAATACTAATGGGTCTTTAACAACAGTCGGGTTAGGTACTTTTGATATAGGATTAACAGAGGCAATCTTCCAAGAGCTAGGAAACATTAAGGATAGAATAAACTTATTAATTATTGTAGTTATTATCGGCAACGTTAGTGGCAAGGTAAGCAATATCATGTCCATGGAAAGCCCATCCACTCCACGAGCATTTGTTGTAATAGATAAGAGGATTTTGGTGATTTCTTGTTCATTAACAGGGGGGAAAATACGTTATTGTGATTGAATTTATTAAACTCATAATATGTAAGAGTTGACATCGGAATAGAGTCAGCGCCAGGCACATTTAAAAAGTGATCACATGATCATTAATTGCAGAAGGGTCATTAAAATAATCAGGGAGACAATTATCATTACTTGAATTCGGTAGCACATCTTGCCTAATATTTTTCCATAATTGTTTTGCGTTATGTACATGGTTCCCTCGAGAGTAATAATATGCACGTGTTTCACTATAAATGCTTTGATTAACTAATGCTTTAAGTTCTTTATAATATTTCTTGTGACTATCTAATTTTGTTTTGCGATATCTATCATGAGCTAAATTACGATAGTTCATCATCACCTTAATGGTATCTGTAATCCAAGGTGCAGGCTTATCTATCACAATAATCGTTTTAACGGGCGCATGTTTATCAAGCAGGGTAATAATACTATTTGTAAAAGCGTCCACCATCTCATCAACAGTGTGAGCCTCAATGGTTAGGTCCCAGTCGACACTCAAAAGGTCTTCATCAAATTGTTTAAGGTTTATGTCTTTAAGAGGTCTGTAGGTAATAGATTTAGGAATAATGTTTTCTCTTTTTATATTAAGAGTTGCAGTAACAAAGGAATTACCCAATGCTGCATTGATTTTAGCGACTTGAACATTACGAACACGACAATCGGTGCAAATGAGATCAAGTAGTTTCTCAGAATGGCTAGTGAAATGTGTAGCTGAAGTTACGTGTTGAGACATTCCTGTGTAGTTCAGAAACTGTTCCAATTTCTTATTCATACTGCAATTTGGATCCATCATGTTGACATTGAAATCTCCTAAAATAACTATGCCGTCATAGCTGGTAAAATGTGCAACCGAATTCGTCAAAGCATCTATAAAAGTATCCAGTTTAACCCGTTCCGGGCGATAAGCAGTTCCAACTGCAAGGCGAGATCCATTTACAGTCAACGACACCCACATTTGTTCCATGGCAGCATCAGGATGAGCAATCCGACGAGCTGGTATACCACACTTTATATAAAAGCCCACGCCACCCCCGTTTTTATGGTTAAAGCATAAAGGACGCGGAGTATTAAGAAACATGTAGCCAGGTACCCTAGGCGCACGCGCTTCTTGACCGTCCTTTATCCATGTCTCGTAATTGCAACCAGGTCGTTTTTAAAGTTATTAATAGCCATAATAAAATCATTGTGCCCCGTGTTTAATGATCCTGGATTGTAAAGACCTAACGAACAAAATTTAGATTTAGAACCCATATTTGAAATTAAATACTGTAATTGGGCAATTAACAAGATGACGCAGTTTGTAAGAGAAGATACGGTTATAATAATAACATAATAAAATATATTTTAAAATACATCAATTATTAGTTATCGATATATAATATATGATAAATTTTAGCAAATGTATAAATGCAATACGTAATAAAATATTGGAGTTTGTAAATATTGATGCTGTAGCAACACAACGACAACCATGAACGAATAGCTCTACAGGAAAACCAAGAACTAAGTTGACAATAGCAATACGCATATCCACTACAACGACTAGAATCAAAAATATATGTTTTAAAAAAATAAGTTTTGTGTCAAAATATAAGGAAAAATAGGCAAGAAAGTATAAACACACACATATTTAAGAAAAAAAAATGTATTTAAGTACTATATCAGTCATGTGGTACCCATAACACAAGCTCTGCTTACTTTGGGGCCAGATGATGCTGTGTGAAATGTACGGCAAAAAAAAAATGTTTTGCTCCAGTCATGGCTTTGGTTAACAGCCACAACGTTAAAATTTTTTTGTAAATTTTTTTTCTAACCTTTTTGCTGCTTCTGCAAAAGTGCTTCCAACAGCCATTATGGCTGTGTCATCAGCAAAGGTCGCGATTGTGTTATCATCTAAATGGGGTATGTCACTGGTGTATAAAAGGTACAGGATTGGTCCTAATACACTTACCTGTGGTACCCTTGCTTTTAGTTCTTTGATATCAGAATAGGCATCTTCTTGTCTGATTCTGAAAGCTCTATCCGTTATGTAGGATTATAAGATGTCTGTATAGGGTTGAGGGTTGAGTTGAGTAGCATTTTTTTGAGTTTCAATAAAAAGCCTCTGTGCCAAACTTTATCAAAAGCCTGCGCAACATCTAAGACTATGGTAGAGCAGACTTTGTTATCTTCTAATGTTTTCTCGATTTTTCTCTAAATCCAAATTGATGTCCTGGTATTATGTTCTTGGCTTCTTTTTTTTGTTCTTCTCTGTTTTTTCCTTTTGTGTTTGTTAGTCTCGAACCCCAATACTTGTTTTTATCATTAAAGTCACCACCTAAAATAAACCTTTCTCCAAGCGGGTGTAAGAGACTCAGGTAGGTGTCTTTTCGAATTGTATATCGCGGTGGGCAGTATATGGCAGCTACCGTAAGCGGATATGGCTTGGTGTTGATACAAATGGCCACTGATTGGATATATGGCTCTTCATATTTAAATGTTTCGTGATGTTTGATGTTGTCCTTTACAATAACAGCACTGCCACCCCTTCCTTTATTAGCTGGGTGTAGTGCATGTGCACTTTATATCGTTTAAATTTGATGTGTTATTGTTTTGTAAAATGTGTTTCAGATACGAGGCACACATCTACATTTTCTATATCTAAGACTACTTGCAACTCATTCTGATCATTCTGAGGATTTCGTCTAACTTATTGCCATTTGAGTGGTTTGGTTGTTTGTTGCGTTGAATTTCTGTTAAATCTTTGGCAGCCGCTTGAGCATAGGACACTTTACTGATAATAGCGCTTATAGGCCTCGCACTAGTTATATGCTGGTTTGTTAAAGGCAATTTCTCACTTACCAATGTTTCAGCTACCTGGTGTTGCCGCCCGACCAATGGCTTCTTGACAGCTTTGTTTCTAATTTTCTGCATTTCCTTGGCTATCAGACAGCCTCTATAGTTGGCCGGGTGAGCTTCTCCGCAGTGAAGACATTTTGGTTTTTCTTCTGCTGATTTTTTACAGTCTTTGGTTAGGTGCTTACCTGTACATTTAACACATCTAGGCTCTTTGGCGCAGTATTTGTGTGTATGCCCGTATACCTGACATCTCTTACACTGTGGGATAAGTTTTGTCAATCGAAGGGGTTGGATTTCAACTATACACCCAAGAATATTTTTAATTTCGTATACCTTACTTATATCTTCTTGATTGCTGAAGGTCAGCATAAACATGCTGAGTGGTTCCTTGGTCTTCCAGCTCAATTTGTTTACTGCATCTTCAACCCTGTAAACTTTTTTTATAAGGTCTTCAATGATCCTCTCGGGTTATTTTTAGGGTAATTTTTGACCATTACTCTTATTAGTCTCTCTTGTTTGTTTTCATACGAGTGCTAGAGGCAGTTGTTATCAGATAGAGTTTTTGTTATACATCTGTAATATTCTTCATTACAAGCATTTATTTTTACGCAGTCACCGCTCATTATTTTGACTGTGAAGGTGCCAGCAGGTTGGTTTCTTGACAAGAAGTCGTAAAAGTTTTGGTAATTGATCACCCCATCCACTATAATAGGAGGTGGGGGGAGGGATTTTCTTAGGTTTATCAGTAGAAATTTTAGCATTTTCTTGGGGTGAGAGTGTAGGTGAGGTGTTCAATTTTCTTTTCTTTCTTGACTTTGTTCTGATCCACTCTGTTTCCTTAGCTAGCTCTTTTCGTCAGTGCCGTACTCTACTGGAGCGGCGCCGGAGGAAGTTTCCATGTTTGTAGCGCATGGTTTGGTGGATGTGCTCTCCATCTCCAAAATATAAATTAGACTCTTTAAGTCATCTACAAGGCTTTCAAGTTTTTCTCGCTCTTGCCTTTCTTCTTTAAAACGATTATATAACAGAAATTTATTTTCTGTTTGCCGTTTTATTCTGCCTTCTTTAGTCGGTGAATCCATTGTTCAAGCAAGTAACAGCGTCGCCTTAACAAAATATATCGTCGTACGCAAACATGCCTTACGCAATGAATAACTGGGTCATCATCGCTGTCCGGCCGTGTCGCGACGGCTGTGAGCACTTTGTACTGTAGGTACGCGCAATCGTGGGTGACACTACTGTTCTCAGCGAAAATCAAACGATCACTATAAGTAAATATGCAGATTATTTTTGTAATTTAAGTGCATATTTAGTATATAACATAAGTATTTATTTAATATGAAAGACACCAGTTTATATAAAATAACAAATGATGAACGACAAGATACGACTTTGTTACATCAAACTTTAAAACACTTGACATTGGCAAAATTGACATAATTATGACACATGCCATTAACGAAGAAGAAGAAGACGCCTGAACGCCAACTGAAAGTGGGTCTTGTCTAGTACCCCAGGTAGTCCTATACTACATCCAATCATCCCTGGTACCAGGGATGATTTAATGTGGTATCAGAAAATATGGAAATAACATCCACATTTTCCGATATAATCTCATGTACTTATACTTACCAACTCCTGAATATTTTGACAACTTCGTAATATCCAACACGAGCCTTTATTTAAATACAGCCTTAAAGCCAGATCCTTAGGAATTGCTTAGCAACGAAAGCCGCAGGATTTTTATTTCCTTCAATGTCGATCGTGCTTGCGTTTGGCCATAAAACAGGTTAACAGCGCCGACTGTGAAAAATAGGTAAAAAAAAAAACGTGTGCGTCTCGGAACGCCCGGCAGAAGTTAGTGAGAGAGGAGGAGCTTGCCTACCACTGCCTTATGCGTGAGAGAAAGGGAAGCCAGACAGACTGGCGCCGTACGCGTTACGTAACGAAGCGGTTTACCCTCCCATAAGAAGTTATTACTTCAAAAAGTTAAAAAAGCATTATTCGGTAAAATCCAAGTACTTTCCAAAAAATAGACTTCCTAGAGATCGGTTCGTGTTGTTATTATAAGTATTTCTAAATATTTACTTCTATATATAATCTGCATTGTATACCATTGTATACCTACTATCTCTAATATTTGCACACAGGTTATAAATTGGTAAACATACGTAACACTTTAACATTATTAAAGTCACACCGATTTGCACCTACCATATTTTTTAAATAAATGAAAATATTCAAATAAATACTGTTGGACAATCAACACAAGACTATCTAGTCTCAAACTAAGCATAGTTTGAATAATGGTGACTAGATGACTGATAAAATACTTAGGTATATATATTTAGATTTTCTCATATCACTTGTATCATTTACTCAGACACAAAACAAACATCAAAAATCATCATTCATGCACATTCAAATAAATGGAATTAAATAAAATGTTTCGTAATATCATAAGAATTATTAGATAAAGTTCACTTTCACTGTCGACGGCATAGCTTTTGTTAAAAAAGACCCTCTAAGTTAAATTAAATTAAGATTAGCCAGTGAGTAAACGATCTGGAAGAAATCGTCACAGTAATAAGGCCACCGATTGCAGGACACTATTCATTTATGTATATGCACTTAGGTATTTTTTCTATTAATTTGTTTTGTAGTGTTCTTAGTAAAGTATTAATAATTATAAACAAATATATTCAGGCGTGACTTAACAGAACTTAACTTCAATTTATTACAAAATATTCAATAGGTAGACCAATGTATGGAGCACTATCTGGCAAATCTATTCAAATGAGTAATTCTAAACTCAAAAGAAATTCAACACGTGTTTTACCTCCACAAGGCATCATCTGGAACAATTAACTCGTTTCGCACCGAACATTGATCCTCGACGAAGCAACAATTCTGCTAAGAAACTCGTTACTGTATGCGGTGTTGGTGTTTCTTCGTTCCTGTGCGGAGCGAATCAATTGTTTCTGAAGATGCCTCGTGGAGAGGCGAAACATGTGTCCAATACCTTTTGGGTTTTACTCATTAAAATAGATTGGCGAGATAGTACAAGATATTTGTCTATCTATCAATATAATCATTATTGTCTCAAATATAAACCTGCAATATTTCACTAGAAAGTGGATAGAAAAAAACCTGTATTAGCCGGTAGTCAGCACCGACAATCTGCTTTCTACATAAGTGCAATCGCATTATATAGCTAATAGCAATTAGCTTAATTAGAAGCGACGCGTGAAATCGGCCCTGTGCTGTACTGAGTTTACAATTGTCGAAAATTTTCCCGCGGGAAATTAGAAACAGGGTCAAATTAAAGATGATAAACAGGGGGCAAACTTATGAGATGAAAATAATAGTGATATTTAGAGGGTACGACAGTCGTTGTCAACCCTTGTGACGAGATTAATAGACCGTTCAAAAACCTCCGTCAACTATTGAAAAGCAGAGACCGACAGCTAATGGAGTCTTCCGAGTCACGTAAACGCTCAAATGTCACTGCAACCACAAATCCATGCTAAGTAAATGATATTAGATACGAAATGAAATATGATTTATTTGCTTGAACATTTGTCTTTTACGTAGTCTTTGTAGTCCTACCATAGTTTTTAGCATTTTTTTTTTCAATTTTTTTCTTAACTTACTTCTTACCTTATTTTCTTCGAAGATGTATCAGAAGAGAATTCATAAATGACATAATGACAAACAATGACAATTACTATTAATAGTTGATAAATATATAAGTATATTATTATTATAGCCAAAAACAAAATGGTTCTCTGTAATGTCTGTTTACGGACGACAAATTTACGTGATCACGCCTTAAAAAAACATTGATGAAATATTGTATACTTTTAACCTATTAAGATGAGTCACAAGCTGAACGCTTAAGCCTATCACGCCTCTCTATCGCTTGTTCCGCGCTCTCGCTTGCATGCTCGGCTCAGGCGGAACGTGACAATATTTCGTGCGTGCAGCCGGCGTTTTATAAGACGTTAATAACGTCTTATAAAACGCCGGCTGCAAAATAATAACGTAACAACTTATTTAACTATTCACGAATTGTATAAAAACATTTGTCTACAAGCAACATTATGTATTTTACAAAAAATAAAATGCCATTTACGTTTTATTATTTGCACGTAACCTTAAAAAGATATTACTATCGATGTCTCATGAGTACTTAGGGCGTTCGTCTCCAGAGCCAGTGACCTTTACGCGGTGACGCAATTAACGGATTACCCCGACGGCGTTGAGCCCTTAATCCGACCCTGTCGGAATCTCGAGCTAATCCTTGTTGATAGATCGTAGCCACGTTTGTGAATAAAAAGAAATCTTTTTTTTTATTTACATATACTAGTGTATAATCCTTAAAATTATACTTTAATATTATTACAATCATCATCATCATCATTGGCCTTTGTTCATTTGTTGAAGATGATTTAGGTGGCGTCAGTAAAATCACAGAGCAGTTAATTATATTTGAAAACATTCGTTCATGGATCCACTCCAGCAAGCTGAGATGGGTGAAGTTTCCTCTCCACTGACGTCACTCTGCTTGGGATTCTGTTTGATGGCGCAGGCTTTCCCAGGTACGCACACTAACCTCTCGACCTTGCCAACAAGACCCGCAGGAAAGAAGAATCAGAACATGCGGTGTCGGTTTGGTTGCAGCATAACGGCTGGCACCGAGCCGGGCTTGTTTCAAGTTTTCCTTCTCTATTGCTTGCTCTTCTGTTAGTCAGCAGGGGGACTAACCCCCAATAATTTTAAGACTATTATTACAATAGGCTAATGGGTAATATATTTATAATGTAAACCTTGTCTAAGAATGTGTCCAATAGCACTTTTCTTCGAGTTAAGGGGAGGACACTTTGTTCTTGTGTTCTTTATGAATATATTTTATAGTCATTTTCACTTTCTATCACTACTAAACTATTTTTATTGGCACATTTAAAATAGATAACTTTATTTTAAATGTGGGTCGGAATGTGCTATGAATACATACGATAAGAGTACATACATAACATAACATAATATGAATACATACTGTTCTGTCAGTTAAAATTCATTTTGACATAGGTACGAATACGCCTCACAAGTTTCTGTTCCTTCTTTTTATCGTGGTATTAATTATTTTGAGTGTGGTGTTAGAATTTAAGTACAACTCAGATGTTCCTTTCGTGCTGTAGGCAAATACTTATAATTTCTTTGGTGACCTTGCACACAAATGCGAAGTTAAAGAGGACATTCTGAAAAGGAAATAACATGAAATCTACCATTACAGGTTAGACCTAATACAATAGAGTAGTCACAATAGAACTAACACATGTCATAGGGCAAAAAATAAAATAAAATAATTCAATTACACAATAAGCACATAATAATACGAATAAATAATTGATATTATACATTAGATAAGTTAGTTAAGGATAGCAGTTGTTCGCTGATGGCGTGTTTAAATTTGAAAAGGAAGAGGTCAAAAAAATCTGATATAGAAAACAAATCATTATTAAAGTTCAAGGAACGGTAAATAAAAGTGTTCGAGGCGTAATTTATACGAATTATACTAGGTTGGAATGTGTGGTTTTTTCTAGAACTATGTCTGGGACATCGAAAGCTTAATTTATTTAATAAATAAGGTCTGTCAAGGTCAAAAACACTTGATCACGATCAGGGTTGAACCTTCTATTTATTAGTGAAATTAAGGATACACGAGTCAGCGGCACAAACTCGTTAGTGGGCGCAGCTAAAATGCATGCTATTTCACCTAGCTTAGTGTGAGAAAAGGATAGACGTACACCAAGGATATAGATGAGCAGTAAGGAGAAAGCGTGATTATAATTTCGAGTCATATGATCAGATTAATCTATGATTTCTAAATAAAACGATTGCGTAAAAATAATGTATAGACCTTTGGCTCAAGGATTCTCATGAAAAAACTACTGAATTTATTTATTAAAAAAAAAGTTATTTTAGCTTTTGAATAAATAATCTATGCTTGTATCGGAATAATTGTTTAGTTTGCTTACTCCGTTTGTTATTTATTCACACCTAAAGTTGCGCTAAAATTAGTGATGAAAAACGAATTTTTTTTGAGTCTTGTATCTTTCAAACCCATATTATTTTTACAATTCTGTATTATACAAGCATAGATTATGACAAGACAAATTTATATCACTTTTAGTTTTGGTTGTTCATCATCAGACGGTCGTGTGATCACCCTTCGACGTTTGTATGGAAACATAATTGACTTGTTCGAACTCTTAATGATTCAGGTGTAAAACCTTGTAGTGATGATCTGTAAACTAAATTTTTGAATTTTAAATAACTTTAAAAAATAGCCTTCGACTTGAAAACAGCGTTCAAGCGTATAGTTTTTTATGTAGGCACGATGCATGCAAAGTCGCGGACAGTAGCTAGTTATTTATAATCTTACCAATCTGACGACTTCTGTGGCGCAGTGGGTTAAAATCTGACTGAGATGAAGAAGGTTGCGGTTTCGATTCCCGCCGCGGGACAAATGTTGATATGATCTGCGAAGCATTTGTCTCGGGTCTGAGTGTTTCTATGTATAATACGTATTACAATGTAATATGTATTATACATAGAATATATGTATAATACGTATTACAATGTAATACGTATTATACATAGAATACGTGTATTTACAATGTAAGTAGTGTATCAGTCATGTGGTACCCATAACACAAGCTCTGTTTACTTTGGGGCCGGATGATGCTGTGTGAAATGTCCAGGATAATTTATTTATTTAACTTAAGATCCTCATTATGTATCTCACCATCGAAGAAAGTTATGATATAACACGACCATGTATCGTGGAGTAAACTATTACCCCGCGCGAGTGAGTCCGTAATTTATTCGGGTAATCGGGTAATATGTCGCTGGGATTGCCGCAATTTATCCGCAGGTGTGGCTGTTTCATGTTTTTATTTCTGTTCAATATGAGTAGAGACTTGAATCATTGGATCTTGCATCTTAGATCATTGACATAAAAGTCACTTCAGCACTCTAAAAAAAACTCAATTTTGAGGTCGATTCGAGATTTTCCAATTGGTGTTTTTGTAGAGTTTTCTTTTAGGAAACAGAAAAAGTTTTGCCTTCTATTCCTAGTACCTACATATCCCTGTACAAGCAAGAGCAATTACGTTGGTTACGTTGGAAACGAGACTTTTTGCTTCGGTAGTCTCATCAAATGTATACTATGTATACTATGTACTATGTATACTATGTACTATGTATCAAATGTATACTAATAATAGAACAACTAGGAATTATCAGTGTTTATTATGTCGTGTTGTGTAAAATACAATGTCCGCTACAAATGTCAGAAGGAGAAAGAGAAAATTACAAAGAACGCACTAGTTTAAAGCGTATGATTTTAATAAGGTACGAGGACTGCGTGTTTGAAATGGGACTGGGCAGGGCATGTGACTCGAATGCATTCAGAACGTTGGACAATGCTCGTCACTCAGTAGGTGCCCTATAGTTGGAGACGACGCGGCAGACCCAGGAAAAGATGGCGAGACGATCTAGATGCATTCGAGCCAAATTGGCAAACTGTGGCCTTGGAGCGCAAAGAATGGAAGGTAAAGGGGGAGACCTTTGCCCAGCAGTGGGACATTATAGGTTAAAGAAAAAATTACCGCAATATTATTAATAATTTAGTGACCATTTTTAGGGTTCCGTAGCCAAATGGCAAAAAACGGATCCCTTATGGATTCATCATGTCTGTCTGCCTGTCCGTCCGTATGTCACAGCCACTTTTTTCCGAAACTATAAGAACTATACTGTTGAAACTTGGTAAGTAGATGTATTCTGTAAATCGCATTAAGATTTTCGCTCAAAAATACAAAAAAAACAATAAATTTTGGTGGTTCCCCATACTTGGAGATGAAACTGAAAATTTTTTTTTCATCAAAACCATACTTGTAGGGTATCTATAGATAGGTCTTCAAAAATGATATTGAGGTTTTTAATGTCATTTTTTTCTAAACTGAATAGTTTGCGCGAGAGACACTTCCAAAGTGGTAAAATGTGTGTCCCCCCCCCTGTAAATTCTAAAATAAAGAATGTGCATTAATATAATGTATATATGATGTCAATATGATGTATATATAGATGAATTATATGAAAAAATATTATTTACATTATCATGCAAACTTCCACCGAAAATTAGTTTGAACGAGATCTAGTAAGTAGTTTTTTTTTAATACGACATTAATCGTAAACCACAATTTACCTTTCATTCAATCAACTAAAATATAAAATGTTACTTGCTGCTACCGCTTTTTTCGTATTTAACTTGGTGACGATTTAACTTGTGCTCACATGTATTTGGCCAACTAATTGAATTTCATGGTCGATTACTGAACAATCCCCTAGCTGAAATGACTTTCAGACAATTAAAGATCAATTGTCTATAATAATTTATATCACATGACGTCACATTTAATAAATCTATCTAATACCTTTAAACGAGTAATTCTTGTATAGATGTATATATATGTACATAAAATCTGAATCTCGGAAACGGCTCCAACGACTCATGAAATTTGGCATGCCAATTTGGTTTCGGGGGCGATAAATCGATCTAGCTAGGTTTCATTTTTAGAAAACGTCGTTATATCCGTGTTTTATAAACACAATGCGACCGTGTGCATGCAGGAAATTATAAAGCAATTAGTAGGAGCAGACCGCCGGCATAACATTGTGTTATTGATGAACCCTACTAAATTATTGCCAAATTGGATCCTCGTACATTATCGAACGTGTAATACGAAGTGACAGCAACTGCGTGATCTATAGTGACGTCTATTGACACTACATAGTGAATAGTGACAATTTACGCAATTCTTCGTCTGTCGTTTCATAAAGTAACATATTACTTCTAAATAAACTATGAGCTGGAACCACGCGAACATTTTTCGAAATGACTGAAATATAACTTTTTGACGTGACAACGTCTAAAAATTCGATGAACGCCGGCTGCACGCACGAAAAAGGATGACTCATTGACGATAGACTACGACTGTGTGATGGAGCAAAATAATCACTTGACACTGTCAAAATTGTCATCAAGACAAAAAGAAGAAGACAATTTACCGATATGTAGCGCCGATGACAGGTTGAGTCACGAAAAGTGCTGGTTCGATTCCCACTGGAGAACAAAAATTTGCATAAGCTTTAGTGAAACAACTTTACTGATCGACATTTTCGTTAAAGTAAACCGTTCGTTAAAGTTAAATTTTACGCTTTAGCCTCGTTTGAGTCCCGAAAAGTGCTAGTTCGAATCCGACCGCTAGACAAATTCTTACATTACATGAGTGATGCTACGCCACTAGTCGTCGTTCGTTAAGACTTAGATAGACCATTGGTAGTTTAGTGATAGGTGATAGTGGCCCGGCCTTTCGATCCGACGGTCGTGGTTTCGAATCCGGTCGTGCAGTGGATTTTTCAGTTCGAAAAATGAATGTGCGCTAAAAAGTACTCTCAAAATAAATATATAAATAATGCTAGATATTTCATCATCTGGCCCCAAAGTAAGTAGAGCTTGTGTTATGAAAACCACATGACTGATATACTACTAACATATTTTTTTTAAATACATCATTCCATAGTATAAAACAAAGTCGCTTCCCGCTGTCTGTCTGTCGCGTTGTATGCTTAGATCTTTAAAACTACGCAACGGATTTTGATGCGGGTTTTTTAGTAGATAGAGTGATTCAAGTAGAAGGTTTACTTGTATAATACATGGATAATATAGTAGAGAAACACTGATCATTTTAGAGGTTTCTAATGTGATGTCGAAAATAAACACATTTTTTTGCGCTTATTATGTTGGCTGAACCCTACGAGATAGATCAAAATAATGTACTACAGTATTGTACACCTTAAAAAGGACTACAAAAAAGTCCGCAATGGTATATGTCTATCTCTTTGATAACGTTGTATATAAAGACATTCTGTAGTATATTTAGCATTGGCATGCACCCGTGCGAAGCCGGGGCGGGTCGCTAGTCTTATACATATAAACAGTTTGGTCCACGTTCGTAACCAAGATTTCATAACAAGTTATATATCAGGATTTTTTTTCACTGTTTTATAATCAGTATTTTTAACTTAAACAAGTTTTTTTTCCGTTTTGATAACGAGAACACAAGGCTTTTTTTCAATTTTTATAACGAGAACCTCTTATCCAATTATCAAAAAACCTCAATTTCTATAACGAGAACCTTCTTCTCGCAACCGTGCGAGAAGAAGGTTCGTGGAACAGTCGGTGCTTTCTGATGCTGCAATAGTTGTTGGGGACGTAGAGCCTCGCCAAGTCATCATGGAGATCAGGAGCATCGATCTTACCACGGAGAACCTTACACATGGTAATCAACATAACCTAACTAACTGATTTCGATCTGATTTACATTTTTCTCCTGACTCTACTCTCTCTGTCCCGGTCGCTAATTTGTCTAGTGTACCAGGAGACCATACATGACAAGAGGTTCTCTATATAAAAATTGAAAAGTCTTGTGTTCAATTTTTATAACGATTTATAATTAATTCTTTCACCACACTGATTGAAATTATAATATATTTATTTATTTATTTATAGAACCAGGACGAGTTTCTTGCCGGTTCTTCTCGAGCTCTTGGGCTAGGAGGTATTGGCACCTAAATTCACTTAGTATGTAAGACGTTTCAAAGTGATCCTTGTGATTGTATTGAATAAAGTATCTTTTGACTTTGACTTGACTTTTGACTTGACTTGATTTGACTTACATTAGTTAAAACTACACAAAACAAAAAGGAACAAAGTCGAACATTACATAGATCAATATCACAATAAAAATACGTAACTATAATAATTAATCAGTCACTTAATTCTAGAAAAATTTTAACATGTATTATATACATGAACTTAAATATAGTAAAATAATAATATAATACAATTTATATATATATATATATATGTCGGAGAGTCGGTGTTGGAGTGTTGTAAACATGGCCTGGCCTACCTCTCTAGTGTTTAGTGTCTTTAACCGTGTGACGATTTATTTTAATTTTGAGATGTAAGCGCCATCTGTTGATGTTATTTCCATTTAGTTTTAAGCGCCATCTCTCGGCTATTGATTTGGAAACGTCAAGTAATTCACTTGGATGAAGTCGGTACAAAGTAGACAGAGGGCGCATTGTCGCTTCGTTTGATCTGTGAACTATGATCGATTCACTCGTTCGTTCGGTCATACGTTCGTTCGTACATTCGTCTGGGTTTGGTCTTTGGAAAGCGAACAACTGTAGAGGTCATTATTAATCGGACTTTCGAGCAGAACGGTTGTCTTGTCTACTTTGTGCCGAACTCACCGCGTTTCCATTCTAAATCGGTTAAAATCAAAGTGATCCCGCGATAGATATTCAAAGTTGTAATTTTGATTTAATAACAAAGGTGTGTAAAATCTTAAAATAGCGTGATTTATTATTTCGGCTATGTCTGAACTACCTGATCGCCCAATTCCGAACCAGCTGTCGTCATATATATATATATATATGACATATATGTCGTCATATATATGATATATATATATATATATATATATATTTCGCTTCTTCTTCTCGTGTAACTAGTTATTTCTAACCAGTGTGGTGAAAGGATTAAAATGCACCTCAGAGGCTCCTTTCGTGCACTATTTATTTATTTTGCTGAAGTTTAGACAGGTCCTAAGGATCTTTATCCATCAATCCACAAACAAATCTAAGTCTGAGTCGGTTGTCAAGAGATTGTTACGAGCTGAGAGTGCGCGGTATGGGCGAGGCAGCGTTCGCGACGGTATATATAGTATAGTATGTAGTAAGTATATATATAGTAAGTTATTGTCCTAGTCGCTTATCAAAAAGCAATTATCCCACCAAATATTTGATCAAACGATTAGCAGTAGTCCAATACCCAATTAGGAATTCATGGAACCCTAACGACAGGGGTTGACACCCGCCATTGTTGGACTCTACAATTAACTTGTCAAGTTATAAGTGATTTGACGGAGGCCCGCGGCTGATTATAATCAACTGTCATGGGGTTGTGTGGAAACCAGCAGTGTTATTACGTAAAAGGAGCAGCAGTGAAAGGGATTGCAAAGCGACAGCAATACCTGCGAAAATGTCTCGCCTGTCGCCCAGCTACAGGCGAAAATAATAGTTACGCCTATAATAGTCATAATACCTTTTTTAATGATGCCTGAATTAAAGATATTGAACATCGAAATTGGAAGATAACAGAAACTTTACACATAATGAGAAAAACAAAAAACATATGATTGCCACCAGTTCTCTTTTTTTCTATTTTGTATTATTGACATTTTCTTAATTTGTATTTTCATTTAAGGTGTTATTATTGTTTTTTTTTGACGTGATAACGTCTTATAATTCGATGAACGCCGGCTGCACGCACGAAAAAGCATGACTCATGGTCACGTTCCGCCTGAGCCGAGCGTGCAAGCGAGAGCGCGGAACAAGCGATAGAGAGGCACGATCGGTTCATCAATGCTTTCATAAGACGTTATCGCGTAAAATTATCTTCCGTAAACCGACTTTACAGAGAACCATTTTAATAAGTGTAATTGACATGTTTGTACCAGTTAATAAATAAAAGTAATTTATTGATAATGTTACATTTTAGCTGTGTCAGGAAAATAATAATAATAAAAAATATGTCAGACATTTTTACACAGCATTATCTGACCATGAGACATGACTGATATACTACTTATATTATATAACTACTTATATTACTTATTTTAAACTTTTTTCATTATAAATATATAAACACCCGAGTCAAACACTTGCAAATCATACAAACATTTGTCTCGCAACTTTTTACGTCTCAGCTGGGCTTATTTGTTTATTCATTTTCTTACTCCATTTGTTATCTTTACTTATCGCAAGTATCCGCCAAACAAAACAAATCCACTCTCAGCTGTCAGTTTCTCAATGAGAGACTGACAGCACTTACTTAAAATTCATTTTATTTTCCATGTTTAACAGTAAATAAGTTAATATTTTACATACTATATAATGTACCTTTACTACTTTATTTATTTTGTATGTGTTCTATTGGTATTGATAACGTCACACATCAAAAATTAGCTTCGTCCAAAAATTTGCGCTGCCCCAATCCATCATTGGTTTGATACAGCATCATGCTGAGAAGGAGGTCCGCCTCTCAGCATGATGATTTGCCCTACACAACTATATAGGTAGATACTTAGTTTTTAAGTAATCTATGTATTATAGATTCTATATCTATATTATATATAAATCTATATACGTGAAGCAAAACATCGTACCCCTTTTTACGAATGTTGCGCGGACGGAGTATGAAATGTCGCACACTTGTAGTTTATATAGAGGAGTGCAGATTGCTAATATTTTTTTTTGCTTATGCATATTACGTACATTAATTATAAATTGCGTGAGCGACCACTAGTTAGCTATTATTATCTTTTCCAAAATTAAATACCCTAGATGCTGGGTCAATTAAACGATTTTGACGTAACAACGTCTAATAAATCGATGAACGCCGGCTGCATGCACGAAAAAGGA
This sequence comes from Lampropteryx suffumata, assembly GCA_948098915.1. Classification (NCBI taxonomy): domain Eukaryota; kingdom Metazoa; phylum Arthropoda; class Insecta; order Lepidoptera; family Geometridae; genus Lampropteryx; species Lampropteryx suffumata. The sequence goes on along the minus strand of OX402561.1, from coordinate 1,576,515 downwards.
TGACTCATTGTAACGTTACGCTCATTGTAACGTTACGATTGGAGCGAGAGCGCTGCACGAGCAAGCGAAAGGCACGATCGGTTTGAGCGTTCGGCTTGCGCCGCATCTATCTCTTTTCCACTCAATTGGCTTATGCATCCAAGAAGAAGAAAGACAGCGGAAGCACACAACTTACATCTACACGTGAACTGTTTCGTCGACTGTTTATAAAGTGAAGTGAAAGTTAATGTGGTTTTCATTGTTTATTACAACAACAATTGTGGCAAAAGAGGTAAATTATTCTTGTATTTTAAAAATCTGATTTCAATTATTTATTCTTTTATTATTAAAAAAAGTAGCATCGGTCGGCGAGTGCAGTAATAATTGGTTATGTTACAATTGATTATGGTGATTCATATAATTGATGATATATAAAAAGTTTGATAAAAAGTTTTCACGTTAAACTATCATACGTAAACTGCCTTTACAGACAACGAATATTTTTTTTAATTCTTTCTTTGAATGATCACGCAATTCACGCCTTATTGCCGCGAGGCCGTTTTCAATGCTACACAAAGTTTATACTCATCTCATTGTTTCAGTACACTTATTTTCTGTTGTGTATCAATCAAATTAAATTAATATAAATTAATAATAATAATACAATATAATAATACCGAACATTTCACAGCATCATCTGACCCCAAAGCTTGTGTTATGGGTAAAAGGTACCTACCACACGACTGATATACTTTTTTTTGTATATTATACATAGACAAATACCAGACCGAGACAATACTTGCAAATCATTCAAACATTTGTCTCGCGGCGGGAATCGAATCCTCTGCGTCTCTGGCGAGCCTTCGCCCACTGTACAATAGAGGTTGTCAAATTTAGTTTAAAGTCGTGCATACAAAAAAATGTGCACTAAAAAGCGTTTGTGTATGGCCCATTCCCATCGATCATTCCCACTAGTACATTTCATTCCATCCATCCATTAGCCATTAACTTTTTTAGTCTCATTTATTCTCAGCCATTGCTGACTAAAAAAGTTTTATTTGTCCCATAACCTGCTTAAAAGTTCTTGCTTGTATAGCAATATGTACTAGGTACACAGGACTGCCAAGAGGTCATATAAAAACTTGGATTTACCCAATTTACTTTGAATACATGATTGGCGTGAATTGTTTTTTTAGCTTTTATAGGAATACTAGCATCTACCCGCGGCTTCGCAGGCATAGTACATTCATTAAAAGTAGCCTATGTCCATTCTTAAGATACAATCTATATCCATACCAAATTTAATGGGTGCAAAAAAAAAATGTTGTCTTGATCCGACCGCTACCAATCTTCACAGGACCACCCGCTAGGCCAATCTGAGGATTTCCTAAAATATGCCTATTAAGGCCTATGCATATTTGAGCCTTTTGGAGTTGAGACCCTGGTCTGTTGGGAACAAGAGCCCACCGCCTTTTCAAAATTATCTCACGGCATCTGGTAGATACATTGCGTGACCCAAGAGCTGGCTTCTATCTGGCTCAGCGTATTAGCATTGTCATTCAACGTGGCAATGCCGCCAGTGTCTCGGGAACACTGCCCTCAGGCAGTGATCTGGATCAGTTGAGCTATCTATCGTTTTAAACGGTCCTTAGATAGCTCAACTGTTTCTCATATATTTTATATTATTCTGTACATTTCTGCCTTTTTTAAATATAGATAGATTATGTACTGGGAAATCCACCAAGAGTTATAAGACTTACTAAATGTTATGGTGTGGTCTGCGCACCAAGGTAATTTTTTTATTGCATTTTTTATTTATTTATTTTTTATTTATTTAAGCCTCTTATTACAGATACATTTTTTTAAATTATATTATATTTTACACTACGACATTGACACTATCTGTTTGCCTTTTTTTGGCAAAGGCCTCCTCCAAGCTCTTCCAATTTTCCCTATCTCTCGCTATCCACGTCCATGTTTTCTTTGCAGTATGCTTTATCTCACCCTCCCATCTTTTAAACTGTCTCCCCCTCTTTCTTTTGTTGTATTTCGGAAACCAATTCATCAACATTATGCTCCATTTCTCCTTTCCTCTCACTGTATATCCTGTCCATCTCCATTTTAGTGTATTTACTGAGTGTAACATTTTTTTTAAGAAACCTTAAAAGAAACCTTATTAAAGAAACCTTTACAAATATAACATGCGCTGTGCGTCAGCCCATAACAACAATTTCACATAGATTTTAGTATCCTGTTTTCTATAATAATATTCCGCCTGTTCAAGACATTTCTGATACACCATTCGGCGAATAGCGACCGCGTGACCGGCCTACCGACGGAGTGTGTAGTTTTTATTATGTAATCCTAAGAACGAGCGGACGGAACCCGCATACTAATGCACAGTCAGTTAGTGTTGAGCTTTATGGTTTAGAAATAAAAAGTTAATTGCTTTAGGATGATAGACCGACTTTGTTGGCGACTGTTGGACTGTTTGACGACCTCTGTGGTGCAGTGGGCTAAGATCCGGCTGAGACGCAGAAGATTGCGGGTTCGATTCCTGCCGTGGGAAAAATGTTTGTACGATCTGCAAGTATTTGTCTCGGGTCTGGGTGTTTCTATGTATAATATGTATGTATTAACAAAAAAAAGGTATATAAGTAGTATATGCGTCATGTGGTACCCATAATACAAGCTATGCTTACTTTGGGGCCAAATGATGCTGTGTGAAATGTCCGGGATTTATTATTATTTATCTATTTATTTATTTATGGTTGATTGGTTTGTATTAAGATTTTTTTCATTCTTTAAAATCACAAGGACAACGCATACATCGCTATCTAGCCCCAAACTAAGCATAGCTTTTATTAGGGTGACCAGATGCTTGATAGAAATACTTATATATTTATAAATACGAGTACATACTTATGATACTGTATACCACCCAGACACAGAACAAACACGTATGTTCATTACAAAAATGTTTGTCCTGGGAGGGAATCAAAACCTCAATTTACAGCGCAGAAGATCCCTTTTGAGCGTCTTCTTACATCCTACGTGAATCTAGGTGCCGCTTCCGTATAACCCAGTTCAAAAAGAATGCGACAAGAAACTCGTCTGGTCATAACACGTGCATGATCTTTGCTAACTTTGTTACGGATATTGAGTCGAGTTCATCAAAATTCAAAATTAAAAAGGTCTACAAAAAAGTCCACGATGGTATATGTCTATCTCTTAGTCTTTGTTATTCTCTTAGAGAACGTTGTATATAAAGACATCCTGTAGTATATTTAGTATCAGCATTGCACCCGTGCGAAGCCGGGGCGCGTCGCTAGTTAATAACAATCTGATAATCTGATCTTAATAATCGTAAAACGTATTAGCATTGCCATTCAACGTGGCAATGCTGCCAGTGTTGGGGCGCTGCCTTTTGGCAGTGATCTAGATCAGTTGAGCGATCTATAGATAATAGATCGTTTTAAACGGTCCTTAGATAACTCAACTGTTTCACATCTATTTTATGATATTGTCAATATTGTTACATTTTTAATTATTTTAAGATTACCAAATAAAACAGGAAACAAGCTCGACAAATCTAGCTCGTGTTGAATAAGTAACTACACTGGACCTTTATGATCAAGCATAATCTACCGTTATTGAATGTATATAGGTGTAGGTGTGTTGTGGGGATGATATTTATATGAATCACATAATATGTAAATATATAGAGTTGATGACCTCTGTAGCGCAGTGGGCCAAACCCCGACAAAGACGAGAAGATTCCGAGTTCAATTCCTGCCGCGGAATATTTGTTTGTATGATCTACAATTATATGACACGGTTCTGGATGTTCTATGTATAATTATGTATAATTTACAAAAAACACTGTATTCAAGTATATCAGTCATGTGGTACCCATAACACGAGCTCTACTTACGTTGAGGCCAGATGATGCTGTGGGATATGTCCGGCATTATTATTAATAATTTTATTATTATACATAGATTTATATCAAACATTTGATAACCCTGCACACACATACAAACACTGGTACCTTTACATAACGGTAACAACCTAAAACTTTAGGTCAAACACTAAATACTAAAATTGCGTGTGCGTTGCAATTTCAAAAAGCTCAGCGATAATATTTCTTAAGAAGCAAACACAGATTTTCAGCTAATAACGAAAACGATCCTTTTTAATATTATAAACGCGAAAGTTTGTATGTATGTTTGTTACTCTTTCAAGCAAAAACTACTGAATGGATTTTAATGAAACTTTACAATAACATTTACATCAGAATAACACATAGGCTATAATTTATAAAGATATTGTGTGAATTGTTCAAAATATTATGATAAGTGTCATGTAAGTAGGAAAAAATCTGCCGTCTGCGAGCTATTCTGGCGTGGACTACAATAAACCATTAGAAATTACGCGCAGACGAAGTCACGGGCAGCAGCTAGTACATAATAAGAATAGGATACTTAATACAATGTTTTACGACTCTACTCGTATTGTACAAACTCTAGCTACACAGGACAAAATATACTTCTACTACTTTCGTTTGAGTTTTCATTTGAAATTGAAATTTTCGTTTGACCAACTCTGTCATGACAGAGCCGTAATGACTCTAAAAAGTCAAATCCGATAGCTTAACAACAGAATTGTAAAATAAATATAGGCTTGAAAGATACAAACCTCAAAAATTCGTATTTCAACACTGATTTTGGCGCTTCTTTGGGCGTATATATACAGCATACAGAGTACGCAAACTCCAAAATGATTCCGTGTACCGGAACATTTACTTACAACGCGAAGCAACATTTATTTATTGAAGAGTACAAATAATTATTTTGAATTATCTTATTAACATTTATAATGTTTTCATGAGAACCCTTACGCCAAAAGTCTGTTCATGACTGTACGGCGGTTGTTTTATTTAGAAATCCTAGTCTCATCTAATCACTTGGTTAGAAATCATTCAATGATTGATTTTACAGCATTACTCTTATAACTATTCTTTGTGCTCGTCTATACTTCTCCCAAACTCTCTAGGTGAATAGCATCCATTTTAACGGCTCCTACTGGTGAGTACAGGCATAGAGTGGAGCAGACTCGCTAGAGATAGAGCAAGATGGAGAGAGCTGGAGGAGGCTTTTGCCGCTTAAAGTGGTCCTTACACGATAACAATATAGTCATTATGTTCAAATATTTGTGAAAGGGACAATAAACGCTTATACTATCCTATAATATACTATACTGGTGAGTTTGTGTCGCTGACAAGTGTATCCTTATGCTCCCATATATAATAATAATAATGCTTCACACAGCATCATCTGGCCTCAAAGTAAGCAGAACTTGTGTTATGGGTACCACATGACTGAAATATTACTTATATACTTTTTATTTTTTAAATACATAGAATATTATACATAGAAACACCACCTGAGACAAATAGTTGCAGATCATACAAACATTTGTCCCACGTCGGGTTATCGAACTCGCAACCTTCTACGCCGCAGGCAGGCGTTCGCCCAGTGCGCCACAGAGGTCGTCATATATATAGCTCCCATACGTCCCATACGCATTCTATATGCATCCTTGGATCGAGAAACCTTCTCTTTTTCGTAAAGAATAGTTATAGAGGCATATGCGAGTGCTTCAGGTAAAAGTTAATTACTAACCTTCACTATCTAAAGTTCAAATATTTAACCACTAATTCCAACTATTCAATTATGTGAAAAAACATTGTGGTTATATTGATGGTAGCTTTAATTTGTTCTATAAAATCAAAGTTGGAATAAATTCCAATAGGAAAGTGCGTCTGCCCGCAACAATGAGAGCAGTTTGCAGCTGCCAGGGACGAACTGCGGAGTAAACGAAGCTGTTTAAAAGCAAGTCTAAGTTCCACCCTTTTTTTTTTATCTGCATAATTGTTTGTTACACGGCAAAACGGCTAAACGGATCTTGATGTTGTTTTGTAAGAAGATAGATTATATTTTGAGGAAGGACATAGGTTTATTTTATATGTGGAAACAACGCGTGCGAAACCGCGGAAATAGCTAGTAACAACATTATTTAGCACCAAAGAAAGCAGAGATTGTGTTATGGATATCACAGGACTGATATCATTTTTATTTTTTTGTAAATTCATACTTAGAAACACCCAGAACCGGGACAAATATATGCTGACCACACAAGCATTTGTCACGGGAATTGAAATATTAATGGTCTGGGCTTGTCATTGTCATGCCACTCAATTAAAATGGCAACATATTTTACCGACACTTTACTTAAAATGATATAATGAGATTTACCAAAAGTCAAGGTCAAAAATATTTTAATTCAATACAATTACAAGGATCACTTTGAAACGTCTTACATTCGAGGTGAATTTAGGTGTCAATTTCTGCTAACCCAAAAGAAGAACTGACAAAAACTCGTCCTGTCGGGTGATCGCGCTATTTGTCAACGTAATTGCCATTGAACGGATTGGTTTTCGCAAAGGTTTGGATATGGCTAATCTGAATGCTTTGCTGAATGCAAAATGCTATTCTTCCTCAAAGATTGAATTGTTGATTTTACCAATTAAATACATATAGAACTAGTATAGTATTACTCTATGCACAGACTACTAGGATATACTAAATCAAAAACGTCGTTTGAAAGCACTAACTATGGACTGTCCTTCGTCTTCATCATCATTATCAACATACAAATTAATCAAGCCCAAACACCAGGTAATTGCTGTACATCGTTGAGGAGTTCCCTCGACTGTCTTTCGGCTCCATCATCAGATCGACTCCAGACCTTCATTAAATAGTAGTGCTATAAAATACTTAATTAAAAAAATAACAAACGGACTAGTCCCACTACGATTTTCGAAGGTTCCCCTCTATTTATCTGGGGTGCCATCATCAGATCCTGGTTTCCTTATCATGGTACCACCCTTGAAGTATCTACTTTCCACCAATTAAAGAATCTTCTAAATCGGTTCAAATACGACGAAGTAAATATACCTACATATATTATGCGAACACACATAATATATATATATGGTCGAATTAAGAAACCTCCTCCTTTTTTTGAAGTCGGTTAAAAATAACGCGATCCCGCAACGTTTGATCAACGTATAATCCAGATTATAGCTAAATTATTTTAAAGTGATTAGCGCGGTACGAAATATGTCAAAAATAATGTTTTGACTTTGGTTTAGCTTTGTTTTAGCTTTTGTTCAGACGTTCAAAATTATCGCGCTCGCCTGGTCCAAGCTCTATTTTGTATGATCCATCTTATAACTAGCTTAACTAATAAAAACGAATACTAGATTACAATAGTTTATACATTTCCAATCTGGCAGTTAACTGTCAGAGGGCAGAGCAACATGATGAGGCCAAGTGTAGTAATGCACGGTGCTTTTTAAACTCATAATAGCAGAGTCCGTTGAGAGACCGGCACAGAATCCAAATTGTGCATCATCAATTTTAATGTTATTTATTAAATCGGGATAGATAATTCGCTCCAACACTTTACCCATAACTGTACCTAGCGATATAGGGCGATAGTTAGAAGGTGAGCTTAAATCGCCAGTTTTATTTTTAACGATAGGTACGACTGATGTCCTCATAAGATCATCAGGAAGGTAGCTATATCTTATACATAAATTGTAAAAGGCACATAAATGCATATACAAGTTGTCGCTAGCCCATAGAATGTGCTCTATACTAAGACCGTCGTGACCAGGTGACTTGCCACGCTTCATTCCTTTGACTGCCGTTCTTAAACATTTAAGAGTTATTTCTGGATATTCATTAGAAACTGTCTTAGCATAGGGCACATCCTTCACCGGCTGTGGACTAACTTCAAATCTCTGAACCTTTTGTCAATGATTTGACACGAAAGGAGCCTCTGAGGAGCAGTTTAATCCTTTCACCACACTGGTTTTAAATAAATAGTGATACGATAAGAAGAAGAAAAATATAGTCATTTATATTATAATACGCTCTCTTCAAAAGACTACCCTTTATGTAAGCTTTTAATTAATTAAAAGGTAGTGCAGTTGTAATTTGAGGAAGATTTTCATAGAAGCGAACCGTGCTCCCCATTAAGGACTTATTTACTTTTTCTAGTCGAAACCTACGGATGTATAATTTGTTTCGATTCCTAGTGTTCATTCTATGAAAGTCACTATTTTGCTGATACTCATCTCTATTTTTATGAGTGTATAACAAATTTTGATATATATATTGTGAAGCTATTGTGAGAGTATTAATTTCTTTGAATATTTTCGCGGTTTCATTTTATAAATAGCACGTATTGCCCTTTTTGAAGAACAAATATTTCTTATCATATCCTCAAAAATTAAATGTATATTTACGTATGCAAACTTTATAGATACATATCCATATCATTGAGAGTGGTCTCTCAGCTTAGTCCATACTAATTCTGCGCAGGTGGTAGCTGACTCTGTTAGTATAGTAATATTAGTAATGTTTCGAAACCACAATTGTATGATGCAAACATTTGTGTGATGAACATATTTGATTAATTATTCTGTGTCTCGGTGTTATATTAATAAATAAATAATGTCGGACATTTCAGACAGCATCATCAAACTCAAAGTATCTTGAGCTTGTGTTATGGGTACTACATGACTGATATATTATTATTATTTTGTTTTTATGACCACGTCATTACCGATTACGACATACTACTTTATTCTTTTGTAAAAACATACATATTATGCATATAAAAACACCCATTTTTTTTATGCTTCTCGAAACGCTTCTATGGAGTCCTCTAACTGATCGTCAGAGATTTTTCTTATCTTATCTTGTGCTGTATACAGGGGTAATAAGTTATTCAGTGGGGGTTACTTTATTTTTTCCTTACTTGATCTATGCAGGGTGCTTTATTTTTATTTACTTAATTCTATTACATTTACTTAATACTACATAATTGATGTTACAGGCTTCTTATCTTAACTATCTTATATCTTACTTATACTGTTATTTTTTATCGCATGATCATAATTGCTGATGTTATATATGTAACAATATATACTCAGCAATTCATTTAATCTTTGTTTCTTTTAATTACCTTACTAGCTATTTTAATACAATATGATACAAAACAATCCCTTAGTCTACTATCATGTATATATTTATTTACATTTTGCACATTAATTTCTAAATCATACATCTGTTCTGCTTCGTACCTCTCTTTGCCAAAAATGGGACACTTGAACAGGATATGCTCTATGGTTTCTGGTTTCCCGGGTTCGCGTAGGCAAGACGGGTTCCCCTTGCTTTATAAGTACTCTGAGAACCCGCCGTGCCCTGTCAGCACCTGGGTTAGTGTACCTGTAGGCGTAATCTTTTTAACAATACTGTAAGCTACCCTAGCGTCTGGGAAAAAGATTTTTGTAGTCGCTGTTGTGTTATGGGTTTTGTACCTCCATTCATTGAGAGTACCTTCGCGGATCTGTCGCTTGATGAACGAAACCATATTTTGGCTTAGTTTTCACTTTCAGCGCAGCGTCTTTTGCTAGGGCATCTGCACGGTCATTGCCAGCTAACCCCGCGTGCGCTCTTATCCAAAACACCGATCAGCAGATCATACAAATATTTGTCCCGCGGCAGGAACCGAACCCGCAAGCTACTGCGTCTCAGGCGAGCCTTGGCCCACTGCGACACAGGTCATAATGTATTTACAACTATATTAGTCATCTGGTTCCCGTAGAAAATGCTTTGCTTAGTTTGGGGCTAGATATAAATATAACTTTTTTTACGTTTTCAACCCCGCCATCTTGAAAAATTTCCAAAAAAAGAATCGATAAAAAATATATATATATATCAAACCTGCTCACAAAATTTGACGAGAATCGGTTGAGAAATGCAACCTGTAGAGGAGAACATCCGGACAGATGCCGGCCGGACGCCCGCCGTTCAGACAGACATACGAAAGCATTTTTGCATATAATTTATACTCAAAACGGGTTATTTCGGCACAGTTGCATGCGCCACGTTCACGAGATAATCCAAAATTTTGATTTGATTAAAAATGTTGAATTACATATTATTCTTTGATCTCCTGCTTTAGCCCGGGTCCGACCCTGGTTGTGGTCGCCGTGGAGGGCTGGGGGTTGATTAAAAGTTAAATTGGCGGCACACTGTGTGATTGGCATCGCTTGGGACCGCCGCAAAAATGTTACTTCTATGGCACTAGCTTTGATTTTAAAAACAGCGTCGACCGTCTATGACTGTCGTAAGATAACACACGTTGAAACACACAAAAATATTTTCAGATGGGCACCAAAGTATAACTCAACACAAAGTGCACGAATTAACTTTTGAGGCACACTCCTTTCACCTCACTAGTTCGAAAGAACTAGTTACACAATAAGAAGAAGAAGAGAAGAGAGAGAAGAGAAGTAATAAGCTTGGTATATAAGTAACATGACATGATACGGCCTTTAATGATTGCTACTTATTTTTCTTCATAAAGCTCTAGTACCTGGATGACCGAGCTTTGCTCGGTACACGGATAAAAAGACGTTTTCTGAAAATGAAACCTAGCTAGATTGATTTATCGCCCCCGAAACCCAAAAATTTAGTATGAAATTTCATGAAAATCGTTGGAACCGTTTCCGAGATTCATATGATATATATATAACTATATATATATATATACACAGGGTGTCCCGGAACTAGTATGTTATCCTGAGGGAGGACATTTCTCGACACTTGGGAGAACAACAAATGTTCTACGAATTTTATGAATACATTAAATTTTATTGAAGAAATGTGCAGCAAAGTTTGCTTTAAAATTGGTAGAAGTATGTATCCATGCCTACCTATCTTAGTATTCCAATCAATTTGTACTTGCACAAATATATTTAGGTAGGTAACGTGCTCGGAAACACTGTAAACTAACGAGGGTTGTCAATATTAATAATTGGAATAAACATAAAAGTTTATGTATGGAAATTTGAAAATAGGAATTCAAAAAAAAATCACCCCCATATCTGTTTATTAACATGGTCGGAATCAACTCGTTCAGGCTTAAAATATTAGTCCCGGGACACCCTGTATATAATATTACATATATAAAACAACTGTTCGTTTACATTGTATTAGATAGATAAAGAATAAAACTTACATGGTTATGACGACTGAGACGCAGAAGGTTGTGGATTCGATTCCCGCCGTGAGACTGTATATAAGTTATGTGGTACACATCACACTAGCTCTGCTATGTTTAGGGCTAGATGATGCTGTATTAAATCTCCGGTATTATTTGTTTTTGACCTCATTCGTACTATATTGCGTAATGTGTGAGATAGAACATATTAAAAGCGCGATTAAACTATCATTCCTATATTGAAACCGATTATATGTATTGTTGCTAAAGGCCAATGTTGCTCGCCTCACGATATCTCATTTATCTCGATTGCTGAACATCCTAGTGTATTCATGTGACTGCTCACAGTACATTTGATCTTGTCGATCGATCACATGGGTGATCTAATGTCTATTCTGTACGACAGATGATAGCTACCGCTTATTAGAAAACCAACCTTTTCTGGAATGAGGCGGAACCATACTACGAAATTACTAAAATAGGCGAACCCTCCCAATTCAAATTGGATTCTAAAATGGTTTTACCGGTAAACTTTTAACATAAGTAATGAACAAATTTAAATTTGAAAATTGTTTATTCAATACAAATTCTAAGTTTATTTACACCATTAAACAACATTACAGATAACATTTAAGCATAACACAATGACGAATGGAGCTTCTGAGGCGCACTTAAATCCGTTCAGCACACTGGTTCGAAACAACTAGTGATACGATAAGAGTGAACCATTTGATATGCTAGGTGAATTTAAATGCCGATTTTTAAGTCCAAGATGAGTCTGACATAAAACTTGTCTTGCTCTAGGGTTCTAGGCCTCACTGGGGCGCTATAAAGGACTTTAAAGAAGCTACTTTAAAGCTTCGGCTACTTCAACAGCGTTATAGCAGGGAGCGAAAGCTTAATTACTTGTAATGGTTTGTTTTATGTATTTATAATGCTAATGTTAAAAATATAAATTAGCCAAGCGCGTATCGAACCACGCACGTAAAGGCGTCCAAAGTTATTAAGGACATGAATGATCAGTGGTCCTTAATCAATTTAACAAAAATATTATGAAAGTTTCATACTAAATTCTTGTTATTTGTTAACTAGGTCGTAACACGCTTTCGATAATTTGAAAATTGAAATTTTCTGAATAAATAATAATAAATATATATTGCTAGACAATGAACACAACATCTAGCCCAAAACTAAACATTGCTTGTATTATAGTAACTTGGTGATTAAAACAATACGTACATATATTAGTGTAAATGGGTGACCTTCATGCCCCATCGTCGCGGCGAGAACGTGGTCAAACGTTGGTATACTTAGTTAAAAAATATACATACTTATGATACTTTATAACACCCAGGCACAATAAAGAAGGTTACCAAACAAGTTATGCCATGAGCGATTTAACTGTCAAATTGTTTATCATTTTATAAAACTCCATCTAGATACCAAAGACATCAAAAGTTGAAACACTCGGTTGTGAACCTAGTTAAAAACAGTTTTGAACTTGTGATCGGTTTGGTAACATTCTACTTTTATTCGCAAACTTGTAACAGGAATCGCAGCTAACTGCACGTCATTTCAGAAACTGGCAACACTATTTCTATAGAGCTCGCGTTCGAGTTTGGGTTAGAAGTTAAGTTCGAGTTTGGGTTTGGAAAACAATCCCAAATTTTCCAGAAATACTCGGGAAATTAAGGTTTGTTTTCCAACATTGTTTCCGTTCATTTAAGAGAGATGTTTATGAACTCTGATCCCTGCCACTTAAGTATATCTTTTTATAGGTTACAAAAAGCCGCCTCTGTCAAGTAGAGAGAGATTTTATTTTCGAATGTTTTGAAAACTTACAGCTAGTAATATTAAAGTAGATATAATAAATATATACATGTACGCTGATGGCCAATTACAAGTTTTCACTGATAGATAGAGAGGAGATTTTATATTTCATTTTATATAAATAAATAAAATACTTGCCAGTTAGTTTAGTCAGTGCTTTATTCAGTGGTTTGGGTACCATTTTTTTATATTATATTTCTACCCGAGACGGTTTTTTACTTTGTTGTTGTTTTGTTGTTAGCAGACATCCGTGATTTCACTTTGGGTTCTGGGATCCAACGGAAGATCAGCGTTGTGTTGCTATAACACAACTAATGCTCAAGATACATATTTATTCTTTACGTAAGAAGTCTATGTACTTTTTTTGTTGTTTTAGTTAATATGTTTTTTTTTAAATATATATTTCCCCGTCTGTATCTCTCATCTGCCTTTGTAATTATTTATTTTAGTTAACTGACAACACTGCCACTGAGATAAGTACACACACACTAACTCACACTCACATACACACACACCGCACACACGCGCGCGCACTCATAAACAATTGTTTATTTATTTTAAATTGGATCATTCCAAGTTTCTATTTTCTCATGGTGTCATTATTTATATATTTTGTTTACTAATTGTTTGCCGTGTTCTGCGTATCATTCTGTCTTTTAGTGGTAATTTGTTTTTCGCAACTGGCCACCCACGATACAAGCTAGCCCTAGTGCGGGTACCACAAGTATATAATATGTTCTTAATCTATGTTTTTGATAAGTAAATATATTTGTATTTGTATTATACTCACAAATATTATCGTAGGTTATACTAACATGTTCACCAATCTAACTTATCAAGCAAATTAACAAAGGACCAGATGGAATAATAACACAGTGAACGGATATTGTTTCGGCAGATTTTCAGACATTTCTTTTCCTCTTTTATATCTCTCTAAAAAGTTAGTAAAAACTAGGGTGTGCCGGGTACCCAAGTTATGATTATTGCTACCGTAAAATAAACTCGTCTTTTTACTAACAAATGGAGACTGCTGAATAACTCAGTTTTATTTTAGCTGCATCAGTTTTTCAGGGCGTATAAATGTGGGTTATTGTGGTTGTAGATCTCTTGTATACGACTTACGACGATAAACGACAGGAAATCGCGTCGTAGACTAAATGTAAATGCTTTAGTTATTACAACCTTGACATGAATTCTTCTAAATATGGGATAGGTACCTCTTCACAATCCTGGTGGAAATCGATGCCGCGGCTTTCTCTTACATAATATTCTGGAAGAGCGGACGCCACCGAGTCGTAAGCTTAAGGCGATTCCGTCATCAAATGATCTTGACGCGTATTCACGGCGCACAAATCGCACGTTTTTTTATAAAACTTTTAAAGAAGAAACTGAAAAAAGCTCAATGTTTAATTAACATACTAACTTACGTATTAGTGTAAACTGCAAGTTTAAACGATTTCAACCTTAGGAGAAAATGATAATTGTTGAATATTTTAAACCTTATTTCATAATATAACTTAGATACCTTAAAAACAATTTGAAAAGAGGAAATAGAAGGCAAGATATTGAAAATACATTTCATATGTATCTTTTATTACTATTATTTCTTCAACAAATGAGCAGTGTTGCAGGTTCGATTCCCGCCGCGGGACAAATGTTTGTATCTTCTGCAAGTATTTGTCTCGGGTCTGGATGTTTCTATATATAATATGTATGTATTTACAAAAAAAAAGTATATCAGTCATGTGGTACTCATAACACAAGCTCTGCTTACTTTGGGGCCAGATGATGCTGTGTGAAATGGCCGGTATTAATATTATTGTTATTTTATTATATTTTTCCTACAAAAACTCATTTGCTGAAGACACCGTATTAAAAACAAAATGCAAGCTTTTGCTAGTTAAAACTATAGTCTCATAATTTGCATAAAATTTCAATGGTTTAAAAGGAATTCTTCGTGATAATTCAAATATTTTCGGGAGTCTGAAGGGGTCAGTCCAGGGACAGTAAATGAAAAGGACCTTTGACGTGAAAACGTTTTGAATGTTTAATGGCGCACAGTTTCCGGAAACGATGCGAAGATATTTTTATAGTTTTCCTCTTGGAGTAATTGGCGTTTTTTATTGTGGGCTTTGACCGCCATCTTTGAAAATGCGGGTAAATAAAACGTCCTTTTCCGCTTTTATTTGGTAATATAAAGGACAATTTAGGTCGAAAATTTGATAAAAATTACTTGATATGCTGAATGCAAGTGAAGTGAAGCGCTTTGCTTCCACATTTATAATGCGTACAGCCAAGGATTGGAATAACTTACCGTAGTCTATCTTTCCTGAAAACTACAATTCTTTTAGATCCGCGTGCGCCGTCGTCGGCCGCATCGTCGCTTAACATCAGGAGTTCTTGGTTAAACGTAGGTCTATCTATGATAAAAAAACTATTACCTAAACGTTCACAAGTCAATGGATTTTTCTAGAATCCTAACAAATCTCACAGACTACTACAGGATTCACAGAGTGTTGTTAACAGCAACGACGATTTTCACCATGGAAGACAAAGGTATTGTTTGTAGTATTCCTTTTGGCAATTGAAGTTCGATCCCAATCTCGAAATGAACCTCTAAACAAACCCTAATTCCCGTGAAACAACATGGCACTCTTGACAGCCCACCTCACCAATAGAATTACTCCACAAGCCGCAGGAATGTGGGTAGACGAAGAAATCAGTCCCGTATTGCTGCTTACGTACGCGCGCCGCGTGTGAATCCGCACCATTCAATCTGCAGGCTTTAGGACGAAACGCTCTACGTGAACTATTTATTAAAGGAGAGGCCATGAACGCGTACACAACTAACACAAAATTTAGTTCTATTTTCTATTTCAGATGTATTTAATAAGATATATATGTATTCTATCAGTCACAATAATAATATAATAATAACAATACCGGACATATCACACAGCATCATCTGGCCACAAAGTAAGCAGAGCTTGTGTTATGGGTACCACATGACTGATATACTACCTATATGCTTTTATTTTGTAAATACATATATATTATACATAGAAATACCCAGACCCGAGAAAAATACTTGGAGATCATACAAACATTTGTCCCGCGGCGGGAATCGAACCCGCAACCTTTTGCGTTTCAGCCGGACCTTAGCCCACTGCCCACAGAGGTCGTCAAACAATACAAGCTATGTTTAATTTAGGGCGGCGTGTGTGCATTGTTCACAATTATTTATTATTAATATCATTACATATAAACCGTGGCGTGGTTTGTTGCTTATATATTATACGATGGTCGCAAGGACAAGCTCTAAGATCTTACTTTTCTTTACCATTCGACTCACCGAGACTAATTCACTAATATTACTTAATAACTGCGTAACATAACATACTCATACTCATAACAGCGTATCAGGTTTGACACAAATTGGTAAGTATAGGGATAGATCTGGAATAAGACATAGGATAAATTTTATCCTCAAAATCGACTTGCAACGATGGGAATGCATTCCAATTAATAAAGATATATCGGAGATATTTTGACTTGATATATCGGACAGCTAAATAACGCGTCATAAAAAAATAACGTATCCACGTTTTAAAACATTCGTGAGTTTTCCATTTCATAAAAACAGGTTTTACTCACGTGTTTTTTTTATTATTTTGAGCGCGAACCGTTCAGCGAGCGGCATCGAGTGGAAAGATTTTCTAGATGAATCGAAACAGTGTCGGTACCTTCTAAATAATACGTGAGTAAAACACCCGTTTATCAAAACGTGTATCCACTTCTTATTATACATCCACTCTGAAGCATCGCAATGAAAAAGATGCTATTTGGTCTTCTACCCAAGTACTGACCGTGCAGAACGACTTGCAGAAGCAATGGCAGTTAGCTACAAGCACTTCAGATACTGTAGTGCATGGACGCAAAACTCACAGCGAGAAACATCAATTGTTTATTCGGCTGCGCCCAACAACTACCTATCTAGTACTATCTATAACATCAGACAGCTCACCAAAGTCAATTCAAAACATTATTCATGCAATAAAATCACAAGGACAACTTTGAATCGTCTTCTTACTCCTAGTGAATCTAGGTGCCGGTTCCTCCTACCCCAGTTCAAAATGAATCCGGCAACAAACTCGTCTGGTCTAAACACTTTTTTGTATTATCCTTGCCAATATTGTTAACTATAGTAATATAAACTATACGTACTAGTAGTGTAAAGAACTTCCCAGGCGAGCTCACAAGGATCAGAGGACCTAACCTCCCGATCCTACGATCGTGATTTCGAGTCAGGTCGTGCACCAATTTTCTGTTTGAAAAATGTATCCTTGAACGCGTGATTAACTCTTTTACCTTTCACCACACGGGTTAGAAATAATAATAATAATGCTGGACATTTTTCACATAACATCATCTGGCCATAAAGTAAGCAGAGCTTGGGTTACCACATGACTAATATACCTACTACTCGTACTTATACACTTTTTTTTTTATATATATGTATATTTTAAACATAGAAACATACAGACCCGGTAACTAGTTACTCGATAAGAAGAAGACTAAGACTAAACTATATATTAATAAATGTATAGCTTACATAAAGAGTTGTCCTTTGAAGAAAGCGTATTATAATAAATAATAAATAAATAATGCCGGACATTTCACACAGCATCATCTTCAATATAAATGACTAGGTATATTATTGATGAATAATATAGTCATTTATAGAATGCATGGCTTCATGTTGCTCTGCCCTCAGACTGTTAACCGACACATTTGAAATGTATATTCGTTTTTCGTAGGTCATTACCTACGAATACCTACTCATAATAGGTTATGATTGTATTGAATAAAATAACTTTTAACTTTGACTTTGACTTTGAAGACATAGCGATGCCCTAGGTTTCCGCAGGTTTCGTTGCCCCGCGCCAAGGCCGCGGGAGGGTCCGTTGTAACTGATACGTGCGATTAATTAAGATCTAGTCTTGAGTCCTATATTTCCATCACGTGCTGCAGATAAATCTTTTTAGTATTTGCTAAAAATACATGAGCTATTTTTGTATCGAGAGTAGACACAAATATTTTTATACCGGCAATAAAAAAGTTAAAATCAATATTTTTTTATAAAACTAGCTTATGCCTGAGAATTCACTTAGTACTTACAAAAAAGGAGCATATATACAATTCCAGCCGGGCGATTATGGACTTCTGATACACTCAAATCATTCTGAAACAAATTATACATCTCAAAGTTAGTCTTTTACGGGAAACACGGTGCGCGGATTGGGAAATTTAAAGCTTACATAAAGTAGTATTTTAAAGAAAGCGTATTATAATATAAATGACTATATTATTGATAATAATGCATGGCCTCATGTTGCTCTGCCCTCACATGTAACTGACAGATTTGAAATGTATAAACTACTGTAATCTAATATTAGTTTTTTGTAGTTTATCTAGTTATAAGATGT
The DNA here is from genome assembly GCA_948098915.1 of Lampropteryx suffumata. NCBI lineage: Eukaryota > Metazoa > Arthropoda > Insecta > Lepidoptera > Geometridae > Lampropteryx > Lampropteryx suffumata. Next base: position 1,558,078 of record OX402561.1, on the reverse strand, counting down.
ATCAATAAGCGCTAGGACCAGGACAGGTTTCTTATTGGTTCTTCTCGGACTTCAAGAGAAACAATTGCTGATCATACAAACATTCGTTCCGCAGGTATTGAACCCGCAACTTTCTACGTCTCAAACGGGCCTGCGCCCACTGCGCCACAGGGGTCTTCATTAACACACCTATACTCGTAGTAATATAATATTATGATTTCAAATGTCTGATCTCTCTGTTGATTGTCTGATGATTGTTTGTAACGTTATCACGACTCAACGGCTAAACAGACTTTAATGAAATTTAGTAAGGAGATAGATAAGATACAAGATGTAAGATACAATTATCTTTCGGAAAAACATAGGATACTTTTGGTCTAGGTATCACGCGTGCGAACCTGACGAAAAAAGTTATTATAATCAAAATCAAAAAAACTTTTTACTAAACCCCGAGAATTAGTAAAGATACAACCAAAATCATTCCCTAAAAAAACAATCGCATTCCCTGTTTACATAGTTTCAGTGATCGTGACGTCGACTTCCGGTTCCGCTAATATCCAGCCGGAAGTGGCGTCGGGTCGGGGATATTGCGGCGGGCAGTAATGTTGGAAATATTGCCGTGTCGTTGCCAGTGGCTCCCTCTTTATTAGACTTGAGAAAATGAGGATGGGTTTGATAATGTTTATTTATTTCCTGGATGGCTTACGACGATAATTGTTTTTTGTATTCTGTATATAAGCTTTAGGAATGCCGGTTTAGATTGATTCATTCTCTTTACCTGATTCAGTTCACCTGGCTTACTAAAATTTTATAAAAATACAAACATTCTTATACTGTTTGAACCAAAATTTGAATTAGAAGTAACATTTTGAAATGTCACTTCTTAATGATATGATGATAATCGACGATGCAGCATACGATGGGGCACACAGATCTAGAAGACACCTATTTACTGCTGCCTTGAAGAGACCCAGATTGTAGTTTTCAGGAAAGACATACGACAGCAAAGCATTTCAATCCTTGGCTGTACGCTAGGCGTGTTGTTACCGACTTTTAGTCACCATTTAAATTGGTGTTGAAAAAAACGGCGGTATCCTATCGCAATCTATTTAAAAAAAACATTGGTATTTTATTAAATAGATTTGATTTAATCGTAATATATTATAAAAGCATTAATCGTAAATATATAAACAATACATTGGTATTGTTTATATATTTGCGATCAATATAATATGCTCGGCTCCCCAACTCCGCACCACGCAGAAAACTGTTCAGGGTAACGGCCGCGATCCCACTCTCCTGTGATGTCGTCGCTTGAGATGATAGCAGTACATTACAACCCAAACAATAATGCCTATGTCCTTCTCCAATGTCCCATGTATCTCTATACCAAAATTCATCAAAATCATCAAAATTGGCTCAGCGGCTTAGGCGTGACAGACAGACAGAGTTACTTTCGCATTTATAATATAACTATGGATTAACATAACATTTTAGGTACTTACGTCTTCAAATTTATGCTACGGCTATAATGTAAGATGTCTTGTAATCCATATGCAATAACATATGGTGATTTTCTCCAGACAACCTTTGACTATACTAAACGTATTCTAGAAGGAAAAGGAATTGTCGATAAACCAACAAGGTTTAGCATGTTTGCCAGCTTCCGAACTAGTTGGTAATTGTATCAAAGTTTCATTTTCAGTAAAAATGAAAATGAAAATGAAAATGAAAATGAAAATGAAAATGAAAATGAAAATGAAAATGAAAATGAAAATGAAAATGAAAATGAAAATGAAAATGAAAATGAAAATGAAAATGAAAATGAAAATGAAAATGAAAATGAAAATGAAAATGAAAATGAAAATGAAAATGAAAATGAAAATGAAAATGAAAATGAAAATGAAAATGAAAAATATATTTATTACAGCAAAACATACAAAAGCTAAACTAAAAATAACATTTTATCTATGAATAGTTAATATTAAAAAAAAAACCTATGTAGTTTGCAGACAAATCGTTACTGCTTTTGAGGTATCTGGTGGTTTCCTCACTAGGCGACGCTTGCATCGTGGAAACCAAAGTACGAGTGTACAAAATACTATATAATAATAAATATAATAGTAGTGCAATCAATATTTATTTAATTGAAAAGAGGAAATTTGATATCAAATAAAAAAAAAATGTACTTATACATATAATAGTGATGTCATATCGAATCATTATAATAATGGTGTGTAGTAGATATGTCTTCTGTAGCATCGTAAAATAATGTATTATTCAATACAATCACAAGGATCACTTTGAAACGTCTGACATACTAAATCCAATCCATCCAATTCCTCCTAACCTCAGCTTGAGAATATGGGGGTAAGTTTTTATGTCAGGGATAAGGATCATCAGTACTGTTCTGTCTCGTCGTGTATTCATATTTAACTATTATTTATGCCAACCTCCGTGGCGCAGTCTTTATTCTTTGTTTATAAAGATCCGGCTGAGACGCAGAAGGTTGCGAGTTCGATTCCCGCCGCGGGATAAATGTTTGTACGTTCTGCAAGTATTTGTCTCGGGTCTGGGTGATTATTTACAAAAAAAAAGTATATAAGTAGTATATCAGTCATGTGGTACCCATAACACAAGCTCTGCTTACTTTGGGGCCAGATGATGCTGTGTGAAATGTCCGGGATATATTTTTTAAACCAGGCGTAAGTTTGATAACATCTGTTGTGAAATAACAATACATATTTACGCAACCCAACATAGTCGTTACTCATAAAAATATCCTGTTTTGTGTACTTATTCACCTTTACCTTAATTTGGCAGGAATAAGTCTCAAAAAACTCCGTAAAAAATCAGTGAAATAACTTGAAAAGCTTCACAAAATCCCTCTCAAGGTTGATTTTTCTTCCGCTAGAACGTAGGGTGACAATGATGTACATATCTGTTGCAGTGATGGGATTGAATCAAGGTCCACATTTATATACAAATAGAGGAATATCTAAATGTGAATTTCAATTTGAAAATCAATGATGGAACTTTTAAATTAAACTCCACTTGCATAGTTATCATTTTCTTCTTTTCTTCCTCTAATGGCATCTGCCTTGGCAATTTTGCCAGTGTCAAGTGATTGTTTGTTTCTAAAGTCTTAGTCGATGATCGTCATTGTCTATTCTAAACGTGATCGCGGAATGGCCGTCTAGAACATTCCCGGGATTCGTCGTCGCTCAAATTACATTGCAACATAAAACACGTAAATTCAATTGTCCAGACTTATGCTATGAAGTCACAATTTATTAAAGTTTATTGAATAAAAAATGTAACTGTAAATAATTAACAGTGCGAACCGTGAACTCGAACGGCAACTCACGGACCGCGGATCAAACTCACCCTGATGAAGATTCTCTAGATGAATCGGAACAGTGTCGATGCCACCATTGACAAAATAATACGTGATTTAAGTTCGTGTTTATCAAAATGTAAAGTACAACTCACGAAAGTTTGGAAAGTGAAAAAACAACTAACTTTGAAGTGCTGTTACTTTATGAAATGACAAACGAAGAATCCAACAGTTGAGTTATCTGAGAAATAAATAAGTGTCACCCTACACCCGAGGTTTCTCTTTCTTGACGAGAGCGTAAGCAGCGCGAATGGTAGGGAAATGTCAGCCGTTATCTGACATAATCCTCAAGCGATTTGTTTTGCACCATCTTTCTGTATATTGAGAGGTTTGTATAATACCAGTATGGCGATTATGGAACCTTTGACACCAACATCTATCAGTTTCGATTAGCAATCGGCATAATTTCAATCATTAGTTTGTTTGTAATGAACCAGTTTTGACAAGATGGATTACTTTTACGTATTTCGGTTTCTATCTCAGACCAAATAAATATTTAGACAAGAGTGAATACCTATGTTAAGACTCAAAACCATGTTCCTCTGTGCAAATAAACGCACCCACGCACACACATCGAACCAAACTGTGCTTCTTTCTCTTAGTCTATCCATACTATTAGATATTCTCCAATGTCGTCGTCTAGAAAACATCTTCCAAAACAACACATTACCATATTCCGTGACAAAAAGTATCATAGAATTTATTTATTATGGTTGATCGCGGTGCTCCGTCTTAATATTTATTTGGTCTGAGGTTTCTATTCATATGACAGCATGTATGACAATCAACATTAACCTTCCGTACCAATTCATCAATAGTAACTGAAAGCGATTTCAATTTTTTGATAGTATCAGAATTTCATAATCGTCCCGCAGGATTACTAATCGCTAAACTAGTGTCAATCAAATGAGTTACACGATACCGCTTTATGTAGGATGGGCCATCACCTTCTTATGGTTATTTCTCTAGTCACTAGTTATTTCGAACCAATGTGATAAAAGATAAATATAAAAACTTTTTAAGTCCTATGATATGCCGGCTTCCTCGCTCTGTTTTCCTTCATCTTAGTATAACACGCATACATTTTTCGAACCGAAAAATATATTCGCATACTCTTTAAGTCACTTAGTGTTAAATATCTCTTTTTAGTTTTTGTATCTATCATTATGTTTTAAGTTCAATTTTCCTTTTATTATTAAAAATGTCCACTAGTTTCAACATTTTAAGTTTTTATAAATTAGTGCCGACTTGGATTAAGTATTGTGATATAATTATAATAATCGATTCGAACGAACGAATTGGGAATCGAATCCGCAACATTTTGCGTCAGGTGGCCTGTTCGCCTACTACGCCACAGAGGTCGTCAACTAAATTACAATTTTAGTTAGTATGTAATATTGTAATTTTCTGTTAATATTGTTCTCCCAAAAAAATAAAAAAATATATTGGTGTACAAGTGGATCCGAACCCCTCGACCTTTGGATCGGAAGGCGGGACCACCAACACTAACACTTAGTGAGATGCACCTAGAAATATTAGCCATCTTCTGGGCAGTCGGGTAAGAAATAACTTCACAACATAGTCCTTATAGGTATTCCATGAATATATAGCGCCTTGTCCTGAAAGAAGTATTTACAAATCTAGAAAATAACTATGTCTAAGGTCGCCTATTGCAAGCGCCCATTGGTCACGTTTCTTTATGGTATTATTATGTACAAGCTTCTACCCGCGGCTAAGTATCCTATTTTTTATTTAGATGTATTACCTACATAAAAAATTGCCACCAAGATATAATTACAAAAATAATAAAAACTTCATAATCTATCTCTTTACATGCAATCAGAAAGGGACACGTTCAATTATGACATAAATATAATTGTAATAAAAAAAATATATATTAAATAATGCAGAGCATTCCACACAGCATCATCTGGCCCTAAAGTTACCAGAGCTTTTATTATGGGAACCACATACTGATATACTTATTTACTGTTTTTCCTTTGTAAATACATAATTATATATTATACATAGATTAAACTTAAATAATTAACAGCGGAATATAATTCACCTTGCTTGCGTCAGCCGAGCACGCGCATCATCAAGATCACTGATGAAGAATATTATCAAAATATGAGTGCACGTATTGAGTCAATGGCCAATTTTATTGACGGATACAGCAAAGGTCGTATTACAAGGGTTCTATTAAAAGTATTCAAGAAACGACTCGTAAATTACTTATTTTACAAAGAACCTCCTCTGCACTTATAAAGAGGGCTATACAAACATCCAGTCCAATAACTTTCTAAAAAACAAAGCACAATTTGGTCCCGACGCGGCCGTCGCCGTCGTCAGCCCGCTCTCCTGTTTGCGAGAGCTATTTGAATAATTCTCAATTTTAATAAATTCGCCGAGACATTTAAATTTTTCCTTCTCGTCACGATCTCTCAAGCGGCAGGACAGCTGGTACACTTCGAGAATATATAAGTTGACGGCCTAGTCAGCATGTCCATTACGAGCTTACGATATATAACGGCCAGCTACTTAGACCCTACTGAACCTACCGAAGAGCCTGCTACATTGTGTTAAAGTGTCTTTTGATTGGCAAGTTAAAAACATAATCAACTATTCAATTATTATAAAATAACAGATAATATAGATGACGAAAAATGTTGATATGAATCTTTTCCAATTCGACTTGGGATCCGTAACAAAATAAGCAAAGATCATACAATAAAGACCAAAAGAGTTTTTTGAACCGAGGTTAGGAGGAACTGGCACTTATTCACCTAGGATGTAAGAAAACGATTCAAATGAATTCATTAGTTTTATGGTTCCGAAGTTCACAAGGAAACTTTATAGTTTGGCTATGTCCGTTTATCTGTCTGTCTGTCTGTCCACCCCTAATCAGATATTTTGCTTGCAAACTATTAGTACCGGCAACACCAAATTGAAACATTAGCCACACAATTTTGTCAATTGAATTTTTTGATGTTGTCGTGACGTCATAACTGGCAAGTATTGCCAAGGATAGCGCAACTTTCAGGCTGGGCGCAAGAGTGGACTCTTTTGTGTCTTGTGTCAGATACAAGCTAGCTAAGTCGTCGCAAAACAAATTTCCTTAGAATTTTACTCATCGACGTCCATCGTGAGTCTGACGGAAAACAAGCAACGAATTGTGCCAGTAGCCAGTAGTAACAACAGGCGACTGTGTTCGATCACCGCTATAGGACACAGCAACTACGGTTCCCTGTGATGGTGTGCCGTATCGGCAACAAAAATTGTCTACGTTTACACAGCGCCTAATTGCCTGCCTGTCTAAACGTTACTACTAACGAACCGCACAATCGCTCGCTGTGTGGGAATAATCGAGCTGATGTCAGCCTTCACTGTGTCCTGTCAAAACTGCGGGTCGTCCCGCGTAAATAATTCCAAATTCCTTTGCCCCACCCCGAGATGTCCCAGGGTGATAACTCTTTGACGTGCAACTTAATATTTCAGCCAGAAAGAGATTTTGTGATTCGTCAAGACTCCTGAGATGTTAGGTTGGTTTAAAGTTTTGGAAAGACGTGGCTTAGCTACAGTTAAGATAAAGAATAAAGGCGCTGTTACAGCGCGGCATTCCACATTCTACGAACATCTTACGCAACAATAGGTGGTTGGTGACATCATTGCTTTACGCACTCGGATATGTCACCCACGCAGCTCAACGCTTTGCACGCACATATAAATTTAAACTGTGCTGCTTGTTGTACATAGTCTTGAGTCTGTTATTCGTGTATAGTATGTGAGGAGAGGAAACGTAGACCCATACTGTCTAACAAACGGAACCACGCAGCTAAAATCGAGAGCCCGTACAAAGTGTGCGCAGCAGTGAAACAACACCTTAAAGACAAGATTCGTGCTTCTTTATAGTTAGTTTCCACATACAAACTGACGCAGTGCTACATTGCTGATGCGCATACTAACGTGTTGAGACAAAAGGCAAGCGTTATTAGGACGTCACAAATATTTCTCTCGTATATAATCTACTTTTACATACACTTGAGAGCAGGAATATCACATATGCATGATTTTGTATAATAAATTTAAAAAAAGAAGCTATCTGTATTGAATGCCGATTTCAAGTCTATTTCAATACTAATCCAATAGTACCCTAATTTTGCTTAGATCAAGCCAAAAATGTGATTTTAGGGGTCAGTAACCAAAGTTGGTATCAACAGAATTGGTGACAAAAGTGTGTGGGTATACGATTTTATTGCTCTCAAGTGTAAACTTTAGTCTGAAATATATTACAAACTTTTAAGCTTTGTGGCACAACAAAAACTTTTCTTTCTTTATTTCTTCCTTTAGCGTTCCTATTGACCCTCGGATGAAATATGTCCATGTGCCGTGTATGTCTATTATATACAAATATTTGTACAGACCAACAGGTTCTTTTAAAAGTTTTAGAAGTAACCTTCTGTACAAAAACATATGTTATTCGCTTTCCCATTCCACCCTTTTCAGTAACAGTATACTTTGTATTGCATAGCGAATCTACAACCACTTGGCATGTTTTGGAAATAGATTCTGTTAATTTATTCCAGGTAAATTAAATTAAATTTAATTCATCTATTAAGTCAGACAACATATTAAGTCCAGTTTTTTTGTAAAAAACTATGTTAATTTACAATGGAACAAGGTTTAAGGACCCTTAAAAGTGCCCCGATCAAGCTTTCTCAGGCGTGACTTTCTACTTAATCACGAAAATATAGGCCTTCATTACTGGCAGGTCGTAGCGATCTGGAATGACCTGCAGGATGCTGTTGGAACTGCCCCGCACTCTGCTGAGCAATGAGACAGTTTTCTTACGGATGATGGCGTGAAAACCATCGACCCAGTGGATGCACTGCAGAAGCGCGGCAGTACCATCAGCGTCCTAAAACCGTTATTATATTGGACGCGCAGAGCATTAAGCAATTTCTGAGTACAGCTAAACCACAGGCTGCTCGTGTAGAAAGATTGGCAGTAGGCTTTGAAGAATGTTATTTTCACTTGCCTACTGCAACGAGCAAACCTGCGTGCCAGCATATTACATCTGACCGCAAACGCTCTGCGCTCCCTATCTATGTCCTCCTGGTCATCAAGGTCATCGGTAACGTTATGCCCTAAGTATTTAAACTTGTAGACTCGTTTAAGTTCCACCCCGTCAAGCCTAATAACTGGCACATAATCAGGTACTTTACCGGAGGCCCTGAAGACCATATTTATGAGCGTACTCTTTACATATTCCCAGCAATCTTCTAAAAGCGCTGATCGATGGGCACAGCAGTGCTATATAGTATGCTTTAAACTCATTGTATCATTGTAAACTCTCATTGTAAACTCTTTGTATAGTACTGTACAGTATGCTTTAAATTGCGGTTTCGGTTAAGACTTTTTTCTGAAACCAAATTTATTTGATGTCTATCCAATTCCGAGCCAAGCTCACTGTCAACTTGTCAACACAGCACCTTGGCAACTACCGTGGCTAGCGATATTGGCCTATAGTAGCCTTTATCCGATAAGTCAGCTGTTTTATTTTTAACAACTTGCACTACAATTGTTTGCATAGATTTCTTGTGCAAGTATGAATGGTTCGGCATAAGGTGAGAAACATTAACAGGACATTAGACAAGTGGATTCCCGCACACTTTAGGTGCTCAATACACCATCGTGACCTGGTGACTTGCAGCTACTTTTTTAGCTGATACACTGTGCAGTCCACCGGCCTCGACAGGCTCAGCATTGATCACCAAACTTGATGGGCCCAATGAGGGGCTTACTCTGAAGTGCTTTTCAAACAAAGCAGCTATTTGACCAGCATTACTTATTCCCTCCACGCTCACCGGTAAACTAAGCTTGATATTCAATTTATTCGTTGTTTTCCAAAACTCACTAAAATTATTTGATGCGCGTTGTTCTGCAATGATGTCCATTTTAATTTGATCCCTATGATTTTGACACCATTTTAATTTGCTTTTTTAATATATACATTATATTTTTTTTTATAAAATCATAATATTTTTAGTTATTGTGCAAAATTTGTTACTTCAGATATCTAAACTAAAATCTAAATATTCGAGTAAATTTCCGGGCGGTATTATTTATGTATCAAATTAATATTCATTTATGCATAATAATTTGTGGCTCGAAAAGTTAGAAATTTTCCGAACAATGGTACTAAACAACCCAATGCTAAAAATATAACTACAATCATATATATAAATGTTTCTATTACCCCTTTTCAAGGTACAGTGCGCCAGGAACCTTCACTCACACCTTCATATAAAATAATTGTGAGTCTACAAAATACAGTCGCATCTACAGAGTTACAAACGTACAAAGCTATCAGAGCGAGGTAGTACGCTAGTGGAGCTCATACAAAGCCGAGCGCTAAATAAAATCCGTATTTACGTATTTCACGGGTCCGTTAACTCGAAAGCCTCCCCGGAAGAAGCGTTTGAGGCGATTTATCTTCACGCAGACGCCGCTGGGGGCTGGGCGCCTTGCAGCCACGCATATAGAGTACAACTAGAATTAACTAGTTTAGGAGGAATCAGCACATAAATTCATCTGGCTTAACCTGTTCCTAACATTTTTTTAGGTTGATATCTAAGCAGGTTACGACATGCCAGAAATGTGTTAAAGATTAATTTATCATGTGGTATCCATTGCACAAGCTCTGCTTACTTTGGGGCTAGATGACGCTGTGTGAAATGTTCTTGTGTGTGTATGTGTGTATGTATATATAGTAATGTAAAAATTGGAATGGATCCCGGACCGTTAGTTTCACTGCTGACGGAATTCCTGAAGGACCTAAGTCAGATGCGCTGGAATTGGATAATGTTCTCGTACTTTCCACAGCTTTCATGTAGCTTTAATCGAGTTAGACGGTTAATTATCACATATGTGAGTGATATAGACATAGACAGACATTTATTTGCTTTTTAGGACACAACACACAACATTCAGGAAAAGCACAAGGCACATGGTTAATAGTACAGTTATGCTAAGGTATGTGTATGCTACAGCAGAAAATTGGCTGCGACTCAGCATGATGGCTATTGTTTTCGCAGTAGTCGCTGTTATTTTGCCGAGACCATAGCTGTCACGGTCCTGTGAGAATAGGTATATAGCTGAGAGGTTAAAAATAAGTTCTACGTCTCAACACAATAACTCGGTCAGTGATAACAGCGGCGACAGACGTGCGGATGCGCAGAAGTCTGTGCCTGACGAGCGTCAAAAGGCTCTATCGAGCCGTATAGTATTTATTTGCAACGGCATGACACCAGGTTGTAAACAACTAGCGCTGGTCTTCCGTTAGAACCGGTTTGCGACCAGTTCCTAAAATAAAATTAAATTGCGGACTAACTAAATATAAAAGTGTTTTTAAAAAAGTGACAAACAAACAATTGTAAAATAGGTAATAAATATATAAAATAAAATAAAAGAATAGATAAAATAATGATAATATAGAAAATAATAAAAAAACAAACAACAAAACCGAACCTCTCAAATCTTGCACACATACGTTATCTATACTTATAGCATTGCACTTATATCGAGTATACGTTCCTGCTTCTTTTGCCACAATTCAATGTTGTTTTTTGTATCATAATTCAATGTGATTATTCTCATGTCATTCAAATCTTTCGACGAAATGAACTCCACCCTTGATCAGCCCTTGATTTCGTCTCTGAAGGTGGCCAATGCCAAATAGTCAGCTGAAATTAGTACGCTAATGACCTATCGCTGTACGAGTAGCTACTTCCAAATAAATAATAAAAAATAAATAAAATATAATGCCGGACATTTCACACAGCATCATTTGACCCCATATTAGCAGATAGATAGATAAATAGATAGATAAACACTTTATTGTACACAAGAGAACACACAAAAAAAAATTGCAATGCAGTTGTACCATGGGCGGCCTTAACGCTAAAAGCGATTGTATTGTGAAGAGCAGAGCTTGTGTTATGGGTACCACATGACTGATATACTACTTATATACTTTGTAAATACATACATTATTATACATAGAAATACCCAGACCCGAGACAAATACTTGCAGATCATACAAACATTTGTCCCGCGGCCAGAATCAAATCCGCAACCTTTTGCGTCACAGCCGGGCCTTGGCCACTGAACCACAGAGGTCGTCAAGGGCACAGTCAAGGGCACAGTATATGACTTGCTAACTGTTTTCTCCATTTTCAATTCTCCTGCCATGTATTTTTCTGTGTGTATGTCCTTAAGTTACAAAATTTATGAATGTCTTTGTCTAATATAGTTTAGTAGTTATCGGGATTTTATCGCGTATTACTTTATTCGGAATTTTAATTAATTCCGAAATTTCGGTTATATTTCTATAAGTTTGTACAAATTACGACTCATACTAACCGTTACTCATATTAACCGTTCCTTGAACTTTAATAATGATTTGTTTTCTATGTTAGATATTTTCGAATTTGGAAAGGGAAATTTCAAATTTCCATATTCAAACACGCCTTCAGCGAACACCTGATACCTCTAAATAACTTGTCTAATGTTTAAATCTGTTAATTTAAAAAAAAAAACCTATTTCCTTTTCAGAATGTGCACTTTATGCTATTCATTAAATTATTATTATTAGTAAACGTTATTATTATTATTATTATTTTATCTTCGCATTTTTTAAGCTATTGAAAACATTGGATTATGTAATTATTCAGTGATTTTGTGAAACTTTTATTATTTGTATGTTTTTTCAAATAAATAAAAAAATAACATTATTGTATGTCTATTCCAGTTCATCTGGCGAACAAGTTGACACATCTGCGCGACCGCGAACAAGAGCGACCAGCTCGAATGCTTTGTAATCCGAGCGAGATTAATGGCACTCCAATAGAAATGTTTTTTCTACCACAAACGAGGTAGAGGTCACTCGTAAGAGATAGCACAGCAGGGTAGATACAGCTGAGATTTCCACTTTAGAATAAAAGATGACCACTCGCTGCGAATTTATAAAGCTACGGAGTAGAATAGTGGAATAACCAAGCATATACCAAACATCAATGTTCATCACACAAATGTTTGTCTTTGGAGAGAATCATACCCATAACCTTCAGCGCAGAAGGCAGAGCTACAACCAATTAAGCTGAGAAGCCAGTTATAATATCTAACATATATATAAAACAGTCGTAAACGTTATTTTTACCTGGTGTTAGAACTCTAAACTGCACCTTCATGAAATGGTAGTAAACTTTTATGTATATACTTACCTAGCTTATATATTACTGTTTAATGCACTATAGCTGTATGTACAGATGTACCTGCTGTACCTATTGTGTCCCACTTCTATGCAAAGGCCTCCCCTTGATCTCTCAAGTCATCTCGGTATCGAGATCATCACGCCATCTCTTTTTGAGTCTGCCACCCGCGCCGTCTCGCTGTTTCAGGGCTCCACTGAGTGGTGATTTTGGCCCACAGCTTCTCCGGCATCTGACAGACATGACCAGCCCAGCTCCACTTAAGTTTCGCAAGGTTTTAGGCTAAATCAGCAATTTAGGTTCTGGAACGCAGACTTGTATGCGTATGCGGTCTGTACGTTTAAAACCAAGCATGCTGCGGTCCATTGGCTCATAATAATCGTTTTTTTTTGTATTTGTTATTTGTTTATTGTTTGTACGTGTGTCAACTACGCTCAGTATCGTCAAACCAGCGCTGCTGTTTACTGAAGCATTAAACTGGATACTGACCCTTTTTCACGTGGTGTAGAGTGCAAACTCTTTTATTGTATTTTTTTTTTATTGACAACCTCTGTGGTGCAGTGGGCCGAGACGCAATAGGGTTCGCCAAAGGGTTCGATTCCCGCCGCAGGACAAATGTATGTAAGATCTGCAAGTATTTGTCTCGGGGTTTGTTCCTACGTATAATTTGTATATACATATTTACAAAAACATGTATATGAGTAGTATGACAGTCATGTGGTGCCTATAACACAAGCTCTACTTACTTTGGGGCCAGATGATGCTGTGTTAAATGTCCGAGATTATATATTTATTTTGATAATCATTTATCATTTATTTTTCTTTACTTTACTCTTCAGCAAGATTCCGTCTTTCGTCTTCCGGTGGGTTTCATTCATTGTCAGATATTCTTACTCCAAACAATTACTGTCTATACAACCGAAAGGTAAAAAAGCAAGTGAAATAAATAATAAATACTGTGGAACAATGCACACAATACCATCTCTCCCCAAACTAAGCATAGCTTGTAAAATAATAAGTACATGACTTTTAGAATACTTATGTATATATTTTAAAACACATACATACATAAGATACTTTATAACACTAAGACACAGAACGAACATCTATGTTCATCACACAAATGTGTGTCTTAGGAGGGAATCGAACCCACAACTTACAGAAGGGGAGAGCAACTACCAACTGAAACTAAACATACAGTGCGTAGAAAGAAATAACTCTATAATTGGCAACACTCGTATTCTGTTATTGCAAACACCCAACGTAACCAAAGCCGAGTGGTTACTGAACTGATGATGACTACCATCAGATGGGCAGTAAGCTTATTCACTGGTTCGGTTGTATAAAATGTTACAGCATCCGCAGATGGCTCTACATCTGTTTGTTTTTAACGTTACATGTTACCTTTAAACTCTATAAATCTTTTGTGCCTAAAAACATAAACGCTTTTTCCACTAAACATTTTATTTTGTCACCGATACCAATAGCCATTTTTCAGAATGAGTGCTATCGAGTCGCCGCCATCTCGTAAACGACTTACATTATGTCGCGGGCCATCGGGCCGGCGTCACCTTTCCATAAAAAATGCCCACCTTTCCATAAGCACCATTATAAGAAGAGACAGGTTGTTCACAAGTAAATATTTATTCTGGTGTGCTCAATGTTTTTGGGCTCGTTCGAGCTTCTGAACAAAAATATTTACAACCTATTATTGCTTAGACGATCCTATAACTACCCCTGTTAACTAACACTCTACTAAAAAGCGTAAAATAAAAACATTATTAACTGACGAAAAAACGAGGAGGTACTCAATTTCGATTTTCTTTTTAATTTTAATACGTAATTATTAAAATAACATTCTTATATTTACTAAACTGCCGTGTTTTCGCCATGTTATTTGGTGTTTACTAAAACTGTGGAAAATCGTAGGAAAATCAATCCAATAAAGCAACAAAATTTACATTTTCATTTATTTCAATCTATAATATAAAATCTTGTGGATGTGATTATGTTATTACGCTGGACTTATTACGCTGAATTTCAAATTTAGAACTACGAGTATTACTCTAAATTTGAAATTTGTTGTAGGCAAAATAAGAATATTCAAATTATTGGAAATTTTATCTAGTGCAACGTAATAACAAAATACTTCAAATTTTAAGTTAAGAATAAATTCTAAGAATTAAATAACTTAAGAAATTTGAAGTATTTCAGCGTAATAACAGAATTATCACCACGCACGCCGCATGTTAATTAAGAACCTTCTGAAGTACAAATCAAAGCTAATCTTCGTATAATTGTTAAAGCCCGAACAGCCGTGAACATTAATAACATTAATTTGTCGTGTACTCAAGACCGTATTCACGTTAAGCCATATAATTTTCTTTCTTTGTCCCCATAAGTTAGAAACGTATGCTTCCCGGAACCGGGAGACGCTTCCAAATGGTTTATAGAGACGACGATTTGTCTGAGCGTCTATTTACAGCGAGGAAGCAATGTTTCATCGATTTGTTTTTATTTCAAAGACACTATTGTCTCGAGCTTAGAGCTGATTTTACAATAAATAGATTTATACGTCTTTAAAGGAATAGTTTTCATAAGTTCCTACAGAAGATAGTGTATGTATTTGTGGTGCATTTGGCGCGAAAAAATCCCAAATAAAAACCAACAATATATATTATGTCATACTTATGTCATATACATGAGCCCCCTTTAGTAATTGAAGAGTCAAGTCAAGACATTTTTTATTAAAAAAAATCCCAAAGACAACTTTGAATCGTCTTCTGACATGCTTTGAATCTAGGTGCCAGTTCCTCCTAAGTTCAAGAAGAATCCGGCAAGAAACTCGCCTGTTCTTAATACTTTTTTGTAGGATATTTGCCTATTTTGTTAAGGATGCCGAGTCGAGTTGCAGCAGATTCGTCCCAAGATCCAAGATTCAAGTGTTTTGTCATCTTAAAAATCTTTTGGAGTGATAACTTCTTGTGGGAGGGTAAACCGCTTCGTTAGGTAACGCGTTACGGTGCCACTCTGTCTGGCTTCCCATTCTCTCACGCATACGGCAGCGATAGGCAGGCTCCACTCTCACTTTAACCCACAGCACTAGATTAGTTTAAGTTAGGAATCACTTTTGTCGGGCGTCCCAAGACGTACACTTTTTTTTATTTAATAATATTCTTTAAGAGACAGTTTCTGTTTTATTGCAATACTTACTACTCGACTACGACTCTTGCGGCGACGCAACAAAGTTCAATTCAGCTCGCATATCCTGTCTAAACGTTCTTGATAGTATTGGACGCCATTCAACTAAAGCTAACTCAATCATCGTTATAATTCATATTGATTTGATAGTTAACTGTGGTCCCGCGACCACAATTATTGCAACACAACAGACATGTCGGGAATCAATTAAAAGGTAATAACACGATAAATACTCGTTAACTACTAAACTAATATGTATTCTGATCGTGAATGTTTAATAATAAATGTATAATAAATATTTATGGACAAAGAAAACAACACAGAAACACACAAATTAGTACATTGAGTTTTTAGGTATTACACAAATGTGTACCTCATCTATAGACGGCATCGACCATCTATACCTACCATCTATACCTTCGCAAATTGGTGTCCAACTCAGCATTAGTTGAGTTATAGCAACGCAACACAGATCTTCCGTTGAAACCAAAACCTCAAGGTGAAATCACGGATGTCTGCTAACAATATAAAAATAGAATTAATAATAATGATATATAATAATAATAGATAAGTGTATGATCACACAAAACAGAAAGAATATAATTTGTGACGATATAGTCTTCTTCTTCTGCTTCTTCGTTAATGGCATGTGTCATGTGTTGACAATTTTGCTAATGTCAAGTGTTTAGATTGTTTATAGTAAGACGTCATAAAGTCGTATGTTGTCGTTCGTCGTTTGTTATTTTATAAAAAAATTGTGTCTCTTTATAAAATAATTATTCGGATCATAAAGAAAGAATGAAAGAAACGCAAAACTTTTATTCCAATTATTCACACCCGATTTCCTAGCTTTATTTGAATAAAATTACCAAAATTACAAAATAAATAAATAAATAACTCCGAAATAACTCGGGGAAAATATATAATATAACAATTTTTAATCCGCAAAACGGCCAAAAATAATTCTGACGTTATAGTCTTCTTTTCTTCCTATCATTGCATCTGTCTTGTTGACAATTTTGCCGGAGTCTAGTGATTGTTTGTTTCTAAAGTCTTAGTCGATGATCGTCATTGTCTATTCTAAACGTCATCGCGGAACGGCCGTCTAGACCATTCCCGGAATTCATCGTCGTTCAAAACATATTGCAACAGAATACACTTTCAATTCAATTGTCCATATTTACGCCATGAAGCCACAATTTTATTGATTAAAATTCCGCTAAGATTACTAAATAAAACAATAGCACGGGAAAAAATAATGAATTTATAAACGCTATGATACGTGAAATGACAAACGAAGAATCGAATAAAAAAAAAGAAAACAACAGCAAATCAAAAAACTGTAGCTGGAAGAAATAATATAATAAAGAAAAATAATTGTACCAAAACCGTTCGAACAATATTTATTGAAGGTTACAGTTATTGTAAAGGACAAAGATATGAAAAACATTACGAAAGCAACTATTTGGGAAACCGAGATATTAAATGAACTGTGAGACCAGTTCAATAAGTAGTATTATGTATATAGTATTCTGTCTACGCTCTCAAACCAGTCTAACTACCGTAGTCTAGGCAATTAGTAACGGCAGAGACCTCGAAAGCCTCTCGGACGTACTAAGTGGCAGCCTCACGAAACGTTTTGAGTCTCATACGATTACCGGAGACAAAATGGCGATTCTCAAAGAAATATCGCCCGGAATTGTATTCGGGGGTCGTAGTACATAGCCGATGCAGATGTACGATATAACAACGGTACGGTACTTTCGTATTTTCGATCGATCGATCGATTATTTGATCTGCAAGTATTTGTCTTGGGTCTGGGTGTTTCTATGTATAATATGTATGTATTTACAAAAATATGTAAGTAGTATATCAGTCATGTGGTACCGATAACACAAGCTCTGCTTATTTTGGGGCTAGATGATGATGTGTGAAAAGTCCGGCATTATTTATTTGTTTATAGTACAATTTCTAAAGTGTATTTCGTATTGACGTAGTTCGTAGATTTTTCATAGAATTTAACTACCAAGGCTCATAGCTATCATCATTTGAATGGGTGATCGTAAGTGGCACTTCTGAGGCCATCTATGCTCTCGATTTAGTTAACTGTTTCAAGTTTTTTTTCCTTTTCAAAACCTTCGTGAATTCCACTGTATTTCTTTTTAAACGCGTGGTTTTGCTCACGTATTATTTCTCGACGGAGGCACTGGCTCTGTCCACTGTTCACCCTTATGAAGATTCTTTAGATTTCTCAAAATGTACATAACTACATTTTGTCTTCTAAGCAAGTCAATCATCCGCTGTGCTCATACGAAGTACGTACGTTGAAAACTTTTGTAAACTTTCTACGTACGTACTTCGTATGCGTCAATAGGCAACTCAACGAAGTTGATAGGTCGCTCAAAGGCTGTTTAGAAAAGTTTTTGAAAAAGCTGATGGGCCCTGTACACACTTACTAGAATCAATATGAATATAGTCGTGAATCTTTGCATTTTGTCTAAACTATATAATAATATTGATTTAATAAGATTTAATAAGATTGATTTGAATTTTTTGATTGTTTGTTGTGAATAAACTTGTAAATTTTTTTACCTATCAAAGCTACAAAGCTACATTATCAGTGAGCTGTATTTTATTTTCAATAAAATAGAGATCCCTACGGTAATCGCAATAATGGAATTTCACAAACAATTTGTTTTATTTAATATAGTATCAATAAATAACTGTTTTTGGATTTTTTCCTATACTTGTTCTGTAAGACCTTGTTTCTTACCAAATTTTATGATTCTAGGTCAACGAGAGGTACAATATAGTTTTAAATTTACTGGTAAATTGTTTTTATTATCTTATTTTATTCTCTATGTTGATAAAACCGTCTCGTTATATTACCGTTTCTCTGAATAAACCAGCCCCTACCCTAACCCGGTCGGACATCAGTTACGGGATTCCCAGGACACGTATGGATGTGTCCCGGATTCCAGAAAAGCACCGGACAAACGTATGTACGGACAAATGTACGGATCACTGCTAACTCTAGTTTATTTCACTGTTTATACGATAAGTGGGCATGAGAAGGCCGGAGAAGTTCGGAGTTGATATTGATTTAAAATACCCTATTTGTATCACCCTATTATATCAACTACAGGACAACTATTTATTACTTCTTTCAAATAATTTCATACAGTTTACACTTTTGCACTCCTTCATTATTCATTTTAGAAATATCTATTTTATTGCTATTTTAAGATAACAAGCTAGATCCTATCTTAATTTTTTGACGACATCAATGGCGCAGTCTGTAAGACTCTGTCGAATCCGCAAACTTTTGCGTCTCAAGCTGCGAAGGCCCGATTGAGACACAAAAGGTTGCGGTTTCGATTGCATCCGCGAGACAAATGTTTGTATGATCTGCAAATACTTATCTCGAGTCGGGACGTTATTTTTATAGGTAAGCATTTAAATTAAAAAAAGAAGATTTATATTAAAGTTATCTCAGAGTTCATCTTAATGTACAGAATAATATAAAATACAATATACAGAATAAGAAATGTACACTACATTATTTTACCTTATCTTATCTCTAGACCCAAGAGGAAAATACCTTCTTAGCGAGTCCTTAGGACTTATAAGAGTATGTAACTTCAGATTCATAGTGTACTCGCAACTAGGTGTTTTTAATAAACTCTCAAAAGCAAGAATTATGTTTTAATGGGTTTTTTCCAAACACTAAAAGTGTAGTGGTCGCCCCCTTGCCTACCGATTATAATGTCTTCAGTTCAATTTTGCAGCAATGCTTTTGTAAAATGAAAAATGAACTCTCATCAGGTGAAAGAAATCTTCTTGAGGAAACTTAAAACCAGAAAAATTTGCAAGGTGTGCATCATCGGCTAGTAAAGAACACTGGTGGTCTAGATCAGGTGAAAGGAATCTTCTTGAGGAAACTTAAAACCACCCATTCTACCATACAAATGAGTACATGAGTTGTTCGTTCTCCGATTTGCAAACGTGAGTAGCAATAAAACTAGTTTAGAATAAAAGTGAAATAATAATAATTCAATGTATTGTACAATTTGACATGCCAATGTTATGTTAATGTAACGAAATAGTTAAATAAATAAACTAAACTAAACTAAACAAGTACTCTCAAACCAACAAAGTTCTAAGTCATGCGCCAAGTGCACGAAAGGAGCCACTTATCCGCGCACTGAGACCTTTCTCCACACTGGTTTGAAGTAAAATTATTTGTCCTAAAAACTACCACAGACATAATAGCTACGAGTAAGTACACAATACAAAAAAACATGTGTGCAATTCACGCGTGGTAGAAATGAAACCTTCAAAAATTTTGAGCACAAAGAGAACCACGAATATAAGAAATACTGTATAATGCTTCCTATCTCATTTTCTCCCACGTTCAATCTTATGAGTTTATGTGTCTGTCTCTTTTTACTGTCGCTTTTTCGTTTCATCGTCTTTCAAATCACAACGATGCTAAAGAAGTTTTCACTTCAAATGAGTAGGAATAAAAATGTTTGTGCGTAGAAGGATCTAGGGCAAATATGGCATATACTCAGCATTGTGCTGGATACACACTTGAGTGCCCACCCAGCGCTGGTTTTCAGTAGATGCCAGAGGAGATGCTAGTTACACGATGAGAAGAAGCTCGGTTAGTATTTCTATATGCAGCGATGGACTTGCAGCATTTCATATACGGAATACTAATTGTGCTAAGCATGTGCTTATCTTGCTGTCTCAGATGCGCACTTTGAGACATCAACGAGCTGCTCTTCCTTTACAACTCACAGGAACGAGACTTCTTGTTTGAAATGTGGTCGTACCTGTCGCTCTCGTATAGGCCTTACAAGACACAAACGTAAGTGCTTAATAGCCTCGGACGTTGTTTAAATCATCTTCATATAGATGTAATAGGCCTTAACTAACTAAAGCATGTGCTATATATAATGTTTGGATGTACCTCTAACTACCCTGCTGAGACATCCTCTTAGAACTAAGTTACTATGATTTCAGTCGTGGATGTATTTGTTTAGTTTCTGTTTTAATTTCGTATGATGATGAAATTTCGTGATGACGTCATGTAATAATGACATAGTTTTTTTTATTTAGTTATTTATATATAAACATGTATCTTTACGGGCACAATGCAATAGAGTACCTTATATTCTAGTCTAGCCTAGTCTTAATATTCATATTTAAATTAGAAAATCATTAAAACATTTTAGAAAAACAAAAATCTAGATAATTTACTTAAGTACTAATGTTCTACTTCTGTAGTTTACATAATGTAGAGTCTCACTTTAGTGGATAGTTGCCTTAAATGTACATGAAAAGGCGCATCAATTGAATGGCTACCTACTTCGCGTAATCATGCCAATAATTCCGTCAAAGCAATTTCTTTTACTTGAGAACGTATTAAATTCATACCGTGGTTTATGGGCCGTGAGGTGCCTAAAATGGCTCTTTTTCGAAATATTGAATATGTGTTTTAAATTGAGAAATTTTATTTAATTTGGAAAATAAACAATTACAAAATCTATTTGAAAAACAGTTTAAAAAACGTATAACCAATTTTTTTTTATACCAAACAAACAAGCTTACGGAGCGCCCGATGGTAAGCGGTCACCAAAGCCTATGGATGCCTGCAACACCAGGAGCATCACATGCGCGTTGCCAACCTTTAAGAAACCTATTAACTCCCCTCTGGAAGTATCCCACACGTGTTTCCCCGGAAAAACCTTGGCAGGGAGCTCATTCCACATCCGGAGAGTTCGCGGGTGGAAATTCCTCTGAAGCCGCACTGTGCGCGACCATTTGGTTTCCAGTGTATGCACCCCGCTGATGGCGAGCGGTGCGATGATGAAAAGTAGCTGTTAGCACCATGTAAAACAGTTGTTTGACATGGTGCCCACAGCTACTTTAAACACACAGATTGTATACCGAGTTCCTCGGAACACAACCCGTTATATAAGCGTAAAATACACATAAAGAGGCAAAGTCTCTCCTCAGACTAAATTATCATAATTATCACTAAAAACGGGATATTTACCATTATATGTGAGTATTACTGCTTTCCGATATTTAGGCACATGCGCCATGATCCCGAGATAAACTTTACCGGCCTTACTTATAAACGTCACTCAAATTCTGTCAAAAATGTATCACAGTTTAAAATAGTGCCATTCCTTTTTGTAAAGCAAATAGTGATAGGGCGATTTTTAAGCGTGTTTAGGCAGTGTTTATGATCACCAGATAAACTTGCGATCATGGCGCACATATTACTATTGTGGTTATGGTATTTGTGATGTCACTATTCTGTGATATTGTTACCATTTTTTTACTGATCCGCTCTGTAATGTCAAATAAACATATTTTCTTTCTCTTTCTTTCATGTAACTGTGCCGAAATATTGGGAAGCAGTAAAACACATATTATGGTAAATATCCCCTTTAAAGTAATAATTATGTTAAAAATCATGATACCAATCAAAAGTAATATCAATTATCATGTTTTTAAAAAAAAAACATTATTCATTCCGGTTCCGTGTTTTGGAGGGTTCATGGAGTCCCGACTTGACAAAAATTTGTATGCCACGATAGATTTACTGCGTCTATAATAGGCCGCTGACTCGTATAAAAGTAGAAATATTTAGTACTCACTGTGTCCTGTAACTTCGTTTGTAAATGATCAACTAAAGTTTGCAAATAAAAAAATATACATATCTACCTATAGAGCTATAACGTACTACGTCACTAGAGTCTATCACTTACCATTTTTGTTTATTTTGCGCTTTTCAGCTATGAAATTCTAAAGATAAGTTTATCTAAAGATACGTTTTATTGATTGAAATCACGAAAAAAAAGTGAAGTATTTTGTAGCGTCATTTTACCGCTCGCACATTTCTCATAGCTTGTCAATGGTTGTATTTTACGGGCTCACTGCGGGCTCGGGAAATAGCCAAAGATATATAGCTTCTATAGACGAGTATATCTACGTATAGCTATATCGAGAAACATTCAAACTGTTTAGATTCACGAGAATTTCGCAGTGCACGGACTCCGTTGCTACGAATTGTGCTACGAGCGTAGCTATTCTACGAACTGCTAAGATCGTATATTTGTACTACGAGAGTTCTGCGTAGCTTTGTCGTTCATTGTGGTTGCAAGTTGGAAATCTAGAATGAGATTTCAGAATTTAAGCTAGAAATATATGTATTGATTCTAACAAATGATGCTACTCGTATTATGTATATTGATGGTAAGGTTAATGTCTCTTTTTTTTAAACAAATATCTTCACATTTTTCTATTCTATACGTCATAACTACATAACCTTCTAGAATGTTCTTGGATTCCTGGTTCAGCAAATCACAATTCACAATACACATAGGTATAATTTAATTCTCTAAACTGCTAAAGATTCACAATTTACTGGATAAAGTCCCTTAAAATTAGAAAATAAAAGACTTAATAACACAAGAAAAACTAATTTATTTAGAAAAACTATGTTACTTCATAAAATTTCAAATAACTTTAACTCTACTTGTTGACATGTACATTGCAAAATTGACATGTTTACAATTGACATTTGAAATAGTCGAGAGGCTACATTCACGGATCCATTGTCAAGCTTGAACGGACTCGCAAAGGTGTAGTTTGCTTGTCTTTAGCAAGTGGCAGCACCGGGCACACCTCACTGCGAATTTGTGCTTTATTTCTAACACGATTAAGCTGAATGTCAGCTTCGGTTGACCAGGTGTCTCCGGTTCTATTTCTTGTTATTTTACATAGCAATATTAAAAGTTATGTTTATACAAATAGAGTTCTAATTCCTAGTGTTCAGCGCGGACGGCACTGTGTAGTATCAATCGTGCTTTAAGGTTACACAAAGAAAAAACTTCAGGATGATGATGGTATGTTGATGTTTTTTCAATCTATACAAGTTTATAAGAAATTTGCAGCTTTCTTTCTCTAAATCGTTCGAGTTTATATATTTATTTAGATCCTTAATTAATCATAACGTCTTCAGCTCAATCCTTACTTATTTACTGGAATGTTGCAGACGGACATAAGCTGATTTTTATATAGTTACCACGTGTAACATCTCACCTTGGTAATAAACAGCATTGACATTATATCCTGAATTAGTTTATATAACAGCACTCTTTATACACAACAATGTAGGTTAAGCGCACAGCTGACGCGTTCTCCTTCTCTATTTCCCTTTCTCTTTCTCGTCACACACGCGTACACACTGTTGACAGCACCAACCTGGAAGAAAATTTTTCCAACGCGCGCGCTTTTTGGCCAAATCAACTAGCGTGCTTCCCCGGCTTCCTCTTACACACTTTCCTTCCTTTTCACGAAATCACTTCCAGATTGCAAGAAATCGAAAATTCATCAAGATCTGTTAAGCTGTTTATAAGTGAAGAGTATTAACTTTTTAACAAACAAACAAACAGACAGACAGACAGACAGCCAGACAGACATTTTCGAATTAATAATATTAGCATGGATGGGTATTAAAAGCTGGTTTGAGAAGATAAAGGAACATTTTAAAATACGAATTCTAAAATATTTGCAGAAGTAATTCAATCAACATTGTAGCGAAAATTAATTAATGTTTGATTAAAATCAGTGAAAACCTCCAACTACGTTTATATTATAACGGAATAAATATCAAATAATTGCATATTGCACACAAAAAGATGAAATAATGCAATAATGCGAAACTACACGGAAATTTATAGCAATTAAAAGGCAGAGTTTAATTGCTCATTAATATAGAGCAAAGCATAGCGGAAATTACTGCATTATTTATTTAATCTGGTGCCAGTGCATAAAAACAAGGTGAAATTGTGAATTCAAATGATGACACTGTGTAATTTTTTCCCAAATAATACCGAAAGCTTATAGATGTACCAAATTAACCAGTGCATGTTACAAAATTATCACCGACTATCACCGGTGCAATAGTTGTATGTAATAGTCTTTTGAAGAAAGCGTATTATAATATAAATTACTATATTATTAATAAGAATGCATGGCGTCATGTTGCTCTGCCCTTATACAGATAACCGACACATTTGAAATGTATGTATAAACTTAGTTATAGTAGTTAAGGGAGTTTGAAGATGGATCATACAAAAAAGAGTTAGGACCAGGACGAGTTTCTCGCCAGTTTTTCTTTGGCTTAGGTTAGGATGAATTGGCACCTAATTACCTAGTTTGTAAGACGTTTCAAAGTGATCCTTGAGATTGTATTGAATAAAATATTTTTTGACAAAGTCAAAGTTTTAACATTTGTATTTTTAACTTTTATAGGCAAATTTTTACCCATACCCATGTTACTCGCCGAAGGTGTAGCTTTTAATAAGTGAAATAATATTTACAATCGGTTAAGGGTTTATTACGTAAATTACAGAAATGTACAGAATAATCTACAATAAGTAATATAAAATACATGTGAAACAGTTGAGCTATCTAAGGACCGTTTAAAACTATCTATAGATAGCTCAACTGATCCAGATCACTGCCAGAGGGCAGCGTTCCCAAGATCCTGGCGGCATTGCCACGTTGAATGGCAATGCTAATACGCTGAGCCAGACAGGAGCCTGCTCTTGGTAGTTTTAAGTAGTTTTTAAGTTTATCAAACAAACACAAACATAAAATCAAATCATTTCTCTATATATTTTTGATTATTTTGAAACCCGTGTTTATCTAAATACACTCTTACTAAGAAAGATAGGATGCGAATAAAAAAAACATGTGTGCAATTCACACGTGGTAGAAGTGAAACCTTCAAAAATTTTGAGCACAAAGAGAACCACGAATATAAGAAACACTGTATCTTTATCTGTATCTTCCTATCTCATTTTCTCCCACGTTAAATCTTATGAATTTATGTGTCTGTCTCTTTTTACTGTCGCTTTTTCGTTTCATCGACTTTCAAATCACAACAATGCTAAAGAAGTTTTCACTACAAAATATTATTTTATTGTACAGAGATACTACAAAAATCAGACCTCTAATTTTGCCTGAGAGCTATGGAACGCATTAAGGGATTTTGATCCCTAGAACGGAATGAAATACAAAAATTCATAGCTGAAAATGGTCATAGCTGATGTAGATACGCAGTTCCGGTACGCAAGTCAAAGTCAAAGTCAAAAGATACTTTATTCAATACAATCACAAGGATCACAATTATAAGTTTTAGTTTAAAATTTTGTTTTTGTCTATCTTGTCCATCCAACGGTTGCCTGGAAGAGATCGCTTTTAGTGATAAAGCCACCCATTGTACAACTTTATTGCTAATTATAAATTTTTTTGTATGCTCTCTCTGTGTACCATAAAGAATCTTCAAGAATAATCAATCTACGTATCTATAAATACTCTATTCTTATCCTGAAATTTAAACAGCCAGGATCTAACACAGGTACTGGCTTGTCAGCTCCAATAGTTGCACCTGGTAATACCATTACCGGCCCATCGACCCGTGAACGACTGCCGCTGGCCATCGCAGAACTCCTGCCAGTTTCAACATCGATATTTGGGTCTGCAGCTAGCCCCTAGCATGAGTATTATCATTTAAATATCAATTAATATCATCAAATAAGTACACATTTAAATGTCAGTACAGTACAATACAATACAATACAATACAATACAATACAATAGAAGTATATAAAATAACTAGCTGTCTCGTTCGCGACTTCATCCGAGCGTTTAATAAAATGAAAATTTAAACCATTCTAGAATCCAATTGAACACACACAAAAAATTTCATCAAAATCGGTCCAGCCGCTTAGGAGGAGTTTAATTTAGGGTTCGATTCCCGCTGCGGGACAAATCTCAAATATCTGCCAGTATTTGTCTCGGTTCTTTGTGTTTATATGTATAGTATGTAGGTATTTACAAAACAAAAGTATATAAGTAGTATATCAGTCATTTGGTACCCATAACACAAGCTCTGCTTACTTTGGGACCAGATTATGAAACGTCCGGGATTATTTATGTATTTATTGATTTATTTACCTTCTGCATCTCAACCGGATCTTGGCCCACTGCCGATACAGACATCTTTACATTTCTCTCATAGTTAAACTCTAGTACCGCAATTGACAACCCTCTAGAAATCTCAGATGAAATTAGTTTATTGTGTCAATGGAGATATATTGGAGCAAGGTTATAAAATTATTACTCATATAACTTTCACTTTATGGAGAGCTATGGAGCGTAGTGTTTGGGAATTAAAAGAACCGATACGGTCCGAAATACTGACATCCGGTCGAAAACGGGCATAGCGGATGTAGGTACGAAAACTGCATGTTTGAAGTGGGACTGGGCAGGTCATGTGACTCGAATGCTTTCAGAACGTTAGGCAAAGCTCGTCACTCAGTGGGTGCCCGATAGTCGGAGACGACGCGGCAGACCCAGGAAAAGATGGCGAGACGATCTAGATGCATTCGAGCCAAATTGGCAAACTGTGGCCTTGTAGCGCAAAGAGTGGAAGGTAAAAAAAAAATATCTTTCACTCATAACGTGACATTTACCATAATATACCTATGATTTTTTCTGCTTCCCGATATGATTATCTCGTGATCAAGTCGCATGCAACTGTGCCGAAATATCGGAAAGCAAAAAAACTCATATATCATGATAAATATCCCGTTTTGAGTGAAAATTATGTTCAAAACCGTGATAGTTTTAGGAGTTATTACTCATATGTCTAGGGTCGGCAACGCGAGTGATACCTCTGGTATGGCAAGCGCTCATAATTTACGGTAACTGCTTATCCTCAGGTGGGCCATAGCTTGTTTGCCGGCTTGGTTATGATAAAAAAAGTGGTTTAGTCTCGATGGTCACAAAAAAACCTATTCCGAAAAATGTCCAAATGATATATACTCGTATTGTCGCACGCCTGGTACCATAAAGAGTAGCCTATTTTTATAATATATAGATAAAAGCTTTATAATAATAATATAATAATAATGCCGGACATTTCACACAGCATCATCTAGCCCTAAAGTAAGCAGAGCTTGTGTTATGGGTACCACATGACTGATATACTAATTAAATACTTTTTTTTTAATACATACATATTATAAATACAAACACCCAGACCCGAGATAAATACTTGCAGATCATACAAACATTTGTCCCGCGGCGGGAATCGAACCCGCAACCATCTGCGTCTCAGCCGGATCTTAGCCCACTGCGCCACAGAGGTCGACAAAGTCGTCGTCGTTTATGTATAAAGCTTTTATCTATATGTAATGTATATGTAATGTTATATGTAATGTATTACACAGGCACACAATTATAAGGGTGTACCTTATATGTATAAATAAAATAATAAACTAATTTATTAAGTTTTAAAAATTAAAAAGACAACCGACTATGTCTATAAAAAGTTTCATCGATTTATAAAATTTTTTTATTTTTGAAAATTTTTTAAAACGTGTTTGACCGATTTCAATAACATTTAAATGGGACCTGGGAAGTACCCTTTGAAACAAAAAATAATTTTCTAAATCGGTTCAGGCGTCTTTGAGTAATCGGTGAAAATACATGAAAAAAAAGATACCAACGAATTGAGAACCTCCTACTTTTTTGAAGTCGGTTAAAAAGACAAAAAGACACGTGTTACAACACAAAGTAGCTAAGAAACTAGGTAGGTGCAAGGAGGTCTGCGCTGTGGCGGGACAAAAAAAAACAGTCTTTTTATGCAATTCCAAATCAACCGTTTTGAAGTGATTGAGCCTGAAACGAAAAGCAAAACAAAACTTTGACAGCTGGGATATTACGTAACAGTGACATTAGCGACCGCAATACAATCATTACAGCAATATCTGCTACTTATTGTTGGCCGTTTTGCGTAGAAAACATTGTGCTCTTATATCCCGAATTATTTCGGATTTGATTTGTGATATTTGTAATTTTATTCAAATAAAGCTAGAGTTATTGACTCGGTGTAAATAATTGGAATGAAAATTTTGTGTTTCTTTGTGATTCGAGCAAAAATAATGCGTATATTTTTTTTTATATGAAACACTACTTATACCTATAAAAGAGCTTAACCTGACTGACTGACTGACTGATTCATCATCGCCGAGCCGAAACCGCTGAAGCTAGAAAGCTGGAATTTGAAAGGTAGCTTTCTTTTACAGCAAAACCACCCACTAGGGCGGGATTTTTTGAACCCCTAAGAGGGGGATTTTTTGAACCCCTAAGAGGGTGAAAAGGGATGAAAACGAATGTATGAAACTTTTTAACGCGTGGTGAGATTTGCTTGAAACTTGATATGAATAAATAAAATGCAAAATAAATGGACACGTGTTTCAGGATTTTTCATAAAGGAGGAAGGTCACTCTCATAAAGGAGTATGGGGTGTGAATATTTGTATGGAAACTTTTTAATGGGTGGTGGTGTGATTAGTTTTAAACTTAACAATAAAATTTGGTAACATATATGACACATGCCATTAACGAAAACGAGGAAGCAATATCTGCGAAATCAGTCCCAAGAGTAAAAAAAAAATGTGTGCGTCTAGGGACGCCCGACAGAAGTAATAACTTAAACTAATCGAACTAGCGCTGTGGGTTAGAGTGCGAGAGGAGGAGCCTGCCTACCGCTGCCGTGTGCGTGAGAGTAAGGGAAGCCAGCAGACTGGCGCTGTGACACGTTACGCAACAAAGCGGTTTACCCTCCCATAAGAAGTTATCACTTCAATAATCTTATTACGCAAGATACTTGCTTATTTTATACGCCTGTGAGACAAAATACGCTTATAACAGAAATATTAGCGTACAAAGTGAGTTTGACAGCATTGATCGCAAGTTACGTAATCTGGGCCAGGTCAAAGTCAAACCATAACTAACTAAATATCAAAGTGAAAACTGTAATCCTACGAGAGCGAGGTGGGTGAAAAATTAGATTGCTCAGTACTCCGGACAGGGCGGAACCTCACCATAATCTCATTGGAGCGGGCGGGCGCAAGGTAGAGGCAGAGCTGATGACATTAACTGCGGAGACATCTCGATTTAGTTGACTAAACACATGGACTAAGTTCATCTGGCAGTATTTCAGAGTCCAGACGCTCTATTTTGCTTTGAAATACCAAGAAACTTATGCTTGGAAATGTGAGATGTCATTGAGAGTGACGTTAAATCTGCATTTTCATCTTTGTTTCATGACGTGTGTTATAATAATGTCAATATTACCAGTGTCGAGTGGTTATGGTATGATGTTATGTTACAAAAAAGTATCGTTCGACATTTGTTAAATAAAATTGTGTCTTTCATACACATTTCTTTCAATACACATTTCTTTTATTCACAGCCGGATCGATAACTCTAGCTTTATTTAAATAAAAACACATTTATTTTTTTATAAAACCGAAAATAACTTAAGAAAAATAAATAATATAAGACGAACAAGACGGGCAAAAATAATACTGCGTCACATTTTGTTGCGAAATACCCGAGTATTTATGTTCGGAAATTACAAATAATGTTATTAATTACTAACTGTCCGCGCGCAGCTTCGCCTGCGTTGAAGATTTTTCCCGGTACAAACCAATTTTCCTGGGATAAAAAGTAGCCTATGTCACCCGGGGATAGTGTAGCTTCCTAATGGTAAAACATTTTTCAAATCCGTCCAGTTGTTTCGAAGCCTATTTAATACAAAGAAACAAACAATCAAATCTTTCCTCTTTATCCCTACTAATATTATAAATGCGAAAGTAACTCTGTCTATCACGTTTTCACGCCTAAACCGCTGATCCGATTTTGATGAATTTTGGAATAGAGATAGCTGGGACCTTGGAAAAGGACATAGGCTACTTTTTATGAAGGTACCACGCGCCACGCGTGCAAAGCTGTGGGGTACCACGCGTGCAAAGTTGCGGGCAGCAGCTAGTAATATTAAAAGTATAGATGACATCAAATATCGGTGCCAACCAGTGTAAAGCAGTCTACACATAGAGCTGTGTGTACTACGAAATTTCCGCGGCTTTTTGCGACTAACCTACCAGAGGTAAGTAAATCCTGTGGTGAATCTGTATTGTATGGATAAGTATTAAAAGGCATGATGATGATAGTTGAGAATTTAAACAGTTTGTGTATTGGGCCAGTGTACGTGGCCACGCGAGCTTCGGCCGCAGATATTCCGATGTTTTTTTGCTCCTACGAGGCAGGTTAAAGTCGAATTTAGACCAAAAGCATATAAAAACGCTTGCTTACAACGCTCTACATAAAAACGTAATACCTATTAGTATCAAAACAGTAAAATTATGCTAGAAACGATGGGCTTCACACGTGGAACCAACATATTTAGGTAAGTACAACACGTGTGAAGCCGGAGGAGCAGCTAGTACCATATATTTTCATTGTGTACATGTACATTGTACCCAAAATACAATCTATCTGCTTACTAAATTTCATCAAAGTCCATTCAGCAGTTTAGCTGTGAAAGGGAATTAAAAAATATCATAGGTCTGTCAGCTTATAAAAAAATTGGCATACCTGGGTATAAATAAACCTATAAATGAGTCATCCCGTGACCACGACAGAGTGTAAACCTATCGAAACGTCGGGAAAAATAGGTAAATAAACGCGATAAATACCCGTTAATATTTATAATAATGTGTTCTGATCGCGTAACTTTAAAAAACTTTATAAATGAAATTTGTGAGAACGTCATTGGTTAGAAGTCACCATCGCCGCTATGTAAGTAAGGTTATTATTAATATTAATGGTTATTACTCGTTTTCATTTTTCCACTAAGAATGTAACGTGTAAAGGCCGAATGAAAATAAACTGACTAATCAACTCGTATAAAAAAGTATCTTCACACAAAAGACTTTTCCGAACGGGTGAACTATAAGTCGACGCTGTGAATCTGCGTCTAACTGTTTTCTGTGTTTGTGTGGATAAATCCGATGTTCCCCTTTATAGTCGATGTGTATTGATTTTGTAACTTGCTGGAACCGGATGTTAGAAAATTCAAATATTTGCGGTTTTATGATTAAAACCTTGGTCTATCATGTTTTTTTTGTAAATATGAGGAAATATTTCAATGGCCAATTGAATATCTACGAGTACACAATACTTATTTGACGACCTCTGTAGCGAAGGCCCGTCTGAGACGCAGAAGGTTGCGGATTCGATTTCCACCGTAGCACAAATGTTTATATGATCTTCAAATGTTAGTCTCAGGTCTGAGTGTTTGTGTGTCCTTTGCACAATAATTATTATTTACAAAAAAAAGGTTATTGACCGAGCGAAGCGAAATATCTCCTTTTCAGCTTAGGCGAAAATTCTTTCGTATGTCCGCCGTCTGTCCGGATGTTCTCCTCTACAGGTCGCATTTCTCAACCGATTCTTGTAAAATTTTGTGAGCAGGTTTTA
The DNA here is from genome assembly GCA_948098915.1 of Lampropteryx suffumata. Lineage (NCBI taxonomy): Eukaryota > Metazoa > Arthropoda > Insecta > Lepidoptera > Geometridae > Lampropteryx > Lampropteryx suffumata. The sequence goes on along the minus strand of OX402561.1, from coordinate 1,525,808 downwards.
TAACTATATATAATTTTTTTGTCGATTCAGTCTTTGGATTTTTTTCTAAATGGCGGAGATATGGGGGTTGAAAACGTAAAAAAAAGTTAATTTCAGTCATTTCAAAAAAAAATCGCGAGGTCTACAGCTCACAGATTCACTCAGACAAGTTTCTTGCCGGATTCTTCTTGAACTGGGGTTAGGAGGAACCGGCACCTAGATTCACTAGCATGTAAGAAGACGATTCAAAGTGGTCCTTGTGATTTTATTGAATAAATAAATATTGAATTTTGACTGGTATATAACAATACAAATAATTATTATCTATTAAATAGTTATAATAAATAAATACGGATATATATATATAATAAACAAATAAATAAATAATATATAATAAATAAAAAAAAAAAGATTAACTTAACCTTCAACTCGGTGTCATTATTTCGACCCCATCCATATAAAAGCACCCCTGAGCACATCGTTAATGCATCCCACGTCTCGGTCCAAATTCAAATACATTAAATGACATATAAATCTCGTTCGCCCAATAACAATGTCGTCTGTTAAATGGAAAAACCTCGCATGATCAATAACAATACTTTGTGAACGGTTTTGTATTCACCAAAGATGACAAGAGGTATTGTAATGTCAACCAATAAAATCGTGTCAATAGCGCTTTATTGTACGACGAAGATAATTAATAATATCCATTGCTTTGTTTCTGGTACAATAAAGGCTATCAAGACAACAAGACAGCGAAAAAATTTAAATGGTTATTTGTGATTTTATCCACACTATTATAATAGACTACTTTGTGTATAAATCATGCTATTGTAATTATCATATAGAGAATTGCTTGACTGTAATAGCGCGATTCTGCCGTTGTAAAAATGACTCGACCCTAATATTTTATTTTCGTCTTGTTGTGTTTTCCCACTTAGTTCTCGATAAAACAGTAGATCTTTCAGTAGATTAAATAAGTCGGATTTATTGCGTGACCTGCATACATAGCAGCTAAATAGTTTGCGTCGAGACTTGAATGCGAAATATCAGTCGGGGGCTTTGTACATCGAGCGGACATAGAAATTCCGCTGAGGCGCAAACATACGCTGTTTGTATTTCTGTACGTCAAAATGAATTGAATAATAACAAACAGTAATGTAAGTTTACGCGTAGTTTTGCGACTTCCGATTTATTCCGGTAAATCGGAACTTCGGATTCGGACTTCCGATTTATTCCGGTAAATCGGAAGTGGGACATCTTATAGATTAAGATCTTAACTATTGGGTGTCTGTTAAAAACCGCTGCCCTCGGTTTCTAACCAATGTCCATCCACATGATCAGCCTACATCTAAACCAAATTTTATCAAGATCAGTTAAGCCGTAAGCAGTGAAAAGATAACAAAAAAGCAGAACTACAGAGACACTTTTAGAATATCATCATTGGTCTTAGTTCATCTGTTGCAAATGATTTAGGTGGCGTCAGTCAAGTTACAGAGCAGTTATTTGTAATTGAAAACAGCCGTTCATGGATCCACTCTAGCAAGCTGAGGTGGGTGAAGTTTCCTCTCCACTGACGCCACTCTGCCTGGGATTCTGTTAAATAGCGCAGGCCTTCCCAGGAACCCACACTAACCTCTCGACCTTGCCGACAGATCCCGCAGGAAAGACGAATATATAGAATATATAGAAATATAAATATTTCGTTTGCAAGAAAATAGTAGGTAGCAAGATAATGAGTTATACAATAATTTCACATATTTCACCGTGCTCACATATTTCACTTTTTTCATGTGTTTTTATGTAGTTACTTACTACATAAAAACACAAGAAAAAAGTGTCTTCCCCTTAACTAGAGACTGTAAGAAAAGTGCTATTGGACACATTCTTAGTATAATTAATTTTATAAAACTAAGCCAAAACAAAATTACTCATTAGCTTATTTGGCTTGATTGTAATGTTATCTAGCGCATGATCAATATTGTGCACTAAAATACCAAAAAAAATACATATTTCACCAAAGAACACTGACATGCAAATTTTAGTTTTAGATAACAAACAAGCAGGACTAACCAAACTCCGAGAAAAATTGACAATAAACCCGCCCTGAGCCTCAATTCTGTTAATTTACAATTGATACTGTTCTATTCCAATCCATCTACGTTTCGGCTCCAATTACGGTTTGATAATTACCTAAAGCCCCATTCTGTTATGACTATGACCAAACGAAAGAAAACATTCGATCGATCGCTGGCGACTTCGTAAACGTAGCGTATGTTGAGCCGCTGTTCATTGGCAGAATACGAAATCACGCCAAAAGCATTCGAATGAACCGTCATTCCAATCGAGCTCACGGAAATAAACCGAATTACCCTCTGGCCCTGGTGCTTTTTTGTACGATTCTTCTTATCTTAACGAAGCTTAACTACGAGAAATTGATACAATGTAACAGTAGGTTATACATTCTGTCAGTTAACTATCTGAGGGCAGAGCAACACGAGGCCATTCTTATCAGCAATATACGAAAGTCGTCTTTTATGATAGTGTAATTAATTATTAGCTAGCTGTTCACCCAGAACTGAGATCTTGCGATGTATTACGAATATCTTGCTTGTTATCCACAACGTCTACATAAATAAATTGATAGAATATAATAGGGTACCAATTATTGTCCGATATGTTCTCAAAATTCAACCGATTAAAATTCCTACTCCGATTCTACGTGTCTTCTACTTAAAACATATAAGAAGCTATGAGATGAACACAATACAGCACCTATCTAACGATTGACGGCTTGCGTACACTATTTATTCACAAAATGATACCTTAAATTACTCTTATCTTCAACAGGGTGAGTTAGATCCGCGATCCGCTCGTTGCCGCTCGCTTGCGTTAACGGTTTGCACGTTAACGCGAGTGGCGACAGTGTTTGTGCCTCCATCGACAAAATAATACGTGAGTAATTCCCGTGTTTATGAAAATGTATCAAGCAACTAAAAGTTTTTTTTTTTATATACATATATGCCTACTTGAAAAAAAGAAAAGTAATTTATTTGCAACGGTACACAAGGAACCTAGCGACACACAAACATATTAAAAACAAGAAATACACAAAAAAATAAAATAAAAGCAGCTTAGAGAAACAATATTAAGAAAAACGTTCTATGTTGTGTCTCTCAATCCACGTCAGTCAGTCAGTCAAGAAAGTCAGTCAATTGATTGCACACTACCTTCTCCAGTATTTTCGGAACAGTGGGTAATATAGTAATTGGTCGAAGATCCTCTATGGCTCCAGGGTCTGGTATCTTAGGTACAGGGCGAACAGCAGCCAATTTCCAGGCATCCGGAAAAGTTGATGTACTGATAGAAGTGTTTAAAATAACAGTTATAATATCTAGAGATTAAGAGTCATGAGTAACATCTTTATGTTTATTTAATCGGCACCTTCTGCGTTTGACTTAATTGAAGTGATTATTGTCATGAGGCCATCGCAATTAACTGGGGTTATATGAAAAACTATTTCACTAAACCTGTGATATTCGTAGTAAGTAAGCTGAGATATATTGATCTTAAGAGTATATTTAGAATATATTTTTCAGGTATATTTAGAAAATGATAATTTATTGTATTCGGATTACTATTTAAGTGGGCTGGAAGTTCGCTGTATTTTGAAGGCAAAATAGATGATTTTACGGTTGATGATTTTATGATTTGTCGCATAAGCCCAAAATGGGAAGTTATTTTTTTTATTATTTCTATAATCCTAGTCACACCAGTCCAGTCAGTCATTTTTGTATTTTCATATTCAGACCAAGTCTCAATGATTTCTTTATGATTACTCATAAAGATCCGATGCGTTCAGGAAAGTTGGTCCGCTAAATGTGCACAGCGCTTTAGCGAGAGCGAGAAAAATTAAATTAGTATGTCTTTGTTCGCCAGCTCCGAACTTCTGTCTAAGATAAATATCCCTCGGGAGTGCTTGTTGATATAGTTGTTTATTTCATGAGTTATTCACATAACTTGATTTTCTTTTCGCGTTCCACTGATGCCAATACAAATACATGTAACGGTACCCTTGATTGGTGATTATGATGAGTTAAAGCAATCAAAAACGTTCAAGACTTTCGTGAGTTGTACAATAACATTAAAAAAAAACGAGTTCCAGTTCGCGATTCGCGTTCATCGCAGTGCAAGGGAGCAAGTGAGTCGCGGATCAAACACGCCCTGATGAAGATTCTCTAGATAAATCAAAACCGTGTCGATGACTTCATCGACTAAATAACAAACGAGTAAATGACCCGTGTGTTTTAAAATGTAAACAGAATTGTATGTTGTGTACAAAAACACTTGTCCCGTCCGCTACGTAAATCCAACCCACACCTCTCTCGTCATAGTCAGCTAGTCCGTCATTGGACTTAGCACTTTATATCTCTAAAGGACAATAAGAATTCAAAGGTCAATAAAATCAAATTGTAATAGTAAATTACGCACCTCCCTAAAGCGAGTAATTAATGCACTCGTGTTAATTTAATGCCCTCGCTGGCGCTCGGGCACCAACATAACACTCGTGCATTAATGACTCACTTTGTGCTCGGTGCAACAATCTACTATAATGGGATTTATAACACTTGTGTCATATTTCGTTCAGGCTCTCGATGAGGTGGTTTGGGAATGACATCTTGACATTAAAAAAAAACTGGCCTGTCAACTCATTTGGTAGTAGCTCTGCCTTCTGCGTTGAAATGAAATGAAATGAAATGAAATATTATTTATTTGCTTGAACATATGTGATACAAATTAGGTCTTATAATAGTTAGTCCATTGTATGTCCTACCATATTCTTTGGCATGCAAATTTAATCTAGTGTCGTTAACCTAGCTTACTCAATTTTCTTGGGAGATATATTAATAGAATGAATTCATAAATTAGGTAATTATAAACAATGTCACTTCTTATAAATAATTAATAGTTAATAGGTCAATAAAATGTTACTAAGTTAATAATAATGATACAGTTTAGAGGTCCCTATAATTAAAATATTCACTAATTGTATAAAAACACATGTCCATAAGCCACTTTTTCAATTTAACAAAAAATAAAATGCCATTTAGGTCAGGTAGTATGTTGTTATTATAAATTTTAACACACATATAGTAGGCTTGGCATTGTGTTAATGTAAGTTTATATTTAGAAATGTGCAGTTTGCTGTTGGATATATCCCGTAGTTGGCGAGTGCGAAAGTCCTGATTCGTTTTGAATAGTTCAGGATGTTGCTTGACAAACTCTGCTGCTTGTTTTATAATATATACAGACACGGAAGGGGCAAAATTTTTTTTTTTTAAATAAAGGTCTACAGGGCTCTAGGAAGTGAGTTCCACATAAGGATCTCCAGGAGGAACCAATGTGTTTTTGAGAACTTAAGACTAAGAGGGAATTTCAAGATTTGACCTGTATCATGATCAGAAAGCCCTAGTTGATGCGTGCTTCCCACAGCTGAAGATATGTTACTAATAATATGGTCAATACATGATCTTTTCCTTGTGGGTTCGGTAATATGCAATTGCAGATTGAAGCTGATCACAAGCTCTTTAAGCAATTGTGAGACTTTATTTGGTTTTAATGTATCTATATTAATGTCACCAGCTATTATAATTCTTCTATTTGGGGTTTTGGTTAATTTAAGCAAAAGGTCTTGCAGTTTATGAAAGAAAAGTTCGATGCTAGAGTTCGGCGTCCGATATAAACAGACAATGACAAGCAACATTCAAAACATTTAGTGGTAGCAAACTCGTTTACAATAGACAATTTGTTGTACGGGATATCGTCTATCAGCAAAATGCAGACCCCACCTCTCTTTTCTGTAGGCCTAGAATAATAGGATTTTAGTCTGTAGTTTGGCAAGGCAAGATTTAAATCATCACCCTCTTTAATAAAAGTTTATGTCAAACAAATTACACTTATTTTAAGATTCTGTTCATTAAACTTATGTATAGCCACCTCGATCAAATCTTGTTTACAAAGTACAGCAGCTATATTTTGATGGAAAATTACAAACTGTGCTTCATCATTGACATTACGATCATTACGATCGAAAAAAGGTTTTTCTCCGATTTTCATCGATAACGGTGTCGTGTATTCTATTTAGAGATTGTTTCAGGATCTGTCTTTGTTTTTCCTCTGAGGCAGAAACTTGAAAACAGTCGATTGTATTCCTGTTCCTAATCAAATTTTCAAATATCAGGTATTGGTATTTATATTCAGAATAATCAATCGCTAGATTTATTAAGTGGCATAGTTCTTGTATAAACAATTTCTTATTTCTGTGATTATAATTGATCGAATTAGCTCTAACGAAAGTACAGTTGTCAAAATTTTTACACAAAAGTGATAAATTCGTATTTAGAAGTTCTTCATTTAGATACAGGTTTTTAATTACAGGAAGTATTATTATTACATTAGTGTGACGAAGTTTATACAGGGCGATGCACACATCGCTGTTCACTTTGTGCGGGTTTATATCATGATTTCCTACACTTAAAACAACAGTGTCCTTTTTGGTTAACGAGGTACTAGCCTCATCACAGTATCTTAAGACTTCTTCAGATGGGGCACTTGGCTGGATGTCGCCATATGAAGAATATTTGTCATTCCATTTACCTTTTTTTTTAATGTAGATTTCAGTGGCTAGACCAGCAACATGTTCGTTACCCAAAATTATGATTTTGTTTTTGTCCGACTTTTCAATTTTCTTTTGGGTTAGGCACTTGCTGCTATTCATCTTTTTCCTTAAATTCACGAAATCTTCATAGTTGATTTGACTTGTTAAATTAGTTTTGGGATCACATAAAATGTGCTGGGGTGATATTATAGTTTCATCCATAAGATTACTTTCGTTTGGAGTGCTGTTTTCTACAATTTCCTTTGAAGGACCACATATTTCCGAGATATTTGTTTCCAACGTTGGGTCCAATACCATAAATGGTGATGAAACCGGTATATTTCCTTGGACATTGGAGGCAATCTTTCTGAATGTTGGTGTGTAGCAGTCATTGTTTTTGTTTCTCAATGGGGTAGAGCATGAACTATGTCCGCTGAAAGATCTGCTAGTGGTATTAGTGCACAACGACTTGAAGTATTTTATCTTTTTTTCACATCGAAGTAATACCTGACCTGACCTGAGATCTTCATTTGTAATGTTTCAGTTCTCAATCTCTTTGTGCGCTATATCCAGCTCATTCTGCAAATTTGTAATTTGTTTCTTCAGTAATGCTACTTCTTCTAGGTCTGTATATGAAGTAGGTAGGCTTCTAGAGCTAGAGTTAAGTGTTTCAGAATTCAGATCCCGATCCGAACCTGCCGATAGTAATCAAGATGAACTTAAATTCACATTACCTAACCCCTTGGCCAGCGGCGTTGTAGGTTGGGGTTCGATTCCTTCCCAGAACAAACATTTGTGCGATGAACATACATGTTTGTTTTGAGCTTGGGTGTTATAAAGTATCATATGTATGTTTTTAAATATATTCTATCAAAACGATGACTTTTCTTGTCACCTTTAGATTTGGTATAGAGAAAATCCATGCAATGCGTTAGTAAAATTCAATTGCGGGCGGGAGGGAGGTGCATTCGTCTGCATCGAGTCTATCACATTGGGAATAGATTGGCGGAATAGTACTATATATTTGTCTTTCTATTTATTGTTTTGTAATGGATTTCCGCGAGGTTACGCCTGAATCAATTATCTATATTCGCTTCATAAATATTTACCTTTGAAGTCGCCATTTTTGATAGAGTCCAGTGTCAGGGGACACTACCGGCCGATGCATTCTTTGGGGGATTTTGTATTTTTTTTTAAATGATCATAGCTAGTAAAGGTTTTACTAGATTATGAGTAACAGCCTAATTTGTTGACATAAAAAAAAATGTATAAAAACTCCATACATAATAATTTATTTTGCTAAATAGATTGTATTTAATTAATTTGGATCCTGACCACTAGCCATTCTTACCTTTACTGACCTCGGAAGTCTTCACTGTGAGTCTTCAATTTACTATTACCACGTGCTACAAAACCAGCCGTTAACTGTACCTATTTAATATCAAGATCAAACGTTAAGAACAAAAGTTCCAGGTCAACACTAAAGCCTCTAAGGCCAGGTGTAGCAAACCTTTGGCAAACAAAATTCCAATCGTATAAAATTTCCCGGGAAAACTTTTTATTTGCCCAAAGGCAGGTGATTGTGACACTAAACATTTTTTATAGTGTACTCGTGGCGGGGCTCGTAAATCAGGGAGCAGTTTACAGCGGGCTTGTAAACCGAAGGTTTATGCGCCCTGTCGTTATAATCATGGATTTGGGTGGTAATGGAAACGGTTTTGGAGATTTTTAGATTTTTCTTTTAGTGCTGCCGTGAAGGTAAATCTCCTGCATCGAGGTTCAATGTGGTATAACAGAGACCGTGGATTTATAAAGTTAAGTTCAAAATGAAACTGCGCAGCTGTTGTACCTACGTAGTTGCAAGAATTTACGTAATGCCACATCTGCAAACTACGTCAAATCAAAGTCAAGTAAAAACCCTTTGTTTGTCAGTACAATCACAAGGATCTTTGCGAAACGTCTAAACGTGTTCCGAGGTAACATCATCAACCAAAGCGCGCTTGCAGAGGCGTGAACTCTTGTGACGAGGTAATTTCGTCAACCCAAGTGCGCTTGCGGAAATGTGAACTCTTTAGACGAGGTAACATCCTCAACCCAAGCGCGATCGTGGAGGCATAAACTCTTGAGGTTTAACGTGCCTCAAAATTGCGTACAAAGGCGGAGGAAAATATTTATTAATTATTTTTTTAATAGTTTAAACATTTTTAATAAAAATAAATTTTCTGGGAATAATAGTAATAGTACGTAATATATCAATAGTAAATAACAAAATCCAGATAGCCGAATTCATAAAGGCCTATTTTTATGTTAATATAATTATGATGATGGTGGCTTGTTTTCAACAGACTTCAAAAAAGGAGGTTTATTTATGTTTGTTACTTCATGACTCCGTCATTTATGAACCGATTTGAAAAAAACTGATTTCATGTGAAAGAATAGACTTCCCGATTGATCCCATATAAATTTCATAAAAATCGGTTCAGTAGTTAGGTTTTTAAATCAAAAAACTGAAAAAATATAAATAAAAATAATAAATAAATAATCCTGGACATTTCACACAGCATCATCTGGACCCAAAGTAAGCAGAGCTAGTGTTATGGGTACCACATAACCGATATACTACTTATATACTTTTTTTTAACAACCTCTGTGGTGCAGTGGGCTAAGGTCTGGCTGAGACGCAGAAGGTTGCGGGTTCGATTCCCGCCGCGGAACAAATGTTTGTATGATCTGCAAGTATTTGTCTCGGGTCTGGGTGTTTCTATGTATAATATGTATGTATACTTTTTTAAACATGAAGTCGGTTGTCTTTTTAGTTTTTAAAACGTAATTATATTGTATTATGACATTATTGCAAAAATGCATTATTATTATGAATTTTTTTGCATAATAATGTAATGGTAAGTTTATGTATCTATTGTATAGAGACACCTAAACCACACCTTACGATATGGAGCAATTTAGGAAACCTTATTGCTCCAGATATATCAATTTTATTAGCTGAGTAACAATTGCTAGAAAAGTTGAGCGTACTTTAATGACGTCGAATGACCAACAGTGTCGACGAAGTCTTGCCACATGGTAGGTAGGTAGGTAAGTAAAAAAGGTAAACAAATTGGTTGTCTGTAAAGTCGGTTTACGGAAGATAGTATAACGTGACAACGTCTCTCGTTACGATCGTAACGATACAATGAGCGTAACGGGACAATGAGTCATCCTTTTCAGATTCAGATTCAGATATTTATTTCACTATAATCGTTACATTGCATAACATTGGCATGTCAAAGAAAAAAAATACAATGTCACATTTTTCGTGCGTGCAGCCGGCGTTCATCGATTTATTAGACGTTTTCACGTCAAAAATCCTACAAATATTAATAGTAAGTCACTCATATATTATAATAGGTACGCTTTCTTTAAAAGACTACCCTTTATGTATGCTTTAAATTTCTTCATAAGTAGTTTAGTTGATTTTTTTTAGAGCAAGAAGCTCAGCAGTTCTTGTTGTTAGGTATAGGTATAGTGTTATTAAATCTTTCTGCTTCTGTCTGTGATATGATGGGAACAAATAAATATATACGCTTTCTTTGTATTACTTTTGAGAGTAAACGAGCAGCCGTGCCTCTCGGCATAAGGGCCCATGTTGAAAACATGCCGAAAAATAAATATAATAAGGGCGCCGGAAGCACACTTTAGTTTCTTCCTGTACCGATGAAAACGTATTGGATTTGTAGGAATTTCCTCTATTCGTGACAGGACTGGACTCAAGAAAATGTACGACATATTTATTGTTGAAATATATACATAGCGCCAACTAACCCTGTACCTGTAATATTTAAGAAATTGGTCAGATTAGTCCTAAGGGGATGTGAGGCAGTTTTAAAATTAGCACGGAAGGTAACGGCTTACATACCGGGTACCTATACCTAGCGTCGTTTTAGCGTAAGATCTTAATCTAAGAAAAAAATGTACCCATGTACACATGTTATTGGTTAAATAAACTTATCTTATCATATCTTATCTTATCTTATCTTATCTTATCTTATCTTATCTTATCTTATCTTATCTTATCTTATCTTATCTTATCTTATCTTATCTTATCTTATCTTTAAAACCAAACTGAGCAGAGCATGTTCTATGGAAACCAAATAACTGATAGAATACTTATTTATATACGTACCACTCTAAACAGAACAAACATTTAGGTTTGTCCAGGAAGGGAATTGGGAAAAGGTGGGAATCGTAAATTGGTGGGCCCTTAGATATTAAGCATGTTCTTTCTTCTCCGCGAGAATAGTTAACTTTTGCTTACAGAAAGAAATACATTTTTTAGATGATGAAGTGTAACAGCAACAGCATAACTATTTAGTATCATATTTATCTCACCAGAATAATAAATAAATAAATTGACTTTTTAGCACAAGTAGAGACAGTTGTAGGTATTATGTCGCAGTGTGGTATGTACAATGACGAATCCAAGAACATTCTAGACGGCCATTCCGCGATGACGTTTAAAAGAGACAAATAAAGGTCAACTTCGCGACATTATTATAACAAAATAACCATTTGACATTGGTAAAATTTTCATCAAGACTGATGCCATTATAGGAAGAAAATAAAAAAGAATGCCAACAGAAACATTAAAAAGATGGACAAATATTACTACGGAATCTATTCCTAATGAGTTCAACATCGTGTCGAACTCATTACATTGGCGGAATAGTACTAAAAATTATTGACATCAAGACAGATGCCGTTACAGGAAGAAAATAAAAAAGATTGCCAACAGAAACACTAAAAATATGGACAAATATTTAGTACGGAATCTATTCCTAATGAGCTCAACATCGTGTCGAACTCATTATATTGGCGGAATAGTACTATGTGGCCATCTGTTTAGGTAATGTTCTGTAATAGATTTATTCAAGTTTACGCCTGAATCAATTTTCTGCCAACAGAAAGTTGATCTTGTCTAGTTCAAAGACCCTCAAGTCTTTGAACTGGATCCAGCCCTGGTCCCCGGGGAAAATAATGTGTTTTTGCGAAGTAAATAGTTATACAGCCTTGCATGGCGCGACGGGAAATGAGATTCGGATGGTATGAGCTAGCATTTTCCTACAATTTCGTTTTGTTTTTAAATACAATTTCTTGAATAACCACTGAATAACAAAATTATAATCTACTAGATGGCACCACAGTGAAGTAATCCGGGACATTTCACACAACATCATCTGGCCCCAAAGTAAGCAGAGCTTGTGTTATGGGTACTTGTGCTTGTGTCATAGATAATATATTACTTAAAACTTTTTCTTGTAAACACATACATATTATAAATAGAAACACCAAGACTTGAGACAAATACTTGCAGATCATACAAACATTTGTCCCGTGTGAATCGAACCCGCAACCTTCTGCGTCTAAGCCGGGTCTAAGTCCACAGAGATCGTCACACACATTACACACGTCAAACTTATAACCTCTGTTTACTTCGGGGTTAATAAAATGCGAGAACATCGAGTAGAAACCGGTACATCTAGTATCAAAAACTTTGGTGTTTGCAATTGGTAAGTATTCTTAGAAGCGGCAGTGGCGTAGCAAAGTGTATATGTGTGCTAAATGGCATATTAGGACGTGCCACTAACTACCCTAAGCCTAGGCGGGCGGGGCACGTCAGCCGTATGAGTGAAGACAGGTGGGCAGAGGTCGTCACACAATGGGTGCCTGCAGATGGGCGACGTAGCAGGGGCAGGCCGAAGAAACGTTGGCGTGACGATCTCGATGCCTTCGAGAAAGGCTGGTGGGAAGTGGCGGGGGACAGGGACAAATGGAAGGAATTGGGGGAGACCTTTGCCCGGCAGTGGGAAAGTATAGGTTTATAAAAAGAAAAAAAAAGTTTATATAGAGAAGTAGTGCAGAATTAAACGAATTTTTCTTTAAATCATGCATACAAAATATATTAATTATTAATTAATTATGGTCGAATTTCAACCACTAGTATTCTTAAAATGTGCAGGGTTCGAAGCCAAATGTTTAGTAGACAAGTTACTTTTCACTATGCCAGCAGCAGCATTCATTTCACCTTGGATTTTCCTATGTAAATTTCGTGTTTTGTAAATCCCGGTTGACATTTTCGCAGCTGAAGCCCGTGACGTCACAAAGGCTCGTGTAACGATGTACACGTACACACAGAGGAGAAAAACCGTAGACCTTAAATTTTTGACGAATTTTTATGTGCACTGATTTTTCGGCTGAGCTTTGAAATCCAAGTACCCTGGTCATTGACCTTGTTCAGGGTGACCAAGAAAACACAAATGATCATCACCTGCTCATCACCTTCAAGACGATTTTGAAGATTACAAGATGAATCTTCTTTCAAGCGGTGAATTCGATAATTCCTGTTTATCATATTTACAGTATGATGAATGGGACAAATAACCCTAAACGTCTCATTTGTCCTATTGGCCGCCATTACTGTGACTACTGAAACATAAAAAGTCAAGTGTTCGTGCAGTATGTACAAGAAATGCTGAAACGCCAAAATTCGTTACTGATAACTGTTTTTTCCAAGCCCGAGGAGAGTCAGGCAAGGATCTCCCTTAATTTCTAAGAAATATTATGTTACAAATTAAAAAAACAAGAGTCAAAGAACGTACAGCAATTAATAAGCTCTTACAACAGACCGAAACCAACTCTTGTCTCCAGGCAATCAAATATCAATAGATCTATCCTTACATTGCGTCTAGTCGTGACCATGGGTCATTCATAACTGGACATGCTTTATCAGGGCCTGTCTTGCCGGTAAATTATGTAGAAGAAAGTAATAAAATAAAAGTAGCGTATAGAAACATAACTTAAAAACTACAGCGACAATCAATGTAGTACTAAATTTCTCGAGAAACAATTTATTCAGAACCTAAATCTCTGGCATTATATTAATGCGACAGATTTGACCCAAATAATTTTAGACCAATATCACTAATTCCCGTGATTTCAAAGTTATATGAAAAACTCATAAAAGATACGATTGTGACACATCTTAACCAACATACCTAAAATTCTTAATGAACGACAATTTGGCTACCAAATGAGGCTAGGAACTGTGGACGCAGTTGATACGCTGATAAAAGAAGTACTTGACAACATAAATAGTAAATTTAAAGTGGCAGGTGCTTTTGACACTTTCGACCACGAGATACTCTTGACCAAACTAGAATTTTATGGAATAAGGGGGACATAGTAAGCATAATAAGATCGTACCTAAACAATAGAAATCAATTCGTTAAAATAAAGAATATCGTCAAAACGCGTCCAGGCCATCCTTAATCCGGAAAATACGCTCACTGGCACTTTTTTGGATGTTATTTGATAAAAATCGTCTTTTGAGCCTCGTCAAAACGCGTCCAAGCCATCCTTAATCCGAAAAATATGCTCATTGGGACTTGTTTGGATGTTATTTGATAAAAATCGTCTTTTGAGCCACGTCAAAACGCGTCCAAGCCATCCTTAATACGCAAATACGAAATACGCTCTCTATCTTAAAAAATCTCAGCGTCATCAGTCACGAGGTCACGAAACGAGCCTCTGAGGTGCACCAAGCTGGACCACACTGGTCCAAGATAACTAGTGACACAAAGAAGACCACGTTAAAAGCGTGGTCAGTTTAGCTTGGGAGTTTCATGTCTTAGTTATAGATTTATTTGCCCATGCCAGTTCGGTATGAGGTAGTACATCATGACAATGAAGGAGCGCCACATCAATCAAACCAGGTCCATCCATCATGTGTGACTGCGGTCACCGAATATCTGGCTTTCAAGAAAATATTGAAGTTTCAAGGTGGATGGTGACAGATTCCTTTGTTACCGAGTTTGTTGTTTTGTATAATATTTTACAAGCCTTTTCATTCGGATTATTTTCAGAATAAATAAGTTTTAAAAACTAAAAAGAAAACCTACTTGATAGATTTTTTTTAAATATATATAAATAATGCCGGACATTTAGTACAGCATCATCTAGCCCCAAGGTAAGCAGAGCTTGTAACATTTCGCGTTAAAAAATATTTTTGTCAGGTTAATAAATTACGGAGTTTTGAATTAACAAACATTATAAAATGTACAATCAAAATGAGAACCTCCTCTTTTTTGGAAATCTGTTAAAAATTGCAGGAATCTTTATTAGATTTGGCACTAATCTATATTTTTCAGTCATTAGAAAAACTTGTCCTATTAAAAATATGTACACCCATAAAACTCGCAACAGGATCCTGTGATTTCCCAGCGCAGAAATTAAGTACAAAGTTCCCAAGATTTACATTTTCCATGTAAAATAATGTGCGGCACTTATGCAAAAATATACTAAGTGCCAGCAACAGCTATTAACAGTGCTTCAAGCTGATTGACTTTAAAAACAGTTGCAAGTTGTGCAGCGCTGCAGCCGCTGATTGGGGGAAATCGCTGCAACTCCCTATTGGTTTGGAATCTAGTTGAAAAGTTTCCCGGAAGTGAACCGAGTTCAAGCTGGGGCCAGTTCTTGTCAACCAACAGTTTGAAATAGAAAGTAGCCACGACACGACACGGCTAGCACCTTTCAGTTTACGCATTACTTTATTATAATATATTATAAAGCATAGACCACCAACACGTATCTCAGTCAGTTAGTCGGATTTTAAGCAATGGACGGAGTATTTCATGAGAAAGGTTTAGAAGTATAATTCAGCCTTGTGAAGCCAGGGTGAGTAGTTGTCAAAGTCAAAAAAAATTTTTTGACGACCTCTGTGGCGCAGTGGACTAAGGTCCGGCTGAGACGCAAAGGTTGCGAGTTCGATTCCCGCCGCGGGACAAATGTAGTTTGTATGATCTGCAATTATTTATCTCGGGTCTGGGTGTTTCTATGTATAATATGTGTGTATTTAAAAAAAAGTGTACAAGTAGTATATCAGTCGCATGGTGCACATAACACAAGCTCTGCTTACTATGGGGCCAGATGATGCTATGTGAATTGTCCGGCATTATCTATATAAAAATAGATAAATAAGTGGGAATAAATAAATATATACATATTAATGCGTGAACTTTGTGCCTTTTTCGAAAATTGCGCGGACGGAGGAGTATGAAATTTCGCACACTTATAGTTTATATAGAGGAGTGCAGAATGCTTTTTTTTTTAATTATTAATTAATTATGGTTTCGAATTTTGCCCAGTGGGCGATCACTAGTTATTATTATAATATTATTCAATACAATCATTATAATCACCTTGAAACGTCTTACATACTAGGTGAATTTAGGTGGTAATTCTTCCTAACCCAAGCCCGAGAAAACTGGCAAGAAACTCGTCCTGGTCTTTAGCGCTTTTTTACATGATCCATCTTATAACTACTTTATTTTCTTTTTATTAATATTGTACTCAAAATATGTAGATACGTAATAGTGAAACTAACTGATGATGATGATGGAGCCAGGGTGTTGTTCAACGGAACTTCTTTGAGCCGATACTTGGTATACATCTCAAGAATGTCAGTGTTATATTACTTTCAAAATTAGTTTTGAAGAACACAACATGGACTTCGTGAGATCTCAGTTCGAGGTATACTTCTTCATGAAAATACATAATTATAATTGAATATTTAATCTAATTTTTAGTTGTATGCTTAAGTAGGTAGGTACCTAACTCTAGCCACCAGATTATATCCATATAATTATATAAAACAATGATATATGCATAGATTTTATGCCTTTGTGTCAGGAGTACCTTTGATTTGTACAAGTGACGGTACTAGTGACACCACTTTGTATCCTTAGTAACATTAAAATAGATACTAGTTTATACCGTGTATTTACTTTTTTTTACCCAAAAAATGTACATGCATTTTTCTAAAAAGAATCCTAACGTAACCTAAATGCCTTCGTAGCATCTGGACATATTCTCAGCTGGACAGGTTAGCAACCGGACAGAGTATCTAGACAGAGGAACTATTCTGGCGCTTCGGCGGCCGCTACCACGGCACGCTCGCTTCGCTCGCTCGCCTTGCGCGTTGTTTACTATACTCTAACATAACCTAACCAACTGGTTTTGATCTGATTTAACTAAGAAGTAAATACACGGTATAAACTATTATCTATTTTAATGGTACTAATGACACATAGTAGTATCATTAGTACCATTGATGGTACAAATCAATGGTACTATAGACACAGTGTCGATTTTATGATTCGACAGAACTATAGACAGACATGTCTATCAGTTACATTTTTACAGCTTACCGGATCCGGATCTTAATGAAATTTAGAAGGAAATAGATTGTATCATAGGGGAAGGATTTATGTTATTTTTTATGTAGGTACTCTGCGTGCGAAGTCACGGGCAGATGGTAGTTTTTTATAAAATAATCTATTTTATTATGGGTAGATGACTACAGTTAAGATATTACTGCTTAATAATAATAATAATAATAATAATACAGACTGGCCTGTAGGCTCAGTTGGTCTACTACCAACTACGAAGCCAATTGGCTACGAAATTGGCTACGAAGGCCAATTTGTCGGCTTAGTTGCTACGAAGGCCTCTGCCTTCTGTGCTATAGGTTGAGGGTTCAATTCCCTCCAGGATAAACATTTGTGTGAAGAACATAGGTGTTGGTTCTGTGTCTGGGAACACTCAACCTAGCATAGAAGACAGAGGTACTACCAACTGAGCTGACTGACTAGTTATACATGTAAACCTTCCACATAAGTCAATCTATTGGTGAAAACCGTATGAAAATCTGTTTGGTATTTGAGTTAATCGCGACGCGACGGGGGGACTTTGTTATGTAATTTACTAGCTGTTACCCGCGACGTTGCCTGCGTTAGTAAACAGGGTCTCTACTTATCCACGCAGGCGACATGATTAGTGTTTATTACCATGACAAAAAAAGATCTTTATATGTGTGAGAAGTAGATAGTGTGTTCCTTTATGTTCCAGGTGATAGCTCTCATTTTCAGAAACTCAGGCTAAGTTTTGCTGCAAAGAGCGATCTAGAAGTCATTACATTCCATGGTCATCTTAATTTTTTCTAGGAACAAAGGATTGAACAATCGAGGGTGTCGCCAGTAGCTACTTAAGCGAATCATCATGCACACTGCTTATTTTATTCAGGCTTTAAATAGGATCACTCATTGAAGACTGTTGTCTTCTGCATTGAGAATTTCGGCAGCTATTTAGACCTGTCCAGCTAGTTAGCCGCTGGGTATCCCGAGTATGTATTGTATACATACATATCGTATACTATACATATTGTATTATATCAATACGCCATTGGATTATTTAAATCCGCGAAAACCTAAAAAAAAAGATTTGTTAAGCTTAGTGGCAATTTTATTATATTAATAAAGGTTTTTTTTCGTTTCATTTATAAGCCATATAGCTAAGATTATAATTGCGAAAGATTCATTAAGATATTTTGAAAACTGAGGTTACAGATTTTGGAGATTATAATTACCTTTTCTGATCCATAGTGCGGCGGTATCGAAAGCACAAGCGAATTAATCCGCGCAGCTTAAACCGCACTATATATATATATCTATAGATCTATCGATAATTTTAAACGATCCTCAGACAGCTCAAAATATTCACATGTATTTATAAATTATCTCTGTAATTAAAAGTACCAACATAACGTACATAAATAGGTATAAATAACCAACATAATCATGGGATTATGTTGGTTATTTATACCCATTTATTTACGTTATGTTGGTACAACTCGATTAAGAAACTGTCAGGCTCTTAATACATCGCAATTTATTGATCAAAAGCAGATGTAATCACCTATATACCTGATTCATTCCAATTAATTTCATCTTCATATAAGGCAGGGCACGAGTACCTACAGCGACTGGGACTGAAGGTCGTTTCTCTCTGTTTTTAATATCTCCAAGATACCAGCTCCCCCTCCCCACACCCCCTCGCAATAAGGTATAGAATCAATTTCCCGAGACCCAGGGGATTACCTACTTTCTGTACTTCCCCTTTTTAAATTAAAATAAAAATGAGACAAAAATTCTTTGCAGGTAAATTTGTGTTATCATTTGGGCTCGCCAAGCGATGTGGCCGAGGACATTTTTACACAGGTTTTGTGCAAAATCATGAAAGCTCCAGTCGTAGTATTAAAGAATGTTACTTCGTAATAGGTCCGTATTTTTTATTGATCAATATAAGATGCCACTCTACGTATACCTACCTTTCTAATACATATAACTAGGTACAGGTACAGGCTCGGTTTAATCATCCAAATCATTGTTTCTATAAGTTTGTTAATCACTTTCAATTCGTAAGCATGAGCTACACGGTTTGAAACCATAGTTTCTACCAAGGTGACCTTGGTAAAAACGTATGTTTGAAACCGTGTAGATAGTGGTTTCAAACCAAATTTCGCATGACCTTTAAACGCCCTTGGTAGACAGGCTTGCCCAGCAAACCACTGTCAGAAGCGGTGGTTTGAAACTTGTTTCAAACCGTCAAGCCGCTTGTTTAAAACTAGTACCACAGGCGCGCCGCTGCACGCATCGAGCGCGGACGTATTGCGCGCACGCACGGTATTATGGAGAAAGAACGTGAGGTTATCACTGAATTCATCGAGTTATTTAGAGACCTACCCTGTCTCTGGGACTTAACGTCTAAGGACTCCACGCAAAAATATGATTTTTTTCATCAAATGCACACAAAAGTGCCATACAAACTCCAAACATTAGAAATTTTGATAAATAAGGAGCCATGGCGTCTTTGTAAATTGTAATATTGCATTACAAGCATTCTGCACACGTCTATTCAGCACGAGCGTTTTATACACACTGAAGTTTGGGGTTTGTTTTAAACCGTGTAGACAGAAAACGTTCTACTAAACTGTGGTTTCAAACCGTGTAGCGCATGCTTTAGTGAAAACGATGCTGAAAAAGAACTGTAGACTAGGCAAGGTGGGTAATTCAAAAACACGGGTTTTACTCACTGTTTCGATTCATCTAGAGAATCTTCATCAGGATGAGTTTGATCCGCGGTAAGTGAACAGTCAGTGAACAGTTTGAACAGTGTCGGTGCCTCCATCGACAAAATAACACGTGAGTAAACAATTTCATGAGTAACTACAACTCATGAAATTTTTGAAAGTGAAATACAAGGAATATTATCACGGTTAGTAAGGTTTTACTAGATGTTGGGTATCAGCCTGATTATTTACTGATATGATATAAATTAAAAAAAGACCCATACAATTTTGAAGTGAAAACTTCTTTAGCGTCGTTGTCATTTGAAAGTCGATGAAACGAAAAAGCGACAGTTAAAAGAGACAGACACATAAATTCATAAGATTTAACGTGGGAAAAAATGAGATAGGAAGCATTATAGGTACGTGTTTACAACCGTGGTGTTTTGTATACGTGTAGGTACGTATTATACGTTTTTTTGAAGGTTTCACTTCTACCACGTGTGAATTGCACACATGTTTTTTTTATTTATCCAATGCTAATTAGATATGTCGAATTAGTTTGGATACTAACAACTAGTCATTCTTAGCCTTTCTGATTTCGAAAACCTTCACTGTGCGAGCTACAAGCGATTTTTTACTATTAAATTACTTACAAAGAAATTAAGTAAGTACCTACATAAAACTTGTTGTTTTTTTTTAATGTGGGATACCACGCCGGCACAATTAGGGGAACACAAGCAAAATGTGGCGCACATTACGGACTTCTTCCAAGACATTTCGGGTCTGAACAGCAGTTTGACGACGGTTTCTCAAGGTTTGCACCTATATAAAGCGGTCATCTATAAGAGGGTAGCAATAAAAAAAACTAAAACCACTTGCAGAATCACGCAAAAAAGTTAAAACAAACCATTTTTTGTTCTTGTTCCCCTAATTGTGCCGGCGCGGCGTGTTGGTTGTTAATATACCCGCCCGCTACAGCATCTCTCCTAAAGTAGGTAAATTTGTCAACGTTTCCATAGCAAAATCAGTTTTTGTCCATAACTTTTTGTCTAGTAAACGCACAATTTTGAAATTTCGTGCACAATTACACGAAACAATGCTCTAACTATCTGCATACTCAAAACCCTGAAATTCTTGAAACTTGAATCTTGAATCTTTTCGGGTTTGTTGACGTTTAGTTACACCTATGAATCTTAGGTGAAAGGTGAAACGTGAACGAACTCTACAAAACATTAACCTTCAAAAGTTCAGGACTCAAAAGCGAATTATACCTACCTATCTACCTACGAATCTAGCTAGACCAAAACACCTAGCCATAAAAGGCTACCCACCTAGATGAACACACTAAGTATGCCATGCGTTTTGATTACAAAGGAAGATGTCTCATTTAGGAAGGTGTACCTACTTAGCTACTAACTATGTAATCTAGGTATGTGCGCTTATTGGAGGGAGATAGATTAGGTAGGTAACATTAAAAACCCTACCCCAGGTGCGTTGGGTTTTCAGTCCTACTTACTACGTTTGTACTTACCCTTGGGTTTTCATATTTCAACGTACTACCTACGTAACATTGAATACCTAACCGAAAAAGCCTTCATGGTAGGTACGTAGGTAGGTAGGAGATACTTGATACCAACCTAGGTAAGTGGTAGGGTATTTAACTCTTTGCGGCTTTAGAATATTCAATTCAATTCAATTTTCATTTATTTTTTTCAGCCTTCATATACTTAGGTAGGTAAAAGATTCTTCTAAAAAATAGCTTATGTCCGTTCCTAAGATACAGATCTAGGTAGGTATATCAAATTTGATTGATGCAAAAAAAATAAAGTTCTGTTGATGCGATCGCTTCACCAAACTTCACAGGATCACCCGCTAGACCAATCTGAAGATTTCCTAAAAATTTAATCGAAATCGGTCCAGCCGTATCGGAGTCTATAGGGAACATACATACACATCGCATTTTATATAGGTACCTATATAGAAGATAGATAAGTATCTATCTCCCTACCTACCTACATTATGAGAACAAAAGAGTACCTACATACTTATTTCGGGTTATTAAAAAAAACAAGCGAAACTTACAGTAATCGCATAAGTTGTGTAACATCTGACATCTGACCTTGGTAATAAGCAATTTAACATTATATCCTGAAAACGTTTATATAGCAGCAAACTTTATACCTATACAACATTGTAGGCTAAGCGCACAGCTGATGCGTTCTCCTTCTCTATCTCGTCACACATACGCATACTGTTGGCTGACAGTCAACCTCTCAAAAATGGGTTGGTACCAACTGACAATTCCATTCCTTTTTACGAAAGCACTCCCATTGTAGTAAAGCAAGAGGGAAGATATTGTACATCAAAAACCCGGGTGGTTCTAAATTCTGGTCTCAATGGAATTACGCAGCCCGTCACTGTGGCCGGTAATGTATGACTTTGTTTACACAATGTATCGTCTAATTCGAACTAACTTGCCTAATAGATGGACTGTTTTAACTTGTGGGTTTGATTGTTTGTTTTGCTATTGTTGTGCTGAGAGCCCAACCCGACCTTACTGATGTTTGCGAGAACTTAGGAAATTAGGATTTTATTTTACTTGCGGCAATTATCAAAGTAGGTATGCAAAAAAGGTACGTACCTTTTTTGCATACCTAGGTAGCTAAATTACACACTATTTTTGTACAAGTACAAAAGGCGAACTCCACGAAAAGTTGGTATTATTTAATAGCCACTCTTGTCTCAACACAACAAAGTGCGATTCAGCTCGCATACAACATTGTATATACCTACATAGTGCCTCTCTTTCTAGCGCGTAACTCTATCTCGTCTGGCGCGGTATTTACCTACGAATTTGCCCGCTGATGCACATGTAGGTACCTAAAGTACGGAGTCCGCGTGGCCTGGTCACATCATTTACCTACCTTACCTATAAATTTCAAGTATTTATTCTTTTATCATTAAAAAAGTAGCATCGGTCGGCGAGTGCAGTAATAATAGGTTATGTTACAATTGACTAAAAAAATATGGTGATTCATATAATTGATGATGATGATGATAGATAAAAAGTTTTCTCTTCTTAGTTGTCACGTTAAACTATCGTCCGTAAACCGACTTTACACACAACCAATTTTAATTTTTTCATTGGCTTCATCTATATAACATTGGGCAATATAAAACGAATGCATTTTAACCCGAGACAAATACTTGCAGATCATAGAAATATTTGTCCCGCAGCGGGATCCAACCCGCAACCTTCTGCGTCTCAGCTGGACATTAACCCAGTGCGCCACAAAGATCTTCAAAGAGTTGGCACCACCAATTATTATCCTGCTTCAAGCTATTTTTGTATTGTATTAGTTCGTAGTGCACGATAAGATCAAACTAAAAAGTGGCTTCACTTATTTGACGGGTTATTTTTAAAAGGTTTGATAATCTATTTATCTCGATGCCTTCACAAATACAATATAATACGCGTGATACCGATTTCGCAGACAGTCGTCAAATACTTGTTTGTCCATATCCTTAACAAGCCATAAGCTTAATTTGTCAATTTCGTGATTCCTCAAATCCTTTATTTGTCATATCCTACTCAAGTCAAAAGCTTAATTTATCATTTTCGCGATTCGTCAATTCAATTATTCGTCAAAACGTATACACGTCAAATACTTAATGCGTCTAGTCATTGTGAGATCGAAAACTGAAGTGCTTCATCTTCGATATAACCTAGGTGATAAACGTGGGGTGCAAGGTCGGGTAACCTCCTCGTGGTGCACCCTGGTAACACCGTGGGATACTTCTTTAGTTCGCTAAAGAAGTATCGCACGGTGGCCAATAACCCGACACGGAGGATCTCTCCACGTGTCCCTCTGATTAGCAGAGGGCACAGTGAGACGAGGCAGGAGGAGAGGACCGCACCTGCGGTCCAGGGAAGGGCTTGTGGCCATGGCTCGCGGAGCTCTGTCTTGGAAGGCGCTCTGCCTTGTAAGACAGAGCTGTGCGGGCCACGTCCGAAAGCAAGGGGACGTACTTGGTGCATTCGCTTGTTGGAGAAGGATACTCGCAGTGTCTTTTTCTGACTCGCGGCCGCTTGGTATCCACATTAGGGTCGGGGAGACCAGTGGGACCGAGTAATCTTGGGAGCCATTTGACGGGCGGGGCTCGTTATTTGGCCCCCTTGAGGGGCGGCGGCACTCTGCGAGGGAGTGTCGTCGCATGCACTCAGGTAGTCCGGCCGCTCGGTATCCGCTGGGTCGTCAGACTTTTGTGGGACCGAGTGGCGGAAGGAATGGGGGCTTCCTCCGCGCGTCTCTTCAATGAGGGTGCAGTGGTTGAAGCGGGGACGGGCTTGGTGTGTATTTACCCTGGATGGAAGTTGGCAGAGAAATCTGCAACCCACCTTCTTCTAACCGGGGGGCGGCACTCTGCGAGTAAGTGTCGTCGATACACCCAGCAGGCTTACGAGATGGGATCTCCTTGGCCGACGTCTCGCCGCACGGTATTCGCAGTTTCTTTAGATTCTTGTGGGACTGAGCGGCGCACTGGGTCCGTGGGTAGTCGGAGTGAGGGCTCCCGGCTATCCCTTCGCGGGCTCGGGGAAGGCGGCAGTAAACATGTGTGACGTGTTCTGCCGTAAGCACCGGGTGGGTGTTCGGGGGTGGCTTGCCACTCCTGGGATGGGCTGCGGCCGCAGCACTTTGCGAGAGGGGCACCGGTGCGTTCCTATGGAGATCCCGGAGCCCCTTGACATGCAACGAGGCTGGTCACCGGGGAGTTTTAGTGAGTCGTCTGTCGTTTTTTAGACAGCCAACCTCACATATTCCATTTGCACCCCTCAGTGCATTGGAAATCTGTTTGCAGATTTCTCCTCGTCAAAAAAAAAAAAAAAAAAAAAGGTGATAAACGTAATGCAACCTATTCGTAAATAATAAGTGTTTCAATTTTAATAAGATCTATTTGAATAATTATTACTTTTTCAATAATGACAATGTCAGTTACTTAAATTATTTAATTTCTCGTTATTTTTTAAAAATAATTTAATTTCAATTTTGCATTGAAATTTGATTTTATATTATTATTTTAATACTGTTTCTCTTTATTTCTATTTGCCTTCTGGCAGTGATTCGGATGAGTTGAGCTATCAATAGAATGTTTTAAACGGTCCTTAGATAGCTCAACTGTTTCACGTGTATTTTATATTATTGTATATTATTTTGTACATATCTATAATTATTTCTGTAAATAAATACTTAATGCTATATAAGTTACATTACCATTACATTATATTACATTTTATTGTTTTTTTCGAAATAATATAGGTAATGATGTTATTTTGTATAATTCTATTTTCATCTTGACTGCCCTAAAGCGTGCTTGACTAATAGCTCATTTGACGAACCTAGTATTAGTATAATTAATAACTTGACGAATCAAGTATTTGACAAATTTAGGTTTGGATCAGTCTTCAGTTTGATAAATCAATAATTTGACGTGTCTTTAATTTGACAAATAAAGATTTGACGAATATAAAATTTGAAAAATCAATGATTTGACAAGTGCCTGCGTAATCGTGATACCTATGTAAGTACATAAAACGTAGCCTATGTCCTTCTCCAAGGTCCCATCTATCTCTATACCAAAATTCATCAAAATCGGTTGAGCAGTTTAGGCGTGAAAACGTGACAGACAGACAGAGTTACTTTCAAATTTATAATATTAGTAAGGATTTATTGTCCCGTCACGTGATTTGATTTATTTTTCAATAACTTTAGAATGTTCGTGACACTAGTTTGCACCATATTGCGCGTGAAAATAACATTTGCTGATCTACGTGTAACCAACTGATTTAAAATGCTTTTCGCGTGTAAATATCAACTTCAATATTTATTGGCGTTTGTTTTGTAAAATATCAGATTATTTATAACCATTTATTTTAGCGATTTAGTAATAATATACAAGTCGAGAATGGCTCCATCTGCTTCTGTCTGTAGAGTTTGTTTATGCAACAACATGAAAATGAATCACATTGAAAACTCCCATCTGCAGGCTATATACGAAAAAATTACAGGATCTACGGTTTGTTGACTGCATTATCCTGTTCAAAGATTTAAGAAGAATGTAAATCCATGGTCTAATGTATTTATCAAAGAAGCTGCTTTATAACAGCTACCTACCTGCTATTTTAGAGGAGTGTATTTGACTGAATATGCCCGAGTTAGCTACTTACTCTATTCTTACTATGTGGATTTCAGTTCAATTTGCCCCAATGCATGTTATCCATTCACAAATTATATAAAATTATTGAAGATTTATTATCTCTCAATTGATGTATATTTCTATGTTCCTATTATATATATATTCCTATTATTTTGGATCAGTATTTACATATTTAATAAAAGAGAACAACAAACCAATCACTGCAGCCAATATAAGTTATTTATTTATTTATTAATGGTAATATCTAACAGGTTAATTTTTTTAACTAAAGCTAAGGCAATGCTAGATCTATGTATGAATGAAACAGAATGAATGAATCATATGAATGATGAATCTTAAAAACTAAAATGGTTACAGCTCAGCACAGCCGAGGGCAGGCCCACTACAATTTGCTGTATGTGCAACTCCCTACTTCATAAGTTCTTGAAGTTCTTCAAGATGTGTCAACAATCAGAAAAAATATGCGAAGGACTATTCCATGGCGGCTCGGAGGTAAGCTATTTTGATAGATAATTAATAAATAATGCCGGACATTCCACACAGTATTATCTGGCCCCAAAGTAAGCAGAGCTTGTGTCATGAGTACCACACAACTCCACCGTCCTTATTTAAAGTGCAATAACTAGGTCCAAGCTACTTTCCAGAAAAATGTGGTAAAAGATTTTATTTTTATTTTGTTTGTCCATGCCCATGCTCCATGCCCATACAAGGTATCAACTTGAAACTTTTACAAGATTATAGATAAAAATGTAAAGGATATTTCGTTGTAGGTACCTAGAATTGGTAAATGTGTTAATAAAGCTATTTAAAATCACAGTATTGTATTTATGTTTAACACTGTTTCATAAATCAACAGAATGTTTACTAGTCATAACCGTAATAATTAGTGTAGTTATTTCCGTTATCGTTAGGAAATCAATAATGTTTCAGTTTTAAGTAGCAATTACTGTATGATATTGTATGTTCTAATCATAAGTGCAATAAGTGTCTGACCTATTGGCTGCGGTTACATTAGTAAGACAAGCTACTAAGATATCAGTTAGTAAGTAAAAACCTGTAAAAAAATTGAGTGTCTTAAAAAATCAGTATAAATAAAAAGATGAAAATGTTTAATACAGCACAAAATAATAATTATTTATTGCAAAACGTTACCAAAGTCTTAATATTAATACTAAATATACTTAACTTAATATTTATGAATATCAATTTTATTTGTTGTAAGATCGGTTAAACTATCTAAATATCTATGTATTTAAACGTTAGTGTAAGGCATACCAAGATCAATATTGTAATCAGTCTGAAAAACTTAACTCTAGGACGTAATGTTTATTTATCGCAAAATTGTTTTATTCTTAATACTAAGAAATTTCGTACTTAAGAACTTAATTTAAGGCATCACGAGATCAACATTTTATAAAATCTAAAAAACTTAAACTTTATAGTACCCAAGCTCAAACCTCAAAACTCCGCTAGTCCTGCTTACTGTATGAGATTGAAATTTAAGTTCACGATAGTCAAGGATGAGCCTGATTTATTAAATATGCTATTTCGTTGAACAAAATTACTGTTTTTTTTTTAATTTTACGCTCACGTTATAATTCTGAGCAGGATAGATATACTATGAGCGAGAAAACTGGCAATATGCTGTCCTAAGAAAAAACGAATCATTGCAGATTTGGTACCCTTAATGCAAGTTTGGCACTCGGGAGGATTCCGGTAAATTTAACCAGAAAGCTCTCCTGGTTATGGGCATTAAGGGTACCAATCCGCAATGATTCGTTCTTTGCGCTCCTTGGTTATACCTCTTACGAAACCTTTATTTGCAAAAGTCGGAAATATTTTTTTTTAAGTTATTTTTACTTGCAGGAAATCCAATTCTTTTCAGTTACAACTGCCCTGTTTCTCTTTGTGCTTTATTGTGAAAGCCCCCCTTTTGACCTTGACCGCCATGTTGTTTTATAAATAAACCCTTGGTACCGTGTTTTTGATTTTATGCTGAGATGAAAGGTCAACATACCTATAAAAATCTGATTCTGTCATAACTTTTACGGTATTCTTTTGAGTTGGTCATTTTCACAGAATCTACGAAGTCATCGAAGTCGCAAACTTTCTTTTTCTTCTTTAGGGATATTTCGACTTGGTGGTGAAAATGATCAGCGGACATTAAAGTATGCCCAGGCTCAAAGTATTTAACTGTGATTGAATCAGCAGCAATCAGCTGGCTATTTATGATATCTACTAGAAAACACATAAACGCCCAGTTTTTGTTTTAAATGTACTTACATTGAACAAAATATATAATAATAATAATAATACCGGACATAAACAGCATCATCTGGCCCCAAAGTAAGCAGATAATAATAATAATAATATCAATAATTATTGCAGAAGTTATGTAACAAAAGACCAAATCCATAATATATTGCGGTTATGCTTATAAAAAAACTGGATCGTCAATAGATACGTAAAAACTGTCTAAGAAGAAAATATAGATTTCGTTTTACTGATCACGAATATGTATATAACTCTGTTATGCTCAAAATCCGAGTTAATGCACTATCAATGCACTTTTGATAAGGACGGCAGAACTGGTATAGTACTATATACTCTATTTTATAAATACATACTTACAATGGCCAAAAGAAGCTTACCGCCACAATAGAAACATTACAGTAGAGGTTTAAAAAAAACAGATAAGCGACAAACAATAGATTTAATTCATGTGGATAAAAATATATTAAGCGCCTTAATGTTTTACTGAACAGGTAAAATAACACACAATTGCAAAATATATGGGAAATGTGGCCCAAATGTATTAAATCAATATTTATATCTTAAAATAACTATTAAAGCATCTTAACCGAAAGATTAGACAATTAAAATTGTAGCAAAAATTTACTTGCAATAATAATTTCTAGCGAAAACCGGTCAACGTTCTAGCATAAAAAAAAATATAGCGAGCAAAAATATAGTAACATTCAATCACAAAATACTTGGGTCAAAGAAAATACCGAAATTTTTAAATAGCCTAAGTGACAAATATATTGTCGTAGAGCCATGAAACCTAGACCAAATGACGCATAAAAAAAGCTGATTCCAACCATATAAAATACCTAATTCAATTTCGCAAAAAAAAATACTTACCTATCCCTTTTTGGCCGTTAACCATCGATACATATTATACATATGTATCACCCAGAAAGAAAAATCAGAAGTAGAAACACCCAGATAAGAGACAAATACTTGCAGATCATACATTTGTCCCGTGGCGGGAATCGAACCGGCAACCTTCTGCATCTCAGCCGGGCCTTAGGCAACAGCATGCTGTTAATAATGCTGTAAATTTTTATATACATTTACATTAAAATTTTTATGATACCTAATTTATAGACAAAAAGCGCATTATTTATGCGCTGAGCTATGACTTTTTTGTCTGGCTACAACATACATAATTATGTAATAATGGTACACCTATGTGAATGTTTTGTTTGAAGTTTTTTTTTCTTATTTGTATTGTTTTTGTTTATACCTACCAACTTAATTTCCTTCTTTTTCTGTTGTTGTTTTATGTACATACTAGCTGCTGCCCGCGGCTTCGCACACATAAATTAGCCTATGTTCGTCTCCAAAGTCCCATCTATCTCTATACCAAAATTCATCAAAATCGGTTCAGCGGTTTAGACGTGAAAACGTAGCAGATAGACAGAGTTACTTTCACATTTATAATATTAGTAAGAATTAACAGCCTAAAATTTAATGCTTCTAGTTCTGAAAATGACAATACTTTCATACAATCTTTCATCCCTAAAAAGGGGGCTTTTCAACCGTTTACAACCCTTTTTCCAATTAAAAAGTAGCCTATGTCCTTTTTCAGGCTTTAGACTATCTGTGTACCACATTTCATTTAAATCGGTTCAGTAGATTTCGCGTGAAAGCGAGACAGACAGACACACAGAGTTACTTTCGCATTATAATATTAGTAAGGATCAGCCTAAAATGTTATGCTTCTAGTTCTGAAAATGACAATACTTTCATACAACCTTCCACCCCCCTTTTCAACCATTTACAACACTTTTTTCCAATTAAAAAGTAGCCTATGTCATTTCACAGGCTTTAGACTATCTGTGTAGCAAATTTCATTTAAATCGGTTCTGTATATTTGGCGTGACAGCGAGACAGACAGACAGACAGAGTTACTTTCGCATTTATAATATTGGTAAGGATATGCGTGATTTTAGCTACAGATAAAAGCATTTATCTATCTAGCTATCTATGATAAACAAGTTTTATTTTTGTCAATGTAATAACTTATGAACTGGTGAGCTAAATTTGATAAACCTTCTCTTTTCAGGTAACACAAGAGATGCTTGTAAAACACAACTTAGGATGGATACACAATCTTTCAGTCTCCGCAGTTAAATATATATCTACACATGAAGATATAAACAATGAACACATTTTTCATTTGGTTTTAAAAGAGGAAGACAATTCAGATATAGAAGAAGATATCTTTCTGGAAGACTCTAAAACATTTGTTGAAGAAATTAAAACTGAAGCACTCTTAATTAATGACTATAAAGATAAATCAAGTAGTATTATGAACAATACACATGACGGTAATTTGCCTAACTGCTCGGAAAGTAATATAAAGCAAGAGAGACACCGAATTAAAACGAAAAAGTTATACACCTGTAAAATTTGCAATAAAAAACTAACCCAAGAATATTATTTAGCAAGACATATGAAGATTCATGCAAGGCAAAAACCATTCAGTTGCAATTTATGTGATGAGGAGTTTACTCAGAAAGATGATTTGAAGCAACACAAGCAAACACACATCGGTTTAAAACCATTCGAATGCAATATATGCACCAAAACATTTACATTAAAACATCTTTTAAAAATACACATGCAAATTCACAGCGGGGAAAAACCATATAGCTGTGATATTTGCAATATGTCATTTACTCAAAGTACTACTTTGAAAAATCATGTAAGAATACATACAGGTGAAAAGCCATTTATATGTCATGTATGTCACGAATCATTCGGTCGAAAACACTCTTTGAAAACCCATATGCGGACTCACACTGGGGAAAAGCCATATACATGCAATATATGCAGTAAGGGGTTTTCCTTAAAAAGTGGTCTTATAACGCACATGCAAAGGCATTCTGGAAAAAAACCGATTGTTTGCAAAGTTTGTAACAAGACATTTGCTGTAAAAGATGGGCTGCGGTCACACATTAGAATACACACTGGAAACAAGCCATTTATCTGCAGCGAATGTGGGAAGTCATTTATAGACAACAGCCAATTGACAGTACACATGAGGGTTCACTCGGGCGAAAAGCCACATACTTGCACGTTATGTGACAAGTCATTTACCCAGACCTCTGCATTGAAAAGTCATATGCGAACACACACGGGCGAAAAGCCATATAACTGCAACATTTGCGGTAGATCGTTTAAGCACAGCAATACTCTGTCCTACCACGTGCAACTTCACACGGGAGAAAAACCATTCATATGCCATGTGTGCAGTAGATCATTCTCTCAAAAATCTCTATTGAAGAAGCACATGATAACCCACTCTAACGAAAAACCCCATGTTTGCGAGATTTGCAAAAAATCCTTTAATAGAAGCACTTGTTTGAAAAATCATATGAAAACACACACCGGAGAGAGGCCGTATACGTGTACAGTTTGCGGTAAATCCTACACTCAAAACTCTACTTTAACACAACACATGAAGGTTCACACTGGAGAGAAACCGCATACCTGCGACATTTGTAATAAGTCATTTACTGAGAAAACTACCCTGAAAACACATTTAAGAACGCACTCTGGACAAAACCTATGAAGAAACAGCTGATGGCGTTTTTGACTTGCACCACACAGGATACTATGGAAAAGTTTCAAGTAGTACAATCATTTATTTGAATGAAAGTTAGATACCTATCTTGGTAAAGAAAGTTAAACATGCGAGAAGAAAAACAAATCCATAGAATTATTTTGACATTATCATAGTAAAAACTTTCTCTTAACAAAAGAGAAAGTTTTTACTATGATAATGTCAAAATAATATAAAATATTTACTTAATTGTACATAAGCTAACTTGAAGGCCCTCATACAGCCATGCTTTAAGTTTTTTGAATATTAAGAGGATACATAAATTATTTACCTACTTATTACACCGTTGATTATTCACAAAATTTCGATATTGAATGAATATTTAACTTTTTAGCGCCCCAGTTCCTTGCCACGCTTAGGTATCATTTGCGATGCTGGAAGAGGGCGAATAAGTTTAAAGTGCAATAATACCCATTAGACCTTGTTTCACCTTATGCAAATAAATATAATTAATCTATAAATATGTAGTATATTCTACTAAACCTAATAGATATATGAGACGACCTCTGTGGCGCAGTGGGGTGCGGGTTCGATTCGATCTGCAAGAATTTGTCTCTAGTCTGGGTGTTTCTATGTATAATATGTATGTATTAAAAAAGTATATAAGTAGTATATCAGTCATGTGGTACACATAACACAAGCTCTGCTTATTTTGGGGCCAGATAATGCTGTGTGAAATGTCCGTGATTATGTATTTTATTAATTATAAAGTAAGTACCTTGGTACTTATTATTTGTTGGGCTAGACACTCCCGTCATTAATTGTACCTTTAAATTACATCTAACCTAAGTCTCACAACTGGTTCAAAATATGCGAGTTGAATGAAACAATAGAAAAACGCGCTGTGGTTTAGGTTTAAAGAAATTTATTCTCAAAAAGACAAGTATTGTCGCTTACATGAGAAAAAGTTTAACATAAAATAAATATAACTTAGTAGTAAGTAGGTCGTGTTACTGTACCTGTGTTACTGTATAGGTAAGTAGGATTATTATTTACCCATCCAATGCATCACGAAAACTTAGAAATAAGTGTCAACAATATGTTGTGAAAGTTTAGTTTTAAATGCATTGAATGAGCTCACATTTTTTATAATTGACGGTATTTGGTTATAAAGCTGTGCGCCTTCAAAAGTAAACATTTTTTTGCCGTAGTTTGTACGCGCCTTCGGTAGAACCAGAAAACTGGCTCGGCGGGTATTTCGTTTGGTTGTTTGTCGCGCTGCTTTAAATGATAGACTAGTATGGAGTGAACTTTTCAATATTTTATGGATAAGTATGCATGTATGAAATGTGTATAATTGCTTTATGTTCATTAATTTTGTTTCTTTATAGATAGTAGTAGTTGGTGTTGAGTAGGGGTAGTGAAAGAGTAATTTAATTATTTTGTTTTGTATTATATGAACTTCAGCTAATTTTGTTTTGGCGGCACTGCCCCAGATTTCGATAAGATACAGTAATTGTGGTTTGATAAGGGAGTTGTAGATTGTGTAGCGTACTCGTCGTGGAATGCACCGAACAATGTTTCGAAGTGACCCAGTAAATGTCGAGAGTTTATTTTTTATATGTTCAATGTGTGCGTTCCAGGTCAAACAGCTATGCATTCGCAGTCCAAGGTATTTTTCAGAGCTTTTTTCTTGAAGTGGTATATTATTGATTTTTAATTTTTCATGGGGTACAATTTTTTTGTTTTTTGCTCTAAAAATGGTATAACAAGTCTTTGCAATATTGACTGTGAGCAGATTATACTGAAACCAAGTGAAGAGAGTATTCAGATCTGATTGCGCTTGTGGAATTATATTATTTATTGATGAACCAAAATAAAATAAGCACGTATCATCAGCGTATAGCGTTATGTGACCATTCAGACCTAATTCGTGGATATTATTAATGTAAATTAAAAAGAGAAGAGGTCCCAATATAGAGCCTTGAGGGACTCCATATGTTACAGGGACTGAGCTACTTTAAATATTATCGATTTTTACCACCTGTGACCTATTTGTTAGGTATGACTTAAGCATATTGATAGCCTTACCTCTAATACCTATTGATTTTAATTTCTCTATTAGTAGTTTGTGACTGACTGTATCAAAGGCTTTTTTTAAGTCGATAAACACGCCTAGTGCAATTTTTTTACCATCAACATTTGACTTTATTTTCGTAACAAGGTCTATTGTTGCTGATAATGTATTGCTTTTGGGCCTGAAACCATATTGCTTTTCATTTGATTTTTGAAGTTGATTGAATTTAAATAATTTTCTAGACGGGTAAAACTGAGATTTGTCTATAATTGCTGTAATATCTTTCTTTTCTACTTAGCTCGTAAACGCTCTTTATGTACATATTATATTATTTTACTTACGTGAAGATATGTAACGGATTATACTGCTCAACATAAACAAGCTGCGTCTTTAACCATATTTATGGGATTCCATTTTACTTTCGTATCCTTGACTTCATACGGAGTTTCCGAGCAGTTTAATCTGAACACCATCACAAATATCTACCACATTTTACGATGTTTATTTATATTCATAACTTTTCATTGTAAAATCTTTGTTTACATTTTAATTAATCAAAATTGAAAGGTGAAGGAAGCTGTCAATATATTTCATAAATTCTCAAATTAGCGAGAGGTCTGCTAATATTACAATGAAAACTTTCATAACACTGTCTGGCTGAAACTTGAAATTCAAAATCGGTGATGGATTTGATATGCGCGATTTGCGCAGGAAAATGAAGGGAGGACTGAAAGATGTCATTCAGATCGGAGTTTTGAGACTGAATGGATAAAAAATATTATCTACTAGTGGAGAGTAAAATGGAGGTCTGAGCTGAGCCAGAGAAACGCTACGGACCCATATGAATTACAGGACCAATGGTGACAAGGACCCGAAGACCTTAGATTGATGAAAAGAGCAAGTCCCCATCTAACCAAATAAAAATACCAGAGACGGAAATAATCTGAATCATGAAACTATGTGTGGACCTCTCCGGTTAGTGTAACTCTAACATCTTTTAAAAAAAGCCAAATGAAAGAAACATATAAACTTTTAAACTAACTGAACTATAAAATATTAAAGTTTTTTTTTTACTGAGTGTATTTATAATAAAATATAATATTTATCTGATTATAATTTTCTTATTTTACTTAAAAAAACAGATAGTTTCTCTCGATTTCTATTTAAATTTCTAAAATAATTGCAGCTTACAATCCTTTTTTTATATAGAAAGGAATTGTAACGCTACAGTTTGGCGCCCAACTAAATTCGACCCTCTTAATACCTCTTCTAAATCCTAAAACTTAACTTTTCTCCTAGTTTTCTTACTTGATCTTTCGACTTTTATTTGGCTATAGTTATCTTAACCTCATCTCTTATCTTATTTTAGCTATACTTAATATTTACCTTAACCGTATCTCTTTATTATCTTTAGTCTTAATAAAATCATTGACATATTTTAAACTCTATCACCACTCAACATTTGATTATACACTTCTACACTACACATCTTAACACATTACGCGAACGATTATTTTTATCGTTGTCTTACGTTTCGTGCGTTCGTTTTGTTGGTCTTGTTGGTTTCGTGTCTCGTTTTGTTTTGTAGTTCTTGTTGTTTTACTTTTAACGTTTCGCCCTTAAGCGAAGTTTATTTATTTAATCTTAATCTTAAGAGTTCATTTTGGCGTACTTTCGCACAATTTGAACCTTTGAAACTTTAAACTTAAACTTTATTCTTATTTTAACACGAACGTGGCTTACTCATAAGCGTGGGCTCGACTTTTATTTTTCTTCTTCTTCTTCTTCTTCTTCGTCTTCTTCTTCTTCTTCTTCGTCTTCTTCTTCTTCTTCTTTTTAACTTGATAATTTTAAACATATAAAATGGCAAGGCCTATTAGATACTCTTACTTGAACAAAAGTGAACTAGAATATGAAGTTATCATCAGAGCAGAAAAACCGGCAGATAACGTCACATCTTTAAAGGAACAAATCTCTCGATTAAGCTATATCTTGCCGGAGAATATATCATCATCTCCATTACCCTTAAATGATGATCTTGTACAAGCTGAGCTAACTCTAGATTATATCGAAAACAAAATCTCAATCCTTGAACATTCAAGTGACAAGAACACTCTTAAAAAACTAGAAACTTTTATAAATCATATGCATTTTCGTCTTGAACGATTAGTTGTCTCCTCAGTTCTAATAACGTCTTGCTCAAAGACGAGATCTCGGTTTTACCGTTTAGAGAAACTTTACGATAAGCTGATCGAAGACGTAGGTGGTGTCGAAATTCACGAACCACAAAGAGAAGAAAACACTATTAATGTCGAAATTCACGAACCTACACAATCTGTTACTAATACACAAGCTTCTCCAGTTCTTCAAGCTCCTCCGACTTCACAGGTTTTTGTAAACTTTGATACCCATTCAAATCAACAAAGCTATCAACATCCACAAAACACCTGAATTCCTCAGAATTATTTGACGCCTCAGACCTCTCTGATTTCTCAGCCTTTAAATACTCAAACTTTCTCAAACGATCAAGCTCAAGTCTTAACTATACCTTCAGGTTTATCGCATACACATGATGCGTCTTTAACTTTATCATTTAACTTGGCTAGAGAACTAAAAAACTTTTCATATAATGGCAAATCATGTCCTAGATCATTTTTGCAAAAGTTAGAAGAATTCAGAATTTCTAGGAACACTTCTGAAGATAAACTTACTAGACATGCCTTTGAGATCTTTTCGGGTGATGCACTACACTGGTTTCGATTCCAATTTAATCGTAATCCTAACTTAACGTGGTCTAACATACATAACCTATTAATAAAAGACTTTGGAATACATGATTATGATTACAAACTATTAGAAACTATAAGGAACCGAACACAAGGCACATCCGAAACGATTATCGTTTACATATCTATTATGTTTGGTATGTTTTCTAGACTCTCAAAAAAACTTTGCGAAAACGAACAGTTAGAAATTTTATTACATAATGTAAGACCCTGCTATTCGGTTTTTATAGCCCTGAAAGATGTCAAAACCATCGATTCTCTACTAGAAACATGCCAGTTATACGAAAGGATATCAGAAAGAGATAAGAATTTTCACGAACCTAAAAGTGAAGATGGTTTATATGCTAATGAATTCGCATATAAGGCTTCAACTTCTAAACCAACATCTAAAATGTATTCTAACGAAATCTCCAATGACTCTAAACCTAAACTATATCAAGAATTATTTTGCTTACGATGCCGCATTAATGGGCATTCTCTAGAAAATTGTACCAAACCCAGGTACTTAGTTTGTTTCAAATGCGGTGAGAAAGGCGTTAAAATCTCAAATTGTCTCAAATTGCTGTTGAACCAATTTCTAGAGATCAATCTCAACTAGAACACTCCAACAAGCTCTTTAACGTTTGTAGGGATAACCCTGACGCTTATCCCAATTATAAAATCGTCGATAATAAACTTTATCGTTATACAAATTTACAGGATAACATAACCAATGATTTCACATGGAAAGAAGTTCCTCCTCCGATCGAAAGACTCGATCTTATTAAAACTAATCATGGCGACTCAAATAATCTTCATTTTGGTATATTTAAGACTTACAAAAAGTTGTCACTTCGTTATTATTGGTCGGGTATGTTTAAAGATGTTGCGAATGTTTGCTCTTCTTGTGAAACTTGTCTATCTTATAAACATTCAAATCATTCTCCTTATGGCCCTATGGGTAAACCTAAAATTTGTTCTAGACCTTTTCAAACTATCTCATTAGATTTAATGGGTCCTTTTCCAATGACCAGACGACGTAATCAATACATTCTCGTGATTAATTGTTGTTTCTCTAAATATTGCTTGATTTTTCCAATTAAACGTGCTACTGCAAACAATATTATAATTCACTTAGAAAACTCTGTATTTCTTTTACATGGAGTCCCTCAAACTATTATCATGGATAATGGTTCTCAATTTCAATCTCATGAGTTTCACCTTTAAAGATTTTAATGTCGGAGATACGGTTTGGCGTAAAAATTACGTGCAAAGCAATGCTGGTGCCTACTTTTCGGCTAAATTGGCTCCTAAATTTCTAAAAGCTACCATCATAGAGAAGCTATCTCCCTTGGTTTTTATCCTTGAAGATCTTAACGGTGCACGAGGAAAATGGCACGTTAAGGACTTTAAAACTTGATGTTTTTCTGAATGTATATATAATATAATTTTGTATATACTTATGTCCTCGTTTAACTTAATCTTAATTTAATATTTTATTTTATAACTCAATGACTTTAATACTATTTGGTAATTTTATATTCCACAATTTTTATTAATTACTAATTATGATTGGATAATCTGAATCATGAAACTATGTGTGGACCTCTCCGGTTAGTGTAACTCTAACATCTTTTAAAAAAAGCCAAATGAAAGAAACATATAAACTTTTAAACTAACTGAACTATAAAATATTAAAGTTTTTTTTTACTGAGTGTATTTATAATAAAATATAATATTTATCTGATTATAATTTTCTTATTTTACTTAAAAAAACAGATAGTTTCTCTCGATTTCTATTTAAATTTCTAAAATAATTGCAGCTTACAATCCTTTTTTTATATAGAAAGGAATTGTAACGCTACAT
The DNA here is from genome assembly GCA_948098915.1 of Lampropteryx suffumata. Taxonomy (NCBI): domain Eukaryota; kingdom Metazoa; phylum Arthropoda; class Insecta; order Lepidoptera; family Geometridae; genus Lampropteryx; species Lampropteryx suffumata. Next base: position 1,487,434 of record OX402561.1, on the reverse strand, counting down.
TGCCAGGGTCTGTTTTAGGCCTGATTTATATATTGGTGTAACTTTGGCAATTTCAAGTGTGTCCGGAAATTCGCCATTAAGTAATAACTTGAACTTGCTCTGAAACAACCCACACGATTGAAGAGCCGTACATGTATTGATAACTTTGCACACAATTTCAAAAAACCATGCATAACTGAGGTAATAGAGTTAGCATACAGTACATTGCTGAGAAAACTTGAATACTATGGCATTAGAGGAAATTGTCTACAATTAATAAAACCCTATTAGAAAACCGAAAACAGATAACTCAAATAACCAAAATATATCGTAAAACTAAAGTAGAAGAAGTCTATGTATCTGAGGAACGTATTATGAAGTACGGCGTTCCTCAAGGGAGTGTACTGGGCCCACTGCTTTTTATTGTTTATATAAACGATCTGACTAAAGCCACCACACAACCTATGTCGTTATTTGCAGACGATAGTACTGTGACTATAACTTGTAATAATATTGACACTTATAAAAATGAAATTAATCTAGCACTGACATCAATAATAGAATGGTTAGATAATAATAATTTAAAAATTAATATAAATAAAACGGAAATAATACATTTCAGACAACGCGACAATGCTGCTTTACCCAATCTTGACATACAACATAAAAATAATATAATTGAGGAAGTTAACACTACTAAATTTTTAGGAATGAATATTGACAAAAAATTAAACTGAAGTCACATGTAGAAAATTTGTGTAAAAAAATAAACAGCCTTGTCTTTGTTTTATATAAACTGTCCCCAGTAGTTAATGAGGAAACTCTACTCATTGCATACCACGGTCTTATCGCCTCAAATATCAGGTACGGTGTGATATTTTGGGGGAACTCCACTGACGTCGACAAAGTTTTTAAATACCAAAAAAGATGTATTAGAGCAATGTTTCATCTCAAAGTAACAGATACTTGCAAACCATTCTTTAATACATACAACATCTTATCTGTTCCTTCACTGTATATTTTTGAAACGGTTATGTTTGTCAGGCACAGTCCGGACCTGTTTTGTCGGCTATCTGAGGTCGTTCCTCGTAACCGACGAGATGAATATAAAGTTTGTGTCCGTAACTCCAAAACAGCATTGATGCGCAAAAGTATCTTCGGTATGGCTCCATTCATCTACAATAAGTTACCTCTATCATTGAGAGCATTACCAACTTAGTTGTTTCAGAAAAGGTTGAGAATAATATTAAATGATAAATGTTATTATACAATTAATGAGTTTATGACTGATAATTCTATTGATAATATGACAAAGTAATGCATTTCTTGATTTGATTCCCTTTGACCAAAAATTGCAATTTATGTGACATGACATTTGTATTAATTTAATTTAATTTAATTTTCTGTATTTTTGTTTTGTTCTATTGCCGTTTTATTTTTTCTTGATTTTATTATTTTTTATTATTAGTATGACATAAGTAGGTATCAATGTTTATCATGCAATATTTCTTTCTTCCTATCCTTATTATTCCCTATTATTTTATTATTTCTGAATAATATATAATTTCTATTATTATTGTAAACTAAAAATAATTGCACGCCCATAAAGGGTAGATTACATTGAATCTATATAAGTTGTAACATCTTTATAAACATGTAATGATGCAATAAATATACTTTAGACTTTGACTTTGACTTGTTGAAACATTTGGCTAGGTTGTGTATTATTAATTTTTTTAGACATTTAATTGCTTTTGGACTAATCCCATCTAGTCCTGAACTGGAATTTGAATCAAAGTTGCTAATAATTTTGTCAATTTCATTAGCACTACATGGGCCAAAAATTTATAGCTCAGATGCATTAGCTACTGCGGTACATGGTAAGGCGTATGTAAAATTGTTGTGATATTTCTTAGGTATTTGTCTTGCTAGTGAGTGTCCTATGGTAGAAAAGTATTCATTGAATACTTCGCAGATGTCGCTAGTATTTGTTATTAGTTTTGAAGGCGCACAGATTTGTTTTATGTTGTTGTTAGCTAGTTTATTTATTAGGTTCCACATGTTTTTAGGTTTATTGGTTGATTTTGTGAATTCGTTATAATAATAAGCATTCTTAGCATTTTGGATGAGTTGTGTAGTCTCTCTTTGTCTTTAATTCAGCTTCTAATAATTCATCATTTGGATTTTGTTTGTGTTCTGCCCATTGAGTTTCTTTGGTTAATGGCAGTAAGTATATCTTGGTTGATCCAGTCTTTCTGCGGTTCATTGAGAATCTTTGTCTTTGTAGTTTTGCTATCGCTGACATACTTTTTGATGTTGTTTTCCAATTGTATAAAGTCATTTAATTCATTCATATTTGCGTCTTTGGCAGCTTTGTATAATTTAGTGTAATCTATTGCCTCATATTTAGCTCGTAGTTTTGATGGTGATTTAAACTTTTTCAGTTCCACATATATTTGTTTATGATCTGACATTGCGGAATTAATGATCGCCATATGGAAGTTAGCGTTCTTCAAGTTGTGGCTAACATGATCAATGATGGACTTTCGTGTTGATGAGTGTCTTGTACAGTATTTTTTTTTTATTTTAATTAGTAGTTTATATCCTGCTTCCTTTATGGTGGCGTTGTATTTTCCCACTTCTTTTTCCTTCTTGAGCAGGTCGATGTTAAAATCCCCAAATACTATTGCTGTTTCTCTGTTGCAATTGAGAGTCAAATGCTTCGAGAAACAAGTTAAGGTTGACGTCTCCAGGATGATACACTAGGCTAATTTCAAGTGCGAGCTTATCCAGTCGTACCCACAGATAGTTGTTTCCATCGAGGTAGTTCGATTCTGAGAGGCTATGTTTTAGGTTGTTGTGAATGAAGGTTGAGACACCTCCTCCTGTTTTGTTCGTTCTATAGTTGAAGTAGTGTGTATAATTGGGAAGTTGAACATCTAAGGCTTGGGCATCATTTTTTATCCAGGTTTCAGTTACTAGGATGACATGCGTGGTTGTAGGTATTGAGCGGATGATGCATTTTAATTCATCAAGTTTTCCCTCTTTTCGAATACTACGAGCGTTAAGATAGAGAAAAGTTAGACGGGATTTACATAGTTGCAGGTTTTGATAACATCTAGTTACTTGGTGTGTAATGCAGTGACTTGATTTGTTGTTAGTACTGTTGATATCCATATAGGTGGCGCCTATTGCTTGGGGTTTTTTGGAGTGGGTTTTATGATGCTGGGTGTTCCGTTGACATATTTTATAGTGAGGTCACTCTCCCCATTGTTTTGGCGATGTAGTAGTTCATCTTTTAAATCTTTAAGATATTTTTGTTGAGCTGGAGTTTGATCCGAGAAAATCTTGACGTGCTTGGGTAATTTTTCTTTATTACGCAGTAGTTGTTTAGCCGGTACAGATGTGTCGTAGCACACTTTTAGTCTGCGATTTTTTCCGGCCTTGTATTTTCCAATACGTAGGATTTTCGTTGGTTTAAGGAGCTTTTCGCTTACTGTGTTCGTATTGCTTATGACTTCAGCTTCGTCTTTTGAAATTCTCTCCTCGGCATTGGTGGATGTTTGCTCTGGAAGACCCACGATTATAATATTTTTCTCTCGCTCATTGCGATTTTGTGCTTCGCGAATTAGTTGTTCGCTTATGTTAGGATTGGCTACAGCCTGATGTAGTGATCCAGTTTGTGGTTCCAGCTACAAAGAATTCAAATCAGATTAAAGTAATTTTATTTTGTTTTCTCCCATGCATACTTTTGTTTCTAACTTGGCTAAGTGGGATTTGATATTTTATTGTTCGATTGCTATGATTTTATTTCATGGATTTGTGACTTAATATCTGCAATACTATCTCGAAAGAGGTTTAAGGTTTGTTCATTTGATGCTTTTATTTCAGTGATTTTTGATTTAACCTCTGAAATATTTTCCTGCATTTTGTCCATCGATTGTGTATAGGTAGGGTTTTATTTAGAGCGACTGGGAGTACAGTTTTGCGCAGCAACAATCAAAATTATTTTTGTAAAAATTTAGCACACGTCTTATTTGTACGAGGCTCGAACGACGACGGTTTCAAAAAATAACCAAACTAACGGAGCATTGGCTGTTTCGGCCAGGATATTGTCATTAACATTATAAATTTCAAAGTATCACTAGTTTGTATGTTACCTTTTACAGCGAAATTAGACACCTATGGAGCGGATACGCGGCAACGCACGTGTATACTTACGTGTTAAAAATTTGCATATGTCTGTCATCCCCAAGGTAAAATCTCCGTACCAAATTTCTCAAGATCCGTACAACAACATTATCGAATTTGTAATATTAGCATGGATTTACTATTCGCTAGCTCAACGCCTCTATACCTAGGTGGTCTAAAGTGGGAGATAAAACAAAATTCCATGGAAAAGAGGTAAGATTGATTTTATTTTTATCCAGAAGGCTACTAACACCATAAAATCACTACGTACTTGGTGGATGCAAATTACAACTTGCAAGATCTATATTTTAAGGTATACTGGCTCCTGTCCGTAACTTTGCACTCATATCTACATAAAAAGTAGCATAAATGCTGTTCCGATCAACATATATTTTCTATACCAAGTTAAATCCAATTTTGCCAAGCTGTGCTCAAACCACAAACCTCCGACCATCTAAACTTTGTATTTATAATATTACATTATTAAGATTGTATACAAGATTAAGTAATGGTCAAGAAATGATATAGTACATACAAAGGTAAGTTATCTAGAAAAAAAAGTAAAAGTTATTTAACCAGAGAAGTACTTAATATATAGTAGTAACGTGTACCATACAAATTTACATAAATTAAGGCAAGTTGAGAAAATAACTTACAAAATGTAAGTAGGTAACTATAGGAAAATTTCTGTACTTCCACTCTGACCAACTAAACCGACCAACTGATTGTGCAGAATGAAACTCGATGAAGGGTTTTGTTCCAATCGAACCAACTGGTTGATCATATATTTTATTTTGGCCAAACTTGTTCCAGTTGGACCAACCAAATGACAAATTGAATTGAATCATCGACAGACGAACTATATTCTTCTGGCGCTTCGGCGCTCACGCACTTCACTCGCATCGCACACATCGCACTTCGGCACGCTCGCCTTGCGCATTGTTTCTATACTCTAGCATAACCTAACCAACTGGTTGCGATCTGAATTTCATGTCACAAGATTTGTGAACAGAACTGTTTAATACCAGTATAAGTTGTGTAGATGGTAACCAAGTTAAATTAATATCGAACCAACCTAAAAGTTCTATTAATCGATACGTTTCAGTTGATCAGTTTAGTTGGTTGGAGTGGAAGTCGCGGAAAATTTAATTCATGATTTATGAGACTTGTAGTACCTACGCTGAACTCGGTTAATCTCTTGATGATCTTATACAGCAAGTCAATCAAATGTTGATGTTGAATAGTATTAGAGAATACTGCTACTTTCCTAGTTTCCAAGTTTGGGGTTATTTATTTGGGGTCTCTTAAAACGATTTTCCTGCAGCTGCAGATACTATCCCAAACAAATTTTCAGCCTTGTACACTTTGATAGATAACAATATAAATAGATTTTACAGTTAAATACTAACTTATATGCTTCTAAAGATTCCTCTTTAAAAGGTTATGAGCTTCCCACCTGTTTTTGCTTTTCTTCTGCATGAGCCCTCTTAATATGTGTTGTCAAACTGCTATTTTGAGTGTATGATTTACCACAAATATTGCAAATATATGGTTTGCCTTCTGTGTGAATTTTCATATGCTGTGTCAAAATACAATTCTGGGTGTATGACTTACCACATACATTACATGTAAATGGCTTTTCTCCAGTGTGCAATCCCATGTGATGGCTCAAACTATTGCTATTATTGAACGATTTACTACAAATGTTGCAAGTATATGGTTTTTCCCCTGTGTGTACTTGCATATGACGTTTTAATTTACCTTTTTCAGTGAATGGCCTATCACAAATATTGCAGGAATACGGTTTTTCCCCAGTGTGAACGCGCATGTGAGTTGTCAAAGAATACCTATGACCAAATGATTTATGACACGTGTTGCATGTGTATGGCTTTTCTCCGGTGTGCTTTTTCATATGACTTGACAATGCACCACTTTGACTAAATGAGTTATCGCATATATTGCATGTATATGGCTTTTCACCTGTGTGAGTTCGCATGTGTAGTTTCAATTGAATATTCTGGTAAAATGATTTATCACATAGATTGCAATTATATGACTTTTCTCCAGTGTGAATTACCATGTGTTGTTTCAAATGGCCATTACTGTTGAATGTTTTCCCACACGAAGAACATATATATGGCTTTTCTCCAGAGTGTGTTATCATATGTTTCATGAGATCGTTTTGTACTATAAATGATTTATTACAAACTTTGCAAATATGTGGTCGTTCCCCGGTATGTATTGCCATGTGTCTTATTAAACCTGCTTTTATAGTAAATATTTTATTACATATACTGCATGTGAAGCCGCTATTTCTAGTGTGTGTCCGCATATGGAGATCCAAGGTATATTTACGACCAAAGGATCTGTCGCATCTGTTGCAGCTATACGGTCTTTCACCGGTATGCCTTTGCCGATGTCTTTTTAGAGTAGTGTCTTGAGTGAAGGATTTCTTGCAAATGTCACAAGTGTGTGGCTTCATTCCTGAATGAATCCTCATGTGCACTCTTAAAGAATTTTTGAGACTGAACATTTTATTACAAACTTTACATGTAGGCTTTTCACCAGTGCTAAGTCTTTTATTTTTTTCTATCTTGATTCTTGTAGTTAAAGTAACTTTTTTCTTTATCGTATTACAGGAGTCGGAGCTACTGTAATTTTTTTCCAACTCTTTTTTAACCATGCCCGTTTCTACATCTTCATCATATGGTTCTTGTTCAATAAATAATTCTCCAGTGGTTTCTTCTTTGACAATTTTACTTTTATAGTTTACATCATCCATTAAAGATATGGACTTCAACACAAACACAGACAAGTTGTGTATCCATCCCAAGTTGTGCTCAGTAAGCTTCGCCGGTGTTAACTGAAAATAAAATTATTATAATAATAAATAAATATTCGAGGACAATGCATGCAACTCTTCCAGCCCCAGACTAAGCATAGCTTGCATTAGGGTGACCAGATAACTTATCAAATATTTTTAAATACATACTTTATAACACCTAGATACAGAACAAACACCTATGTTCATCACACAAATGTTTGTCCTGGGAGGGAATCGAAAATTGAAATTTCTTTATTAACTAATTGAGGTTTGTGCTGCATTAATTTAAGTAACTAAGTAACAGTACAAAAAAGGTATTTATTGTGATTTTTAACTGATAAAAATATCTTCTGTTTTTTTTTCTATTTCTACTTTCTAATTGTGTCACTGATAAATTGGTACAACTCTGGTAAAAGGTTTTTTTTTATAAATAATCCCGTACATTTCACACAGCATCATCTGGCTCCAAAGTAAGCAGAGCTTGTGTTATGGGTACCACATGACCAGTGATCGGAATTAGGCAAGCTAAAATAACTAAAGTTCTAGGAACAGAGGCTTTGGAAGTGTTGAAGGAAGTTGAAGTGGAGACTTCCTTACAACAACAATTGTATTCGGCCCAAATTGGAACAATTGTCGCAGTAAGTAAGTATGTTTAATATTAATGTTAATAATATTGTGAACTAATTCAAGTAATTTTTTTATAACCAACTAAAAGATTTTTATTTTATAACTTACATTTGAGAGTTGTTATTGTTATTAACTCAGGTAAAAAACTGATTCACCTCAATGTTATCTTTTCCCAGGATAGCCGAAGCTTGTTGTCTCTTTCTAGCTTTTGCTATCTTTTGTTTGTCACTGGTTTGCAGTGGTTACTTAACTGGTTACTTAAACAATAACAAAAAGGTTGATGGGTAGGGTTGGGGGCATGTTTCGCATTCAAAGAGTTGCTTCACACACTCTTGTAGCTACCCCAGTTGTGTACACATCTGTGACTTGTGAAGTTTTTTTTAACTGTGTTGTTTTATCATTTATTGAATCTGCTTCATCTTGGCTTGAATTTACAGACTACGATTTACTGCTACTGCAACTATTTCACAGCCTTCACTGACACTTGCTCTGGCAATCAAACTACTTGGTAAGGCTTTGATTTTTACTGGACTTTTAATACATTCCTAAGATTAAATTATTTTTGATTAATCTACCAAATTCAATCAATTTTATTCAAAAACATATGGATAGTAGTATCTCAAACAATTGCTATACATTCTTAGTCCATGCACAAATTTTTTATTACATTTTTTATTTTTTTATTATTTTTAAGTTTACCCAGGGATAAAGCTAGTTACCTTATATTTTGTATCAATATTTACAGATAATACAGTAATTGTGCAATCAAATGGCGGCCAAACCTAGCAAAGGAATTGCACAGTAGTGGATTTAAGATCATTTAAGAATTGTACTACGACCCAGCTAGCAGTATGATGATAGCAGCTAGCAGTACTGTTCTAAATGTGAGAATACTATTCTATGCAAGAAAAGCAATATATTAACAGACTGAAACACCAAGGTACTGCTAGCCGAAATAAAGTATTTTGTCTTGATTTAATAGTTTCTTATATTGTGTAACATAACCTGGTCATGAGTAAATCGACTAGAGTTCCAAAATTTTTTAAAAGTTAAAATTGAGGAAAGTTTTTTTTTTTAATAAATAATCCTGGACATTTCACACAGCATCATCTGGCCCCAATGTAAGCAGAGCTTGTGTTATGGGTACCACATGCATGACTGATATACTAATTATACAAATACATACATGTCATACATAGAAACACCTACACCCGAGACACAGATCATCTGAACATTTGTCCCGAAGAGAACCCGCAACCTTCTACGTCTCACCCAGGCCTTGGCACACTGTGCCACAGAGGTTGTCAGAAGCTCCTTTCCTAGACTCAATGCAGGGGACTTTACATAAAATTCTAATTTAACATACCTCCAGATCATTGTGAAAAAGACCACTGCAGATTTTTTCAGACTTCTGACACATGTTAAAGAATTTTAAGCACCTCCGCAGCTGTGAGTAACAAATGTAGCATATCGTAGTGGGCCTGCCGTCTGCTGTACTGAGCTGAAGTGTTGTAACATATTAGTTAATTATTATTAACTAGTAATCAAAAAACTGTTATTATCTAGGTGTCGGTGGTGGTCCCCAATGGGCGATATTAAATTGTGGGTTAATTGTCACCATAATCTGTAGTCTGTCACAGTAATTTACCCTAACATTTTTAAAATTCAATTCATTTATAATAATATATAAATTATAATTGTTTTGCTTTCTACAGCATAGCATATGACGTAGAATTAATATTGTTCTCACCATGGTTCCTGTAAATCTCTCGTAGGTTTCTTGAAGATATGTGTTTTCAATGTGATGCATTTTCATATTGCTACACAAACATACTCTACACACTGTAGACATTTTCAATGTAATAATTATGAAAGAAAATAAATACTTCGAACATATAAATATTATTTACTTATTCTTCAAAGGAAATTTAATAATTAATAAAATAAAATAAGTAGTACTTATGTAAATCTTTTTCTTTTTCTTCTTTGTTTATGGCATCAATGGCATGTGACATAATAATGCCAATTTTGCCAGTGTCAAGTGTTTATGTTTGTTTATAGTCAATTTGTTTGTCTTACGTAGTCGATGGTCAATTGTCAATTCTAGACGTCACGCAGAATGGCCGTCTAGAATTTTCTTGGGATTCCTCGTCGTTCAAATCACATTGCACCACAATACACATACAATTCAATTGTCCATACCAATCCTGTAGTCACAATTTATTCATTAAAATTCCGCTAAGATTATTGAATAGAACATGCAATAAAACGAGTATAATATATTAAATTAGCAGAGCTATGTTACTTCATTAAATGACAAACGAAGAATCCCCCTTCTTATTTTATGGCGTCTGCGACTTTATTTGTCACAATTCTGCCAGTGTCCGTGTCATGTTAGTGTCATAAAGGAAGTAAAAGAAAAATATAGTCGGTAACCTTCAGGGGAGTGTCGACCAAAACATTTTAGTAACCAAACAGATTTTTCTAAAACACAAAACTAAACGATGTACAGCACAATATAAACATTACATAATACAACTATGATAAATAAACATAAAACGGTAACCACTAAAGAACAAGTAATTATCATATAAAGAACGTCGCAACTTTGGGCAGTCAAAGAATTCGCAAGTCGTAACTTTGGGCAGTGTGGTTCACTTTTCCTTCATCTAGACCACATTCACACATTGAGTGATCCCTGATCCTTAGTTTGGCTAAAAAGGCAGGAGTGCATGCATGTCCTAGTCTAAGACGACAAACACTTGTAGTAGTGACTTTATTTGCATTACGAATTGAAAAAAACCACGGGACACGGGGTATATCCGATTGGATGTCTGCATAATGATAGCCTTTAATGATTTTGGAGGTGTTCCAGGCATTGGTCCAAGACTCTTGGAGGTCTGATATAGGAAGCAAGCAAAGGTCATGCGAATAAGTTTTCATGTGCTCTCGTGTGCATATCTGAGCGGCAATCTTTGCGCAACAATCTGCTGCCTCATTGCCAGGAATCCCAGAATGGCTCGGTATCCAAGAGAGGACGATATTGATGCCAGTATTGTGGCATTCATACAACAGCTCCTTAATTTTAAGAATCGACGGAAAGCACGAAATAAAGCGAAAAGGATTGGAGACAGCTTTTAGAGTTATTCAAATGATGGGATTTAACAAATTTTATAGCTTCTAAAAGAGCTATAGCTTCACCTGTAAACACTAATGTGGAAGAATGGCATTTAAAACTTAAGGTTATGTTGGTAAAAGGAATTCATACTGCAGCACCTACAATACTATCAGACGAAAGTATATATGCATCGGTAAAAATTGAGTGCCATCCATAATATTCTTTTCACATTTTTGAGCTATCCAATCAAAGTACATTACACCTGACATTCTAGACTAATAATGCCTTTAATGATGAATAATGAATTGTAATCAAAGCCGATGTACAGTCAAGTGACTACCCTCCGTACTATTTGACAGTCTATGACGGCAGGGCGTCGTTGCTCTTCCAAACTGGGCTCTGTACGATCGTGATACGGTACAAAATGGTATCTATTATTATAGCCTACGCACACCACAACCGTAAAAAAAACTAATGATAAAATAATAGTGTGGAATGGTCACAATAGTGTTGTATGTATATTTCGTCTTATCGATATATATTTTAGGTAACATTATTAATACATTTTTGTAGTAGGTATAGTTGATATCTAGATTATATATTTTGAAATTAATAATAAAAAAAAAAAAAAACAGTCAACAAAATGATGTGTATGAAATACAATAACAAGGGCCCATAGAAAATAAATACCTTATAGACCAACATATATAAATACATATAAACTTATGAACTACACAAAAAAGTCAGGGCACTGTCTTCGTAAGCGGTGCTTCCGTATACCGTCGGTAGACTACTCCTGCTGACCAGAAGTCGGGTGCGAGAAATACGTCCTTGTACTTGGCAGCTACCCGGAGCACATACGACTTGAAGTTGGTCTCTCTATTTGATTCTAACCGCTTCAAGCCGCAGCGCTGCCCGCTGTACTTGTGCATGGCTTGATCCCTGATCCAGCATCGGCCTCTCTCGTCAACGTACCGGAGAATACTCTCCCCGGTAGTGGTCGGGTCTAACCGAGACACATAAATCGACACGGTAGGCTCCACCGTCTGCAGAGTGAGCCCAGCAGATAGTGGAGCGGTACCTCACCGATTTCGGGACGATTGCGGTCGACGTTTCTTCTCCACGATAGTGAACCCTTCATCGTCAACCTTATGCAAGCCACCGCTAGGCTTCTTCGGCCGTGCCTGACTCATTCGGTGCATCTCGGCGCTGGGCGTTGGGCGTGGCAGCTGAGGATGGCGGGACACCTGCGCGTAACTCTTCTTCTGCTGGCGAACTGGCGGCGCGGGAGCCGGGGGAGCTCGGGGAAAAGAAGGGGGCGCAGAAATCACAGACTGTGGGGCTGACGTTCCCGGGGCCGAGGTCAGCGAAGCCGGACGGTCATTTACCTGCGTATCGGTGTTAAGCGTCGCGTCTTCATAACTGCTGACAGGTGTAGTCCGGCAGGTGTGACAGGTGTAGGTGTGTGCGGCGAAATAGCTGGCACTGCATTTACATTGCGCAATGCCACAGTTTCGAGCAACTTCAACTCGGACACAGTTCGCTTCGAAAGTTGAAGTTGCGCCTGGATGCTGGAGACATCTGCCTTCAGCTGTGTTATCTGTTTAAGGACACACGTAACGTCCACGTGGTCCCAAGTCAGCGGAGGAAGAGAGGTGATGTCTTGATAAACAAACGTCGGGACGTCATCGGGATCGGTCTTCAGGAACACCTTGAAGATATCCTCGATGTCCTTTTTGCCATGCCCTTCCCTTTGCCTGGTTATCAGGCGGATGGTGGTCGCCGCTGTATTGTGTAGTACCTTTTTAGTGTCTGCGATCTGGGCTTCAGTGTAGCTGGAAGTAAGGATTTGGCTCATACTGACCTGGTCCATAACATCCAGCTTGCATTGTATAAATGCAAGAACAGTGTTAATCACAATAGTGTCTGATCTTTTTGGACTAGGCATTTTACGTCGCGTTGACTCACGCGAATAATCTAGGTCAACATTGAGATAGCCACTACGAAGCGACCGTTCAAGCTGATGGAAACGATGTGACTGATGAATAATATTAATATTATAATATTATATACATAGTTAAGTTAGTAGTTAGTAGGTAGATAGGTCTCCTGTACAGGAATAACATTATGGAATACATTTCATCAACGTACCACGCGTGCAAAGCCGTGGGCAGATGCTAATGATGTAATGATTGAATGAATCTCTTTTTGGAAAAAACAACTAATGAGCTTTTGGAAGCAGAAGGGGACATACCGTGTTCAAGAAGCCAGTTTTCAAGGTATGATAGTGCAGAATTAAAACGTTGTTTGCCTCCTCTGAAGACACAAACGGAAAATAGAGGGCTAAAACGTCAGCATATTTCGAAACCTCGCAGAAAGAATTCACAGATAGATCATAGATAGATCAAGGATCCAGAGCTTGTGTCATGGGTACCACATGACTGATATTACTACTACCTATATTATACTTTCTTTTTGTAAATACATACCTACATATTATACAGTCATAATATTTGTCCCGTGGCGTGCATCGAACCCGTTACCTTCTGCGTCTCAGTCGGGCCTTAGGCCACAGCGCCACAGAGGTTGTTAATGCTGTCAATAATGATAACAGATAACAGTATCTGTAAATGTATACCTCTGTATAAGTACATACAATAAGTACAATACCTCTGGTACCTATTGTATAGTGTTACTTATGAGCTGAGCTATGGCCTTTTTGTCTGGCTGCAACAGACACATGGATATAATGGAACTCCTATGTGAATGTTTTATTTAAGTTTTTTTGTATTGTTTTAGTTTGTATTTACTTAGAATCTTTGAACGTGATTTTCACCCCCTTCAAAACGTCAGATTGGTTAGAAACTTTGCACACTTATCAAGGACCGATGACAGTGCAATAATTTAAATCCTTGTCAGGACTTTCAGGGTTAGCAATATTCTAAATCCGATTGTTAAAACTAAAAAACACCCCTTCAAAACTTCGGATTGTTTTGAAACTTTACACGCTTATCAAGAACCGATGAAGATGCAATACCGATAACACGCTTTTCATGACATGAATATCTTTTTTCTTCAATCACACTATTCCTACTTTAAATTTATTGAAAAGGATTTTCTACCTATTAGTTTGTTTTTCTATTAAGCTTGGGATGAATCTGCTCCAACTCGACTCGGCATCCGTAACAAAATTGTCAAGGATCATACAAAAAAGTGTTAAGACCAGACAAGTTTCTTGCCGGATTCTTCTTGAACTGGGGTTAGGAGGAACCGGCACCTAGATTCACTAGCATGTAAGAAGACGATTCAAAGTGGTCCTTGTGATTGTAATGAATAAAGTTATTTTGAATTTTGAATTTATTAAAGCATGTTTTTTTAGTTTTTTTACTATTATTTATTCTATTGTTGTTTTATGTGATTTTAGCTATAAATAAATGCCTTTATCTATCTAGCTAGCAAGTACCTACCTAGATATTAATATAATTTTCATTCAAAACGGGATATTTACCATGATATAAGAATAGAAAGATAAAAGAATAGACAATAAAGAATGGTGTTATGCCGTGTTTTTAGATCTATCAAAGGCATTTGATACTGGTTCTATCGACAAAATAATTATCAAAATGGAAAAATCGGTATAAGGGGAAATAACCTGTCCATTTTCAAAGACTACCTAACAAACCGTACACAGCGTGTGAAAATCGGAAACATAATTAGCGATGAGGAACCTATAGATATAGGTGTTCTTCGGGTTTACACCGTTCACAGCAATTATGCATTTTTGTCTTACAAGCAAATATGCACAATTGTCTGAGCAAACCAGTGCGCTACCATCTGCCGGGCCGGCACCGCGTTACTCATAACCATCTGCGAAGGTCTTGGAAGACCTGCGGTGAAAACTACCAAAACCACATACTCTTGCTGCATTCGTCTACCTGGTGCGTCGGACACGCCTGAACCAATGCCTGGAGAAACAGTCATAGTGCTTCATCAACAACCAATACAAACTGAAGACGATTCTTGCAATCAGTGGACCATTCAAAGATAAAACCATGGTGGCAGAGCTCCCATGGAACCCTCGTAAAAATCCATGATTGGTGACGAGGCCCCATGGGGCACCGACAGGGGTTGCGCCATCGGGCGTTAAAAACCATCTGAGCGGAGCAAGTGTCGAGTTATAAACACCAAGATGGTCACCATTACCAAATTATAATGATTGTTTACAACATAAAATCAATCGAAATATACGACACACTCACAAGAATCGAGTTCGTCAATCTCAGCCACGTTGCACGAGTGGACGCCGCGCAAAACTGCTGACCAAGTCCGGACACACTGAGCGACGACTACTTACCTACCTACCAACCAAGTTTATTTTTATATTTTTTATATACGTCATGATGACGCAAGATCGACAAGATCTAACCATAAGAAAAACCACGGACCCCACTCATACTTCACACCAGTTCTTCAGCAAGACACCGAAGTCACTGGGTGAGGGACGGACCATATCCAAGCTTCCGTACCAGTCTAAAGTATGCCATGAAGGTACTGATGACTCCGAGGACTTGGATTTAGTGTAGGAGACCATCCTGAGCCAGACCGTGCATTCCTGCGCCGCGGGGAGGACCGCCTCTACAACGCGACCAGTTTGTAGTGAAGTGCGCGGAAGCAAGCTCGGCTGACCGTCAGCCAAGTGCTAGAACCAGGTGCTATGTGTTGTGCGGTCAAACGGGAATAACCATTAGTTTTAAGTTTATACCAAACTATAATGACCATGTTTATTATTCAAGTATCTTAGTTTAGTATTTGAATAATCATTTATATGTATATCAGTGTAGGTAGGAAGCCTTATCAAATTGTGTGTATCAAACATGTACCATCAGCTTATCTCATGCGTCCTCATCTCAGCTCGGGAGCATCTTCGGGTTTACACCGAACACAGCAATTATGCATTTTTGCCTTACAAGCAAATATGCACAATTGTCTGAGCAAACCAGTGCGCTACCATCTGCCGGGCCGGCACCGCGTTACTCATACCCAGCTCACCATATATACCATTTTATACCATTTATATTATAACCAATTTTTATTAGTCTTTTAAACCAGTTTAAAATATTTTTCTAACCATTTCGTGTACCAGTGTGAAGTCCAATAATACACTACTACTACAGTGAACTTTGAACTTCTCATTTCGTTCCCGTACCAATACAAACACCAATATATAAGAGGACTCCCACCATAAAACCACCGTTCCTCAAGGGAGCGTTTTAGGCCCTACACTCTTTAAGATTTTCTTTAACGATCTATGTGCTCTCTCAATTCCACACTGTGAGATCTTTACTTATGCAGATGATACCGCTCTGTTAATTTATGGGAAAACTTGGATTAAAGCCAAAACTAACACTGAAACTGCGGTAACGAACTGGCTTTCCTCGAATCTCTTAACCCTCAACATTAAAAAAACTAAATTTATCCGTTTTTGCATTTCTCCGAATAAGAAACCCCCCTCTGACACCTCTATCATTCGAGTTCACCTAAGTTCATGTTGCTGCTCTGGAAATTGTGAATGCCCAACCTTAGACATGGTTTCACGCATTAAATACTTGGTTGTTCACATTGACGAAAGTTTGAACTGGTACAACCATGTTGAAGTCACTGCAAAACGAAGTCGAAAGCTAATTTATATTTTTAAATGCCTACGACAATCTGCTGATCTTAACACCCTTAAGCTAGTCTATTATACATTATGTCAATCGATCGATACGTTTTTATAATAATAAGTTTTATTCTCTCTTTATTATTTTTTTGTTTATTTCTCTTGTTATCTTTTCTTTATATAGGCTATGTATAAAATAACATAAGTCTTCTTTGATTGTACTACTCGTACTGACGAAATCTCGTCCAAACAGCACCTTATCATAAATGTAAAGAGCTTGACACCGAAAACACAAGTGTTTCACTTAGTTTAAGTGCCAAAGGACCATAATAATTAAAACCATATTGTGCACAAATTATAATGTATTATGTTGTGTTCCTTGGCCTCTAAAAGACAAGTTACAAACTTAGTTTAGAGGCACATAGAATGTAATGTTTTATTTTCTTTTTTGACTGTATAATATGAATGTTATATCTATAAGCCCCGGATACACTGGGGAAAATTTTGTCCCGCAACACGACGCGCAACACTCAATATACGTGACGCTGCAACGTTGCATAGTGTCCGGCAACATGCCCCGCAACATTCTACGTGACGCGGGGCATGTTGCTTACTCCCGCTTCGAGAGCGAGCGCACGTGTCCCGCGTCAGTGCGCGCCATTTGTCACCGAGTGTAGTCGCGTACGCAACGTGCCTCTTAACTCTTCAAACACCTTACTCAAAATGACATAAAAAAAAATTGCAGCACTTTTGGCAGCACTAGCACTAGAGTCTAGACTAGACTAGGTGGCGGCAAAAATACTGCATTGTACAAAATATGTAATAACTCTACAACCAAAGCATATTTTATCATTCTGTAAAAAACAATGTACTAATAGATATATTACCTATCTATCAGGCATAGATAAAAATACCGTGTTTAGTCAAATACTATATTTTATAATAAATAGTTTAGTAATCAATCACTTCGAAATCAGTAGCATGGCAACGAACTTCTTCCCGCCTTATCTAGAAGTTATTACTATGTATTTCTTACAATTGATTATCCAAAAATACTAATAATGAGCAGAATAAACAGTTTTTGTAATAATAAACACCCCTTACCATGGATAAATCCAGTAAAACAAAACACAATCAAAGTTCATAGAACTCACATAGTCCAGCGCGAAACGCGAATGATACTGAAATGATGAAATACTGAAAGAGCACAGATGTTACAATGTTTTTTGTTCAGAATGTAGATAATATATCAAAAAACTAAACTCAGTAAACTTCTCCTTACAAAAGTAGACTGTAAACATGTAAATTTATTTTTATAAAAAATGGGGGCGAGCGCGGCAGCCCGTTACCGCTCGGGAGTTTACGCGCCATATCTAAAAGTTATTACTATGTATTGACTATGTATTTTATTATTCAAAAATACTTGTAATGAGCAGAATAAAGAGTTTTTGTAATAATAAACACCCCTTACTATCGATAAATCCAGTAAAACTCATTATTTCTCACACACACGGTTCACTAAACTGCCGCGGAGCAACACGAAATTCAACTGTCAATGAAATATTAGACGATGACAGATTACGCAATATTTATTGTTCAGAATGTAGATAATATATCAAAGAACGTAACTCAGTAAACTTCTCCATACAAAAGTAGTCTGTAAACGTTTAAAATAAGGTCTTTATTCAAATTGGGGAGCGCGGTCGGATACGACCGCTTGGGGTTTTACGGAATGTCTGTAGTGTGGGGAAATGATACCGTGCTTTCACTTCTGGAGCTTTACGAAAGTCGTGGATTATTGTGGGATACTTCACACCGTGATTATCGATATAAAATAAAGAAAAATAACGCGTGGGAGGATATTGCCAAGGCGCTTAAATTGCCTAGAAAAGAAACAGAAACCAAAGTTCATACCCTGCGTTCGCATTTTGTCCTAGAAAGGAAGAAAGTGAAATCTGATATGAGGACTAATTGCGTTCCGTACTATTGTATCCTGTTTGGCTATGGAAGGTCCGATCATTTGCAATAAAGTGTCAAAATCAGATGATGACATTTGAGCAAAATTCACAAACGATCCGTCAGAAATTCGGAGATCACTTAGAATATTAACTCTTCTTTCTCTTTGTAGTATGAAATTCCGCATTCACCACCTTCTCTTTCTCAAACGTTTCAACAAACTCGATATAATTACTATGTACGCAGCACTATAGCCTCGGGCGACATTTCTATAAACACTGACTAGTGTGGCCTACACAATGTTCCGCAACATTTACCTCGGTACGTTCTACGTAGTTGTTGAGGAACATGTTCCGCAACATTTTGCTCCATTTGCCCCCTAGTGTATCCGGGGCTTTTATGCTATTCATTTAATTATTATTATGTAGTAATCTAAGTTTAACTGTAGTTGGCGCAAATAAACGTTAAACGTTATAACGGCATGATCACGAGATCATGACGCATGTCAATGCAACTGTGCCGAAATATCGGAAAGCAGAAAAACTCATAGGTAGGTATATCATGGTAAATATCCCGTTTTGAGTAACAATTATGTTCAAAACCATGATAGATTTAAAAGTTGTATTAAGTAGGTACTAGCTGGTGTCCGCGACTTCGTCTGCGCAGGATTAGTATTTAGAATAGCTTATATTAGCGTGGCGTAGAAAAGAACTAACATTATGACATTAAAATTATCACATAAATAATTTTTGGGTCGCATTTGAAAAATATAACAGCCTGACAATATTGAGATGTTACAGTCGCTCTATAATAACGAAACAATATTGTCAACATAAGAAATACGCTAATTAAGCACTGCAGAGCCCTAATCATAGGCCTATATAGGTAGCTACTGCAGTATGCTCCTATAACCGCCCGCCCCGCTCCCGCCCCGTTCGCCCGCCACCGTGCCGCTGGACCGCACCGTAGTATCGCGCACTCGGTTTGTCATCGTCGTAACTATTAAAATATTTGTCCAAATGATGAAGCGTGAAAGACATATTTTATCTACTTTAAATACCAGAAGCGATCTATCTATCTATTTTACATCTATTTATTCTATTTTATTCTATTGTATCTATTTTCATTTAGGAATCAATTTATTACTATCAAATTTTTATTGTGGTTTTCATTTAGTTTTCAATTATTTTCATTTAGGAATCAATTTATTACTACCAAATTTTTATTGTAGTTTTCATTTATTTTCATTTAGGAATCAATTTATTACTACCATATTTTTATTGTAGTTATGGTTCACTATTTTGGCTATAATGGCTTACACATTCTTATGTGTAAGCCATTATAGCCAAAATGTGATAGATGTAGATATATACTGCGGTGGGCTTTTTTGTAGGACTATTTAAGATAAACATTTCCTTCCTACATTACATATGTGTAACTCTAGCGGTTTTGGCAGCGCACGCCAGAATAGCTCGCAGATAGTAGATTTTTTCCTACTTACTTGACACTTATCGTCATATTTTAGGCTGGTTTTAGTCTTACGCCGACGGCACGCGCACCGTCAGCGCTGATGGCCGAGATATATGAACTTCTAGGAAGCGTTTTCGATTGACACGTAGCTATCAGCGCGCACGGTGGTCAGCGCTGATAGCTACGCGGCCGTACGCGCCGCGCGTCGGCCCCGCGTAGCTGTCGGCGCTGACGATCGCGCGAGCGCCTCTGCTTTTAGTGAGCGTTCTAGTGTCGAGCGGAGTGGACGTCGTCAGCGCGTACAGTCATGGCGAATCGCGAAGTGGATACAGGTCGAGTTATCGATGAGGTACGCCAGAGGAAGATATTGTGGGATGCATCCGACCCACTCTACAAAAATAAAGATGCTAGAAACAAAGCCTGGGAGGATATTGTCGACACATTGTTCGAAAATATTTCAGGAGAAGAAAAACAACAACTTGGTTTGTTTACTTTCTTATTTTATTATCTGAATACCTACACAATAGTACAAATCCTTTTCAAGTTAAAATATACACGAATCTTGCCAGGGCACGCTTCCAATAGGGCTCACAAAATACTCAGAAAAATGTTCTCGCAAAGCGTGTCCAGACCTGTTTGTAGGTACAGTTGGCAAGTCTACCATACCCTCAATTGTAAGTGTGTCTTCAATACGATAACCATCGCGAATTCTTATAAAGTTATGCAATACGCAGCATGCTTTAACTATATTCTTTGTAATATCAAAACTCACATTAATAGGTGTATGAAACACTCTGAATTTATATGACATTATACCAAATGTAGATTCTATGTATCGTCTACTGCGGCTCAGTCTATAATTAAATATTTTTTTCTTGTGGGTCATATTAGATCGTGCATATGGCTTCAGAATTTTATTTGATATTCCAAAAGCACCATCACCCACAATTACATGTTCAACTGGAGTATTTGTTCCAGGCAGTGGCTTCGGTCCTGGAATATTTAAAGTATTTTGTTCAAGGCTCCTGTATAGTGTACTGTTTTGGAATATAGTCGAGTCCGAGTTTTTTCCATATGTTCCAATATTTACATATGTAAAACAATAATCTGCATCGCACATAGCTAGCAGAACTATGGAGTAAAAATTTTTATAGTTGTAGAGTATTGATCCACCACCGGTTGGATTTACGATTCGGATGTGCTTGCCATCAATAGCTCCGATGCAATTTGGAAAGTTGGTCTTTTGTAGAAAACCGTTAGCAATATTTTGCCACATATCAGGTGTATTTGATGGTATGCATTCATCGAGTAGTGTTTCCCATGTTACTTTACACACTTCGTCCACGATCTTACTGATTGTTGCGATTCCCATCCTAAATGAATACTGCAAATCTGTATATGTTCGACCCGTAGCAAGAAATCTGAAAATAAAAAGTTTTTATTATTTCAGGAAAACTGGTTCAACAAAGGTGGAAAACAGCCCGGGATGCGTTTTTTAGAACAAAGAACGCAATTAAGAAAAGGCCTTCTGGATGTGCTGCACCAAAATACAAAAAGTACATCTATTATGACGAATTAAGCTTTCTAGCTCCAACAGTTGAGAATGAAGTTGATGAATCACTGAATGACTCTTCCCTTCCCTCACCCTCAGTAAATATAGACGATACTTGGGATAGTACGGTATCTTCAGAAAATACTCAAGATTCTGATATATTAACGCAGCAAGTTTTTTCAAACACTCAACATGGTGAGCAGCATGACCGTGGCGTTGATTCAGCATCATCACAAAAACCTTGGCTGGAAAAGAGAAAAACAAGGGCCCGGAAAACAAACCCAGAAAGTTCTCCATTTGAAAAAGAATTATTAACTTTATTAAGTAACCAAACCCCAGATCTTGCCGCTGACGACCTGGCGTTTTTCGCTTCTTTAGGTCCAATTTTAAAAAGTTTTGATGTAGGACAAAAACTGGAGTTTAGATCGAGAGTGCTGCGCGAAGCCACGGCTATTCGAAATTGCAACAGATCAAATAGCTCAAATAGCTCTTACTCCAATGACGCAAGGTCTACTACACTCGACACGTATGCATCATCATACAATTATCAGACTCCAGCTTATCCAGGGTACGAAACCAATGATACGAATGCAGGTTACTCTGGTTATCAAACAGCGAGACGTAGTGATGATTAATTACATTATGTTTAATTACTAATGTTATTTTCTTACCTATACTTTTCTATGATTAAACATATTAATAAAACGAGTAAATGTTTTTTTTCTTACCTTAAAGTCACCATTAGCCGTTCAATCGGTGGTATAGGCACACGTCGTAAGCTGCAATGGACCAGTTTATCCTGTATCTTTGCCAGTAATTCGTCAAAAGTTCTAGTTGACATTCGAAAGTAATTAAAGAATTTACTTTCGTCAGCCCTCAAAGCGCCATATAACAAGACAAAGTCTCCTGCAACGGCTCTCTGCTCAATTAAGGGATGCACATGGAGTCTTCGTCGTCGCCGGTTTTTATTTATTTGGGATAGATAGTACAAAGCAGCAATAATTAATACACTCCGCATTTTGGTAGTCGTCTGTACGGTAAGGCGGTCAGTACGATACTAAAACGAGCCACGCTGAGCCTCAGCGCTGAGAAACTACGCGCTGAGCTATCAGCGCTGACTGTCAGCGTGACACTAAAATCAGCCTTAGACAATTCACAACATATCTTTATAAATTGTAGCCTATGTGTTATTCTGATGTTTAAGCTATATTATTGTAAAGTTTCATTAAAATCCATTCAGTAGTTTTTACGTGAAAGAGTAACAAACATCCATCCATCCATCCATACATACCTACAAACTTTCGCTTTTATAATATTAGTAGGATTATTATGACACGGTAATAATGAACTGGTGGGCTAAATTTGATAAACCTGCTCTTTTCAGGTTACACAAGAGATGCTTATAACAACACAACTTAGGATGGATACACAACTTTTCAATCTCCGCAGTTAAATATATATCTACCTACACACGAAAATATAAACAATGAACATATTTTTCATGTAGTTTTAAAAGATGGATGACAAATTCAGATACCTATTGAAGAAGATATCTTTCTGGAAGACTCTAAAACATTTGTTAAAGAAATTAAAGCTGAAGCACTCTTAATTAATGACTATAAAGATAAATCAAGTAGTACCTATTTTGAACAATACACATGACGGTAATTTGACTAACTGCTCTGAAAGTAATATAAAGCAAGAGAGACACCGGATTAAAACGAAAAACTTATACAGCTGTAAAATTTGCAATAAAAAACTAATCCAAGAATAATATTTAGCAAGACATAATGAAGATTCATGCAAAGACAAAACCATTCAGTTGCAACCCCATGTTTGGGAGAGTTGCAAAATATTATATCAACATTGTTGTTTCAAGTTGCGTCACTCACGCGCACGCGGATTTTTCGCGGTGTTTTTAGCACTTTCGCGCGGTGTTTCGAGCGGTTGACTGTTTAAGTCTGTAAAAAATATGTATGTAAAGGTGTTTTTTTATAGTAATATTTTGTAAATAATATATAGGTTTAAAATAAAAAAAAATAAAGAAATATTTTATGTCTAGTTTTTAAATTATATCTTGATGTAGTACGAGAGTACTACTAATTTTAATTGTTTTCAAACTTTACATGAACATCATTTAAATTTTATTTGGGGAACTTAAGAATATTTATACTCTAATATATACTCTAATTAGTAAGAATCCAAATAGGTATAGTTGTTAATAAGTATTCCTACAAAATAATTGAGAAATCTGGGAAATTACCCACATTTCTCAATTATTTTGCAATTACCCGCCATGATGGTTACCACATGCGCGGGGGGGAGAGCGGTCGGGTCGACGCTTAAGAGGTTAACACAACACATGAAGGTTCACACTGGCGAGAAACCGCATACCTGCGACATTTGTAATAAGTCATTTACTGAGAAAACTACCCTGAAAACACATTTAAAAACGCAATCTGGACAAAAGAAAAAACAGGTGATGGCGTTTTCGACTTCCACAACACAGGATACTATGGAAAAGTTTCAAGTGATACCTACGATCATTTATTTCAATGAAAGTTAGATCTTGGTAAAAAAAATCCATAGAATTGTTAACAGAAAGTAAAATATAAAATATTTACTTAATAGTACATAGACTTAAGGCCCTCATACAGCCATGTTTAATTTTTATACGCTTTATATTAGCTTCACTTGTATGTATGTTTGTATGTTTGTAACAGACTCCTTAGGACGCGATTTTGACCCACTTTAAACGGCCATATTTCGTTCAAATTTTGCACACCTGTCAAAGACCGATGACAATGCAATAATTAATTAATAAAATTAATTAATAATAAAAAAAAATATATCCGATTATCCTAAAACTAAAAAGTAGAAAATAAATAATAGTTTAAAAAAACTAAAAAACACGCTTTATATAGAAAACCAAACTAAAAAATAGAAAATAAATTTGTTGTAGAAAATAAAATGTTTTATTTAAAAAAAAGCGTGGGGTGCTTTTTAAGATATTATCGAAATGATAATCCTTCTTCTCAGATCTGTCAATGATATATTTATAACTATTGACACAATGCACCCCACGCTCTTTTTTTAAATAAAACATTTTTTTCTTACTTACATTTATTAAAATTTATTTTCTATTATTTAGTTTGGTTTTCTGTATAAAGCGTGTTTTTTAGTTTTTATAAACTATTATTTATTTAATATTAAGAGGATACGGGTCCATGAAATTGTTTGGTACAGTAGATACCTAAGCAATAAAAGTAACTAAGAACTTACCGAAATTAAAAATCGAATTTCGTTAAGATATAGCAAATATTTGTTTCTTTATGAAATAAAAGACAATAGATAGATAAATCGGGACTTTTTCTTTATTTATAAAAAAATATTAAAGAACTTACGTCATTAAAAGTTTAATTCAATAATATCAATCTAATACAAATAGACTTAAACATTAACAATCACAGTTTCAGCACAATCACAAAAAATCACCTAAAGTATTAAAAGTCTAGGTAAATAATATCAATCTTAAACTAAATAGACATAAATATTAAAAATCACTGTTTTAGAACAACAATCAATAGTCCAAAATAAATAACATATACCTACTTATAACGCAACAATGCGCCTTGATAGCATTTTCTAGTAGGTATGTTTGATGTTTTATGTTGATGATAAACTTACTGATTGTCTGTGGTTTCCAACCTTGCAAATTTTATTTTATGCAGTTTATTTGGAAAAGCCCGAATAGAACAGGCATTATATTCGTTTCTCTCTCGGTGCTTCCAACATCACCGTGCATTGAGTATAGTTGGTAGAATGGTGACGAACAACTGTGAAATGTGCCGTCTCTTGAATAAATTTTCTACCGGCTTTTGATGAGAAAATTATTATACTTTCGTCCTCATTGTAGTCAAACAACATGAAGACTCTGAATTCTGCAGGAATTTCAACGTCTTCTCTATGCATGAAACATGTTTTCGTAACGTTGAGACTCTTGTTTCTCGTTCTGCATAATGAACTTTTCATACTATTAAAAGTGGGAGTGCTATCCACCAGCATCTACATGTTGTTTTACTCCTCTTTATAGACCTTGGTAATAGGTATGTATATGACTGCCACTAACATTCCTGTCACAAGATTTGTTGATCAGATGCAGCGTGTGGGTTTTAAGACTAATACTCACTAACTAATTATATACTCTCTTGTATTGTTTATACTGACTGTACATTAGTTAAATCTAATGGACCTATTGGGAGTTAATGTAAGAATATTTCAAATTCTATAAATATTTTTCATGGACCCTTTGGGAAACTTAGAACGATAGAACCATGGACCTCTGGGAATAAGCCGTTTAAAGTGCAATAAGAACCATTAGACTTTGGTTCACCTTATGCATATATATATAATAAATCTATAAATATGTAGGTAGTATTCTAATAACTAAATCTACCTACCATATATTTTATTATAAATATTTACGGGTATTTATCGCGTTTATTTACCTATTTTTCCCGACGTGGTCAGTCATCCCGTGACCACGACAGAGTGTAAAACTGTCGAAACGTCGGGAAAAATAGGTAAATAAACGCGATAAATACCCGTAAATATTTATAATAATGTGTTCTGATCGCGTAAGTTTAAAAAACTTTACTATACAGGGTGTCCCAGAACTAGTATGTTATGCCGAGGTGAGCCGATTCTCGATACTTTCGAGAACAACATATGTTTTACCTCTTTTATAAGTTCAATGTTTTTCATTGAAGAAATAAGCAGCAAAGTTTGCTTCAAAACTGCACTTACTACAAATGGTAACGTCCCTAAAATCAGCTGTTTATTGAACTCTGAGCGTGACCCCAAAATGAAGTATCGTTTGAGTTCACGCAACACAAACATAAAAGTTGCCTACATTGTGATGTTTCTCTTGTGTTCTTGTTGAGATCAGATGCAATTTTTATAAGAATCTTGTTTATTCTTCTATGAAATTTTCGGATTTATTGCATTTAAACAAATTGATTTGGATTTTCATAGAAATTTATAGCATTGGGTAGGTAGGTATCTAACCTACATTTTTCGTAAGTAGATAGAATACACAGGTAGGTAGATCTTCATAGAAATTCAAAGTATTAAGTACCCAACCTACAACATTTTTCATAGGTAGGTAGATAGATTTCTTATTAACATTTTAGGCTAGGTATCTAATAATTTGAATTTCTAAGAAAAATCATGTCTATCCTATATTTTCCCATAGTTTTATCTGTCCACCTCATTGTGCGACTCTGTGACTTCGCGGCTTTTTATCAAAGATGTCAAACAAAACCGACAACCAATCAGAAGAGTTCAATCCACATAATAAATAATAAATCTCGGCTAATTCCGAAAATAGTCTACCTTTGTAATAAGCCGACATTTATTATTTTGTCAGAAATTGGTTCCGTAGGTATTTATTTTTAGTCGTTGTTCCGATTAAGACTTTATTTATTTTATTCGTTAATTTATTTATTAATTCTGTCATTGGTTTTTTCTTGGTCACTCTGTGCTGAATTAATTTGTTTTGTCACTGGTTTTTTTTCTGTATGTAGCCTTAACATGAGTCTAGTGATTAATGGTGACAGAACTAGAGTGGTTAAAGGATTCAGTGACCAAGAATGAAGCAGTGACATGACTACAGAATAAACTAAGCAAAATAACTTCACTAAGAACCAAAGTAGTATTTACCAACATGAATGTCATCATTGTGATAGGTTTGAATTTTCTCATCAAAAATGAACCCTAAAAATTGTCGGCAATTTCAAAGGATTTTATTTTGTTTGTTTTGAATTGATTTTAGCTCAGTGTTTTGTTGTACCTACGTCGTGCGGTCAACTTTCTAGTAAAGAGTTTCGTCATTCCGTTTCTTGTGACCATTGTGAGTAAACATGTGTTTTTTTAACTCAATCATAAGTGCTTTGTGTTGGATACCTAGGAGGTAGTACCTAGAATAGGTACCTACTAATCGTGTAATGTGGTGTTTGTTATTGTCAATTTTCAACATTTTATGGATCCGCCTAGAACAAGACATTAAACGGTATGTAATCTTCATAAGTAGTTGCTTCTTTTACCATAAAATTAAAAACACTGTTTTTCAAGAGACGAATAGGTAACTAGATTAGCCGTTGGATTACTAGGTAGTTACTAAATAAATATCTACTTAGTTTTGTGCTACAAACGAAACAACATGGCTTGTGTGAATACCGCAGTCAGTATGTAATGTAGGTACCTACGTCAAAAGATACTTACATACACCAACCTAGGTATCTAGCCTAGCTTAGCAGACAATTTGAACTCACGCTCACTCACTCACACTTGAACTAGGTAGGTAGGTATGTAGGTAGGTAACGCACTTAGAAACATTGTTGACAAAATAAGGGTTGTCAAGTTTATTTCTTGAATGTTTTTGTATGGAAATCTGAAAATAATAATTCTTAGGATTTGTACAACTGTTAATTTTCATGGTCGGAATCTCCTCGTTCAGGCTTAAAATACTAGTTCCTGAATTCCCTGTATATTTGTCAAATACCACTCACTCTCAAATCTCAGAAACCACCGGCTGATTGGAATGAAATTTGGTATGCAGCTTCCTCTAGGGCCGTAGGAGCTCGCTAAGAAAAGTTTTCAAAAACTTCATTGCAACTTTTTATCTACTACGCGGGCAAAGCCGCGGGAAACAGCTAGTAGATATATAAAGTAAGTACCTAGGTAGGTTTTACCTATTATTTGTTGGAGTTAAGACACTCCTGTCATTAATTTTACCTTTAAATTACAAACCTAAGTCTGGCAACTGGTCTTTTCTAGATTGTTGGAAAATCAGTGTTGATTCGCCCATCTACAAATCAGGTTCTGAGAATACACCTGATAACTATTTATAACCTTTGATGAAAACAAATAAGCGGAAGATGGGGCACGTTCATTGATTCGTCAGTGAAATTATAGGCATGATGCACAACCACATGCACAAACACTCACACAGCTGTAGTTCTATTTTACGTTGAACACTACTGAACGACGGAGACAAATCGATTTGTTTCGACAGTAGCGCGAGCGAGACCACTGTCGTGCGTCACCGGCATACTTCGGGTCGAGTCGTGTCCGTGACAATGACTACCAAGGAGCGTCAGCAGACAAATTATAATTATTAGGCCAGTCAAAATAGCATTCAACTTTGCACTAAATTTCCGATCCAAATTGTTTTTTTTATATGTAAAGGTTTAGGATCACTTACTGAGCATAAAATCACAAAATGCTGACGAAAAAACGTTTATGGCCGATATCTCGGAAACTATGCACTTTCGAGCAAAAGTTATGGAGACCATTATTGTAGAGCATAAAATTTCGCATCTTTTGTTACTGGTAAACGAAACGAACGTTTACGATTTATGGCCCATTTAATGAACCGGCTTTTCTATCGCGGCCGATAACTTTTGAAATATTAGATAAAAATTATAAAATCAAATGTTTTAACAAACACACTAGTACTAGTACTAGTACTAACATAAATTCTTAATTTTTTACATATACTCGTAACATGACACCAATTTAATTTATCTACATTAAAGTAATAAATGAACACCAAAAAATATTTTTAGGTGGGTAATATTTTTTTTATATAAAAGCCTTTACATGTTTTGATATTCTTGTGCTGACGCTACTGCGAAAACAATACGCGGGCCACGGGCGCTTTCGCTTGGCACCACGTGCGTGATCATACTTAACTTGTCGCACATAAAAGTTTCGTATATTTCTATCTCGCTCTGCAAAATGGCGATCAAAACAATAAGCTAATTTATAAATATCATAAGAAATTTCATGTTTTTGTGTACTTACGAGTGAAAAGTGATTCCATGAGATTTGTTTTTTCTATTGGAATGATTGATACAACGCATAAAAGCACACGAAGGCATTTTAGGAATGTTTATCCCGCTTAAAATAATAAAAGAGTATCTTCACGTCTCACGCGCGCGATGTCTTGCGACTGAGAGAAATTGGGACTCGATGTCCTAATTTAAGCGGTCCATACGCTAGAGACGCGTCACCCATCTTCCGCTTATTTGTTTTCATCAAAGTTTATAACAGGCCTATTGCTTTGATAAGCGTCATCAATCAATTTTTTTTATCGTCAGTTCGTATTTAGAACTAGGGGTAGATCGACCGATGACGCTGTTTTGCGCATACCATGTATCGTCGTTCGGATGCATTATCGGAACATTTCCAAAATCACGTGTTTTGAGTTAAGTATGCAGAATAGTAGAAAATCAAATAATCTTTCTAAATCACTAACGGTATTACTCAAATGTTGGTTCTTATTGTCCTTCTTCCCCCGGACCTCATTACTGAGTACACGTCTGCACACGTGTACTCAGTAATGAGGTCCTGAGATTACTGAGTACACGTGTGCAGGGATCAACTTAACATTTATTATTTATTCAAATTTCTGTAAATTACTACTAAAAAGTCACGTCGAAATAATAGGACATTATATATCACAAGGAGGTATCCGTCTGCGATCTAAGTGCCTGGCGAGTTACGCACACCGAGTCATCGGCTCCGCATACATACGTAAGCGGCGACGAAGTACCTACACTGCACGCCCTCAACTACGCACACCTTCACTCATTCACTTACATGCTATTACTAAGTGTACACACTTACGCGTGCTTCTTGCCTGGTACGGAACGAGAATCCAGGGCTAGGACTACTGTGAATCGTGGGTCAAGTGAGTGTGCCTTTATTTACTTTTTCTACTAGTGTTGGGACAACACTCGATTACAAGTTATGTCACTACATCGAACACCACCTAAACCAGACTCACCGCCATCGGCTGTTTACAAGACACCCCTTCAGCACTATGCTTCCAAACCAAACATGGTCAATCACCATTGCATGATTCTGAACTAGGTTCAGCTTTGTCGTTTACGAACCTAGCAAATCGAAATCGCAATATCAAACGCAAACGTGGAGACACCGACGAAGTCAGTAAGGTCGAAATCTTTGACTTATTTACTTCCTTGAAGGAAGATCAAGGTAACAAATTCTCGGCGATACTGAGTTCTATTAACGAATTGAAAGTTTCTATGGATTATATGTCCCTTAAGTACGATGATGTTCTGAAAAGACTAGATTTTCTTGAAGAGGAAAGAAAAACATACAATACTAACTTGAAGGCTTTGGAAAATAAAATTGAAAATCTAGAGCGTCTTTCCAAGGTAACTAGTATTGAACTAAGAAACATTCCACAGGCCGAGAAAGAGTCTAAGGAAGACATCAAAAATATAGTTCTCAAAACCGCTAAGCTTTTGAGCGTACCTATCGATAACTTAGAAATTAAGGACGTTTATCGAGTTAACACCAAATATAGTTGCAAACCAATCATTGCAGACTTCACTACTGTTTTCTCAAGGTATAAAATACTAAGTTCCTTTAAGCCTTAAGCCTTATTTAAACGAGTTCTAAAAAAAAAAAAACATTTATATGTAACATTTTATGTATATGTAACTATTTATGTATGGTGTGCCTACATCGTTATTGATATTGAAGTGTAGGCATTTATTTATTTCTAATTTCAACTATAATAACTAACGTCCTATTATTATTACATTAACTAACTACTAAATAAAAGTAATCTTATGTGAAGCTCAAATTTTGGTGTAATCAAATCCAAATAACAAATAACATGAACGATGTTATTGACGTGACGTTGACGCCCAAGTCAATGCGGGATTTGCTA